>CM062804.1:1429956567-1431368899 GCA_031772625.1 Pinus tabuliformis | reverse complement strand
AACCTTTCTTCATTGAGCAATAATACAAACAAAGAATAATGTATTAGATGCAACCTTTCTTCCTTGAGCAATAATACAGATTTTCTATTGTTCTAAGGATGTTTTCCTTTTGAGGGTTTTACCACAAAAATCTTGGTGTCTTAATCTTTGATCTGTAAGTTATTTCTCTGTGGCGTCATTCTTATGGTTGCCCACTAATTGATTTCAAAATATAGCCCAACTAAACCATAAGATCTTTGAGAGAAATCATTGGTGTTTGAATACATTTTGTTTTGTTGAATTCAAGGTCATCATTTCGTAGGTGTTTTACCCAAAAATCTCCTGTAACAAATTGTGGGTTCTTTGTGCCCTAAATTTTCTTCCATAGGCTTCTAAATTTTGAAGGCCTTGACCATCCCCATTGTCCCCCATCCACAGGGTACCTCTAGGATAAATCCCCACGGTACATTGGGTAAGAAGCTTTGGAAATAGAGCATATGGAAGAACATGTAAATGCAGGTCCAAGTAAGGGGTGAGAAGGGACATAGTAGGAGGTCAGAGGCTAATTAGTTTTATTAATGCCTACAACAAGGACTTAGTTAAAGGCCCATAAATTAAAGGTTCATTCGGAATGATGAAACATGTTCGTATTAAAGTTTAGATAATCTTATTACTACCCGGAAAAACATTGAATGGGAAAAAAACCAGACAAACGATACTCTTTCTGAAGATTGACTACAACGAACATTTCTATAGAGCTAGGTAGGATTTCATCCTCAATATGCTCTTCATTGTGGTTTGGAAGTCTTTTCTCTCAGATTGTGAGAGATCTTTTCTTGAATGCCTCAATCAAGCTCCATTTTGATGGTCATCTATTAGAAATAGTTCCACTTCAAATATTTATGAAGTCGGAGTGTCCTCCAACTCGCTATGGGGTTCCTTATATGTTAGTCCAATAGATGTATAAATCATGAGAAACTGGTCAATTGAAACTAATACTCTTGGATATGGTCATAGTTTAATGACTTACTTTACGCAATTAATCCCAAAAATGATATCTAATATGTTGCACTATGAAAACCCCATGCTTAATGAAAAGAGTGAAGGGAGCTCTAACTGAACAGTTAAATGGCATAATACTTCCTAAGGTTTTGCAAATGGGGTAGCGAGCTAAGTGGGCCTGATTGTGGGAAAAACTCCACAGTTAAGCGCGTTTGAGACATAAGAGTCTTGGGATGGGTGACCTCCCAGGAAGCCCTGGTTACCAAGTGCAAGCCCCAAAGGTGATGATTGATGCTATGCAATTTATTTTGCCAGTATGAATCCCACTTTTCACCCATGTGAGCATCACCTGATGCAATGAATGCTATGTGGACTATTCAAAATCATGAGAAATTTGATCAACTGCGAGTCGCGACTAATACTCATGGACATGGTCACTGTTATATGACTTATTCTATGCAATGAACAACGAAAATGATATCTAATACGTTGCATTGCAAATTCCCCATGCTTAAATGAAAGGAGTGAAGGGAGCTCCAACTAATTACTTCATATGGCATAATACTTGCTAATATTTTGCAAATGGGGTAGAAAGTTAAGTGGGCTTGGTTGTGGGGAAAACTCCACAGTTAAGTGTGCTTGAGTCAAAAAGACTTGGGAAGGGTGACCTAGAAAGCCTTGGTTACCAGGTGCAAGCCTTGGAGGAGATGATTGATGCTATGTGGTTATTTCGTAGGTACCAATCCCACTTCTTCACCCCTCTAAGCATCACCCAAAGCAATGAGTGCTATGTGGAGTATTCAAAATCATGAGAAATTTGGCCAGTTGAGACTAATACTCACGGATATGGTCATAGTTTAATGACTTACTCTATGCAGTCAATCCCAAAAATGATATCTAATATGTTGCACTGGGAAAGCCCCATGCCCAAGTGTATAAAGACAACCCCTTGAAATTGCCTAGGTGCAAGGGTAGATTCAAGGCATTCTTAATCACAGTAGTGGTGGAACTAGCTCCTAAATGTTAAATTTGTCGATGGAAATCACCTCAAAACTCACCCAAAACTTTGTTTAAGTATCAATGCATGAACATTTTGCTAAAGCAACAAAAGCAATGTTGGTGAAAAAAACACATGCTCTAAAATTGGGCAAGAATACTTTCCTAAATATCTTGTTGAAAAGTGGAAGATTATATAGCCAAGTCAGATAATAAGATACTTAGATATCCCCCTTGGGGTGTTAGAATTTCATGCACCCTAGGTTTGGTCTAAATTTTGACAGTTACAGACAACTGAAAACATAAACACACTGAAATGCCTAATTTTATAAATGTGCACGGCAAAAAGTACACCAACAATTAGATTATACACAGAACATACAATTTTAAATGCCAAAAATCAATTTCTTAATTTTCCCTCAATAAGAATCCTAGGGCTCTCTTCCCAAGGAAAGTGGCCCTTTACAACTCCCTAAAAAATCCCAATACAAGAGACAAAACCTTGTCCAAAATCCCTAGGCTGAGGCTAAATCCTTCAAGCTATCAACTGCCCAAAACACCATTGTTGCGGCAATCTTTCACCACAAAATTTACCAATTTCCTAACTCTCTGTTGTTGTAGCCTTAGGGCACTTCCAACCCTCCTTCCAACCCTCGTCCAATATTGTATTCCTTTACCAGGACTGCGGGCTAACCAAAAGTCCTTACACAAGCCTTGGCCTGTGCTAAACTAGAAAGCCGACCATTCCACAAGGTCTGACACCTTGCTACTTGCTTGCAAATGGATCTACATGCCCCCTTTTCTATGTGATTTGCCACAACAAGGCTTACAACCTCGTCCTTGATGTTGTGTAGACTTGGCCCCTCCCTTTGGGCCCTAAACCCTTGCACACAAGCCCCGCGGCCTTCCTAGTTTGCAATGCTTTGTGTACATCACCCAACTGGCCATTTGCCAACCCTCAACCTAGTTGTGGTTAACTTGGCATATCAGAACCCCAATCAAGAAGAAACATCCATTATTCTCCTTTCCATGATTGATCTCAAGCCCCTCCATTGCCTTCTAGTTTATGCTTTTCAAAGGATGCAATACTACGGGTCTATACCATGGGTTATCAGAATACCATGGGTCATTAGAATACCATAGGTTTATGGGTACAACGCCCATCACTTAGCTCATACACTCATATAATCACTTCTACGAGTGTTTGTTGAGATAGTAGCTCGAAAGGTGTTACTACATGGATTAGGTGCCATGACATGCAGCGAGTCACCTTAATTATCTCCTACAACAGTTAATTAATGAATTTCTTAAGTCAAGACTTTAAACAACAATTTAATTTAATTGTTGGTTACCTTTTTACTAAAAAGGCAAAGTCAACGACAAATTAAGTCATAGTCATTGATCTCAATGAGTCAAGATTTAACCTCAACCGTTGAGAAGAGGGATTTCGCTTAAGATTCGAGTTTGATCTTTTTAATAGGAGGTTCGATCCAAAGGAGATAGACAATTAATTGGCATGAGTTGGGATTAAGTGGAGCAGAGTATTTGGCAGCGAGAGTAAGAAAAGACTAGATTGAGCCAACTAGAGCGAGATCAAGACAAGTGAGATCAATAGAGAAGCCAAGTTATCTTGGATCCAATAGCCTAAGTTTCTTAGAGCGAGTAGGCCAAATATTTCTCTTAGGCCATGAGGCCGAGCTTTCCATGTGTTCAGAAGTTCTTATGTTAGGCCACATGTGTGGGTCGAAAAAGGGTAGAGTGAGAGAGAAGGTCGAGATATTTTGCTCTATATTTGCCATAGCAAATTCCTATAAGGCTGTTGTATAAAAATATTTCGCTAAAGCTAAATAAGAAGCCCAACATTTGTTGGTTTTCATCAAACTAGGGTTTCCAAGGTATATTCGTGTTATTCTCTGTTGCATGTGATTGGTTTCTAGTAATTTTTGCTTATGTTGTTTATTCGGTTAAAAATCCAGAATATTTATTGTTACAAATCAGATTAGAAAGCATTGTTTATTTCAAATCTGTGATTATTTGTTGAGACAGTAAATTTGTAATTGGGTTTAAAGAAATTAACATGGTATCAGAGTTCTAAACTCTGAATACGAAGGCAAGGATATTTGACACAAATTTCAAGACAAAAATCATATTTCAGTTTTCAATCTCTTCAAGGGTTTTATTCTACAATGGCAACCATTGTTCGATATGAGGATAGGAATGAGGGTTCTTCAAACTACTTGCAATGAAAGCTTCAAATCACCTTTGTTCTCAACGAGAACAGGTTGTGGACCTATGCAAGCATAGAAGTGGTTCCACCAGCAAATGATCTGATTTCCCTAGATCTGCATGACGTCGGAGAGGCTAAAGCGCAAAGGATTATTCACAATAGGGTCAACTATCATCTCACATCCCATTTGTCAAAGAAGGATACCATGAAGAAGATGTGGGATGCGCTCACAAAGCTATATCAAAGCGACTACCAGAGTCAAAATATGATGCTCAAGGACAAGTTGCATAGCACAAGAATGTCAAGGGAAAGAGCATGACATCTTACTTGTCCAAGCTAGCACAAGTCAGGGACAAATTGGCTATTGTTAGAGAGACAATTACTAAGGAGGAGCTAGTGTGTATAGCCTTGAATGGTTTTTCAAAGCACTAGGACGTCTTTGTCAAGTGTGTTATGGGTCAGGATCACCTACCTAATTGGGCAAGGCTTTATAATAATTTTGTCCAAGAGGAGATCCAAGAAAGTGGTCAATGAGGAGACCAAAAGAAGAGGTTCAAAGAAGAGAATTTTGCTTTGGCAAGCAAGCATAAGAAGAATGCCAAGAAAGGGCTAAGAGAGGGATCTTCTTCCAAGAGTGGGAAGAAGAAAGATCCAAGCAAAGGTTAAATGCTTTGCATGCCATCAGTAGGGTCATTATGCCAGCGAGTGCCCTAATAAGAAGAAGGACATACATGGACGAGTTTGCAGTATTGTTCAAGAATGAGAGTGGGACATCATGCCACATGACGAGTCAAAGAGTATTTCACTACTTTGAAGGAGAAAGAGTTAGAATTCTACATAGAGCTTGGAGACAATGCCAAGTAACATCCAACAAAGAATGCAGTAGGATCATTCCAAGGCATGTCTCTCTCCATCATCCTTGTCTCTTCTTGAGTACATCTAGTCAACAATTCAGTGAAACCTAGAATTTGGTCATTGTTGAGGATAGTAGTGTTGAACACGTCCCATTCACAAGGGAGACCTCCAAGGGCAATGAGAGTGAGCTCCCTGTCAACAATAACTTTTCCAATATATAGAAGATCATTTTTTATTTCTGTAACCCTCGTGAAGCAGGATTGGGTATCTTCTCCTCTTCCCTTCTTTATGTCCTTCAACTTGGTCTTAAGAAAGAGGACTTGGTTTGCTAGCTTTAAACATGCTAACCAACTTGTCATACATCTCCTTAAATGTGCCTAGATCGGAGATGTAAGCAACTAAATGCTTGTGAATAGAATCCATGATGATCTTCTTAGCTTTGACCTCACCTTTCTTGTACTTTGTCTTAGTGGCAGCCAGTGCATTTGAAGGAGGTTCAGCAATCTTTCGTTGCACATAGTCCATAGCATCATGCTCTTCCAAAGTCAAGTCAAGAGACATCTTCCATGCATGATAATCAGACTTATCATTGAGCTTGTCATCAGATCTGAAGTAAGATGAGAAGGCCATTGAAACTTGTCCTTGTCCAACAAATCTCATTGATTGTTTTTCTCACTCTTGCTTGGGCTTTATCTTCACCTGGCTCTTATACCATGTTAATTTTAGATAACAATGGTATGTTCTATCCTTAAGAGCAATTTACTTCAATTTTCTTATTAGCCCAATATCAATTTCGAGATTAGCAATCACATTAACATTGATATTAAATGCAGATAGAACATAAACAATAAGCAGAAGATAAGCCAAGACAAGAGGACACAATATTTGGTGGATGTCATGGAAAAACTGCAATGTGGGGAAAACCCTTTGATTAAATCTTCTTATTATTATTCAAAAGTTCAACAGAGAGAGAGAGTACATCATACAATATTTACTTGCCCAATCACTGTCAAAACAATCTAGCCAAACAACAGTCAACAGGATGCCCTAACCAGAAAGTCAGCATTGGTCAAACTAGCAGAAAATCTCCTCAAAATGAGCTCAGACAAACCTAATTAACTCGGCCGCCAAAGCCAATCAAAATCAAACCAAAACAATCCTGAAATTCTTGGTCAAACTTGGTCAACGCAGAGTCAATACTGCGGTCAAAGGTCTTGCGATCAACACAAGTCAACCTGCTCCAATTTCCTCGATTTTTGTGCCATGAGATGTGGCCTCAAAAGATCAGAATATCTACCTGAAAATCACAGTTAAAGAAGGTGAGTTGACCATTGGTCAACATTGGTCAACGCCCCTGCAAAAAGCCCAAAAACAATCTTGCGATTTCTGCCTGAAATTTTTGGTCAACCCAAATCAATGTGTAAAGAGAAGAACTACTCCTTTGTTGTACGAACCAATGAGGAGAGGAGAGAGAAAGATGTGTTGAGTAATGATGTCCAAATGAGGAGAATGTCTGTCTTATTTATACAATTCGATGTAGGGTGGAGACACATCTATTGGGGCTACATGAGCCTACATAAGACTTCTGGCCAACCTTGACAATTTGCACGTGTGAGAATTAAATTCAAAATCTCACTTCTACTCATCCAAACAAGATGATCTTTAGATCAATCTTGCACCTCTCGGAAAGAGGAATCCAATAAAAATATCATCTCTATCATATGAGTTGTCCAAGGTGGAGCTTGGCCCTAGTTGCCAATTTTAACATATTGGCACGGTCAAGTTTCAGAGGAATCCGACAAGCCCTTATTGTTTGAGGACGTGTTGTATGTTCCAGGTATGACAAAGAACCTAATCTCAGTTGCTACCTTGGAAGACAAGAGTAACATTGTGACCTTTGATGAGGATACATTTTATATTCGCCCCAAGAACTCCAAGACAGTGAAAATGATAGGGATCAGGAAGGGCAACTTGTTTCAATTAAAGTTTGAGCCAATACATGCATTAGCAAATTGTACAAAGGACTGGGAGAGTTGTGGCACAGGAGGATGGCGCATCTTCATCATGGAGCACTTAACGTGCTCAAGGAGATAGTAACAGGGCTGCCAAAATTCATTGTCGAGTAGCATGAGGTGTGCAAGGGTTGCGCACTAGGTATATATGCCGAGAACAGTTTTCCAAGCAGTGACACTAGGTCCAAAGGGATTTTGGATCTAGTACACTTAAACGTGTGTGGGCCCATGTCAACAGTATCCTTAAGTGTGTACCATTATTATGTGACCTTCATTGATGACTTCTCCTAAAAGAAATGCATCTATTTCATGAAAAATAAGGACAAAGTCTTCCATATATTCAGGGAGTTCAAATCTCTAGTCAAGAATCAACAGGAAGAAAGATCAAGACGATGAGGCCAAAAACGGAGGTGAGCAGACAGCTAATGCCTTCAAGGACGCCAAAAAACGGAGGTGAGCAGACAGCTAATGCCTTCAAGGACTTTTGTGCATAAGAAGGCATCAAGGAGTTGATAGTTCCATACAACCCTTAGCAGAATGGGGTTACTAAGCGAAAAAACAAGGCTATTGTTGGAGCGGCCAAGGCCATGCTCCATGACTAGGATCTTTTTAGGAATAACGACTATCGTTAGACCAAAACCCACAAGTGTTGGTCAACGATCACATCACTAGAAATAGGGATCCACGAGAGGCGGTTGAATAGGGTTACCAAGCGAAAAAACAAGGCTATTTTTGGAGCGGCCAAGGCCATGATCCATGACTAGGATCTTTTCGGGAATAGCGACTACCTTTAGACCAAAACCCACAAGTGTTAGTCGACGATCACATCGCTAGAAATAGGGATCCACGAGAAGCGGTTAGTCCATGTCACGAAACACATGGGGAGCGTTGGTTTATGCAATGTCCAACAATCTCCCCACAATGCAAGTCGAGTGTGTATCGAACTTGTGACCTACGCTCTGATACCACTTATTGGGAATCACGACTGTTGTTAGACTAAAACCCGCAAGTGTTAGTCAATGATCACATCGCCAGAGGTAAGGATCCACACAGTGAGTGTTGGTTTATCCAATGTCCAGCAAATTTGTCATGGTTTCTATGGGCAGATGCTTGCAACACTACCGTATATTTGTAGAATGGAAGCCCACACAACAGGGAAGAAACTAGATTTGGGGCACATTCACATCTTTGGGTGATTTGTATATTACCATGTTCCTGAGGACAAAAGGACCAAGTTGGAACCTACTGCAGAGAAAGGTATCCTTGTGGGGTATAGCGAGACTTCAAAAGTCTATCGTGTTTACATTCCTACCCTCAGGAAGATAATGCGTAGGGATGTGAAGTTTGAAGAATAGAGAGCTCTTCAAAAGTCTACCAGCATGAGTTCTACAGTTGAGGTTCAGGAGCAGCAGACACCAAAGGTTGAGTTAGCGCAAATTCCTCAGACTATAGTCTTGCAGGTTGGTGAGAAAAGCTAGCAAGTCGAGTAGAGAGATTGGGATGAGGAACAAGGGATTCCTCACACCTAACTTCAGACAATAGGGACAGAGAGGAAGAAGGCCAAGTGAGCAAAGCAGACTTTGAGCCAAGAATATGATAGTACTCTGAGATATTTAGTCAAACAGAGCAAGGCTTCTTAGCACTATTGAACTGATTGAGGTTGAACCTACCAGCTTTCAAGAGGCATCCAAGCATTAGGTGTGGATCGATGCCATGGTGGAAGAGTATTCTTCCATTATGAAGAACAATGTATGGGAGGTCATGCCACAACTAGTGGGCAAGTCAGTGGTTGCTTTTAGATGGGTGTACAAGATCAAGAATGTTGTGAATGGCAGCGTGGAGAAGTTCAAAGCCTGCTTTGTGGCTTAGGGCTTTTCCCAGAAGGAAGGGATCAATTATGACTAGACCTTTGCTCTGATAGACAGATACTCATCCATCAGGGCTATCATTTCTATAGCAATGCATATGGGTTGGACGATTCATCAGATGGACACGATGACGACCTCGCTCAACAGTATTATTGAGGAAGAGATCTACATAGAGCAACTGGAGCATTTTGGGGTGCATAGGAGGGATTCCCATGTGTGCAGCTTGACGAGAGCACTGTATGGGCTCAAGTAAGCTCCCAAGGTATGGTATGAGTGGATTGAAAGTTAATAATTGTAGAGCGTGGGCTTTACCAAGAGTGAGGGAGACCCGAGCCTATACTACATTCAGGTGAAGGATGAGCCTCTCATATTGGTGTTGTATGTTGATGACCTATTTCTCACAAGGTCTAAGGAGCTCATAGCACACTACAAGCAAGATCTTGCAGAAGAGTTCAATATGAAGGATTTGGGGCTAATGCACTACTTTTTGGGGTTTGAGGTGTGGTAAATAGAAGTAGAGATTTTTCGTTGACAAGGAAAATACACAATTAGGATCTTGAAGCGTTTTAGGATGAAGAATTGCAGACTCATGGCCACGCATCTTGTGACCAACTAGAAAAAGATCAATATCTCTAGATCAAAGGCAATGGACCCTACCTTGTATAGACAGTTGATTGGCTCTCTCATGTATTTGGTCAAAACTAGGTCAGACATTTGTTTTGTACTGAACACACAGTCAATTTATGGTAGATCCTAAGAAAGTACATTGGGTAGTCGCAAGAGTATGGGTTGAATGACACTCAGTGAGATGGAGTGAAGTTGGAGGGGTACACTGATGCGAATTGGGCAGGTAGTACAACTGACAAGAACAGCACTTCTAGATGCAGTTTTAGTCTAGGATCACGAGCAGTCTTGGTACAGCAGGAAGCAAAGGTGAGTTGTGTTAAGTTCTACAGAGGTCGAGTACATGGCTACCAATATGGTAGCATGAGAGATTATTTGGCTTTGAAAACTCATTGTCGAACTCTTTGATCAAGAGCAGAATCTAACTGTCATTCACTATGATAATTAGAGTTGTATTAAACTCTTTGAGAATCCAATATTCCATGACAAGTCAAAGAATATTGAGATCAAGTATCACTTCATCGAAGATTGTGGGCAGAAAGGGATGGTAAAGATGCAATACGTTCCCATAGATGAGCAGGTAGCAGATATCATGACAAAATCCCTTGATAAGGGAAAATTTGTATTCTTCAGAGATAAGTTGGGTGTTGGGTGTTGTGCAAAACACTTTCCTCACTAAGACGGAGTATTGACATTGTAATTTGGAATGTGATTCTCCATGGATCAGTAACCATGACATGTAGCGAGTCACCTTAATTATCTCCTATGGCAGTGAATTAATGAATTACCTAAGTCAAGACTTTAGATGACAATTTAATTTAATTGTTAATTACCTTTTTACTAAAAAGACAAAGTCGACAACAGATTAAGTCGTAGTCGTTGATCTTAGTGAGTCAAGATCTAATCTCTAGGGCTTTCTCATGAGATTAGGATTTGATCTTTTTAATAGGAGGTTCAAACCAAAGGAGAGAGACAACTAATTGGCACGAGTTGGGATTCAGTGGAGCGCGGTATTTGGCAGCGAGAGAGAGAAAATACTAGATCGAGCTAGTTAGAGCGAGATCAAGGCAAGTGAGATTAGCAGAGAGGCTTAGTTATCTTGGATCGAGTTGATCGTGTTTCTCATAGCGAGTAGGTTGAGTTTTTCTCTTAGGACGTAAGGCCAAGCTTTCCTTGTGCACAAAATTTCTTTTGTTGGGTCGCCCGTGTGTGTCATACAAGGGTCGAGTGAGAGATTTTTTGTTGTGCATTTGACGAAGCAAATTCTTACAAGACTGTTGTACAAAAATATTTCTCTTGGAGTTGAATAAGACGCCCAACATTTGTTGGTTTTCCTCATATTGGGGTTTCCCAGGTATATCTATGTTAATCTTTGTTGCATGTGATTCCATGTGATTGATTTCGAGCATTTTTGCTTCTATAGTTTTTTTGGTTAAAAACCCAAAATATTTATTATTACAAATCAAATTAGAATGCATTGTTTATTTCATCTCTATGATTATTTGTTGAGACAGTAAATTTATAATTAAAGAAATTAAAAGTGTTTTCCTCTCACATACCCAACACCAAGGGCACATGACAGTACCTCTCGATGCTCCCTTTTAGCGAGGGAGGTACTTCCATTCCCTAGAAGCTTCTATGTTTCCCACACTGGAACATAGTCCTCTTCCACAACTGCTCTCCAACATTCATCATAAGCTTTTCCTTTAGAAGCAAATCCTATTGCAAGAGTTGAACCCTTCTTGGAAGTTACCTTGCTACTAGAAGCATCCTGATTCTCCTTACCTTCCATGGCCTTTAAGCCAGACAATGGCACTTTCTTGTCAATTTTGGAAGACTCCTTTCTTCCATCCAAAGGCACACTCTTATGGGCTTACTGACTCTCCCTCTAAATCTGTGAACTCCCTTTGAGCCTTTGAAACCTTCTTTCTTGACTCTCTCTGAGTCTCTGGAACCTCCTCCTTTCCTTTGGTCAGTGGGCTTTCCCTTTAGCCTATACAAATTGTTGTCGCCTAAGATATACACCTAGATGTGTGAAAAGTTTCCAACCCACAATGTATAGTCTTTATGGCGCAACGCTCAAAGTAGGGGTTGTCACCTATTGCCTACTCACTGTGTTTAAGCTCTCTCCTAGACAAGCTAAGGGGGGTAGTACCTAAAGATGAAACTAATGGACAACTTGTTGGAAACAACAAGTATAGGAGATCTAAGGCAAGGCAATTACCTCCCTAAATAACTTGATTTAAGATTAATTAGCAAGAAAGATTATTATTGAGCAATGTAGATGTTAAGAGATGGATTTAATGACACAACATGATATGAAAGTGAAAGACCAGTACCTCAATAACAATGCTCAAATATAAATTAAAATACTTGCAAGATAAGAAAATAGTACTTCAAGTTATAAGATCAGCAATGCTGCAAGACAAGGTTAGTACAAGAGATCAAGAGATGAAGAGCAACCAAAAAAATGAGCAATAAGATTTGAGATAAACTTACAAGTAGAGATGCTTTACATATGATACTCAAGAGACAATAAGCTTGAAATAAAGTAAATCTTCCAAGTAAATAATGAACCCACAGTCCCAATCACAATAACCAATTGAAAGAGAATGTTGGATGAATGACTGCAAGACTAATCTTATGTGAGATGTAAGGTCTTGGTTGATTTTAATTATATACCTAAACTATGGTGAATGCCTTCTCCTCAATTGTCAAAACTTGTCTTAGAACAAGGTTGTTGGAAGAAGTGTTGGGGAAGAAGGCTATTAACAATACCTACCCAGGGCTTCTAGCAACCCAAGCACCTCCGTTCCTACAAGGGACTGGGCCACAAGATAACTACAAGGTCACTCGTTTTAACCGTTGCTTAACGTTCAAGCTCCTTAAATTGAATGGTGGAGAAGGTTGTCTTAAACTTTCTATCAACCAAGTTTATGCTTAGATTTTAAGGATACAAGTCTAAATTTAGAATGCAAATACAAATGCTTCAATGAGATTCAATTGTAACAAGATACTTCAATAAAGGAAATGCCAATCCACTTATAATCAAGGTTTATGATGAGTACTTAGAACACAAGAATATAATTGTTTTATCACTGATTTATGAAGCAAGTTAAGATTACTCAATGAAACAAGAGAAATGAAAGAGATGACAATTAGGTCTAAATGTTAATACAATAACTCAAATGTCTTTAATGAAAAGTGCTCCTTAAGATGTTCTTCACTTATATTATATTATGACAATTGAAGCAAGTGAGAATTATATGATGAAAGCACAAGTAAATGATGGCAAATGAGATTGCTAACAAGAAGATAGAAAGACTACTTTAAATAAATGAGCAAGTAGATCAAATAGCCAATATGGTGGCAAGAGCAATTAGAAGATGATAAAGAAGTGATGCAACTCAAGAGATTAGATCTAAGCTATGATGACAATGAAACTCTAGCTAATCAAATGAGAGCAAGAAAAAAGGTTAGTAATCAGATCTAAGACTAATGAAAAAGAAAACTAAACTAAGAACAAGAGAGATCCTCCCTTTTAAATAAGGAGAAGGGATACCATGGGAAAAATCCCAAGCTCCCTTAGGCAACAAGATCTTTTATTATTATTATTATTATTACAAAGAGAGACCCTTTAGACAATGAGACGGGCTCTTTGAAACCTTAAGGGTTACAAGTGATAAATCCTTACAATGACAAAAATCACTCCTCAAGTTACATTGTAAAAGCAAGGCAAATAACAACACATATTTCTCAAACTTGACCTAAGAAACTCCTCCAAGTAAATCATTTCAAACCCTTCGAGGCCTAGGGCCCTCACAATAGAGAAGAACAAACTCTAAATACTCACAACCAAGATGAAGAGGAGGCCTAAAATGCTCACAACCTTGCAAGGAAATCGGCCTAAAATTTTTAATTAAATTTTATTATAAATTTACATAAAAAAATTAAGCCCTAAACCCTTAAAAGAATTTGATAACCCTCCAAGTCAAGAAAGGTTCCGATCTGAGAATGGTATATGACCTTCCTTGAGCCCTCGGCTAGGAGAGAAAGGACCTCCAAAGCCTATAGTTTTCTCCAAAGTATAGCCTCCAAATGGCTAATTCCTTGTTAAAACTTTGATGGACAAACCCTTAAAAAATATCGATTTTCTCTGCATAAAATTCCAAGGGTTAATTGCAATCATCACCAAGTTAAAGATCAAGCCCTATAGGGCTTACGGCTCAATGAATTAATACCCAAAAGTCTTGTGGCAAGCCTAAAGATCTTCAACAAAATTATAAGCCACAAAAATCAAAGTCTTAAAAATTTAAATCCTTCTTTTAAGTGGCTAGAGAGGCCTCTATGCTTGTGGCGTGAGAGAGGGTTTAGAAGATAGATGACCCTCAAAAAAAACATTTGTTGCACTGAAAACCCTTGCTGTCTAAGCAAGTGAAGAGTTTGGCTTCAAACGATTTTGATTTTCCCTTGATATTGAAGCAAATCACCTGCAAAGATATATTTATAAAAAATAAAAATAAAAATCTCAAATCCTCATCTTCAGATCTGCAAGAAAACAATGGAGAAAACCCCAAAATATATATATTCGAGATGGACAAAAATATATACAAGATCTATATACAAATTTACAAGAGTTAGAGTTCAAGGAATATGAGTTCCTCAATTAGCAAATAATGGCTCTCAATAACAGATCTATTCAGTTAAAGTGCAATAGATAGAAAAAATTAGATGAGATAAACAGATTTTAAGTGAGGAATAGCCAAGAAACCCTGCAAAATTATTTGTTAGATAAGTCATTGAAACTAAACAAGGTAGCCTCTTCAATTTCTATGTCTTGGGAATTGGCTAGTCTAACCAAAGATGTCCCCTAATGCCCAAGATTTGAATATCATTGATTCATCTCTACACACTTAAGATAAAACAATAAATTAAAAGATCTAGAGATACCTGCTAAATCGATTAAATTTAAAATGCTTCTCTAAACTCGAGAACTAATGCAAGATACTTGTGCAAATAGTTGATCCACAACTGGCTAGTGAAATAACAAAATTTAAATTTAAACCTAGCAAAGCATTAACAATATTCAAAAAGAATTTACCATAAAAAATAGATGAGGAACACCACCATGAAATGACCCCAAAGACTTTTTTATTGTTCCAGAAAAGTATTACAGACCGACCAGCAGAGCTTCACTTGATTTAGAGCTTGATTACAATATCCATGTTTTACAATGAGGAGCAAGAGCTTCTTTATATAGAAAATATGAGAGAATGAGGCCCCTCCAAGTCGGAAAATAGCTAGCTTAACTTGATCCATGGCTTGATCCTTTCAAAAAATTCGAACCCTTTATTTGTTGGCACAAATCCAAAGGAAAAATTCAGTGGCCTTGATGGATGAGCTGGATGGACCGTATGTTGACTTTGGAGTGGTTTTGGACCATTGGAATATCTTCAAAAAAAAATCCTCAAAATTTTCTCCTTCAAAATAACCTCCTTGGACAAAAAAATTATTTCCTTGAAAAACAAAAATCCTCTGGCCCAACGAATTTCTTGTGGGACTTTTACTACCTTGGAAATGGAACTTTTCTCATTTTTTGATTTGATTCCTTTTATGGGAAAGTCTTCATCAACTTTTTAATTATTTTTCCACTTGGAGAGAAATTTATTTTCTCTCATTTTAATTTTTTGACCAAATTCCAGCTAATTATTTTGCTATTTTTTGTCAAAAAATTAAAAACTAGGGGGGTTTAAACATATTTTCCCATCCTCAAAGTGTGTCTAGATAGAAAGTTTAGGAGTTGAGATGTACTCATACCCCTGTAACTTCTATAGACAACACATTTTACATCTCTATATCAAATATTACATAGAAATCCCATTCAGAAGGGAAATATCGACAATTAAAAAAATGACCTCTAAACACAACCAAATTCTGCGACATTTTAGACATGATCTAGTATGATAATTTCCATTGACTCTATATGGTATACACTAGGACTCACCTAACACTTTACCATCAAACCCCACTCTAGCTTTGGGGTATATTTGGGAGAAAAACTTAGCCATTTATTTAATGTTAAGAGACACAAATAATTTGATAAGGGAAACAAAAGCTCCCTAGAGTGAAACTCTATAGCAAAAATCTTAGGCTACCTAGATGTTTTACATGGCTTTATAAGCATACTAGAATCATTTTTACATAATGGCCAACAAGGTTGCAGAATTTGCATTATAATTGGAAACCAGAAGTTGCGTGACATTGATGAAATCTGAAAAAATTCTAACTGCTCGGAAATGTACTCTACTCATGGGGTAGTTGACACTGGTCAACACAGACCACTCTCCCTAACTCCAAGAACTGCCCCTAGGCTATAGTTAGATTCACTGGGTTTGAAAGTAACCATTCCTTCCCAGAACTATAGTTGGATATCCGATCCAACCAATCCTCAAGCCAAAAACCATTTTCTCCGTTGGATTCTTACCCAGAAATCAAAGAGACCAGTTGTCACTCCTTCAACAGCAAACAACTCAACTACCTCTTAGAGCTGCCACTTGTGCACAAATCTGACCCAACTGCTCTTCAAAGTGGCTCTAATGCCATGTTAGAATTTCATGCACCCCAGATCTGGTCTATTATTTGACAATTACACACATTTGAAAACATAAACACACTGAAATGCATAACTTTATAAATTTGCATAGCAGAAAATACACCAACAATTAGATCATACACAGAACATACAGTTTTAATTGCCAAAACCAATTTCTTATTTTTCCTTCAATAAGAATCCTAGGACTCCCTTACTAGGGAAAGTGGCCCTTTACAACCCACTGAAAATGCCCAATACAAGAGACAAAACCTTGTCCAAAATCCCTAGGTTGAGGCTAAATCCTTCAAGCTCTCAACCACCAAAACACCATTGTTGTGGCAATCCTACACCACAAAATTTACCAGTTGTCTGACTCTCTGTTGTTGCAGCCTCAAGACACTTCCAACCCTCGGCCAAGATTGTATCCCTTTACCAAGCCTGCGAGCTAACCAAAAGTCCTTAGTACTTACACAGGCCTCGGCCTGTGCTAAACTAGCATGTCGACCCTTCCACAGGGTCCAGCACCTTGCTGCTTACCTGCAGATGCACCTACAGACCCCCTTTTCTCTGTGATCTACCACAACAGGGCTCACAACACCGTCCTTGCTACTGTGTAGACCTGACCCTTTCCTTTGGGCCCTAAACCCTTGCACACAAGCCCTGTGACCTTCCTAGTTTGTAGTGCTTTGTTTATATCACCCAGCTAACACCTATCAGACCTCGGCCTAACTGCAATTTCCTTGGCAAATCAAAAACCCCAATCAAGAAGAAATATCCATTATTCTACTCTCCATGATTGATCTCAAACCTCCCCATTGGCTTCTAATTTATGCTTGTAGAAATTTCTGTTTTCCCACCCCGGTTTTCAGTTTCTCCTTATTTCTCCCATATAGTTAAATGCCCTTTCCCATAACCATACATTTAACAAGCTGAAAAAAAAAAAAAAAATTGCTGAAAACACAAATTCTGGAAATTTTACAGAATGCTGGAAATTGCAGAAATAAAAATCAGCAGTAATAAACAGCCATTAAAACACATTTAAACACTGAGATTTTTGGTCAATGTGACCCTGGAAAAACCCCCTACAACTCTTGGGGAAAACCAGTTTGAGAGCTCTTCTTTATTTCTGAAAATTGCCTTTTACAGTGAGAAATTTTCAGCAAAAAATCAGCCAGCAAATTTACAACTTATCTCTTTTCCCATGCTTCACAGCAAACTGGAAATTACAGCAAACAGGACAGCAATAAATGCTGTACGGTCTCCTCGATTTTCGTGCCCACTTTCAGCATTAAATGCTGCTGTATGGCCCTCGTTTTGCGTGCAAAAAAACCAGCAAACTACTCGATTTTTGTGCAAACCTCTCCTCGAAAATCGTGCCAAAATCTGCCTTTCACTGTGTGCTGAATCAGCTGTACAAATCTGCTCAACTGCTGCCTTGGAATGTGTGCCAAGCTGCTGTCTCCTTCTCCTCCCTGCTCAGAAATCTCTCTTGCTCTCTTGCTCTCCTTCTCCCAATCTGCTCATGAAAGAATTGAATCGAATGTGATCTTTTCCTCCTTTTCCTCCCTTAATATAACTCCAAGTGACTTTTGGGTGATCCAAGTGACTTTTGGGTGATCTCTAAATCCAATGGCTGAAATAGATTTAGATCAATGGCTGAGATTAAATGCTCATTTAAATCTCACTTTTTATTTTTTTAATTCACCCCACTTTAATAAAGACCCACTTAGTCATTTATTTCCAAAGTCACTTTTCCTTTCTAATTTTTCATTGACTTTATAAAAGTCACTTTAAAATTAGACTTAGTAACTTTATCACTTAGTCACTTTTAAATTAGATTTAACTTTATAAAATTATAAAGTCACTTTAGGAGAAAAATTAAATTCTTCTGGACACTTTTCCCTAGGCCAAAGATCAAAGCCTAAGGGAACCACCTGTCCTCCGATACCAAATTTCAACACTCCCTCTTACCGAGGAAGGTGTTCCTCACCACACCCATCTTGTCTCTGAAGTAGACATGCTTGCCCCGTGGTAAGGCTTTGGTAAGGATATCTACAACCTGCTCATCAGTGGAAATATACTCAAGCTTCACAACTCCCTTCTGAACATAGTCTCTGATGAAATGATATCTGATCCCGATATGCTTTGACCTGTCATGAAATACTGGATTCTCCGTGAGTTTAATGCAACTCTGATTATCACAGTAAATCACTGAAAGGTCTCAATGGCTGACCAAATAAGCCAAACAACATCTTGCGAAGCC
Organism: Pinus tabuliformis; assembly: GCA_031772625.1. Lineage (NCBI taxonomy): Eukaryota > Viridiplantae > Streptophyta > Pinopsida > Pinales > Pinaceae > Pinus > Pinus tabuliformis. The sequence goes on along the minus strand of CM062804.1, from coordinate 1,431,350,481 downwards.
AGATAGCCTCACAACTAGCTAGACTGGCTGCCATATACTCTGCTTCCGCTGAACTCAGTGCTACTGACTACTGCTTCTGGCTGAACCATGACACTACTGCTGAACCCAACCCAAAACAGCACCCTGAAGTGCTCTTCTTATCAGAAGCACAACCTGCCCAATCAGAATCAGTGTATCCTGCCAATCTCACTCCATCTCCCTGCCTGTAATCCAGACCATAATCCACTGTCCCCTGCAAGTATCGCAAAATGTGTTTTGCAGCCACCTAGTGAACCTTCCTAGGCTCATACATAAATTGACTCATCGTGTTGACTGCAAAACAGATATCTGGTCTAGTGTTGACCAAATACATCAAGGAACCAATCAACTGCCTGTACAATGTGGGATCCACCAACTCGGAATCCGAAGCATGAAGCTTCTTCCAATTGGTGATCATTGGTGTCGACATGGGTCTACAATCCTCCATGTGGAATCTGCTAAGGATGTCCACAATATACTTCCCCTGCCCCAGGAAGAAATGCCCCTCCTCCTGCCACACCTCCAAACCCAAAAAGTAATGCATCAAGCCGATGTCCTTCATCTCAAACTCTGTCGCAAGATCTCTCTTGCAGTGCTCTATGAGTCTCTCTGCACCTGTAATGATCAAGTCATCCACATACAGCACCAGAATGAGAGGCTCCTCACCAATCACAATAAAGTAAAGGTTCGGATCTGCCTCGCTCTTTGTGAAACCCATCCCCTGCAAATATGTATCTATCCTGGAGTACCAAGCTCTGGGAGCTTGCTTCAGGCCATAAAGGGCCTTCTTCAGTCTGCACACATGGGACTCCTTCCCATGCACCTCAAAGCCCTGTGGCTGCTCAATGTACACCTCCTCCTGTATGAAGCCATTGAGAAATGCGGTCTTCACATCCATCTGGTGGATCTTCCAACCCATCTCTGCTGCTATCAATATAATGGAGCGGATTGAAGTATATCGAGCCACGGGAGCGAAGGTCTCCTCATAATCAACTCCCTCTACCTGGGAGAACCCTCTAGCCACAAACCTCGCTTTGAATTTCTCAATGCTGCCATCTGCAGCATGCTTTACCTTGTAAAGCCATCTGGAAGTAACCACGGATTTGCCCTCAGGCCTCGGCACCACCTCCCAAACATCATTCTTCATGATAGAAGAATACTCCTCCTGCATGGCCTCTCTCCAAACCTGTTGGCTAGCTGCCTCCTCATAGCTAGAAGGCTCAGAGTCAAGGATGTTGGTAACCATCGCCATATAGCTACAAAACCTCTCAGGTGGTCTACTCTCTCTGACCAGCCTCTTCGGCTCAGCAACAGATGTGGCATCTCTCAAGGTGTCCTGAAGCCACTTGGGCTTCCTCTTCCCTGAGCGCACTTCTCCCACCGGAGAATGAAACTCCTCCTCATCATCATTAGGAGCCTGAAATCCTGACTGTCTGTCTGTTGTCCTCCTGCCTGCACCTGAACCTGTAGAAGCTGAGGTACCATGTGAACTGTCCATCAATGGACTCCCTGGTGAACTGCTTTGTGAACTGCTCTGCATGCTGCCCGGAGCACCACCCCTCTGGCTCAGCGAGCCACTGCTCACTGACGGACCTGACATCCTCATAGATGTACCTCCGGATCCTCCTGATCCCTTGCCCACTGGATCCCTGCGACTGACTCAACTGCTGCTGAGGGTCTGGCTGATCCAGATACTCTAACTCCCGTGACCTCCTAAAGGCCCTGTCCTCCTCGAACTTCACATCCCGTCTGACAACAACTCTCCTCTGTGCTGGAATGTAAATCCGAAAGGCCTTTGAGGTCTCACTGTAGCCCACAAAGATACCCTTCTCTGCGGTGGGCTCTAGTTTGGTCCTCTTCTCCTTGGGTATATAGGAGTATGTAATGCATCCAAAGATATGAAGATGACTAATATCAGGCTTCTTCCCAGAGAAAGCCTCCTCCGGAGTCATGTGCCCCAAGGCACGATGCAGACTCCTGTTCTGCAAGTAAACAGCTGTGTTGCAGGCCTCTGCACACAAGAACAATGGCAACCCCTGATCATGTAACATGGCCTTGGCAGCCCCTATGATGGATCTGTTCTTCCTCTCCGCAACCCCGTTCTGCTGGGGGTTGTAAGGAACAGTGAACTCCCTCCTAATGCCTGCCTCCGCACAATAGTCAACAAACTCTCCAAGGGTGTACTCTCCTCCATTGTCCGACCTCAATGACTTGATCTTTCGACCTGTCTGAGTCTCCACAAGAGCTCTGAACTCCTAAAACCACTTGAAGACCTCACTCTTGGTCTTCAAAAAATAAATCCAAGTCCTCCTGGAGTGATCATCAATGAATAAAACATAGTACTCATATCCACTCAAGGAAACATGAGACATCCGACCGCTCACATCGGAATGAATCAAATCAAGTATCCCCGTCGCTCTGCTGTCACTGTTGGGAAAAGGGGATTTGGCAAACTTGCCCATCGCACAACCTCTGCAAGTATCAAAGTGATCAGTACTGAAATCCGGCACACCTGTAGTGATCTCCCGCAATGTCTTCAAGCCTCCATGATACATATGTCCCATCCTGCGGTGCCAAATCTCACACAGCTCAGAACTGCTAGCTCTGCTGTCGGTACTACTGCTCAATGCCAAAAGGGGCTGGAATGCAAACTTGTACACCTTTGCATGGCGTACACCTATCACTCTAGCTGAATCAGCTGGAGTGCCCCTGGGATACATCAACACCTGTCCTCCCCTGAACAGTACCTCATATCCTCTGTCCTCCAAAGCTGAGACGGATATGAGGTTCTTCCTCATCCCTGGCACATAAAGAACCTCTGACGCCTTCAAGGGAGGTTTGGACTCCCTCTGAAATGTCACTGTCCCCACCCCGACTGCTCTAACAACTCTGTCATCACCGAGTACTACCTCAATATCAGTGCCACTCTCTGAAAGCTCTGAGAAGTACTCACGGACTCCTGTCATATGACGTGAAGCCCCACTGTCCACATACCAGATACCTGAAGATGCTCCGCTAATCGAGGGAAAAGCATGCTCCCTTTGAACCTGTGTGGCAGGTGATCCTGCACTAGAGGACTCACACGTAGTGAACGCAAACTCTCGGTCAAAACGACCAGCAAAGTCCTCAATCTCTGCTGAAGCTGTCACGTCCTGGTTCTTCCCCTTCTTCTTCTTCTTCTCCGAACACACAACTGCATAATGTCCCATCTTTTGACAATTCCAACACTTCACCTTGGAATAGTCCTTCTGTGTGTTGCCTTGTTTACCTTTACCTTTGCCTTTGCCCCCACCACTGCTTGTGGAAGCCTGCTTCTTCCCTTTGCCTTTCTTGCCTCCTCCCACCAGTGCTACATCCTCATCCTGCTCAACTGGCTTGGCTGCCCCAAGCTGACCTTTCCTGATCTCTGTCTGAATGCAATCATCCCAAAACCTCTCCCATGTGGGAAGGGTCTCACGTGCACAAACCCCATCAGCAAAGTTCAACCATGAACGGGGGAGGCCATTCACTGCAATCCGCACCAACTCAGTGGGTGGAATGGCCTCTCCAATCGCTGCCAACTCATCTCTCACATTAGTAATCTTTGTGAGATATCCAGCTGCACTATCATTACCCATCTTAATGTTCTTCAGCTTCTCCTTCAGGACCATCTTCCGGTTCTCATTGGTACTCTGGTAGAGATTGGACAATGCTGTCCACATCTCATGGGCATTGCTCTTTCCTCTCACATGAGGAATGCAATGGTCTTTGATTCCGTCTAGAATCAGCCTCTTACCCTTGTTGTTCTTTTTAGTTTTTATTATAAGCTGTCAACTGAGTAGCATCAGTAGGCACAACAACAGGATTCTGTTTGGTATGCACCATGATATCCCAGACTTCTGCCTCCTCAAAGATACTCTGCATTCTCTCCTTCCAAACGTTGTAATTTATATGCCCATCCAGCCTATCCTCCACCCTCAATCCCAATGACATCCTGTTGTCCTAAAACTGAAAAATAGCACTGCTGTAGTAAAGATAAAACTGTTATTTATGAAAAAATCAGCTTGCTGGAATTTTCTGAGTGAAAAATCAGCAACTGTAATTTTTCCTTTTGCTGTCCCAAACTGCCCTTCAGCACTCAAGCTCTGATACCATGTAGAAATTTCTGTTTTCCCACCCCGGTTTTCAGTTTCTCCTTATTTCTCCCATATAGTTAAATTCTCTTTCCCATAACCATACATTTAACAAGCTGATAAAAAATAAATAAATAATTTGCTGAAAACACAAATTCTGGAAATTTTACAGAATGCTGGAAATTGCAGAAATAAAAATCAGCAGTAATAAACAGCCATTAAAACACATTTAAACACTGAGATTTTTGGTCAATGTGACCCTGGAACAAACCCCCTACAACTCTTGGGGAAAACCAGTTTGAGAGCTCTTCTTTATTTCTGAAAATTGCCTTTTACAGTGAGAAATTTTCAGCAAAAAATCAGCAAGCAAATTTACAACTTATCTCTTTTCCCATGCTTCACAGCAAACTAGAAATTACAGCAAACAGGACGGCAATAAATGTTGTACGGTCTCCTAGATTTTCGTGCCCACTTTCAGCATTAAATGCTGTTATATGGCCCTCGTTTTGCGCGCAGAAAAACCAGCAAACTGCTCCTCGATTTTTGTGCAAACCTCTCCTCGATAATCGTGCCAAAATCTGCCTCTCACTGTGTGTTGAATCAGCTGTACAAATCTGCTCAACTGCTGCCTTGGAATGTGTGCCAAGTTGATGTCTCCTTCTCCTCCCTGCTCAGAAATCTCTCTTGCTCTCTTGCTCCCAATCTGCTCATGAAATAATTGAATCGAATGTGATCTTTTCCTCATTTTCCTCCCTTAATATAACTCCAAGTGACTTTTGGGTGATCCAAGTGACTTTTGGGTGATCTCTAAATCCAATGGCTGAAATAGATTTAGATCAATGGCTGAGATTAAATGCTCATTTAAATCTCACTTTTTATTTTTTTAATTCACCCCACTTTAATAAAGACCCACTTAGTCATTTATTTCCAAAGTCACTTTTCCTTTCTAATTTTTCATTGACTTTATAAAAGTCACTTTAAAATTAGACTTAGTAACTTTATCACTTAAAGTCACTTTTAAATTAGATTTAACTTCATAAAATTATAAAGTCACTTTAGGAGAAAAATTAAATTCTTTTGGACACTTTTCCCTAGGCCAAAGATCAAAGCATAAGGGAACCACCTGTCCTCCGGTACCAAATTTCAACAATGCTTTTCAATGGGTGCAATACCATGGGTCTATGAGTACGAAGCCCCATCACTTAGCTCATACACTCACTACACTCACTTCAATTTTCTTCTCATATACCCAGCACCAAGGGCACGTGAGAGTAACTCCCAATGCTACCAAATTTCAACATGGGTTTAAGTGTTTTCCATACACCTACATGAATGGATATCTTTCTCCCAAGAGATTCCACTGGCAAGTATAATCATCATCACCAACAGAAACTTAATCGCAACTACCAAACCATGTTTATTATTCCCCCTGTCTCCTTCCTTCCATTTCAAGATATAAGAATTGGAAATGGTTCTTGGATGTTTTCTTTTGGGGAAGCAGGGAGAGAAGAGAGCCCTACCATCAATTTCACGGAAAATGTACACTTTGTCAAGGGAGACTGGAGGACTTGGTTTGATTGATATATGAACTCAAGGGGCAGTGCTAGCAGCTAAATGGATAGTCAAGGATATGATGCCAATGCACCATGACATAATATTACGTGTCATTTCATCCAGAATACTATCCATGTCAGCAACATAAAGGGCCTTTTGGGAACTTGCGATATAGTTGGTGGAGCTAAGATTTTCAAAATCCCAGGATCAAGAATTCTCAAAAGGATTTTGCATGCCTAGTAATTAGTGTCCAAAGAAATCATTGGCAGCCCTAGAAGCAGGCAGGATCTGGCTAAATGATCAATTTGGATCATTCCCTTATATACGGGATAGATTGTTTAATATCTTATTTTGCATGAGAGATTGGCCAAGGTTTCCGCAAATTGGGGCACATCTGGGTCCTGGAACAAAGAGTTGAGTAACTGGTTGTCCTGAGAAACTAGCAATTATTCTCAAAGATACAGGCAGCTGCCAAGCACGCTGTCACATCAATCTGTAATATCATTCTGGAAACCAGCTTGTTCAAGATGAATTTGGATGCACAAGGACCAATACGGAACAACTAGAAATGGTCTTACGGGAAGCCCTTGTGGATTACAAACAAATCACCAACTTGCAGATCAACCTAATAGTGGTCCATTCAAGACAATGAACCTAGATGGCTTATAGGTGATTCCAAGATATCTGAAAACCCCATTCTTCCTTTAAATCTAGAGTGCTTGGGTGGTTGGTAAGCGACAGCAGGTTAGCAGCTAAAAGTATGCTCCATTGCTTGGATCTTACAGACAATTGTGTGATCTGCCACAAAAAGTTGAAATTATGAAACATGTTTCACGGGGCTACAAAGTTGGCAAAAGCCTTTTGGGAATGGATTGCTGCCGAGAAGAGCATTCTTTGTCATCCCTACCATCTAAAAGGGGTCATCTTTGGGGACAGTTTGGGAAACCATATAATTGACAGGCATATTCTTCTCATAGAAAATGAGGGCATCCTGAAACTTCTAATTCGGAAGCTCTCCAGCTTCTTTTGGGGAAAATGATGGCTTTTAGATTAGAACTAGCAACCCAGATCTCAAAAAAGGATTGCCATTTGAAGGAAAGATGTAAAGCCTCTTCAGGTTGGAGCAAAGACAGATCTGCTGCCTCTCCTTATCAATGTCAGGTGAGGGGTATATATCTTTGGCTCATTCATGTACGTATCTTGTTTTATTCTCTCTTTTATTCAGTAATAAAATATAAGATGTATTCTCTGAGTGGAGGAAACCAAGGGAGACAATCAATCCACTTTGACCAATATAAAAGGAAAGTCTAGAGGGTTTCCTTAATCACAAGGGACTCCTCAATTGTTACAATGTTGGTTATATTCTTCTGTTCATAGTCTAGTTTATGGCTGAGTTACCTGTTTATATAAATTAAAGAATGCCACGAGATATTAGCATTCATCTAATTGCTTACACTAGCCTGCAATGTAATCATTTTCCAAAATAATTATGGATACAACTATTTAAGTATAAAAAGCAATAAGTTTGGATAATGAAAAGCAATGTTGGTTCATCAAGCTACAGATTTTACAGAGATGTGTTTGAATGGAAATCTATTCATTGACAACAAAAATTACACTCACCCACAATATGCCTCCGTGACATTTCTCACTGATAGATCAATTAGTTTAATCTGCTCCTAAACATATGGAAACCGCATATCTCTATTTGGTAAGGATATCTTCTCCTATACAACTAGAGTAAATGGGGATCGACTATGCTATAACTCCTACAGAGTCCAAATAAATGAAAGAGCCAAGGGTATAGTCAAGGCTTCACATATTTCCACAAATTTAAGATCCAATATTTCAATTATACTTTAAAAAGAATCCTCACATATAAACAAACATAAAAAGTAGCCTTTTATGGATTATCAATTTCATTGGAATCGAAGCATCACATCCAGTTTGGAAACTCGTCTTAATGATAGTATAATGTTTGCACCATAATTTATATGAGATTTAATTTTATTGTAGTTAGATATTGATCATTCAATCATCTCTTACGGAAGGGATGCCACACTTCACATATATGGAAATCTGCATCATGTTCATCATTAATTGCATTAATTTATCTTTTTTTTTCCCAGAAAGAACATGATACTTATATCACTAAAAGAGATGCAACTGTCAACCTTCTAAAAATGGCTCGCTAATCCAACACCCTGAACACCCTCTCTTTTAATTAATGCAGCATGCTAATCTTCCATGTTCCTTCCCTTGTCTCCACAGCTCTCCTCACTTTTATTAAGCATTTTGATCCAGTAGGAGGGCTTTGCAGAAGATCAGTGACAAGAAGAATCAGATAGCATCCCAAAAGAGGAAACACATGGCAGTGAAATAGCAATCATGGAAGTTAAAAAGAAACTTAAAAAGTGCAAAAGTTAATGGACCATATATGAACAAGCAATCCTCATGAAAGAATCAACAGGAAACATCGAAAAAGATCTGGCAAAACTATGGGCAACTATTGAGTGCATCTAAGATGGGGAATAGATCCCGGACTTTGATAGTATTTGAGTTATGACTATTTTGACAACCAGTACTAAAAATCCCAGCTAAAATCCAACTACAACAGAACACAAATGCACATATGAAGAAATCTAAAGTCCTGTGTTCACTTACTCAAGATCAGTGATTATCAAAAATAAGTGTTGAATGCTTTTTGTATCCTTGTTTCCCAGATTGTTTTCCTGAATTTGAAATATGTACAGGAAAAGAGTAAAACCGTTGCTAATGGTAATGTCAAATGGAAAGGTAAGAATTTTAAGGAAGTATAACAAACTTTCTCAAATGTATGTCTCTTGTTAGCAAGCCGACACCTATAGATATAGTTGGGGCACCATTGTAAAATTTTGTACTCTTGTAAGAATTTTATTTTTGTTTAAAAAAGTGATAATGAGATTTTATTAATATAACAATCTTTCTCCTTCACAAACATTTCTACAACTAACTTCCTTGTTCTTTGCATTTATGCCTCGCACACAATGTCATGTCCCATGACCTCTAGACTCTAATGCTTATAGAAACATTACCTTGAAGGCTTAGTTGATAAAAAGAACTTTTGAATGCTTTCTAGTCTATCGTGTCAGCAATTCTTCTTCAAGGATCCTTAGCATTGAAGAAATCTTAGCTCCCAAACTCCCTTGCCCCAGCCTAGTTGGCAGGTACAAAGGCCATGTCACTAAAGTTAATTTAACAATTAGCACTCGCTTTTTAATTTCCTTCGTAGACAACACTTATGTTCACCTCACTGGAAAATAATATTAACAACCTCCATTAGTGAGGTTCCCTTGTATTTTCCTGAGGCCATTAGACACACAAATTAGAGTAACCTCACCCACTGAAATGTTTCTGAAACTGTAAGTGGGCTAGGGGCTTCACATATGTTCTCAATTTCAAGTTGAAAGTTAGGGGTATTAATGTTTGCTTAAGATTCATTGCAGCTATGGGCATAATATAAATATCTAGTATCTACACAAACAATAAAAAATGGGCATAACATTACCAACCCAAGAATTTGATACATTGCAGTGAAAATCACATGCACAATGTGCATAAACATACGTTGCTTTAAGGATGACCATGCAACCATTGTAGCATTCTTTTCAGCCTGCTTCTTTGACTTTGCATCTTCACCTTGAAAGGTCATCCCCGCAACTTCCACAGAACACGTAAACACTGGCATATGTCCCGGTCCTGACCTCGTTGTTGTATATATTGGTAACGACACCCCAACCCTTTGGGCCATCTCTTGTAATAGATTTTTGCACACTCTAGTTTCGTCCTGTAAGTCAAAACACATCTTAGAAATTACTTATTTAGACTGGCATTTATAAGTGCGTTACATTTAGCATCTTTTGACATTTTAATTATAAATTTCCACAGCTTTTTCTAGAAAAAAAATTCACAAAGTTTCATGGAATAATGTCATCTTCAACTCTGCTGGCCTCCACTCTTTAGAACAAACAATAATGAACTTTTTTGTTGTCATTCTCTTTTATGGAGTGGATTTCCCAGCCTGCATTGAGTGTAAATCCAATAGTAATCAAAGTCCCACCTTCTTTAAGAGAGTGCCATAGGATGTGAATGCAACGCAGGCTGGAAAATTGTTTATTTTATCCCTTCTCCAAAGGAAGCATGTCTACTTTTAAGGCAAAGTGATGTTCACCCATGGATGCCACTATCAGTGGCAATAATTAACTAGTGATCACAATTCCAAATTCTTGGGCTTGGTTCAGTTGCATGTGCCATAGGCCAAATTTAAAATCCCCTTAAGTCAACTGACTGGGACACACAAGATGGCCAAATATCGACTCTAGTCTCTCACGCATTCTTCAAGTGCCATGGAATCACTTAAGTTCAACTCTAAATGTAGATATAGCCAACAATAGACATCGTATAGCTCTATCAGCTTAGAGAACAGAGCTGACCACTTCGTTTTTTAAATTTTATGGATACTAGAAATAGCCGTACTACTAGGTAAGCGGATAAGGTTCCCCTGAAATTTATTTGATCTGAATTTAAAACTGCCAAAAATGGCTGAAGGTGTTAAAACTTGGACAAGCTATGAATCGAATCAAGGACTTGCCTCTGGCCAGTTGGCTGCTCTGCCACTGATTATGCCCGCCTGTTTCGCGGTAGCCAACCTTGTCTGGATGGTGGATTGATAATATAACAGAGGGTTAAAAACCCATCTCTCTTCCCTTCTCCTTTTATAGTTCGTCCAGTTTGTGATGCTTTTACAAGGATCAGAACATGGATGCTTTCATGGTGCGACAAGGGTTACAACTTACAGCCCCCAGCCTATCCAGTGAAACTTGTAATATGTTGAATAGGCATCGGTGCGGTGCTGGACATTAGGTCAATGGAACTCAAAAGCACAACAAGAGACAATTGTAATGCGGTAGTGCCTAGGGCATTTAAGGGATAAGACTTCTGTTTGTGTACTTCTTTCAATCTAATATCGAAACCAACAAGGAAAAAGAAACAAGCAATGGTCTACTTACTAGGATTCTTGCAGCAAGAGACTGCGAGGGGCCTCTTCTCGAGAGAGTACTGAGAGCAACTTCCGCAGCCGCGTGCTCGGCCTGGCGCAAAGTGGTATAAAATTTGGGGCTTTCGAAAGTTTCACCATTGAATGTGACTACTGCCTTGAAACGAGGGGCGTGATCGGGCCCCTCCCGTATGCAAAAATACGAAGGCAGATTGAAACAACTCCTCTGAGCAAGCTCCTGCAGCTGGTTCTTGTACATGACTGCACTAATAGTAATAAAAAATAAATCCAATTACCCAAAACCTAATCCCCAGAATAAGAAAATACCATAAACATTCAGCTCAAAAGGAACTTAAAAAATAGAGTAAACATGTCACCTATATGCTGCAAATGTTGCAATCCTTCTCAATATGATAATTTGGGTTGTAACATCTTCCTCCTTCTATACCCGTGACAGAAAATCGTGATTCAGACATAGTATTGTTCTCTGGTACATAACGATAATTTGGGTTTTTGAGAATTTGGGTTTCGCAGAAAACGAGAAAAAGATCCAGACAAAACACGGTAAACGCCAATCCTGCCAGGAGGAAAGATGCAGGAAAGATGCATCAGACTGACTTCCTTGCTCTTATACTGTTGTGGGAAAGAACATATAAAAACCAAAGGAACGTGTGAAATTCCTCTCATTGCCTAATGTATATGAGTGAAGGGTTTCCCTGTCCCAAACCCAACATTTGCCCAAGTTATTAAATCAATCTCTGTATTGTAAGGATTAAAATAATTGAGGAAAGGGACACCTGGTGGACTCTGTGCCGAGTTGTGTGGCCTCAATATAATATAAAATCAATTCAGTTTATGGTAGATTGTGGATTGGGATTGAAACTACTGGACGTGTCAATTCGACAATTGTTTGCTAAAACTAAGGCAGATGTACAATCTACCTTAACTTTTCGGGGGTACTTTGATCCAGGTTTAATATTTTGGTCACTGTTTGAATAATATTATTTTTTTAGGACCATACGTAACTATTTTTGGGAAAGATGACCATGATCTTTTAATTCTACCTTTTCGTCTAATTTTTTAAACCGAGGTCGAACTAACTTTTAGGTTTTTTAAATGTTGGGCATGTAATTTTGGGTGTTTTTTATCAAACATTTAGGTGGGATTGTACAATTAGATACAGTAAAATAGAGGATTCAGATTGAGCTTTGATGGTTGGTTTAATTGGTTGAATGTTGGTTATAAGTTTAACTTTTCTTATATTCTCAGAGTTGGGTTTTGTGGTTTAGTTAGTACGAAGTGATTTTTTGAGTGGATTGTTTTATAAAAATATTTTGTGGACATATTTGAGTGGATTTGTTTTGTAAAAATATTTTGTGGATTTTCTGGAGTTTATATGGTTGAGCCAACTGGAAGTGATACTTGAAATGAATCTACATTTTACAAATATTATGGGGACATCAGAGTCATTAATCTCAGAACCTATAAATAATTTAGAAAAGGAAATAAATGACAACTTTAAAAGAATTATTCTTTAAAAAAATCCATACAAAATATATTTAAAAATGTTTTGTTTTAGAACAACGGATAAATATATTTTTGTTTAAAACAACCCATTACAAAATGATAGATGTATTGTTAAAATATTGGGTTATATAACATAAAATGACAATTAATTTAAGTCAAAATAGGTTTCTACATCAAAGGTCATTTATGTGGTTGAGTTTTTATTTTTCTATATTTGTGGTAGTTTGTAAGATTAAGTGGTCAAGTGAGATGGGGTTTTATAATGTGTCAATGTTGGGTAGTAACACAATTCATGTAAGTGTTAAGTAAGTAAGAGGATGTAAAGTTTATATAAGTATTCGTATGACTGGTTTGAGTAGATGACATGAATATAAGAAGAAGATTAAGATGTGCCATAACATAACTCTCAATTAGAACATAATCGTAGTTCCCTTGATCAGATCTACAAAATATCATAGATGAAAAATCATCATGCCCAAAACCATGAACAAAACAATGGGTAGGTCCGTCGAACATCTTTGGGTCCTCCCAACTATTATTGGGTCCGATTAAAAAAATATATATATATATTAATAAAAAAAACTCGGGCCGTTGCACCTGACCCTAATCGTGGAAAGAATATAACGCATACCTAACATTCTTTCACTTGTTTTCTTTCCACACAGAGGGTCACAAGAGAGCTTAGTCATTAGTCTAGGCCTGCAACACCCATTGTTTCTCTACACCAAGAAAACTTCTTAGTGCTCACAGACTTCGTCAATGCATCTGCAACATTCTTCAAAGTATCCACCTTTACCAGTGACATATTTTTGTCCTCAACCATATCCCTCATAAAGTGATATTGAACATCAATGTGCTTTGTCTTTTAATGATAAGCAAGGTTCTTTGCCAAGAAAATTGTACTTTGGTTGTCACAGTCTATCCTTATAACTCATTGTACCAACCCCATACTTGAACACAATCTCTGCAACCAAACTACTCCCTTGCTTGCATGAGTGGCTGCCATGTATTCAGCCTCTGTTGTTGCAAGTGCCACTATAGACTGTCTCTTGCTCATCCAACTAACTGCTCCTTCAAATATGTTAAACACATACCCGCTTGTAGATCTTCTCAGATCCATATCTTTAGCCCAGTGTGCATCAACAAAGCCACGGATGTGCAAAAGTTTGTCCAATCTTGGTCTTCCTTGGTAGCACAGACCATAATCACTAGTGCCACGCAAATACTTGAAAACTCACTTCATTGTTGTCCAATGCTCCTTCCTTGGTTTTGACATAAACTTGCTCAATACTCCCATTGTATGCGCAAGGTTTGGTATGGTGCAAACCATTGCATACATCAAGAAACCAACTGCACTTGCATGTGGAACACAGAACATGTCCTCTTCCTCTTCTTGTGTCTTGGGACACTGCTCAGGAAATAACTTTACACCTACATGAATAAAAACCTTAACCAATTTACTATCTTGTGTATTAAACCTCTGCAATATTGTCTCGACATATTTTCTCTGGTTCAACCAGAGCTTCCTCTTTGCCTGATCTCATTTAATTTCCATGCCTGAAATATAGTTTCTTTCACCAAGATCCTTCATGTCGAATTTGGGGGCCAATTGGGTCTTCAAATCATGGATAATTTATTTGTCATCTCCAATCAGCAACATATCAACCACATACAAGACCAAATAAATAACACGGTCACTAAAAATTTTAAAATACGCACAATGATCTGCTTTGTTTTTTGTGAAGACAAGTCCCCATATATATGTATCAAATTTTTGATACCACATCATTGGTGATTGTTTTAACCCATACATAGAATTTATTAACCTGCATACGAATTCTTTCTTACCCTTCACCGCAAAACCTTCAGGTTGCTTCATGTAGATCTCTTCTTTCAAATCCCTGTGAATAAATGTTGTCTTCACATTCATCTGTTCTACCTCAAAATCAGAAGCAACAACAATAGATAAAAGTAAACTAATAAAAGATAACTTGGCAACAAGAGAAAAAATATCACCAAAATCACTTCTCGGCACCTGGGAATAACCTTTGGCTAGCAACCGAGCTTTGTATTTCTCCACCTTTCCTTTTGCGTTCATCTTCTTCTTAAACACCCTTTTGCTACCAATGGGTTTCCTTCCATTTGAAAACTCCACCGAATCCCAAACCTCATTTTTGTCCAAAGATGCCATTTCATCAACCATGGACTCTTTCCAAAGTTCTCCATCCTCTAAATCCATTGCCTCTATGGCAGTTCTGGGATCATCGTCAATAATAGATAAAGCAAAATTTGAACAGAAAGTAGATGGACTATACCTGTCTGGCTGCCTTCTCTCTCGAATTGATCTTCTCAAAACTGGAGCCTGTGGTTCTTCCTCTTTTGATTCATGTTTTGTTGTAGAGTCTGATTCTTCCACCTTTAGTTCAAACTCTATCTTTTCAAGTTCATTTGATAGGACTTCATGTTTAATAACATCCTTCACCTCTCTAAACACCACATCTCGATTGTGCACAACTTTCTTTGTTTTTGGGTTCCAAAGCTTATAACCTTTTAAACCATCCTTATACCCAATAAAGATGCACCTTTTAGATTTACTATCAAACTTGGTTCTTTTCTCCTTTGGAACATGTACATAGGCATCGTAGCCAAATACCCTGAGATGTGAAAGTGAGGGTTTCTTACCAATCTATACCTCATCTGGAGTCTTATCCTCCAACGTTGATAAAGGTGATCTGTTAACCAAGTAACATGCAGTATCCACTGCCTCTGCCCAGAATTCTTTCCCTAATCCAGCACCACTGAGCATGCTTCTTGCATTTTCCATCAACATCTTATTCATTCTTTCTACAACTCCATTTTGTTGAGGTGTGTATGAAGTAGTCTTTTGTCTTGCAAAACTCTCCACCATTATCTGTCCTCAACACCTTGATCTTATTCTCTGTTTGATTTTCCACCAGAGCCTTAAATTCTTTAAACTCGACAAAGACTTCAGATTTCTTCATGAGGAAATATATCCATGTATTCCTCAAGAATTCATCTATAAATGAGACATAGTACATAGACTTACCCAGTGATGGAACTGACACAGGTCCAAACACATCATTGTGCACAAGCTCTAATATCCCTTTCACCCTCTTACCACCAGAGGAGAAACTCACCCTATTATGCTTGCCATATACACAATGTTCACAAAAATCAAAATCCATAGAGCAATTAGACATGCCTTCTACCATACCATTACCATGTAGCATTTGAAGGCCCTTCTCTCCAATATGTCCAAGCCTTTGATGTCATAGCATGGTCTTTTCTCCAGAGACCACTAGACTTTTTGCTCCACTTTCAAAAACCACAGAACTATTGCACCCATCAATAACAGTGCTACCTAGAAGCTTGTACAGAGTTCCAATCTGAACTCCCAATGCTCCTTAACCATCTTGCAGGTATCTTTCTTGAACATTGTTTTTACACCTACATCATCAATCTCGCTTACAAAAATCAGATTTCTAACCAATGCAAGATTATGCAGAACACCAATAAGTGTTTTAATCCTTCCACCTTGCAACTTCAGTTTAACTTTTCTACATCTAATGATTTTGGCCTTCCAGTGATCCCCTAAGAAGACATCACCACCAACATATTTCTCGTACTTGCAAAACCACTCCCCATGGGGAATGAAGTGAAAGGATGCACCTAAGTCAATCAACCATGCTTCATGATCTACATGTGTACTTGAGGAAGAAGCCAAGTGCACATCCCCACCTTCATCTGAGGTGGTTTTCACCTCTTTAGAAGGAGCATCATCATATCCCTTTCCTTTTCTCTATGAGTTTTAGATTTACAATCCTTTATGTAGTGCCCTTCTTTTCCACATTTCCAGCACACCTTCACAGGCTTTCATGGAGATTTAGATCTCCCACTTGAGGACTTATTTCTATTTATGTTCTGGGACCATCCTCTCACAGACAAGGCATCTTTGTTATGTCTCTCCATATTTTTCCATCTCATCTCCTCTGACAACAAGGATGAGAATATTTCATCAAAGTTCAAAGTAGTTGTATTGCTACCTATAGCTACAACCAGACTATGACATGAGTCTGGTAGAGAACACAACAGATTGATGCACTTATCTTCATCTGAAATTTTAATATCAACATATGACAATTGGCTTACCACAGTATTAAAGGCGTTTAGAAGCTCTGTCATCGAGTCTCCATCCTTCATCCTCAGGTTATTTATTTATTTATTTATTTGTTTTTTTATTTATTTTTTCTCATGAACAGTATGTTCAATAGAGAATTAGATTGATACAAAGTCCTTACCTTGTCCCACAAAGCCTTTGTCGTAACTTCCCCTGATACATTCAACAATACTTAATCTAAGAGACATAATCGTATTGTGCTCTTCACCTTATGATCTAACTTCGCCCAGTCTTCTGTTGACATTCATGTTGGTGTCATGCCTGAATCTACAACAATCCACTAATATCGATCCACCAACGTATCCTCCATCCTGAGCTTCCACAGCTCAAAACTCTAACCGTTAAATTTCTCAATCTCTATCTTTCCATTGTTCACCATCTTTCACCGCAAGAATCAATCCCGCAGATATCCAACTAAAAAGGGTCTACTACGGGCCCGAGCAAAACCCCTTAGCAACAAATGCGTCCCCTTGAAGTTGAAATTACTCTGAAACCAAATGTAGGTTTTAACCCTGTACAGAAATTACCTGTAAACGAATTTTTAAAATAAAAGAATATACAATGGTGAGAACATAAAACAAATATACACAGAGATTTTCCCTAGATCCCAAAACCGGGACTACCAGATTGATTTTTCATTATATTCCTTTCAATGTTACAATACATATATATACATGTTGAAGCATTCATAAACCCCAATCCATAACCCTGGATTAGAACATAATTGTAGTTTCCTTGACTTGATCTACAAAATACCATGGGTAGAAAACCATCATGCCCAAAACCATGTACAAACCTCATTCACAAAACCATGGGTAGGTTTGCCCACCATCTTTGAGTCTACCCAACTATTACTGGGTCTACGTAAAAAAAAAAATTGAAACCCCCCCATAGGGGGGTTTTTGCCCCACCCGTGACCTCCTCGTTGTGCCCAGCACAACGTACAGCGCCTGGAGCTAGTCGTGGAAAGAATATAACACATACCCAACAAGATCATGGCATATGTGTCCAGATTATAGGGAGCTCAACAAACTCACTATTAAAGATAAATTTCCCATTCCTTTCATTGATGAATTGTTGGATGAATAACATGGAGCAATTTACTTCACCAAGTTGGATCTCGTTCAAGATATCATCAAATTAGAATGAATACTGGAGACATTCCAAAAACAACATTCATAACTCACAAGGGTCATTATGAATTTTTGGTCATGCCTTTGGGCCTTACTAATGCACCTTCCACATTTCAAGGTTTGATGAATTCCATTTTCAAACCCTTCCTTAGAAAATTTGTGTTAGTATTTTTTGATGATATACTAATCTATAACAAGCCTTGGGAGGATCATGTTCAACATGTTGATAGGGTGCTCAAACTATTGGAGGAGAAACAATTATATGCAAAAACCTTCAAATGTTTCTTTGGAGTACAGGAGGTAGAATATTTGGGTCATATTGTATCTCATGAGGGTGTTAAGGTAGACCCTAACAAAATTAAAGCCATTAAGGAATGGAAAATCCCCACAACCATAAAGCATATTCAAGGATTTCTCAGGTTGACAAGGTATTATTGCAAGTTTGTTAAGAATTATGGGAGAATAGCAGCACCTCTAACAACATTACTAAAGAAAGATGCATTTTCTTGGACTCCAGAAGCAACTAAGGCCATTGAACATGTTAAAGAGGCAATGTGCCAAGCACCAATCTTAACTACGCCAAACTTCACAAAAAAAATTATTGTGGAATGTGATGCCTCAAGAAATGGAATTGGTGTTGTTTTAATGCAAGAAGGAAGACCCATTGCTTTTGAAAGTCCTGCAATCAAAGGAACGTATTTACACAAACCTATTTATGAGAAGGAAATGTTGGCAATACTCTATGCACCAAAGCAATGGTGACCTTACCTAATGGGAAGACACTTCAAGATAAAAACATATCATGATAGTCTTAAATACCTTTTGGAACAAAGATTATCTTTAGAAGAGCAACAAAAATGGGTCACAAAGATGTTGGGTTAAGACTTTGAAATCATCTACAAAAAAGGGAAGCAAAATGTTGTTGCAGGTGCACTCTTAAGAAAGGATGAGGATGTGGAAGCATTGCTTTGTTCTATTTTTATTATCCAACCTGATTGGATAACCGAAGAAAGGGATGAATGGAAGAATGACAAAGAGGTGTGGAAACTCATTCAAAAGTTGCAACAAGATCCCAATACACATGATACATTTAGTTGGAAAAATGATGCATTATGTTACAAAGATTGATTATATATTTGTAAGAATTCCCAACTCAAACAAAAGATTATTTTGGAATTGCACACCTCCCCCTTAGGAGGGCACTCATGATTTTTAAAAACTTACCATAGGGTCATGAAGGAATTTTTTGGGATGGCTTTAAATTTGATATTTAGACGTTTGTGGCAGAATGTTTAGTTTTCCAACAAAATAAAGTTTAGACAATCTGTTACAACCTTTAGTCATTCCAAGTCAGCGTTGGGAGGAGGTCTCAATGGATTTTATCACAGGTTTACCCAAATATGAAGGAAACTGTGTCATCATGGTGGTAGTTGATAGACTTACCAAGTATGAACATTTTTGTGCATTATCTCATCCTTTTAAAGTCAGTACAATTGCTACTGCATTTATGGAAACAATTCAAAAACTACATGGAAACCCAAAGATTATTGTAAGTGATAGAGATCCCATTTTCACTGGAAATTTTTGGATGAAATTATTTTATTGTCTTGATACTCGATTAGCTCATAGCTCATCTTATCATCCTTAATCTAACGTGCAAACTGAGGCAGTGAACAAATCTTTGGAAGTATATCTTCATTGTTTTGTATCTAATAAACAAACACAGTGGGTCAAGTGGTTAACTCTAGTTGAATGGCAGTATAACACTTCCTTCTATATTGCAGCAAAAATGACCCCATTTATGGCACCTTATGGATATCATCCACCATCCATCACATCGTCTTTAAGAGAGAATTCTAAGGTTCAAGTAGTGGAAGATCACATCAAGTATCAACAACAAGTTCTCCAATCTTAAAGGATAACCTCACTCTGGTGCATAATCAAATAAAACAACAGGTAGATCAGCATCACAGTGAAAGAAATTTTGATGTAGGCGATTGGGTATTTTTACGGCTACAACCATACAAACCAATGTCCCTCAAACAAGCTAAGAAGGATAATAAATTATCACCCAAGTACTATGGTCCTTACAAGGTGTTGCAAAAGATTGGTACTATGGCATACAAATTGGAGCTACCTGCATCCTCCCGAGTACACCCAGTTTTCCACTTTTCATGCTTAAAGAAGGTTATTGGTGACAAGCTCCTAGTTCAAAGAGTGTTGGCAAAACTTGGCGAAGAAGGAAAAATCATATTTGAGCCTGAAGCGGTCATGGAAACAAGAACTCGACATCTACGAAATCGATTAATTTCAGAGTATCCCATTAAGTGGAAGAACTTACCTGTTGAAGATTCCACATGGGAGGATGAGAATTTTATAAAGAAGCATCCGAAACTACTCAAGCATTGAGGACAACATTTTTTTGAAGGAGAGGAGCATGTTAGGTCCCTATAATACTAGTGTACCCCCTTTATTGTTATTGTTAGTGTATCGCTCTATTGGTATTGATGTGCCCCATAGAAGCCTATTATTGTTATTGTTCTACCCTTAAATTATTATTTTTATGTAGTTTATAATTATATTGTGTCCCCTTAGACATATATATATATATACCAAGGAGGTCTTATCCTTTGTATCATCCATGAATTCAATGTTTCCCCCTCAAAGAGTATAATTTTTATGTTGTTGATCTATCATTTCTTCTGTCTTATGAGCTAGTTGCATAACATAAACTTTCTTGAATTATGCTCCCAAATTATCTGATGCTCACTGTCTCTAGTTCTCTCCCTCTAGCTGAAACTGCGCCCTCACTGAATCTGCGAATTGGTTAGTTTGATCTGCCTTGCACACACTGATGCAGCCTCTTCTTTCCTCTCCAAACCCTTTGATTTGCTCTTATAATCTCTCTTTGAGTCTTCAAAGGCCACGTTTTAATCTCCATTGATAGCTAAGATCAATTATGCTTCATCAATAGAAATATCTAGAGCAATATCGAACATCCTTGATTAATTTAATTTAATTTTACCACTTTTCCTAAGTTGGACTTAGGAAATAATTTAATTATGACAATTTTTATTTATTTTTGTTAAGCTTAGCATGTCCATTCCATTTTCTATTATATAATAAACAAGTTTACACCATAAAGATTAACCAGGTGGCCTCAACTTTCCCCGAGGGGAAGCCAAGTCTGTTGGCCACCGGTCAGCGTTAAAATCCATCCAAAAAAAGAATTGTTTCAGTCTTTCTATCCAAGCTAGATACGTCTCTATCTCATGTCCAGACATTACATAACTGTAAAAACTGACATTTGCAACATAAAAATTAAAAGCTAACTGTATAGACCAAAATTATGCATGGGAGGAGTCTAGTCTTTCTGTTCCTTTGACGCGAATGCGATGGGAGCAGGATCTTCAGCAGTAGCCTACAGCTCTAGAATGCAAGGATGTGGCAGTCAATTCCATCCGTTCCGATATCCTGTTTGTGTAGCTGGAAGAGAATTTTCTCCATGTCCTTCTCGTAATTCGACAGTCCTTGGACTATCACTACCATACCCACTGATATCTGCTCCATCGCCTTACCGAGTAAACTCTTCATTAGCCAGTACAGGTAAAGCGTTTGCTTGAACTGTGTGATTCTCCCTTGAGTGTTCCCTGGATCTGGGACAAGAGTCCTCCAGTTATCCATCTCTTCCTCTATCTCGCTTTCTTACTTTACCTCCTCTTCCCATTCTTCCATCAATTTTTGAATGTCAGCATCCATCCCCTCACAGTAGGCCTCTATGGCTTCAGTTATGAGATGCTCTACTGATTTCCGACCCCTGCAAGTTGTTGACGTGCTCAGCCCCTTATCTGTCTGGTGGGCCAGGCCTCTCCTGTCGTGCCCACATCCTCTCATAGCTCAGGCCATGACCTGTTTGGCAGAACACTATTGACACCCAGAAGAAGTTAGATTCAAATTCAGACTTTTCTTAACACACCACCTTTCCCAAGCATGTTTTTCCTCTCCTCCATTCTCACCGCGTATGTACAGGGGTGGGCCGAAGCCCACAGATCCCAGGGGGGGGTCTCTGACTCTTACCCCGAGGCCCGCCATTATTCCCTTCCCCCTTACTATGGATTGTATGCAGGTTGTCCCGCTCCGTCTCAAGCCAAGCCCACAGGCCCTCCTTGAATCTAGCAAGACGCCTACAATGGTTCCATATTCTTGCTCCCTCGGCCCAAAGAGAAATGGCTTTGCCTCTCAGATCCCTCCGGCTAGTTTTCCACACAGGGTTCCTGGCTTTGCCATCAATCCCATGCAGGTTCCAGCTATCCCAACGATTTCTCTACAAACTACTACCTTGGTTACAAACCCATCCCCCTGCCCTCAGCTTTTCCCTGCCTCTCTCTACAACCCCCAACCCCTCTTGAATTGCAGTGCCTCTATCCAGTTTCCCCTCGGCCTTAATTACAAAGCACAGAACCTCATAGCCCCGCAGCCCGCTTTCCCCCCCCGCAACCATGGTTATGACCCATTTGGGAGAAAGTATATACACAAAACCAGGCCATGGCAAGCAATTGCCTCCCCCATTGCCAACAAAAACATTCAATTCCCCATAGTTTCGGGCTCTTTCCTCTCCTTTTCCCCCAGCAGAACCCCAACCAGAACATTGATTCAATGCTAAGGCAAAGTCGAATTACATACCTTATTTCTGCAGGCATCCTCTGCGACTAAGGTTCCTCCTGTTCCATTGACTTTCCACTACTCTGTATTGCCACCCTTTTCCACAGCCTTTCACTCCTGCATTTCACGTCAAATAGCCTCGCCTACTCCATTACCCTGCCTTATTTCCTATCCCGCCACCTTGCCCACTTTCCTAACAGGCATTCATGTCGAAGGACACCACACCCCCTGCCTTGAGCATGTGGGGGGCTACGGTAATTAGTGACTGGGTACTACGCATCACTGCACCCAGGTTGGCCTGACTGACGACGACTCGCATCTCGATTGAGGGTATGACAAATTAATTTAATTAAGGTGTTTCCCAAGCTTTTCTTCTGAAACCTTTTCTGGTTTTTGGAGATCTTGTGTTTCTTAACCTCTTAGCATCATTTGAGACTAGAACACGTGTCTAATGCTACCATAAACTAACAGCCCACAAAACCACATTTTCATGGGTCAAAATCCAGGTCCTCACAAGCCTAGTACCCTAGGAATGCAAGAGTACCTTCCAATCTACACTTCTCAACACTCCCTCTTAGTGAGGGAGGTAATTCCACTAATTGGAAGTAACTCGTCAGCAACACTAGCCCAATCTCTAGCATCCACCACTATAGTATACCTTGTAAAATGAACCACACTATCCTTGGTAGTGTCCCTGCCACCAAAAGCCTCTTGCTTCTTCTTCTCGTGATAGGCCTTAAGCTCATTCCATGGTTCTTTCTTGCCAGTTGTAGAAGTCTACGTACTCCCCACTAACCATGCATTCTACTTTGGTTACATATTCTCCCTCTAAACCTGCAAACTCCCACTTGAACTTGACTCCCTATGAGTCTCAAAAGCCTGCTTTTCCATTGTTGTTAGTCCCTTAACAATAATCAACCAAATCCCTCTTGGGTTATTCATTGTGCACACTCTAATTCATCTCTTCCTTCAAAGAAACTCTGAAACCATGTTGATTTTTCCTCGTACTTTAGAATCAAGTCTATATCTAAAACATGATAAAAAAAACACACTAAAATAACCACAACTCTGACACTTTGCACAACAGAAATGTACAATAGTGAATCAACAAAGTACACAATATTTTTGCAGACCCAAAACTTGTTTATATTACAACTTTAATACAACAAACATAGGGCTCCCGTACTAGGGATCATGTCCCTTACAATTAGCCTTGATTCAAGGAAAACTAGGGCTTGAGGTCAATAACGTTTGACTCTCAATCTGCCCAAGAACAAGAAATTTTTTGACTTACTTGTTGAAGAAGCACTTAACCCTAGCCCTTTTAGTCCACTTGTCTTGAACGCCTGACAAGTCCTTTCCCACCTATACTCACAGAGTTTTTTCTCCCCCAATACCTTTGCACATCAAGTTGCTCACAAGGGTTTCATTGCTCTAAAACACTTTCACAATCAACTCCACCACATTTGTCTTCTCACAAAGACTATGTTGCTCCAAAGTCATTGAACATAGGTTCAAAAAATCTACCTTCTCATGGTGGGTTTCCACTTCAAATGCATTGTACACTTGGCTTCAAACAAGGTTTTCTCACACTATGAATTCACCCTTGAATTCAATGTACAATGCACCCTTTTCTACCTTAACTTCTCACGGTGCCTAATCCTTATTAAGTCACTGTGTATCAGTCATCAACTAGCAACTTAGCAACCCAAATTTCTCCAACACGTTTATCCACAAGCTGCCTCTTCTTTTTACCTTAGGTAACTCACACTCCTATTTAGGGATTAACGCTAGATTCAGTCTCACTTAGAGCTCGACCTAACCACATTGTCTAATGTTGCTTCTTTAGGCTTTGCGGCTCATCATTACAGTGTAGACGAATGCTAAACAACCCTCCTTTCAGAATTCAACCTACTCCCTTATACGTTGAACGAAAGACAAACTTAAAACAAGGATGTCTGAGGCTAAGCTTCAGCCTGAACATACATTCGCTAGGGCAAAAAAAAAGCACAAAGTTCATGCTCCTTTTCTCCTCATTTCAACCTGTACAAAGCCCTAACTAGGGCACAAATGCTCAATAGAAACTCAACCTTCAACAACATAGAAAATCAGACCATAAAATTTCTCTCCAAGGATGCAGCTCCTCTTGAGGTTTGTGGCTCCCTTAGCTCATTAGATTTGCTTCTTGAGACGAGTTTCCCTTTTGTGTTGAGACCTCTCATTGTCGCCTATACTTATAGCCTCTCTAACTAGTAATTTAGGGATCCTATGTGAAAATTCTGAAACCCGAAATCCTACTACAGCGCATGATTTATTTTCTTCTATTCGTTAAATGAATTGAACAAATTATTTATTGTGTTTATGGTAAATATCAAAACTAATACATTGCAGCCTTCACAAATAAAATATTGCAGAAGAAACAAAAATGTTGGAAGAATAGATGCACACACACACAAATACACAATTATTTTTGGACTAAGTCCCCAGAAAAACCTAGCTCGGGAAAATTGGTGCAGCAGCTGAGGGTTTTAATATTATGCAGTAGTAAATCTGACACCAAACTATGGATGCTCAAATCTAGCAATCCATACAGAGAAATGGCTAACAATAAGTATAGTGAGAAAAATCTCACTCCCATAGGCAATCTGACACTGACCTTGGCTCAAGATGAGCTGCTCTTTACTACCTCTATGCTATCCCTGTGTCAGCCTATGCAGTACTGTGTCCCACAACTCGAAACTGCTTCCCTCTCGCTATCTAATCAGTTGTTGTCTGGAAGTTAGACCCTTCTGGCCTCCGAACTCTCTCTCCAGCTTCTGACACTGAATCACTGCTTCTCCCCAGCAGAATATGAAATCCCCTCGAAAGCATTGTGTTGTCTTTGTGTGTCTTTGTGCTGCCTCTTTGAAATGCACTCACCGGAATAAGAAAATATTCCTTTGGCCTTACTATCCCTGCCCCTCTCTCACTGCTTTGAGCTCACTAGCTCTCTCTCCGGTAACTCAGCACTATTACTCTGGAGTTCCATCTGCCAGTGAAATCAAACTGTTGGTATCTAATGTGTTTTCTCCAAGCTCCATCGAGTTTCTTCTTATAATCTCTCGTTGAGACATCAACTCCCAAGATTAAAACATAATCGATGGCTAAAATTAACTAAAACTCGATCCATGACTTTTTCTAGAAGATTATCACCATGACTTAATTAATACCATTTAATTAATCATATTCCCTAAGTTTAGACTTAGGAAACATTAAAAAATTGATTAGTTAT
This sequence comes from Pinus tabuliformis, assembly GCA_031772625.1. Classification (NCBI taxonomy): domain Eukaryota; kingdom Viridiplantae; phylum Streptophyta; class Pinopsida; order Pinales; family Pinaceae; genus Pinus; species Pinus tabuliformis. Next base: position 1,431,324,971 of record CM062804.1, on the reverse strand, counting down.
TTTAATTAAGTCGTCTCTAGATGGAATTTCCAGAAACAATTTATGGGTTTTGGATAATACATGTATTCTAGCTTCCCCACCAAATTTCAAGGCTAGAACACATCTGATGCTACAAAAACTAACTCTCCCTCTTACCGAGGAATGTGTTATAGTGTTGTAGCCCACTAAAGCAACACCCTGTCTCTACACCACCTCCTATCACGTTGTTGATATTTGGCTGCTGCTGCCCACCATCCACTATGCAACTATGATATATGTTTCATCTGTGTTGTTGCTTTCCCTATTGATCTGTTACCAATGCTGCATTTGCATTGCAACACCCTCTCCATCTGTTGTTGCTACAACTGTAACATCTGCAACTGAAAAGCATCCAAAATACTTAATAAACTATGATTAATATGATGCATTTGTCACCCGAGTCCTGACTGTTGTTAGACCCTGCGTTGTCACTGAAGCCTTTGTGTTGTTGCTAACTCTGCTCTGTGCCAACTACACTGCTGTCAACTCTGCATTGCGCTGCCTAGTATCTAACTACTACTAGCTATTGCATTTGTCACTCTCGCATCTGACTGCACCATCTGCCACTGATCCATCTTGCCACTACATGCTATGGGCTCCCATAGCAAGGTATTGATTCATGAGGTGGAACTCCTCAAGGATCTTGCCCATCCTGTAGCTCCTTGGGGCTACAAAACCAAATCATGCCACCTCACTCCTAGAGGTATATCGGTGATCATAGAAAACTCTTCCTCTAATCTGGAGGACAACCTGTCGATCTCTGCAGTTGCAACCTACTAATCTTGCTTCTCCTCCTTGTCCTTCTTCCTGAGAGGACATTGGATGATGTAATGGCCAATCTCACCACATTTGAAGCATTTGACCTTGGAAAGGTCCTTCTTCCTCCTGCACTACTTCTATTGCCCCTTTGATGCGAGGGACACATTTTTATCCTCCTTTACTTGCTTCGTCCTATTGTTGTTGTTGCTGCCATTAATGGTTCTCTTCACCAAATCTATCTCCTCCTACTGCAGATCATCCCACATTCGATCCCACTCTGGAAACTTGTCTCTGCCCATAATACTCTGGATGAAGACCTGCCAATCTTCAGAAACACTGTTGAGAGCTAATCGCACCAATTCTATAGGTTGGGGCATTGACCCTACTGTAGACAGTTGGTCTCGGACATCATGAATCCTAGTGAGGAAGGGGTATATGAGCTCCTCTTTTGGCATCCTTGTACATCTCAACTTCTCCTTAAGATACATCTTCCGCTGCTCAAAATATCCCTCGTATAGCGTAGCAAGAGATTCCCATGTCTGTCAGGTAGTATCTTTGCAAGCTATGTGAGACACGACGTGATCTTGAACCCCAACGAGAATCAACCTCTTTGCTTTTGCCATCTCCTTCTTGTAGGTCTTCAGTGGGTCTGCATTTGTGGGTACATATACTACATTATCGATGTAGGCTTTGAGATCATATTAATATAGAAGACAAGAAATTTGTGCCTTCTAAATCATGTAGTTAGAGGCTCTGTCCAATTGATCCTGATGTCTTAGCCCACTAATGTCATCTCTACAAAAAGATGAATTCCTCCTCTTCTCCTATGTGCAGTCGTTGACTAACTCTACGCACTTCCTATTAGAGTGGAAAAATCTGCTCACAACAATTGCTACTCTGTAATGAAAAATCGAACTTCTGGACTAGAAGTTCACTGAGGAAAGAATTCCCCTAGTGTGTTCTCTTCCTTCCTCCCGACGCTGTTATGTACCAGCAAACTACTGCAAAATAACTGCGTCCCAACTGAAGCTTTGCTCTGCAAGGAAAATACTATTGCTCCCTCTGCCTTTGGTAATCTTTGATTTCGAAAATTTATTCTCCATCAACTCTCTTAGAGAAATAAAATTTTCCTCGAAAATTGACCCTCCCGGCTAAGGACTGCGCTGCCTCTGATGGTTTCAAACTATTGCCTATGCAGAGCTTCGAAATTCCTCTTCCCTTCTGTTACTGACCACTCCGCCTTACACTTTGTGCTTTGATAAAATGTGAAAATTATGAAACCCATAATCCTACTGCAACAACTGATTTAGTTTCTTGTATTTGTTAAATGAATTGAACAAATAATTTATTGTGTTCGGCGATAAATATTGAAACTAATACAATGAAACCTTCACAAATAAAATATTGCAGAAGAAATAAAAATGCTGGAAGAATAGATACACACACACGAATACACAATTATTTTTGGACTAAGTCCCCAGAAAAATCCAACTCGAGAAAACCGGTGCAATAGCTGAGGGTTTTAATATTATGTAGTAGTAAATCTGAGTACAAAACTATGGATGCTCAAATCTAGCAATCCATATAAAGAAATGACTAACAATAAGTCTAGTGAGGAAAATCTCACTCCCACAGGCGATCTGACACTGACCTTGGCTCAAGATAAGCTATTCTATGTTGCCTCTGCGCAGTCCTTGTGTCAGCCTACACAGTACTGCGTCCCATAACTCATAATTACTTCCCTCTCGTTATTTGATCAACTGATGTCTGGAAGATGGACCCTTCTGGCTTCCAGACTCTCTCTCCGGTCTCTGACACTGAACACTGCTTCTCCCCAGCAGAATACGAAATCCCCTTTGGAGCACTATGCTGCCTCTGTGTGGCTTTGCGTTGCCTCTCTATAATGCACTCACCGAAACAGGAAAATATTCCTCTGACCTTACTATCCATGCCCCTCTCTCACTGCTTCTAGCTTACTAGCTCTCTCTCCAGCAACTCACCGCTGCTACTTTGGAGTTTGATCTGCCAATGAAATCGAATTGTTGGTGTCTAATGCGTTTTCTCCAAGCTCCATCGAGTTTTTTCTTATAATCTCTTGTTGAGACATCAACAAACAAGATTAAAACATAATCGATGGCTAATATTAACTAGAACTTGATCCATGACTTTTTCTAGAAGATTCTCACCATGAATTCATTAATACCCATTAATTAATCATATTCCTAAGTTTAGACTTAGGAAACATTAAAAATGAATAATTATTTTAATTAAGTCGTCTCTAGGTGAAATTTTTAGAAACAATTTATGGGTTTTGGAGAATACATGTATTCTAGCCTCTCCACCAAAATTCGTGGCTAGAACACATCCGATGCTACAAAACTAACATTCTCAACTTCATTAAGGTGCCCTCACACAATAATTAGAATAAACTATAATTTATTTTGGGTCTTTAGCCAACCAACATGTGTCTAAAGCCCAACACTTGGGTACATTGCCCACAAAACCACATTTTCGTGGGTCAACTCCTCACAAACCATTTACCTTAGGGGATGTGGGAGTACCTCCCAAGATACACTTCTCAACAGAGACTTCTCTTCCCATTCTCCCAAACTATAAATATTCGTACCAATGTCAATGGTGTGTTGGTCTTGAATTATATTGCTTCCCTTCAATTGGTGCTTGAAACCTTCTTTCATTGAATCTAGTGCAAGGCTCAGTATGTCACATCTCCACTTGTTTCAAAAACATATTTCTCACATTTCTTTGATCATTTGTGTAATTTTTTTAGGATGTGAAGGAGGTAGTAATGTTTCTTGCAATGACACTACACCATGGATACATACACTTTGCAGTTCTCTTAATATCTGAAGGAGGTAGTATTGATTCTCGTAATGACACTGTAACATGGATACACATGCTTTGTTGCAAGGGATACCCAAAAAAGCACTGCATTAACCCTTCCCTTATGAATTAACACTAGCCCCTCAAACTTCAATTTATGTAATTAAAGCCCCAAACTTTTAGTTTATGCCAAACAAGAATTGTCTTAGCCATCATACCTTACATAACTCTATTAATATTAATGAGGGGTGCAATGAACGAGGAGAGGTGATTGTTGTTGTTTAATCTCCTTCTTGTAGTCTATATGGTGGGATATGTGTTTCTTAAATGGACTATCTCTTAATGACATTCATGGTGGGGATATGTGATGGTCCTTGAAATGCCCCCTCCCTTTTTCATAGAAGCCCTTCCCTTAAATGGGACCTACATTTGCTTATATGTTTGCCTCCTTATTAAGGTTTCAAAAGACATGGGCAAATTCTAATATGCCAAATATTTCTTCCCCAATCAACCCCTTCATTTTTTGTTGTTATTAGATTTTTAAAAGTAATACCAATACTTTGAGTAATTACTTGAAAACACATATTGAATAGGTCAGTTGGGTTTGTATACATATGGTAGAATGTGTGTCGATATTGACATTAGGAAAGATCTCCTAGACAATATGCTCTTACAGTGGGACAATTTTCAGTGGGCTCATGTCTTCAGGATTTTTATCCTCAAGAACATGCCTACTCAAAAAGAAATAAAGGGCATAATTTAAACAAAACACTTGGAAAACATGTAAGCAACCATAGTTGGAGGATAACGATGAAAAAACCACTACCAATCAACAAATTATTGATTTAAAGGAGAACATTGTTTGTCTAGAAGTGTCATATGAGGAACCTTGTCCTCCTCAAAGGATATAGACAAAGACATGAATATCAAGCTTTCTTCCTCAAGGGTGGTAGTTGTACATGAAGCCCCTTAGGGGAATGAAGAGACTCCATGAAATTGACACCTTTGATTCTAATAAGGAATTGGTTCCATCTATGAATCTTGACATCTCACCTTTTGAATTCTAGCTACTCACTATGGACCCTTGTTCAAGGGGGTGGCATGAGGTTGAAAAGAAAAAGGAGACAAAGGGAAGGATTGATAATTATTTTTTAAAAGGGCATAAGTGAATTGTACATTACGTGTGTAATTTTATTCTTGTAAGTGTAATATGGTACTATGGACTAGTGAATTAAAGTTTTTCATTTAATTTGTGAATAAAAATGACAAATTTATGTTTGAAAAAAAAAACTAATAATTCAAATTTAATATAGCAATTGAAAACTAAGTAAGTACTTTAATCCAATATTTTACATGATAGTTGGAACGAATAATGGAAGAGGGGTTGAACAAGTGGTTTCAAAGGCTAGAGTTAAAGGCTTATGAAGTTGTCCCTTTTCTTACGATTTGGGACATTTGGTTGGCACGTAACTCAAGTTTATTTGAGGGTAGAGTTCTTCATGCCTTTCATAGAACTTCCCAAATTCATGTTATTGCTTGGATTTATAAATCACAATGGAAAGTTACAAAGAGAATAATAACTAGGGAGTTGGTTGTGGACAAGACTCTTCCCTATAATTTTTATTTTTATTTTTATGGTGCATGCCAGAAGGTAGATAAACTATGAAGTATTGGTGGTGTATTTTGTATTTAAGGTTAATGTTATTTATAGTTTAGTGCTAATATGGATACACACTCCAACAATTGTGCTGAGCTGTTTACACTTTGAACTCACTTGAGATTGGCTAGGTATAGGAATGTTTCCCATCTATAGGCTTTCAATGACTCATCGTTGGTTATTAAAAGGATGAAAAGTGAGCAAGTTATTTTGGATATTTCACTTCAAACATTAGTTGAATAAGTCAAAATTATCTTTCATTAGTTCATAATCATCTCTTTTGCTTGTATTTACTAAGAATTGAACATGGGCATTGACTCACTTTTTAAGGAAGGTGTTGTCGCTTTTTCTAGCATCTGTAGCACAAGTGCTTCAGAAGATATAGAAAGCTTCCTAGAGACAGCCTCTGGGTTGATTGTAGACCAGTGCTTAGGACATCTTAGATAGAGGAGTGCATGGAAGATTATTAGTGAGGGGTTTATGTGTAGCCCTTGATTCCTTGCTCTTCTTGTGACCATGGGCCAACTTCCATATCAGAGCCCCCCAATAGGAGGTTTGTTATCGGTGAATTCCTTTTGATGCACAATGCGTTTCTATCCGATCATTGATTGTCGATTGGGCCCACTTGGAATATCGCAATTGGCACTTTCTGACCCATGCCATTGGTATGACCTTTAGAAACCTGCGATCGCCGATTGCTGATCACCTCTTCTACTTAACCCTTGGTTCTTTGGCGCTTCTCATGACTGTAGGCCAACCTCCATATTAGAGCCCCCCCAATCGGAGGTTTTCAATCGATGATTCCACTTTGATGCACAACATGTTGCAACCACCGATCTCTGATCTCCGATGCGTGAAGTCATTACTGCCACGTGGCGCTTCCTGAGTGGTGACACGTGGCACCTAGATATGTCCCCATAGGACCCTGAAAATACCAGATCGACATGCCACGTGTCCACTGTACTACCACGTCAAGGTGACGTCAGCTGCCTCGTGTCCCTTATCAGAACCAACCATATGCTGCCAAGTGTCATGTATTGGAACCAATCATGTGTAGCCACGTTTCATTTATCGGATCCAATGATGTTCAACCACGTGGCCCCCCTCGAGGAGAGAGAAAAGGTCATCCCTCTTCTTGTTTTCCACTGATTTCCTTTGTTAAACATTTCAAGGCTTTCCCAGCGCTTTAACACTAGAGGCTCAAATCCTAGCAATCATAAATTTGAAAGAGTGTCATCTATTTGATCGTCGATTGCGATGCACTGATCTCTTGATGCTCTAATGCCTTGGACCTTCGATGTGTGGGATCGCTGATATCCCAGGACCTGTGATTTTACCCTTAGGCATTTTCTCCATGTTTTCTAGTTTTCAAAAGGGCAACTTCAATCTGCTCTAACCTCTGATTCCAGAGTCCACTTGAGGAGTTCCATATATTGTTGGAAAGCTAATTCTGATCACTGTCCATTTGAGGGGGTCCGATTTAGCTTATGAGGGCTTCTATGTCTTGAAATATGGCTACAAAATTTTCTATTCTTTTGTACGTTGGTCAACTGAAAACAAATTTTACAGTGAGTGACAACATTGGCTCCCACTGGGGACAGTGACTTGCTGGCAAGTGATCTGATATCCACCCTATGAGTGCCATCAGTTGAAGATTTTATTAAACTAAAGGTATTACAGACTCATGTGCCGGTGTGTGTGTTCTGTGTTATTGAAACAACGAATCGATCAGATTGCTAATACACAGAAAATAAAATGGAGAGACAGCAGAGAAATACAGTAAGCAACACAAAAACACAAACAATGTTAATAAGGAGTTCACCCTATTCTCCAGGTCTACGTCTCCGGTCCAGCTTCAGTGGTGGCCTTGTTTTATTGTGTCTTTTAGCAGAGAAATTACAATACAGGGACTCAATGTGAGTTCTCCTGAAGCAGATTTTGCTTGGCAGGGTGGTTCTTGGATTCCTTAAGCCACTCAGAGTACACAGACTCTTCTTCTTCCTACCAGCTCTGTGACCCTTGGTCTATAGTGGAAAGAGCCAAATGTGATGCTCAGTCTGGACAGATTCCTCTATGGGAAGGCTTGAATCTTCAAGCTCTATGGTGCTCGACGCTGCCTGTGGTCAACTCTACCCTCTGTCTCTTCTGCGTGGCTTTACTGTTCTCTGTGTTCAGTCCTCCTCTCAGGGTTCACTGTTCACTGTCTCTCTTGGTCGCTTGGACTCTTCCCAATTCTAATTCCAATCAACTCTTCTTGGTTCGACTGTCTCTGTTCATGGCTTTAGCCATTCGATCCCTATGCCTGTTTGGTTCCTCTTCTGCCTGTGTCAATTCACCTTCTACAGTTGCGCTTGGAGTTCCCTATGTTCGACGTCATCATGAATGCTCAGAGAGTGGCCACTTGTCCTCCTCTAAATGGTGCCAGCATGCTTCGTCGGTTCGTTTCTTCAGTTACACCGTGGATGCGTTCTTCCTCCACCGTGGCGGTCAAACGGATTCTAAATCCCTTTAGAATGCGGCTTAATTCCCTGTTGATTCCGCTTCTTTCCATCGAGTGCAATCTCAGCCATCCAATCTAGGCCCTCCAGATCCGACGCCATACGCACGTTTCGCGTGGTTGACTTGCTTGACCGATAGCGCGCGATCAATGGCGATTTTCTCTCACCTCCGCCTGCCACGCGTCGATCGGTGTATGGAATCGCTTCGCTCCTATCCAAAACCTCTTACCGTTCAAGGGCGCCCCGATCAAAACCATCGGTTTCCAGAGTGCGGGTCCCGCCTTTGTACTTTAGCACTTTTACCTTTTCCCGCCTGCGGTCCTTCGGTTCCCCCACGCGATCGGGTGCTCGGGCTTTCCCATTTTGGCCCTGTTCACTAAGCGCTAATCGCACATCAAAAACTTCGCCCTTTTCCCATTCCGGGGCTCCCAGGGGCTACTTTGGCCTCTTGCATGGTCTCCATGGGCCTCGGTCAACGCGCTTTGACTGAGGTCCTCGTCGTTCCACGTCGGCTGCCATGGCCACTGGTTCCAGGGTGTTTTTGATACTGTTTTGGATTTCATTAAAGATTTGTTCGACCTGATTCAGTCATGGTTCTTGATAGTCTTTCTATGGATCCAATTCAAATCACGGCCTCCCTACTGAAAAAGCTTTTGGACCACCAAAAGTTGGTTTTCAAGCATCAACTAAGTGAGGATACTGTTTCTTCACTTGTCCAATCTCAATCCACTTTGCGCTGCTTGGCTTTGAACCTTTGAGCCCAATCCTAGGGTACTCAACTTCTCCCTTGCGCGTTGTCCTCACATTCCTGTCCAACACTGTGTCTTCCTGCAACTCATTGAGGTATTCAGGTAGCAGGTCATCAATAGAAGGCAATTGACTTTGCTCTTCAGGTTCCTCAACCATTGAAGGTTCAAACAATCTCAAACAATCTGCATTTATGACTGAGTAGATGTGCATGTAAGCTGGTAGATCAAGGCGAAATGCATTTTCACCGATCTTCTCAAGTATCCTAAAAGGTCCATACCTGATAGGCTTTAGCTTTTTACCTTCATCTTGCATCCTGTCCTTGCTGATATACAGCCAGACTTGGTCTCCAACTTGAAAATTATGCACCATCCGATGCTTATCATGCCTAGCCTTATACTTGGCCTGGCTCTTTTCCAGTTGTTCCTATACTGCCTGATGGATATCCTGGATCTGTTCAATGAACCTGGTTGCCTTATCCACATCACTGTGCCCGTCAACCATGGTATCTTTACCAAAGACAAAATCCAAAGGGGACCTTGGTGTGAAACCAAAGCAGGTCTCAAAAGGATATCTCTGTGTAGAAGAGTGTTTGGATCTGTTGTAAGCATGCTGCACATAACACAAGTGTTCATCCCAAAGCTTAGGATGTTTACTGCAATATCCTCTCAGTAACTGGATCACAGTCCTGTTTACTACTTCTGTCTGGCCATCTGTTTGTGGATGAAAAGCTGTGCTTTTCTTTAACTTGGTGTCCATCAATTCCCACAGACTAGACCAAAAATTCCCCACAAATCGAGTGTCTCGATCAAATACAATGGAAGTGGGTAATCCAAAATGAACCCATACATGTTCAAAGAACAATTTTGTAGTCTGTTCAGCTGTGATCTGTTTACTACAAGGTATCAAAATACACATTTTGCTGAACCTATCCACAATAACGTATAGATAATCATGACCTTTCCGAGATTTAGGCAGTCCTCCTACAAAATCCATGGAAACACTTTCCCAAGGGTGAGAAGGAACTGGAAATGGAGTGTACAAGCCTAGTTTTCTATTGATGGGCTTGCTTTTAACACACATGGCACACCCTCGTACATATCTAGAAACTGTCTCATTCATTTTCGGCCAATAGTAGAATCTTTGCAACTGTTTTGCTTACCCCAAAGTGACCTGATATTAGAGAAGTGTGTGCTTCCCTAATTATCTTTATCCTCTCTGTTGGAGAGGTAAATCCCCTCTACGGATAGAGGCGATCCCTACTAGCCCAGCAAGGGTCTAGCAACAATCAAACAATGCTGCTATGCATGTTCCTAATTACAATTAAACAAGAGGTAAAGAGCACCTACTTGGATTCCTGCGCTGTCGTTTGACGAAGAGATGTTGCCTTCGCTCCTTCGCTTCGGCTGGTCACAATCCTCCGCGATCTCCGCGAATAGATACCTGCACACACGAAGAGGAAACAAACGCAAGCGTGAAATCTAGTAAAAGCAACCATACATCGGTCAGAAAAGATGTAATTCACATTTAACCATTGCAAGTACAAATGAGAATGGAACAATAATAGCAGTCATCTATTATTAATCAGAATAGAGAAGAGTACAACCAAATGTTCTGACGTCGGTAAACTTCTCAGGAGGGACCAGTCAGCATGTATCTCAAGCATTCACCTTTGAGGATGATTCTCCCAAGACAAACAACTCTCTCTCACATACAAGCAACACAAAACAACCTTCCCTAAGCAATCAATCACTTCCACACCTAGCACACCAAATACCTATAGTAGCAGCAATCTGAGCACTATAAGCTCTATACAATCCAAGCTATGTCTAACTATGTCCAACCAGCTGCTCATGGTAATGGTGGAAGTATATATAGGAGAAGGAGCCTCCTAAAAGGGTGGAAGGATGAGCTTATCTTCAAGGGAAGTAGTTGCAAAGGGTCGAACAGACATGCCATAGAAGGGAGTCGACATTCACAAAGCTAACAACCAAGCCTGGAGTTATCTGGAAGGCTGGTTGTTTGAACAAATTCGCCCAAACTGGATCAGCGCGGATTATGAGGCAACTGACGCGATGTCGCCGCGTCTATATAACTAGGACAGTCAAGTCAGCGCGGAAGAACACGGGAAAGGCGCGCTGGCGACCAGCGCGGAAAAGTGATGTCCTTCCGAGCTGGCAGCGCGCGGAATACACTATGGAGCGCCAGTCATCGCGGGTATTTTTCAAACAGACGCGCTGATGAACAAAACTTTAGGAAAATGGGTTTTTTGGGCCAGTTCAGAAGGCATGAAGCTTAGTGATTGGCACAACAAGGTGACTGACAGGAAGGCAGTGACAAATTACTGTGTAACAGATGCCCCCTAAAGCATGAAGACCGAGAGAGTGGGAGGGGTGAAATGCTTTACAACACACTCCGAACTGGAACATCACCAGGAAGGACCGAAATATCTCTGATAATCAAGTACATGCAGTCGAGGCATGGGCGCAGCCATCCAAAAGACATGCGAAAAGGTCTGTGGAATGGACGCAGCCACCCAGCTAAAGAGACCATAATAATGATAAGGTATGGTCGCAGCCATCCATGAAGACTCAGGTATGGGCGCAGCCATCCATCAATGAGTCATGTAATGATCATCCACAAAATCGCAACCTGGACCATAAACAGACAGGGATCCAGGGTCTTGCGCTCCGTCCCGATCCGAGCAAAGTACAAGTTCAAGCATGTGAATACATGGGTTGAAGTCGAACATGCATGAACATCGTCTGATTACCAGTCAATGATGAAAACTATTAACAGACGTGAGAGGTACCACCAATAATGACAATGGCCCTCAAGGTACTATAGGTACAATCCGCGGCATGTGAATCAATGAGCTGGTGTCGAACACCCACGGAATCATTCGATCGGAGGCCAATGATGTAAACCTCGCGTCGAACACGAAGAACCTGCCATTAGGGCATGCAGGCTCTAAGGCACCTAAAGGGAGTCTCTAAGTCACCTTCCCGGATAATGAGCTGAAGTCGACAGGAAGTGACCTTGATCGAAGGTGGGCCATAATGATTCCCACATCATCGACGCGAGACAGAGGAAAAAATGATTTGTGTGAGATAGCAGATGAGGTTGTATTATTGCAGAGGTCAACTTCTCTTGAACATATTGGCGGCACTATAGCGGGTTTGGCAGTATTTGACATCAAATGAGCAGAGGGTATAGTAATGATGGCAATGGGCAGATGAGAGGTCGAATAAGATAACCCAAACCCACGGAGGCCAGTGAAAAACAAGATGAGATGGTCCCACCCAGACACGAAGCAGAAGAGTGCCATGTTCAAGAGCGACATACTGCCGACACGATTATGATTACAGTTCCATTTTCCCCACCATTTCTGGCAGGTACCCCGGTTATTTTTGGATGACAAGCTTGACGGGGATAGCATATGCTCGAAGAGTGTCATTTCGACAATATCCGATGTCATCAAGTGTTTAACGAGCCTGACAAAGGAAAAACTCGGCGTCTTTTCTTGTTTAGAGAGCCTGAAAAGACAGTAGAAAAGAAGACTCCAGGGGGGTCCTTTTTCGTACAGTTGTGTCTCTCGAGCCCGAAAAAGTATAAAACAATGCTCGAAAGAACCGCCCGACCATTACGATCGAGGAGTACTCTTCGTAAATAGTGCTTTTGACCCGAAAAAGTAAAAAAGCGGTCGAAAACACGTCGTTTTAGGGCCAATAACGAGTGCGAAACGACAAACACCCGGCAATCTTTTTAAGTTACACGGTCGGAAAAAGAGCTTAAAACGACCGCCTCTCGTTCCATTAGCGAGTCGAGAGGGGGACTCGCCAATCTTTTCATCTTTAAACGGTCAGAAAAGAGCTGAAAGCAGACCTCCATTTTTATTCTCTTTAACGAGTCAAAAAGGGAAAAATACTCGACAATCTTTTCATATTTTACGAGTCAGAAAAGAGCTTAAAGGCGACTCGTCCTAGAGGAACGAGTGGTATAAAAGGTAGCAACTGGTTCCGGCAATGGTGGAACTGCTCAAAACATGTAATGGTCAAGAGGCTGGCTAATAAAACCACTCATCGCTGCGGTTCCTCAGGAAAGGATAAACAACCAAGTGAGAGCGTATGATCGGCCAAAGAGATGGTAGCAATGGAATGAAACAACCAAGGCTCATCGAACAGAATTCAGCAGATAAAAATGGCAATCACGAGATGTAATTTGGGTATGGGTTCATTTTTACACAAGCTTGAACCATGGAGAACTCTGCTTGGATTCGGTTTCATGTTTACACAAGCTTGAAACGAAAAACTATGCTTGTTATAAGTTCGCATGCCCCCAGCATAATAATGCAAATCGAGGTACATGCCCCCCAAGCTTCATTGCATTCGACAAAGTGGATGGGATGAAGGTTCACTTTCGAGATCTTGGAAAGACTCGACTGGGATTTTACGAGATCTTAATCAAAGACTCGATCTGAAAAGGGAGATGTTTCATTTTTTAATGAGGTTGACACAGTAAAAGAACTATCCTCATAACCCTTGTTTCATTTTTTAATGAGCTTGACACAAGATCAGGAACTATGCTCGAACACCTAGTTGCATTTTTTAAGGAGCTTGACACAGGAAAGCGAACTATGCTCCGACCAGACCCAGTTTCATTTTTTAAGGAGCTTGACACCGGAAAAGAACTATGCTCCAACCAGACCTCATCATAATGAACAGGAAGTGAAGGCCCCCAAGAAAGTGGCTCCGGAGGGAAGGCCGACATCTTGGAAATCAGGACCTAATGCCCCGAGGACACTATGCACGATGGTGTTATCACTGGGTACGGGCACAGGGTAGGTGGCCACATAGTTGATTTGCGGCGAGGCAGATGCAACTTGTGGATGAAAGCCAGGAGGGAAGGACGAGTGCGCCGGAGGGGCTTGTGGACGAACGAACGATAATTGATCGAACGTCACGATTCTTCCATCGTGTGGAAAACAAACCACACGGAAAAGTGAAGAAACAAGGGCTCCCATGGCATACACATAATCACGACCAAGGAGAAGACTGAAGTCTAAAGAACCTTGGGTAACCGAGACGTCTATATAGACGGTCTTGCCTCCCAAAGTAATAGGAAACTTCGGGAGGATCCCTAATGGCTGACTCGTTCCTCCGTCAAACGCGGTGAGATGCGGTGCGACAGGTACAAGCGATGGGGAACCCAAAGCTCGCCAAGTAGTAACGGGCATGAGACTAACCGATGCTCCTTCGTCTAACACAGTGCCGGGCAGCGCCTTATTGCAAGCATAGGCGGTGACCCAGAAAGGCACGTGGGATGGAAGGGGAGGGGTAGTCAAACGACTCCAATCAAAGGAAATGACCGAACTACTTGGTGGGGGAACCATATGGTTGCCCCCCTGCTCGGAAAGAACCGAATCTAAATTCTCCGGAGAGGTTTCAGGAGAACCTTTATCAAGCTCAGGAGAATCTGAGGAGACGAGAAGAACATGAGAATTTTGCTCTTCCGAAATAGAGTGCTCGAGAGGGGGGGAACTCGAATCAACACTCTTTCCGACCAACGGCGGGTCTGGAACAGGCTGGGGACAGCCAGGTTCGGGAAGAGGAGCCTGGACAAGAGAGGAATCTGAAGCAATCTCTTTGTCAACAAGGGCGCGATCTACAGTTGTAGAAAGACGTTGATAACCGGCGGGAAATGGATTCGGAGGAGCAGCAAGACTTTCCAACACAGCAGAGGCTTTATCCATGAGGGGACAAAGGTGAAGGGGATGTTTGCCTTCACAAAGTCGACAGGGGATTCGAAACTTCCCTTTCTCCTTACCATTCCCAACTGATGAGGTAGCATCGCCATGATCATTAGTGGACGATGAAGGGCGGGCCGGATCGTGGGACCAAACTTCTAATACCCTGGGAATGCCAGGACAATCACGAAGCAGATGGTCCTCCTTGCATAATCGACAAGGAAACTTGACCTTCCGCGGAGGAGCAGAAGGTGACCCGACTTCAGGTATACTGGAGTGGATAGCTGGACTTGAGGGGGGGACTGTGTGTGTAAGCTCTCCCTTGGGAGACTTCTTCTTCTTGGTCTTCCTCTTCTTCTTCTTAGCCACCTGGTTACTCACATCAAGAATTTCACCAGGCGAAGTACAAGAGGACGACGTAGAAGTAGGCGTCGAAGGGGAGAGATCCACCTTAGGATCAACATGATGTTGTTCAGGTGGAGGGACTGATGGACTAACAGCCAATACGGTAGGGACCAAAGAGGTTGAAAACAACCAAACAGGCAACCCAACAGTTAACCCTGGCAGGGACAACGTTGCCATATACGGAGCACCAACATTCCCAAGAGGAGGGAAGTGACCTGGATTCCCATCAGAGGGGGAACCTGGGTTAGTGAATCCTGGAAAAGTTGCCATAGCAAACGAACACGAAACCTACTCAAGCTAACGCACACAAGACCTAAGAGGAAATGTTATCGTGGCCGAATAAATTTTTAAGACACAGGAACTGAACTTGACCTTTTCATGTTTCAAGAGTCGAGAAAAGGACGAAAAGATGACTCTAGTCTCCTTCGAATGTTTAATGAGCACGAAGTGACAAGACGCTCACAGGCACCTTTTCGTTTAGGGAGTCCGAAAAGGATCAAAAGTGACTGCTCTGGAATTCTAGGTAGAGGGTGTGCCAAACTTTTCGCAAAACCACAGAATACTTTTTAGGGTACGGGTGGTCGATCTTCGTGAATGCTGTGTTCACTGCATTGCGAATCGTAGGGCGGCCGACTCGGCTTCCTATGGATAAAGGATAAAAACCTAGTGGGGTCTCCCTATATACGCGACGGTACGTGGGAGCGCAGTCCGTGTTAGACCACTATCGAGTCACAGAAGGAGGAATCACCCAACCGTAATGTGAAACAACAGTGACTATGTTTAAAGACGCCGGAACACGTCTCTAACCTAGACCTCTAGATGTTTGCGTTTAGTTCCAATGCGTTTTTAGATTCATTCGGTTCATTTTATAGTTGATCTTGAGTTTAAGTTTCGATTTCAGGTCCTATCGTATGTTCTCTCACAATTACCTAGATGCAAACTACATGCCAAAGAATTTCATTTTGTTCGATGAATTCTAGCTATGAGAGGGCAAAGAATTTTGACCAAACAAAACAAACACAAGCAAACAAGCAACTTAATGCAACTAAAGCGAGGAAAGGAAACTTTTTCTTTTGAAGATGTAAATCAATGAAATGTTCTTTTCCTTTTCAATTTTTTAAAGCAAAGCTACTAGTTTGATTTCTTTTCAGTGACACAAAGCATCTAAATGAATTTGGAGGAACCGGAACACCAAGTAAACTACTTAATGAAAGCACACAAAGTTCCCGAAACACTCAACCAAAGCTTCCAAATCAAAGGAAAACAAAATCCGCACGAGCTATGTGATCTAAGCTCTTGCAAGACAAGCGAGGATTGCAAGCAAGGAGGAAGCGAAAGACCACTCGGAAACACAATCCAAACACTCCAACAATCACTGAACAAGTGCATAAACAAATCTGAAATCGGTTGGTCGAACAAGCAAACAAGATCCCTACGGTAGGCTTGACACACACACGGCCTCTAGATGTCCTAGGGCTAGAGTGTGAAATCAATAGAGAAAAGCGAACACCCGAAGGACGAGAGCCACAACCAGTCAATTAGAGACTCAACACAATCCGGCAATTGCAAAAGTAATGATGGAAACACGAACCAAGCAGCGAAAGCAAAAGGGAAGGTATTTGCAAACTTAAGAACTGAGCAAAAACGGAACCCTATGGAACCAAGCTCCGCAATCAAGCAGTTCAGAGTTCAGACAATGAAAAACAAGTCATCAGACAGGTGGAGAGAAGAAGGGAAAGTCACAGCAAGAGGTTCAGGAGGCCAATTTGGTCAAAAATGAATTTTACAGGATCAGCGCGGGTAGCCTTCAGCAACTCGGCGCTGACAGGGGGAGGCCTGTAGCAACTTTGCGACGTCAGCGTGGAATGACAGGGATAAAGCGCGCTGTCTCAGAAAAACGAGGTCAGCGCGGAAAGAAAGCACACAGACGCGATGACAAAAACCACAAAGAAGCGGGGCCGCGATTCCAGCGCGGAAGGACACGAATAAAGCGCGCTGTCTCTGAAAACGAGGTCAGCGCGACTGTTAGACGTACAGGCGCGATGGAGAGAAAACCAAAGAACAGGGTCGTGATGCCAGCGCGGCTGTTCGGAATTAAAACACTCTGAGAGAAAAAACAAGCAACGCCAAAAATAAAAGCTCCCCAAACCAAAGGCAAGAGCCTTTTAACAATAAAAATGCTTCCCAGAAATACCCAGAAAGTTCATAAGCAAAGAGACAATCCCAAAAACTCGAAAAGAGATCAATCAAAGTCAAACACAAAAGTGGACTCAAGAGACAAAAAGGCTGATCCCCAGCGGAGTCGCCAAATTGTTGGAGAGGTAAATCCCCTCTACGGATAGAGGCGATCCCTACTAGCCCAGCAAGGGTCTAGCAACAATCAAACAATGCTGCTATGCATGTTCCTAATTACAATTAAACAAGAGGTAAAGAGCACCTACTTGGATTCCTGCGCTGTCGTTTGACGAAGAGATGTTGCCTTCGCTCCTTCGCTTCGGCTGGTCACAATCCTCCGCGATCTCCGCGAATAGATACCTGCACACACGAAGAGGAAACAAACGCAAGCGTGAAATCTAGTAAAAGCAACCATACATCGGTCAGAAAAGATGTAATTCACATTTAACCATTGCAAGTACAAATGAGAATGGAACAATAATAGCAGTCATCTATTATTAATCAGAATAGAGAAGAGTACAACCAAATGTTCTGACGTCGGTAAACTTCTCAGGAGGGACCAGTCAGCATGTATCTCAAGCATTCACCTTTGAGGATGATTCTCCCAAGACAAACAACTCTCTCTCACATACAAGCAACACAAAACAAACTTCCCTAAGCAATCAATCACTTCCACACCTAGCACACCAAATACCTATAGTAGCAGCAATCTGAGCACTATAAGCTCTATACAATCCAAGCTATGTCTAACTCTGTCCAACCAGCTGCTCATGGTAATGGTGGAAGTATATATAGGAGAAGGAGCCTCCTAAAAGGGTGGAAGGATGAGCTTATCTTCAAGGGAAGTAGTTGCAAAGGGTCGAACAGACATGCCATAGAAGGGAGTCGACATTCACAAAGCTAACAACCAAGCCTGGAGTTATCTGGAAGGCTGGTTGTTTGAACAAATTCGCCCAAACTGGATCAGCGCGGATTATGAGGCAACTGACGCGATGTCGCCGCGTCTACATAACTAGGACAATCAAGTCAGCGCGGAAGAACACGGGAAAGGCGCGCTGGCGACCAGCGCGGAAAAGTGATGTCCTTCCGAGCTGGCAGCGCACGGAATACACTATGGAGCGCCAGTCATCGCGGGTATTTTTCAAACAGACGCGCTGATGAACAAAACTTTAGGAAAATGGGTTTTTTGGGCCAGTTCAGAAGGCATGAAGCTTAGTGATTGGCACAGCAGGGTGACTGACAGGAAGGGAGTGACAAATTACTGTGTAACACTCTCAGTTTGTGGAATGCAGAGTTTCCCACAATGGTATAAGAGTCGGTCCTTTATATGATAGTCCAATTCTTCTACTCTTTTGCCTTGACTCAAAGTTGCATATACATCTTTAAAGTCCATATCCTGAGCATATTGTTCTATGTAGCTTTCATGTAGTATAGAATTATGCCTAAGTATGGTAGATGCATTTATAATGGGTCTAGATAACATGTCTGCAACCTTGTTATGTATGCCCTTTTTATATCTGATGACTAGGTGAAACTGTTGCAGAAAACCCATCCACCTGTAATGTCTTGATTGTTGCAACTTTGTTTGGGAGTGTAGATATTGAAGTGGTTGATGATCAGTATGTATTACTGTCTCTTTGCCCATTAAATAATGTTTCCACTTTTTCACACTCTGAACTAATCCATACAATTCTTTATCATATGTAGGATAGTTAACTATTGTAGGATTAAAAGTCTCAGAATGATAACATATGGGTTTGCCGTGCTGTGTCAACACTGCTCCCATGGCATAGTCACTGGCATTAGTTTGGATCTCAAATGGTCTTTGCAAATCTGGCAGTGCTAGTACAGGTGTTGTACTTATTTTCTCTTTCAAGGTGTCAAAGGATTTCTGATGTTTGCCTCCCCATTGAAACACCTTATTCAATCCTGTTAAAGCATGTAAGGGAGCTGCAATCATGAAGAAGTTAGAGATGAACTTCCTCTAATATTGTGCTGCTCCTAAGAAGCTTCTCACTTCTGTAGCAGACCTGTGTTTAGGCCAGTTCACAATGACTGCCACTTTAGAGGGATCTATTTTCAATTCACCTCCCCCTACTATGTGACCTAAGTAGTTTAGAGATGTTTTGCCAAAGTTTTTCTCTTTTCAAAACATCTAATGTCTGCTTAACATGCTTTAAATGTTTTTCCCACATTTTACTAAAAATCAGAATGTCATCTGGATACACAATAACAAAATCATCAAGAAAAGGTCTGAGTACATCATTCATTAATCTCATGAAAGTAGCAGGAGCATTAGTTAAGCCAAAAGTCATAACTAGCCATTCATACAATCCCTGCTTTATTTTGAAAGCAGTCTTTCATGCATCTTGCTCTGCAACTTTGACCTGATGGTATCCACTGTGCAAATCCAGCTTGGTGAAATAAACAGCTTCTTTTAATTGATCTAAGAGATCATCTATGCGAGGAAGGGGATAGCAATTGTTGATTGTTATCTTATTCAGTGCTTGGTAATCAATGCACATTCTCCACGAGCCATCTTTCTTTCTCACCAAAACAATTGGTGACCCACATGGTGATGTGCTAGGCCTGATGAAGCCCTTCTCGAGTAACTCCTGCACCTGCTTCTTGACTTCAGCATTCTCTAAAGCAGACAACCTGTACATCCCAATGTTAGGCAATGGAACATCTTGCTGCAAAATAATATCATGTACTATTCCCTTTTTGGGTGGCAGACCTTGAAAATTTTTCCAACAAAAATTTTGATATGTGCACCCAACTTGATTGTTGATGCTCAACTCTTTTAATATCCTCCACAAACCTTCTAATTGGGATTGGAATTGAGGAATATTATTACAGGCCAAATAAGGATGCCATGTAGTCAGCTGTTGGATCATGGACCTGTTGGGAGAAAATTGTAACTGCCTCATTTTCTTAAATAGTTTGCTGACCAGTATCTTCTTGGTTGGGACAACCACTGACACTACTTGTGTAACAGCCCTGATGAAAATTCCATGTAATAAATGTTAAAAACAATAACCACGGATGACTGGGACACGTATTCCAAGCTGAATGTTGGGCAAGACATCCTAGGGGGGTGTTCATTTGGTTGTTTATGGTTAAGGAAATTGACAAAGGCAATGGATAAGGCATTAAAAAGGCAAAAATGTATTTTGGCACATTTATTTACAAAAATAATGAAAATTAGGAGAAAAGGAAGGTGAAAGGTCACATTTTGCATGTGAGGAGGAAATTGAAGGAAAATAATGGAAAATGAAGAAAATAGAGGTCTCATAAATAAAAAAGGCTTATGAGGATCAGCGGGCAGAGACTTGGTTAGTTCAGTTTTGGAGCTCTCTCATTATTCTTTCTCTCTCTCTCATACTCTTGGTTACTTAGAGTTTTCTTGGAGCACTCTTGGAGGGTGTGGCATACTTGGATTCTTGGAGAAAGACGGCAAAGGAAGAGTAGGAAAGCACAAGAACGAATCGACATCAACAACTACATTAGATTTTCTTGCAAGTACCGAGTTGCATGTATGATTTCTTCACTAGTTTTGGCATGCATGGCACATTTTTGTGGTTTCTTGGTTATAATCTGTCATTGGCATGGAGGATTTCCTAGATTGACAGTGGATTGTCTAGCCTTGCCATTTCCTAGATAGCCATGGTGATTGTGGGTTTACTTTCATTGCTTTGTTTTGGTTGGTTCTCATTTTTCCATAGCTTGGGTTGAGTTACTAGTCCTGGAAGCCCTGGTTGAACAAACGCTCTGGAATCCCTGTAACAAATTGGGTTGAGTTACTAGTCCTGGAAGCTCTGGTTGGACAAACTCTCTTGACGCCCTTGGCGGGTTGAGTTACTAGTCCTGGAAACCTTGGTTGGAGAAATGCTCTGGAAGCCCTGTATAAGCTGTGGGTTGAGTTACTAGTTCTGGAAGCCTTGGTTGGAAAAACGCTCTGGAAGCCCTAGAAGGCTTGGATGGAGACCAATCTGATGATAGTTTTTGGTGATGTCTGACCGTGAGGTGGAATCACTGTTTGATGGTTGAGGTGGGTGGCCTCTGGAAGCCCTGGATGAGTTTTGATTGATGTGTTCTATGAGATCCCACATTCATGCTCGGAATATGGCATGAGGGTGATTAACTGAAGAAAAAATTGGCTCAGCCAATCTATGGTCGGGTGGAACGTGGTAGTCCCATCTCCGGTTGGTTCATTGCATTTATTAATGAAAAAATTCATTCCTTTGATTTTCATGTGCAAATGTACTGATGTATATATGGATTTTGATGGCTGATATGTTTATTGCATTTATGTTCCTATTATGTTTTCTTTTATATGCACATTTACCCCGGAGGTTGTTACAACTTGGCTATTTTTATTTATCCCAGATGGGCCTAGAGGGGGAGGAAAACCTCTCTTCTTTGAGGGCTTCAGGAATAAGGCAGTTGGGATCTAAAGGCTCCTTTCCCTTATCAGTTAGCTTAGGGGGCCTCTGGGGAAGGAGTACCTTCATTTTGATATTGCCCTCTCGATCTCTTTTTAGATGACCTTAGATAGTATTTCTTGTGCAGCTAAGCCTGCATGAGATCAACGAACTGTTTACAGTAATCATCGATCTCATCATCGTTCAGCGTTGCATCAATATCCTCCTCATCTTCATATGCTCTGAGTTCTTGTTCTTTATCGGAGAAAAAGGAACATAAGTTATCCTGAACTTTATTTGCATCTGGTTTCTGTTTCTCCGGATCATATTCTATATATAGTGGAGGATGAGTGTGATATTGTTGTTCTTTATTCTCCCCTTGCAATATCTGTAGGGGAGGCCTTCTGTATTGGGGATTTAAACATGGATTAGAAGCTTGGAAGTTATGTCATTTTATACTTTCTAACTCCAATTTTGCCAGTCTATAAAAGGAGTTCTTTATTAACCTCTCCATCTCGTCTATCTTCTCCTCCATTTCTTGAAAGTGGAGTCGTCAGAGTGTTTACAATTATGATTCAGATAGTGGAGTCACCAAGGTGTTTAAGATAGTGGAGTCGCCAAGGTGAGAGATATTCAACCCACACTTCCCTTACTCACCTGACAGAGGGAATGATTTGTCATACCCAGGAAAAAATATTTTAGTTTTATCCCCGTGTTGTGGCCACAACCACCACCCTATTAAAACCTGCCTTGGTAGCAATTTTGAATGGGTCCCCTAAAAAAGTTGATCTTTCACCTCTCCGAATGATCTCTTTTTTTTCTTTTTTTAATCCCAAAGATTTTAAATTCTTGCCGAGTCCAATCTTCAATGCTTAATGGTTAAGCCCCCTTCTTCAAATATCTGCCACATGATTCATCTCTAACCCTTTCTAGCCCTTCATTCATATCCTCCATCAGGGCCTTTTCAACCCTCAAAAACCCTCTATCGCACCTTATTTCCATTATAACTCTTTATAATGGAAATGCTTTGCAAACATGCCTAAATCACCCTTTTTTTCCTATCGCAATCAACACTGCGCACCGCTGTCTTCTGGACCCGATGGCATTATTAACCCAAATATATATATTTCGAGTCCGGAGCCATATCACATATCGCAATCGGCGGGTCCGGGGCTTATATATAAGGCACGCCACTATACTACGGACTCGGCGACATTATTAACCATATTATATATATATATATATCTAGATATATATATATATATATATATATATATATATATAGATATATATATATATATATATATATATATATATATATATATATATATATAGATATATATATATATATATAGATATATATATATATAGATATATATATATATATATATATCTATATATATATATATATATATATATATCGGGTCTGGAGCGCCACTGTCTACCAGACCCGATGGCTTTATTAACCGCAATATATATATTATCGGGTCCAGAGCCCCAATCGCATATCGCAATCGGCGGAACCCAAGGGTTATATATAAGGCGCGTTGTGATATTCCAGACCCGCCGACAACTATGAATCTGGGTATATAATATTTCAAGTCCAACCCTATGGTCGGACGCGGGTTTTCCTGTATATTCCTGTGTTTTTAAAGTATTGAGTTCGGGGTTTTCAAAGGGAATTCTTACATTGCGGACTCGCTGGGATCAGTAAACATAATGCATATATTATTTCGGGTCTGCTCCCCCCCCCCAAAATCGCTTATCGCAATCGGCGGAGTTTAGCATTTAAACATAAGGCGCGATGTGATTAAGCGGACCCGATGATAACTATAGGCCTGGGTGTATACCATTTCAAGTCCGGCCTTATGGCTTAGCCGCGGGTTTTCCCGTGTTTTCTTGTGTATTGCGATGAAATGCTGTGGTCCGGGTTTTCAAGGGAAAATCCCGTAAAATGAATAGGTCTGTCCTGGAAACATTGTTAAGGCAATCCTTGAGTAAAATTGAATATTAGGGGCAACGAGAATACATGTCACAACAAGGTTTGGTGGTTTGACAATTATAGTTGCTCGGAGTTGCAAGATTAAATAGAAACTGTGGTTGAATGCAAGGTTTGTGTGTGATCATGTTGTGTTGTTTCATAATCATAAAACTAATGTTAATTATCTCTACAGGCGAGGAGTAAAAAAAAACGCATGAGCAGATCTGGAGAGTCCATATATGTGGATGTGTCGTTTAAAGAGGCAACCTTAGGCGTTTTCAGTCGAGTTCCATGCGTTGCCTGTGTATTCCAAAAGTGAAATTGCCCCAGGTTTCATCATGAAGAGATGACACACAATCATCCTCTTCTAATCAACATCTATTCATTTCCCCAAGAAATGAAGTGCTCCAGTGACAGGAAATGCCTTCTACGTGTCAACAGTGACACCGATTGTTCTACATTTGTGTATTCTGATATGTATATTGAAAGAATAGGGGGAAGGCGAAAGGTGAAGGGAAGACCGAGAGTCATTTCCAACTAATATAAGTATTACCTTCGGATAGGAGAAGGGGATATTTTGGGTTGGAGGAGAACAACTTTGATTTATTATGAATAAAGAAGATTGTTTGGTTCAAGAGGGAGCCTGTTGTTTCAAGCTTTATTTCCCCTTTCTCTCATATGTTTAGAATCAATGTATTGTTGTTGGCATAAAGATAAATGTGATTTGCCTTGTGCATATTGATAACAAGTAGTTCATGGTTATTCCTGGTTATTTGAATATAATTCAATAGCATTGTTAATTCATGAAAGGTTGCTGATTGAGACTTTGTTAAACATCAATTGCAAGTGTTATTTGTATGGAAAGGAATGTATATTCCTGTATAAGTAATTGGATTGCAATTAGGATTTAATACAACCTTGTTCTTATGTGGACCAGTGATTGATTCATTTAGACTTGGGATCTATATATGATGTTTAACCTCTTTTGTTATGCTCCTGCAGGATAGTTTAGGATAGTTAGGACTAGATTAGAGTAGCTAGAAGTAATGTAGATAAGATTTGATACATATAGGTTCGCTGTTTCTTTTATTGATTTAATTGAAGTCTTCCTCAAGGAAGCAATCTCTCAACACATTTAACAGTTCACAGGATCCTTTGAAACCCATTGGAACTAGCCATTCCAAATGAAAGCAGATCTAATTGGGGTCTGTGATCGAGTTAGTTCCCCTTGATGGTATAGCAAAAATTTGCCATGTCAACAAATTGGCGCTAGAAGGATGGCCTGAACCACTGTCCACAGCTTTTCAAGATTTCATCTATAAATGCCTTGCATGGATTCGAAATGGTAAATGTATGGATCGTAAAGGTTGAAAAGATCATTCCACCCATTTAAAAGAGCCCCATTTCGAACAAACAGAGGTCCCTCTCAGTCCCGTGTTTCGCTCACCTGAAGAAGAGAGACTGTGGGAGTATCCTGTCACTCAAGAACAACCAGTCAGAGTGCTTACTCATGCTTACGCTCGCTCCCTATCTCAGCTTCCCATCTTTCATTCTTTACCTCTGACAGCTAAAAGAAAGCCAAGAATCCTTCCCATAAGCAAAGAGACATCTGCAGCCCCTTCTCTTGAAGATATTGTGCTAGACTCTTTGCAAAGTATTGACACTCCTTGGGAAGAAATTCCTGAGGATTCCCCTTCTGAAGGTAATCCCTGGTTCGATTTGGGAAATCCTAGCAAAGAACGCCTTGAAGAAACCCTCAACCAGAACCTCCATATCCATAATATGGCTAACGTTCCCCCTCCGGGTGGGAATCAACCTCTACTTCCCCCTCCGGGTGGGAATCAACCTCCACCACCTCCTCCAGGTGGGAATCAACCTCCACCTCCTCCAGGAGCACTCCCTCCTTGGCTTGCACAGGATGCCGTAGTGGTACCTGGGCAGCAGCATGCCTTACCTAAGAATGCAAAAAGAGTATTGCCTAAATTCGACCCTGAGTGGGGAGACACTGCTGATAACCATATTCACTCCTTCTTCTTAGCCGTGCACATGTTAGGGGTAGCTGATGAGGATGTGGTATGTCATTTATTCCATTTTACTCTGATTGGTGTGGCCTCCACATGGTACTTTAGCTTGAGAATAGGATCGATCACCTCATGGGGTGCCTTTCAGCAGGCCTTCTTAGATAAGTTTGGTGATGACAAAACACCCGTGGCCTTAGTTTTAGAACTATCCCATTTAAAAATGGAAGCTAAAGAAAAGGTCAAGGATTTCAACATCCGGTTTAACACTTTGTTCAATAGAATCCCGGCTAATGCTAGACCCACTGATGAGGTGCTCATGGAATTTTACATCATCGCTCTCCCTGTCCCTACTGCGATGTGGGTCAAGAGAAGTAACGCACAAACCTTACAAGGTGCTATCGATGAAGCAATAAAAGTGGAGAATGAAATGATCAGTCTCACAACCTGTCATCATACGATCGAGGGGAAGAAAGCCTCTCAGTCATCCAAGAAGAATAATGGGAGTGATAACAAAGTGGCTGAAGGCAAAGAAAGGGACACCACCGATGTGGAAGGTTTGCATCAGATCATTAGGAAATTGACGAACACAGTCATCGATATGAAAAGGAATTCTGGAGAGGGTGGAGGAGAGTATAACAATAGAAAACCTTTCAAACCTTTATATCGTAAGAAGACAGAAGATGGTCATGGTCAACTTGCGTTGCCTACTCCACCCAATGAAGGGAACCTAAATATGGAAGAGCTGGCTCTTATCGGATCGCTCCTTAACAAAGAAGAACCCATAGTGGAGCTGGAGCCAAAACAAGAAAGTGAAGAAGATTACCAAGTAGGAGAGCTAGTCTTGAAATGGGACAAGTTGAATGAACCAAAAGGTAAACACATGAAATTCCAACACTTATGGCTAGGTCCATTCCAAGTTGTGGAAAAAATTGGTCAGGGAACTTACAGATTGAAAACTTTACAGGGAGAAACTGAAAAACTCCCTGTTAATGGCCAACATCTCAAGAGATACTTCCAGTAGCCACCACATGGTGGTTACCTCCTGAGTAGGTTAGAATTCATTTTATTTTTGCTGTTAGTTTAGTTACATTTCCGTCTTTTCCTTTCTTGTTTTTCTGCAAAGTTTATTTTCCTTCTGTTTTGAATTGCAGTCCTTTTCAGCCAACTGATTTCGGTCCTCCAGTCTCGTTTTTACCTTTTTCAGATTGCCCTCATTCGCCACCTTCAACTTTTGCCTCCTTCATTAACCTACTGATGAGTCTGCTGATCCTAAATCCATCATTACCTTGCAAATCAAACAAATTTTCAATGAGCCCATGAGAACTGGAAAATCAGAGGTGGAATTCAAATCGAAGCCACTCATTAGCATCTGTTGGGAACTAGGTGAGATCTGTTGATAACTTGGATACCTGGAGCATGTAGGGGCATCTTTATAAAACAAAAAATGTGTAACTACAGCTGGACTGGCATGGAGGAACACTGCATTTTAAATAAATCCCACTCAGACCTAGCCTATACTTGCCTGTAAGGTTTGCAGTTATTCTCCATTGGTCCCATCCACCACACTAAATTCTCCAATACCTGTCATCTACAAGTAAATCTCCTTTCATGGGCTAAACTCACTGTCATATACCATGTGGCAAATCCAATTGTGCTCTAGTCCTTGTGCCTAAAACTGGAAGGACTTATTTAAAAGAAAATGAAATGTCAAGTCCTTATGCCAATCTGGAAGGACAGGTTGTTTGGGAAGCTGGTTAGAGTAAGGACTATTGCTGGGCTCAGAGTACCAGTTGACACAGCAAGCCCAACCTTGCTTAAGCGGTTTAAAAATATGGCATGATCCATGACTGCGCCCCATTCAATCATATGAAAATATAGCATTGAAATTCTCATATAAAGTGTAGATAAACATATCTACATCAAGTTTGATGAGAAATAAAGAGTTGAGGTACACACCTAAACAGGTATTGAAAGACCAGTGATGGCCTCGAAAGGATTTTTGAAAGTAGGAAATAGGTAAAGGAAGGTCAATAAATTCCATAATACTACCATTGGAGAATGCCTGTCAAAACCCTATCAGTAAGTAGAAGCTATTTGTCTTTATCCCACCTGAAGCAATTAATGTTGAAGTGGAACCCATGTCTGTCCATCTGTATAGTTTGCATTTCAAGTTTATCTTAACACCCTGATGTTTTATTGATCCAAGGTTTATTTGGAAACAGAGATAACTGGTTCGCCATTTGTTGTGGCCACAACCACCACCCTATTAAAACCTGCCTTGGTAGAAATTTTGAATGGGTCCCCTTTTTTCTATTATTATTATTTTTTATTTTTTTTGATCCCAAAGACTTTAACTCATTGCCGAGTCAAATCTTCAATGCCTAATGTTTAAGCCCCCTTCTTCAAATATCTGCCGCATGGTTCATCTCTAACCCTTTCTAGCCCTTCATTCATATCCTCCATCAGGGCCTTTTCAACCGTCAAAACCTTCTGTCGCACCTTATTTCCATTATAACTCTTTATAATGGAAATGCTTCGCAAACATGCCTAAATCACCCTTTTTTGCCTATTGCAATCAACACTGCGCACCGTTGTCTTCTGGACCTGATGATATTATTAACCCAAATATATATATACATATACATAGATATACATATATATATATATATATACATATATATACATATATATACATATATATACATATATATCGAGTCTGGAGCCCCATTTCATATCGCAATCCCATCGCATATCGCAATCAACTAGCTCCAGGGCTATATATATATGGCGCGCCACTGTCTATCAGACCCGATGGCTTTATTAACTACAATGTATATATTATCGGGTCTGGAGCCCCATCACATATAGCAATCGGTGGAACCCAAGGGTTATATATAAGGTGCACTGTGATATTTCGGACCCGCTGACAACTATGAATCCGGGTATATAATATTTCAAGTCCGGCCCTATGGCCGGACGCAGGTTTTCCATATATTCCTGTGTTTTTCGAAAAGTATTGAGGTCAGGGTTTTCAAAGGGAAGTCTTACATTGCGGACCCGCCGGGATCATTAAACATAATGCATATATTTCGGGTCCGCTCCCCCCCCAATCGCTTATCGCAATCGACGGAGTTTAGCGTTTAAACATAAGGCGTGATGTGATTAAGCGGACCCGACGATAACTATAGGCTTGGGTGTATACCATTTCAAGTCCAGCCTTATGGCTTGGCCGCAGGTTTTCCCGTGTTTTCCTGTGTATTGCGATGAAAGGCTGTGGTCCGGGTTTTCAAGGGAAAATCCCGTAAAATGAATAGGTCTATCTTGGAAACATTGTTAAGGAAATCCTTGAGTAAAATTGAATATTAGGGGCAACGAGAATACATGTCACAACAAGGTTCGGTGGTTTGACAATTATAGTTGCTCGGAGTTGCAAGATTAAATAGAAACTGTGGTTGAATGCAAGGTTTGTGTGTGATCATGTTGTGCTGTTTCATAATCATAAAACTAATGTTAATTATATTTGCAGGCAAGGAGTAAAAAAAAAATGCATGAGCAGATCCGGAGAGTCCATATATGCGAATGTGCCATTTAAAGAGGCAACCTTAGGCGTTTTGAGTCGAGTTCCATGCGTTTCCTGTGTATTCCCAAAGTGAAATTGCCCCAGGTTTCATCATGAAGAGATGACACATAGTCATCTTCTTCTAATCAACATCTATTCATTTCCCCAGTGACAGGAAATTCCTTCTATGTGTCAGCAATGACACCGATTGTTCTACATCTGCGTATTCTGATCTGTATATTGAAAGAATAGGGGGAAGGTGAAAGGTGAAGGGAAGACCGAGAGTCATTTCCCGTTGATATAAGTATTACCTCCAGATCGGAGAAGGGGCTTTTTTGGGTTGGAGGAGAACAACTTTGATTTATTGTGAATAAAGAAGATTGTTTGGTTCAAGAAGTAGCCTGTTGTTTCAAGTTTTATTTCCCCTTTCTTTCATATGTTTAGAATCAGTGTGTTGTTGCTGGCATAAAGATAAATGTGATTTGCTTTGTGCATATTGATAACAAGCAGTTCATGGTTATTCTTGGTTATTTGAATATAATTCAATAACATTGTTAATTCATGAAAGGTTGCTGATTCGAAACTTTGTTAAACATCAGTTGCAAGTGTTATTTGTATGGAAAGGAATGTATATTCCTGTATAAGTAATTGGATTGCACTTAGGATTTAATACAACCTTGTTCTTATGTGGACCAGTGATTGATTCATTTGGACTTGGGATCTATATGTGATGTTTAACCTCTTTTGTTATGTTCCTGCAGGATAGATTAAGATAATTAGGACTAGATTAGAGTAGCTAGAAGCAGTGTAGATAAGATTTGATACATATAGGTTAGTTGTTTATTTTGTTGATTTAATTGAAGTCTTCCTCAAGGAAGCAATCTCTCAACACATTTAACAATTTACGAGATCCTTTAAAACTCGTTGGAACTAGCCATTCCAAATGAAAACAGATCTAATTGGGGTCTGTGATCGGGTTAGTTCCCCTTGTTGGTATATTCGCCATGTCAACACCCCGGCAACAGAGCCAAAAAGATGTTGTCACTTTTCTAGAACATGTAGCACAAGTTCTTCAGGAGATATAGAAAGCTTCTTGGAGATAACCTTTGGGTTGATTGTAGACCAGTGCCTAGGACATCTTAGATAAAAGAGTGCATGGAAGATTATTAGTGAGGGGTTTCTGCTTATCCCTTGACTCCTTGCTCTTCTTGTGACCATGGACCAACTCCCATATCGAAGCCCCCCAATCATAGGTTCGCTATCGGCGAATTCCTTTTGATTCACAATATGCTGCTACCGTCGATTGCCGATTGGGCCCACTTAGAATATCACAATCGACACTTTCTAACCGATGCCATTAGTATGACCTCTAAAAACATGTGATCACTGATTTTAGATCACCTCTTCTTCTTAACCCTTGGTCCTTTAGCGCTCCTCGTGATTGTAGGCCAACCCCCATATCAGAGCCACCCAATCGGAGGTTTTCAATCGATGATTCCACTTTGATGCACAACACATTTGATCTCCAATATCTGATGCATGACGTCATTACTGCCACGTGGCGCTTCCTGAGTGGTGACACGTGTCACCTGGATATGTCCCCATAAGACCCTGAAAATGCCAGATCAGCATGCCATGTGTCCACCGCACTGCCACGTCAAGGTGTCATCAGCTACCCTATGTCCCTTATTGAAACCAACCATATGCTGCCAAGTGTCATGTATCATAACTAAGCATGTGTAGCCACGTTTCATTTATTGGATCTAATGATGTTTAGCCACGTGTCCCCCTCGAGGAGAGAGAAAAGGTCAGCCCTCTTCTTGTTTTCCGTTGATTTCCTTTGTTAAACATTTCAAGGCTTTCCCGGTGCTTTAACATTAGAGACTCAAATCCTGACAATCTTAATTGCAACCAGAACTTTGAAAGGGTGTCATCTATTGATCTTCGATTGCGACGCATAAATCTCTTGATGCTCTGATGCCTTGGACCTCCGATATGTGGGATCACCGACATGTCAGTACTCGGGATTTTACCCTTAGGTATCTTCTCCTTGTTTTCTAATTTTCAAAAGGGCAACTTCAATCTGCTCTAAATTTTGATTCCTGAGTCCACTTGAGGAGTTCCATATACCGTTGGAAAGCTAATTCCTAGTGCTATCCATTTGAGGGGGTCCGATTTAGCCTTGAGGGCTTATTTGGCTTGAAAGATGACTGCAAAATTTTCTGTTCTTTTGTATGTTGGTCAATTGAAAACAAATTTTACAGTGACTGACATCAGAAGGTTTGGATCAAGTTCCTAAACTTCTTCATTCAAAGGAATTTGAGGGGGTTCATTCAATGAGTGTGCTTTAGACTTATAATTTCAGGATTCAATGATTTGTTACTTCTTAGCTACTTTATGTTTTGCTACCATCTATTGTTTTTTGAGTAGAAAGAATGTAAAGGTATGGATAAATAAATAAATTTTAAAACTTTTGGTGCTTATTATGTGGGAAAGTTTTTTACTATGGCACATCAACTTGCTAGGTTGAATTGGTGTGTAGGTTGATTTTTTATTTTATTTTATTCTTAATCAAAATTAGGAAATATTTGTATTAATATCAAAATGGTGACTGATCACATTTGAAGTACAAAAAATAGGCTTCCTACCTTAGTAAAAGAGTACATATTACTGTCCAAGTAAAGCCTGAGAAGGAATTTTCTGTTGCATCATAATTCTCAAATACTTGTATGCATAATTATGCAAAAGAGACCTAAAAGAACACATATTTTGAAGTACATGGAGTCAAAAAAGTTAGAGGTGAAGGATCACTCATCAATTGCCTTGCCTTATGTTGACTAAGAGGAGTGATTATTCCCTTTGTGCAAAAGTGGCAAAGTTGGGTTTGACTATTGCCGAATGGTTGTGGCTACAATGTATTTCCTCAAAAGAG
Organism: Pinus tabuliformis; assembly: GCA_031772625.1. Taxonomy (NCBI): domain Eukaryota; kingdom Viridiplantae; phylum Streptophyta; class Pinopsida; order Pinales; family Pinaceae; genus Pinus; species Pinus tabuliformis. The sequence continues at coordinate 1,431,293,208 of CM062804.1, read as the reverse complement.
TGTTGCTAGGGCAGAGAGATTGGGATGTGATGGGTATGTGAGCATGCTTTTAAGTAGATCGGTGGACTAATTGGAAATGGAGGTCATGAAACTGGGTTTCCAAAATTGAAATTTGATGAGATTAATACACTAGAGAGCTCATGACAACTACATTTGTTATGAGTTTCAAATTATGATTAACCTTAATATTCTCCAACTAACATGCGAGCCCACTAGTGTTAGCTACAAGATTCTCGATTTCTTTCTTGGCTCAACAGAGTTCATGGTAATCCATGTGAGGGAGGTGACGATTAACTTCTTAATTCCTACTAGTTGTAGTAGTACTCTTATCAAAGGTGCACTAGAGAAAAACAATCCACGACACATGCTGGAAATATCAATATGTTGAGTCCTAGATGGTTGTGTAGATGAAAATGCCAATTGACAAAGGGATCTCGATCTTGAGTGGGTACGTTGATTTCAATTCCTCCTAGAAGACCCCTACTTAAGATTAAAAACTTACGAAGTAGGATGGGAAAAAAGAGAAAACGGGTAGGGAAACCTGGAGATAAGTGGTCTAGAAACAATCCTAAGAGAACCCCACTTCAACTACATTTGATGATTGACTATGGGGATGGAGATGGAGGGCCAAGAGGAGCAATTACATTGTTATTTCTTGAACCAAAGAGAATTGAATCTGAATTGGGGGTTGACATAAGTTCAAGAGTAAAAGCTATGGGAGAAACCCAAATGTCTCATGTCTTGTTATGAGAGAGCAATAATAAACATGAGAGAAGGAAATGTGGAGTGTGGGAAGGTGGTAGAGGATTCTAATCGACCTCCCTTCTTTGTATGCATGCTTATGTCCATGTAATACCCTTTCAATTGACTCGTGTAGATGTTAATAAAATTTATCATATGGCTTATGAAATTGAATGTATATGTTTATTAGAATTAATTAAAATGACCCCAACATTTTTCCTTATTACTTCGAACACATATAAATAGAAATCTAACCAATAATATTATTTGGGCGCAATATATAGTTTATGATGTCTCGAGGATTTCATTTTATTTCTCTAGCGTGGCTGGAAATTGTGGTATTAGTCCCTCTTTTATTTTGTCACGTGCATGGTGGATTTTTCTTCTTCAACAACTGGTGTGAATAAATGGTGAATTATTTTACGTGAATATCAGATAAGTGAGTTATATATCTAGATCTAATTACGATTTAAGAATTGATGTTTTGCTATGACCACCACTGGTTCCAATCCAAGGTGAGATCTTTTCCCATGAAAAATTGCAGCAACCCAAGTTAAGTGGAAATATTGGGGCTAATGGAAACAAATAGCTATGCATGTGGATCAAGCTAAGATCCAAGTCATTTGGGATTGGCCAACCTCGACCACTTTAACAGAGCTTCGCAAATTTTTGGGCCTTGACAATTTTTAACGGAGGTTTGTGTTGGGATTCTCTGATATCACTTAACCTTTAAGTCAAGTTACCAAGGGTGGAGCAAACACAAATTTTTTCTTGTCTGAGTCCCAACAAAAGGCGTTTGTTGAGATGAAACACCGTCTCTACTCTACATCAGTACTAACATTGCTAGACCTACAACAACCATTTGAAATTGAGATAGACGCCTCTAACTATGCTATTGGTGCAGTTCTCACCCAACAAGGGCATCTGATGGCCTATCATAGTGAGACAATTTCGAACACAATTCAGAAATACCTCACCTATGATAAGGAGATGTATTCCATCATGCAAACTTGTCAAGAATGGAAACATTTTGAAAAAAAATAATAATATAAATAACAATTTAACAAATAATTATAATTTTTAAATAAAAATGGGGGTAGTGACGAAATGATTTTTTTTCATAGCACTTTTCCTAGTAAATATTAACCAAAATCCAACAAAGATTTTTAAAAACTTAGTTTGAGTTGTTTAATATGTAAAATTCAAGTGTTTTTTCAGGATGTTGAATCCATTTATGCATTCGGAAATGTATTTTAAACAACAAAAAATTACAATCTTACTTGAAATTATATAATCAAATTTTAGTAAGAAAACATTATTTCATTTATTAATTAGACTAAGCCTAAAAAAATATATTGATATATATTTTTCATTAAAAAAAATTAAAAAACAAATTTTAACTTTAAACACTAACTTTCATTCAATCTCATGAAGTGTTTTAAATTAATGGGAAAAGGCTAGGACCAACCAGGTCAAATCATTAACCTATCAAAAACTAAGAAACCATTTTAAATAAAAAAATTATTTATATTTTGAATCAATCTGAATAAATAAATAAATATATATATATATATTAATATTAAAAACATATATTTTTAAATTATATATATATATATATATTAATATTAATTAATAGAAATGATAAATTTGAGAACATAAAAACTTCAAATATATAAAGAATGATTAATTTTTTTGAAAATATTTATATCAATGTATAAAGTAGTTAATTTAAGTGTTTTCTAGCCAAGTATGTAAGAGAGGTTGTTTTTTTGAATTTAGGCTTCTATGATCCATATTGTATGCTTGAAAATCTTTCGGATCAGATCCAAAATGTTGTTTTGCCCTGTAATGACAAAACAAAAATAACACTATATTAAAATAAAAAATCTATATTATTTTTTCTATTATCAATTTTTGTTGGGTAGTTAAGGTAAATTTGAAATAAAAATAAAAATAACCTTATGTTAAAATAATAATTTTACATTATTATTATTTTTTAATGAATTTTTGTTGCGCATTTGACTTGGTTAAGTTATCAGTGGTTTTTGAGCTCCAAGTTTATGAGAATCCATGGTATTGCTTATGGTATTCATGTGGAATATAGCCTATTTAAAGGGGCGAATTAAAACAACTTAAATCCATTTTAACTTATCTATCAAATCTCTTGAGATGCAAATATCTTATGATGCAGAAATATTTGATCCCTAGTAGATGTGGAGTTAAAATGGATCTAGATTGATTATCTATGTATTCAAAATTTAAATTTAAATAATGAAAATGATAATTTTATTTGCAATTATATCTAAATCCATTTTAACTTATCTATCAAATCTCTTAGATGCGAATATCTTATGATGCAGAAATATTTGATCCCTAGTAGATGTGGAGTTAAAATGGATCTAGATTGATTATCTATGTATTCAAAATTTAAATTTAAATTTAAATAATGAAAATGATAATTTTATTTGCAATTATATATATATATATATATATATATATATAGTTGGCCTATCTCACGGGGATTTAAATTTAATCTCATGTTTCGCATATTACTTTATAACATGGCCATCACCAATTAAAGTGCATCTATAAGCATTTACAAATATATTATTATAATAATAATTATTTCAAAATTTTATTATTTAATTTAATTTATTATTACTTATTTTTTGTATAATTATTTTCAATTAGTTGAATTGAGAATAATTTGGGGTTAGTGAATTTTAATATTAATATTAGATAGAAGAATGATGAGCTTACTTATGAGAGTTTATTATCAAAATTGTATTTAATTAAAGAATAATTTACCCACTTATAACATGTTTTCATCGAAATTATGTGAAACTTAAAGTTACCTAATTGCTTTAACTACCACTTTCAAGCTCTTTCACAAAATTTGAATCAATAACTTGATAGAGACCAAATTCCACATAAATCAACTCTTATTATAAATTATTTTTAAAAAGTTGTAATCTTGAAAAATTACTATTATTAACCAATGTTACAATCCAAACTTTGGAATTAATAATTAAGTCAAGGTAATCTTGAAAAATTGTCATTAATGACTAACGCTACAATCCAAATTTTGGAATTAGTAATTAAGTCAGGGTAATCTTAAAAAATTACCATTAATAAGGAATACTACAATCCAAACTTAACTTTGAAATTAGTAATTAAGTTAGAATAATTATATAATTATATATATATATATATATATATATATATATATATATAAAAGGTAATCTTGAAAAATTGTCATTAATGACTAACACTACAATCCAAATTTTGGAATTAGTAATTAAGTGAGAGTAATGTTAAAGAATTACCATTAATAACGAATACTACAATTCAAACTTAACTTTGAAAGTGGTAATCAAGTCAGAATAATTTTATTTGCAGTTATATATATTCACAGTTATATATATATATATATATATATATATCATGTCCAATATATCAGCCTGATTGGGACGGGGAATTGAACTGGTCAAGGAGGGGTTTAACAGAGCAAATTGAACCTGTGAAGGAGAGCCTTAACTGAGTGAATTGAACCTGTCAAGGAAGGCCTTAACAGAGCACCTAATCACCATCTATCGAAGATCGCGTGGAAATAATAATAATTATTTTAAAGTTTAAAATTTATTATTTAATTTAGTTTATTATTGCTTATTTTTTACATAATTATGTTCAATTAAGTTGAATTTAGAATAATTTGGGGTCAATTAATTTAGATAGAAAAATGATGAGCTTACTTGTGAGATTTCATCATCCTAGTTGTATTTAATTAAAGAATAATTTGCCCATCTATGACATGTTGTTATCAAAATTATGTGAAGCCTAGAGTTGCCTAAATACTCTAACCACCACTTTCAACTTCTTCCATAAAATTTGAATCAATAATTTAATAGAGACCAAATTCCACATAAATCAACTCTTATTATAATTTAATTTTTTTTGTAAGCTTGAGAGGACTACATCTTCATCATGTCCAATATATCACCTAGATGGGAAAGATGAATTGAACAAGTGACTTCACATTAAATAGTGCCTAAACGGAGCACCTAATCACCATCTATCCAAAACCGTGTAGACTATTGTAAATTATTTTTAGAAAAAGGTAATCTTGAAGAATACCTAACACTACAATCCAAATTTTGAAATTAATAATTAAGTTAGGGTAATCTTGAAGAATTGCCATTAATAACTAACACTAGAATCCAAATTTTGGAAATAGTAATTAAGTGAGTGTAATCTTAAAGAATTACCTACCATTAATAACCAATATTACAATCCAAACTTTGAAATTAATAAGTAAGTCACTATAGTTTTATTTGCAATTATATTATTATAATAATTATTATTTCAAAAAGTTATTATTTAATTTAATTTACTATTTCTTATTTTTATGTAATTATTTTTCATTAAGTTGAATTGAGAATAAATTGGGATCACTTAATTTTAATATTAAATAAGTCTATCTAAAATACGGATTTAACATGAGCCGAGAGGGATCTAATTTTTTCACGTGTAATTTTTTTTATGATCCCACATTATTTAAATGTTTTGTATAGTTATTTAATATTTTTTTGGTCTGCATGAGCAAAATTTCAACTTTGATGACGAACGAACAACATTACACATCATACTAGGTTGTAGAATAAGCTTCTCAGTGCACTAAAATAATTATGAACTTATTATGAGATTTCATCATCAAAATTATATTTAAGTAAAAAATAATTTGCCCATTCAAATTATGTGAAATTCAAAGTTGCTTAAATACTCTAACTACCACTTTCAACCTCTTCCATAAAATTTAAATCAATAATTTAATAAAAACCAAATTCCCCATGAATCAAATCTCACTCTAAATTATTTTTTTATAATGCTGAAAAATTACTATTAATGACCCGCACTACAATCCAAACTTTGGTATTAATAATTAAGCTGGGGTAATCTTGAAGAATTGCCATTAATCACTGGCACTACAATTCAACTATTAGAATTAGTAATTAAGTCAGGGTAATCTAAAAAACTACAATTAATAACCAATACTACGATCCAAATTTTAAAATTAATAATAAAGTCAAGATAATCTTAAAGCATTATCATTAATTACCAGCTCTACCCTCCAAACTTTGGAATTAGTAATTAAGTCCAGTTTGAAGTATTACCATTAATGAAAAGTACTGGAATTAGTAATTAAGCCCATTTTGAAGTATTACCATTAATGACAAGTACGCTATTCCAAGCATTGAAATTAGTGGTTAAGTTCAGTTCGAAGTACTTAAATCTTATCTCCATCAAGTATTTTTCTACAATAAAGAAAGTTTGGTATATGCTTATTTTCCGTGCTTGCTTGATTGCGGGGAGAAACTTAGCATTTAATGTTCAAGTGATGATGTGACATGTGCTCAGGGTATCGTTTTATACCCTTGGACTCTTTGCTCCTTCCATTCACGTGATAGATAGACTCAATAGGTAAAAATAGGTAAACAAAGCTACTGATTTGGGTTTCTTTAAAAGAGAATAATGATGGAAGTCTATGAGCCTAGGTTTGTAGGTGAGAATCTAGTTGCATGATTTTTGAGTACTTCAGTTAGAATTTTGAATGTTGTAATAAATAATAATGGTGTATTTGCATGATTTTTGAGTACTTCAGTTAGAATTTTGAATATTGTAATAAATAATAATAGTGTATTTGCATGATTTTTGAGTACTTCCGTTAGAATTTTGAATATTGTAATAAATAATAATAGTGTATTTGCATGATTTTTCAGTACTTCAGTTAGAATTTGAATATTGTAATAAATAATAATGGTGTATTTTTAAAGTGGTATGGGTAGATATAGTTTTCAACTTATTGGTAGTTGTTTGGTTGGTTGGTTGATTGTGTCAAACAAAGAAAGAAAAATAAAGTGTTAGTGATTAATTTTTTCAAGATATATTTATTTGTATGGTTATGTTTGTATTTATATTTATTGTATATATGTATATGAATGAAAATAGGTGAAAGTTCTATTTAATTTGGTATAATAATTTTTTGTTTGGTTGAATTTGATTTAAATGTTGTAAATTAGTTATAGTGATCGTGAACTTTCAGAGATAGAGAATGGGTCAATTTGTTATATTAATATAATATAATTTTTTTATTTTATTTTTTTTTTGTCTTTTTTTGTTTATCTTTATTTATTTCTCTATATATGGTTACTAGTTGTATAGTCTAATGAGCAAGCTTAATGAGTTTGAATCAACTAATTTTAAAGAAAAGATCATGGGTCAATTTGTTATATTAATATAATTAAAATTTTTTTGCCTTTTCTGTTTATCTTTATCTATTTCTCTATACATGGTTACTAGTTATATAGTCTAATGAGCAAGCTTAATGAGTTTGAATCAACTAATTTCAAAGAAGAGATCACTCAGAAGTCATGGATTCAAGTTCGATGGAGTACTTCTAGATTATAATTATATGTTATACTCTAGTATCATTTACCCATAACACCATTCACAAAATATAAGAAAGTGTAGAACATTTTCCATAAAGAAAATATAATTGTTAGTTATATTTAGTTTTAAAAGGGAGATGACTCAAGCAAAGGTTTATTGTAACTAAATATTTCATTTAAATAATTGGAAAAACATTATAATGATTTATGAGAGGTTTATCAAAATTCATTTGTTTTATCTTATGAGGATTCTCAATAAGAATTCTTTAAGTTATATGTGTTCAACCTTCTCACTCAAAAAAAAGGTTTATCATAATTCTTTTGTTTAATCTTACGAGGATTCTTAATAAGAATTCTCTAAGTTATATGCGTTCAACCCTCTCACTAAAAAAAATTGAAAATACATTTTAATGGTCTAAGAGAGGTTTATTATAATTTTTTTTGTTTAATCTCAATGCAACTTCCCTCATGGGAGGATTATTAGTGAAAATACGAAAGATATGTGAGTTCAACCTTATCACTTGAGAATACTATCGTTTTTAGCTAAACTAAAAATAAATAAATAAATGTTATAAATACAACTGAAAAATCTTCAACACTTTCAAAAAAGAAAGTGATATGTAAAATAATGGGTGGATTATTATATCATCGTAACTAATCCTACCAAATAAGCTTCTGAGTGTGAATGTTGAGTCTATAAAGTTCATTGTATGAGATCAATTATTACATTTCCTGAATATCTAACTAATCTAAGCGAATCATGTCAAATTCAAGTGAGAAAATAAATTAAGTCTTCCCTAATTTGATACCTCTTCAAAGATGCATTTCCCACTAAAAATCGCTTTCTTACCTAATCTCTTAAGAAGATATCAATTTAAATAAGACACAGCGAAATGTTGACCTTTCCACAATCAAAGTGACAAACAAGATAACATATTTTCATAAACTTTTCTAATGTTAAAAGAGTACAATGCCTATTTTTTTTACACTTATCAATTTGTTTGTAACATGAGTAAATGATCCCCCAATGGGGGTGACGAACATTCAGAATGGCGACCTCCAAGGGGAATTAACTCCCCTTACACACAACAACTGAATGAAGTGTATTAAGGAAGCAAGGTTGGGCATGGAGTTGGAGAAGTTTCACGAATGAGTAAATGTTTTTATGTTTGTCTGGATAAAAATTGGCTGTAACATTTGTTCTTTGGGCATGGGCAGAGCATTATCAGAGGAGAATTTGGTTCTTGGAATGCAAGGTGGTTTCTTGGCTCAACCACTCCCTACTCCCATTCTATAAGGGTATTTGGGAATTCTGAAGTGCATAATAGTTGGTTCAAGAATTTGTCTTGGGACCCTAGCCCATGCGAGTTGATTTGGGTCGTGTGCGGAACTCTGGGCGAAATTGGCAGTGTCGCTCCACCGTTGGTTGCGAAAGGTTCTGCTACTCTTGGGTTTCAAGTATTGCCTTCCATCTTTCCATGGCTTTATGTTTTGCATTTCCCTGGTCGTAGGTCTATAGTTATTTGTGGTATTTGGTTGGGGTTTTCAGGGGAGAATTCTGGAGTTGATAACCTCACATATGTAGTTCAAGACCTGGTGGTCATTTGTTCTTTGTTCCTAGGCCCCTATAGAGAGGGTGCAGTTGTAAATTTTGGAGGTCTTGGGCCTTGCGTCCCCGGGGTTCGACATTCCAACCGTGTTCTGGAGGAAGGGGTGCATTGCAATTTGTGTTGGTGGCAGTCTAGCTTGGGAGTGAAGTGGTGAGGGACCGATGAAGCTGAGTTGTTGATTAGTGATCAGTCTCTTTGCAGGGATAGTGGTTATTGGATGCCCTGTAACATTGTTGTCATGGTTGCCGACATGGTGAGTTGGGCCCGTTGGAGACTCTGCAAAAATGATCGTGGAGGTTCAAAGGCTAGTCTATGGAGGGTGAATTGTGAAGGGACTGGGGCTTGCGACATGCATCGACAAAGGGGAAGAGTGGGGAGGGGAGTTGGCCCTCAGGGCTAGGAAGCAATTTGTCATAGAGAGTGGCAAGGTCTTGGGGAGGAGGTGGAACAACCGCATGCCCCTTCGTCAAGGTGAGTGGTGCTACCTCCGCTTTTCGACTCCTTAGAGGCTCAGATTAACCAAATTATAAAACTTGTGGAGCAAATTGCATGGGACTGTCACAATGATAAAAATGGGGTCATTTCTTTAATGAATGACCTTTAGCACAACCCTTGGCATATGTTGGACCGATTGGCTTCCTTACGACGAGGGCAAAAGAGGCTTCAAGAAAGACTGGTCACCTTGAAGGAAGAGTGTTTCACACAGAGGCTCATGTCCATGAGGAATTATGTCAACAACATGGCAAAGCTCTAGAGGGCTATATTCTGGGGAATATTGTGGATTGTGAATGTCCGTTGGGTGCATTTGGATACTTGGGTACTTTTGGTCTCTATCGAAAATTGATGTATGGTCTCATAGTTTTTTTTTTTAATGTTTTTGTCAGTCGTCTTTTATCTGTACCACCTGGCCAATAAGTCCAATAGGAATGACGCCGATGGTAGTCTGAAAAATAGTGCAACAAGATGTAAACATTTTTTGAATTGATATATGTTTTTTATTTACAAAAAAAATAAAACATGAGTGACGATGAACCTTGAAATCTTTTAAAATTGTTATCATATCACTAACTAAAATAAGATTCCTAATCTTAATACTATGTTTTCCACGAAAAATGAATAATTAAACATTAATTTCCCCAAAAAAACAACACATCATCCATTTAACTAATAAAATAGTCATTTTTTTTAATATTTAAATTAATTATGTGTAGTTCACAGACACCGAAAATTAGTTGTCGTTACGTCCACGGAAAATATCTGGGAAGATCCACCTGAAGGGATCACTTCCTGCCATGTTATTAGCAAATCCTAACCCCAAGAGCGTTAAGGAGAATTGACAATGTGACCTCCCATTAGCAAGGTGATTTCACGACGGGAACTTGACCAACTAAGCAAACCTTAAGGCTCAAAGTAGTCACTTGTTGTATAAACCACTTTCAAATAATGTAATTTTTCAAAGTTGTGAGTCTTTGATTGAATACTAATCTATTTACATGTTACCTTCAAAGAGTGTGATTGTCATACCCGGATGCGGGTGTCATTACGTGCAATTAAGCCAGGCGCTCGCTTCAACACTTGTGACGAGGCCGAGAGGACAGATAGGTACGCACAAGCGATGGATGAAGGTTATAAATCAATGCTCCTGGCAGGTGATGGCAAGTTAGTTCAGAACAGGAGGGACGACGCATTCAAGCCAAGCGAGGCAGCTCTGGACTCGATGCGCTCAAGGATGATGGATCCTCGCCCTCTGCCTGCGGTGATTACTGCGAATTCGCTATATAATGGGAATGCCCAGACATTTCATGAACAGAGCAAGCCATTCGATGCTGGAAATTGGCAAGGGGATACTCTGGCGTGCCGAATCAGGGTGGTCGAACAGTGCTTCAAAGCCCTTGCATTAGGAGACATGCCGCGTAGCAGAGGGGTGCCTCGACGAGGCGGAAGATCAGGAATTCGGATTGCTAATGAAGTTGAAGAGCCGAATCCAATTGCTCCTATGGCTGCTCTGCCTCCCTCGTCCTCCAGTTCTGAGCAGGAGTTTCTGGTTTTGCAGGATACATACCAGACATTCCGCCTCAGAATTCCCAGCAGACTCATTCGGTCAGATGTGATTGTCAATTTCTCGGTCTATCTCTCGGAGGAGGCACCTGGAGATCCCTCCTCGTCCTCCCCTGCTTCTGCAAGCATTCAGGGCAGCGACATACTCCTGGGGGACATGAATGGCATGGTATATCGTACTCCCCGTCCCCAGGATGCCATGACGCAGAATGTCCAGCCTCAGCAAGTCCTGGCTCAGGAGGGCTCGGCTCAAGCCGCGTCAGTGCAAGAAATTCTACCGCCTTTCAATTGTGCTTTGGGCAAGGAAGAGGGTCATGACTCCATTCAGCCTGGCTCGGAAGGGCAGCTTCAGAATGGCGATGAGCTCGTCATCTGGCTCGACTCGCCCAGTCCGGAGAAGGGGAAGCCACCAGCGTCGCCCAGCCATCCAGCTTAAGCCTCCACGGGTGCTCTTCTTAAGTCTTTTGCAAAGTTGTCAATGTCTTTGTTGGTGTCTATTTCTGTTTTTTTCAGTCCTAGTTCTCAGCCTTACCATGGCTGCATGTCTCTGGTCAATACAGTAAGCCTGTTAAATGTTAGAGTCAATGAAGTAAACAGTGTCTGTATTTTTGTCTGTCCATGTTCAAAATGTCTGCTGTCCAAGGAAAATCCAAATAAGTGCTATGCTTATTGTGGACAAATTAATACCATTCACCATGTCATTTGAAGCTACAAATTAAAAATGTTAGTTTATTTAAGATGATTAGGAACATGTATTCTAAAATAAGTGTTACCTACCATTTTGTCACACAACTAAATGAACTTGAACCTAGATCAATCATCATCCATTCATATCTTGCAATCATCCCTTGCAAAGGCAAAAGCATGTCCTTTCTAGAAGTTCCAAGAATTTTGCATTGTATTAGCTAAAAACCTTAAATTAGTTCCCCATCGCACTTCCTTAGTTCAGACAGTGTGATAACAAAATTTGCATCAAAGGGAAAAGCATTGGTTAGCGCAAGTTGCTTTCACTGCAAGTGTGATGGCCCTTGAAACAAGGAAAAAAATTAAAAATAATTTCGAAGCTTCCACTTCTAAAGGTTTCTATCATGGAAGTTTCCATTCTTTATTAAGGATGTCCTCGAATTCCTACAAATGGGGTCTTATCACTTATCCCATGGAGCTTATCCCCTTCTAAAGTGGATCTTACCCTAATTTAATGGATCTACAACCTCCTCATTCTTCCTATAAATGCATTGCCTACTATTGGGACTGGGTTGGATTTTGGAGACTCTTAGTTATGCCCTCATGTTGCCCATTTGTGTCTAGAGGTCCATAATCCATCCATGTACTTGAGGAATGATTGAAGGCTTGCTTTGTGACAAAGGAAGGACAAGATAGTTGGGAGAGATCTACAAGGTCAAGGATTTCAAAGGGTTGTAATCTTCTCCTACTTTCATTAATACAAAATGTTTTCCTATACATTATGTCTCATTTTGTAGAAATTAGGTTGTAGATTTGCAACTGCTCATGAAGTTTTAATCAAAATCATAAGACACAAATCTACACTAACAATTTTCCGACATTATTTCACAATTTAGAACAAAAATTTCAGACATGCAAGAAGGAATAACACACATGTAACAAGTATTTTTATTTGGGGAAAAAGTAATTGTCTAAAAACCCCAATGCCTCTTACATTAATAAAATGAAATAGAGTTGTATTACAATTTCTTTTCTCAACTAAGCCCACCCTGCAAGTGCACAACCTATCTCTCTGCTCACTGAAGGCCTCTGACCCAGACTTAGTTAAATTTTGCCTCGGATTGAGCTCCTATTTCCTTGCGTTGTTCCTTGAGGAATTAACCACTATTATTAGGAAATTCCCTAAATTGAATTGCGCAATTCCTTTAGGTTGATCATCTGACTGCATGTAACACCTGTACACTAAAGACTAGTCTATAAATGATGTTACATTGCCTTGGAATCCCCACCTCAACTAGGTAACTCAAATTATCTACATGCACTAGCTATTTTGGGTTTATTGATCAATTAATTGGATGACCACTGAGTTTGACTGAAGTCCCACTGCTTAACTGACCTTCCATTAGTTCCTCCAACAATTGGAACTAGTTTAATTGAAAACAACTTGAGATAATTGACCTTGATTGGTACAAATTAACAATCACACATGCAAAACTTAAATCTAACTCCTCCAACTCAAATTTATTGAGTCAACTAGGTGACACTATCCATGTCACACAAGTTAAGATCATCCAAGTTGTCTGCTAATGTGGAAATTCAAATTTTCTCAATTTAATCAAGGCAAAATCAAATTGAGAATTTCTTGCTGCATTTTTCAACACTCCCTCTTAGCAAGAAAGGGATTATCAACCACCCTTATTCTGCAATTGTGGAACTCAAACTTCCCTCTTAACAAGGCCTTTGTTAAAATATCAACATCTTTGTCCGCTATCGAAATGTACTGCAACAACATTATCTGTCTCTACACACAGTCCTGTAAATGGTGATACCAGATATCTATATGCTTGGATCAATCGTGAAAGACAAGATTTTTAGAGAGCTCGATGCAACTCTGATTATCATAGTAGATCACAGTTGGATTCATCATCCGACCTGTTAGCTCTGCTATGTACTTGCGCGTTTGGAGGACCAAAATACTAGCATGGCCGTGTGTTTTTAGCAAGCAGGGAGCCCACAACAATCTGTTTTCCTCCTCCTGCATTTTTTCCTACACTCCCATAACCCTCGTTATCCCTGTTTTACTCCAAAATTTGGTTTAAACCCATTTTTTTTAACTCCCGGGCGTCGAGTTTAAACTGTCATATAACCGCGCCCCTCCAAAACAAACGCTATCTGCCAATCCGACGCTTTCCCTGTCACATCATTCACACAAACATGTGCGTTAAACCTCGTCGTCCGATCGTCCACCTCCCGATCCGACGACAGTCGCACTTCCCGATCCTGCGAACTGCCTACTCATTAACCCGCGAGGAAAGCGGTTTTCCCCTGCCACGTGTCGCGCAATGACTGTGATCGCTGGCTGTTGTACCTTTACCGTTGCAGCTCCAAAAGCGGTGTGGGGAATACCGCTCACCACCAAAACCGCCCTCCCTGCTCACTAACCCTCGCACAACTTCCTTGCTTGACGACTGTTGGATCTCCCTGCTCGAGATCCAATGGCCCGCGATCTCCCCGCTCTCATATCTATCGATATCTTCTCCAAACCGATCCCCGCCATTCATCTACCGGATCCAACAGCTGATATTTGTTCCGGTCTTGCCCATGCCTCCGCCATACTGTCTGTGCCACCCTCGACTGTTCTATGCTGCCGAAGGATGAAGGCGATCATCTACCAGCACTCTGCGCAGTTAATTTTCAACTACTGCATTCAACGCATTGTACACCCGAGAGAAAGAAGGACGACGCCAAAGAAGAAACTTACATTCAGCAGTTAAGGAATTCTGTCCTTTATGACACTCCACCTGCTCGAGGAATACAACAGAGTACCAGAGAATGTCAAATTCATTCATTGAAGCAGCAGAGACCCATATCAAAGAGTTAAGGTGGTTGGTGGTCCATTATGACCCCTCCACGCATAAGCACAAAAGCATTTTTGTAAACAAACTCTATATATACCCATCACAGAGATGTGATGAAGGCTGATGGTTGTAGTCTTGATGTAAAGTTCAACTTCTGGAGACTGTAACTACTGTGATACTTGCAGCGTCTGGTCTTCATTTTTATCTAATACAAGCTTCTTTTGTTGTTAATTGCTCACTTTCCATTTCTAATCTGTTCTAGGCTGTGCCTGTTATGTATTTTTCATGTGCTCTTGATGTTTAGCATTAGAGGGGCTGTCATCCCACCTCTGTCTTAGTATCTAGTATGTATCATTGAATGTGCTATGCAGGTTTCTATTTACTTAGTGCCAAAGAGCTGTCATCCTGTCTGTGCATTAGGAAATAGATTTGCAGACCTCTTTACTGGTTGCAGCCGGCCATCACATGGTCTTGTGCATCTGCTGGTGTGGTCAGTATTCTCCATGTTCACTTAATCCTCAAACTATTAGTAATTGGTGGTCTAAAGCCTTGTAGTCTGGGGGTGTTCACCCATGTTTGGAGTTAAGCATAGTAGAAGTGGTCATCTGGCTTGAATATGCATCATTCCTTCCATTCGTCCATTTCCAACATTTTGTTGAGTTTGTAATGTTCTCGAGCATCTCTGAGATACAACCTAGGAGAGTTTCTTGGGGTGATAACATTAATTGGCGTTGTTGCCAGGGAGAGGAGATTGAAGCTGAGCTTCCCTGGGAGAACGACACAGTTGCAGATTTTGATGATAGACAAGGTCTGGGCACATTTTTGGTTGTAATCATCTATCTAGCGACTCCACTGGAGGAAGACCAACCTTTTGCGACTCCACGATTATAGTCCTGGCTCAGTTTGTGAGACATACTCGAAGAAATCCTCAGAAATCACCAGCTGTTCCAGTACCTGACCCTGAGAAGATTGTTAAACCGAAGAAAGCATCACAGAAAGGAGCATCAGGATCAGGTAAGCCTAAGAAATCTTATGTATCTCTGCAAGAGAAGATTATAGTTGAGAATACACAATTTGAAGATATAGAGCCTAGCACTGTTAGTAAAGAAATTCCTTCAGAAATTAATAAAGCTCCTTTCTTAGTCAGTGCCCCTTTGAATCTCAGTCCAAAGAAAGTTTCCCATACAGTCCAGAACATCCCGTTGTCTCTGTCATCCATTACATTGCTTCAAACTACTTAATCTGCCAGTATCCTTCCACATACCCCAGTCATGGCAGGACCGCAAGCACCTACGAAGATGGAAAGAATTATTCCTGCTAGGTATGGACCCCTGGTCTTGCCTGCTCCTTTGAATTCTACGCCTACAGGAGAATATCAAAAATATATGCCTAAGTTCACTGGCACAGAGAAAGTAACATCTGAAGGACACCTTGAAGCTTTTTATAGTTACGCTGATAACTTGGACATAAGTGAAGATGATGTATGGATGAGAGTTTTTGTCCAGAGCCTTGATGGTGAGGCTAGGAAGTGGTTCAGAGAATTACCCCATGGATCCATAATAGATATTGAAGTATTGGATGATGCATTCCTGAAGCAATGGGGAGATAGAAAAGACCTGCTCTACTACCATACATAGTTGGGAAACCTAAAGAGGGAGAATGGGGAATCTTTGCCTGATTCTAATAAGAGATTTAACCGTATGTATAGTAAGATACCAGCTGAGGTAAAGCCTACCCCCACTTCTGCCAAACTCACCTATGCCAATGCTTTTGACTCTGATTTCTACCTGTTATTGAGAGAGAGAAGATGTGCCACTCTAGTTGACATGCAGGATGCAGCACTAGAGGTAGAATCAAATATTATGGCTGCAGAAAAGCTAAAGAGTCATGCTGATAGAAGGAGGTAGAGAGGTGAGACTTCTTCTTCCTCTGCCTCATCTTCAGAGCCTAAACTAGATAAAATTACTAGAATGATAGTGTCATTCGCTGCAAAGATATCTAAGCTGAAGGTTGAGCATAATTCAGGAAAGACAAGGCAACATAACACATTTGCTCCAAGAAATCCAAATCCATTCAGAAGAGCAAATGAACAGTTGCAAATCATTCAGAGGGGAAAAGAACCAAATGAAGAACAAAAGGTTAAAGCTCCTTTCCAGAATGTAGTCATGGAGGAGGAACTATTTGAAGAAGAGGATGAAATTCACTGCATGGAAGATAAAGGCAGTGCTGCTTTTTTGACATTGGCTGCATATGAAGAATCATTGTTGCAGGAGCAAGACAGTCAAAGGTGGGACAAAGAAGTTGTTCTACAAACTAAGGAGCAGCGAAGATATAATCTGAGGTCAAAGGCAAAAAATGTCAAGGAGAGTCCCGCCCAAAGAGTTCCTGTCCAAACAGAATCACAAAATATCAGGCAGAAAAGACTAGCAACTGATCCAGTCATCCTCAAAGCACCAGTTCAAGAGGTAAGAGGTTCTGACAAGTTGCCTTCCTCTTTCAGCTTTGAGTCAGAAGTCCAGAAGTTAAAAATATATGTGCCTCTGGTAGAGTTGGTAAAGAGTGAAGTATTTAGAAAGCCTATCCTTGAAGCTCTTGAGTTGGAAACCACACAAACCTCCACTGACTCTGTCAATTTGCAAGATGACAAGCCTGCCGTTGTGCTTAGCCCCATGATTGAACTTGCTGATAATAATTCTCCATCATTTTATGTCTCCTTGACCATTCATGACAAAATCCTCCACAATTGCCTGCTAGACACAGGGGCCAGCCACAATTTGATGCCTAAAGCTATCATGGAAGAGTTGGGCCTTGACATCACCAGGCCATATCATGATTTATTCTCTTTTGATTTAAAGAAAGTGAAGTGCCTAAGATTAATCAAAGACCTGGCCATTACCTTAACTCAACTGCCCATGAAGAGTATGATGATGGATATTGTGGTAGCAGATGTCCCTCCTAAGTTTGGCATGCTGCTGTCTAGAGGATGGATTAAGAGACTAGGTGGGACTTTACAGAATGATCTATCTTATGCCACTGTCCCAGTCTTTGGAGGAGAAAGTAGGAGATTGTACAGGGAAGCACAATTGGCATACATCATCAGTGATGAGAAGAATCCTACTAATGATCCCATATATGCTGTGGACACTGATTTTGGAGCATGTATCCTCCAAATAGAAGAATTTTAGAAGGCCTCAATGCAGCTTAAGAAACCAATAGTTCAGGCCGAAGGAGAGCAAGGAAGTTAGGTTTGGGAGATGTTCTTTGATGGAGCATGTTCCAGCGAGATTGCAGGAGCAAGGGTGGTGCTGGTATCTCTAGAGCAAGAAAGCATAGGTCTGTCTTTCAAGCTGGCTTTTCAAGTCACAAACAATATAGCAGAGTATGAGGCTCTGCTATTGGGTCTTAATGCAGCAAAAGACAGAGGAATCAAGAACATAAAGGTGTTTGGAGATGCTGATCTGATCATTCAACAAGTAAACAAAACATTTCAGGCAAAGCACCCAAGGCTGAAAGCATACAGAGATGAGGTATGGAGACTCAAAGATTCTTTTGATAATTTTTGTATCTCATATATCCCTAGAGCCAAAAATCAGCTTGCTGATTCCCTTGCTGTGTCTGCTAGCATGTTTATCCCTCCCATGCCTCCCAGACTAGTTTATGAAGTCCAAATGAAATATAGGCCATCCTTGCCTGATAATGTCCAGCATTGGAAAGTCTTTGAGGATGATGATGAAATAAATAGGTTCCTGCAAGTCATTGATGAATTTTCCGAAATGTAAATTGACCAAGAGAATGAAGCCTTGGAAGAAAACCCCCAGTCCCAGCTTAGGAATAAAATTGGCAAAGATAGCATTGTCCAGCTTCCCAACAATCATATTCCTAAGGGTTTAATTCCTCTAGAAAGACTGTTTGACCAGAATGATGTGCCTTACAAGGCTGCCCAAAAAGAAGATAAATCTGCAGTCTGTAAGCATGATATAGGGAGTCTAGGTGAGCCTAGATACATAAATCTGTCCACTCACCTGTCTGCTGATCAATGTGCCGAATACTACAATTTAATGAAGCAATTTGCTGATGTGTTTGCCTGGGAATATAGTGATTTGAAAACCTATCATAAAAAGATTATTCAACACAATATCCCTCTAGAGAAAGACACCATACCTTTTAAACAGAAGTTGAGACCAATAAATCCTATGCTCCTCCCTCTGATTGAAAAAGAAATTAAAAATTTGCTGGCTGCCAAGATCATAGTCCCTCTTAGATATTCCAAGTGGGTAGCCAACCTAGTAGTGGTGAGGAAGAAAAGTGGAGAAATCAGACTGTGTGTTGATTTCAGAAACTTAAACAAATGCTCTAAGAAAGACAATTACCCTCTACCCAAGATGGAGCATTTGTTGTAGAAGGTCTCAGGAGCCAAAGTGATGTCTTTCCTGGACGGATTTTCAGGCTATAACCAGATTGCTGTGCATCCAGATGATCAAGAAAATACTGCATTCACCACTCCTTGGGGCACTTTTATGTATTCCAAAATGCCTTTTGGGTTGATGAATGCTAGAGCTACCTTTCAGAGAGCTATGGATATAGCATTTGTGGGAGAGAAGGATAAGTTTGTCCTTATCTACCTTGATGATATAACAGTATACTCCAGCAGCCATCAAGACCATTTACAACATTTGAAGAAGGTGTTCTTGAAGTGCAGAAGGTTTGGGATTTCAGTCAATCCGAAAAAATCACAATTTGCTTTGGAAGAAGGCAAACTTTTAGGACATGTTGTTTCTGCTATAGTTGTCCGAATTGACCCAGAAAGAGTAAGAGCAATACATGCCATGTCTGTCCCGAGATCAAATAAGGATATCCAGTCCTTTCTGGGCAAGATTAATTTTGTGAGGAGGTTTATACCAAATTTTGCAGAATTGGTGAAACATATTACCTCCATGTTGAGGAAGGGGTCAGAGATTAAGTGGATTGATTCAGTAAGAAAATCCTTCGAGTCCATTAAGAAGGCTATTATGGAGGCTCCCACTTTAATAAGTCCAGATTACAGCAAGGAGTTCCATATATTTTCTTTTGCCTCTAATGACACCCTTGTAGCAGTGTTATTGTAAGCAGATGAAGGTTCAGAGCATCTAATGGCATTTTTCAGCAAAAACTTAAGGGACGCTGAACTGAGGTATGACATTATGGAGAAACAGGCATATGCTCTTATTAAATCCTTGAAATATTTTAGAGTTTACATTCTGCATTCCAAGATAATTGCATATGTACCTTCTGCTGCAATAAAAGATGTCTTAACACAACTTGATGCTGATGGAAGAAGGGCTAAATGGATTGCAAAGTTAATTGAATTTAATATACAACTGAAGCCCACCAAACTTGTAAGAGGTCAGAGTCTTGCCAGATTGTTAGCTGAAGAAAATTGCAGAACATTGGACATAAACATCGTGGGCTCAATTTCAGAAAATGGTCAAACAGAAGAAGAGGAAGCAACTGAACCAGAGAGAAAGTAGTCAATGGCAGAAAATCTAGCTTCTTGTGATTGGTATTCTGCAATAGTTAAATTCTTGTTGAAGCTAGAAATATATCCAGGCTTAAGCACAAGTCAAGCCAGAACTGTTAAGCTTAGGGCAGCAAAATATTGTATCCATGAAAATCTGCTCTACTAGAGGGATCCATCTGGAGTGCTATTGAGGTGTCTGGACAAAGAACAGTCAATAAAAGTTATGTAGCAATTTCATTCCAACATGTGTGGAGGGCACCATTATTGGAAAACCACTGCCCACAAAATTATCAGCGCTGGGTACTATTGGCCCACCTTGTTTTCTAATGTCTTTTCATTTGTTAAATCTTGTGATAGGTGCCAAAGATTTGAAGGAAAGCAACAATTGAAGTCCTTGCCCTTGAAACCAATACATGCAAAAGGTCCTTTTCAGCAATGGGGCTTGGATTTCATTGGAGAAATCAATCCACATTCCAGTGGCCAACACAGATGGATCCTAGTAGCCACTGATTATTTCACTAAGTGGATTGAAGCAATCCCTACCAGGAAGGCTGATCATAATGTGGTCATGAAGTTTTTGACAGAGCACATCTTTACCAGGTTTGGATGTCCACATAAATTAGTCACAGATAATGCAGCAGCCTTCAGGGCAAAAGAATTGGTGGAAATGTGTGATTCAATGGGTATTAAATTGGTTCATTCCACCTCATACTATCCTCAAGGCAATGGTCTAGCAGAATCCTCTAACAAAAGCCTGATAAGGATAATCAAAAAGCTGTTGGAGGACAACAAAAAGAATTGGGATTCTAAGCTCAAATATGCATTGTGGGCTGATAGAGTGACCACCAAGAGATCCATAGGGAATTCTCCTTTCAAATTGGTATATGGCACTGAAGCTGTATTCCCAATTCAGTTAACTCTCCCTGTGGCAAAATTCCTTCAAAAAGAACAGAATGAGGAAGAAGACATGGCACAAAGGATCACGGATTTGGCAGAGGTACATCAAATCAGAGAACAACTGGTAAAAAAGTCTGCAACCCATCAAAAGAAGATCAAGGAAGTTTTTGACAAAGGGACAAAAGCATATAATTTTCAGGTTGGAGACTTGGTTCTGAAGTGGGATGCACTAAAGGAAAAGAAAGGCAATCATGGAAAGTTTGATGCTTTCTGGACAGGGCCTTTTATCATTTCTCAGATTCAAGGGAACAACACCTTCATACTAAAAAGTATGGGAGGAGAAGCAGTTTTTGATGGCCCAGTTAATGGGCATTTTCTGAAAATTTATGTGATTTAAGGTCTTTGGCCTTAAAAGTTGTAAATATTTTGTTTTATCAGTTTTAGTGTAGGATCAGTCAGACTCCATGCCCAATGGAACACTAAGAATTTTGTTAATTGGTTTTCACTTGAAAGACATTGATTTGCAGGTTCTTGAGACCTCACAGGGAGGATCTCATCCCCAGAAGGAGCTAGTGTTAGCTCTGCTATGTACTTGCGCATTTGGAGGACCAAAATACTAGCATGGCCGTGTGTTTTTAGCAAGCAGGGAGCCCGCAGCAGTCCGTTTTCCTCCTCCTCCTTCATTTTTTCCTACACTCCCATAACCCTCGTTATCCTTGTTTTACTCCAAAATTTGGCATAAACCCATTTTTGTTTAACTCCCGGGCGCCGAGTTTAAACTGTCATATAACCGCGCGCCTCCAAAACAAACGCTATCTGCCAATCCGGTGCTTTCCCTGTCACATCAGTCACACAAACACGTGCGTTAAACCCGGTCGTCCTATCGTCCACCTCCCGATCCGACGGCAGTCGCACTTCTCGATCCCACGAACTACCCACTCGTTAACCCACGGGGAAAGTGGTTTTCCTCTGCCACGTGTCACGCAATGACTGTGATCGCTGGCTATTGTACCTTTACCGCCGCAGCTCCAAAAGCAGTGCGGGGAATACTGCTCACCGCCAAAACTGCCCTCCCCGCTCGCTAACCCTCGCGTAGCTTCCTCGCCCGACGACCGTTGGATCTCCCCACCCGAGATCCAACGGCCCGCGATCTCCCCGCTCTCATATCTCCCGATATCTTCCGCAAACCGATCCCCGCCGTTCATCTGCCGGATCCAACGGCTGATATTTGTTCCGGTCTTGCCCATGCCTCCGCCATACTGTCCGTGCCACCCTCGACTGTTCTATGTTGCCAAAGGATGAAGGCGATCATCTACCAGCACTCTGCGCAGTTAATTTTCAACTACTGCATTCAATTCATTGTACACCCGAGAGAAAGAAGGACGACGCCAAAGAAGAAACTTACATTCAACAGTTAAGGAATTCCGTCCTTTATGACACTCCACTTGCTCGAGGAATACAACAGAGTACCAAAGAATGTCAAATTCATTCATTGAAGCAGCAGAGAACCATATCAGAGAGTTAAGGTGGTTGGTGGTCCATTATGAACCCTCCACGCATAAGCACAACAACATTTTTGTAAACAAACTCTATATATACCCAGCACAGAGATGTGATGAAGATTGATGGTTGTAGTCTTGATGTAAGGTTCAACTTCTGGAGACTGTAACTATTGTGATACTTGTAGCATCTGGTCTTCATTTTCAGCTAATACAAGCTTCTTTTGCTGTTAATTGCTCACTTTTCATTTCTACTCTGTTCTAGGCTGTGCATGTTATGTATTTTTCATGTGCTCTTGATGTTTAGCATTAGAGGGGTTGTCATCCCACCTTTATGTTAGAATCTAGTATGTATCATTAAATGTGCTATGTAGGTTTCTGTTTACTTAGTGCCAGAGAGTTGTCATCCTGTCTATGCATTAGGAAATAGATTTGCAGACCTCTTTATTGGTTGCAGCCGGCCATCACATGGTCTTGTGCATCTGCTGGTGTGGTCAGTATTCTCCATGTTCACTTAATCCTCAAACTATGAGTAATTGGTGGTCTAAAGCCTTGTAGTCTGGGGGTGTTCACCCATGTTTGGAGTTAAGCATAGTAGAAGTGGTCATCTGGCTTGAATATGCATCATTCCTTCCATTCATCCATTTCCAACATTTTGTTGAGTTTGTAATGTTCTCGAGCATCTCTGAGATACAACCTAGGAGAGTTTCTTGGGGTGATAACACGACCAAACAATCCAACAAGTATTTTTCTCATTCAGATCACCTAACATGTTGCTTGACTAGCAACCATGTATTCTACTTCTGCCGAGCTGAGTGCCACAGATCTTTGCTTCCTGATGTACTAAGAAACCGTTGCAGAACCAACACTGAAAATTCCAGCTGATGTACTCTTTCGGTCTGATGGACTCCCCGCCCAATCTGCATCTTTGAAGCCACATAACTTCACTCCCTCTGTCTGTCTGTACCATAGTCCGAACTGGGTAATGCCTTTGAGGTAACGTAGAACATGCTTAATTACCCTCCAAAATAATTTGGTTGGCCTAACCATGGCTTAGCTTAGCTAGTTGGCTGCTGAGCACACATCTGATCATGTGTTCACAAGATACATTAGTGAACCCACCAAATGTCAGTAAATATTAGCATCCACTTCCTCACATGAAGTGGCATCCTATGTGCTCAAGTTGGTTGCTAGAGGTGTCTCCATGGGTTTGCAACTGTCCATGTGGAACCTCTAAAGTATCTTGTTGGCATACTTGCCCTGAGAGACAAACAATTCCCCATCACCTTGCCATACTTCCAGTTCGAGGAAGTAGTGCATGAGACCCATGTCCTTCATTTAAAATTCCCTTGTAATGTCCTCCTTGCAAGATCTGATTAGCTGCTCATCACCAGTTAAAATCAAGTCATCAACATATAAGACAATAATCAACAATTTACCTTCTACCAAGATGTGATAGAGGTTTGCATCTGCTTCACTTTTGGTTAAGCCCAAACTGGTGAGATAACTATTGATCCTGGTGTACCAAGCATGGGGTGCTTGCTTGAGACCATACAATGCTCGCTTGAGTTTGCACACATGAGACTCTTGATCAAAAGTCTCAAAGCCTTCTGGTTGATTGATATACACCTCCTCCTCAATAAATCCATTGAGGAATGTTGTTTTTACGTTCATCTAGTGGATCTTTAACCCCATTTGTCAATCCCCTCAAATTGAGAGTACCCCTTGGCCACAAATTTGACCTTGTACTTTTCTATGATTCCATCTACTGCATGATTTACCTTGAATATCCATCTCGAACCCACAACTGATTTTTCTACTAATCTTGGGAGAACTTCCCAAACATATTCTTTATAATGGATTCATATTCCCCCACCATTGTATCAACCCATACAGATTACTCTACTGCTTCCTCGAAAGAGGTGGATTAGTCTCTACAAGCTCATTCATTAGAGCCATGTAGCCAGTGTACCGATCTGGTGACCTTCTTTTCCTGTGCTGATTTGAAGGAGCACCCACATTCTCCCTCGCATCCTGCACAAGTCTCTCAACTTCCCTAGTCCTTTTCCTGCCTTCTCTGGATGGTTCTGCTTGAGTGGTTGTCTCCACTCTCTACTCCTCAATTTGTGGTTGCTCCACAACTTCTTGAGGTTCCTCCTTTGGAGCTAAAATCTCCTCTTCTAGTGGGATCTGAAGCTCCCTCTCAAGAGAGCACCGCATGACTTTGTCTTCATCAAATTTTACATCCCTTCACACAACTATCATTCTAAGGGATGACAAGTACACATGGTAGTTGTGGGGAGTTTCTGTGTAACCCACAAATACCCCCAATTATGTTGTCAGCTCTAGCTTCTTCCTTTATTCTTTGGATACATGGTAGTAAACAAAGGCCCTAAAAATCCTAAAGTGCGACACATTCAAATTTCTCCCCGAGAAAGCCTCCTCCTGTGTAATCATGCCAAGAATATGACGAGGATTTCGATTTTGCAAATAGACTGATGTGTTGCATGCTTCAACCCATGAATGCAAAGGTAGGCCTTGGTCATGCAACATTGCCCTTCTTGCTCCCACAATGCTACGGTTCTTCCTCTCAACCACCCCATTTTTTTGTGGGTTGTGGAGTGTTGTGAACCCTCGTCGAATGCCTTATTTTGCACATAAAATTTTAATTCATTTGACACCTACTCACCTCCATACCTTCTTGCTCATTTCTTTCTCAACCAGTGCCTTGAATTCTACGAACTTGGAGAATGTCTCATCCTTCTTCCGCTTGAATAAGATCTAAGACTTCTGTGAGAAGTCATTAATAAAAAGGACAAAATATTTGTGCCTGGCAGTGGAGGCTGTCGAGAAAAGTCCACATACATCAGAGTGGATCCTTTCAAGGACTGCATGTGCTTTGCTGTCCCAATCATGGAATGTGGATTTTGTGTACATACCCAATGTACATCCTTTGCATACATCCTGCTGCTCAAGTGCTCCTTTGGGGAGGCCCATGGTTATCTACTGCATGATCTTCAAAGTGCCATGATGCAAATGGCCAAGTCTTCTATGCCAAAGTTCACCAACATCACGATTCTACACCTTCTTCGCCTTTGTGCTCAATGCAACACAATCCTCCACATCTAGCTTGTACATGTACTTTAGATGAACCCTGATCTACTTCACCTGTCTTGTGGCTATGTGTCTCAAGAATGCATTTCCTTTGCTAAAGATCATATCATAACCATAGTCTTCCAAAACTGCAACAAAGATGATATTTTATTTAGGCTCGGAATGAATATGACATCCTTGAGCCTAAGGGGGGAGCTTGATCCCTCTGAAAGGTGATTGTACCAATCCCGGTCATGATATACCTTTTGTCATCCCCCATCTTGATGTGCATATGCAAATCTTTCTCCTCCAGGTCATTGAAAAAATCTCTATTTCCGTCATATGGAACAATGCACCTGAGTCCAAGTACCGCACACTCCCCATCACAATGTTGGCCATGTATGCAATGAGGGTAAAGTCAAGCTTGAACTGTGAAGCCAAGGCTTCACCTACTGCTCCTCTTGAGGTCTTCTTACTTTCCTTCTTGTGTGGACATCTCATGGCATAGTGCCCGAATTCATGACGAAGGAAGCATTTAATCTTTGACAGATCTTTATTCTTATCCCCTTGATTGGATTCAGGTTTGGATTGGGATTTATTCCCTTTTCCCTTCTTTGCCATTCTAGCCAATGCAATTTTTTCTTCATCCTCGCCCTTGGATGAACTCCCATCTCTAGTATCCAGCCTTATTTCCTCCTGTCCCAAATCAGACCATAAGCACTCCCAACTCGGTAGTTTCTCCCTCCCATTCACCGAATCTTGATAGTTATGCCAACTCTTGGGAAGGCATATAAGGGCTAAGGTTACCAAGTCTTCTTCAAGAACATTAATACCAACCCTTCCAAGTTCATAACAACACTATGTAAACTTGCTCAGATACTGCAGAATTGTTTCATTCTTCTGCATCTTGATACTTCAAAGTTTATCCTTGAGTGCCAGCTTCCTGTGGTCACTACTATTCTCGAACAATTCTGTCAGTGCTTTCCACATCACGAATGAAGTTTATTTATGTGGAGATTCAAGACAATATGATCCTTTATTCCCTCCAAGATGATTCTCCTCACCTTGGCCACATCTTTCTTCCATTGAGTAAAGTTTTGAGCATCGGATGCTTGAAGTTTTGCAACCTCTATCTTGATGTATTCTAGCAACCCATTGTCATCCAATACTGCCTCCATGCGGTCCTTCATGCAACAAAATTAGAGGTGCCTTCCGAGGCATACACTAGCCTTAGTCCATTGAAGGCCATCTTCTTAGCTCTAAAGAAATCTTGCTACATTGATCTTCAAATTCAAACCTCTAAGATACAACTTCGAAAAAAGACCCAATAATTTGAATAGAGATGATGGTGGGAATATTAGTAGAAGTTGGGTCCCTGTCTTGTCCTCCTAGTTTTTTTTTGTTTTGTTTTTTGTTTTTTGTTTTTCTTTTTCTTTGGAGGTATTGAAATCATTTTTATAGTATTTATTGTTGATTTATTCTTCATTATAGTTTATTTTCTTGGTCCTTCGTGTTTTTTTGTGTATTTTATCATCCTATTCGTTCTTAACTCCTTTTAGTATTTTTGTTATTTGTTTAATGAGCCTGAGCCCCATATTTTATTATTGACCCCGTTTTATTTATTGATTATTTTTCTTTGGATATATGTGTGTGTGTTTCTGTTATATATATATATATATATATATATATATATATATATATATATAGACTTGTGTATATTTTGTTTTATTTTATTTATTTTTCCATTAATTATTTTTAATTTATTTTATTTTATTTCCATTAGTTATTTTATTTATCAAATGATCTTGTCTCGATTAGGGTCTTCACTCGTTTTTATAATTTTTGACTCCCCTCATTTAAAGTTTGACTTTGATTATTTATTTATTTATTTTAAAAACTAGTTGTTTAATATAACGGTTACTTATTAATATTTGTTTTTAATAAATTAATAAACTAATATCACAGTTTAAATATTATTTTTCAAAAACTAGTAATATTTGGTTTTAATAAATTAATTTAAATATTATTTTTCAAAAACTAGCTGTTTAATATAGTCGTTACATATTAATATTTTAATAAATTAATATCATTATTTAAATATTATTTTTCAAGAACTAGTAATATTTGGTTTTAATAAATTAATTTAAATATTATTCTTCAAAAACTAGCCCTTTAATATAGCCGTTACCTATTAATATTTTTAATAAATTAATGAAATAATATCATTATTTAAATATTTTTTCAAAAACTAGCCTTTTAATATAGCCATTACATATTAATATTTTAATAAATTAGTAAACTAATATCATTATTTAAATATTATTTTTCAAGAACTAGTAATATTTGATTTTAATAAATTAATTTAAATATTATTTTTCAAAAACTAGCCATTTAATATAATCTATATCTATTAATATTTTTATTTTTCAAAAACTAGCCGTTTAATATAGTTACATATTAATATTTTAATAAATTACTAAACTAAGTTTAATATAGCCGTTACCTATTAATATTTTTAATAAATTAATGAAATAATATCATTATTTAAATATTTTTTTTAAAAAACTAGCCGTTTAATATAGTCGTTACTTAACAATATTTGTTTTTAATATATTAATAAATTAATATTATAATTTAAACATTATTGTTCAAAAATAGCCGTTACTTGAAATTATGTCTCCACATTGCTCTCTATTTAAGCCTTTGCCATGGTTTGCCTCTTCATCTGGTCCTGATGATGAACTACACTTGTTGGTTCGAAACGCATTGGCTAAAAAATTCTCTCATATGATTTCTACCGAAAGACTTTATTTAATTTATTATACATCACAGAAACTTAAATACAAAAATTTAATAATTCTTTAAAAATTAATAAAAACCAACACACTCATCCCACTCATAACATTCCATTCTTACCCTTCTATTTTATAAAAAATTTCCATAAACTTTCACTCTGCCATTCACTCTTCTCCTCTTTCCCTTATGCATCCTTTATACTTTTATAATATTATTATTTGTAATCTTTGAATTTTTAAATTCTTTATTTTTCCTAGCTCTTACCTTTTTTCAATCCATTTATAAGTTATTCTCTTTTCTAACCTCATTTCAAACGACCCACCTAAATACATTGCAAAATTTATGCCAAACAAACGCCACGCATTAGCCTCGTAAGTCGTTGAACTTCTATATCGGGAAAGATCGTTCAAAACAATATTTTATATATATATATGCATATATACCAAGCGGCAAATTTGTCTGGACGGTTAAAATTTGATTTAAAATTTGGTAATTTTAAATAGTGAAATAGATTAGCACTATAAAAAAATATTTGGATTTTTCGATTCCCAAAATTTTAATATTTGATAATTATACCTTAAATTTACAAAAATTTCCACTAAATTTATTAAAATCTAAACAAAAATTTCTATAATTTGTTTTTGCAAATTTAAAACCCGGTTAAACTACTGCGATATATATATATTAAATAGATAGATTTTCAAAAAGGCCAAATTGCTTTCTCTTCTAAACGCTCCCTCCAAGGTTTGATATTAGCAAATTGATTTGAGTTTGAAGTCCGTAAATCTTATCTCGAGGGAAGTCCTTTTCTTTCATTTAAAATATGTTTGACATGTGGGTTATTTTATCTTTTTATGTGCATCCTTAACTGCAATTAATGTTTCTGTATTTTAGCTTAGGGACGATGTGACCAACATGTGCATATTGGCTTGGAATCTTTGACCCCTTCCATTTAAGAGATAGATAATAAACTCAACTGGTAAAGGAAACTATTAATGTGGTTATTTTATTATGGAAGTTTGGAAGTTTATGAAACCATGTTTATAGGTGAGAATTTATGTATCTTAACATTTATGATTTCCTGGGTCATTTTGACTTAGCTATGATAATATAATTCAAAGAATTTATTTTAGGATGGAAGTTTATGAACCTATGTTTATAGGGGAGAATTTATGTATCTTAACGTTTATGATTTCATGGGTCATTTTGACTTGAGTTATGATAATATAATTCAAAGAATTTATGTATTTTAATATTTATGATGTCATGTGTCAAGAGTTATGATAATATAATTCAAAACTAGAGTATAAGGTTAAGTTACTAAAGTTATAAGTGTTTTGTTCATGAATTTGGCTGCGTAAAAGTTGAGGTGTGGGTTAACTTTTATTGGGATTAGTTTCTTCAATTAGGTATATATCTATGCGTATTTATATTTATAATAATATTTAAGATTAAATATAGGGTTTGGGTGACTTGGATGTTGTAAGTAGGTTATGATAATCATATGTGTAGTTTAAACATTTTATATCTTAATTTCTTTTTAATATATTTTTATAGTTATTTTTATCTAAAATTTAATACGGAATTCAAAGGATCATTTGAATTGTAGATTTTAGTTGTTGAGATTGTACAATCCAAGTGTTTAAAGGTTTTTTAGGGCGATGAATCCATTTATGCATTAAAAATTGCAACTTAAACAATGGAAAGTTGCCATTTCACCAACAACTATAAAGTTGGATTATGGTGATGGTTACCAAATTAAGTAAAAAATGTAGAACATTTAGACTTGTCTGTAATCATAAAATCCCCCAGATTGAGTAACAATAAACTTGTCGCATCAAGATAATTGAGAACTTCTCTCTCTCTCTCCCTATGTGTATGTGTGTCTCTTGCTCTTTGTAGTTGTCAATTAAAAGTTAGATAATGATTTTATAAAGAGAACACCAATAGAAAGCATTATTATAACTAAGTATTCACCCCTAAAAATGAAAAGACCTTTGAAAACATTATGAGAGGCTAATCACAATTAATAAAACCTCCAAAGAATATGATTTCAACTCATTATAGTCAACCATAAAGGTTTACTTAATACATAAGAAAATAAATAAATAAATGGTAAACATTTCTTCAACTCTTCTTAAAAAAATGTGATATACAAAGCAATTCGTACAATGTTCTAGGCTTATAAATTTAATTTGGTTTATGATATTGTCATAATCTTGCCAATCAACTAAGAAGTGTGAATGGAGGAGCGGGAGCTGTGCGGCGGCGATCCTAGGGTTTCTCGGCTCTGGTAGCTGCCTGAGCCTGCGGCGGCAGGCCTATTGCTGGTGGGGGTTCTGGTCGCCCTTCCGGCTGCCATCGCCTGGTATTACGTGCTGCCAGTCATCGGCTGTGGACGGGATTTTCTTCTGTGCTTTGAGCTTCGCGGCGGCGGCGTTTTTCCTCTCGTTCCTCGGCGGCTCTCTGTGCACCATCGACCCTCCGACTTGGGGTTTCAGTTAGGGGCTTTGGCCTTTGGTTTTTGTGCTGCGTTGCTGTGCAGGGACAAGGGTTTTGGGCTTCTGACTTTCTTCATGGGGGCGAGGTGGCTGCCCTAGCCGCCTCTGCCCCCGGAACCGACCCGCCTCAGCTCGTTACGGGACCTGTTGGCCTCCCTTGCTGATGCTGGTACTTTTTTGGTCCTTTGCTAGTTACCAATGCAGCTATGGAGAGTGTTGAGGGATCTGAGGTGTGGAGTCTGTCTCTGCATCGATTCGTGCCGCTTTTCTATGGCTGTTGCTGGCTAGCTTCTTTTCTGGCTCCTCTGGTTTTATGGGTGGTTTTCTTCCACTGGCTTCTGAGATTTTTGGTGGAGAGTTGAGGGGATGGGGGTGCTTCCATTTCGTGCCTCTCCCCTCTGTCCTTTGGCAGCCATTCTGTATTACTGCTCATTCCACAGGAGCTTTCGTTTTTATTTCTGTTTATCAGCTTGTAAGGGTAGGAGTATACTCCTGTTGGGGTTTACATACCCTGTTTCTGGATGCCCTGTCTGAGGGCTTTATCTGCATACTTCCCTGAAGTATTGGTTTTTGTAAGTGGTTTACCCACACTACAGCATATGCGTTTCAGCATCTACAACATGTAATTTTCTGAAATTAATGGAAATTACGCCTTCTTTTCTTCGGAAAAAAACTAAGAAGTTTGAATATTGAGCTTACATAATTAATTAAGTGAAACTAATTATTATAGTTCTTAAGTAGTTACCCAAAACAAATGAATCATGTTAAATTATATTAAGAGACTAAATTAAGTCTTCCATGATGTTGTGCCCTTAAGCACACGCCTCTCTAACTCAAAATCCCTTTCTTAGTTAATCTCATATGAAGATATCTATGAACATGAGATATAATGGAATTTTGGGATTTCAATGGTTATTTTGAGTGACAAGTAAGATAAAATCTTCTTTTAAATACATTCCAATTGCAAGATAGTGTAGGGGTTATGTTTTTCCATTCTTTGTAGATTCTTCATAACACAAGTAAACCACCAATATGGCACAAGCACTTGTTTTTATGTTCCTCGTTACAAATGTAACATCTCTATTTTAATCCTTAGTTTAATGGTAATTAATTACGCCGTAAGGTGTTTTTCTTTGAAATGAACTCCCTTGTGTGCCTCCGTGTACCGTCTTGGATTGTTGATTTGATGTGTGAGACGATTAAAATGATTTCCACCACCCGATCATCATAATCAGTTATAATAAAAACTGCTTTAGTTAGGATAGTTCGTTACGGTAACAAACTTCATATCTGTTGGCAATCCTTCTTTTCCTCTAGCAAGGGTTATTAATCAGTGTTCTCATCATGGGGCAAGCCACAGAAATCATTAATCAGTGTTCTCATCATGGGGCAAGCCACATCGATCATTAGTGTCCCATCCTCCTTCGTACCCTCCATTGGCTCTAGCGTTATGCTCTTCTGCAACTTCAACTGAGACTTACAGTTGTGCACACTTTCCTTGAAGCAATTGATGGAAACTTCATCCTCTCAGTGGTGCCCGAAACTGGTATAAGATTTTCTCTGTTTGATTGATTCATATTATTGCAAGAATGTTCATAGTTTGCAGAAAGGTATATTCAGTAGTTGGTTTAGTTTTGAGCGCGAGACACATAATGTAGTTTATGTGGATGACACATTTTCTGGGATATATTTATTTGTTTGACCCACATTAATTTTAGATGTTTTTATTTTTTTTCGTAAAATTTGATAACACAATTTATATGAGATTTAAAAACAAAAATAAATGCATTTTCAATATATAAAAGAAAAAATAAACTCACCCAATTTTTATTAGAACGAGACAAAATGATATGTTCAACCATTCCTTTAATAAATTGGATTATAGTATAATATATGTTTATTTATTCAATTGTGTTTCACAATTTTGATGTTAATTTTGTTTTTAATCTCATATAAAATGTGTTATCAAATTTCACTAAAAAACAAAAATGTATGTCACAGTTTGAAAGCTCCACTTTATTTGTACAATTTTAAATGTATTTACCTATTTTTACTGCCACAGTTTGAAAGCTCCACAATTGTATTTACCTATTTTTATTGCCACAGTTTGAAAGCTCCACTTTATTTCTACAATCTTAAATGTATTTACCTATTTTTACTACCACAGTTTGAAAGCTCCACTTTATTTCTACAATCTAAAATGTATTTACCTATTTTTACCGCCATCTTCGAAGCCCGATAGAATAGCCCCTCATAGTGGTTTCACTACTAGTGTTGTAGGGGATTGCATGGCTCCACCCTCATAGTGGTTTCACTACTAGTGTTGTAGAGGATTGCATGGCTCCCGCTTACGCAATTTGAAAACTCCACTTTATTTCTACAATCTTAAATGTATTTACCTATTTTTACTGCCACAGTTTGAAAGCTCCACTTTATTTCTACAATCTAAAATGTATTTACCTATTTTTACTGCCATCTTCTAAGCCCGATAGAATAGCCCCTCATAGTGGTTTCACTACTAGTGTTGTAGGGGATTGCATGGTTCCTGCTTACGCAATGCCTTCAGAGATTGAACCTACCTATAATATTGGTATGGATGTGCTTCAATGGCATAGTGGTTTCACTACTAGTGTTGTAGGGGATTGCATGGCTCCCTACGCAATGCCTTCAGAGATTGAACCTACCTATAATATTGGTATGGATGTGCTTCAATGGCATAGTGGTTTCACTACTAGTGTTGTAGGGGATTGCATGGCTCCCGCTTACGCAATGCCTTCAGAGATTGAAGCTACCTATAATATTGGTATGGATGTGCTTCAATGGCTTAGGATATTTATCTCATGTTTGAAAGCTCCACTTTATTTCTACAATCTAAAATGTATTTACCTATTTTTACTGCCATAGTTTGAAAGCTCCACTTTATTTCTACAATCTAAAATGTATTTACCTATGTTTACAGCGATCTTCTAAGCCCGATAGAATAGCCCCTCATAGTGGTTTCACTACTAGTGTTGTAGGGGATTGCATGGCTCCCACTTATGCAATGCCTTCAAAGATTGAACCTACCTATAATATTGGTATGGATGTGCTTCAATGGCTTAGGATATTTATCTCATTATGTACTTTGATGCAGACGCTAAGAGTTTTGAAGGCCATGGAGAGCCAAGAGATTGATTAACATTGATTTGTATTCCAATGGAAATGTAATATTTGATTTACGTTAGAGGGTAATCTCATGGATTTGGGAGTCATGGACAAAGTTATATGTAACTACATGCAAAAAGAAATTATGCTTGCAGGTTGATAACCTTGCTTCAAGAACTACCTTATTGTGTACTTCGATGCAAAAGCCAATAGGTTTGAAGCCATGTAGAGCCAAGAGATTGATTTGGATTGATTTTTTGTCATGATAATTGCATCATTCTACAACAAATTACAAATTGAAACATGGTCGTTTTTAGAGAGAAAAATTTTCAGAGAAATCACATTAAATAATTTATTGGAGCCAACGTTTCGAACCCTCCACTGTGGTTCATCATCAGGAAAAGGCGGAGCATCTGATCTAACATTAATAATATATATGGTCATTTTTAATACAGAAGATGTGGAGCTTGACTTGTCTTCGCATCTTTAAGACACTAAAAAATTTATATTCTGTGACATCTGAAATCTGAAACTTAATTGTCCAATAGAAATGTAATTTAGGTAGTGTTCGTATAATCACTTACATCCGTTTTGTGTAACTTGTTGGATAAATTCAACACAGAGATAGGTGTTGAGAATATTATTCAAGACACAACTACTAAGGTGCTGATTATGTGGCACTTAATAAATTGATAATGAAGAGACAAACCATATTATTTTTTTCTTTATATGTTGTATTGATTTAATATTGGAGATGTTGAGGAGGAAATGAGGAGAATATGAGCATCACCAAATCCAATTATGATCATGCCTTGACAATGAAATCACAAATAATAGAAAGTTGTTGTGTTGTACCATCACCCTACCCTCATCAATCCATTCTCACTTTTTAATTAGAGTGGAGGAAAATGTTTGTTTTTATAGAATGGTATGTTAATATCTTTAAGAAAAAAACACAAATAATAGAAAGTTGTTGTGTTGTACCATCACCCTACCCTCATCAATCCATTCTCAATTTTTAATTAGAGTGGAAGAAAATGTTTGTTTTTATAGAATGGTATGCTAATATCTTTAACAAAAAAACTAGGGGACAGGTTGTTGTAACGTTAAATTCATTTATTACCTATCCTTATTAAGTAACTTATATTGCAAAGGAAACAAGTCCAAACTAGGCAACATCTAGATCACATAACATATCACATTTTTTTCATCTATGTTATTATTCCATATGCTATAGCCTTACGTTGTTTCCTTTGCAACATGTGGTGCAATTGCTAGTTATATTTACACCGAAGGTGTTCTCTTTTGAAAGAGACCACCACTGACTTTCGTCTACATTTTCATTTTCTACCGTTGATTAGAAAAACAGTTGTCATTATTTTCGAGGGTTGGTTTGACTCCATTTTAATATGTGGGCAACGTTGAGTTGAGACGACTGCCCTCAGTGAGGAGAATATTATGCCATTGATTCCACGTCCAACGTTTACCAACAAGAAAACTGGCTTCTCATCTGTACAGTTAATTGATGCCACGTCCAACGTTTCCTAACATGAAAACTGGCCTCTCGTCCACGCAGTTAACATTCCCAATGGCACTGTTCCCATCTTTGTGAATCAAATACAACTACAAACATTCCAAATCCCTACAACTGCAAACATTCCAGAGCCCTTTCAAATTCCTCTATACCTTGAGACCCTCTCTCAAAATCTCCAATTTATGCAAATGGGTCTAGTGATTAAATTTGTAAACCTAATTTAATATTTGGAAGCACTGAAGTTGTGCCTACGTAGAAACAAAATTACATGATTAAACCAAGATACAGAATAATTCACCTCGATATTTATTGGTACCAACATTTTTAAGATCACAAGTTATTCTACGTTAATAACGAGATTTGTCTATTGTTTGCAATATTGAAATAATCCCAATGATAGCGATTTAAGAGAATAATAAAGCTTCCTTGATTTGAAATATTGAAATACTCACGTGATATAGGTTTTTAGAAAATAATAAACTTTGGGCAATCCATATATAAATGTGAACTTATTGTGATACTTTATCTGCATAAGTTCAGAATCATTGCACTTTTGGAAATATTTTGTAGCACTGGCATTTGAAAATGAAAAAGGAAAGAGTCAATGCAAACAATAGCCAGAAGTATATGTCCAGTTCTGTAACCTCATAAATATACCAGTTCTGTAACCTCATAAATATAGCCAGAAGTACTATTCGGCTGATCAGAGACTCTGCTCTGTAATTGATTTTTTTTTAAATTTTTTTTGTGTTACGTGCCTCTTTTCGTGGAACATTTTATGGAATGTCAAAAGAGAATTTGGCTTATCACATAGTGTGATTTATCGTAATCATAATATTTCCTCAGAGTCGAAGCCTTGAGTTTCACTGTGTTACCATTGGTTTGTTGAAATCCGCTGTAAGTATCATAATTGAGAGTGTTAGAGCCAACGGTGCGCAGTTAAAACAAAAGACAACAACATCATATAAAATCATACACAAAAGACACAGAGGTTTAACGTGGTTCACCCAACCAATCTGGGCTACGTCCACCAAACGTAGGCATCGGCAATCTTTATTATCAAACAGGAGATTACAAAATAATCAATTTCTTCACAAACTCTCACACACATCCCAATCCGTATGGACACCTATTTTATAGCTAAGAGAATCTAACTAACTCATAAATCCTCTTACAACAAATATAGGATGCATTAACTCTCTCCCAACAAAATAGAGCTAATATAGCAACACAATCTTATTGTTGTCACCTACTGAGATTTTTGCCCATTTTATTAAAACCGAAAATCTCAACAATCTCCACCTTGACAACAATTAGTCTGATACCCTGTTTCTTTATTATTTATTTTTTCTGCAAGCCAAGAGAAGCCAAACACCAACGCAACTTCTCTAACAAAACTGGTTTTGTGAACATGTCTGCACAATTTTCCTTTGTATGCACCTTTTCAAGAGAGACACCCCTTTCAGTGATAGCCTGTCTTACAAAATGGTACTTGATTGGTATATGCTTTGATTTACTATGATAAGTCGGATTCTTAGCCAAACGTATTGCACTTTGACTATCACAAAGTAACTTGATGTTGTCGTGTAACCTACCAAACTCGCCAAGCAAACCTTTCAGCCAAACCGCTTCTTTGCAAGCATGCGAAGCAGCAATGTATTTTGCTTCAGTAGTGGATAAAGCAACAATGTTTTGTAGCTTTGACATCCAGCTAATAGCTCCACTTGCAAGAGTAAAGACATACCCTGAAGTTGACCTTCTCTTATCCAAATCACCTGCAAAACCAGAATCAACATACCCGCAAACAAATTCACTACTCTTATTGTAAGTAATACAATAACTACTTGTGCCTCTCAAATACCAAAGCACCCATTTCACTGCTGACCAATGTTCTTTACCCGGATTTGCCATATACCTGCTGACAACCCCAGCTGCATGTGAAATATTTGGTCAAGTACACACCATCACATACATCAAACATCCTACTACATTGGCATATGGAATTCGAGACATATATTCCTTTTCTTCATCCGTATTAGGACATAAACTGGAAGAAAGCTTAAAATGGGAAGCTAAAGGGACTGACACAGGCTTCACATTGTTCATACCAAACCTCAAAAGTATTTTCTCAATATACTTCTGTTGTGATAGCCACATCTTACCATTGTTTCTGTCTCTGAAAATCTCCATGCCCAAAATTTGTCTTGCTGCTCCTAGATCTTTCATATCAAATGTCCTTGCCATCTGAGTCTTTAACCTGTTGATTTCTTCAATGCTTTTGCTTGCTAAAAGCATATCGTCAACATATAACACTAAGATAATGAACATGCCATTACTAAATTGCTTAAAGTAAACACAATGATCATATTCACTTCTTATATATTTTTGACTCAACATGAAAGAATCAAACTTCTTGTACCATTGTCGAGGCGACTGCTTCAGACCATACAATGATTTCTTGAGCCTGCAGACAAATTTCTTATTGCGATGCTGAACAAAACCTTTCGGTTGTTCCATATAAATTTCCTCATCTAAATCTCCATGTAAAAATGCAGTCTTAACATTTAGTTGCTGTAATTCTAAATCAAGCAAAGCGACTAATGCTAACACAATTCGAATTGAAACTATTTTAACAATTGGTGAAAATATCTCATGAAAGTCAATGCCTGCTTTCTGAGAAAACCCTTTTGCAACCAGCCTTGCTTTGTATCTGTCCTCCGTATCATTCACACCCCGTTTCACCTTAAAAACCCATTTACATCCCACAGTTTTCCTGTCTTTCGGAAGTTCAACCAGATCCCATGTGCCATTCTTACCTAAGGCCATCATTTCGTCCTTCATAGCTGCTTTCCATTTGTCACTTTTTGAACCTTCTATAGCTTCCTGATAGCACAAAGGTTCATCGTCATTAGCGGTAAATGCAACTGAAGTAACATAATCATCATACCTCTTCGGAGGGCATTTGATCCTTGTAGACCTCCTTAAGGATGTTTATGGTGCTTCCACAATTGGCTGACTACCATCTGTAGGAACTTCTTCATGATCACCATCTGAGACCTGTTCATGACCTACATCTGAACCTTGTTCATAATCTGATTCTGAAACCTGTTCATGACTAGAATCTGAAATATGGTCATCATGACTATCATTAGAAGTGCTGTCAAACTGAATGTGCTGAAAATCAGATACATCATCCTGTTTCAATTTATTATCTACATCTAATTGTACAAGAGAGGATTCATCAAACTTTACATCTCTGTTGATGATGATTTTGTGGGTAGTAGGATCCCACAATCTAAATCTCTTTGTTCCATCACCATACCCAACAAAGATATACCTTTTTGATTTTGGATCTAATTTAGTGCGCTGATGTTTAGGCACTAGAGCATATGCATCACAACCAAACACTCTGAGTTTTGAATAATCACAAGGGTGACCTTTCCATACCTCTTGAGGAATCTTGCAACCTATCGTTGTTGATGGCGACCAATTTATCACATAACAAGCTGTAGCCACTGCTTCTTTCCACAACTCCTTCTGCAAACCAGCGTTACTCAGCATACTCCTTGCTCTCTCCAAAAGAGTCCTATTCATGCGTTCAACAACTCCATTTTGCTGAGGAGTATAAACAGTGGTCTTATGTCTCTCGATCCCTGCATCCTTGCAATAGTTTTCAAACTCCTTGGAGGTAAACTCACCACCATTGTCAGTTCTTAAACATTTTATAGTTCTACCAGTGATGTTTTCTACCAATGCTCTAAACTGCTTGAAAACTGTAAAAACATCAGACTTCCTTTTCAACATGTAGACCCATACTTTCCTATAAAAGTCATCAATAAACGATACAAAATATGACGAGCCACCATACGAGGTTGTAGGTGCTGGACCCCAAACATCTGAATGGATATAATCAATTATTCCTTTACTAGTATGTTTGCCTGTTTTAAACTTTTGCTTACTTTGTTTGACAAACAGACAATGTTTACAGAAATCTAACTTTCCAGACCTTAGATTAGGAAGTAACTTGCGATCAGCCAAAATCTTTAACCCTCTTTCGCTCATATGGCCCAACCTTTGATGCCATAGGCGAATGGAACTACTGTCATGTTCAGACACCGTAGACACATGAACTGACCCTGTTCTTCCTTCTAACTGAAATAGATTTCCTACCTTCTTAGCTTTCATTACTAGTAAAATACCTTTATAAATTTTCATTACTTCACCTTGAATTACAGTTTTATATCCATTTGTGTCAAGTGATCCTAGTGAAATTAGATTTTTCCTTAAATCTGGTACATGTCTTACCTCAGTTAACATTTTAGTTGACCCATCAAACATTGCAGCTGTATACTCCCTATTCCCACAATATTAGATGTGACATCATTACCATGTACACGACTCCATCATTAACTGATCTATACGTCTTAAACCATTCTCTATGAAGACACATGTGGTTTGATGCACCGGAATCTAACAACCAATGTTGATCATGATTTGACAAATTAACTGATAACACTTCGTCGCTCATACCTGAACCAGATGCCGAACCTGTATCTGTCGTGTTTGCTTCCTTCTTTTCTGTCGATGAAGCTTCTTTAGAAGTTTGTTGTCGCTTCCAGCAATCCTTCTTCAAGTGCCCCGATTTGCCACAAAACCAACACTTTACTTTACTCTTCTTCCCTTTTGATTTTGAAAGCGAGTTGCTGTGCTTACCAGAGCGTCTTTCTCTAGAACGACCTCTGGCCATCATTGCCTCTGATGTAGAGGTGTTAGCATTCGACCGCTTCCTGGTCTCCTCGGACAACAAAGCTTCGACAACATCATCAAATTCAATGGTTTCTAATGAACTAAGACTTATAGAAGTAACAAAATGATCCCATGACTCGAGCAACGAGCACAATAAAGTAATAGCTTTATCCTCTGATTCAAATTTTAGTTCTATACTTTCTAATTGCACCAGTAGAGTATTAAAAACATTCAAATGATCAGTAATTGAAGTACCTTCCTTCATTCGCAAACTGTATAGCTGCCGCTTTAGGAGAATCCGATTTGTCAAGGATTTTGTCATGTACAGCTTCTCCAGCTTCGTCCACAAACCAGCAACAGTTTTCTCTGACACGATGTTAAACAAAACATCATTCGCCAAACACAGTTGAATACCACTCAAAGCTCATCCATCCAATTCATTCCATTCATCATCTGTCACGGGGTAAGGCATTTTGGATCTTCCCAACAATGCCTTTGCCACGCCTTGTTGTACCAGGAGATCATGCATCTTTACCTTCCAGATCTCGAAGTTGTTTTTGCCATTAAACTTCTCGATTTCAAACCGAGCACTCTGAGTTTTCGCCATCTTGTATCGACCAAAAAACAATCTCCAATTCCAACTTGTTAATCAATCAAATAAAGATCTAACAGACATTGCCTACGCCTTCTACTGAATTTCCTTTTCTTAATCAAAAAACAGCTGTACAAACTACAATTATAAAATAAAAACAAGTAGCAAATTTTTACCAACGCAGTTGGCGCGTTGGCGCTATCGTAACTCCAGACAATCCACGCCGGCAACAAAAACGCGTAGAGTAACAAAAATGGCGCGACTAAACCTGTCGGATCCGTGCTGATCTGGATATTGGCGCTCTGGCACTCTGGCGCGACTTTTATATTCGGACCCGCGCCAATTGGCGCATCTAAACCTTGAGTACCCGTGCCAATCAGCTCTCTGCCAATTCTTGGCACGATTGTTTCTGAAAAGAACACGCCAACAACACCTCCACGCAGCAGTTTTCTGAAAACGCACACCAGCTGCTCGTGGTTCAAGGATTATTCGCGTGCTGCATACATTCTAATGCTGCTAAGAGCCACGAATCGCACGTCACCACCGATCAGCCAGCACCACCGTCACAAGAATATTTTCGGTCCAACAACGCAATTTCCCACGCAGCAGGTCAACAACCGGTCGTCACACTGTTAAATTTTGTGCACGCAGCACTTCCAGCCCACCGCACTGAGCGTAGTTATGCGTTGGTCGACGCACATAAAACAATGTACGCACCTCAACCCAGTTCAGCAACGATGCACAACACAATTGCAACCTATTCCGCTAGCAAAGTGCCTGTTTCAACGCGCCACGCCTGCTTGAACACTGCCTGGTCCAACGCACAGGCAACAGTTCCAACCTCCAGCAGATTTGGGCCCGCCACACCTCCGCTGCGCCACTCCTCCAACTCGCTCTGATACCACTTGTTAGAGCCAACGGTGCGCAGCTAAAACAAAAGACAACAACAACATATAAAATCATACACAAAAGACACAGAGGTTTAACATGGTTCACCCAACCAATCTGGGCTACGTCCACCAAACATAGGCATCGGCAATCTTTATTATCAAACAGGAGATTACAAAATAATCAATTTCCTCACAAACTCTCACACACATCCCAATCCGTATGGACAACTGTTTTATAGCTAAGAGAATCTAACTGACTCATAAACCCTCTTACAACAAATATAGGATGCATTAACTCTCTCCCAACAAAATAGAGCTAATATAGCAACACAATCTTATTGTTGTCACCTACTGAGATTTTTTCCCATTTTATTAAAACCGAAAATCTCAACAGAGAGGTCGTGGCAAGGGTTTGTTTATTGAAATGCAAAAGGTGCCGCAAAGTTAGAGGTTGAAGTTGTGTATGGATTAGTTAGCTAATGGCAAACAGAACCTGGTAGGGACTTTCAAACTTTGATGATGAGAACTAAGTCGATATAGAACTCGTGCAGCTGGCTCGTTGCATTCACGCTCTCGATAATCGCCACCGTTGTTCATTTTTCTCAGTTTTCTACCTTGTTTTCTTTTTGGCAACTCTGTATTTCACCGATTCATCGATTCATCTCCATAATCATTTGGCGGTTCTTAATTTTTGAAATTGTGGAATGATCGACCATATTTGAGGAAAACCGGCACTTGATAGTACCATAGGAATTTTATTCATCTGGGCCTGATATTGAACCCTTCCGGGCTTTGACGAACCTCCTGTGATTAATTTATGTTTCAAAACAAGATTTGAAGTTCTCAGTATCTTGTTTAGAATTTTAAAAGTGGTCCTGTGTATGCTTCATTGTTAAATTAATTAAGCAACAATATTGTGAGGGAGGACTGGTGGTATTTCAGTATTTGTTTTAAACTCTAAGATGTTGGAGTTCTGAGTTTTATTATTATTATCAATATAGAAAATTTAGTGTTTGTTTTGGACAGTATGATAAGTCTACTCTGTAGTGATTCAACAGAGTTACATGCAACTAGGCAGGCCGACATTTCTGTATTTGTACTCAAATCCTTTTGTTTTGAAAGAATTTCCATTTCTTAACTGTGTTTGAAAGTTCTTTCCTTAGCTCCACAAATGAAAAGAGAGTTAGAAGATCTATTTAAATCCCAAAACAAAAAACTTAAATGTGAAATCAAACTTGAATAGGATGGAATATACAAATCATTCATCTAGTTCTTTTGAGGTTGAAAATGGTAGGTTGTTTGATACCGCTGTTCAATGCTTGAGTTCGTTGAGTTAATGGTATGCATCACAATAGCAAAAATGTTTAACCATAGCCATGCGAGAGCTATGGCATGGATCAAAAACTGTCCAATCGATGATCCCATTTTGCAAGCAGAGCCAAATACGGTGAAAAAATATCTGCAAAGTACGAATATCCACACACGTGTCTTTCTTTTATAGCAACAGGCAGTATAAACAATTCCAAAAAATACAAAGAACTTCAGAGAATACGAGTCAATTAAAATGCCCACAACAAATCACTCATATTTTTTCACAAGGTGGAAGAAAGTGAAAGGATTTTGTTTGTTATTTTTAGCGCACACTGAGATCGACGATGTTCTCGAGGCTACGTAGAAATTCCTATGAATTACAGACACATGTTTTTTCTTTAAATATGTGACCATCAAGGAGGAAGGGTTGGTTCTAGGACATGTAGCAGATGTATCTGACTTCTTTTGTGTTTCATTTGTTTCTTTAGGTTTCATATTTCCATGTAAATCAATTACAGTAAAGGTGCCAATTTGAACGTTAGTTCCATAGATTAATGGGATTTCTTGATCATGATTTTGCCAATTCTATTTAATGGGATTTCATGATTATGGGAGGGTAAGTCATTGGATGTTTTAAAGCCACGAATGTTTTTCCAGAAACCAATTACAAATTAAGATGAATATTTAATACAAATTGGATGGTATTGAATGGATAAATGGTCAAAAATAATGTTTTAGTGATTCTTATTTGTGAGTTTTACAGAGTTAGAGAAGGTTATATACAATGAACTGACATTCAAAAGTTTCAATGTGTATTTATGCACTTTTTTGAAGTGAGTATATAAGTCATTGAAATAGATTGTAATCTGGTTTAAATATCACAATATCTTATTTTACAT
Organism: Pinus tabuliformis; assembly: GCA_031772625.1. Taxonomy (NCBI): domain Eukaryota; kingdom Viridiplantae; phylum Streptophyta; class Pinopsida; order Pinales; family Pinaceae; genus Pinus; species Pinus tabuliformis. The sequence goes on along the minus strand of CM062804.1, from coordinate 1,431,249,412 downwards.
TCTCATACTTTATCAAGATATTTTACAATATTTTTATTTTAAATTATGTATAGGGGAGAGATTCCTAATATTGTGCAGGGACCAATAGTTGATATAATACTGGTCCCACCAAACCACCAGTGATTAATACTTTTGAAACCAAAATTTAAACATAAATAAATAACATTATGTATAAATAAGTTTTAAATTATGTCCAAAAATCACCCATATATTGACTGGGCCCACAACTGTCCATAAATAGTATTTTACTACTTAATATTGCAAAACATATTGACCCAAGTAGAAAACAGCTAGAGCCATAAAGGCTTCCAAACTGGTCTATTCCAGAAGTACAAAACAACAGTCACTTCAACCCCCACTCATCAGAACTGCAACTTTGCATCCCAAATAAATATGCCTACCTGCACATAACAAAAGGAATGTATGTCAGCCATAACTGCTGTGTTGTTCAACAACTAAACACCCTATGTTCAATAAATGACACCCAACCCAATAACAATTAAATCCAATTTGTTCAATAAATGACACCCAACCCAATAACAATTAAATCCACTTTGTTCAATAAATGACACCCAGACCCAATAACTGCAATAAATGACACCCAACTCACTCTATTTCTCATTAAAACAGATCAAAGCACATGGATCAACAAATAAAAAATTCCCAACCATTAGATCACAGCAAATTAAATCCATACCACACATTCAAAATGAAGCCATTGCAATCCATGTGCATCCATGTCCACCAATTAAAATCAAGTCCCCAAAACTATAAAATAAGTCCACCCACTGTTGAAGTTGCATCTTATGCTTTCAAACTATTCAGCAAACTTGAAGACAACATCACAAAACAGTGGCCAATATATTCAAGTTAGTTATATGAATTACAACTCATTCTTCTTACAGTTCTGTTTTCATTGTTTTCATTTATCAGATTTCTTACATTACAGTTCTGTCCATTCATTTATCAGATTTCTTACATTACAGTTCTGTCCATAGGGTGGTGACAGTTAACCTATACAGTTACAGTTAACCTTTTTTATACAGAGTTTATGTATGTGTTCTAGCTTATACAGTTAACCTATCGAATACAGTCGTATCCATCTAATCAACGTCACAGGTTGCTTACCTTACAGGAATTGAAGGTTAGCTTACACGAATTATTCGATCATCAACTTCATAGGGATTACAACTTACATATCACAAATGTTACGTATGTCGTGCTAGTACTGTAGTCATAGCTTGTTTACCTAACAGGAATTGAACCTTGAACCTTATCTTACAGGAATTGAGTGATTATTATGGCTTGGGTTCTATGCAGAATGAGTTAAAACATAGAACAAAAACGAATTGTAACTTTAATGACTCTGATAAACTTAGTAATTTTTCACATATTTTCAGACCTTGACAATCATCATTGAGACATCACATTGAAACATAATCGAAAGACATGTATTTTCAGAAGCATGAAGCTATTGAGAAAGCAAAAATTTTGATATTGAGTCGAAAGAGTGCAAATAAGTGAATTTCTACTACTGGTGAATGGACCATAGAACTGAGGAATGGTTTCTTAGAATGGAAGCCCGAGCGGATGACCATTTCTCTTTATTGGATTAGATGACTGTAAGATTTTAGATAATGAGAAAACACAATTATAAGTAACATAGCAGATGACCGTCTTATTGGCCTTCATATCTTTTCACCTCGTTGAGCTCGAGACTTTAGGGTATGGAGAGCCCGAGCCATACGGAGTTGTAAAAGTTGGACCAAAGGAATGGGGATTTACATAACTCAGCACTGTAAATTAAGTCACAGAAAATGGAGAGAAATCTTGGAGCAGAGATTGTTCTTCACAATATTCAAAATAACTAAATAAATTATATGAAAAATATAAAAAATAAATGACTGCAATGAAACTCGATTAAACTGAAGTAAAACCAATTGTCTATGACACCTAGGAGACCATAGAATCAAATGTGATAGTGATTACAGCTTACATATCACAGAGGTTACGTATGTCGTGTTAGTACTGTAGTCATAGCTTGTTTAGCTAACAGGAATTGAACCTTGAACCTTAGCTTACAGGAATTGAGCGATTATTATGGCTTGGGTTCTATGCAGAATGAGTTAAAACATAGAACAAAAACAAATTGTAACTTTAATGACTCTGATAAACTTAGTAATTTTTCACATATTTTCAGACCTTGACAATCATCATTGAGACATCACATTGAAACATAATCGAAAGACATGTATTTTCAGAAGCATGAAGCTATTGAGAAAGCAAACATTTTGATATTGAGTCGAAAGACTGCAAATAAGTGAAGTTATACTACTGATGAATGGACCATAGAACTGAGGAATGGTTTCTTAGAATGGAAGCCCGAGCGGATGACCATTTCTCTTTATTGGATTAGATGACTGAAGCTATTGAATACATCTCATTCATCTTATCACTAGTAAGCTCTATACACTAAAAAGCTCGTATTAGTATCTGAGCATGGTTTCAGTTCACCCTTATCTATGAGTGAGCTAGAACAAAGCTCTGTATAATTACATATGTTATATGTATATTAAAGCTGAATCCACTCTATTAGGGAGATAACCAACCTGTGATACAGGTACTTTATCATATCTATACATGTATTTCTTAGGTTAGCACTGATAGTTCAACCTTTAGATGATGTTACTTGTAAAATATCTGTGCTATTACTTATGCCGAGTGTAATGAGAATGAGACAAGCAAGTGATTAGGTAAACAAGCATGGTTAGAAAGAGTCATGTGTAACTACTGTGTTCTAATTGCATAGCTTGTCATAAGCTTAGATAAGATACAAAGGTGACAAGTTAATCAATATACAACATGATATCCCGGGGTTCTCACTCTTAGTCATTCCTATTATATAAATACCTTTTTTCTTATTGGTATATAGACTACCGTTCTCTCCATAATCAATACATATGGATAGACTGTAATCACTGTATACGCATATCCTAATGTAATACATAATCAATACATATGAATAGACTGTAATCACTGTATACGCATATCCTAATGTAATACATAATCAATACATATGGATAGACTGTAATCACTGTACACGCATATCCTAAGGTAATACATATGGATAGACTGTAATCACTGTATACACATATCCTAATGTAACAAGCTCTGTATCCTAATGTATACGCATATCCTGACACTGCCCTATGAAAGTGAAACATTTGCTCTCATTATGAAAACAGTGACATACATGTTGACAATTTCCTGTAATAGAGGAAAAGTATTTTTGCAGAATTAAAAACGCATAATTTGACATATATTCAAATGTCTAAATGCAACATACATGTTGATAATTTCCTGTAATAGAGGAAAAGTAATTTTTGCAGAAGTAATAAAGCATAATTTAACATATATTCTAATGTCTAAATGCATGCAATAATTTTACAGGTTGTTGCATCTATGGAAAAAGGAAGTTACTCTGCTCGTACAAGGAGAAGTGGCAGGAGAGTGACAAGGGGTGCGCAGCTGCGATGCACATCGTCTGATGATGACAGGCCAGCTGATGTCGATGCCAACAATGCACCAAGGAACATTGTTGAAGATGACCATGTGACAGCCGCTGATGTTAACACACCATCAGCCACAGAACCACCATCAACAACAGTCCAAGGGGCAAGCTCAACTAAAAAGATCAGTGCTATAAGAGGATGGACAAAAGAACAAATGTTAGTTGCAATTGACGACATAGAGTTTAATGGATACTCAGTTCGGGCATCTGCAAAAAAACATGGTATTCCTCCCTCATCAATACATTATTGGATAAATGGACTGACTCATACAAAACGTAGAGGGCCTCTTACAGTTATGACTGAGGATGAGGAGGCCGAGGTGGTTGAGTGGTGTAAAGAGATGGCCCAACTGGGACATGGGCTAGAGTTGATACAACTCAAATCAACAGTTGCTCAAATCTGTCAAGGGAGGCCAAACCCATTCAAAGATGGGTTTCCTGGTAAATCATGGTGGTTTGGGTTTAAAAAAAGGCATCCAGAACTTGTATTGCGTATTGCTGAGGGCCTTGACAGAGACAGAGCATTAAATTTGCGCCCTGCAGTTGTGCAAAAATTCTATGACACACTTTCTAGTGCTTATGATAAACATTCTTATGGAGCAGACCATATATGGAACTGTGATGAAACAGGTTTACAGGCAGGGAGGAATTGTGGCATGCGGGTAATTGCCAAGAGAGGGAGCCGAAATGTGCCAAAGATTTTGCCCAAGAGCAGGGAGTGGATAACTATTTTATGTTGTGTTAATGCAATTGGTACTTCAATCCCAGGATTTTATCTATTCAAAGGTAAAAATCAACTGAAAAACTATATATAGAACTGTGAACCAGGTGCATGCATGGCTGCACATCCCCATGCATGGATGACTAAAGAACTGTTTCTAAGTTGGCTTTTTCACTTTGCTGCATTAGTACCAGGTGGCGTCTCGCCTAATAACATACACCTTTTGATATTAGATGGCCATGGGAGCCACATGGCTGTACAAACAATTGAGGAAGCAAACAATTTAGGCATCGACCTGTTGACATTGCCCGCTCATACCACTCATAGGCTGCAACCCCTTGATGTTAGTGTGTTTGGCCCTTTCAAGAACTATTTCAGGTCGGAGTGTGCTGCATGGATGGCAAAGAATCCAGGGGTTGAGGTGAAAAGGTTTGAGCTAGCAGAGCTTGCAAGTAAAGCTTTTAAAAGGGCTTTGACACCATCAAATATCAAGGCTGGCTTTAGGAGGACAGGAATCTGGCCACTGAACTATGATGCTCTTATGCATGATACTGGTTGTAGCCAAGCGTTTCATGTGGATGGTCAGGAAGAAGGGAATGTCCAAACATGTGTTGAAGTGCAAGAAGTAGATGACCAAGATGATGTTGTTGCAGCTGGTAATATGATTTCCCTGTCTCAAGGACAGTTATATGCTGAAGATGATGAAACTGTATGTGAAACACAATATAACAATGAACAAATTCCTAGTAACATGGAGATTGTTCCACCAACTCAAGAACATCAAATTCCTGTTGCTGATATTGCTAATGATATTGTTGAACATGCAGTTGACAATGACCAATTGACATTGCCAAGCCAAGTAACCCCACCTTCATGGCTAGCAGAAGCAATGATCAATATGAATGCACATAGTGTCTCAGCAACCAATGAAGAAAGCATGAACATGCCCTCACAACCAGCAGAATTGAATAGTGAAATTGTTCATTTTTTTGTGGACAATAGATCAATGGAAGAAGATGAAGGACATAATGAGGCATCAAATGAAGATAATGATATGGTTCAATCAGTTCCAACATATACTGAAAGGGAAGTACCAAGCAATGACATGCAGGTGGGAGGGGTGGAGAAGACACTTGGACGGTTCCTAAAGCTACCAGTAGAGAGAGTATCAATGAGAAAAAAGCAAGGTGCACCGGGTAGTCTTCGTCTGGGCCGAAGCTCACAACTACTCACCTCAGAGGACTATATAAACCTGTTAGTTGAGTCAAAAAAAAAGAAACTTGAAATGCAAGAATTAAAACAGAAAAAGAAGGATATGGTCAAGGAGAAGAAGGCAGCAAGGATTGTTGCAGCACAACAGCGAGCAGAAGAAAGGATTGAAAGAGATAAAGCAAGGCAAGTTAAGGACCAACAAAAGCAAATGGCAAGACAGGAAAAGGAAAAACGAAAGGCACAACAAATGCTTGAAAAGGAACAAGGGATGATCAACGATACAAGAATAGCTGATGAAACCAGGATTATTTCAAACTCATTGGACTCCATTGCAGATAATACACCATTATTCCAAGATCTCATAAACATTCAAGTGCCCCACTATCAAACCGAGGGTTTACCCACTTGCCTTGTTCCTACCAGAGCTGGTGTCAATTCTCTGTATGCTCATTACACACCTCCACTTAATGCAGGGGTCAGTAGTGCAAATGTGAGGTATGGGTACTCAATACCTCCATGGTTGGAAGCTGCAAATTGGAATCAATCATATGGCAACAATCAACCATTTCCTAATCAGCCCTTGACTGGTAGGCCAACCTACCTGGCTTAAGAAGGTAACTCGGGGAGTTTTGGCACTCAAGATTCTCAGGGCCATAAAGAATAGGGGTGTCATATGTTTTCGGTTCTAACCACATTATGATGTGGATTTTGGATGGATTGTATCTTTTTCTTGGCACAGCAACATTTTGGCTTACAACCTAGTAGTGATTTCTTGTGGCAACCTAACTGTGTGTTGATAAGAAATTTTCAATGGAATATGTCTTTCTGTAAAATATTAATTATGATAAAACTATTTCTATAAGTTATTCTGTGCGCACTGTACAAAGCTCTAAACTCACTTATGGCTCCAATAAGTGGACCGTTATAATGTGATGACAGTGCTGGGCAAGTTTACAATCACTTAACACTGAATAGAAGTCTACACTCACAATTAGAAACACCTCCTGCTCGCTTCTAATGTACGAGGCACTAGTAGTAAGGAACTCTATACTTAGCATGTTATTGATTGAATTAGAATGAATAAGAACTTTACATTGCTGGAAACTAGAAATACAATAAAGAACATAGTTATGATTTTTATCAATCACCTAGCTAGCCTATTTTTTTACTACTGCCCAACTTATAGAGAGCATGTGTTTTTATATGTGTCAGTAAAAATGATGGAAGTATCTAAATTAATCAAATCAGTTGATGAACAACTATGAGAATCATATTGTTCCATCTTGTTACATCAACTTTCCAAAAGATAGAGAAATTTGGGTGCACAGTAACCTAATCAGCTATATGATGAATTGTGGCTTAGTCATTAATTCTTTTCTAAGCACCTATTCACCTTTTTCATTTTCCTTCATGAGTAGATCAATTGTTTGACAATATGAGTGATTCACATATGACAATTGTTTGGTTAACTAATGAATTGTTATAATTGACGCAAAGTTACAACAACCTTCTTAGAGTTGCAACAACAATATTGAGCAAGTTGTAGCAATAACCATGTGCTATAAGTCACAACAATGGTGAGAGTCACACCAAGTAAGCAGAGGCGAGAGTCATAACAATAAGGGGTTAGATCGAACATATTTAGCATATAAATTTTATTAGAAACAAAAACAGTTATCATGTGATGACAGTGCTGGGCAAGTCCACAATCACTTAACACTGAATAGAGGTCTACACTCGCAATTAGAAACACCTCCTGCTCGCTTCAAATGTACAAACCATAAAAACACAAACGTTAACATGCAAGAATAACTCAGGTTATGTTAGCAAAAGTTTCCTGGCCAGGTTATGATGCTAGAGCCAACCAAACCAGAGAAACAGTTCAAAAACTATTAGAGTTAGAACAATTGATCTTGAAAGTTGCAGTAAAGGAAATATAACAGTTGCAGTTAAGTGCGAGAAGAATTGCTGGAAATAAAGTATGATACTACGCAAGTCCAGAATCACTTAACACTGAATAGAGGTCTACACTCGCAATTAGAAACACCTCCTGCTCGCTTCAAATGTACAAACCATAAAAACACAAACGTTAACATGCAAGAATAACTCAGGTTATGTTAGCAAAAGTTTCCTGGCCAGGTTATGATGCTAGAGCCAACCAAACCAGAGAAACAGTTCAAAAACTATTAGAGTTAGAACAATTGATCTTGAAAGTTGCAGTAAAGGAAATATAACAGTTGCAGTTAAGTGCGAGAAGAATTGCTGGAAATAAAGTATGATACTACGCAAGTCCACAATCACTTAACACTGAATAGAGGTCTACACTCGCAATTAGAAACACCTCCTGCTCGCTTCAAATGTACAAACCATAAAAACACAAACGTTAACATGCAAGAATAACTCAGGTTATGTTAGCAAAATTTTCCTGGCCAGGTTATGATGCTAGAGCCAACCAAACCAGAGAAACAGTTCAAAAACTATTAGAGTTAGAACAATTGATCTTGAAAGTTGCAGTAAAGGAAATATAACAGTTGCAGTTAAGTGCGAGAAGAATTGCTGGAAATAAAGTATGATACTACAACTACTCTATAAAGTACAAACAATACTCAGGTTATGTTAGCAAAAATTTCCTGGTCAGGTTATGATGCTAGAGCCAACCAAACTAGAGAAACAGTTAAAAAACTAAACTTGCTAAAATGAACAAAAGTAGTCATATCTACATGGAATGAAATCCCGAATTCAATGAAAAAGATACAATAGCAGGGACAATAAAAATGCAACGTTTTTATCTATAAAGCAAACACAGTAACAAGGCAATTGAGAGCAGCGACAGAGAGTTTCGAGGGTTGGTCTGGGCTCATTTCTGCGATGTTCCATTTTCCCTTTGTCTTTCTGCTCGGGGCCGGCTATGCAAGTCAATTGAGAGCAGCTACAGAGCGTTTCGAGGGTTGGTCTGGGCTCATTTCTGCGATGTTCCATTTTCCCTTTGTCTTTCTGCTCGGGGCCGGCTATGCAAGTCAATTGACAGCAGCTACAGAGAGTTTCGAGGGTTGGTCTGGGCTCATTTCTGCGATGTTCCATTTTCCCTTTGTCTTTCTGCTCGGGGCCGGCTGTGGGGCGAAGCCCTCTGCCGAGAATGGCACGGGACGGCCGAGGGCACGGGGCAGCAAAAATTACAGGCTAAAACAGCAAAAATAACATAGAATTCCATAGAATGCCGAGAATGGCATGGGACGGCCGAGGGCACGAGGCAGCAAAAATTACAGGCTAAAATAGCTAAAATAACATAGAATGCCATAGAATGCCTAAAACCCTAAACCCTGAAAAAATTGTTAAAAAAAATTACAGGCTAAAACAGCAAAAATAACATAGAATGCCATAGAATGCCTAAAACCCTAAACCCTCAAAAAAATGCTCAAAAAATGCCATAGAAAGTTCACAAAATATCCTGTTAGAGTTGCTTGTGTTGAAAAACACAGAGTAATAGCTGGTAGGATTAAAATGCTACCGGTTACAGGCCATGGATGGTCGCTGACCTCCCCCACCTTCCCCAGAGCTCGCCATACCTTCTCCACACCTGCAACGTCCTTTTCCACACTTGCAACAGGAAGAAAAAAGCCATTAGAGATCAGGAAAACAACAAAAACAACAGCGCAAAACAGAAAAATCCTATGTTACCTTAAGCTCAGTAGAATGGCAACCGACTCCTCCCCAAACAACAAAATCGCCGAATAAGACCACCACCAGAGAAATGCTAAACAACCGGCATTCCAGAACGACCAAGAAATCCAGGCAGAAAAGCACAAGAAAAGCAGAACCGCTGTCCCAACCAGAAACCCTGAAACTCCATCAAACCTTCGCACCAGCACACGAATAAACGACTCTGCGCGCAGGTACACAAACCCTGTCAACCGAACAAAGCATTCCCCCAGCACACGAATAAACCACCATGCGCGCAGGTTATAGGGCCGTCCCACGCCATCTTCGGCGGGGGGCTTCGCCCAACAACCGGCCCCGAGCAGAAAGACAAAGGGAAAATGGAACATCGCAGAAATGAGCCCAGACCAATCGTTGAAATAGCGCGAAGTCGGATTTTTATGCAGCGAGGTGATAGCCCACACATGGAGCTCCACGGTGGACAGGTGTCGTACCGGCTCCATGTGGGTTGACGCGTGGTAAAGTGACGTGGCGGGGAGGGCGCACATGTATTGGCGACCCTCCCCTAGTATTGAATTAATAATATTTATTATTATTATTATTTAATGATGGGTGAAATTATTGGTGTCGTTACATTCAATTTAAATAACCAATTTCACTATTTTGACATATCCAAGGAAATATAATGTCAAGGGAATTATAATTCACGAAAAAGTATGGAGGAGAATTTCAGATTACACACAAGGAGGCTCTTAAGTGGGCATTTTAATAGATGTAGTTTGTGTTAAATATAGCTTGGAGATGCATTTCTCTAACTAATCATAATGGAGGGATATCTATAAGAAATAACTTAGATTCCTTACATTTAGATCTTGTGACAGATTTTTGATCACAATGATAATAGACATTGAGAAGTTGATGTTCTATTGCTTATGTTGGATTTAACTTGTTGGTTGAAAACATATGTCTCCAGTGTGTTTGTGTTGTTAAGTTGTAGAACCAAATTAAAGATAAGGTTCAACCTTTATTTGTTTCTTAGATTAAGCTATCATGACGAATTTATTTTTTGTTTTCCAAATTAAGTTAACATGAAGAATTTTTGGTTTAAGCTTATAATATAAATGAAAGTTTGCATGAATTGCAACTGTTTGTTTGGGAAACATTGGTATGTAAAATTATGAAAATCTTGATTACTATTTTAAAACTCTACATTTTGATTATAATATTTAGATTTTTTTTTGAGTCATTATTTTAAATGTAATTAAATTGATCGAGTTGTAAATTTTATAAATAAAAATTTATGAGTATTTGTATTATTTAAAGACTTGTTGAAATTATCTAACTGTTTTCCAATTCTAAAATTTAATTATGAATTATGAATTTAGTTATGAGCATGTATTTAGCACTGAGTGCTATTTTTGACAAGATGCTCTTCCCAAATACTCTATGCCTTCGGTGTACCTTTGCACCTTTAGGGGCAATTGCTAGTAATATTACATGTGTCATTATGAATAACTTGCGGTTATGACAAGTTTAACTAGATAAACTAGAAAACACTATGTATGTATTTTATTAGTAAAAAAAATAACATAATTGACTGGGAATATGAGTGATTTGTACACTGCCGTGGATATTCCACTAGATAATTCATCACAACAAATATGACACAAATAAAATAAATCAATAGTATGAAGGTTAAATTCCTTTAGATTCCATAATTGTTAATTATTGACTTGTTATTTATGCATGAAATAGGTAAAATGTGGAAAATACAGAACCACAAAATATAATCACACACCAACCATAATGGATACAAAGATTTATTCTAGCAAAATTTTTATGAGAGAAAACCCAACTGGAAGGTGAGGTTGCTTTGCTCTCTTTGTCTGGAATGGAAATACTGTAAGTATAAAGGAGAAGGCATTCTCAATGAAGCCACTTGTGACTTGTGGCTTGATAGGTTGCTGTAGAACATTAACTCACTCTATTATGCATTCTCACTGCCACTTATAGTTGCCCTGCTCTACTATGGAACAAGATACAATAAAATAGAATGGAACCACTTTTCCTCCCAGTGGCTCGATTATAACATAGTCCGATAGCCAAATAGGGGTAAGGTTTGACTCCTCCAACTCTCAACTAGAGTTACAACTTGGACCCTTCCAAAGTTTTCTTCATAGTCCTCACACAACTAGCCATTTTCCCATCACTATTGATGGTTGATGTGGCATACCCTTGTGCAATGGTGGCCAAACATGGTAAGTCAACTTTCAAGAGGCACAACTTTTACATACAAACTTTGATTGATGCGATTCTTGCACCATTGTCTGTGTGTAGAACAATGTCATTGGGTCCTATTGTCTCTCGGATTGTTTTGGCAACAAAAACAATCCACAAGACATTCAATGGGGATCAACGATCCTCCTGCTTTAGGTTAGACATTGGCCTTTTCCAACCACAAGGTATATTCCTTGTATTTAATATTATTATGAAGGAATACCAAATATGACAATAATAATAACCTTTAATTAATGATAGGCCATGTTAGTTTCTTGAATTTGTAAATGAGAAAAAAGAAAAATGGTGAGACATATATAATGAGAAGACTATTGAATTCAAACTCATCGATAACTATATGCGATTTTCAACTGTCTTATATCAGAAACCCTTGTAACGAGAAAACACACATTACACGTATTGAATACAAAGTAATAGTGTGTATTTTCCTTAGTAGTTTAATATGCAGAAGAACACATAGAAACATTTAAATACTAAGTAAAAACATGTATTTGCCTTAGTATGTAGAAAGAGGAAAACATATTAAATTAGTTATACATTAAAAGAAAATAAAACAAAAATAAAAGAAATACAATAACAAAAATGAAAAATCAGTCTGATATTTAAATCATACTCCTTTAACGCATTCAATGAACCATCAATGAACCATATGATATCGTGTATGAAAATATGATTCAATATAAACACAATAAATGAATAAATATCCAATATTTTCTTCTGATAACATGTATTCATGAATACTTATAACTGGATATTAAATCAATGAAATTCTAAGTGGTTAATTGCCTTAATGTTATGAAGATTCCATTAATATTAGATTTCACATAAATCAAAGAAATGAAAAAGGAAAATACAAACTCATCAAAAAAGTAAACGCATGCATAAATTTTCACATTGTTAATATTGAAAAAGCTAGAATCATCTTGTGATTATGCTTCCCATTACAAGATCAACCTTCCAAAATAACAATGCCCCTACCTCGAAGCTCCTTGCTTTGATGGGTTACAACCTTTTTATATAATTGGGAGTTGGTGGCCATTCAATTTTAATAACTTCGCATTAATCAAAACCTTAGGATTAATATTAAATTACATTAATGACCTCTCCTTTAACGAAATTCGTTATTCCGTTATTGAATTGTTTATGCCTAAATCTTTAATCTATTTCCAATTTATTTTGCTACATCATAAAAATAAGAATTAGTCCTTTATAAATCACAAAATAACTTATAAACAATTACAATTAATATATTCTTCTTACCTCATTTTGTTAATGTCTTCCCATAATAACTTGAGGTAAAATTATTTGGGAAAAAATATCATTTATATAACTCATATTTTATGCAAAGTAATTTCATTGTTTTCTTATTTAATCTCCTGTAATAAACATTGGTAAAATTTTCCAAATTACCTTGTATATGGAAAAAAAAAAACAAACATGGACTATGTTTCATTTAAGTTTTATTTTTCAAATTTGGAGAATACCAATGAATCCACAATAATGCTATTCAATAAAATCAAAGCAAGATTAAATTCATTTGAGTTTTATTTTCAAATTTGGAGAAGAGCAATGGTAAAAGGAATCCACAATAATGCTATTCAATAAACCCAGCGCAAGATTAAATTCATTTGAGTTTTATTTTTCAAATTTGGAGAAGACCAATGGTAAAACAAATCCACAATAATGCTATTCAATAAACTCAGTGCAAGATAATGCACAATTTATTAGTATGTCAAGTGGAGCACAATTTATTAGTATGTCAAGTGGAGGAGGGGTCCAAGACTCATAGCCAACATACAAGTCCGATTGGATCCAAGGGCTCGTATTTACCTTGATCGACGACAAGAACCTACATCGGGTTGAAAACATGTTCGTGAATTAACTATGTGGTTTGACCTAATGAAATTTACATCACCTATGTGTTTTATCAAGTGGGTTCCACACGTGTTAATTTAATAATATTTTGAAAAGTGGATTTTAAACTTTATCATGTCTGTTAGGAAGCGAGGAGAGAGAAAGTTTAACTTGAGTTGAAATCTGATGGGATCCAAGTACAATATTCACCTTGATTGACGACTAGAATTGATATCAGGTTGGAAAACTGTCTGTGAATTAACCATGTGCTCTCATCTGATGGGTTTTACACATGTGGAGCAAACCTTAATGGGCATTTAAAAAATAATTTTTAAAGTTTAATAAAGTTTTAAGTAAATGGTTTTTGAACTTTACATTATACACCAAAATTATTCATATCGGGATGTTTAGAGCGAGGGTTTAAATTTTGGAAAATGTTTTATGATGGAATTTAAAGGTGAAAGATTATTTAGATCCATAGTGAAAAATTATATCGGGTGAAAAATAGTGTGGATTTTAACCTGAAAAATAGTGAGGATTTTAATTTTTAAGTTTTACTCGATATTAAATATTTATGTGCTTTTTATTAAGCTGGGTATGAATGTAACTTTGGTTTATAAAAGTTGATATGGTTTTCACTAATATTTACTTCGGTAAGGTTATGGTTTTATATACATGTATATTCTATTGTAGAGTTGAGGCTTCTGTGATCCATATCAAGTTTATAAAAGATTTTTCAGCGAAGATCACATGAAGTACTATTTGTCGACGCGTTTCGAACCAACCAGTGTGGTTCATCATCAGGACAACTTGTCCTGACGATGAACCACACTGGTTGGTTCGAAACGCGTCGACAAGTGGTATTTCATGTGATCTTCGCCGAAAAAATCTTTTATAAACATGTATATTCTAATATATAACATATGTGGCATATCGCGCTAAAAGAAAGGTGAACATATTTAAACTACGTGTTTACGATAACCATCGTTCAATTAGATTTAAGAGCAATGTTTTATTATAATGTATCTTCAATTATATGCTTCTCCTTTTTATGGACATTATTAGTTATTGATACCTATTATGGTTTTTATAATGATATTTAATAGTATTAATCACTGTTTAGATTAATGTTAAACATATACACATACATATTAATATCTGATTGATATTACTGTTATATAATGAAACGATTATATAAAAATATACATATACATTTATATGATATGTGACATTATTTAATACAATTAATAAAGTATTTTAAATCATTAATGTCATCCATTATTGTTTAAACTCTTTAAGCATTATCTAACAAGCAACCCTTAAATGATTCAAATATGGTCAGTTTTTTATATCATGGTTATGATCCAATGGTTCAAGAGGAGAGTGATTTTGATTAAAATTGAAAAGATTAAGGTAGATATTAAAGGTAAGGGTAGGTTAGGATAGCGAAATGAATTTTGAGAGACAAAACAAGGCTAGCAGTAACATGATAAAGGTTCATGTGAGGTAGAATTTACAGAGGTAGGCTGGTTTTTAAAGAGGGTTAGATTGGGCTACAATAGGTCCCATGTTCAAACAATAAAGTTTTAGCCCCCAAAATGTCATTTAAGGCCTCATAAGGTTTTAGGCCCTAATTCTCCAAATTGTATCCCATCAATAAAATTGGCCTTGCAAGCTAATTCCTTCATTTTTTCCACTCCAAAAGCATTGAGATAGACGAAAAATTATATAATATCCAATCATGATCATACTTACCCATTTCGGGAGTGTTTTTGTCCTCAAAAGGTTTACCTTCTCACTAGAGTACCATTTAGCTTTTCCTGGAAGTTGTCCCTTCAACCCACTTTTCCAAGGGTCATGATGCCCTATCTTGTATCCTCCATAAATTATGCTTGGCATGTGGAGCTAGGTCCTCTACGGAAGGTAAGACCTACTCCTCTTCCTAATACAACATGGAAGACTCACAAAATTTGAGATTTTCCACATTCACCACTAAGTAAATGCACATGTATAGGGGTAGATTGAGTTTGCGGACATTATATCCCATCTTTTCCATTATCCCGAAAGGAGCATATTGCAAAGCATTGATTTTCTTACCATGACCCTATAATCTTTCCTTGTTCAATTGTAACCATACTATGTCTTCCACTTTGAATGACTTCTCTAAACTGTGTTGATCATACCTAGCCTTGTATTTTTCCCATGATTTCTTCAATGCCTCCTTTACTTCCAAATGTATATGACAAATATTTTTAGCAAATTTTTTCTTCTCTTAAAGCATCCTCTATGATATCTTCCCTAAATCCTCCTTGCTACCGATATACAACATCCAAAGGTGAAGGTGGAAAATATACAAAACAAGTTTCAAATGGGGACTTACTAGTAGAAGTGTATACTGCTATATTATAATATTGCTGTATATAGACAAGATTTTAATTCCAAGCCTTCATATGCTTTTGATTATAACCCATCAAAAATTACACCAAAGTCATGATGACTACTTATGTTTTCTCATTTGTCTCTGAATGGAATTTTGTTGACCTCTTCAACTTTGTGTCCATCCTCTCCCATATTGTAGTTCAAAATCCATTAGAAAATCTAGTGTCCCCATTCGAAACAATGCTCCTTGGTATCCCAAAGTGCACCTAAAAGAAAACTTTTTGATTTTCTCCCTATGATGGTCTTTTTATAAGGCATAAGAACACATATCTTACTGAACCTTGCAATTACAATGAATAGGTAGTCATGTCCCTTCTTGGTTGTTGGTAACCTCCCACAAAGTCCATAGTAATTCTTTCCCAAGGATGAGTGGGTACCTATAAGGTATGGTATAAACCCTGTTTTGTATTATTAGGCTTGCTAGTACAACAAAACATATATCCTCTAATTAACCTTGCTACAACTTCTCACATTCTAGGCTAGTACACATACCTTTGTAAGTTGGCCATTGTCTTCCATACACCAATGTAACAACCCTTTTTATTTCAACTCGTATATGTAAATGTGATTGTGTGGACATCGACGTGGGATACACTGCTAGCCATCACAATTGAGTTTGAAAAGATGAATAATACATGCAAAATTTATTGGTGGTTGCTTGAAGTAGTTGACACATAGATCCAAAAGCTCTGAGGGGAGAGCTTGGTTCATGCCATGAAATGGCCCATACTAGCTACATTGAATTTCCTTGACTCATCGCCCTGACAAATAACCAACCCGCTTGACAGAAATTTAAATTTTGGATTGGGTAGCGTGGGTGGAGGAAAAAACCAATCCCTATTTCCTCTTTGGGGGGTCGAGGGCGAGGGAACGAAATAAGCCTTGCAAAGAAGATCAACAGTCATAGGAAGTAAATGAAAGAACTGAGTTGAACTGGGTCATCTGAGAGCCAATGTTTAGAAACTAGGGGTGCCGTTCCCTGCATCTCTTGTATTGTGGACACTGGATGGTGTTTCTAAGCCTAAATGGTCAGTGGGAATCTCGATGAATGGATTGAACTACTTGGTGCTTATTGCATAGTTGTTAAACCACTAAGAGAGGAAATTTGCTGCATAGTTCTTAAACAACCTAGGTAGTGGACCACGGACCCCTGTAGTGCTTGCTACAAAATGATAGTTGTTAGACCACCTATATAGTAGGTTCAACCTCCTAGAACTGAGCAACAATCCACTTGGGATTTTGGTGAAACCTTGTGTTTGAACTCAAAGGGTAAGTGAGTCACTATGGTGCTTATTGCTGGAGAGCAGTTGTTAAACCAACTTGACAATGGAGTCCTTCTCTTGGGTATGTGACAAGCCTTTGGTGTAAAATTCCCTAAGCATAACATCTCCTCAAGATTTAGATCTGGCTTGGGGGTATTTAGTTGTAAGAAATATTGCGGTGTAGCTGGCCTATGGTTGGGTGGAGAGTTGAAGTCCCTCCTTTAGTTGCCAACCATTTGTAAACACGAAGATAAAGTATAAATTACTTATGTATTTTGTCTTATGGATTGTGGTGATTCTTGTTACATGTGAATAATGCCATATCTTGTGTGTTTATAAATGTAAATGAATCCCTGAGTTGTGTGGTTCTTGATTATGCTCATGAATGAAATGATATCTTGTGTGTACATGGATCTAATGCATGTTTGGGTTGTACGTTATATTATTATGTTCATGAAGAGTGTAAAATTAGGTGTTTATGTACACTCTGGTTTACTTCTAAAGTTTGTAGATGTATATATATGTGTGTGTGTGTGTGTGTGTTTACTTCTAAAGTTTGTAGATGTATATATATATATATTCCTACACTGGTTATTTGGTTAAATCATAGAGGTTGTGGCTTCAGGCTTTAGGGTCGTAGCTCCCATAAGTTAAATACAATAGGGTGCCCCTGTGTTAAATACAATAACTAAATTTTATGGCTCATGATTCAAGCCTTTGGGCCATTACGCACCTTAAGAAAAAAAAGAGGTCAGGTGCAGGGGCAGGTCACTCTTCCTATCCTACAAAACCCTATTATGAGACATTTAGTTTTGTTGTCAGGATTGATATAAGACAAGGTCTATAATTGACTTATATATGAGTGGAGCCAACTTCTAATGGGAGCTGGTGGAATCACACCTAGCATAACCTTTCTATGTTGACAGGCATTGGCCATCAGTCGTAGTCGATATGTTTAAAGAGTAAGATAGGCCAAAACATGGCCTATCACTAAATTAATGTAAAAACAAGAGAAAGGGCGACCCAAGAACAAAACATGGAGTAATGGAATTATGCCACCGCCCACTACCTGTTACTTGTGACTTGCTATAATGTGGATGTGCTAATGAGGCGGGGTTGGTCTAGTTGCAGTTCTAATGTGGAAATCCACCCATCGGGAGACCATCCACCACCACTTTCTCTTATTTGAAGCTAAATCACCAAGAGTGGAAAAGCTAACAAGTAGCCGACTGATCTGACATTCTTGGCTGATAGGTCTCGCTAAATGAATTTTCAGGGTTATGTGAAGGCCATGAGGGAACCATGTGGCCAACTTAATGATGTGGCCTCATTTCAATAGGTTGCACTTCAAATGAGTGTAACTTTGGCTCCGAGGCTCGGAACGAGACAAATATTATATTGCCCGAGAGATTTCATTAAGCTGCTCACAATGGTGGTATCAGAAATTAATTCCACAAACTTTCAAAAACAAGGATTTTTGCTAACCCCATCTTCATAAAAAACCTTGGAGATCAGGATAAACAATAAGTAACACCTTCCACTACTCTAGGTAAGGCCAGGGGGTGGGAGTGTAGTTATAAGGTGGTATCATAGTAGAGGTTCAACATTGGACCTGAAGAGGCTCACACAAAGAGGATAATCATTAATTTGATAGTTTAATTGCTATCTAAACTTGTGTGTTGAGTTTAGGCTTATAGCTAATGTGATAGTTGGTTTGATATATTGCTAATATGTCATTTATTTTTGACATATATTCTAACATGGGATTTTATTCTTGCCAATTTATGATCATCCTACGTATTACAAATATGCGAAGGTGACAAGTAAATATATATTTTTATGTTTGAATTAACTAAAAATTGTGTGTGTGTAACAACATAGAGAGATAAGGAAACATAAAATTTTAGAAAGGAACTAAATGATTGAGTAGCATAATGGTATAGTACAACATGCACAAATCCTATAATTATCAAGAAGAGGACTCAGTGGGAAACATGCCAGAGAAAATTTCCCTAGATTGGATAAAAACCCATAGGATTTTACAAGATTAATTGAGAAATTTCAAAGTATATAATCAAGGGATTGTCAGAACACAAGAAAGTTAAGCATAAGTGAATGTGATGATATTGTAGAGCTTGTTTGATTTGCAAAGGAAAAAGCAACATGAGCTTGATGCCATCTACCTAGGAAGGCAAAAATACAAGAAAAGTCCATTTGAGATACAAAAACATGACTTGGAGACTAATAGGGAAAAAGGAAGAAAGTCAAGGAAAAGACATAGACTGGAAAGTTAAGACACAGTGAGGGGATAAAAACCAATCAACACTGTAAAAAGGGAGTCAAGGAACCATGAATGGATTTCTACTGCTATAACCAGAATACACCGTTAGCAAAGGAGAAGGGAGAAGAGCTCAATGTTATAGGAATTCAAGAAAGAAAACTCCCCTACCTTTGATGGAGATATCAAGAAGGCTAAAGAGGCAGAAGCCTAACTGCTAGGATTGAAGAAATACTTTAGTCTATGAATACTTTGAAAACATGAAGGCCAGAGTAGTTATTTTAAGCTTGAAAGGTAAAGCTGATATATGGTGGGAAGATTTGAGAAATGTCAAGGGAATCAAAGAAAGGGAATTATCATGGAGAAAGTTTGAAAACTATTTTCATGAGAAGTACCTGTCTCGGAGGCAATATGACAATGAGTTTAAAGAGTTCCATGGACATAAGCTAAGGAAACTTACCACGATTAAGTGCACTAACATATTCTTAGAACTAAAGAGGTATGTGTTGCACATCAAAAATGAGAAGGTGAAGATTCAAAGATACCTAAACAGACTACCACAATATTACTAGGCTATAATTGAGTTTGATGAGAGAAGGACATTAGAGGATTCATCCGAAAGGCTAAGTATTCTTACGATCAGTGCAAGCATAAGGTTGAATTCCAATTAGACTAGGAGAGTAAGGAAAAAAAAAAACAATTTTAAGAGGAATGGAGAAAAATCCTCATGTTGACGGTGTTGGACCTGCCAACATTCAAGGGATCTCCCCGATATGAAGTCCCAACTAGACCTCACACTGTTTGGAGTAGGAGTCCCAATAGTGGGGTGTTAATGATATGAGTTGGTTGCAAAAATGCATAGAGTGGTGCACGGTGACTTTGAAGAGAGAAAGTGTGTGACCCTGCGGAAGGTCAATTGCGATGCATGGTGGTTCCAACGCCCGAAGGGAAAAAGAAGTGAGCCCCTTAGAAGCTTGTAATAGTACATAGCTTGAGAGGAAGAGACAATCATAATGACATCACAAAATAATATGTAGTATAGTCCACAAGCTAACAATGACGAATTAATACAACAACACCCATTCAACAACATTCATACAAATGCAAACGAAATAGTTCATAAGCACAAGTGTAAGTTAAATAACATACATTGAAAATACAACAAGAATAATCCTACTATATTCACAACATATGCATGAAAGTGTGCCGACTTTGAGCTTTTATTAGAAGTGAAATTTCGAATCATACATACAACATTGACGAACCATTAGCCCCAATAGTGGAATGTGAAATCAACAACCCTTGCTCCTCCAAAGCAGTATAATCCCTCTATGCTATGGAGAAGCCAAGGCTCTCACAAAACTCTCAATCTCTTTCTAAGCCTAAGCCTAGACAAAATCTTGGCTGCCAAAAGACATTTACATGAGTTATGAGGTTCTATTTATAATAAGAGGGGGTGACACTTTAACTCCCCTTTGTGACCTTTGGACTACCCTCATGAATCTTCAACTTCTTTACAAAATAATTCATAACATTACATCATGACTCTTCACATTCCAATATTGATACTTGGAATTCCACTTAAAAATTAATTACAAATAATATTATAATTTACACTCGTACCCATATAAGACAAAATAGGGTAGAGACAACTTGACAACCTAACAAGACAAAATACTATGATGCTTGAGTTTGGGGAAACTCTAGCTCAGCAACTTCCACTTGATGTTTGTCAGTCACGTAGCAGTGCCAAGCCTAGTATTGTGCGATGACATCCCCAAACTGTGTGATGGTGTCTAGTTGGAAGCAGACTCTAGCCTCCGTGGCATCTGGGTATAATGATTTGGAACCAATTTCTACTTCCTTTTACAACATGATCAACATTGTTCACACTTAGACAAGACCACCAATGTAGTTGTGCATGTTCTGTCTGTTCACCTCCAAGTCCTCCTTGGTGGCAATCTGTCTTAGCTACTCCAATTATTCCTCTACCTCCTTTCTGACCCGGTTCCTGGGTTTAGGTTCAGCGAGTGAGACAACTGATGGGATCTTGTGGGTCTTCACCAAAGAATCCAGATTGTTGTATATCCGTGCATATGAGGCCTGAATGTTACCAATAAACGAGGCGAGAAGTTTGCTGTTCTAGATCAACATCCACACTCTTTCTTTCTCCAGCTCTACCTGTGGCTTCATCTTCTTGTGCAATTCAAGCAGTGCATCTTTGTATCGCATTGTCCATTCATGCACAACAACAATTGTAGCTTGCACATTTATTAGCATTTTGACTAAGTCTTTACATTGTTGCTGCAAGAAAAACACGCGAAAAACTACCTTATGCACGATAACAAGATCCTCATAGAGATCCCGCATGGTCTCTCCAAGTGCTGATACTTCATGAAGTATCACTGCGTTCATTTCCTCTAAGTGGACCTGTGCAGAAGCTGCGTTCTAAGCTATTGCGCGGAGCTATTCAACCTCTTTCTTGATAACCTGCAAGTTCTTTTCAAATTTCTTATTCTCGGACATAAAACACTGAGTGTTCGACTTTGATGCACATGCGAAGGCCAAATTGGCTGAGGTAATGGCTTCAGGATCTCTCCTGGTGTCGGCCACAATTACCCTTTCTCTCATAAAAGCAAGAGACGCGAGATACCCAGAAAACGATTCTTATGCACTTGTACAATCTTCTTCTAGAGTTCCTCATATGATAGATTGTATGTGTCCATAACCAGATCATCGTCAAGAGGAATAACTTCCCCTTCCTCACCTAGAGTTGACTCTATTGCTGGAGGTGGTGGAGACTGAATAATGACCTATTGTGTGTTAGGAATTAGGTCGACATCCTGATTTTGTGGCTCCGGTTTTGCCTTTGTATCATCGATTTCTATCATTTATTGATCCGGATTTAAACAAGAACGCAACAAATTATAGAGATAACCATAAATACAGAGATGCAGCGGAAATAATACTTCATTTCATTACTGTAAAATACTAAAATATGCTTACAAACAAAAATGGAAGTAAACCAGCTAGGGCGATGGTAGCTTATCTCTAAGAAGAGATGTGGTGGCTACATGCCTTTGAACTGTGTTACATCACAAAACCTAACCCTAGAATATGAAACGCCAAATTGTGGGCCCCGTTTTGGGTAAGTTGGTACATCAACTTCCCGGGGTCATAACTTTGGCACCCGATCTTCATTTGATGCGTACAATAGCTCGTTAGAAAGATCTATCCGAGCACTACAACTTTGGGAAGAGAAACATCAGTCCATGGACCCATGTTGCTCCCAGATTTCCCAATTACGGAAACTGAAAAACTGAAAGAGACAATTGTGGGGGTCCAAGTGGGATAGGTGGGTGTTCACCAACAACCACCTGGATCATTTGTTCAATCTGTTGAGAAAGCTTCTGGTCCTACATTCGTTCGCCCTCCTCCTCTGCTGGTTGTTGGTTCTGTTCTTTCTCTTCAACTTTTTCCCACACTGTTTATTTTGAAATTGTGAATTGCCTCTCTTCTTATTCCTGCTTCTCCTTCTCTTCTTGTTCTTGTTCTTTCTCCTACTTTTCTTCCTCCAATCTCCTCTGCTACTCTTCCCTTTTCCTCCATTTTTCTCTCTGCATCCTTTGTTTCCTCGCTGCCTCAATTGTTAAAGACGCTTTCATAATAGCTAGATTCACTTTCATCTTGCAACTTCTTTCTCCCCATGGATTGTGAGCAACCTTTCTCTTTCCTCTCGAGGTTTCTCCCTTATGCTGGCACAACTTTTGGAGTTGCTGCCTTCTATGGAGTTACCTGTGAAGTTCCTGCAAAATTGATCGGCTCACGGGTTTGGGAGGCATTATAGAAATTCTTCCATGGATCCTCCTCCTGCCAATGAAATGTCCCACTGAGCCACTGAAAGTGAATTCTCGCATAGTGGTTCTTGCAAATACCACATGTATCGTACGGATTAAAGTCTCGAGTACCAAATGCAAACTTCTCTATTGCCTTTCCTTCGGTATCCACGAATTTCAGGTTCTTTATATTGTACAATGTAATTTGCATAGGAAGAGTTGGCCAAGGTGATTTCTTCTTCCTGTGCAAAGTAGTTGATAACCATGTAGCGAGATGATATGCCACTTCTTACATGACGAGCTTGTTGGTGGTATACCTTGGAAAAACATGCAACGACTTCTCTTCGCCAAACACTCTAATGAAGGTTGCATTCGGTGAGGCAAACCAATTTGAGATCTCTCATATTGCCTCCATTTCCACAGGCGACATGCAAGGTGGTTCTTCCTCAAATATCATCCTGTATAGCAAGATGAGGAAGTGATCAGTTAGCTTCTCCATAACCCCTTGATGGTTGCAATCGAAGAGCAGCTTGCAGTGGATGTGAACGATAAGTTCTCGAGGTGACCAGGCCCAGTTCATATTAGGGTATGCATAATATGTACAATTTCATCTAGTAAATATACAGACATATAAAATCTCACTTGCCCGCCCTTGGGAGGATTCAGGGTTTTACCTACATGGATCCTTAATTATTGAGCCAACAAATATGACCAGTTGAGCGACTTCAAATTGTTCACAACCTGGTTCAGTAGGACTTCCCACCCTTCCGGAAATGTCTCTGTGTTCTACAGACCGTGGATTTTGTAGGGTAAGATGATCAGCAACTGATAGGCCCTCCTGAGAGACCTTGTCTTATATGTGCTGGTGGGTGTTTGTCAAAACTTTGATGGCTCCTTCACCCAAATCTCAACAACATCCCTTGTAAACACATAGATGTTGATGGCATAGAAGAGTGAATCAATGTGTGTTTCTGTCTCAAGAAAATGGTACATACGTCGCTAATCTGTTGCCAAAAAAGTAGCAAGCCTCTGTTCGTTGGCACTACTCAAATTCATGGTCTTCACATCAATATGTGAGACAATCCAGCTGATGACATCTACACATGGGAAGGATGGATATCTGCATTCAACCCTATGTAGCCCTGATCTCTAGACATTAATGTATACCTGCTGGTCCTCTAGATCTGCTACAAAGTCCTTTGCTGAAAAATATCCATTTACTTTCTGCCATGTAAGATCATAGTCCTTTCCTACATATAGTTGAGGCTCCGAGTATACTGGCAAGTTTACTGGCATTTTCTCAACTACTTCCCCAATACTGCTCTCAGTTTTGTCGTTTGAAGTAGTTCTCTTGGGTGCCATAGTAATAGTGACTACTGGAGAGAAGTGCTCAATAACTGTGGTTCTTGTGGGAAAAAAGACATTCATGGGAAGCAAACATTAGCCTTTTGCAAATATATATTTATAGCAAGTTCAGGTAGAAAACCTGTGCACTGGTGAGAAAAAATGCACATTTTTCATGGGAAAGTGAGGGAGACTGGTAGTGGAAACTACGCATTGCACAATCCCTACAGCCAAGGTGGAGCCTGAGGCTTGAGACTACGCAATGCGTAGTCTAGCCTGGGCAGTGACTGGGCGAGACTGCGCATTACGCAGTCTTAGTGGCCAAGGGGTAGACTGAGCCCTGGAATTGTGTAATGCACAATTGGGCTAGCCTATACTATGCACTATGCAGTATCATAGGCCAACCCTCAACTTGTGCTTCTGAATTGCACAATGCCCCACTGGGCACTGTGAAAACCAACCAAGCGAAAATGTGGATTTCCTCGGTGGAAGTGTGGGAAATAAGCAGATCTAAGTGATGATGTGAGTTTAAGTGCATATCTGACTAAGTATAGATGAATCAATGTGACTCAAGTGCATAAACTTAACAAACAGAAGGGAAAACAAATGTGTGAGGAGATTTGCTGCAACGACAATCGCTGCTGTGCAAAAACAAGAAATCAATGTGACATTTATGAAAGGAAAACAAAAAACTAAAACAAAATTTCTACAATCTAATATAGGTTAAAACACCAACAAATATGAAGAGAAACAAGCAAAACAACACTCATAAAAGCGAAACAATAGAAAAAGCAGCAAAAGACGAAAAAAACTCACTCGGAAAAGTGATGACAACTCCACTGAATCTTCCTTGATCTCCCCGGGAATGCTATATCTCCAAGATCGAATGTTCAATTGAGCTCTAGAGGCATCTATTAAATTGATTTGAGTGAATTAGGGTTTATGATGCACATGCCTAAAATCAAGGAAAAAGCGACACTTCATAGAAATTTTTAAAAATAGGGACCGTGCCTTCGAGAAACTAATGATGAATCCCTACTTTCTAGGAATTGTTTTTTGCCTTTTTCTTTTCCAGTAAACTTTCCATGCACACTACCGGGAAAGATTGCGCAATTCTGGGGTACTGGGAAAATTTTGGGTTCAGTGCACTGCGCAATTTCTGAGCTTAGTGATGGATTGCATAGTTTTTGGGCTTAGTGCTGGGTTTCCTTCCATGACTACACAATTTATGAGCTCAGGGCAGAATTGGCAGTCTGGATTGTGCAATTTCAGTGATCAAGACTGGCTTTCCCTCATGGATTGTGCAGTTTCTAAAGGCAAGCCCAAAACTGTTGTAAGGCCAAGTCAAGAGGTTAACTTGTGACTTAGAAAGATCAACTTAAGTATGGAATCAAGCAAACACAAGCATATATGAAAGGGATAAGTCACGATCAAAACATGAATACTTGACAACAGTCAAATGTAAGGTCATGTGAATAGAAAGGAAGGCTCCAAAATCAAAGCATAAGTAAAATTTTGGAGGGTGGTTGTAGCCGCTACAACACTTGGCGACACATTGGTAGAAATCCAGCTTTCTATATGGTCTTGTCTCATGTAAAACATGTCTAACTCTTCAGGAAGTATTGTTTAGTTCATTGATTATTGTAGCTTCTTCACTTATGTGATACATTAATTTGTCACATTCGCTGTCTCATACCCTAAGTTATCGAACTTTGCTCAAAATGTCACAAAGTGACAAAAGCTATTAGTGTACTCACTATGAAACACATATAGAAACATCCTTGAAGAATAGAAGAAAAACTGCCATGAGTTAATTATGGAGAAAATTGTCTGAAACCCTAGTTTTCAGGACCAACGCGCTTTTCACTACTACTGGCCCGTGTTAATAGCAGGTTACAGTTTGTTGACCTAGCGCTACCAGTGCGACTTTTGATATGGAAAGCTGCACTAGAACTCTTTTGGTAGTCTTTCCTAAAGTGGAGGAGAAGCTTCGCCTGCTAGAATCTTTGAGAACATCGAGTTGGATGTTGTTGGATAGAGATATGGTCGAGCTCTCCCATTTTGAGTCCTTGATCCTACCTTTAGGGATCTTCCCCTTGAGATGTGGACCTTCCTCCCTCTTTTGTGGATCCCTAACTCCCTCTCCCTTCCTATAAATCAAGTCCCTTCCATCCCCAAATGGTTGGTCATTGCTTGCTTGCATTCCTATGTTGAAACTATGCCTAAATGTTGCCCATCTAACTAAGGAGAAGGAGTGCTTGAATGGTCTTGGCTTGGAATTGGAAATCCACTACAAAGGAGGTCTCCAACATCAAGGCAATGGTTGTATACTTCCCTTTTTGATTCATTAATATATACATCTGGTGTTTACTTTCCATAAATGTCTAAATATTTATTCATTTAGCATGATGCTCCTTGATCTGTCATGTAGTTTATGTTTGAATTATACTATGTATGCTCTTGTATCTCTTGTTGTCTTTTGATCTCTCTTGCAGGTATTCGGATGCAAGGAATAACGAGGAGCAAGCCTGGAAGCTAAGGGATCAAGATCATCATCAAAGGTTAAGCGCTTAACATTAGAGTGAGGTAGGTTTCTCTCTCTCACTTTGCATTTTTCAACATAAACTAGGAGAGTTTTGCACTAGTTTGTTTGGTTTGTTGTTAGATCCTCTCATAAGACTAGAGATATCGCTTCTATCCACAAAAGGGATTTATCTTCACAAAAAAATGGCGACTCCACTGGGGAACCTAATTCCCTTTCAACCTCTTTCTTGTGTTTGGTCTTTTGATTAGTTTGGCCAACCGTTGAATTATCAGTCGTTTGGATTCTATATAGGCCTGCACATTGAGTGATTAATACTTTAGAGTGTTAAATCTAGATTTCTCGTTGAATTTATTTTTATTTTTCCCAAATTTTCTCGTCCAACGCATTTTTTCCTGGAACAGTTGTGCTGCTAGCACATTTTTCTTGATAATAGCCGCGCTGAAACCCCTGTTAGCACAGTTTTGACTATAAACAGTCGCGCTAATCCCTGAGAATTTAGAAAATCTAGGGTTTCTATCATTGGTTCCAATATGTCTTGACCTATGAGGTCTTTTCCTATCTTGTATGCTTGGATTTATAAGTGTTTTTGACTGATTATCTTGATTAATTTGCAATATTTGTCTCATTGGCCTTGAAGTGAAATTTGATTGAGTTCTAAGGTTTCTAGTCAATTGGTCATCACTTGCTACTTGTATGTGTCATTGAGATGTTGGTTCTGTTGATTGATTGAGCGTTGTTTTTTGTGGAAATCATTGAAAACATCATTTTGCATTCGTTTTAGCTTGTCTTTCAAAATTTACTTTTCATGCAAGTGCATTAGATTGCTTGCATTGAAAAGTTATTTTTTGAGATTCATCATTGAAAATAGATCATATTTTTTAGTGATTGAAAGCTAAAGAGTGCATTAGGTGCATTAAATCATTCAAAACAAAAAGAAAAGCATAATTCATATAAGTGCATCTTAGTAAAAATGAAAATCATTTTACTCTTGAAAAGTTACATTTAGGATAGTGGAAAGTGAAAAATCATTTTTACTTTTTGGCATGCATTTGGAAGACGAAAGTGAAATTTAGTAGAAGGCGTTTTATTTGATGCATTATTGATTGAAACTTCTTCCCTTGATTAGTCTAGCTTTCATCAAAATGGAAAGTTTTTATTTTCTCATGATAGTTGCATCTTAGGCATTCAGGTGACATCATTTTGAGCCCCAAAACTGAAACATAATTCAAGGTAAAAATTAAAAGTTACTGAATTAACCTAAGGAGCATTTGGAACTTAATGCAAAAATTTAGAGGCCTAGGCTAGAGATGTTTCCGATGTCTATAAACCTAGCAGCTGTCATTATCTGCCAACATTGTGTCCCGGGGGTGATATCCCGTTCCACGTACAGAAATATATAGGATCATTCTCCAGTACTTTCAGGTATATCAAAGGCACTCCATTTATGGAAAGCATATGGGAATTCTCTCATCAAACGGTTATGCATTAGACAATGCTAACGCGGACTTGTGCTCCCCGTACCGTCGCATATATATTGGGAGACCCCATTAGGTTGCTATCCTTTAGCCACAAGTAACCGAGTCATCCACCTTGTAGGCGTGATACACCGAACACAACATTCAGGAAGATTGATCGCCGTACGTTAAGTCCTTGGTTCCGCCAAGGTGTATATTGCGGTTCACAGATACTTGTAAACCATTTTTCCTAGATTACCCATTTTTGTTAAGTTATAAAATAAATAAATTAATTGCAGAATAATATCCTTCCTGTGGAAATACTCCTTAGTATATCTTAGGTTGAGACTAATGGCAACAGTTCCTGACTTTACCAACCAAGGAAACCCCTCTGATGGGAATCCTAGTCCTTTTCCTTCTTTTGGAAATGTTGGTGCTCCTATATGGCAACATTGTCCCTTCCTGGGCTTACCATTGGTTTGCAAGTTTGGTTATTTTCGACCGCTATGCTTCTGAATCTCCAAACTGCTCCTCAACCAAGCTCTCCTCCACCTGGGTAGTATCAACCTCTGGTTGATCTTAAAGTTGCCCCTTTACCTTATTTGCATGTTCGATATTCTTCCTCTTCTTCCTCTTTGTCTAGTGAAAGCCTGCAAGCTAGTAACCAGGTGGATAAGAAGAAGAAGAAAAGGAAGATTAAGAAGAAGAAAAATAAGCAAAAGGCCAACCAAGCAGTCATTTCTACCGATGCAGTTGATGTTGAAAAATCTTCCAATCAACCCCAAAAAGTGAAATTACCTTGCATGCTATGTAAGGGTGACCACCTTCTTAGAGATTGTCCTGGTATTCCCAAGGTCTTAGAAGTGTGGTCCACAGGTTCCCATCAACCTTTTTCACGAGCCTCTGGAGATCATGATGTTGATAAACCTTCAACTAGTGGTAGTAAAGGCCATTGGAAAAAGGGAAAAGTCAAATTTCCGTGTAGGTTATGTGAAGGGAATCATCCTATTCATCTTTGTCTTTGTATGGATGAATCCTCAAAAGTCTTGGATAACCTTACTGCTTCTCAACCTCATCTTCTAATTAGTTATCAGAAGCTTTCCTTTGATTCTCCACTAGTTGATCAGGTGATTGATCAAAACTCATCTCTGGTCATTCCCACTCTCTTCGAAGCTGAATCCCATGAGTTCATTCTCGACCAACCATTGGTCGAGAAAATAGTTAACCTGATTCCTCATTTAGTCAATCATATCCATCCTTTAGAGAGTGAAGTTCATACCACTCAAGTTCTTCTAGTTTCTTCAGATTCCAAAGAATTAGGGGGCGATCCTCCTGTTCCCACGACACAGGGGGATGATCCTCCTATTCCCACGATCTAGGGGGGTGATTCTCCCCTTCTAGTAATGCAAGGGGGAACTTCTCCCATTCCCATGGCACCCCCTCCAAGTAGTAAGTTCGTTTCCTTTGATTGGAATCAACTGGAAATATATCGTCTTCCTTCCTATGTTCCCTTTCAGATCACGGTACAGGCTTATAATATACCTGTACTTGGAAAATCATAAATGAAGGTGCATCTGTTAGTATTCTGTCTTCAACTACTTGGCAAGCTTTAGGTTCTCCGCAGATCGTGCTCGTTACCCAAAATCTGTTAGCTTTTAACAAACCAATCAACTGTTAGGGATCCTTCCTAAGTTGCCTATTACTTTGGGAGGAAAGATCATCTATCTCGACGTGATGGTTGTCCAAGTCCCATTGGATTTTAACTTACTCCTCGGTCGTGACTATGTTTACGTCATGGGAGATCTTGTCTCTTCTCTCTTTCGTGTCATATATTTTCCACATGAAGGAAGAATTGTGGCCATTGATCAATTTTTGTTCATTGGTCCTAATTCAACTCCCAATTAAGCGTCTTCCCTAAATAGTCCTTATACACAAGTGGTATCTTCCCCACCACAGGTTAATTATGTGTCCACCTGTTCCATGCCCGTGTCAACTGATGATCCAGTCAGTGATGTAGTACATAATGTATTGGGGGCATTGGAAACTGATTTTCCATTAAATCCCTTGATTGGTACCCCTTCCAAAGCATTATCATCCTGTCTGATGAGAATCTCTTGGAAGCCATGGTCTCTTGTGGGCCATGATCAAGGTCATATGAGGATAGTTCTTTTACTATGTCAAGCTCATTAAAAAATGAAATAGGTCCCCATGAGGATAGTTCTTTTACTATGTCAACCTCGTTAAAAAATGAAATAGGTTCCCATGAGGACAATTCTTTTACTATGTCAACCTCATTAAAAAATGAAATAGGTTTCATGAGGATAGTTCTTTTACTATGTCAACCTCGTTAAAAAATGAACTAGGTCCCTATGAGCATGGGTCTTTTCTTGTGTCAGGCTTGTTAAAAAAATGAAACAAGGTGTCATGAGCATAGTTCCTTTACTTGTGTCAAGCTTGTTAAACAATGAAACAAGGTGTCACAAGCATGATTCTTTTCCCGTGTCAAGCGCGTTAAAATGAAACAGATCCCCTTCCAATTCGAGTCTTTGATTAGATCTCGTAAAATCTGAGTCAAGCCTTTCACTTGATCTCGTGAATGAACCTCAATTCCATCCACCTGTTAGTAACTAGTAGCCTACTTAGGTGAATGAAATGAAGCTTGGGGGGCATGTACCTAGAATTGAGTGATTATGCTAGGGGCATGCAAACTTATCTCAAGCATAGTTTATCTTTGTTTCAAGATTGTGTAAAAATGAAACCAAATTCAAGCATAATTTATCTTTGTTTCAAGCTTGTGTAAAAATGAAACCATATCCAAGCATATTTTGTTTTCGTTTCAAGCTTGTGTAAAAATGAAACCAATTTCAAGCATAGTTTCCCATGTTTCAAGATTGTGTAAAAATGAAACCATTCTCACTTTACCTCTCGTGATTGTCGTTTTTATCAACTTGTTTTTGATAGATGAGCCTTGTTTCTTTCATTCCATCATCAGCATCTATTTGTCTGATCATACACCTTCACTTGGTTGTTTTACCCTTCCCTGAGGAACATCTGCGACGAGTGTTCATATTAGCCAACCTCTTGACCTTTGCATGTTTTAAGCAGTTCCATCATGATCAGAACCAATTGCTATCCTTTTATACCACTCGTTCCTTTAGGAGGAGTCCTATTTTATCTCTTTTCAGACTCTTAAAATATGAAAAGATTGCTGAGCACTTGTCTTTTGAACTCGTAAAAGTAAATGAAAATATGTCTACTTAGTATAAGTTTAACCCTTTTCTGGATTGAGATAGACTATAGTACAAAAAAGGGATATCTTGGTCACGCGTGGCTAAGAGGTTCTCTTGAATATTTTTTTCTACCTTTTCGGATTCAAGAGACTATTTATGAAAAGGGAATTTGGAGTTTTCTTTTTCGCATCTTTTTCAAACTCTCTAAACATGAAAAATATGCCGAGTTACTCCTCTGTCAGACTCGTAAAACATAAATGACGCAGGACTTGTCACCATGACGAGACCGAGTTAGTCCTTCCTAATGCTCGTTAAAATTACTAGGATGGATTCATCCGATGGATGAACTTATACGACAAGCATATGGTATCGTCTTCAAGATTGTGATTAAAAATAAAGAGGTACTCGCTAGTGATAGTGGGGAAAAATGGAAGTAAACATGTCTTGTATTTTGTGTAAAGGCAACATATCTCTCTTGAAAATGACACTCATCTGCATCTCGTGTCGGGTTTGAGATATCCTCTCTTCGCCACTTGTATTCCTGGGTTTGGGAATCCACTTGCCTCTGATTCGATCACCCCTGTTGTCATCATGACCTCTGATTCTATTTTGAGTCAAGTGCTACTGAACTACAGGGTCGTGTCGCTGATATGTTCAAGAGAAGTCCTATCTGCAAAAGTCAAACCTCTTATACCTATGTGAACCTCTCTGTAACAATCCTGAATCACACCTATCATTTTGAGATATCCTATGTTTCGTGACGATGATGTGGGAAACATTATGGCCCTCCTTTGACGGATCACTTCCTGTCAACTTCAGCTCATTATCCAGGAAGATGATCTAGAAACTTCCTTCCAGTACCTTGGAGCTTGCATGTCTCAATGGCAAGTTTTCCACATTCGACAACAGGCTTACATCATTGGCCTTCGATCGAATGATTCTACAAGTGTTCGACTTCAACTCACCTATTCACACTTGTAGATTGTGCTAGTGTACCTTGAGGACCATTGTCACTATTGGTGGTTTCTCTCATGCCAATTAATAGTTTACATCATTGGCTGGTAATCAAGTGGTTTTCTATCATGTTTGACCTCAACACATCTATTCACATGATAAAATTTGTACATTTATCGGATCAGGATAGATATGAAGACCATGATATTATTTGTCAAAGTCCAGGTTGCGAGGAGTTATTGAGTATTCATGATTTTATACATGATACATTTTAGTCGGATGGCTACGTCCATGCCATGGATCCATACACATGATCCTTTCTGGTCGAATGGCTACGCCCATGCCGTGGATTCATGTATTGTTAGATGCCTATTCAGAGATGTATCATTAGGCATGTCTATATCAGAGATGTCAGAAATGTATATTGTATCATGCTTCATTTGCAGATTTCTTGATGGTGTTTTTCGGGAACTTGACTTGAATTGTAAAGCATTTTAGCCATCACCTCCTATTCTACCTTCATGCTTTAGGGGGCATCTATTATATAGTAATTTGTCGCACTCCCTGTCCCATACCCTGAGCTGTTGAACTTTTCTCAAAATGTCGTAAAGTGACAAAAGATGTTAGTGTACTCACTATGAAACACATACAGAAACATCCCCGAAGAATAGAAGAAAAACTACTTTGAGTTAATTCTGGAGAAATTTTCCTGAAACCCTAGTTTTTAGGACCAGTGCGCTTTGCACTACTACTGGCCTGCGCTGATAGTAGGTTGTAGTTTGTTGACCTAGCACTACCAACATGAATTTTGATATGAAAACCCACGTTGAACCTCTTCTGGCAGTCTTTCCTAAATTGGAGGAGAAGCTTCCCCCGCTAGAATCTTTGAGAACAACGAGTTAGATGTTGTTGGATAGAGATATGGTTGAGATCTCCCATTTTGAGTCCTTGATCCTACCTTTAGGGATCTTCCCCTTAAGATGTGGACCTTCCTCCCTCTCTTATGGATCACTAACTCTCTCTTCCTTCCTATAAATCAAGTCCCTTCCATCTCCACATGGTTGGTCATTGCTTGCCTGCATTCCTATGCTGAAACTATGCTTAAACACTACCCCTCTAACTACAAAGGAGGTCTCCAAAATCAAGGCAATGGTTGTATGCTTCCCTTTTTGATTCATTAATATATACATCTGGTGTTTACTTTCCATAAATGTCTAAATATTTATTCATTTAGGATGATGCTCCTTGATTTGTCATGTAGTTTATGTTTGAATTATACTATGTATGCTCTTGTATCTCTTGTTGTATTTTGATCTCTCTTGCAGGTATTCAGACGCAAGGAATAACGAGGAGAGAGCCTAGAAGCTAAGGGATCGAGATCACCATCAAAGGTTGAGCACTTAGCATCAGAGTGAGGTAGGCTGCTCTCTCTCACTTTGATTTTTCAACATAAACTAGTAGCGTTTTGTACTAGTTTGTCTGGTTTATTGCTAGATCCTCTCATAGGACTAGAGAGATCGCTTTTTTCTGCATAAGGGATTTATCTTCACGACAACTTAGCTTGTGTTAAAGATATATCCTCTACCATTCTCTTCATTGGTGACACACTAAACCAAGCAAAGTTAAACTAAGTTATTTTGATTGGGGATGAGGAGTATATAGATGCACAAGTGAAAAGAAATGTCAGAGTCTTAGTTTTCATCTCGGTGTTTCTTCGTTGCTAGCAGGCCTGGAAAGTACCCTAGAGGAGTCACTTCAAGAACACAAACATTTCTCTGTTTCCAGTGAGCTTGGACAGTACTCCTGACAGAATTGCTTGCTTCACTTCTCTACACAGGAAGCCTTTCTCTTATTTCACATTTTGTTTTCATTTTGTTCATAGAACTGTGCGTAGGAACTTATTTATTTAATGAGGTAGAAAAGGAATCTCGTCTTATTGAGAGTGGAA
This sequence comes from Pinus tabuliformis, assembly GCA_031772625.1. Lineage (NCBI taxonomy): Eukaryota > Viridiplantae > Streptophyta > Pinopsida > Pinales > Pinaceae > Pinus > Pinus tabuliformis. Next base: position 1,431,214,809 of record CM062804.1, on the reverse strand, counting down.
TAGGTTGTCACTTCAGAGAAGGATTTTTATTTATACCTTTGACACACTTGTTAAGGTTTTCCTCCCCTCCTTACTCTACTCGACTTAACTGAAAAGTATTAACCGGAAATAAAAGACCATTTAGAGTAGGAAGTACTAGTTACAGGTTCAAGCATTGTGATTCTACTGTGGTTTTCTATGAAAATAACGTATTTTCCATCAAAGTATCATCGACTAAAGAATGCAAGACTTATGGAAGGAGAGGGAATAAATAGATAACCAAGCGTCTACAATAGCACAAATTCCTCGTGGAGTTCACCATGCTTGCTTCAAAAACCAAACATGATCTCATGGGGAAGCTATTCTACAACCAAAAGAAAATAAATAAAATAAAATAGCGGAGCAGAAAGTAAATCAAAGAAAAAAAAAGTGAAAGCAACAAAGAAAAACAAATAACTACTCCTACTCCTAACCTAATCAGAGAATAGGCCATACTCACGTAAATTGAAACTTCTAGTGTAGATACTAGTGCATTGGCTGACTTATGTAAGCGAGGGGATTCATATCAAGAAATATATTCAATAGTGAAATTAAAAAAGAAAAATAAGACAATGAAAACCAAAACACTCGAAGTTCGAATATGCATGAAGAAAAGTATGAAAGAAACGTGCATGAAAGACATTATGCAGATGCATTTCGGTGTTTAGACACACTGCAACTTGAAGATACACAACAACAAACTTCCGAATTGCAGAACCAGGAGAACATAATGAAAGAAGAAAACTTTCATTTTGCAACCATTCTCTCCAGGTATGACTCTAATGACCGAGCTATATGATCATACAACGTAGATGGAGGATGCGAAAATTGTGAAAGAGATTAATTTTCAATGTGTGCGGCAGAGTGATGAGGAGAGTTGAAAGATACATCACTATTCTGATTAGAATTGGAACTAATCCCAAGACTGCGAGAACCTGACAAAAACATTAGCTCGGGCTAAAGTGCCATGAAAACTTGTGGAAGTTCCAAATCATCAGAAGGTAGATCATCAAAGACTAGTGGATTAGAAAAATCAACAATGGAAAAATCAGAATCGTGATCAGATGAACGATTGAAAATACCACGACAACGACGATAAAAAAGTTCAAAATGAAAAATAGAGGCATTCTCATGATCTGATGAATCATAAAGAAGGGAAGATGGAAAACAAGAAATGTCACCCTCTAATTAATTAGAATGATGAGATGATAGAATGGGGAAATTTAAAAGAGAATATTTTTCCTCTCCGTATTTGGATGAAAGACTAACATTCCACGAGTTCTGAAAATGATCGGAAGTAGTAATATCATCAGAAACTAATTTTTCTCAATATTTAATAGGAGTTAAAGAATCGCGGAAAATGTTAGGCTAATGAAGGAGAGGTGTAGAAGGAGAAAAATCCTTTGTCATCACAAATTCTTGTTCAGATGTGGACTCCCATACATAGTCATTGTAAATGATATCACAAGTTTTTTGTGGAATACCAACTCCATCCAGAGCTTGGTCATCATGAACATTCAAAGAAACATTCGAAACGGGTGAACACAACAACTCACAATTCAGAGGACCAGAGGAACCGAAGGATAGGGGATGAGGAGATAACCCTTGATCACAAGCATCAGATTTGTAGTCCAAACTTGCGTTGGAATTATGAATATGTGGGGTAGGAGAAAATGGTGGTAAATCAACAGATTAATTCTCAAGTTATCCCACCTCAACCTATGAAACCAAAGCTGTTTGATTAGAAGGAGACAAAGAGTCAATCAGAGTAGCAACTTCATCCGTCGCAGATTTAGAAGCTCTAATACCAAAATATGTTGGGAAACTTTCAAAAGATTGATATTCATGTGAATTCATCGAAATGTGAATAATAAATTCAAAATTATCTTTCATTAAAGGGAAATCAACATCATCTTCAAAAAAATAAAAAAAACAAAAAAAATAAAATGAATGAAATGATCATGAAAATCATCAAGATATTCATCAAGTGCTTTCCTCAATCACATAATTTTCTTGAACACAAATTTGTTATCATACCTATCAAAGGTGCGGTAAAGTTTTGTGGAAATATGTTCGAAAGAGTGTATGGAAGCAACAAGCAGTGTGTAACACCATTTCCTTACACACCCTTCATATGTAAGAGTGAACAACGTACAAGAAACCTCCTTGTAATGTATATTGTGCTTCGTGCAAAACTCAAGAAAACAAGCAATGTGCTCAATGAAGGTCGTTTCACTCTCACCATTGAATTTGATATTTGATAAGTCATTAATGATTTCCATCAACACTTTTAATTTTGAAGTTTTAGAAAAACAGATTGGGGCTAAGATATGGCAGGAAGCCATTAATGAGTGCGGAAAGTTCAAACAAACTTCATGGGCTCAACTTGTCATATGGCTCTCCTTCTAGCACCAAAAATGTTGATGGTGCTGGACCCACCAATATTCAGGGGATATCTATGATATGAAGTCCCAACTAGACCTCACATCATTTGGAGTAGCAGTCTCATCAGTGGGGTGTTAATGATATTCCTTGGTTGCGAAAACGGATATAGTGGTGCACGGTGACTTTGGTGAGATAAAGTGTGTGACCATGAGGAAGGTCAAGTGCGATGCATGGTGGTTCCAACACACGAAGGGAAAAAAAATTGATCCCCTTAGAAGCCTGTAATAGTACGCAGCTTGAAAGGAACACATGAGCATAATGACATCACAAGATAATATGCAGAATAGTCCACAAGTTAACAATGACGAATTAATACAACAACACACATTCAACAAGATTCATACAAATGAAAATGAAATAGTTCATAAGCATAAGCATAAGTTAAATAACATACATTGCAAATACAACAAGAATAGTCCTACTATATTCACAACATATGCATGAAAGCATGCTGACTTTGAGATTTTATTAAAAGTGAAAGTTCCAATCATACATACACCATTGACGAACCACTAGCCCCAATAGTGGAACATGAAGTCAACAACACCTACTCCTCCAAATAAGTATACTCCCTCTATGTTACAGAGAAGCCAAGACTCTCACAAAAATCCCAAGCTCTTTCTAAGCCTAAGCCTAGCCAAAAGCTTGGCTCCCAAAATCCATTTACATGAGTTATAAGGTTTTATTTATAACAAAAGGGGGTGAATCTTCAACTCCCCTTTGTGACCTTTGGACTACCCTCATTACTCTTCAATTTCTTTACAAAATAACTCATTACATTACATCATGACTCTTCACATTCCAATGTTGACACTTGGAATTCCATTTACAAATTAATTACAAATAATATTACAATTTACATTAGTACCCATATAAAACAAAGTAGGGTAGAAACAACTTGACAGCTTAACAAGACGAAATACTATGATGCTTGGGTTTGTGGAAACTCTAGCTCAACAACTTCCACTTGATGTTTTTCAGTCACATGGCGGTGCCAAGCCTGGTACTGTGCAATGACATCCCCAAACTGTGTGATGGTGTCTAGCCGGAAACGGACTTTAGCCTCCATGGAATCTCGGTACAATGATTTGGAACCAATTTCTACTTCCTTCCACAACATGATCAACATTTTTCACACTTAGAAAAGAACACTAATGTAGTTGTGCATGTTCTGTCTGTTCACCTCCAAGTCCTCCTTGGTGACAATTTGTCTCAGCTGCTCCAAGTATTCCCATACCTCCTTTTTGACCTAGTTCCTAGGTTTGGCTTCAGTGAGTGAGCCAACTTATGGGATCTAATGGGTATTCACCAAAGAATCCAGAATGTTGTATATCCATGCATACGAGGCCTGAATGTTACCAATAAATGAGGCAAACTATTTGTTGTTCTGGATCAACATCTGCACTCTTTCTTTCTCTAGCTCTACCTGTGGCTTAATTATCTTGCCCAAGTCAAGCTGTGCCCCTTTGTAACACATTTTCCATTTGTGCACGACAATAATTGCAACTTGAAAATTTATGAGAGTTTTGATGAAGTCTTTACACTGTTGCTGCAAGCCAAACACACATACAACTGCCTTATGCAAGGAAACAAGCTCCTCATAGAGATCCCTCATGGTCTCTCCAAGTTTCGATACTTCATGAATTATCACTACCTTCATTTCCTCCAAGTGGACCTATGTGGATGCTGCGTTCTGAGCTGCTGCACGTAGTTGTTCAACCTCTTGCCTGGAAGCATACAAGTTATTTTCCAATTGCTTATTCTCAACCATCAAACATTGAGTGTTTGACTTTTCTACACCTACGAAGGCCAGGTTAGCTGAGGCAATGGCTTTGGGATCTCTCCTGGTGAAGGCCATAATGACCCTTTCTCTCATAAATGCAGGATATGCGAGATCATCCGAATAATGCTTCTTATGTGATTGTACAATCTTCTTCTGGAGTTTGTCATATGATAAATTGTACCTCTCCATAACTAGATCATCATCAAGAGGAATAATTTCCCCTTCCTCATATGGAGCTGACTCTGCTGCTGGAGGTGGTGGAGACTGAATAGTGACCTGTTGTGTGCTTGGCATCAAGTCAACATCCTTATTTTGCAGCTTTGGTTCTGCCTCCGTATCATTGATATCTATCATTTTTTCAATTTGCTGAGCAAGATCTTGGTCCTGTATCCATCCACCCTCCTCCTCTACTGGTTGCTGGTTCTGTTCTTTATCTTCAACTTGTTTCCGCATTATTTCTTTTGCGATTTCATGTTGCCTCTCTTCTTCTTCTTTCTTTTGCTTCTCTTCTTGTTCTTGCTTCTGCTTCTCTTCTTGTTCTTGCTTCTGCTTTTCTTCCTCCAATCCCCTCTGCTTCTCTTCCCTCTTCACCCATTCTACTCTCTGTATCCTTTGTTTCCTCGCTGCCTTAATTGCTAAAGCCACTTTCATGATAGTTGTATCTACTTTCATCTTGTGGCTTCTTTCTCGCCCTGGACTGTGAGCAACCTTTCTCTTTCCTTTATCCTACCTAGGGTTACTCGCTTCTGCTGGCACTGCTTCTAGAGTTGCTGCCTTCTAAGGAGTGACCTATGAAGTTCCTGTAAAACTGACTGGCTCATGGGTCTAGGAGGCATTATAGAAATTCTTCCATGGATCCTCCTCCTACCAATGAAATGTCCCGTTGAGCCACTGAAAGTGAATTACCACACAATGGTTCTTACAAATACCATGGGGATTATATGGATTAAAGTATCAAGTACCGAATGAAAACTTCTCTATCACCTTTCCTTCGATATTCATGAATTTTAGGTTCTTTATATCATACAATCCAATTTGCATAGGAAGAGTTGGCCAAGGTGATTTCTTCTTCCTGTACAAAGCAACTGATAACCTTGTGGCAAGATGACACAACAATTATTGCATGAAGAGCTTGTCAATGGCATACCTTGGCAAAACATTCAGCGGATTCTCTTCGCCAAACACTCTAAGGAAGGTGCCATCTGGTGAGGCAAACCAATTTGCGATCTTTGATATTGCCTCCATTGCCACATGAGACATGCAAGGTGGTTTTTCCTCAAACATCATCCTGTATAGAGGGATGAGGAAGTGGTCAGTTGGCTTCTCCATAACCCCTCGATGGCTTCAATCCAAGAGCAACTTATAGTGGATGTGCATGGCAAGTTCTCGAGGTGACTAGGCTCAGTTCATACCAGGGAATGCATTATGTGCACAATTACATCTTGTAAATATGTAGACACAAAAAATATCACTTGCACGCCCTTGGGAGGATTCGGGGCGTTACCTACATGGATCCTTAACTTTTGAGCCACCAAATATGACCAGTTGAGCAACTTTCCATTGTTCACAACCTGGTTTAGTAGGACTGCCCACCCTTCCAGAAAGGTCTCTGTGTTCCATTGAGCGTGGATTCTATAGGATAAGATGATAAACACCTCATAGGCCCTCTTGAGAGATCTTGTATTATATGTGTTGTTGGTTTTCTTTAGAAACTTTGATGTCTCCTTCACCCAACTCTTAACAACATCCCTCATGATCAAATAGTTGTTGGTGGCATATAAGAGTGAATCCATGCATGTTTCTGGCTCAGTCAAATGGAACATATGTCGATAATCTACTACCATAAAAGTAGCAAGCCTCCATCCGTTAGCACTGCTCAAAGTCATGGTCTTCACATCAATATGTGAGACAATCCAATTGATGACATCTGCCCATGGGAAGGATGGATATCTACATGCAACCCTGTGTAGCCTTGATCTTTGGAAATTAACGTATACATTCTGGTCCTATAGATCTGTTGTGAATTACTTTGCCGAAAAATCTTCGTTTACTTTCTTCCATGTAAGATTTGAGTCCTTTTCTACATATAGTTGAGTGTCCGAGTATACTGGCAAGTTTACTGGCATTTGCTCAATTGCTTCCCCAGTACTGCTCTTAATGGTATATTTTGAAGCAGTTCCCTTGGGTGCCATGGTAACAATGACTGTTGGAGAGAAGTGCTCAACAATTGTGGTACCCGTGGGACAAAAAAGACACTCATGGCAAGCAAACATTAGCCTTTTGCAAATCTATCTTCAGAGAAATAATAGGTAGCAAACTGGTGCATTGGTGAGAAAATTTGCATAATTTTCTTGAGCAAGTGAGGGAGACTGGTAGTGGGAACTACATATTGTGTAGTCCCAACAACCAAGGTGGAGCCTGAGGCTTGATACTGTGCAATGCGTAGTCCAACCTGGGCAGTGACTAGGAGAGATTGCGCATAACACAATATCAGTGGCCAAGGGACAGATTAAGCCCTGGAACTGCAGAATGCACATTTGATCCAACATGTACTACACACTATGAAGTCTCAAAGGCCAAGCCTCAAATTTTTCTTTTGAAATGTGCAATGCCCAATTGGTCACTGTGAAAACTGGCCAAGGGAAAATGTGAATCTGCCTGGTGGAAGTGTGGGAAATAAGAAAATCTAAGGGATGATGTGAGTCAGAGTGCAAATTTGACTAACTATAGATGAATAAATGTGAATCAAGTGCAAAAATTAACAAACAAAAGGATAAACAAATGTGCGAGGAGAGTTACACAGTGGCGATCACCGGTGTGGAAAAACAAGAAATCAATGTGACACTTATGAAAGGAAAACGACAAATTGAAACAACACTTCTACAAGCTAATACAAGTTAAAATGCCAACAACTATGAAGAGAAGCAAGCAAAACAACACTCATAGAAGCGAAAAAAAAAAAAAAAAAAGAAGACAAAAAACATGCCTAAAGGCAACAAAAGCAAAATTCACCCTGAAAAGCTATGACAGCTCCATTGAAGGTTCATTACTCTCATTGGGAATGCTAGAGCTCCAATATCGAATGTAAAAATGAGCTCTAGAGGTGTTTATTAAATAGATTTGAGTGAATTAGGGTTTATGAAGTGCATGCCAAAAATAAAAGAAAAAGCAACACTTGGTGGAAATTTCTAAAAATAAGGACAGTGCCTCCTTCGGGAAACTAATGATGAATCCCTACTTTTTAGGAATTAATTTTTTACTTTTTCATTTTTCAAGAAACTTTCCATGCACACTGCCAGGAAATATTGCACAATTCTAGGGAATTGGGCAACTTTCCGTCTGAGTGCACTGCACAGTTTCTTAGCTTGGTGATGGATTGCAGAGTTTCTAGGCTTAGTGCTGGGCTACCTTCCATGACTGTGCAGTTTCCGAGCTCAAGGAAAAACTGCCAGTCTGGATTGTGAAATTTAAATAAAGGTTGACTTTCCCTCATGGGTTACGTAGTTTCTGGAGGCAAGCCCATAACTGCTGTAAGGTCAGGTCAAGAGGTTAGCTTGTGACTTAGAAATATTAGCTAAGTATGGAATAAAGCAAACACAAGCATATATGAAAGGTATAAGTCATGATTAAAACATGAATACTTGACGATAATCAAAGATAAGGTCATGCCAATAGAAAGGAATGCTCCAAAATCAAAGCATAGGCAAAATTTTGGAGGGTGGTTGTAGCTGCTACAACACCTCAGTGTACAAGCAAGAAGGGAAAGATGCTAAGTTCACCACTTTTGGCAAGGGTGAATTCCAACAAAATTCCATTGCAACCAATAGAGATCAACCTATTAGGTAAATAAGAGAGAAGCCACAGAGTTCAAGAGAGCATAGTTCCAGTGTTGGACATGTGGAGAGAACCACCTTTGAAGGGACTATCCTCACCAACAACAAAATAATAAAAGGTTGTACCATGTGTAAGTGACAATGCCGGTGAATGATGTGGCCCAAATCGTGCCTAAAATTTATGCTGCATTAGACAATAGGCAAGCAAACCATCAACCCTCAATAATTGAAATGGAAGGTGTGGTCGTCAACCATCCTGTTTTAATTTTAATTGACCTGGTGTTATGCAAAATTTATGATTGCAGACAAAAGTGATTTCCCTAGACCTAGTGGACTGGTCTAGAACAACAAAAAGAAAATAATATAGAGTTCTCCTTAGAGAAATTGGAGAATGAAAATAGGCTTACTTGGAATTTGTCATAATCTTTACTTTCTTCCAAGTTTGTAAGCTCCAATAGTAGCTTTGATTGCTATAATTAGAACTTGCACATACAACTAAAACAAGCCAAGGATCCACAACATCTACGTAGCATAATTCAATTAATTTATTCAATAAATCAATGAAGCATTGAAATATATGAATGTAAATGTAACATAACACATATAGGAAAACAATATACTCTTTGTATTAATAGAAATAGGAGAGAGTTTACAACCAAGCATAGTATCTAATCTTGTAGAGATCTCCCCAAGTTGACTTGTCCTTCCTTGTCACAAAACACACCTCAATGTCACCCTAATTAATGAAGACAATGTCTCTCTTAGATTCAAGGCAACAACATGAGGGCATGATTAGTCTCCAAAAGCCAAACCTGATGTTATGGATGGCAGTAAATTTATAGGAGAGGGATGGTAGTTTAGGATTTACCATAATGAGCTTGAGATCCGCTTATGATGGGAGGATGAGATCAAAGGATAAGAGATGAAGTCTCTAAGGTAGGATTAGATAGGTCTCGATCTTCTTATCCAAGGTAAATGGCTAAAACAACCCCTGGAAGATTTTGGAAGAGGAAGTTTTGACTTTTTTTTTTTTAAATTTTCCGAATTTCTAGAATCATTGCACTTACTCAGTTATGTAGGGTGAATTGCAGTGCACCCTCAGAGAAGGAGAGACTGCACTGCAGTGCTGTTACTCAATTATGTAGGGTGAAATGGGCCTAAAAATATGGTTTTTTAGCAAACAAACCCAGAAACTCAGGCTTTCTAGAGAGGTCATGCTTAGGGATTTGTGAAGGGATGATGAAAAAGTGTTCATGGATCTTGATTGATCCAGTTTGAAGGCCTATTGACCAGATGTGACAAAATGGCCTATAACACCAGGGATCTAATTTAAGTTATATTAGCTCAAAAATTGTAGAAAAATATTCCTTGCAAAGTAGACTCATGAAAAATCATGGCTAGTCCATCTAGCCATAAGAGCCAAAAGGTGGGTGACAAACTTAGTGGAATTGTTCCCCATGGAAATAAGTGGAATGTCCACCACAACCACCCTTAATATCTTTCCTTTGGGATCATATGATTTTCTAATCGACATTGATTGGCTGAAAACCCATAGAACCAAAGTGGACTAGTATAACAAATCACTTGAATGCCTCAACAATGTGAGTGAGGAAACAAGGCTTTAGGGAATAAATAAACTTGTCTCCATCAGGAAAATATCATCACTGCAAGTGAAAAGATGCAACAAAAAAGGGCGCGTCCTGTATGTGGTCCAAGTGACGAGTGATTCTGAAAGTAGTGAGGCCAGAACGGAAGACCACTAGGTGTTAAAGCAGTTCAGTGATGTATTCTCAAATAAGGTACCGTCATTAGGGGAATTTTGAGGTCTAAAATGGGCCTCCTAAGGAAATTATAAAATAATAGTGGAAATGATAAAATAATATTAGATTACGTCATCAAATTTTAGAGAAAAAAAAGAAAAATACTATATTTTCAACTTATCTCCTAATAAGTTTACTCAATTTTTGAGTGGTAACACTCGTTGGATGTAAAATTTGATTCCTCATCCAAGGAGTACCCATGTTGTATACTTTCGATGGACCCTACTAGACGAAAAATGAGAAATAGATGAAAAACGTGATTGCAATTACGTTTTTTTTTCATGTATTTCTCATTTTTCGTGTAGAAGGGTCCATCAAAAGTATGCAACATGGGTACTCCTTGGATGAGGAATTAATTTTTTCATTCAATGAGTACTCCCGCTCGAAATTTGAGTAAAACCTTAGGGATATAAGTTGAAAATACAAGTTGAAAAAGTAGTTTTATTATTTTATTATTTTTTAATCTTTTTGCTTTTTTACTCCAAAAATGGTGAATCAACCCCCATGGTTGACATCATCATCTTGAATCATATTGGTTCTTATAAAGTTGATTTTCGTTGTACATTTTTCTTAGGAGACCCATTTTAGACCTCAAAATTCCCTAATGATTGCAACCCAGAAGGGAGATCGACTTCTCCACTGGATTGATTCCTAGATCAGTGCCAGTTTCAAAAGCCCCATATCGCGTGAGCACGCTAGAGCTAGTGGAGTTAAAATTACAACTGAAAGAAATGTTGGACTAGGGTTATACCAGACCCAATGTGTTTCCCTGGGGTGCCCCAATGCTATTTGTAAAGAAGAAGGATGCCACACTATGGTTGTTCATTGATTACCTACAATTGAATAAAGCTACATTGAAGAACAAGTACTTGATGCCCAAAATTGATGACTCATTCAATTAGTTGAGAGGGGTGATGGTGTTCTTGAAAATATATTTGAGATTTGGATATCATTAGGTTCGAATTAGGGATGAGTATAGCCACAAGATGACGTTTAGGACAAGATACAAACATTATGAGTTTGTGGTGGTGCCATTTGGGCTCACAAATGCACCAACCAATTTTATGTGCCTAATGAGAAACATCCTTAGTAAGTATTTGGACAAGTTTGTATTGGTTTTATGGATGACACCTTGGTTTACTTAAAGACTAGAGAAGAGCATGGAGAGCATTTGAAAGTGGTATTGCAGTTTATGAGAAAGAACAAGCTCTATGCCAATATCAATAAATGTGATTTCTTTCAATCACAACTTCAATACTTGAGACACATCATTTCCAGGTAAGGAGTGGTTGTGGATCCCAAGAACATTAAGGCCATTATGGAGTGTCTATTAGTGAAAAATGATGAAGATGTTGAGACCCTGGGTTTAGGCACATGGGCCAATAAAGGCTCCGCCATACTCTAGTGTAGCGTCGACATTTTCACCTTACTCAAGAGATTATGGCATCGCACCCGAGGTGCACTATGATCTCACTTGGTTAAGGGACCAGAATCAGGGATAAGAGGAAATCATACGAAGCACCCAACAATTGTTAAACTTAGAGCCAAGACATTAGACATGCAATCGGTGCTAAATGCAATAGCTTAAGTATTCTAAGGACACATAACACATATATGCATTCATAACAAAATTTTTAAAAGGGTGCTCATAAACTCAATACGAGAATACTCTCAAGCATCCCTGTAACTTCCTATTTCATTAATATCAAACACCATTACATCAATACATTTGGCTCATAAGCCTTTTCAATAGAACATATACTATAAGTATAAGCTAACGTATAACCAAGAGATTAAAAAATCATGCAAACTTAGTAGGCTTTGCAATATCACTTCAATACTCGTTTTCCCTCCTCTCTCTACCTTTTCCTTCAGCCTTTTAAACAATGCACTCGCCTGAACTGTTATTTTCCTCCTCAGATTCTCTACCCTTCTCCTTTAGGCTACCTCTATTACTTGGATGTGACTACTTCCTTGACTATTAGTGAACGTTTGGGCTCGACTGTGGCTGTATGTGCCCTCATTTCTCTGGCTGATCCTCTGCAACTCCCAGTCTTTGGTGAGTTCCTTCTTCTTTGTCGACTGTCTTCTCCGTAACTTTCCAACAATCATTATTGGTCAAAATGTGGTTAACGTCAAAACATGAAAAACGGAATTCCTCAAAATGAAGAACCCAACAGGCCCTAACCAAAGTCCATTGAATTTTCCCCAAGTCAATCATTTGTTGGTGTTACTGGTGCTTCCTATTGTTGCGGTGCTTCTGCTTATGCTGCTAGGGTCCCCAGATGCTTGCCATGGTGAATATCTGAGTTCAAGGGGTTGATACTCGGTAAAAGGTGCCATTTATTTGCCTTTTGGTTGGCACCACTTCCACGTAGCTAAGGAAAAAATGAGATATCCACATGTAAAATAAGCTTCCCTCTTGTAGACATCTTCACAGGCTTTGAAGAGCTCATTTAACAGAAAACTGCACCAATTTAACTATGTGCCTTATACAAAAGCTTCCACAACGGAGATAGTGTCCAATCTTCATTCGCCCCTTGAGAAATGACACATGATATTTCCAATGATTGTATAGTAGGAAATATTAATGGTGGGCTTGTTAATTGGTTCAATAAGGGCTCATTTACCACCATGCTAAGTCTCATACCTGTTGTAATAGTTGTCATCGCCCATCTTCTTTCCCCACTTTGAACTATTATGGAATGCAGTTAACACTACGACTCCTGCAGTAGACAATATTGTGAGTCTGTGAATGTCGACGACATGGTTGGGTATTCCTTGTCAAGCCATAGAGACCCTCCATGCATTCTGCTGATTAGGAACTTGGTACATTTTATCGCTGCTCCCGTAGTGCCAAACACTGGTAGAATTTGCATATTTAGCAGCGTCGACCTCTATATGCCTTTGAATTCTTCTTTAACTCTTGAAAAATAGCTTCCATTGGATTTGGCAATAAATTCTGTATAAGTTTCACACTTGAGTGCTGGAAAATGGAATGAGTCTGAGAGGTTGTTGTCCACAAGCATAGGCTTGCCATATTTCCATAGATAGGCTCAATTTTAGTGACTCTGGAGTCTACTTCGGTTGCTGGAACAAAGATTATGGTCCTAGTCATGGTTGTAGTCTAGTGACTATACACAATAGTTACAGGGAGGCTTGAATTTGGGTTAAGGGTTATGGAAATTCGACACAGAATCCAAAATGTGTAATTTAACCAAATATGCTTGCTTTTGAGGAACTTATTGTTGCCATGCAAACTAAATAGACATAATCGACACGACGTTTGTGATTAGACCACTTAACTAATTAATACAATAACTTTCCATACTTGATTCAAATGATGGAAATAACGATGATTGTGACTTGGACCTGACCGGGATGACGCAAAAACTAAAAAAGGAGGGTGGGGATGATGGGTAATTATGATGATATGATGGCAGGTTCCTAGAAGTTGATGAACGGGTCAGTAGATATTTATCCCAAATTTTAACTTACATAGGGAATTATTACTAAATATTATGGATAAGATGATTGACACATGTGACTCCCCAACCACAAGGAGTTGCGGAGGGATGCACTCGACTAACACTACAAAAAGGACTAAGTTAAATTTATTCGTAATCGACTTGGTTGAAACATCTGATGAAACTAAAATAACTGAAGCAACTGAAGAGACTGACACACTGAAGTAACTAACTGACTCTACCTAGACCTAAATGCGATCCCCTTCCGAAGATCAAATCATTTTGATGTAGAAGTAGTTGTGCCATGGAAGGGCTTAAAGCATGCACCATTAACCCAACCAGGCAGTAGGACTCCATCAAGTTGCGCGAGCTTTACAACTCCCGATTCCTTTACTTCCGCAATAATGAATGGTCCTAACTAATGCATTCTCAACTTTCTAGGATGTTTTAAGAACTTACTATCGTATAAGAGGACTTGATCCTCAAATGCAAAGGGTTTCTACTTTATGTGCCGACCATGCCATGCTTTCTGCCTCTCCTTCTCGATAGTTTGTGGAAATATGCTAGAAATATGGCTTCATCCAACTCCCAAAGTTCGTCCAAGAATTTTGTAATTGATTCATCTTCTATCATGTGTGTAGCCCATGCAATGAAGAGATTGGGGATGATGAACTCGGTAGGTACTATGGCTTCTGATACGTAAATAAGATGGAAGTATGTATACTTGTGTAGGAGCTTAATGGTTGTATAATAAGCCCATAATGTGTCTGACATTCATTCAACCCAGTAATCTCAATTAGTAGAACATATCTTTGTGAGGCCCCTTTCTAAAATTTTGTTAAAAGCTTCCACAATACCATTTTCCTGAGGGTGGTATGGGATGCTCTTATGGTGCTAGATCATAAAGTTCTACAAAAATGAAGCAACTGCCTCATTAATGAAGTGGGTCACCTAGACACTTGTGAGGCTCTGGGGGCACCCAAACTGAGTGATAATATTTTTGAAGATGAACTTGGCAGTAATGTCTATGGTGCAATCTTTAACTGGTGCAATTTTAGCCCATCTGATAAGGTAATTTGTGGCAGTAATAATGTACCTGGCTTGGGAATGATGTGTTGGAGGATTAATGGGTCGCACAAAATCGACCGCCTACTTCTCAAATTCTTGCAATGCCTGTACCGGTTGTAAGGGAAGCTCATCCTAGTACGATGAATTTCCCACTTGTTGGAAAATGTTGCATTTTTGAGCGTATTCCTTCACATATTTGAAAAGTTTAGGCCACCAGAGTCCTACTTGCAACACTTTCCTTGTGGTTGTCTTCCCTTCCATATGTCCAACCACGAATCCCGAATGGAATTCCCATAATACATCTTGTTTCTCATTATTGAGAACAAACCTACACAATATCTGGTCAAGGCCCATCTTGTATAACTAACCTGAAATAAACTGGTAATATGCAGCTCATACCACCATGTGCCTCCACTATGTTGATGTGTACTCCTCCGGGCATTTACCTATGGCTAAGAATAATGTAATGTCCTCCTAGTAGTCTGGTATGGCCTCGACTTGGAACATGTCGACATTTAGCAATTGATCGTCTACTGATCACCCATCTTCACTCGACTCTAACTAGGAAAGATGATCAGGGCCCACGTTCAACCTTCCTAGCTTGACAATTACTTCCAATGTAAACGCTTGGAACAACATAATCCATATACAAATCCTTCCTTCAAGTACATGCTTGTTCACTAAGTACTTCAGGGCATAATGATCCGTAAAGAACTTGAATGGGCGCCCCAGAAGATAGTGCCAAACTTTTTATAGTGAGCACACCATCGCAAGTGATTTGTGCTCAGTTGTGGTCTAATTCCTTTCGACCGTGGACAATTTTCGGCTAGAAAATTAGATTGGGTGATCAAGGTTTGGCGAATCCTGATGCATCAATATGGACATGAAATTTCTTGTTCCAATAAGGATAGACTAGGATTGGTGCGGTTACCAGTTTTTCCTTCAGCACATTGAAAGCAACTTCACATTCATCAGACCATGCAAACCTTTCAGATTTATTCAATAGCTTTTCCAGTGGTACAGTGATCAAGGCGTAGTCGCAGATGAATCTAGAGTAATATCAAGTATGACTGAGGGTGGATCTCAGCTGCTTAACACTCATCGACAGGGGCATATTTAGGATTACTACAACTTTAGCAGGATTAACACAGACTCCCTCTTTAAAAACTATATGGCCCAGAAGTATTCTGAACGGGACGATAAATATGCACTTCTTCAAGTTTAAAGATATGAAGTTGTCTACAATGGTCAAACATCACTTGGAGCAAATGGGAATGCCTTTTTAGAAAAATGTAGATGGTCCAATCATCCATGTAAACCTCTAGAAACCCATGAATATAATCCTAGAAGGCAGCGATCACAATCCTTGAGAACACTGTCGGTGAATTCTTGAGTCCAAAAGACATGATGTGGTAAGCATAGGATCCCCATTAAATTGTGAATGTGGTTTTTTTCTTATCCTCTTCTACAATATGGACTCGGTGGTAACCAAAGAATCCTTCTGTAAAAGAAAAAGCTTCATTTCCTGCCACATTTTCTAGAACCTCATCACTGAAAGGAGCAGGGAAAGGGTCATGAACACAAGCATTGTTCAGACTCTGGTAGTCAACACAAACCCAAATTTCTTTAGTCTTTTTTGTTATGTATAAAAATTGGACTAACCCACTCTGCCTCGTCAATCAGGAAGATAACCCCTGCTTCCAATTTTTTTCTATTTCCTTCTACACCTTCTCTTTAACTCTCGGGTTCAGTCTATATGACTGATGTTTCACTGGATTTGCATAAATTTTAAGCACAATCTTCATATCCCCTAGTTTTCCCTTAATCCCCTTAAGCTTTGCAACAGATGAAGGGAACATGTTTTTGTATTCTCTTAGGAGATTGAAGATTCCTTTGGTACTCTACCCATCCTATTAATCTCCAATCAAAGCTAATTTCAACTTTTTGTCAGTGCCAATATTGTGTTTTCATAACTTCAGAGGTAGTAGCTGTGGACCATCAGTTACATGCCCATCTTCAACGCTCTGTTCCCCTTCAGATTCCTTAAATTTCAGATGCCTTAATTCCTCTAAATCATCTCCATCAGGCTCCTGGTCTATCTTCCTGCAAGCCTTGGATTCATGGAATCCAGATTCATATATGTGATCAAAGGTGTTTTGGTCTATGTAGCCCTTAGTCAAATATCCTACCAAGAGAAAAATCCTTTTGACAGCTTGTAAAGCAACTATTATCCTCTCGTCATCATTGGTGAAGGAAAAATCACTAACAAATTGAGCTTCCATACAATCCTACTCACCAGTCTGTCTTCTTATTTCTTCCTTCACATACCATGCCTTCGGAAATGTCCCCAGGGTGTGGACAAAGCTATGCACCCACAAGTTCTCCGGAAGTCCTTCTTTGATCCATATGGCCTTATGGTATTGCAGTTGTTGCCGAGGGTCGGTGCTCCCCCGATACTTAACAAATTTAGGCAGGTAGTCCTCTGAATGCCCGAATTTGGCCACCAATTCTGTCTTAACTTCCTGCCATTCTATGAGATGGTTGTGATCATATCCCCACCACCTTGCTGGTGTCGCTTGTAAGACGAGGTCCAGTAATGGTAATTTGTGTATTTCATAAATGGTTGCATCAACTTCGTTAATAAAATCAGTAACAAAATTCATGCCATTAAAAATAGAAACTTCCCCTACCTCAGTACCAATCTAGTTGATACGGTGGATCGTGTCACAATGCCTAGTGTTGATCTCATGGAAAATTTACTGCCAGTCATCCCATGTAGCCTAAAATCCAACTTCAGAGCTCTGAACACTCCTCCAACTGATCGATCCTCCTGTTGTAGGATTAATATAGTCTTCCCTTTTTCCTGCTATTAGCCAGTATAACTGGTCCAAAAACTTAGATTCTTCTGTGTCATCCACTGGCTCTGTGAACCTCAACCCTTGATATGGATATAGGTGTCGGATCACCCTAAATCTCTCCACCTCAAAGGTCATTGCCTCCTTCTTCATATCAATTACTGCATAATTTTCAAAGGCCTAGTCTATTCCTAGTAATGCTAGATAGGGGTCTTTATCTCCCATAATATCTATTACTTCAAAGTCAATGTAGGTTTTTACCCCTTCTATGTCGACCTCTACATCCTCTAGACGTCCCACATGGAGGATACAATACTGGTTCGCCATGCGTAACTGGATCGGAGAGAAATCTAGCTTAGGCCTTCCCAAGGCTTCCCAAGTTCTCCTTGGTAGGATATTCACATCTAAGCCCAAAACTAGCATTGTATCTTTGATTTGGAACCCTGCAATTTGTGTCTCAACCCAAAAATCCCTCCCTCTTCTCTTCGTGTTCCTACGCACCCATATGGAGTGTCTTTTGGGCATATTAGAGGAAATGAGTCCTTCTCCCACTGCCCCATATTTGAGAACAACTTTAAGATTTTCCCGCAATTGTCTGAGCATTTTCTCATCATCCACAATATGCAGAAACAACCTGAACCATTCAAATATTGGTTGGGAATTATTTTACAAGAGGTTCAGACTCTTGGCTTTTGAAGTTTCTGGTTACTCTCCTTGGAGCTCAACAGTTGGAGTCAAGCTTTTGAAAATCTCCATGGACTCTTTGTAATAGTGCTTATGTTGGCTGGAATCATACGAATGCTTTAGTGAGGCCAACCTTATAATTGTTGGCTATTCGACAATTCCCAAGTCAACCATGGTCTTCTTCCCTCCTTGGGTGACTATATTAATGTTTGAAAGGTGAGATATCTCGAGTTACCCTAGTTCAACATTAATTAAATTTTCTCCCCTTTGGTGGTTGTGCTCTTCCCATTTGGAAATCAACTCTGGACATTCTTCCATGCACTGAGAGCCCCATGGTCTTTAGGGAAGCAGGAAATCTCTTGTAACATGCCCTTCTTGATAAGAATTATAACAACAGATCAAACCTTTACCTACTATCCCCCCCCGCTTTTTTAATCCTCCTCCTCATCCTCGAGGAGCTTCATTGATCTTGTAAGCAGAATGGTCCAACCGATCATCTAAGGTATCTAATGCCCTACACTAATCAATGTGGTGAGTAGGTGATCCACAAAGCTCATAGAAAAAATTGTTTGGGACATTTGAATACTTCTATATAAGTGGATAGAGGTGAGGGAGATGGCCATAGGTTCTATAAATTTCACAATATTCGGTTGGAGCTATGCCCTACTGATTAGGAAATGCATGGAACTACGTGCAGGCTGCATGTAGCCCTTACGTACCAACCTGCGCAACTTTGATGACGGGTAAATATGTAGAAGGCCCCACCGGTATGGAGGGAGTGCTTAGGCCTCTTACTCATGGGCACTTCGTGGCATGATGCCCCTCGACATGGAAGTTGGTACACCATATGTGTGATTGCGATGATCGCACCGATTGCATGTCCCTTAACTTCTTTGTCAGATCAGCGATCTAATGCTATAGTCCTATGAGAGTAGGATCATGGGAGACCATTCCTCCTCAATGTTGGGTATCCTGCCATGGCCTCGATTTGTGTCATCTGTTCGATGGAATCTTGCAGAGTATCCATCTTCTATCGAGTCAATGGTGTGTGGGTGAGTGGAAATAATGATTTGATAAAAAAAATCTCGCTGATGATTGGGTAAATAGGGTAGCTTAGATTGCTAATGGAATCCTTAAATTTTTGTATCATCTCACAAGTGGTTTCACCCTCCCTCTACTTAATTTCTCACAGTTCTTATAGCCCTTTCTAGTTAGTCTGAGGGAGTTTAAACTATTGGACAAACTCCCACTGAGCCACATCTATCGTCGGATTTTTTTGTAGTGTGGACCACTTGATGAACCATATCAGTGCTTTATCTCAAAGAGTGGTCTAGAATTAAATAATCTTCATGGCATATGGAGTCTAGAAATCTCTCCAGATGGCCTCGCGTAGGTACCAATTCCGTTCGACATCTTCATTCCCTTTCCCAGAGAATTTAGGGTATCTAGTAAAGGATCCTGTTATGTTGCCAACCATACATGGTTTAATTGATAAAATGAGTACAAATCCTTGGGAACCCGGTTGTGATGATCCTTCGGGACCCAAACTACAATTACTATTTCTACCAATAAAGGGACCAACCTTGTAGGCGGTGTGTACACTGTGGATTCTAATAACTTTAACCAGCTTAGACAAAAATTGACTAGGGTTGTTATAAAGTACCAGGGGAAGGTGTGGGGAGGTACTACCCGAGCTTCTAGACAACAAATCACTACTCGTGGGAGACACATAATTCTTGGAAAATAATTTTCTCATAGTGAAGTGCATGTCATCATCTGGCCTTTCCTTGGTTTGGCCTATATGGCCCTATCTACCTGGAATTCCCATGTCTGCTAATAGGATAAAGTATCTATTGCTTCTCTGCACCTCTATCACTATGACAGTATCAGCCTCTCCTATTGGACCAGATCTCACTCTCGCGTCATCCCCATCACTTCTCAACTTCAACTAACTTCTTTCTCCTTCTTGCATCCTCAAACTACTCAACACTGCTCCTACATAGCGTAGTTCCTTTTGTCATCTATGAATCTATTGCAAATCTTTCTCTTGCCATTCTTCAGCTATCTATGCCCTCCTTTGTGCTCTCAAATATCTAGCCTTCCTGAAATCATCTACATCCATTTCTCCAATATTTTCATAGCTCCCATCCATGTAGCATTCCCCCCTTTAGGCCCTTCCCCCAGTACCAAGGCTTTAAGCTGCCATAGGTGGCTTTTGGAACACCAATAAGTTCTCTTCTACCATTAGAACTTTAATACATAACATGATTTCCTTTAGTACTCTCCCTCACAACCTTACCACGACCTTACTTGATTAAGGGAGAAGAATCAGGCATTAGAGGAAATCATACGAAGCACCCAACACTCATTAAACTTAGAGCCAAGACATTAGACATGCAATTGGTGCCGAAGAAACAGATTAATTATTCCAAGGAATCATAACACACATATGCATTCATCACAATTTTTTTAAAAGGGGACTCATAAACTCATTATGAGAAGACGCAAGCATCCCTGTAACTTCCTCTTTCATTAATATCAGATATTATATCAGTACATTAAGCTCATTAGTCTTTTCAACAGAACAAATACTAGAAGTATAAGATGACATATAACCAAGAGGTTACAGAATCATGCAAGCTTAGTAGGCTTTGTGACAACAATTTGGTACCATGTTTCCCTCCTCTCTTTGGCTTTTCCTTCAGCCTTTTAGACATTGCGCTCGCCTGAACTACTACTTTCCTCCTCAAATGCCCTGTCCTTCTCTTTTTGAATGACTCTATTACTTGGCTGTGACTACTTCCTCGGATGTTAGCGAACATTTGGGCTCAGTTGTGGATGCATGTGCCCTGATTTCTATGGCCGATCCTTCAAAACTTCCAGTCTTTGGCAAGTTCCTTCTTCTTCGTTAGCTGTCTTCTCCACGAATTTCCAATGCTCATCTTTGGTCAAAATGTGGTCAACGTCAAAACGTGACAAAGCTTAATTCCTCAAAACAAAGGATCGAATAATGGCCTACTCTATTACAAATTGTACCTCGGGGGTACTTTTGCGGTGGCAGTTCCTAGCCTATAGAAGTGACTAAGCAAATGTCACTTCCTAGACACTTTATTTATAAAGTGATTTTATAAAGGATAAAGTGTAATCTTATTATTTAATGACTAAAAGTGACTTTATAAAGTTTGAGTGACTTAAAATATTTAAGTAATCTCAATGAAATATTAGGTCATAACCATTGATCTTGAGATGGCAAGATTTAATTTTGAACATTGAGATCTAGGGTTAGGGGTTTTAGTCATTAATGAGTTTATAAAAGGAGAAGGGGGAAGTGAAGAGGCACATAATTAACTCATTAATGAGCATTTTAATGAAGAGAGAGGGAAAATGAGAGCTGAAGAAAATTGTGAAGGAGGGGTTGGGTGAAAGGGCATAAGTCCCAAGGAACCTTACTAACATTTATTGCAGTTGAAAGAAGGATCGAATTCCAAGGAATTTGACACACATTTTGAGGAGGAAGTACAATAGTAAAGCATGCTGTACAATACATAACCATACAAATTTATTGCAAGTCTTTATAACATTTAATGAGCACAAAAATTGAGGCATGGTGCACATATTTCGAGGTGCTAGTTTTTTTTGTGTGAAGGCCATACAATATTTTACAACTAGTACTTACAAATATGCATAGAATTTGAGAAAAGGGTTGCATGCCACACAACTATTTGGCACATTTTTCAAGGATGAAAAAGTGTATGAATTTTTGGGAAGACATGTGAGATAAGTACAGGGAATTTATTGCTTGAGATTTTTGCTGTAAAGTTCATTGTAATTTTCTGTGAGCTCATTAATAAATTTCCCTCTTTTGACTAGTTTTCCCTTCTTGGGTTTTCTAGGGGCATTGCTTAAAATATTGTGTCAAATGGTGTGATTGTTTACTGTCCATTTACTGCAAATAATTTTCAAACTTATTTATTTGTATTTATACTCATAAATAATTGTTGAATGTGTGGGAATTTAATATATTTCTGCTAAATATTTATTGGAGTTAGAAATAAGAGTTTAACTAAGAGTTTTACGAAATTCGTACAAGAAGTTAATAACTTGTAGGTGGTTTTTTAAGATGGTATTAGAGATGGGACTTTGAGAGACAGTGGGTGGATTTTGACATAGTGGTATTGCAGGGATTGCAAGGGGTTATGTTAGGAAAACAAATAAGGGAAATTTTATTGTTGGTCAATTTAACATGTTAATGAAAACATGCTTGAGGGTGGAAGATAGGATGGGTGGGGATGAAAAATTTATCCCATGGAAGGAGAGGTTTGTACTAGTACTTCAAGAATTTGAGCTATGGGATATTGTCAATAGGATAGTGATAATACCCATTGATCTAGTACAACCAACTCCTTCTAGATGCTATCAAAGACCAACTTATTCCTCATGTTTCATGTAAGAATTATGCCTTTGAGATGTGAGAAACCTTGATCAAGCTTTTCCATAACACTAATGAGAATAAAAAGATGGTGTTGTGGGAAAAAAATAAGGCAAGCCAAGATGAACAAAACTGGCAGAGTTTCCTCATACCTCACCAAGGTCACTTAAGTGAGAGATGAGTTGGCATTTGTGTGAGAAACCATCTCTAATGAGTAGCTAGTTAGATCAACCATGAGTGGTTTTTCCTATGAGTGGGATGCCTTCATTAATGGAATAGTTTCCATGAAAATATATTAGATTGGGTAAGAATGTGGGATGATTTCCATCAAGAGGAGATAAGATGAAATACAAGAGCAGTGCAACATGGTGGGGTAGATGAGGAGAATTTTTCTTTTGCGAAAAAGGTAAAGGGAAGTAGGGGATCTTCTTCTATAAGGAACATGAGAAAATTCATGTGCTTTTTCATGTCACAAGTTTGGCCACTATGTAGGCCAATATCCTAGTAAGAGGAAAAGCAAGAAGGAGGACAAGGGACAAGTAGCTACATTAGCCAAGTTTGATGAGTTTTTGAAAAATTTTGAGAAGGAATTCTCATTAGTATCTTATCTTTTGAGGAGCAATGTTGCTAAAAGCGAGGACACTGGTGCATGGTTTGTGGATAACATGCCACTACACCACATGATAGGGACTAGATTTATATTCATAATTTTTACAAATATCGACTTAGACATTCACGTTGATAGTGGGGTTAAAACCACACATGCAGTGAGGGGTATTGGATACATGAGGTCCCAGTTGGAGTCAGGGGGTATCTGGAGGTGGGAAATATGTTATGGGTACTAGAGAAGAGGACAAACATCATCTCCATGTCAACTCTAGAGGAAACAGACAAGTAGTGATATATCTAATAGGAGAGAGTAGGGATGCAACACGAATGATTGGTATCCATGAGGTCAGGATGTACAGGCTGAGAGGACATCTCATGGATGGTGAATTTGGTTGGATTTCAAACTCAGTGGTAGTGTTAGAGGAAACTAGAGGAGAGGCTTCTTCTATCTCAATTAGGAAGCCTTCGTGGTATGATATGACATTAGAGGATGCTTAGGATGGGGGAAAGGAGTATCCTCAGAGCATAGGTTATAGGCATAGGTATTATAATCAAGGTTCAAAGCAAGTAGCAGGCCAGTTTCTTGGGTTAGAGGGAGTTGTTACAACGAACAAAATTATGCAATTGAAGTCAGATCTTGGAGGTGGTGGACATGACAGAAGTACCTCCCTCGCTAAGAGGAAGTGTTAGAAATCATAACTCGAGGGTACTTTTGCATGGTGGTGCCTAGCCTATAGAAGTGACTAAGCAAATATCACTTCCTAGATACTTTATTTATAAAGTGATTTTATAAAGGTTAAAGTGTACTTTTACTATTTAATGACGAAAAGTGACTTTATAAAGTTTGAGTGACTTAAGTGATTTAAATAATCTCAATGAGAGATTAAATCACAGTCGTTGATCCTGAGATGGAAAGATTTAATCTTGGCCATTGAGATCTATGGTCAGGGTTTTTAGTCATTAATGAGTATAAAAGGAGAATGGGGAAGTGAAGAAGCACATATTTGACTCATTAATGAGCATTTTAATTAGAAAAGAGGGAAAAGGAGAGTTGAAGAAAATTGTGAAGGAGATGTTGGTTGAAAGGGACCAAATCCCAAGGCAGCTTACCAACATTTATTGCAGTTGGCAGAGGGATTGAATTCCAAGGGACTTGGAACACATTTAAAGGAGAAAGTATAGTAGTAAAGAAGGCCATATAGTATAGAACGATACAGATTTGTTGCAGGTCCTTACAACATTTAACGAGCACAAAAATTGAGGCGTGAGGCAACTATTTTGAGATGCTAGTTTTTGCTGTGTGAAGGCTGTACAATATTGTTCAAGTGGTACTTATAAATATGCACCCAATTTGAGAAAAGGGGCTATAGGCCATATAATTGTTGGCTTATTTTTTGATAATGAAAAAGTGCACGAATTTTGAGGCATATTTGTGAGATAAGTACAGGGAATTTATTGTTGGAATTTTCTGTTATAAAGTTCATTGTAATTTTTTGTGAGCTCATTACTAATATTTCCCTCTTATGACTAGTTTTCCCTTCAAGTTTTTCCAGGTACATTGCTCAAAATATTGTGTCAAATGATGTGATTGTTTGTTTTCCATTTCCACGTCAAATAATTTTCAGAATTAGTTATTTGTATTTCTACTCATAAATAGTTGTTTAATGTGTGGGAATTTAATAAATACTACTGAATATTTTTGGAGTCAGACCCAGAGTTTAACTAAGTCTTTATTGGGAAAAATACTGAGAGGGGAGTGAGTCAGTATTTTAAAAACTCACAATAATAATTTTCTTTTCTGAAATATATACATGACTTTACTGAACCCAACTCATGTGTGTACGAGACTATTGTAAAAGAAACTAGCATATGCTTAGTAAACTTGTAAAACAACTAATTCTTTATCTGTTAAACTTAAACTAGAAAGTAAGAGATTTATCAGGCATTTGATAAGCAGCAAGCAGGTGGAGTAATAATAGAATAAAGTATCACAGATAAGCAACACACATGAACACCAATATTCAAGGTGGAAACCCAATGTGGGAGAAAACCACCGTTACTGTCGTCTCAATCTTCAAATTGATTAATATAAAAAACTTCGTACATTCTTGTACTGGTGTAGACTCATGCTAGTATGAAAACACCCACCTGCTGAAGGCTACAACCTTCACTTGTTCTCCAACTCCTACTAGAAGGCAACTCCAACCCCATGATATGATTACCATCCACTACTGGCATGAAGCTTTGACTTCCTCACTAAAGGTTCCAACCCTCCGATTTGATTACCAGCTACCACTGGAAGGAAGCTTCAAATTCCTCACTAAAGGATCCAACCCTCATCAACATCAGTGAATCACATTTCATAAATTTTCACTATGGATCCACCTGATTTAATACATCAAAACTTATAGATCAACTGAATCAAACACCAATATTATTCAAACATAACAATGAGATCAATGTAACCAGAACACTAACTGAACTCAAAATACTAGATCAACACACAGAATCAACTGCAACCCTGATCATTCATATGCTAACATGTATATGCTACTTCACTTAAGGCAACCCGCGTTTATACATGCTTTTCTATAGAGAAAGCAATGTACATATCTCAATATACTTAAAATTGATAATTCTGAATCAGACACAGAATTGACCAGAGTTATTCTGAAATATTCTGTTAGCTTACATAACCCTCATACAATTAGCAACATCAATAATCTTTTCAACCAATCAACGTGTAACCAAATTCAACTTCATCATTCAACCAATTCTGCTTCAGACATTATCACTCAACCCAGATCAACATGAGGACATCATTGACATACAACAGAGGTAGAGTAGCACTGATCGGGTTCATCAGTCATTTATGAACAAAAACCTTCCCTTTATATACGCGACTTTTAAGAAACGAACCCATGTATATACATGACTTCACTGAGACCAACCTGCGTACAGATCTGCAAATTTTGACTTAAAATTGCATAACTCTTTAGAACTTCAGAAAGACCCAGATCATAATATTCAAAGATAAAAACATGCATCAATACTTAGATCTAGTCAATCCATGAGAAAATCATACAATGGAAAGTCATTTCAGGTCTCATGATCCTGATCCATCATTGTATTCATCAGTGCATAATTATTTCAGATCTATGTGCCAACTATGGAACTTACAATGCAAATATAATTCAGATTGAAGTATTCATAAAAAACCCTTTCACCTGCACACCTAACACTTTGATCTTCACCTCCTTATATAGTTTATCCTTTTTCAATATCACATATCAAAACCATACTCCAACCAATGGTTTTCTTAGACAAGATCAAAACAACCGTTGTTGGACTCAATACCACAGGGCAAAGCCATGGTAAGTACCCTTGGTATTTAGAATACTATGGTGCAGAAACTGTACACACCTTTGCTTCTTTAAACTCGCGTGTATACACGACTTGGCCTTGACGAACTTGCGTATAGATCTTCAAATATTCACCTGTATCAAACTTCTGATTATGATTTGTAAACCTTTGTCCCATCATTCTGTTCCATCATTATGTCACCTCTGAACTGACCTGTGGAGTCATCTAGTTACCATATACTTTCTCTATTATAAGTGAGTTTCCATTAAGGACAACACATGCATCATAATGCCAACAATATTCCTCTTTGTACTCGATGGAAACCATGTTGGTGTTGATCACCTAAACCTATAGAAACCTTTTAGATACATCAAATAAACATTATTAAAACACCAAGATACTCTCCCACTTTGACATCAAGGGCAAAGGGTAGACCAAAGCTCCCTCTTTGGAAGTGATTTGCACTATACTATCCATGCTCCCCTGAGCACATGCTGAATATTAAAAAAAAATTTCAAATGAATAACGTGACTCTATAACTCAACTATGTATGACCTTCCTATCACCAAGGAATCATACTTATATCAATCACCCAACCAAGTGGGGATACATATTCTCTCCTTGCAGAATCTCTTGAGTATCTCGTTGGCATACTTTCCCTGAGATACAAACAATTCTCCATCACCTAGCCATACTTCCATGCCCAGAAAGTAATTCATGAGCCCCATATCCTTCATCTCAAACTCTCTTGCAAGGTCCTCCTTGCAAGACTTAATTAGCTGATCATCACCTGTCATAATCAAATTGTCTACATACAAAACTATGATCAACAATTTACCTGCGACCACTATGTGGTTCAGGTTTGCATCTGCTTCACTCTTTGTTATGAAACCAGCTCAAGAAAAGATAGAAAAGATAGATCAACGCCTTAGAATTCAGCCTCTTCGAGGGGGCAACCTCCTTTACATTACATAAATGAACAATTATTGGATGATACAAATGAAAAGACCTCCTTTCTATATATAGGAGTCTAAGGGGTTATAACATAATCAGAGCCGACATAACAATAATAATGTAAGGGCACAATAATAACAATAGTGGGCTTCTATGGGGCACATTAGTAACAATATGGGCACTACATGGGTACATCAATATAATAAGTGGGTTGTGCTAATAACAATAAGGGGTTACACTAGTAGTATAGGGGCCTAACATGCCCCTCTCCTTCAAAAAGCGTTGTCCTCAACGCTTGAGTAGTTCTTGATGCTTCTGTATAAAATTCTTGTCCTCCAATGTGGAATCTTCAGCGGGTAAGTTCTTCCACTTGATGAGATACTCTGAAATTGATCGATTTCGTAGTTGGCGGGTTCTTGTTTCTGTGACTGCTCCAGGTTCCAATATGATTTTTCCTTCCTTTTCAATATCTGGCAATATTGTTTGAATTGGGATCTTTTGCAACTTTTGAATAAGTGGCCATACTTCTTTGTCCTTCTTCCATTCATCCCTTGCTTCGTTTATCCAATCTGGTTGGATAATAGAAATAGCACAAAACAATGCTTCCACATCCTCATCCTTGAAGAGTCTTCCCATTCGGTAAGGTCGTCATTTTTTAAGTGCATGTAGTATTGCCAACATTTCCTTCTCATAAATAGCTTGCTTTAGATGTAGCATTAAAAATACCCAGTCGCCTACATCAAAATATTTTTCACTATGATGTTGACCTACCTGTTGTTTCATTTGATTTTGCACCAAAGTGGCGTTATCCTTTAAAAGTTGGAGAACTTCTTGTTGATGCTTGATGTGATCTTTCACTGCTTGAACCTTTTTCTTCTTGATATGTCCTTCTATCATTAGAGTTTGAGGAGTGGTAATTTCTTCCAATCCTTTACAAGATATGGTCGGATTCATTTCTTGACGCTCGATGTGATCTTTCACTTCTTGAACATTTTTCTTCTTGATATGTCCTTCTATCTTGATAGTTTGAGGAGTGGTAATTCCGACTAGTGAATTACAAGATATGGCTGGATTCATTTCTTCTTTCTTGATGTGATCTTTCACTTCTTACACCTTTTTCTTCTTGATATGTCCTTCTATCTTGAGAGTTTGAGGAGTGGTCATTCTTGCCAATAGTTTACAAGATATGTTCTGATCCATTTCTTCTTTCTCTGGGGTCCGGTCCTGGCATATATCCTCTTCTTTTGATGTTTCTTGATCCTTTTCTTCCTCCTCTTCATACTCTATGTAAAATAATTTCTTCTCAGCACACCTATGACCTTTAGTGCATTTGCTATCACAATTGTAACAA
The DNA here is from genome assembly GCA_031772625.1 of Pinus tabuliformis. Lineage (NCBI taxonomy): Eukaryota > Viridiplantae > Streptophyta > Pinopsida > Pinales > Pinaceae > Pinus > Pinus tabuliformis. The sequence goes on along the minus strand of CM062804.1, from coordinate 1,431,186,130 downwards.
AGCCCTCTTTTTCTTTTTTCTTCCAATTGTTGTGGTGTAACCCTTGTAGGTTGTGGAAGGCTAGGAGAAACAACACGTCCATCTTTAAAGTTGTGAGGGGTAGACTTCCTTGTTGCCATAATTTTACTTTCGAATATGTCACAAATCCCTTTTACTCTTTCCAATTGTTGTGGTGTTTCTCTAAAGAAGGTGTTGCTCTTTGTATCCTCATAATGTGCTATCATTTCCTCCGTGAGAATTGACCACGTAACAAGTTGTTTACGAGAACAAAGCCCTTTATACCATAAAAATTGATCCGGTTCTAAATATGAAGATGCAATACATACCTTTTGTAACAGTGGTACACCATGTAGATCAAAATATTGCTCCATCTGAATTATCCAATTTACCGGATCCTTGCCATCAAACTTCCTCATCTTGCTTTTTCTTGATTTTAGGACCTCCATCTTGAAACGCCTGTAACTCTGTACTTGTGAATATTTAAGTTTTGAAATTGCTACCTGTAGTAGCCCCCTGTGTCCTCTTTCCAATGCCACCAGTCTTATCCAAATTGGATTCTCCAAAAAAGAGTTATGCACAATCTCCCAAGATGACCTGATTATAGACCTTTCCAGAAGAGCTAACTTGTATGAAGTGCCACGTGTCAATTTTTCGACTTTTGGATCTGAAACATGCACACAAGAAACTACAGTCCGTCCTCTTTCTATAACTTCTTACGAAATTTCAATCCGATCCCCAGAGAGAAAGTTATGATGATTTTCCCCAGGTCACCTGTTTTGAATGTAATTCAGGAGTCTGCAAAAAGACCAAATTCCTCAGATCATATCTCCGCAAATATCGCGCGAAAAGATCTGAAATTTGAACCCAAGGTTCAGCGCAATTTCTTCTCAAATGGGTTTTTTTTTGCGGCTTCTGAAACGTCACAGAAAAAAAGTTATAGCGAAAATGCCATGATGACCTGTTTGGAGCAGCGAAACCCTAGAATCCAAAGCTCTGATACCAAATGTTATGAAACCAGCTCAAGAAAAGATAGAAAAGATAGATCAACGCCTTAGGATTCAGCGTCTTCGAGGGGGAAACCTCCTTTACATTACATAAATGAACAATTATTGGATGATACAAATGAAAAGACCTCCTTTCTATATATAGGAGTCTAAGGGGTCATAACATAATCAGAGCCGACATAACAATAATAATGTAAGGGCACAATAATAACAATAGTGGGCTTATATGGGGCGCATTAGTAACAATAAGGGCACTACATGGGTACATCAATATAATAAGTGGGTTGTACTAATAACAATAAGGGGTTACACTAGTAGTATAGGGGCCTAACACTCTTGGTGAAGCCCAACCTGGTGAAGTAGCTATCGATCCTGATGTACTAAGGACATGGTGCTTTCTTTAGCCCATACAACACTGTCTTGAGCCAACACACATGCAACTCATGGTCGAAGGTATCAAAACCTTCAGGCTACTCTATGTACACCTCTTCCTCAATTGTGCCATTAAGGAAGGATATCTTTACATCCATCTGATGGATCTTCCAACCCATCTGTGCTGATAGTGCCAAAATAGATTTGAATGAAAAGCACCTTGCAATAGGAGCAAAGGTATCATCATAGTCAATCCCCTCTACCTATAAAAATCCACGAGCCACAAACTTGGCCTTCTGCTTCTCCACAATACCATATGCAGCTTGCTTTACCTTGTAAAGAAATCGAGAGCTCACCACTGACTTGTCCTCCAGTCTTGGGACCACATCCCAAACACTGTTACGAACTATGGAGTCATGCTCCTCCACCATGTCATCAACCCAAATCAGCTGCTGCACTGCTTCCTCAAAGGAAGATGGCTCTATCTCAACACATCCGCTCATAAGAGCGATGTATCCAGTGTACCTCTCAGGTGACCTCCTCTGCTTGTGTTGAGTTGTGGGTACTCCTACATTCTCATGTCCATCATGCAATAACCTATCAACCTCTCTGTTGTGCTTTCTCCCATCTCTAGAAGACTCTGCCTGAGTAGATGTCTCCACTCTCAGATCCTCTGCATGTGGCTGCTCCACATCAATATGATGCTCCTCAACCTTAGGAGCTAAAATATCCTCAATCGCATGTAGATCAAGCTCCCTCTCAAGGGAAACTTACATGGCCTTCTCCTCATCAAATCTGACATCCCTACGAACCAATATCATCCTACTGGTGGAAAAGTACACCCGATAGTTGTGAGGTGTATCAATGTACCCCAAAAATATCTGCAACTCTGTTGTCAGCTCAAGCTTCTTCCATGCATCTTTGGTCACATGGCAATATACCGATGACCTAAAAATCCTGAAGTGACCAACATCTTTCCTCTTACTGGAATAAGCCTCCTTTGGTGTCTTCATCCTAAGAATCCGATGTGGGCTACGGTTCTACAAATAAACCGTTGTGTTGCATGCCTCAACCTACAAGTGTAGTGGTAGGCCCTGATCATGCAACATCGCCCGAGCTGCTCCTATAATGCTTTGTTCTTCCTCTCATCCACCCCATTTTGCTATGGGTTATGGGGTGCTGTCAACTCCCATTTAATCCCTTCTGCTGCATAGTAGTTCTTAAACTCATTTCAGAAATACTCACCACCGTTATCACTCCTCAGAGCTTTAACCTTCTTTCCAAACTCTTTCTCAACCAATGCTTTAAATTCACAAAACTTTGTGAAAGTTTGATCCTTCTTTTGCATGAAAAATATCCAGCATTTACGAGAAAATTCGTCAACAAATATAACATAATACCTATGTTTGGATGTGGATACTGTCAAGAATGGTCCACACACATTTGAATGGACTCGCTCTAGAATTGCCTCTGCTCGACTGTCTTTGTCGTGAAAGGAAGCCTTGGTGTATTTTCCCAAAGTACACCCCTTTCATGTATCAACTTGCTCTAGCGTACCTTTGGGAAGACCAATAGAGATCTGCTGCATGATTTTCAAAGCCCCATGATGCAAGTGGCCCAATCACCTATGCCACAACTCGCCAACGTCTTGGCTTTGCACCATCTCTGCTTTCGTGCTCAAAGCAACACAATCCTCTACTTCTCACTTATAGAGATTCTTAACTTGAATCCCTATCTTCTTTACTTGACCTGTGGCTATGTGTCAAAGGAACGCCCTTCCTTTCGATAAAATCAGATCATAGCCTCTATCCTCTAGCATCGCGACCGATGCTAAGTTCTTCTTCAACCTGGGCACATACATAACATCCCTCAAAGTGAGAGGAGCACCCTTCTGAAAAGTAATCGTGCCAAATCCAGTAGCACTATACCTCCTGTCGTCATCCATCTCGATATGCATATGGATATATTTCTCCTCCAGGTCACTAAAAAAATCCTTGTCACCAGCCATGTGGAATGAAGCTCCACTATCAAGGTACCATAGACTACCCATCATTGATGACACCATGCATGAAATGAGAGTAATTTCCAATTAAAATTGAGAGGCCAAAGCCTCACTCGCTGCTCCTCCTAAGGACTTCTTCTTGGACCTCTTAAGTGGAAAATTTGTAGCAAAATGGACCAGCTTGTGACAATGAAAGCACTTAATTTTCGTCATGTCTTTTTTCTTACCTCCATGGAAATAATCTGATTTGGAATGGGATGCCCTCCCTTTCCCTTTCCTTGCCTTACTCGCTAATGCATAATTTTCCTCATCATCAGTCTTTGATGAGGAACCATCTATGGTGTTCCTTCTGATCTTCTCCTACATCAAATTTGACCACAGTCATTCCTAAGTTGGCAGCTTCTCCCTCCCATTGGCAGAGTCCTGATAGCTATTCCAACTCTTGGGAAGGCCTAGGAGAGCTAGGCTCACCATATCATCCTCAACAACGATTATTCCAATACTTCCAAGCTCATCACATGATCCCGATTTAAACAGGAACAAAACAAATTACAGATATAATCATACATACAGATATGCAGTAGAAATAATACTTCATTTCATTACTGTAAAATACTGAAATATGCTTACAAACAGAAATGGAAACAAACTGGCTAGGGCGATGGTAGCTTATCTCTAAGAAGAGATGTGGCAGCTACATGCCTCTGAACTATCTTACAATGAGGTTCAAAGGCCTATTTATTGTTGAGAAATAATGGAAAACCCTAAACATCCAAAAACCTAACCCTAGGAGATGAAGTGCCAAACTATGGGCCCCGTTTTGGGTAAATTGGTACATCAACTTCCCGAGGTCGTAAATTTGGCATACGATCTCCGTTTGATGCACAAAATACCTCGTTAAAAATATCTATCCGAGGAATACAACTTTAGGAAGAGCAACATTAGTCCATGGACCCATGTGGCTCCCAATTTTCCCAAAAAACGTCGTTTAGGGCCTCAAAACGGCTCCAGAAGTTTAGGACTCGAAAAAATGCTAAAAAAACTAAAAGAAATAATGGTGGGGGTCCAAGTGGAATTGGCGGGTGGCCACCAATATCCACCTAGATCATTCCTCCCTCCTGAGGAAGAAATGGTCCCCATTGCATTGATTTCCTCCATGAGATGAGGAAACTTCTACTGAACTTGGTCCATGGTGAGCTACTTGCCCTGGTGAAGGAGTTGGCCTGCTTTGACAACTCGATACAGTTGGATCTTCTGCTGGCGAGTGTGCTTGATCTGTGTGTCCATGATCCGATCAGTTGAAGCTTGTTCCATGCAATTTGGATTTAATTCTATTTATGTGAGCTGTTCTGCAATGTCAGATGTGTCTAGTAATGGTGGAAAGTATGGCTGAAGGCGGTCCACATTGAACACTGGGTGTGTTATCACTCAGGTTTTCCCAAAAGTTGTAAGAAAGGGAAAGGAGGCCGAGGCAACCACTAACCAATCTTTTTGATACAGAATCTAGCTAATCTGTATCCAGAGATGGCTCTCTCTTTATGATTTAGCTTTGTTTTTTAAAGGTATTAGGCTAGTTATGAAGTTCTAGAGTTTTGTTTGAATTTGGGTGGTGAGATTCAATAGAGCAGAGAGGTAAGACAGAGTAGTTTAGGCCATTGGGCTAATGGAGTCAAAGAAGATGGCTTTCTGGATTGGGTTTCTTAACAAAGGATGGTTTTACAGAGCAAGGTAGTCAAACAGGGAACAAATAAAGACTTGAAACAGATGGAATGGGCTCAAATGGGGTGAAGGGCAGTTGAGAATCCTTCAACCTATTTAAAGAGGGAAATTAGATGATTACTGATAAGGAGCAGTTAAGTATTCTTTAGCAAATAATCAACATGAAAGAATTAGGAAACAAGAGCAATTAAGATTTCACATTGAAGGCGGTCCACATTGAACACTGGGTGTGTTATCACTCAGATTTTCCCAAAAGTTGTAAGAAAGGGAAAGGAGGCTGAGGTAACCACTAACCAATCTTTTTGATACAGAATCTAGCCAATCTGCATCCAGAGAGGGCTCTCTCTTTATGATTTAGCTTTGTTTTTTAAAGGTATTAGGCTAGTTATGAAGTTCTGGAGTTTTGTTTGAATTTGGGTGGTGAGATTCAATAGAGCAGAGAGGTAAGACAGAGTAGTTTAGGCCATTGGGCTAATGGAGTCAAAGAAGATGGTTTTCTGGATTGGGTTTCTTAACAGAGGATGGTTTTACAGAGCAAGGTACTCAAACAGGGAACAACTAAAGACTTGAAACAGATGGAATGGGCTCAAATGGGGTGAAGGGCAGTTGAGAATCCTTCAACCTATTTAAAGAGGGAAATTAGATGATTACTGATAAGGAGCAGTTAAGTATTCTTTAGCAAATAATCAACATGAAAGAATTAGGAAACAGGAGCAATTAAGATTTCATTGCTTACCCTAATTCTGAAGAAAAACACAGAGAACAATAATGACTGAAAACAGAGTGCAATCAAGCATATTATGAAACCAATCCTTTCTTTATCATTCAGATTGTGAAACATAGATGATATAATAAACTAAGAAAACTTTAAAACACAAGATATAGAGGACTTATTGATCCAGTGGTTGATTCAGGAAGTCCGTGACAAGTCCTCTACTTCAATTCTTCATCCAGTAGGCCATGCAACAGTTGATTCCAACATCACTTTATTCCAAATAATCAATATTACAGCAAAGTCTAGGAATCCACTCTTAATACTCCATTTGAGGGGGTATTTATGCAGAAAATTATACAACAAATATATCAGTGAGATAATATCTAGGATGATTAATAATAGCTTACAAGAAAATAGAAACAACTAGTCTTTATAATAGGAAAAAGGTAAACTGATGTTGTGCTAGTCCTGTTTTTGTTGAATGTGCTGGAGGCAGGCCCTAGGATTCGGTTTGCAGCTATCTTTCTTCGGTCACTCTGTGCTGGCTGCCCTGTTCTTACTGATACTCTTTAACCCTGATCTGATACACTTTGACTATTTACCCTGTTCATCTCTGTCTGGTAGATAACTCTGTCTGATAAATAGCTCAACATTTAACTTTTACCCAGGGGTGAAATTTTAACAATATTTCCAACATATTTTCCATGAGGAATGTTGAGGGGTGCAACCTTTTAGGGTTACAAGGGGTTTTCTTTAGTTTCTTTGTATTTTCAAACCGAAATTCAGGCCTTCTGCGTTGAAGAAGGAAACGGTACACTGACAGGTTGAAATGGCAACTCGGAGCTCGTGGTGTAGCTCTTCTAGTCAGGCGCCAGTTTGAAACTGGACTGCTGGCCTCGGTCATTGTTTTTGCTTGGAAATACTGGACGCAACGAACAACAACAAAAATGGCGTTTTATTCATTTTATTCAGCAAAACAACGGCTGGCGGGAGTTTTTGGCATTTATCGGGTGGATGACATGGAGGGTGACGTGGCAGATGACGTCAGCGGATCAGACCTGATGTCAGCAGAAGGTGGTTAGCGGTTTTGCTCGCACCATTTTTGGGGTTAGGTGGTATTGGACAGAGGGCGAGCGAGCATACTAGATGGGTGACGCGTGGCAGAGGTATGGGCGGAAAACCGCTGGCGATCGTGAGTTAACGCGTGGTCGTGAGGGGGGTCGTGATATGGATGTCAACCGTTGGATGTGGCGACGAAGATTGGCTGGCGGACGAGTAGGGAACATGGCGGGGGTTTAACTATGCGGGCCCGACATGATATAACAAAGTTTTAATCGTTCCGGGGCTGTTTTGATTGGTCGGGATGGGTTGTTAATCAACCCGGATGGTTAATTAAGTCCGTTGTGCGGCGGGGAAGGTTTTAATAAATTTCAAACAAATTTATTAATCGTTATTGAACAACGATTATGATCGTAATCGACCGGGGCAGGTTATATATAGTATTTGGGGTTTTGTAATATATTTATATAATACGGGAAAGGTAATATGGTGCGGGATTTATATAATAATAAATGTTAAAAATTAATATGAATTTATGAAATGAAAGCGCGAAGTTTAAAAACCCTTTGCATATATATTTAAACTTAGGCTTTGAAGGGGAAAAAGGGGGTTTGTATGAGAAAGGTGGCCATTTTCCTAAGTAAAATGGGGTTTTACTTAGGCAATCATTATGAAATGGAATGAGTGGTTTATGAGTGATATTAGGAACAAATCTTAATATTTTAGGGGGAATTAGTGAATGATTAGGGAAAAATATGAAGGGGAGTTAGTTATTCAACCTTGTCTTGCTTGAGCTGCATCAGGTATAATGTCCGCCTTGCACTTGTGATAGAGATAAAGACTAACACATTTAGAGACATAATCTATCACAAGTATCATTCTGCAACACCATCTACCTACCCTGCCTACTTTGGCCTAGCATTTTTTTTCTTTATTTGGGTGCACTTAGACTGTCAAACCCTTACTAACTTTTCTTTTCTTTGCATAGTAAGCCTACCTAAGTCTGCACTTATTACTTCCAAGGGCTCAGATTAAACTGTTGAGCTCCTTTTTATTTATTCTACCTAGCTACTTATCTGCCAAGATTAAACAGTTTGGTCAGATTTTATTCTTTATCTCTAAAACAGGAAATTTCAAATATGAACTAGCCAAGATTAAGCTGTTTGGCCATTCATCAATTGTGGCATAAATTAACAAGCTGAACACATTGCTTTAATACAAAAAACGAAAAAGTAGTGGCATTTAGACTTGCACACTTTCCTGGCCTATTTTTATTTAGGGTTCATTTCTTTCACTTTTTTGACCATTTTATTCTTTTTACCCTTTGGTTTTTCTTTTAGGGTATACCCTCTTTACATTTTTTAATTTTAATTTTAATTTTTGGAAAATATGGAAAACCTTTGCAATAGGAAAGGAATGAACATATTACAGAGCTCATCAAGTCAATCATGAAATATGACACCTATTGGTATAGGAGTATAACAGTGGCTCCACTTGGGGATGGATTTCCCTGGTGGAAAGTCAAGAACAACAGGTCAGATGGCCTTATGAATAACTCTGACTTTGCTCTGAAATTTCCTTCTGCTGGTTGCTTTATTGTATGTATGACAGCACACTTGTGAAGCTTAGGGCCTTCTCTTCGGGCTTCAACTGCAGCAAGTTACTATCCAATCCAAACTGTGACATTATCAAGGATATAGTATGTACATGTTAGAGTCAGAATACATTAAAAAATTGGATCAAAGTAATGTTTCAGCATTCGACCATTCACTGGTCCTTCTTTTATTTCTGTACCATTTAGGCTCTTCAGAAAGTAAGTGTTATTCCCTTGCAATGCCTGGATGATAAATGGCCCTTTCCATAGAAAGTCGAACTTCCCATGTTTTCCTTTGTCTTCTCTCCTGGAATCCCACCTTAGGACTTTGTCTCCAAGGTAGAAGTCTTCTGCTTTGGTCCTTTTATCAAATATTTTCTTGCGTTTTTCTTGTAACACTTGGGATCTTTGATGTACTTCTTCTTTGGTCTACTGCAAATGGATGGTATGATTTATTCTCCTTTGAATGTCATTGGGTTCCACCTGAGCTTCTTGTAGTAATTTCATTACAGGAACTCCTAAAGATGAAGGAAATACAACCTCCACGCCATAAACTAACTCATAATGGCTAGTTCCAATAGATCTCTTTGTAGTAAGTCTGTCTGCTTATAGTGCATTTGTAAGTTTCTTGTGCCAGTTTTTCTTGTTCTCTTCCAACAATTTCTTAATAACATTAATCAGGCTTTTATTGGAAGATTCAGCTAGACCATTACCTTGAGAGTAATAGGCTGTGAAATGGCCTAAAGTGATATGGTATTTGTTACAGAAATTTATCATTTTCTTGGAATTGAAGGCAGCAACATTATCGGTTATGATCTTTTCAGGTCAGCGAAATCTAGACAATATGTTGGTTTCTAAGAATCCTATAATCACTGTATCATTGGTTTGTCTAGAAGGAATGGCTTCTATCCATTTGGTGATATAGTCTGTGGCAGTGAGGATCCATTTATGTTGGCCAGAAGAGGAAGGATGGATTTCTCTAATGAAGTCCAAACCCCATTGTTGAAAGGGCATTTCAGTGGAAATTGGTCTAAGGGGTAGAGGTAAAAGCTTTCTCTTGCCTTCAAAAATTTGACATTTATGGCAAGCAGTGACAAATTTCTTTACATCAGCGAACAAGGTTGGCTAGTAAAATCCAACCCTTAGGATTTTTTATGCAATTTATTTCCAATAAAGGTGTCCACTACAGTCCCCTACATGAAATTATTTGAGAACCTTTTCAGCTTCTTCTTTTATTAAACAATTCAATAGAATACCTTCATGATTTTTCCAAAAGAAAGCATTATCTAAAATACAAAATTTTGAAGCTTTCATCTTTAAAAACCTTTTCTTTGTTCTGGATAACCCTGGAGGAGCATGCAGGTTTAATAATACGTGAGTTATATCAGCATACCAAGGTGATTCTAAGAAGGCCTGGCTGATTTGTGGAGTCACCATCTCCTGTTCATTATCCAGTTCATTAATATCCAGGGCTTGAAAGTTTGTTTCAGTCATGAGTTTAGCCAATCCACGTCCTTTTATAAGCTTTGTAGGTTTTATTTTAATATCATACTCCAATATATTAGCTATCCATTTACCTCGTTTGCCTTCAATTCCATCCTGAGTCAAGATGTCTTTGACAACAACATTTGGTACATAAGCTATTACATGGGAGTACAATATATAGACTCTGAAGTCTATAATAGCTTTCACAAGTGCAAAAGCTTGTTTTTCCATGAATTTATAATTTAGAGGTGCATCTCTAAGTCTTTACTGAAAAAGGCTATGGGTTTTTCACATCCGTGATCATCTTTTTGCAGTAAAACAACTACTATAGTGTTTTCTGATGCAAATGAAAAAACTATGAAGTCTCTATCGAACTTTGGACTTGTAAGGGCTGGTGTTCTAGTCAAAGCCATTTTAATTTCTTCAAATGCTTGTTTGGCTTCTACTGTCCATTTAACCTTTGAATCCTTTTTTAACATATTGTTCAACAATCTACTTAATTCAGCCAAATTAGATATGACTCTTCTTAAAAAGTTATATTTCCTAGGAAAGCTTGAAGTTCTTTGACATTTCTGGGGTGTGGTATTTGCAGAATAGCTTCTATTCTAACAGGATCAATTCTGATGCCATCATTGGAGATGATATGGCCTAATAGTTTGCTTTCTTCTAGACCAAACAAAGACTTTTTAGGATTTAATGAAATACCATACTTTTTGCATTTTAAAAACACTTGTTTGAGATGATCTAAATGTTGCTAATCTGATTTGGAAAATACAGTCAGGTCATCTAGATATATAACTAGAAAATCATGAATTTATTTTGCAAAAGCTATGTCCATTGCTCGTTGAAAGGTCGCCCCTGCTTTCTTAAGTCCAAATGGCATTTTAATATATTTGAATGTGCCCCATGGTGTTGTAAATGCAGTGTTTTCCTGGTCATTAGGATGAACCAGGATCTGATTGTAACCTGAAAACCCATCCAAAAGCGAAATCCTAGAAGCACCTATTACCCTTTATAAAATATGATCCATCTTAAGTAAAGGGTAATTGTCTTTCAAAGAAACCTTGTTTACATTTCTTAAGTCAACAAACAATTAGATTTCTCCTGTTTTCTTCCTAGTAGGCACTAAATTAGACACCCACTCTGAAAATCTGATTGGAGCAATTATTTCTGCATCATGCATTCGTTTGATTTCTTTTTCAATTAAAGGAAGCAGTACAGGGTTAATTCTTCTGAGCTTTTGTTTGAATGGTTTTTGATTTTCCTTGAGGGGTATTGTATGTTGAATTACAGAGGTGTCATAAGATTTCAGGTCTTCATAGCTCCAGGCAAAAACATCTTGGAATTCTTTGAATATTTCAACATAAGTTATTGTTCAGGGGGCAAAGATTTGGATAATTTTACCATTTTTGGATTTTCTTCAGTTCCTATGTTATAGTCTTCAATGTCTGCTTTTAGAGGTTCCATCTGGAGTTTCTTTGGAATATCGTTGAAATTAAAGAGATCTTCCAAAGGAGTTAATCCTTTGGGCAAATAATTGTCTTTCAAATTGATAATTTCATATTCTCCTTCAATAATCTCATCAACATCTATTTCTTTAAGATCCTGTATTTCCTTTTTAGTAAATTTCATTGGATGAAGCATTTGAGTTGCATTTTTTGCTGAAATGTCTGTTTCTGTCTGATTTGTTGGATCAGACTCACTAACTGTATCTATATCTATGTTAGTGCTAGAAAATTCTTCTTCTAGGGTAAAAAATTGTTGATCTGATTATCACTGTCAAACACTTTCCAGTTCTTTACATTATCGGCTGTGAATTTATGATTTGGTTCAAATGGTAATTTACAGGTGCTGGAAAACGTTGCTAGGCTATGAGCTTGCAAGTTATGTTTTCTCGGGATTTTGGCAAGCTGAGTTTCTAGAAATGTATTGAGGATCTCTATAGCTGTTCCTCTGTACTCTCTTAATCTGGGATCATTTGTTAAGAACTTCCCTTTTATCTGTTGAATGATTAAATCAGAATCTCCTAGGACTGACACTCTAGTTACTCCTAATTTCTTGACCAGTTTAAGACCTAGCAATAGAGCTTCTTATTCAGCCATATTATTAGTGAATCTATAGTTTAATCTATAATCATGGCCTTCAGCATGATTGTTTTCAAGATTGTGCACCCAGACTCCTGCTCCTGCTCTCAATTTGTTCATAGAACCATCAAATTCTAAGTAGCAAAGGATTTCATGTTCATAATTAGTATCTGGAGTTTCAAGGATCTGTTTAATAGGGAGATCTGGTTTTTTAGTTTCTTCTGGTTGATCTGATGTTTCATGATTTTCAGAAATTTCTTGTATTCGAACACTAGACTTTTCATTTGCTAAAACTTTTAGTTCGTGTGGGGGGATCAATTTCAGGATTGTAAAGGATAAAAGAATCCATATCTGAATGTACTAAGTAGATAGGGAAATTTTGAGGTTTCTCTTGACTACTTACTACATACTTCATTAAGGTTTCTTTGTATAGTTTCTTGGGTTGACCAAACACTGAAATAGTAGTGTAAAACATGTCTAACTATAGAGATCCTTGAAGCTTTTCACCCCAAGATCTAGACAATAACATGCCATACTTTGGTGGAATATCAGCTACCACTATGTCCATTAAGATGGTTTTGGCAGGATATTGGACTAGTGATACACATAAGGCTTTGATTAAACCTAAACATCTGACCTGACTTGAATCAAAAGAGAAAAGGTCTTGAGTGATCTGTTGATTTGACTTCTGTAGACATCATGCCTAGCTAAGTCTGATAATGGAACAACTATCTTTAGTTTTCCTATTTCATTCTCAAGATTAAAAGGTTTTTCAGTCTGAGTTCTTGTATTTCAGACAGATGGACTTTCTCCGTTTCTCTCCTCTTCAGGAGTGGGATTATGGGTTGAAGTTGTTTCCAAATCATGTTCTAGAGGCTCTTCTACGTTTCCTTTAGAAGGAATAGAAGTGGAAGGTTTTCTGTTAGGTGGTTGATTATCTGATACATCTTCAACAATTGGGTTTTCAGGGTTAGGACCTGTTCTAGAAAGAATATGTACAGGGGGGTTATTGATCTTACCTTTGTTGGGCTACTTGGTATCTTTTTGTTTATTGGTTTCAGGGACATCTATTCTTCTGCTCCTCAGATTGTATTGTTTGTGGACTTCATAAATGGCTGTATCATATCCCTCCCTAAAGTCAAATGATTCACCTGACTGAGTTTGGAATTGTTTAAGAAAGTGAGCTTCTTGATCCTCTTCGGTCAAGAAAATTTGTTGTTCATTGTTGAGTCCCATCAGATTAATTTGAGTGTCTTTTGTTGGTTCACCAGAAGTTGAGGCTTCAGCATAATTTTCTTGAAATGGGGGCCTAATATTTTGGTTAGGCCTTGTCTTTCCAGTGTTAGGATTTTGGTTCTTCCTGAAATTTGGATTTCTCCCAGTATTGCCTGGTTGACCATCCAAGGGGATTTTCTCTCGATTGTTTCTACTCTATCTCCAAGTCTATCCATTCCTTTAATAATAGCATCTAATTTCTGTTCAAAGGCAGAAGGTTCTTCTTTGAAAGGTGTCCTCCTTTTAGCTCTGGCTCTAGATCGTTTAGATATCAGGTTGGCCTCAACACTGACAGCTATACTTTGCATCTCTTCTAAGTTTCGAGGAGTTCTTTCCCTAAGTTGGTATGCCATATCAGAATCAAATGCATAAGGGAATTTGATCAAGGCCAAATCTGGAGGAGGTTTGAGATTTTGAGGAATAACATTGTAGACATTATTGAATCTGGTACAATAATCTTCGACAGTTTCTTGTGTGCCTCTTCTTAGGTTTTCATATTCTGATAAAATGTGGAGAGGATCTTTCTTATTTTACCATCTGTTCAAGAAGGTCTGATAAAGAGCTTGTGGGTCATTGATACTATTTGTAGGGAGGGCTCTAAACCATGTTCTAACATCTCCAGTCAAACTTTGAACAAATACTTTCATTCTAACATCATCAACATCAACCTCATATATTTCAAAATAGTCGGTCATTTTCTTGGTATGTTTTTGAGCTGTGTAAGTGCCAGTACCTTCAAAAGAAGTGATTTTACTTTGATAGTCTTGGGGCATGGATTGGCAGGTAAGTGCAGGGGAGTATATCGGTTTGCCATGGTTGCAGAAGTAGATGTAACAATTGGAGGAGTAGGGATAACAATGGGAATGTGTGTTGTAGATGGAGGAGTGGAAGGGGTAGCTTGAGGTTGGGAAGTCTGAGGTGCTGATGGTGAACTTGGAGAAGCTGTAGTAATCACAGAAAGGTTTGGTGTTCTTTCAGAGGTAAGCTCAGATTGGATAGAGTGCTGAAAATCTCAGTCAAGATGTAAAGTAACAACTTCAAGCTGCAAATTTTCAATGAATGTTGGATCTTGAACTGTGTGGGTTAACCCAAATTCTGAAAAGGTCACAAATGAATAGCTTTCAAAATATTCATCAAAAGGTTCATCCTCAAGGTAGGTTCACCTCACAGGACAGGATCTTGATCTGTATAGAGGCTGAGAACTAGCAGAATTTTCTTAGCTCTCTTGTCTTCTAAGAATCCTAGGAACCAGATTAGGATTTTCAAACACAGGTGGGGGATTTGGATCCAGATTCGATCTGGTGTAATGAATCCCTTCTGAAGCCAGGTTTCTAGGTGTGTTTTTGGTTTTTTCTTGAAATATATTTGACAATACAACTTTAACAGTCTCTTTAAGAGGTTTTAGATGTGGGAGTTTTGAATTTTCTTAAAGACCTATTTAAAAAGAGAACTGATCGAGTATTTGAAACCAACTGTCCAATCTATAAGCTAGACCAGAGATAGACAAAAGTAGCATTCATTTACTTCTGCAATTGCAAAGAAAAAGCATTTTAAAGGCTACCTGGCTAACTTCAGGCTCCGTCTGTAGCTTATACAGAAAATAGTAGTAACAAACAAATTTTTCAGCTCCCAGTGGAGTCGCCATTGATGTTATCACTCAAGTTTTCCCAAAAGTTGTAAGAAAGGGAAAGGGGGCAGAGGTAACCACTAACCAATCTTTTAGATACAGAATCTAGCCAATCTGTATCCAAAGAGGGCTCTCTTTTTATGATTTAGCTTTGTTTTTTTAAAGGTATTAGGCTAGTTATGAAGTTCTGGAGTTTTGTTTGAGTTTGGGTGGTGACATTCAATAGAGTACAGAGGTAAGACAAAGTAGTTTAGGCCATTGGGCTAATGGAGTCAAAGAAGATGGCTTTCTGGATTAGGTTTCTTAATAGAGGATGGTTTCACAGAGCAAGGTAGTCAAACAGGGAAAAAATAAAGACTTGAAACAAATGGAATGGGCTCAAATGGGGTGAAGGGCAGTTGAGAATCCTTCAACCTATTTAAAGAGGGAAATTGGATGATTACTGATAAGGAGCAGTTAAGTATTCTTTAGCAAATAATCAACATGAAAGAATTAGGAAACATGAGCAATTAAGATTTCACTGCTTACCCTAATTCTCAAGAAAAACACAAAGAACAATAATGACTGAAAACAGAGTGCAATCAAGCATATTTTGAAATTAATCCTTTCTTTATCATTCAGATTGTGAAACACAGATGATATAATAAACTAAGAAAACTTTAAAACACAAGATATAGAGGACTTATTGATCCAGTGGTTGATTCAGGAAGTCTGTGACAAGTCCTCTGCTTCAATTCTTCATCCAGTAGGCCATGCAACAGTTGATTCCAACAGCTCTTTATTCCAAATAATCAATATTACAACAAAGTCTAGGAATCCACTCTCAATACTCCATTTGAGGGGGTATTTATGCAGAAAATTATACAACAAATATCTCAGTGAGATAATATCTAGGATGAATAATAATAGTGATGAGCCCCAATTTTTGGTACAATTTGGGCTCATTTGGCCTACTTGCTTTGCTCAAACCATTCATTTTTTATTGCTTATGAATTCATTTCTTGGTTTATTCGTGTTGTTTGTAGGAAAAAGGGTAGGCATTCTATCTACGTGACTAACACATGATGATTTCAGGTTTTTGGCATTAAAAGGGAGCAAAGACCACGAGAAAGGAGACAAGGAGACAGTAAGGTGGCACTGCTGGTTTTTAGGAGAGGATGTCCACAGTCTTGGGGACCTTCCTCATGATTCCCACCATAGCTCCGAGCTCCAACCAATCTCCCCACCGAGCTTAGAGGCAGCCAACCGTTCTACAGGAACAACAGTTACAACTGTTCTACAGGATCAGCAGTTTAACCTTCAGTTGGACAGCCGAGCTCCACAAATCAAGGAAACCTGTTGGACTATCATTTTGCATAAATACTGAGGCCGTAGTCTTTGATAGAAGCTTTTTGAACTCTTGCATTACTCTTGTAATTTGGAAGTACGAGCTACAGCTTGGTGTTGGTTCTTTTTGTAAGCCAATTTTGGCATGACATCAGATTTTTGGTTATGAATAAAGGCAGGCAGATTTTGATCTCATTCTGAGTTTCTAAGGGAGCTATAGCTCTCAGGTTAGGGCCCAACCTGAGAGCAATAGATCTCCTCGGTGTTGTAATGTTATTTTCATTTCGTTCCAGCACTTCGTTTCTTTACTTTGATATGCAATTCGAATTTACAGTCTGCTAATTTAGTCTTTTTCATGAGATTGAATAGGATTAGTTTATGGTGAATTTGCTTCCAGTTGCTTAGGTTAGAAGAGGATCGTTATAATTTATTGGAGCTCCAGAGAAAGGTTGTTAGAGATCACTGCCATCTCTGCTTAGGGATTGGGGTGCAGTCCATATCAACCACCAAAAAGAAACGCAGTTCTTCTCACGTTCATGCAAGCTGCAACAGTTACTTTAGTCGTAGATCCATCCATGCACTTTGGTTTTGATCTTCACTCCTCCATTCCACTTCCATGCACGAGTTTCCTTCACAATTGCACTGCTGTTCATTGGTTCAAAATAGCACAGTTAACATAGATTAAAGAGTTCTCGTTTTTGGTGACATTCTTAGACAATTTGTTTCATCTACACTGCTCCACACCATTCCATTACCTTCCTCATCTTTTCAACCACACCTGAAGCCACTCAACCGACCTCTGCTCAGCTCGTTTACCTTCCAGCTCCCCCATTACTCACATAGCTCCATTTGCTTAACCTTTCGTTGATCCCATCCTTCCAGCCATCAACCCACTGCATGCACTCTTCCTCCATCTAACTTCTCTGCTCCTGAGCCATCACCAGTTCCATCTCCATCTCACCTATCCTCCCACACCACTCCAACACTTCACCATCTCCCAAAACTTCCACGGTCAAACATCCTGTAGAATTGCACAGACTTCCTGTAGAATCCCTGAGTTTCCTGTAGGATCCCCTGCAGACTTCCTGTAGAAGCCTGCAAACTCGGTTGCTGAGCATCCGAACGTGGTAGACTTCTGGGGACTGATGCTAGAGATCCTCTGGGACCTCCCCTAGCCATCCTGACCTTGCCGATGCTTTCCTTCCATTCAAACCGCTCCTGCACAACCAAACCCTAATCAAAAGCATCATCACAATAAATCCAACCACTTAATGAAAAAATACAAAAACATGTATTTTCAGATGCAAGTAGCTTAGATTCATGTATTTCAACTCACTACAAGTAATGGCATCATTGGTAGAAGTTTCATTCACATTTTTGCATTGTAAGGGTCAAGCTAGTCAAATTAGGGTTTATTAGGGTTTCCATGATTTGTTGGCTTCCAGTTTGTTTTTGCAAAATAGATTAGTTTCCTTTAAGATAGCCTTCGTCCATCATTTAGCAAGCTTCTTCTGAGAACATATAGAAGTTGGCTTGAGCCCTAGCGGACTTGTGCCAGCTGACCAAGTGACAGCTGCGACAAGAGCTAGTACTTGTGCATACAACACCGTCGCTTGCAAGTTTGTACGAACTACCGGGTTGATAAAATTAGAGATAGGAAGCTCCAGGAGTTGTAGCATTATTGCTACAATACTGGAGCCCACCGAATAGCTTACAAGAAAATAGAAACAGATAGTCTCTATAATAGGAAAAAGGTAAACTGATGTTGTGCTGGTCCTGTTTTTGTTGAATGTGCTGGAGGCAGGCCTTAGGATTCGGCTTGCAACTATCTTTCTTCGGTCACTCTATGCTGGCTGCCCTGTTCTCACTGATACTCTTTAACCTTGATCTGATACACTTTGACTGTTTACCCTGTTCATCTCTGTCTGGTAGATAACTTTATCTGATAAATAGCTCAACATTTAACTTTTACCCAGGGGTGAAATTTTAACAATATTTCCAACATATTTTCCGTGAGGAACGTTGAGGGGTGCAACCTTTCAGGGTTACAAGGGGTTTTCTTTAGTTTATTTGTATTTTCAAATCGAAATTTGGGTCTTCTGCATTGAAGAAGGAAACGGTGCACTGACAGGTTGAAATGGCAACTCGGAGCTCGTGGTGTAGCTCTTCTAGTTGGGCGCCAGTTTGAAACTGGACTACTGGCCTCGGTCGTTGTTTCTACTTGGAAATACTGGATGCAGCGAATAGCAACAAAAATGGTGTTTTATTCATTTTATTAAGCAAAACAATGGTTGGCGGGAGTTTTTGGCATTTATCGGGTGGATGATGTGGCGGGTGATGTGGTGATGTGGCAGATGACATCAGCGGATCAGACCTGACGTCAGTGGAAGGCAGTGAGCGGTTTTGCTCGCACCACTTTTGGGGTCAGGTGGTATTGGACGAAGGGCGAGCGAGCATATCGGATGGGCGACGCGTGGCAGAGGTACGGGCGGAAAACCGCCGACGATCGCGAGTTAACACGAGGTCGTGAGGGAGGTCGCGATATGGATGTCAACCGTTGGATGTGGCGATGGAGATCGGATGGCGGATGGGCAGGGAACATGGTGGGGGTTTAACTGTGCGGTCCCAACACGATATAACAAAGTTTTAATCGTTCTGGGGCTGTTTTGATTGGTCGAGATGGTTGTTAATCGACTCGGATGGTTAATTAAGTCCGTTGTGCAGCGGGGAAGGTTTTAATAAATTTCAAACAAATTTATTAATCCTTATTGAACAGCGACTATGATCGTAATTGACCGGGGCGGGATATATATAGTATTTGGGGTTTTGTAATATATTTATATAATACGGGAAAGGTAATATTGTGTAGGATTTATATAATAATAAATGTTAAAAATTAATATGAATCTATGAAATGAAAGCACGAAGTTTAAAAACCCTTTGCATATATATTTAAACTTAGGCTTTGAAGGGGAAAAAGGGGGTTTGTATGAGAAAGGTGGCCATTTTCCTAAGTAAAATGGGGCTTTATTTAGGCAATCATTATGAAATGGAATGAGTGGTTTATGAGTGATATTAGGAACAGATCTTAATATTTTAGGGGGAATTAGTGAATTATTAGTGAAAAATATGAAGGGGGTTAGTTATTCAACCTTGTCTTGCTTGAGTTGCATCAGGTATAATGTTCGCCTTGCACTTGTGATAGAGATAAAGACTAACACATTTAGAGACATAATCTATCACAAGTATCATTATGCAACACCATCTACCTACCCTGCCTACTTTGGCCTAGCATTTTTCTCCTTTATTTGGGTGCACTCAGACTGGCAAACCATTACTAACTTTTCTTTTCTTTGCATAGTAAGCCTACCTAATTCTGCACTTATTACTTCCAAGGGCTCAGATTAAACTGTTGAGCTCCTTTTATTTATTCTACCTATCTACTTATCTGCCAAGATTAAACAGTTTGGTCAGATTTTATTCTCTATCTCTAAAACAGGAAATTTCAAATATGAACTAGCCAAGATTAAGCCGTTTGGCCATTCATCAATTGTGGCATAAATTAACAAGCTGCACACAATGATTTATTACAGAAAACGAAAAAGTAGTGGCATTTAGAATTGCACACTTTCCTGGCCTATTTTTATTTGGGGTTCATTTCTTTCACTTTTTTGACCATTTTATTCTTTTTACCCTTTGGTTTTTCTTTTAGGGTATACCCTCTTTACATTTTTTAAATTTTTTGATTTTTGGAAAATATGGAAAACCTTTGCAACAAGGAAAGGAATGAACATTTATAGAGCTCATCAAGTCAATCATGAACTATGATACCTATTGGTATAGGAGTATAACAGGGTGCAGGCCAAGGAATGGGGGAATGCTGAGCTCAAATGCATTGTCTCCCATAGCCTTGGTAATGGTGTAAGGACCACATCAGAGTGGTCTGAGTTTCCAATAGGCTTCGGTAAGGCGTTCCTTTTGCAAATGCAACCAGAGTTTGTCGCCCACCTGAAACTTGTGTGGCACTCGATGTTGATCATGTCGCTGCTTATACTTGGCATTTGATTTCTTCAGAATGTCATGGATCTGCTGGTAGATATGTTGGATGTTCTTAATGAAGCTATTTGCCTTATCTGTTTCAGACCGGACATGAGATGAATCTGCCTGAGTAGCTGCAAATGGCATGGCCACATCAATTGGACATAGTGGCTGGAATCCCAAGCTCACCTAAAAAGGGCTATGGCCAGTCGAGCTATGGAGAGCCTGGTTATAGCCGTGCTGAAAATAAGGGAGGCTCTCATCTCATGTGCGTGGATGCTTTGAGTTGTACATGCATAGAATGTGTACGATCATCCTGTTGACAACCTCCGTTTGGCCATCAGTTTGGGGATGGAAGGCTGTGGACTTAGTGAGTTTGGTGTCCAGCATCGACTAGAGATTGGACCAAAATATACTGAGGAACCTGTTGTCTTGATCTGAGATGATAGACTGTGGGATCTCAAAGTGCACCCACACCTGTTCAAATAAGCGTTTAGCAGTGGCTTCTATTGTGATATTCTTCTTGTAGGTTGCCATAATGGCCATCTTCGAGAACCTGTCGACAACCACATTAACACAGTCGTTTCCTTGCTTATTAGAAGGAAGGCCTGACATGTAATCCATGGAGATGGATTCCCAAGGTCGACTAGGAGTAGGCAGCAGAGTATAGAGGCCTTGCTTCTTGATGGCCAGTTTGGAAATGGCAGAAACAGTGCAGGATCTGATGTACTTCCCGACATCCTGTCGAAGATTTGGCTAATAGAAATACTTCTGCAGTACTGCCACCATTTTATTGACCCCAAAATGCCCAGTAGCCTGATTGTAGTGTGCTTCCCAAATCATCTTGGCACGCTCGCTTGAAGGAACACAAAGGTGACTAGGAGGCATAACAGGGCATCCTGGAGGTGAAAATATGGAACATGCTGACCCTCTAGGAGTGTCTGGTATGTGTGGCCAAATTCTGGGTCACTTTTGTAGAGAAGTGGCCAATCAAAAGTCTCATGCCCACAAGAGTTGAGCACGGTGGTTAACGCCATGATCGGTGGTCGACTGAGGCAATCTACAACATTATTGGTGTTGCCCTTCTTATACTTGATATTCAAATGGAACTGTTGCAGGTATGTGGACCACTTCTGATGGCGATTATTCTGCAACTTCCCTTGCATCTGTATGCACTGCAAGGGCTGGTGGTCTGTGTGGATAACTGTTTCTTTCCCGAAAATGTAATGCTTCCATTGTCGGCATGCCTGCACATGGAATATATCTCTTTGTCATAAGTGGGGTATTTCTGGACTGTGTCTCACTGTGATATGCCAGTGGATGCCTGTTTTGAGTAAGGACTACCCCAATAGCATAGTTAGAGGCATATGTCTCAATCTCAAATGGTTGTTGCAAGTCTGGTAATGCGAGCACTAGTGCCGAGTAGAGGCGATGTTTCAACTCTGTGAATGCTTTTGTTGAGATTGAGACCAAAATAATTTTTCTTTCGCTCCTCCCTCGGTGACTTGACTCAAGGGCCAAGTAATATGAGAAAATCTCAACATGAACCTGCGGTAGAAGTTGGCAAGACCCAGAAAGGTGCGGAGCTATGCCAGAGTGGTTGGAGATGGCCAATCCTGAATGACTTGGATCTTGGATGGATCCACATGCACCCCTGTTTATCAATAATGTATCCTAGATACTAAACTTGGGTCATGCCATAAGTGCATTTCTCCAAATTGGCACATAACTTGTGTTGCTGCAGTGTTTGGAGAACCTGTTGGATGTGGTGGAGGTGCTCTTCCCAACTCTGGCTGAAGATCAGGATGTCATCCAAGTATACCACTACAAATGAGTTGGTGAATGGACACAAGATGTCATCCATTAGACTCATGAAGGTTGTAGGAGCATTTGTCAACCTGAAAGGCATAACCAACCATTTGAAAAGGCCCTCCTTGGCTTTGAAGGTAGTCTTCCACACATCGGAGGGTTCGATTGGTACATTGTGATATCCTGACTTCAAATCGATCTTGCTAAAATATTTTGCCCCCTTCAGTTGGTCCAGAAGGTCATCAATCTGTGGGATCGGGTACCTATTCTGGACAGTGATCTTGTTCAACGCCTAATAGTCAATATAGAGTCTCCAAGTCCCATCCTTCTTTTGTACCAACACGATCGGGCTCCCACAGGGCGATGAACTCGGTCGGATGTGACCTTTCTGTAGCAGCTCCTAAATCTGCCTCTTGATTTCATCATTCTGCAGAATGGAGCATCGATAGATTGGTCCATTGGGCAGTGGCGCACCTGGAGTCAGATTGATGGAGTGCTTGACCTAACAGTGTAGAGGAACCCCTGCAGGGGAGGTGAAGATGTCCTCTTACTCCTCCACGACCTTGTCCATCTGTAGTTCTTGTGTGGAGGGGCCCTGTCCGGAGGTCATGGCCACTGTCTTCTTCTTTCCTTGAGAGAGTATCATCAAGAAAACAAATTTCCCGGTTTTAGAAATGAGCTTACTGCATTGGTTTGTAGTAACCAAAGAGAAGGCGATAAGCGATGCTACCTCCGGTATCCCGTACAACTTATTTCCCAAAGTAACAATAACAACACGAGGCCTTGATTCATACACAACATGTTGCTTCCACAAGTATGGTTGGCCTAATAATACATCCCAAACCACACAATACCTCATCTGTAAAGGGCTTGATGTTGTATGGAAGGCGACACTGTTGGCTCACACAAAGATCCCTTCCTTGGTGAAGCCACCCGATGGTGTACGGCTGTGGATGTGCTATGGTTGGTAAGCCCAACTGCTTCATGACCTCTGCTGAAATGAGGTTCTTTTGGCTCCCGCTATCGACAATGAACTATTGTGGGGAGCCCTTTACCCACATCTAGGAGTGGAAGAGGCGCTCCTCCTCCTCTAGATCTTCGGGTTCCTCCTTTTGGATCTTCATGGTGGCAAAGGTGGCATTGGGCTCTGCATTGATAATTTGATTCCCTTTGTCATTCCCCTTATTGGGTTCTAACTCAGAGTCGGAACATGCATTTGATTCTGAAACCTTTAGCTCAACCACCAGTGACTGCTTGGCCCAACACTCACTTGTGTTGTGAGTGGAGCTCTTATGGAACTCACAACACTTTCTCGTGTCCTTTTTTGCCTTTGCGGTGCTGTTCTTTTCTTGCGGCTTTGGCTGGTTGTCTTGGGCCGCCCCGCCTTGGCTTTGTCCTTTGTTCTGTGGTTTGGGGGCACCTTTCCCTTGCTTCGGATTCACAGATCCAAAGTCTCGCTTCTTCTATTTAAACTTTTGTTTGATCTTGACGTCATATCAGTAGGCTGTGTCGAGAGAGGAGATGTTCAGGAATTCTATTTTGTCTTGGATGTATCAGTGTAGGAAACCACGATATTTGAGTACCAAATGCTACTCCGAATCCTTGATACCTAACTTTGTTTGAAGGGTATGGAAAATATTGGGAAACTTCGAAATGTCTTGGTCCCATCCCTATTGCAGCGTGGTCCACTTTATGTATTGATCCTCATAGCTTCCAATAGGGTAGTACTGCTCCTTGATGGTAGCTCAGAATGAATTCCAAGTGGGTGCAACTGAAAACAGTGAGGCCGTATTTTCATCCTTTTGCTCGCAGTAGGTTTCCCACCAGCCCTTGATGTGGGGGGCAGCTTTGAGAAGAGCAAAAGTAATCTTTTCCCAGCCGGAAAAATCATGAACAGAAAAAAAGAACCTTCTAGCAGATTTAACTATTTATCTACGACATCTGCATCTATCTTACCCTCAAATATGGTAATGTAAAAGTTAACTTGTACCTTAACTGGTGTGGCGCTTCCAGAGTAGCTGTTGGAAGTAGATGTGTCGCCCCTGGGTAGCCGCTGAAGGATCTAGGAAAAGTTGTCCATCATCGCGTTCCTTTGTTGCTCGAGGGTCTCTTCAAGAAAGATTTTGATAGGATCTCCTTCCCCCTCGTCTTTCTTTTCATCTGCCATGGGAGACCATCGGGATTTGCGAGGCTGGTATTGCAAAGGTTTGACCAGTTCAAGGCCTAACTCCTTATATCTCGACCTCGTTAGGGAGATGCAAAGAAAGACAAAGAAAGAGCAGACTGCTCTAATACCACTGATCAGGTTTTAAACAAGAATGCAATGAATTACCAATATAATCATACATACAGAGATGTAGCAGAAATAATACTTCATTTAATTACTGTAAAATACTGAAATATGCTTACAAACAGAAATGGAAACAAACTAGCTAGAGCGATGATAACTTATCTCTGAGAAGAGATGTGGTAGCTACATGCCTTTGAACTATCTTACAATGAGGCTCGAAGGCCTATTTATTGTTGAGAAACAATGGAAAACCCTAAACATCCAAAAACCTAACCCTAGGAGATGAAGCGCCAAACTATGGGCCCCGTTTTGGGTAAATTGGTACATCAACTTCTTGGGGTTGTAACTTTGGCATACGATCTCCGTTTGACACGCACAATACTTCGTTAAAAAGATTTATCTGAGGACTACAACTTTGGGAAGAGAAACATCAATCCATGGACCCATGTTGCTCCCGGTTTTCCCAAAAAACGTCGTTTAGGGCCTCAAAACGGCTCTGAAAGTTCAGGACCTAAAAAACTGCTAAAAAATATGAAAGAAACAATGGTGGGGGTCCAAGTGGAATTGGCGGGTGGCCACCAATATCCACTAGGATCATCACAACGGTGAGTGAACTTGGTCAAGTATTTTGGAATGGTCTCACCTTTCTCCATATTGATTTTTCAAAGTTTGTATTTTAGTGCCAACTTCCTATGGTCAATGCTGTTCTAGAATAGGTCTGCCAATTCTTTCCACATATCATACAAAGTTTCCTTGCCATGGAGACTTGAGACAATGTGGTCTCGAACTCCCTCAAGGATTATCCACCTCGCCTTTACCACACACTTCTTCCATTCAGCCATATTTTGTGCATCCGATGCTACTGGATTAGGAATGTCTTGATCAACAAATTCCTTCAAGCCATTATCCTCTAGCACAACCTCCATTCTTTCCTTCCAGGCTATATAATTCGAGTTGCCTTCTAAGGCATACTTGAGCCGTAAAGCATAAAACGCCATCTGCATATCCTGAAGCATGTATTGCAAATTCGAATTTCACCTGTAACCCAAAACTCAAAACTTTGAAATCTCCTCTAGCATACTCTCTTCAGCTCCAATACCATGTAGATTCTCCTGTTAATTCACAAGTTATGTAATGTAATCTACTCTACCCTTTAAACAACAGAAACCAAGAATCGATGAAAATAATATTTGACAAGAGGAAGATAGTCAAAGACACATAACACAATTGTTTCTCTAGGGAAATTCACTGCTCAAAACCTCGACTATCTATTGCATTAATTAGAAATATGAGTGATAGGACAAAGCTTTTTTTCACAAGAACAATTCTGCACAAGTATGATCAACTCTCTGCCTCACAAGCCTGCATTGACCAACACTTAGCCAATTTCTGCTGCCTGTTGAGCCCCTATTTCCTTGCACAATTATTGTGAGAATCAACCCATATTTAATGTGGGAAATCCTTCCTCAAAACTGCTCAATCCAAACTAGGTCCTCTTCCTGATTGCATATGGTGGGCTCCAGTATTGTAGCAATAATGCTACAACTCCTGGAGCTTCCTATCTCTAATTTTATCAACCCGGTAGTTCGTACAAACTTGGAAGCGACGGTGCTGTATGCACAAGTACTAGCTCTTGTCGCAGCTGTCACTTGGTCAGCTGGCACAAGTCCGCTAGGGCTCAAGCCAACTTCTATATGCTCACAGAAGAAGCTTTATGAATGATGGATGAAAGCTAACTCAAAGGAGACTAGTCTAATTGCAGAAAGAAACTGAAAGCCAATAAAGCATGAAAACCCTAGTAAACCCTAATTTGACTAGCTAGACCCTTACGATGCAAAACTGTGAATGAAACTACTACCAAGAATGCCATTACTTGCAGTGAACTGAAATACATGCATCTAAGCTACTTGCATCTGAAAAGACATGTTTTTGTATTTTTTCATTAAGTGGTTGGATTTATTGTGATGATGCTTTTGATTAGGGTTTGGTTGTGCAGGAGCGGTTGGAATGGAAGGAAAGCATGGGCAAGGTCAGGATGGCTAGGGGAGGTCCCAGAGGGTCTCTAGCATCAGTCCATAGAAGTCTACCACGTTTGGATGCTCAGCAACCGAGTTTGCAGGCTTCTACAGGAAGTCTGCAGGGGATCCTACAGGAAACTCAGAGATTTCTACAGGAAATCTGTGCAATTCTACAGGATGTTGGCCGTGGAAGGTTTTGGGAGATGGTGAAGTGTTGGAGTGGTGTGGAAGGATAGGTGAGATGGAGATGGAGCTGGTGATGGCTCAGGAGCAGAGAAATCAGATGGAGGAAGAGTGCATGCAGTGGGTTGATGGTTGGAAGGATGGGATCAACGAAAGGTTAAGTAGATGGGGCTAAGTGAATAATGGATGAGTTGGAGGGTAAATGAGCTGGACAGAGGCCGAATGGGTGACTTGAGGAGAGATCAAGAAGAAGAAGAAGAAAGTGGAATGATATGGAGCAGCGTAAATGAAACAAATGACTTATGCACCAAAAACAAGAATTCATTAACCTATGATAACTGTGCCATGAAACCTATGAACAACAATGGAAAACCAAGAAATGAAACTCGTGCATGGAAGTGAAATGTAGAAGTATGGTTCAGTGTCAAAAGTGCATGGATGGATCTTCAACGAAAATGTCTATGTTGCAGCTTGCATGGAAGTGAGAAGAACTGCGTTTCTTTTTGGTGGTTGGTTATGGACTGCACCCCAATCCCTAACAGAGATGGCAGTGAGCCTTAACAACCTTTTTCTGGAGCTCCAATGAATTATATCTATCCTCTTCTAACCTAAGCAACTGGAAAAAAATTCACCATAAACTAATCCTATCTAAGCTCATGAAAAAGACTAAATTAACAAACTGTAAATTCGAATTGCATGTTAAAGTAAAAAAACTCAAAGTGCTGGAACGAAATGCAAACAACATTACAACACCGAGGAGATCTATTGCTCTTAGGTTGGGCCCTAACCTGAGAGCTATAGCTCCCTTAGAAACTCAGAATGAGATCAAAATCTGCCTGCCTTTATTCATAAACGAAAGTCTGATGACATGCCAAAATGGCTTACAAAAGGAACAAACACCGAGCTGTAGCTCGTACTTCCCAATTACAAGAGCAATACAAAAGTTCAAAAAGCTTCTATCCAAGGCTACGGCCTCAGTATTTATGCAAAATGATCATCCAACAGGTGTCCTTGATTTGTGGAGCTCGGCTGTCCAACTGAAGTTTAAACTGCTGATCCTGTAGGACAGTCATAACTGCTGTTCCTGTAGAACAGTTATAACTGCTGTTCCTGTAGAACAGTTGGCTGCCTCTAAGCTCGGTGGGGAGATGGATTGGAGCTCGGAGCTATGGTGGGAATTACGAGGAAGGTCCCCAAGACCGTGGACATCCTCTCCTAAAAACCAGCAGTGCCACCTCATTGTCTCCTTGTCTCCTTTTTCGTGGTCTTTGCTCCCTTTTAATGCCAAAACTTGAAATCATCATGAATTAGTCACGTGGATAGAATGCCTACCCTTCTTCCTACAAACAACACGAATAAACCAAGAAATGAATGCATAAGCAATAAAAAATGAATGGTTTGAGCAGAGCAAGTAGGCCAAATGAGCCCAAATTGTACCAAAAATTGGGGCTCATCATCACCCCCCAGCTAAACTATTTGCTCATCCTTGAGCAACTTTGCCCTGGCTCCTCGTCTTCGGCCGAGAACTAGAGCCCGGAGCATGCTTTTCCTTTCCTATTTTTGGTGGCCTTGCCTTTTCTACCGAGGGTGGCGCTTCTTCCTTTCCCGTTTTTGGCGGCCCTGCCTTTGCTGCCCCTGGTGGTGACGAAGGTGATGCTTCTTCCCCCTTTCCTATTTCCTTGAGCAGGGCTTCGGAAGGTGATTGGCCTATTTTTCGTGTCCAGGAAGTTATTTTTGGGCTCCCCTTCTCGGGGGTGGCTGCTGTTTTAGAGGGGGTTCTTGCACTGGGTGAAGTAGGGACATCCCCTAAAATGATTTGGCTGCCGGGTGGAGGCTGTGGCTTGCCCGTGGTTATCCTCTTGCTTCTCCTGGCTTCAGATGGTAGAGGGGTCTCCCTCTCTCTCTTCTCCTTCGGCTTTGGAGGTGTACTGAGGGCGGCCAGTGCCGCTGCTGCCTCCTTTTCTAGAATACCAGCCTTCTCTTTCTTGCGTTTTGCTCTCTCAGAGCTCCTTGTAGAGGGCCCCTCCTTTTCAGATTTCGGGCTTCCTGTAGAAGACCCTGCTTTTCCCACTTCTGGGCCTTCTGTAGAAGATTCTTTCTTTCCCGCCTTTGGGCTTCCTGTAGAAGACCCGGCTTTAGCCACTCCCGGGCTTCCTGTAGAAGGCCCTCTCTCTGTCTTTAGGCTTCCTGTAGGAGGCTGTTTCTCAATGACTCTCGGGCTTCTTGTAGAAGCCCCTTTTTCCAATTTCGGGCTTCCTGTAGAAGCCCTTGTCTCTGTCTTCGGGCTTCCTGTAGAAGCCTGTTTTTGCAATTTCGGGCTTCCTGTAGAAGCCTTTGTCTCCGTTTTTGGGCTTCCTGTAGAAGCCTGTTTCCCAACGATTTTCGGGCTTCCTGTAGAAGCCTTGGTCTTTGCTTTTGGGCTTCCTGTAGAAGCCTGCTTCTCAATGATCTTCGGGCTTCCTGTAGAAGCCTTTGTTTTTGTTTTTGGGCTTCCTGTAGAAGCCTGTTTTTGCTTTCCTGTAGACACAGGTGTCTCCACCTCTGCTTGCTTGCCTGCCTGAGTTTTGCTTTTTGCTTTGGTTGCAGGTGCTGTTGAGGTACTTGGGCTGACGTGGACCACCTCAGCTTTGTCCATTCTGCTCTTCATCCTCTTTTCCCTTGCTGACAGGATAGGTGTGCCACCTTTTTCTTTGTCCTCCTTTTCCTCATGCTTCTTCCTTTGTTCTCTCTTCTGTACTGTTGTCGGGGTCTCTTGGCCTTCTTCTCTCTGTCTCTCGGCCACTGCTTCTTGTTCCTCACTGCTGGAGGAGCCCGTTTCTTCGATCAACATCTTAATGTCCCCATCTTTTGTCAAATTCCGGAAGGATTCCCATGAGAGGGGGACCTTATATGAGTGCAATGCATCTTCCACAAGAAGCTTGATCAACCCATGGTGGGCTATCTGATCTGGTATACCCTCTTTCAGCTTTGTAGCACACTCCATTAGAGACTGCAGGAGGTAATAAGGGATGCTCAGTTTTTGTTCTACAGGAAGGTCAATTCGGTGCCTCAACTTAGTGAGCAGCCGAAAGTGATATGCATACACGATGCTGAAACGACCTTCACAAGTAATATATTTCATGATTTGCAAACTGACTTCATTCCAAGGTGGCAACAGGCTCGTTCTTCGCACCCCATTTTTGTCCTCCGAGAATTCTTCCTCAGGTGGAAAGAATTCTTTCTTTGCCTGCTGGCTCAGCTTCCTTTCTTCCTTATCCCACGGCAAACCCATAGGAAGTTCTGTGATCCGACTGATATGTTCTGGGGTGAGCTTGAGGCTTAGACCTCTGAAGTTCACTGTGGCCAGTGTCTGGGATTTAGGCTTCAGAGCCTGCAAGAATTCTTCGGCCACTTCATCATCGTAGCCCTGCAGCTTATCACAAAAAGGCATCCATTGTGCTCTGGTGAAGAGCTCTACCACTGCCGGGTTTTCCCTTAGTTTGGTTGAATTAGTGGGTTCCCGTCTTATAAACCCACCCGGCATGATGAACACGGTCGTTTTAATTAAAGGTGGCAAATGCAAAAGAGATTTGGTCTATTAAGACAGAGCATGCACATAATCCACAAAATTCAACACAGTCTACTTATACCGACATCCTGTAGAACGACAGCATAGGCACAACAAACAACAATTCCACCAATATCTTTATGACCCGACTGTGGACGATGGTCTTGCCACTTTTACTAACCAGTTGCATGAAGAGTTCAGGGTTACCTCTGTAATTGGCCACCTTTTTCGTGAGGCACCCGCTTCCCTGTAGAAGACTGCGTTCCTGTAGAGACTGCGTTCCTGTAGACTGCGTTCCTGTAGAACTGCGTTCCTGTAGAACTGCGTTCCTGTAGAAGCAGTGCGCAATTCTCGGGGAGGACTGTAGTTGGCCCGCGCTCGAGGTGTGCTTTACCGGTGTTCTGGTAGCCAACAGCTCGGCGTATCAAAGTGCAGAGGAGATCAGAATAGCCACCCGAGTTTGAAGTTTTGGATGATAAATGCATGCGCATGATCTAGCCGATTAAATTTTGAATCGGCGCAATCCGTGGCGCGGGGGATGAGCTGTCCCCGCCGGACCATTGGGCGACGTCATCCATCATCCGCCTGCGTATTTACTTGCTGCCGCATTCATTCCCACAGATTTGCCGCCGCCTTTTCCTGTTAAACTCATGCTTATGACGAGAGTGTTCTCACGTGCGTGCCGTTCATTCTCTTTGTCGTGGCCGCCACCCATACATCCAATTACACTTTAACTAGCCGACGTGGCCAGTCGACGGGCCATACGGCCGCTCAACCATTCAATTTTACGCTATGCAAACAATTTCAAAGTAAAATTCATGCGATTTGATGGAAGGAAGGGTTGAGACACTTACCTGCGTGGCTGCACACGATTTTTCCAGTTCTTGGACGATGGTGAGTGGATCTACCTGCTGCATGCGACTTACACAGACCCGGAGGTTCGTGGTTACAGGCTGCCAACGATGGAGTGGATGTTTTGCTTGCATGCGCCCGCGTTTCATTTCAGATGGCGGTGCTATGAATGGTATCCACTCGAGCAGGTTGAACTGTTACAGGATTCCCGCGAGGTGTCTCGTAATAGTCCTTTCTCCTTGGGTGCATGCTGCACGACGGAGGCTCTGGCTTTTCAATCACGTTCCCGGAGCTCTTGATGCCTGCGGTATGAGATCCCAGCATTTGTTTAACTTTGAAAATGGATTTCCTGTGAGAACTCATCGATCTTCTTTGTTGGTGCAGGGACTTGGTCGCATGTCGATAAGGATGGTGGAGCAAGGTGACAGCAATGTGCAAGGGTGCCAACAGAGGCTTGCATGCATCCAAACCAATCCATAGTCGCTAAATCTCCTTCTAAGATGAATTCTGGCCGTCCAAAACTCCTACAGGAAGTTTCCTGTAGAACACAGAGCTTCCTGTAGAAAGTTCGGCCTTCCTGTAGAAAGTCTGTACTTTCCTGTAGAAAATCCGCGCCTTCCTGTAGAAAGACTGCATCTTCCTGTAGAAAGACAACATCTTCCTGTAGAAGATTCAAACCATGATAAAATTGCACCTACCTTGAAAAAACATGGGTACCCTTGGAGGAGGTGCTGGTGAGGTTCCTTGACAGCATGATAAGGACCCTTGGCTTTGAGTTAGAGGGCTTCCTCTCCTCCATAGAACATCTGCAACCTGCATGCAATTTTACCATATTTTGCTTATTGTTTTTTCCTTTTTTCTCTTTTTTTTTCTTTTTTTTTTGAAAGATAACAGGGGCGCCTCAAAGAGGTTTTCACCCATGCCATCTGCCCTGAGCGCCTCAGAGAGGTTTTCACTCAAGGATCTTTTTCACCTTTTCTCTTTTTTTTTTTTTTGAAAGACAATAGGGGCGCCTCAATGAAGTTTTCACCCCTACTACCTGCCTTGGGCGCCTCAGAGAGGTTTTCACCCAAGGATCTTTATTTTTTTTTTTTCTTTTTTTTTTTTTCATATCCCTCAGGGTATGCCAAAAGCAGAGGCAGAACCCTTCTCTATGACCAATACAGATTTCTCCATAGTTTTGATGAACTCTTGTCTTGAGAGAGGTCTCTTGTAGATCTTCAAACGATGCCCATTGACAAGCATGGGAATGGCTTCCTCATCAATGGTTTGAATGAGGACAGATCCATTGTCATGGCATTTCTCCACTGCATATGGTCCTAGCCATCTGGTTCTCAACTTCCCCTTGAAATCTTTGTATCTGGAGTCATACAACAAAGCCCAATCTCCCGGCTGAAATTGCTTGTCATGGAGATGTTGGTCATGCCACACCTTTCTCTGAAGTTGAACCACTTCTGAGTGAAGGAGGGCCTGCATTCGGTGCTAATCCAGTCCATTCAGCTGCAGTAGCCTTTCTTGTTGTGCATGGCTGAGATCTAGGTCCAGCTGAGCTGCCATCCTCAAAGTGTTGTATTCAAACTCAATGGACAACAAAGCTCTCTTCCCATAGACCAGCTCATACGGTGTGAAGCCGGTGGTGGTCTTCCAAGTGGTGTTGTAAGCCCATGTGGCTTCAACCAGGCGATCTGCCCAGTCCTTTCTGCTGCTGCTCACCACTTTAGTCAAGATCCCTTCTAATGCTCTATTGGTGACTTCCACCTGCCCATTTGCTTGAGGGTGATAAGGGGTGGAAGTCCTATGCTTGATCTTGTGATGAGCCAGGAGATCTTCAACCAGGTTGGAGGTGAACTGGCTCCCTTGATCGGTGACCAGCTCTCTTGGATAGCCAAACTTGTAGAAGATGTTTTCGCTTAGGAACTCGGCCACCTTTTCTTCTGTTGCTGCTTTGATTGCTTTGGTCTCTGCCCACTTTGTCAAATAGTCAGTACACACAATGATGTAAGTCCTTTGCCTCGAAGAGGGGTTGATTGGGCCCACAAAGTCCATGCCCCACTTCTCAAATGGCTCAAGAGTCACTTGAGGTTGGAGAGGCATCTCACCCCTTTGGGTCGGTTTCCCCATTCTTTGGCATTGGTCACACTGACTGACATATCTTCTGACATCTTGATGAAGTGTGGGCCAATAGTAGCCTGCCTGCAGGATTTTGAAGGCAGTTCTCTTTGCTGCAAAATGTCCTCCACAAGGCCCATCATGACAAGTGAGGAGGATATCAAAGACTTCCTCCTCCCTTACACAACGCCTTAAGATCTGATCGGGGCCAAGCTTGAACAGATTGCCCCCGATCCAAGTAAATGAGGCACTTTTTCTGATGATTCTGCTCTTCTCTCTGGAAGATAGGTGTGGAGGGAACTGTGCTGAAACAAGATAGTTTGCTATATCAGCAAACCATGGAGAGAGTACTGAAATAGCAAACAGATGTTCATCGGGCATCTGGTCATCCACGTTCCATCCTCATCTGCAGACAAATCCAATCTAGATAAAAAGTCAGCAACAACATTTTCTCTACCTGGTTTGTCAACAATGGTCAAATCAAACTGCTACAATAAAAGTAACCATCTAATAATACGAGCATTCACATCTGGTTTATTCATTAAATATCTAATAGCAGCATGGTCAGTATGTACAAAGGTCTGGTAACCAGTAATATAATGTCAGAACTTGTTCAATGCATGGACCACAGCCAAGAATTGTTTCTCGGTTACAGTGTAATTCAGCTCAGCTTTGGACAAGTTTTTGCTAACAAAGTAAATGGCATATGGAAGTTTTTGCTCAACTTGTCCTAAAGCTGCACCTATGGCTTTGTTTGAGGCATCAGTGTGGATGTGGAAAGGTAGGGCCCAGTTTGGACCTCTCAGGATTGGGGCTGACACCAACTTGTCCTTTAATTCATTTAAAGCCCTCTGACAATCGTCAGTCCAATTAAACTCCACATCTTTTGCCAACAGGCCAAACAATGGCGAGGCTAGCTTGTTGAAATCTTTAATGAATCTCCGGTAGTATCCTGCTAATCCCAAGAAACTCCGGACATCCCTTACCTTTTGAGGAGGTGGAACCCTCTTGATGAGAGCAATTTTGTTAGGATCCACCTGCAATCCTTGGCAAGAAATGGTATGGCCTAGCACGGTCCCTTCAGTCATTAGGAATTCACATTTTTTAGGACTAAGGGACAAGTTCATCTCGGTGCATTTGGTTATGACTTTTCCCAGGTTGGACAATGCTTCCTGGAAGTTGGCCCCATAAGGAGTAAAGTCATCCATATAGATTTCTACTGCATCATGGACCAGCTCCGAGAAGATGCTCAAAACAGCTCTCTGGAAGGTAGCAGGAGCATTGCATAGCCCAAAGGGAAGAACTCGATAGGCAAAGGTACCCCAAGGACAAGTAAAGGTGGTCTTATCTTGGTCTTCCGGGCTGATTTGTATTTGGTTGTACCCGCTAAACCCATCCAGGAAAGAGAAGAACTTCTTTCCTGCCAGTCCATCCAACACTTGATCTATGAAAGGTAGAGGGAAATGGTCCTTCTTGGTAGCTTTGTTCAGTTCTCGGTAGTCCACACAAATTCTCCATTTCCCATTTTTCTTGGGAACTAACACTAGAGGGGACACCCATTCACTATCTGAGATGGGGTAGATGAATCCGGCATCCAACAGTTTTTGCAATTCTTCCTTGACAATGTCCTTAAGGGCTGGATTCATTCTCCTCTGAGGTTGCCTAACCGGTTTACAGTCCTCTTTGATGTATATATGATGGGTACAGACCGAAGGATGGACTCCTTTCATTTCCTTATAGCTCCAAGCAAAAGCATCTAAGTGATTGGCCAACAGACTACACAGCTCCTTTTCCTGGGAAGGAGATAGGGAGGAGCTGATCTTCAATGCTTTCTCAGGGCCGAACTCCACATTCTTAACTCTGGGAGTAACAGGGTTGGTTGTACAAAGATCCACTAGGGTGCTAGCTTGGGCATCCTCCACCAATTTCTCTAAGGGTAGTGCACTGGAAGGTGGATTCTGGATCAAGGTCTCGATCAAGTCATCCTCGGTTGGGGGGTCTCTTCTAGTGGTATCTAAGGTTCACAGAGGTGCTGAGTACACCTCGTCTTCCTCTCATTCTTCCAACCAGAGTGGTAAGTCATGCTCCAAGGAGGGTTGTGCAGGAGGGTATAGGACTAGCTGCTTGGACATGGGACCATTTTTGATGGTCATGTTTCCCGCACGACAACTGATGTAAGCATCTGCAGTAGCTAACCAAGGCCTTCCCAAAATGAGAGGATATCCAGTAAGCTTGGCCTTTGGTTGCAGAACCAGGAAGTCTGCAGGGTATTCCCAAGAGTCAATAGAGACCAAGACATCCTCCACAATCCCTTCGGGAGTCACAGTGGAGCGATCTGCTAATTGCAGTACTGTCGAGGTCTTCCTCAAGGAACCCTGAAGATTAAGCTTAAGCATGGTGTCCCTGGTCATCACATTAATGGCAGCCCCCAGATCAATCAAGGTGTGAGGTATAATGGTGCCATTGATGTGAACATCTACTACAGGACTTCCAGGATCTAGGTACTTTGGGCAGATGACTTGTCCTAACATAAGGTCAGACAGTTGTCCTATGACATTGATAGTTGAGGCATCTTTCTTCCGTCTGCCTGGGTGTTTGAAACACTTCTCCTTAACCAGTTTGTTGTATATTGGCACATCCTTGATGGCTTGGAGAAGTGGTATTTTTACACACAACTGCTTGAGCTCACCCAGAAGCTCATCCTCCTCTGGGTTGGGTTGTGTGGTGGATGTTAGCCTCTCAGGAAAGGGTGGAATAACCTTCGGTTCACTTTCCTGTTTATCTTCCTCATCCTCTGGGGGAGGAGGTTGGCGATCTGGTAGAGTCTTTCCAGATCGAAGATTGATCTCCTGGATCTCCACAGCATAGGTAGGGCATGAGGTTTCCCCAGTGTATACCTACTGGGCCTGTCTATTGTTGGGGTTCGGGTTCGGTTGAGCAGGCATTTGAGGTTGCCTTGGAGGAGCAGGAGGTAATGGCTGAGGTTGAACTGGTGGTGGAGGCAAGATGGCAGGAGGAGTGTTGTATTGGGGCCTCCACCCCGACGGAGGTGCATTCCATTGAGGCTGTGGCTGGGCATGTGAGTGATATGAATGAGAAGTAGGTTGAGTGGGGTACTGAGGTGGATAAGACCATGGAGGAGGCATGGACCATGAAGGATGAGCAGGGGGGCCCCAGGAAGGCATAGGAGTCGATTGGTTGGGGCTGTAATAAGCTTGAGATGCCCCTTGCATCCCCTACTGATAAGGTCTAGATCCCTGTGGCCTCCTTCGGTTGAGGTAATAGAGAGGCTCTGTGGGAGCTTCTGTCCCTTGGTACATGGCTTTAAACCCAGGTAAGGTTGGACACTGATTTGTGGGATGGTCCTCCTCACAAAAGAAACACACTTCAACCGAATGCAATGGACATTCGTTCTTAGGGTGCCTCCTTGTGCACCTAGGGCAGAAGACAGCCAAGGCTCTCTCAGCCTCTTCTTTCTTTTGCTGAATCCTGAATGTGTCAAGCTGCATGGCAATGGTTTGTCTCACCTCACTCTTAAGATCTTCTAATTGATTTGCAAGCTCATGTTTGGAGAAAGGGACACTAGTTGAGAGGTGGTTTCCTCTACCTCGTTTCCGAGCTGCCCTGGAGTGGTTTCTAAACACAGTCTTGATGTCCTCATAAGGCAGTTGGTAAATGTCCCCCCCAGCTAACATGTGAAGGGTATCTAAGAGGTCTTCAGGGACTCCTCGGAGCAGGACCAACTTGAGGGATTCAGGGTCAAGTGTGCACCTGGCCCGCTTATAGCTTAGTTGGAACCTCTCCTCATAATCCTCTAAGGACTCATCATTTCCCATGGACATCCGAAAGATTTCCCCCTTTGTTTCCTTGGACCTACAGTAATCCCGGTACTTGGTATTGAAAGCTTGCTGCATCTGAGCCCAAGTGGTGATACTATTCCCAGGTAAGCCCATGAACCAGCGTAGTGCTGCATCCTTAAGAGTGGAAGGGAAAAGTTTCAGCTTTTGCTCATCTTCAGTATAGTCATAGGTTCTACAAAGGACATTAAACTCAAACAGGAAGGTATCCAGATCTTCAGTGGTCAGCCCATGGAAGTGAGGTAAGGCGGAGGGGCTAATGTTCTTCATTTTCATCTCTCCATTGGTCTCTCGGATGGGGAAGACACCTTCTATTCTCTCATCTTCTCTTCTATTGTCAGCCATAGCTTCAAATGGAGTGGTCTCTAACTCTTCTTCTACTATAGGGTCTTTGGATATCTCAGGATGTTCACCTATAGGTTCTTCTGGGTCACTGTCACCAAAGAAGAGAGAAGGGTGACTTAGTGATGTGGTGGGGGTGTTTGGTAGGAATTTGCCTGATCTATCTCGGTTCCTACGAGGCATGAAATGGAAAAGACTTTCTTTTTCTTTTGATTGCTTTTGCTTTGCTTTTCTTTTTGGTACCTGCAAAACTGAGACAGATTGATCTACAACTAACTATGAAAGATGCAGAATTAGACTGAAAGCAGGAAAGAACTAATCTACTTTGCTCAAATGAAATTGCAAGAATGGAAATGCTAATCTACGCTTGCAGAAAGGAAATGCTAATCTATGAAAGCAGAAAATGTCTATGCTACTTTTGCAGAATGGAAATGAAGTAAACTACTTAGCAGAAGGCAAGAGTAAGAAAGTAGAAGAAAAGCAACAATTACTAATACTCTGACGCTTCCCCGGCAACGGCGCCAAAAAGATGGTGGGCTCCAGTACTGTAGCAATAATGCTACAACTCCTGGAGCTTCCTATCTCTAATTTTATCAACCCGGTAGTTCGTACAAACTTGGAAGCGACGGTGCTGTATGCACAAGTACTAGCTCTTGTCGCAGCTGTCACTTGGTCAGCTGGCACAAGTCCGCTAGGGCTCAAGCCAACTTCTATATGCTCACAGAAGAAGCTTTATGAATGATGGACGAAAGCTAACTCAAAGGAGACTAGTCTAATTGCAGAAAGAAACTGAAAGCCAATAAAGCATGAAAACCCTAGTAAACCCTAATTTGACTAGCTAGACCCTTACGATGCAAAACTGTGAATGAAACTACTACCAAGAATGCCATTACTTGCAGTGAACTGAAATACATGCATCTAAGCTACTTGCATCTGAAAAGACATGTTTTTGTATTTTTTTCATTAAGTGGTTGGATTTATTGTGATGATGCTTTTGATTAGGGTTTGGTTGTGCAGGAGCGGTTGGAATGGAAGGAAAGCATGGGCAAGGTCAGGATGGCCATTTCTATGCTCTTAAAATCCATAAACCTGCCTTTGGGCATCACACTTCTTGAAATTAATTCTTGACAATGTTAAATTTGGTATAAACACCTAAGAAATGGTTTTTTGTGTGTTAAGATATGACTTATAGATTATTGTTTCAATGAGCTTGGACCTGGTAGTTGCTTCAATTAGTCTTCTTTGCTACATATTCACGAGGCACCTATATTAGATTATAATGTGTAGAAATGCGTCATCTTTGAGTGTGAATTCTTTGCAATAAGGAGCTACAAAACACATATATAGATTCATTATTCAAGAAACTAAACCCTACTCACCTCTATGTAGCTATTATGGGATTCCCATAAGTGAAAGCTGGAGCATGGGGTAGATTATGTCATGAATGACCAAATGATAGCTATTCTTGTATGACCAATTTCTAAACTTGCTTTGATGGAATTTCAAATTCTTATTGCCAAAAATCTAAGACTCTCAATGCAATTTTCTCTTTCTCGTCCATTTATATAATAGAAATATATCTACCAATAGATATATCCATTCCATAAAGCCACAACTCTTACCTTACCATCAAATTATAGAGAATTTATTTTCTTGAGAAGGGCCCTTGTGTAAAGGAATTGAGGAAATTCAATTTTGGAATTTCCTTGGGGAGGGATTTCAGAACTTAGAAGAGGATTTCTAAATCTGAGTGAAAATTTGTATTCTGCTGACAATATTTTGTTATGACATTATGTCTCATATGAAACCTGTTATTATGTATTATAATGTCCTGAGAACTAAAAAAGTAGAGTCAACTTTCCTTCTAGGAAATGGAACAGTGTAACAGATCCTAAAAACAAGTCCTTACTAGATGGTGCATTAGTTGAGCTTTATGGTGCTAGCAAGTAGGGCGAGGGTCTAAAATGTT
Organism: Pinus tabuliformis; assembly: GCA_031772625.1. Taxonomy (NCBI): domain Eukaryota; kingdom Viridiplantae; phylum Streptophyta; class Pinopsida; order Pinales; family Pinaceae; genus Pinus; species Pinus tabuliformis. The sequence continues at coordinate 1,431,146,854 of CM062804.1, read as the reverse complement.
CGCATGTAAAAACAAAAGCAACAACATCAACAACAACAAACTAATATTTCAGACAACAAGACAACAAACTGAAATTAAAAATAATGAAGGGAAGAAGTGCAAAATTTACTCTAACCACCCAACCCTATTTGATAAAAAAAGAAGCCATGGATTAGGCATATTATCATCAAATATCTCATGCAACCATTAATCAATTTGTTAGAAGACAAATCTTCCGCTGTGTTTGATGATAAAGAAAAATCAAGACATACTCAGCTGGCCCCAATAGTGAGCTAATATTTTGGTCACTCTTCCTCAATTTTTACTTCTTTTTAGTGATCAAGCATCGGATATTAAGAACATTATATTATCTTATCTTATTATCTAAATAGAAATGCTATGAGTGATTTCTTTCAAAAAATTTTAGGATCACCATACTCCATGCAACCCAATAAGATGTCGTTCTATCTCTATTTGCTGGACTAACAGAACATGGGAGTAAATCTCCTCTGTAAGAAAAAAATTTGTGGACTGATTATGGATGCCATCCAAAATATCCTGATTAGATTTAAATTTTCATGCCAAAGAATCCAATCATACCCTATTATCATATCTTTCTTGATTCACAAAGCCAAGGTAATCAAGGTATGGGTTGCCATATTCAATGGCCATATAAATGCCTCGTTAAAATCACCGAGAAGAGAGCAATGAAATGTTGTATCATCTTACTTTGAGCTTGAAATATCAATGTCATAAATGTGATCTCCATGGTGCCACCAATGAAACCGAATCTATGTAAAGTATCCCATAATGGTTTTCTTCATGAGGCACTCTTTTAATGGAATCAACAATATAAGAAACATATTTGATATGCTGCAACATCACCCAAGCCGTACAAGTACTGCCAATTAATATCATACTGGGTGTTATTTGTTTTAAATAATGCATTTTACAACATAAAACTCCTAAATATGCCACCAGTTGTCTTCCTCTAGGGCACACTTCCTGCATGAGACTGTTGGGAATGGAAATGTGCTAAATGTGGCACACTTTAGCAACCTCACCCATGGAATAAAATTATTGAAATAAATGTATTAATTCCACTGAGATAAACTCCTTTTAACTTTCCTACACTCCTTTCAAATTTCTAAAGCTGATTTCTAACCTTTTAACACATAAGCATGCATTACTGAGACTAGGCTCCATGAATCTTTCATTGAAAAGGAATGAAAACTAAAAATATCCAAGATTAGGGAATTTTTTTCCAAGTAGTCTTCCAAAGGATTCTCATGCATCTTTTCTAAAAACTTCCAAATTTGAGTAAAACATAAATTTATTTGGTATCAATTCAACCTTTGGTTGAAAATATTATGATTGCCAATTCTAGATATGAATGTTTTAATGGTTCTATAAGTAGCTACCTTGTGTCCTCATATGGAGCGACCACCATCTACTAAAATCAAACCATACATTCCTCATTCAAAGTAGAATTTGGAAACACCACCACCACTGCACATCAAAACCTTGAAACTGTCTCCATGTACTTACTAAAAATAGACATACCAAAAATAGTATTCCAACTCCTAGAAAGTAGGAAGGTCATAATATATATATGATTGATATGAGGATAACTAAAAAGTATATCATTTATAGATCCAAAATTTAAGAATAGATATGGATTTAGGTTTCCATGTGTAATTTCCATATCTGTATAATAGGAAAAAAATAATGGACCTTTAATTCCCATTCCCAATAAGGTGCATTTGGAATTGACCCTTCACAATAATCACTTATATTTATAAAAGTTGGTAAGAAGGGGTGTGACAAGTATGCTCAATTCCATGAACAATATTCTCAAGATAACGACACACTTTGTTGATTATATATGATCATAGAACACAAAGGACAGTGTTCCCCTTAAGGGGGAGGGGTTGTAACAACCCCAGTCATCTTCAAAAGTATGTAGATATAATGCTAATGGTATCGATCCTGGTACATTCATGTATATAATGTAAATGTTGAAAATAATAAAAGTACCTATGCTTTGTGTGGTTGCAATTACAATGATGGAAGTACTATAAACAAAAAGGAACAAGGAGAATGTTGATAACAATATAAAAGGAGGATTAAGGTATGATCCTATTTGAGAAACATACAGAAATCAACAAACCTTCCTCTTTTATATTGTGCACGTCAAGTAAGTGTCATAAGCCAATCCTTTTATCAATCATTATGATTGGTGAATGTATGTTGGATACTATAATACTTCAACACCGAGATCTAATAAATTCACAAGCATTGGTGTTCTTATAGCTAGAAATAGTGATGTTGTTAAAGATATATGACTAACAAATGGTGTATTTCAAATATTGTTTTACTTATAAGGCATGTAAGGATTAATAGACCGTCTTATGAAATTTGGTACATTCTAAATCTAACATGTATAAGAAAATCCCTCTAACATTGTGTTGATGGTGCTCGACCCACCAACATTTAGGGGGTCTCCCTGATATGAATTCCCAATTAGACCTCACATCGTTTGGAGTAGGAGCCCCATACGAAATACGACCCAGTTGCCAAAGCAGTGGGTTTTAATGATGTGCCTTGGCTGCAATAACGCATATAATGGTGTATTCATGACTTTGGTGAAACAAGTGTGTGACTTTGTGAAGGGTCAAGTGTGATGTACGAAAGGTTCCAACAAAATGATGGGAATATGAGTGAACCCCTTAGAAGCCTTTAATAGTACACAACTTGAAAGGAACACACATGCATAAAAAAGCATCACAAGTTCGCCTACTAAATAGTTCACAAGTTAACATGATGGAAATATACAACAACAGGCATTCAACAAGATTCATACTAATGAAAACGAAATAGTTCATAAGTGTTAGCACAAGTGAAACAACATATATTGCAAACATAACAAGAATAGTCCTATTATATTCATGACGTATGCATAAAAACATGTCGGCTCTGATATTTTATTAAAGTGAAGGTTCCAACCATACATATACCATTGAAAAAACTCTAGCCCCAATAGTGGAACATGAAGTCTACACCTACTCCTCCAAAGAAAGATACTCCCTCTATGCTATGAGAAGCCAAGGCTCTCAACAAAACTCCCAAGCTCCTTATCCTAAGCCAAAGCCTAGCCAAAAGCTTGGCTCCCAAAATCTCTTTACATGAGTTATGAGGACATATTTATAACAAAAGGGGTGACTATTCATCTCCCTTTTGTGACTCTTTGAATTCTGGCATGACTCTTCAACTTCATTACAAAATGAATCGTCACATTCCACAATTGAAACTTGGAATTTCACTCACAAATTAATTACAAAATAATATTACAATATACTCGTACCCATATAGGAGAAAATTGGGTAGAAACAACAACGTAATAAGAAAAAACAAGTTAATCTTGAGTTTGGGGAAACTCCAGCTCAACAAATTCAACTTGTAATTTATCTGTCACATGCTGGTGCCAAGCTTTGTATTGCACAATGACTTCCCCAAACTATTCGATGGGATCAGGCTGGAAGCAGACTCTGGCCCCCATTTCATCTGGGCACACTGATTTGGTACCGGTCTAAGTTTCCTTCTTGATCAGGAGCAACATGGTATTGATCTAAACAGGGCCACTAATGTACTTCTACATATTCTTCATGTTCACTTCAAGATCTTCCTTGGTAGCGATATGTCTGAACTGATCCAAGTATTCTTCAACCTCTTTCCTGACCTGATTCCCGTGTTTGGCTTTAGTGAGTGAGCCAACTTATGGGATCTCGTGTGATTTCACCATGAAATCCACGCTGTTATACAATCGTGCATATGAGGCTTGAATATTAGCGATGAATGAGGCGAGTTGTTTGTTATTCTGAATGATCACCCACACTTGTGTTTTCTCCAAATCTTCCTGTTGCCTTGTTTTCTTTGCCAATTTGGATGGTGCCCCTTTGTATTGCATTGACCACTCATGCACAACAATAATGGATGTATGGATAACCTTGAGGTCTTTAGCATTATCATTACACTTCTGCTGCATTCCGTGCAAGAAAAAAACTTCTTTATGCACGGCGACAAGATCCTCATAAAGGCTCCACATGGTTTCTCCCAATGCCAATACTTCACCAGTTTTGGCTGCCTTAGGTTCTTCCAGATATACTTATACGAGAGCTGTGTTATGGACCTCTACTTGGAGCTATTCAACTTCTTTCCTCACAACATGTAATTTGTTTTCCATCTATTTTTTCTTGGCCATTAGATACTTTGTGTTTGACTTTGATGCTCATATGAAGGCCAAGTTAACTGCAACAATGGCATTTGGATTCCTTCTGGTGTCTATCACAATCACCCTTTCTCAGATGAATGCAGGAGATGCGAGATCATGTTGAAAATGTTTATTGCTGTAAAATATTCTTTTGAAGCTCTTCGTAAGTCAGATTGTACGTGTCCATGACCATACCATCATCAAGAGGAACACTTTGCTCTTCCTTGCTTGGAGCTTTCTTTACTGTCAGAGAAGGGGGAGACTGAATGATGACCTACTAAGTGCTCAACATTAGATGAACATATTGGTTCAACAGACCGGTTCCACCTCGGTGTCTTGAATTAGAATCAACTAGTCAATTTCTTGAGTGAGTTCCTTCTCCTGCATCTATTTGTTCTCCTTTTCTAGTAGCTGGTTTTACTCTTGTTCCTGGGCTTGTTTCCATGCTTCTTCCTCTTCTTCTATTCTTTGCCTTTCTTCTTCCAATATCCTCTACTCTTATTCTTCTCTATGATTCATCTCTTCCTCCTACTTCCTCTGCTTCCTCCTCTTTTCTACTACTATGGCCACCTTCAAGATGATTGAATCTACTTTCATCTTGCCGCTTTGCTCTTCCACTGGACTATGTGTAACTTTCCTCTTGCAATTTTTGCACACTAGGTTGTGCCTTCTTGCTAGTACTTCTTCAGGGGTGACTTCCTTATGCAGAGTAACCTATGATATTCTTGCGAAGCTAACTGGTTCACGGGACTTGGAGGTATTATAACAATTATTCATCTCCTCCTCCTTGGGTCTGTAAAATGTCCCACTTGGCCATTGAAAATGAATCCTTTCACAATGGTCTTTACAAACATTCCTACGATTGTATAGATTTAAGTCCAAATGAACGAATGTGAATTTATTTATCTCCTTGTCTTTGGTGTCTGTAAATTTCAAATTCTTGATTTTGTACAATTTGATTTGCAAAGGAAGAGTGGGCCAATGTGCTTTCTTCTTCTTGTGAAAAATCGCTGATAACCTCGTGAAAAGATGGTAAAAAACTTCTTGCATGACCAAATTATCGGTGACATACATCGGTAAAAGATGTGGAGACTTCTGTCTGCCAAACATTGAGGAAGTGCCATCTAGTGAGGCAAACCAATCTGCTGTTTCTAACACTACTCCCATTTCCCTATGTGACATGCAATGTGGTTCTTCTTCAAAGATTAATTAGTATAATGGAATGGGGAAGTGATCAGTAAAATTTTCCATTACTCCACTATGGCTGCATTCCAAAAGAAGCTTGTAGTAAATGTGCACGACAATATCTCTTGGTGTCTAGCTCCAATTCATTCTAGGGAATGAATTGTGAGCGCATATTGCATCCAACAGGTAGGTAGACATGTAGAATCTAGCTTGCTTTCCCTTGGGAGGATTATGGGCATTAGCTACATGGATCTTCAGCTGTTGAGCCAACAAGTTTGACTAGTTAAATGGTTTTCCTTCATTCACAATTTGATTTAGCAAGAATGCCCAACCTTTAGTGAAGGTCTCAGTACTGTGGTGACCATAGATCCTGCAACATAGAACTATCAAGTAATGATAAGCCTTCTTGAGAGATTTTGTCTTGTAGGTGTTGGTGGATCTCTGATGGAACTTAGCTGGCTCTTTCACCCAACCTTTGACAATGTCCTTTGTGCTCAAGTAGCTGGTGGATGCATAGAAGTAAGAATCCATGAGTGATTTTGACTCCAACAAATGATACATGAGATGGTAATCTAGTGCCAGAAAAGAGGCAAGCCTTTTTCCATTGGCACTGCTAAGAGTCATAATCTTGGAATTCGTATGAGATATTATTTAACTGAAAATGTTTGCACATGGGAAATATAGGTACCTGCATGCAATCTTGTGTAACCCTAACCTTTGGACATTGATATACACCTGCCGGTCTTCAAGATCCGCTTTGAAGCTTCTCGCTGAGAATGCCTCATCCAATTTGTGCTGTGTGGTGTCTCACTCTTTCTCTATAAATATTGAGTGTCTGAAAAAATTGGCAAGTTCACTAGAGTACTCTCAACTACCTCCCCAGTGCTGCTTTCTGTAGTGTGCTTTGAGGCAAATCCCTTGGGGGCCATGATAATAGTGACTGATCAAGAGAAGTGCTCAACAACTCTAATACATGTAGGAGGAAAATAAACACAAATTAACTTCAACAAAATCACTCACAAAGAAATATCAAGGCAACAACCACAAGACTGAGGGGGAAAATTGCGCAATTCCTAAGCTGGGGGAAGGGACTGGCTTCAAGAAATACACATTGTGCAGTCTTAGCAGCCAGGGTAGAATCTTGAGGCTTGAGACTGTGTAATGCATAGTCTCTGTAGCCAGGGGAGCATCTTGAGGCTTGAGACTATGTAATGCACAGTCTCAGCTTGGGCAGACTAAGGGAGAGACCGCACATTGCACAATATCAGTGGCCAAGGATGAGGCTTGAGACCAGGAACTGTGTAATGTGCAGTTGGGAAAGCCAATACTATGCATTGCATAGTCTTAGAGGCCAAGCCAAGGTTGCACATTGCACAGTCTTAGAGGCCAAGCCTAAGGCTTGAGCCATGGACTTACGTTCTTCCTAGTTGGACATGGAAGCTGTTGGCCAAGTGAAGGGTAGATATGCTTAGGAAGAGGATGGGAAAGTGGTAGATATGAGTGATGATGCGAGTAAGAGTGTAGATCTGACTAAGGAAAGATAAACCTGTGCAGATCAAGTGCAGAAGATCAACATGCAAAAGGAAAAACAAGCATGCACAGGGAGTTGCCGAAACGACGACGACTAATGGGTAAAAATAACAAGTTGATGCGACACTTGTAAAATGTGAATGAGAGACTAAACCAACAAGATAATATAAGATAAAATTCCAAAAAATATGAAGAGAAACAATAAAAACAACACTCACAGAAGTGAAACGACAAAAAGCAACAGAAAAAGCGATAAAAACAAAACTCACCCTGAAAAGCACCGCAAACTCCATCGAAGGTAGGCTTGATCTCCTTGGGAAGGCTAGAGCTCCAATATTGAATGTGAAAATGAGCTTTAGGGGAATTCATTATATAGATCTATGATGGTTAGGGTTTCTTATGCACATACCTAAAATCAAGGAAAAAGAAGCACTTGGAAAAAGTCTAAAAATAACAACTTGTGCCACTCTTTGGGAAACTAATTGATCATTCCCTATTTTCTAAGGATTGTTTTTTTATTTTTGATTTTCCATGAAACCTTCCATTCAAACTGAAAATAAGGATTGCACAATTCCCGACCATAGGGGACTGGGCAAATCCTTGACTTAGTGAATTGTGCAGTCTTTGAGAGAAAGGGGAGCTTTGCGCAATTTCTGAGCTCAAGTCCGAGCTATCTCCCAGAATTGTGCAACTTATTAGCTAAAGGATGGGCTGCCTATCTGGATTATGAAATTCAGATCCTCAAGGCTAACCTACCTTCCAATATTGTGTGGTTTTTGGAGGGAAATCTAGCAATGTTGTAAAGTCATGTCAAGAGATAACTTGTGTCTAAAAGGTATCAAACCAGGATCAAAACAACACATCACATGTGTTACATAAAATATAAGTCTTAAGATAACATGAATTCTTAATGATAGTGAATGAGGGACATACACAAATATTTGCAAAATACTAGCACATGGTGGAGAAGATATTTCTTCACACCCTGGAGACTCTAGAACTAGCCCTGGGAAGATGGAAGATGGCAAGAAAGGAGGTAAGGAGGAACCAAATGGTAGGTAACTAGTTGTTCTAGAAGTGTGATCAATAGTAATAGGGTCAGGAGGGACAAGGGTATATTTCCAGTTGGTTTAGAGGGGATTGTCCCTAAATAATCAGGATTTGTAGAAAATGAGAGAATTTGGGGCGACTAGGAGTAGAGGAGGAAGGAGAATTAAAAGAGTAGCAGAGCAGTGGGGGAGAAAATAAAATTATTATAGGAAGTTGTTGACGGTGTTGGACCTTCCAACATGTAGGGGATATCCATGATGTGAAGTCCCAATTAGTGATCTAGGTGGATATTGGTGGCCACCTGCCTATTCCACCTAGACCCCCTAGTCAGTTTCATATGTTTCCTTTTTCATTTCAACATTTACTATTTTTAGCAGTTTTTTGGGTTTTGAACTTTCAGAGGAGTTTTGACCCCCTAAATCGTGTTTTTTGGGGTCTGCTAGAAGCCCGTGGCCATCGGTAAGGGCCTATGGTGAAACCTATAATACTAAGAGATACATTTACAACAAGGTATCATACGCGCCAAATGGAGATAATATGACCAAGTTACAACCCTAGGAAGTTGGCTGCCCAACTAACCCCAACGAGGCCCACAAATTCTTGGTGTTACATCTCCCGCGGTTAGGGTTTTGGTTGTTTATGGTTTTCTCATGTTTTCCAATAATAAATAGGCCCTTGAGCCTCATTGTAACACAATTCAGAGGCATGTAGCTGCCACATCTCTTCTTAGAGATAAGCTACCATCACCCGAGCTATCTTATTTCCATTCTGTTTGTAAGCATAGTTCAATATTTTTCTATTAATGAAATGAAATGTTTTTTCTAGTACATCTCCATGTTTATGATTATATCTGTAAGTTTTTGCATTACTATTTAAGTTCATATCAGTGGTATTAGAGCGATCTGCTCTTTCTTTGTTTTTCTTTGCATGTCTCCAATGAGGTTAGGGTATAAGGAGTTAGGGCTTGATCTAGTTGAACCATTGCAAGATCAACCTCACAAAACCCGACGAACTCCCATGGTGGAAGAAAATAAAGATGAGGAGGCAGGAGATCCTTTCAAAATTTTGCTCGAGGAAGCCCTCGAGCGACAGAGGGATGCGATGATGGATAAATTTGTCCAGATACTTCGACGACTACCCATAGGTGATGCATCTTCATCTAGCAGCCACTCTGGAGCTGCCACTCCTTTTAAGGTACAATTTAACTTCAATATTCCCATATTTGAAGTCCTGATAGATGCAGACTCCATAGATAAATGGTTAAATCTATTGGTGATTTGAAATGATCATATGTTAAAACTGAAGCAGAATTGATTATGCGAATAATGAAATGAATGTTAACTTAAAGTGCTGAAATCGTGAGAACTTCTTGAGAAAAAAGACTTTACGATAGAGGATAAACATAAGCAAGATGCAAAAAAAAAGTGAAAACAACAAATACACAGTGATACCAAAAAGAAAGATTGATTACGAAGTTCATCCCTGATGGACTATGTCTCTTGGTCCGCTTCCGCTTTCAAGATGGGTGACCATTTTATTAGGATTGAATCCGAGGAGGTCCATTACATAGAAAATTGACCAAATTGAATGTGCATGTAGGCACTTCTGGTCACTGTCATAAGAAATCTCTCTGAACTAGCTTTCCAATGCCTATCACGGTTCTCAATTCTGACTCTGGATGCTCCTGTTACACTAAAAACAAAACAACCTATATCCTCCAGAACCTGCACATCAAAATTTAAAACCACTCCTTCCTTCACTTCAACGAGCCAAACTGTCTTTATAGCCCTGCAAATGCACTCTAACCTCGTTAGGCTGAGTTTATAGGTGAATCAGCTCAAAATAAGGTTTATTTTAGGTTTTTAGGTTGATGAATTAATTTCATTAGGTCTTAGGTGTAATTAATTAACAACATTCGAACCAAAATAACATAAAAAATCACATTTTTAGACGTTGGATAGGCCGCAGACTGTTAGTGGTTAGCTAACCGGGTGGAGGGCCCTAACAGCGCATGTGAGCAGTTGCCCTAGCCGCGGTTAGCGTGCCAGAGGTTTCGCTGGTTGCTAACGGCTGACGATTGGTAAGCTGCAATGTTCACATGCCAATGGTTTATAACTCCTCACGCGATCAGGCTCTGCTACAAAAACCTCGATGGCTTATCCCATTGTTGTTCACATGGTCTGCCGTGGTTAGGCTCCGATGCGGTTAGGCTGGTGGTTATGAGCTGCGGTGAATTGCTAACTCTGATACCTGCTACCCATCACAACTATCTCTATATCCGCTCACATGTTAATAGTTTCGACGTGGTTACTGCTGTAGTTAGGGACTGATATATAAGTTTTATAATGTTTTGCATTAGTTTTACAAAGGCCTAGAGTTTTTTAATACATAGCTTTGATGTATGGTTTTTAATGTATTTCAAATGTGTTTTAATGCATGGGTTAGGTTCTAGGTTTAGTTTAGAGTTTAGATTAGGCTTGCATTTGATTTGTACCATAGATTTTTAGGGTTAGGACTTAGGTTTTAGATTTTAGTCATAAAAAAAACCCATTTACAACTAATTGTCACAAAGTGACATTCAAACCCCCACACACATCTTCGTCACGAAGCTACATTTGCGACGACGTCACATGATGACAAATCCTTCGACAACCAAATCCTGCGAGGCAGACAACAAACCCATGTTGACAACCAAATCCTGTTGGAACTAACGACAATCACATGTCGACAACCAGGTATCAAACCATGCCACCATGAAAACCATATACATTACCAAACAACCTGAACCATAAACATCATTGTCAAAGTTGATGACACCAGACCTGAATACTGACAACGAAACTAAACCTGTGTAACTGATCTGACGAGATCCTTCTAGATCAATCCTCTCCACTTAAAATCTTTTGGACCACAAAAGTTTGACTAGATAGATAGCAGGTGAGGGTAGAGCTCCCTCACTCTCCACCTTGTCCGGAATATGTACCAATACATTCGATAAACCACCTGAAAGTGATGACCCTGATGATGCTGATCATGGCACATTTTGAATCTGTGAACTGTTCCATCCATCTGCAGTATGTAAAACTTGCGAAGATGGTCAAACAACCTATTATGAACATGGAAATTGATTTGTTTCCATGCAATACCATGAATTAGTGATTCATACACATCTTTGAAAATAGTCTCTACAGGATATTGTTCAATACTATTGACATGTATTAACAATCTATATTGCGGAAAAACAGAGACAATCAAAGACATTTTTGACATCAAACTAACTACTTGACTTGATATACTTTCTTGATTCCTGATTACTAAGTGATCTTGTTGCAATAAACCCATCAAACTGTAATATGGAAACTGCTGCAACTTAGTTTGATTTTGAAAGTATTGAAATGGTTGTTGGTTTGTTTGAATCACTGTTTCCTTATTCATTAAACAATGTTTCCATTGATTAGAACTTTCCTCTGATGCATAAGTTTCCCTTAGATGTATTGAATACTTTGATACTTCTTTAGAAAAGGCTTTGATATGAAAACAAATAGGTTTCCTCTCCACTTGAAAAGAGGCTTCCAAACTGTTTGAAACATGAAATGGTGACATAAAACAAGAGAAATTTAACACTGACTTCCCCAATACTGACCTGCATTCCTGTAACTTATTACTTCCAAACTTGGACTAAATTGATTCATCCTGACATTAGGAAGAGAAGCTTTAGGCATCAAGTGTAATTCATGTTGTATTGCCTGCTTATGAGTAAGATGGTTGGTTTTAAAGAGAATTGGAGAAGTTTCTACCTCTTTGATCAAACTATCCTTAAGCTGAGACTCATAACTTGAAAAAACATCATGTTTATTCTTATGTTGTTCCTTAACACACATGATTACAAATCTCTTATTTGAACTTATTAATCACTTCATCTGATTAGAAACAACTAACTTCAAGTGATTTTTACTTTGATGTGCCCTGACAATAAATTCAACCCCATCTTTCTTAAGGTGATATTTATGCTCTCTTCTATAGAATACTACATCACGATCATAAAGATAAGAACTTCCTAAGACAACTCCACATATGTCTATTGGAACCACATCTAATTCCACTTCATCAATGTAATTAGCTGTAATGGGAAATCTCAATCGACACTGTTTTGTGACTTTTATTTGAGTTGATTTATTTAGCCATCCTAATGGGTAAGGTCTTGGATGATTTCGAGTCTCCAAACCCAAATTCTTAACTAAATATTTGGATATTATATTAGCTTGTGATCTACTGTCAGACATTGTATCTATCTTTGTGTTCTTAGAGGTTATCCTTATGTTAAATATTTCAACTCTTTTATCCTCATTTGAAGGATTTATGTTTGATGAAGATGCAATAGTATTCGAACTTGAACTAGTGTCAGAAGTTTTACCTGTTGAAACTATGGCAGTTATCCTTCTTTCATCACCTAAATCGGAACCTAGATCTTGCTAGCCTGTTGCAATTGCCTTCTTTTCATCCTTCTCCTTAATGAAATTTTTGGGCTTAAGTTTTGGATGAAGTTTCCAACACTTAGATTCATCATGACCGATTCTCTGGCAATGAGAGAACAAGTAGGTATTTTCTTCTGAGCTATTGCTGATTTCTTTCTCTTCGATTTGTTCTTCCCCTTATTGTCATTGGAATCCTTGATTTCCATCTCTCTGGATGATTTCTGTGAAAACTTGAATGGTTTTCCACCTAATTCAATATGTATGGCTTGAACACACACTTCATCAAAATCATTAGGATCAAACATCAATAATGTATCCTGCAAATTGAATGTAAACTGCTGATGTATTTTAATAAAGTTTCACATGTATCCAATGAAATACCAAGTGCCAATGCTTTCTTTTTGAACTCCTCTTGAACGCTCTGCCCTTTACCTTGCCTCAATTGTTGCCAATCAATAACAACTCACTGCATGTATCCTAAAGGATAGAATTGTTTCCTAAGAGCTTTTAAAAACTTAGACCATGAAGATATGAATTTACCTTTTCGATTTGCATCTATTTGAGTTTTACTTTCCCACTAGATTAAAGCTTTTCCCCCCATTCTAACTGTAGCTAATTTAATTTTTGCTTTATCGTCAGAGATGTTCTGAATACGACAATACACTTCTAACTGCTTAATCCAGTTATCTAGCTTTTTAGGATTCATTTTTCCATCATAAATAGGTAGCTCAAATTTTACATCAAGTTTTAAAAGAGATGCTTTCTTAGGTTTCTTTTCTGTTTCAAATTACACACTGGAAGAAGAAGAAGAAGATGATGATGGAGATGATGGGGGTGAAGGAGGTTTATCAACCTTGCCTTTTTTTTTGTCCTTCTTCGATGTCTTTGAAGAAGAAGCTGCATCTCTCGCCTTCTTATCTTCGTAAAGTTCTCCCAACATCTACTGCATAGTTAAGAATGCTTGATGAAATTGTTCATTGCTCATCTTAGTTTCTGGATTTTCACCTGAATCAGATCCTGTCATGGTCGACTTATGAACGACTCTTCACTTTCCGATCTCTGGATCAATCTCCTCGAGGATTCCTTCTCCACATTGCGACTTCGACTTGGTTAACATTCATTGACAAATTATACAGACGCAACCTACTCTGATACCAAATTATATGATCTGAAATGATCATATGTTAAAACTAAAGTAGAATTGATTATGCCAACTGTGAAATGAATGTTAACTTAAAGTGCTAAAATCGTGAGAACTGCTTGAGAAGAAAGACTTTACGACATAATATAAACATAAGCAAGATGCAAAACATAAGTGAAAATAGCAAATACACAACGATACTAGACAACAAGATTGATTACAGAGTTCGTCCCTGATGGACTACGTCTCCAGGTCTGCTTTCAATATGGGAGACTGCTTTATTAGGATTGAATCCGAGGAGGTCAATTACACAGCAAATTGACCAAACTGAATGTGCACATAGGCACTTCTAGTCACTGTCATAAGAAAGCCCCAGGGTTAGGGTTTTGGTTGTTTAGGGTTTTCTCATGTTTTCCAATAATAAATAGGCCCTTGAGCCTCATTGTAACATAGTTCAGAGGCATGTAGCTGCCACATCTCTTCTAAAAAATAAGCTAACATCGCCTGACCTATCTTATTTCCATTCCGTTTGTAACCATAGTTCAATATTTTTCTATTAATGAAACGAAGTGTTTTTCTGCTGCATATTTGTGTTTATGATTATCTCTTTAAGTTGTTGCGTTCTTGTTTAAGTTCGGATCAATGGTATTAGAGAAATTTTCTCTTTCCTTGTTTTTCTGTGGATGTCCCCAATGAGGTCAGGGTATAAGGAGTTAGGGCTTGATTTGGTTGAACCATTACAAGATCAACGTCGCAAAACCCGACGACCTCCCATGGTGGAAGAAAAGAAAGACGAGGGGGCAAGGTATCCTTTCAATATGTTGCTCGAGGAAGCCCTCGAGTAATAGAGGGACACGATGATGGATAACTTTGCCCAGATCCTTCAATGGTTACCCAAATGCGATGCATCTTCATCCACCAGCAACTCTGGAGGTGCCACTCCTTTTAAGGTACAAGTTAACTTCAATATTCCCATATTCAAAGGCCTGATAGATGTAGACGCTATAAATAAATGGTTAAATCTATTGGAAGGATATTTTTCAGCTCATGACTTTTCCAATCAGGAAAATATTACTTTTTTCACTTCTTAAAGTCGTCCCACACACCAAGGATTGATAGGAATCCTATTGTGAACAAAAGGATGAGAGTGAACCCTCATTGTTTTCAACTACAACCAATTGGAATTCCTTTCGAGACACCATCAAGGAAAAATATTACCTTGTTTGGAGCTATGAAGATGTTGGGCATGGAATCCCCCCAAGGCATGTTTTTGGGCTTAAAGCCCAAGTTTTGACTAAGTCCATTGTAAGGACTCCAAGAATTGTGGGTGCGGAGCGTAAAGTCGTAATAGAGTCATAGGGTTGTCCACCCTTATTTTTGTAATGTAATGTCGGTTTGAAAGATCCACCCATGGTCTGTGGACCATGGTATTGTATAAATAGAGCGAGGCTCTAAGTGTAGAAGAAATCGAATCTAAGCTAAGCATGGATGGATCTAAGGAATTGATGAAGCATTGAGTCAAAGTGTAGAGTTGTATCTTTGGGTCGTAGAGTAGGAGAAGGCTCTGCAGCTGAGTGTGCAGAGGCCTAGTAGTCTGCAGCTGAGTGCGTGGACCCCTGCAGCTGAGTGCACAAGGTAGGTCGAGTTTGTAACCATGGGAATAATTAATAAAAGAGAAGTTTTACCATATTTTTGTGTACCTTTTCCTAGTTTATGTATTATTGGGTATGAATTGCAAGTTTACTGTTTATTTACTGCGCGAACTCATATGGATGTGCTGAATAAGTAAATATAATATAAGGCATCTGTTTACACAAAGATAACTAATTGTTATAAGAAGATAAGTAAGATCTCGGGTGTGACTTAGGGAGATAGTGCAGATCGCTGCTCCAACAACATGAAAGCCCCACAACCCCTGGTTAGGGTGGCGCGAAGGCGAATATATCAGGGCACGAAGGCCAGGGAAGTGTGTGAAGTAACCTGTGTGAAGGGACTCTCAGTTGGACCAAATCAACCCCTCAAACATCTCAAGGTGCGGAAACATGGTTCTAGCACCCCCCCCATAGTACTTCGGGTGAGGCGTCGGTCTACGCTCCATGGACTCTTGCCGAAAGGGCCAGTAGTACAGGGATTTATTTGGCTAATTAACACCGAACCTGGGTCTGGCCCCAACAAGCCAACAAATGGTTCCGTTGCCAGGACTGGGATCTGCATAGAGATCAAGGATAATTTTAGGGGCGAATGTTCGCCCTTTGGCGAAATTAAGGGGTTTTAAATTTTTAGTGGGCGAATATTTTGTATCATAGTACATTTTTACAAATCACCTCAAATAGCCCACCTTATTTTAAGGGAGAGGGTAAAAAAGGTAAATTTAGCCCTTGAAATTAGGACTTACAACCTTCCATTCGCCCATTTTCAAGAATAGGTTTTATTTAAGTGAATCCATTCGCCCATTTTCATGAATAGGTTTTATTTAAGTGAATCCTATGGGCCAAATACCATATTTATAAAAGAGGTATGGTAAATTAATAAAAATATAAATAAATGAGAGGTATCGTAAATAAATAAAACATTTTTTATATTTACTCCATAAGTCACCCTATATACATGTAACGGTGTAAACAAATAAAAATATAAGTAAAGTGGAGGTATGGTAAATAAATAAAACGTTTTTTTATACTTACTCAAACGGTATGGTAAATAAATAAAAATATAAATAAACTAGACGTATCGTAAATAAATAAAACCTCTTTTTATATTTAGTCCATAACACTCGTTCTATTTATGAAGGCTCAAGAAAGAGGTTTTATTTAAGTGAATCCTATGGGCCAAATACCATATTTATAAAAGAGGTATGGTAAATTAATAAAAATATAAATAAACGAGAGGTATGGTAAACAAATAAAACATTTTTTTATATTTACTCCATAAGTCACCTTATATTTACGAACACTCAAAAAATGGGTTATATTTGGGTGAAACCTATGGCCAAAATACTATGGGACAAATACCATGGACTAGATTGTTATTAATACCATGGAAAAAACCATTATTAACCCTAATATTAGGATTAATAAAAATAAAAATGGCACATGGTATTGACCCATGGTATTCACCAAAATGGCACATGGTATTGACCCATGGTATTCACCAAAATGGCACATGGTATTGACCCATGGTATTCACCTGGAATGTAGCCTATTTAAATGGGGGAATTAAACGAGCATGTAGCCTATGCTAAGATTCACTAGGACTTTACAAAGTTTTATTATTTAGTGAAAGACTCGCCAAGATCTTACAAGATTTTATAATTGAGTAAAATATTCGCCATGCCTGGTGAGAGATTCGCCAAAAAATTATATATACATATTATATTATTGATAAAATCGCCTTCCATTTTTCCTATATACCATGGAGATTCGCCCATTTATTATATTTATAAATTTAGGGGGGTTCTTAAAATTTTCCCTGATAGAGATGTCTAATGTCGTATCATTGGAATCCAAATAAGAAAGAAATTAAAGATTGGTTGGATAGGAAGATTCACGAGTTCGTGATGAAGGAGAATAAGAATCCATGACTATCAAAGGAAAGTAGTTATACTGCTAACTGTACACGGAAATCCATGAAATTTTCTTCGCATCTTTCCCTACTGAGTTGTACGAGTGGATCGTGAAACTAGCAGATAGCCAAGGAAGGCAGAAACTTGATAATCCTATTGTGTGGACTCCAGAATTGGTGTGCAGATTGGAAGCATCAGAGGATAAGATCGCACACGGTATTGATCACTGGCTCGATCAAATTATAGGAGTATTTATCACTGAGTTTGCGGTAGATACTTTAGTCAACTATAGCATGGCAGAGCGATGCTTCCTCAAAGGACCGCGAGGTAAGTACGTTAAGTCTTTGAACATTTGGATTAAAATGCTACTGTGTGAAAAGAGGGTTATGCGAATACATTGATGTTCGGGGCTACGTGAAGTGGGAGAATTTATAGAAACAAAGGTAGTGCAAAACTAGAAACTAGCCCCTTGATTTCACCTCCGCGAGGGAATGAGGAAGAGCTCGTGAAGGTCTCACCAAGAAGTGCGATCAATTTTATAAGGCAGAGGATTCCGTGCATACCACCCCCACCTACTCCACCACTAGCTTCATCGCCTTCACCCCCATCTTTGCCCATACCACCTCTGCCCCCACTGCGAGTTAATATGGCAAGCGCGATAAAGTTTCCGGTGTTCAAGGGAGTAGGAAATGAAGATCCAGACCAGTTTTGGTTCGTGATAAAAGCTGTATGGGAAGCACAGGGAGTTATGAATGAAAATATAAAGAAAGTGACGTTGGTCAATGCTTTGCAGGATCACTTGTTGACCTGGTATATTAAGCATTCTAATGACAATCCGAATGCAGGGATCGTAGACATCCAAACTGCGCTAAACAAAGAATTTAGCAGACTGAAGTCAGAGGCACAGTCGATCACTGGGTTCAAGGAGATCATGATGCTACCAGGCGAGATTCCTTGGGAGTTGGATCAGAGACTGAAGTGCAAAATTCGTGAAGATAATATGACTTTGACGGATGGAAAACACCGCGAATGGTTTGTAGCATCACTAACACCGCATTTAAGGAATGCGCTATCACAACAGAGGCTAACAACTCAGGCCGAGGCCTTGGAGATCACAATGAGGCTGCATGAAACCCCGATACAGGATCCTAACCTGGGAGTTTAGCAGATCCACATGCAGTTGAAAAACTTGTGCCTTGAGATGCAGAGTCTGAAACAGGATAGGATAGCTCGCCCAGAACTGCGTGACGAGGTGTGGTGTGTTAAATGTAAGGGTCAGGGTCATGACAAGGACCACTGCCTAGTGTTCACAAATTACCTCGCGGGAGGATGAATGATGCCATTAAGACCAGAGGCACAAGAAGGACCTAGCACGGTGCCTGCTTTGTGGTGTGCAATTTGTCAAATAGGAGGAAAACATGCTACAGACAACTACCATTTGTTGCAGAAGTACACGCAGAATTCGCAACAGTTGTTATGTAATTTCTATAGGTTAGTAGGCCATGATGAGGGTGCCTGTAGAAGTTATGAGCTGATGATGGATAGGACTCCCACCTATAGAGTTTAGGCCAAAATGCGACCCCTTGACCAGAACGCAAGAGTGGCGCGAATCGGATTTCAGGGGCGTGGACGAGGCCGAGGTGGAGGAGGACCTAGAAGAGGTCGCAGACAACTGATATGTTACAATTGTCGGGGTCTAAGACATTATGCCCATGATTATACAAATCCAACGTGCCCCTCATGCTTGTATTGTACATTGTTTGATCATGAGACGGAGGATTGTCCCAAACTGATAGCGAGGCTGCGCAACAAAGGAGAACTCCAACCTCACCCGACACAGAACCTGCAAATGATGAGGTTTGAGCGAGGAAGATCCCAATGTAAAAATTGTGCTCTGAAGTGGAATTACAACAGGGGATGATAAATGCAAGTAGCCTCAAGATAGTACTTGGGTTCTCAAGGCTCTGATGAAAGAACCAGAGTTTGATTTGGAGTGCGCTAAGGAAACAGTCATGGAAGCTAGGAAGAGCTTCACTGATGCCTCCACTTCAGGAAGCAAAAAAAGATCGAAGCCAGAAATGGACCCCTTGATGCTCATGACATTCCTGGAAACATGCATGAAGCTACTGCGTGATAGCAAGGCTATAAAGAGACTGCAGGAACTCATAAATAGATGCGCTGGGACTACGCCAGGAGAACTGTGCGTAGTCTGGAATATTGGAAAGCACACGACAAGGAGGGGAAGAGAAATGAGATTGACTGCGCAAATTGGAGAATATGAGATGGACCAAGTGATTCTGGACCTAGGATCGAACACGAACGTTTTGCCGAAGCAGACATGGGAGCGCATGGGGAGGCTTACGCTGCAATGGTCTCCTATCCAGCGACGAATGGCGAACCAGCAAAAGATAATACCTATGGGGAGATTGCAGGGAATCACCATAGATATCGAAGGGGCAAGTGCGGTAGCAGACTTTGAAGTGATAGAGATTGTTGATGATAACAATCCCTACCCTGCATTATTAGGAATTGACTGGGCCACTGACATGAACGGGGTGATAAACCTAAAGAAGTGCAATATGATTTTTGAGAAAAATTCCCTGCGCATAGTAGTACCTTTGGACCCTACAGAAGGATTGTGCTACACGGAGCCAGTGCGCGACTATGAAAGCGATGACAACTTGGATTGCATCTACAAGATAACCACGTGAGAGAAAGACTGGGTAAATCCCACCGCGGATGGACGAATCTCATGGGAGCGCAAAAGATCCTGTACGTCAGATTTGGACGAAGAGATAGAGCGATGGCAGAACCGCTTACATGAGGTAACCATGCTGAACTGCAACATGATGACAAGATCGTTGCGCTGCATATCAATGGAAGTAAGGGATCTGTCTACTTATGATGGGTTAAGTGAGGTAGATGCTTTCTTGAATAGATTTGAAAGGGAGGTGCTGAAACAAAAACATTTCAAGGCTTTGAAATGGGTACTGCGTGCTACGCCCGCGAGGTGGTGGGGTGTGCACAAAGGAAGCTTTGAGGACTGGGGTGAATGCAGGAGAATGATGCACATACGGTTTGGGAAGCCTTAGATGCGGCTAATAGACAAGTATGATGGACGAGATGATCCACACGTGCACCTCACCAAGTGGACAGAGGTCTATGGGGAAGAGCCACAACCTGAGTGGGTGCACCTATTCTATCATACCCTAGATGTTATACCCATGAACTGGTATATAGAGACAGAGCTCCGCCATGGGACAAGTGAATGGGATCTCTTGCGCGAAGGGTTCCTGTTAACCTTCACGTTTGAGGATCGTTGGTGGGATATTGTTGATGACGCGCTACAAGCAGTAAAAGTAGCTATCTTTAAAATACCCTAGGAGCCAATAGAATTGGTTCAGCTTGAATGGGCTACTCAGCTGAGCTGCGCACTGGAATGTTATAAGGTAAACATTGAAGAAGATGATGAGGATCCACAAAAATTTAACATTTCAGTAACTGAAGGCCATCGCGCGGTTCAAGGACCACTAATTGAAGACCCTGACATAACCGCGCCGGTAAAGACAAAGCAGGTGAACATTGGTACGGAAGCCGAACCTAAGTATGCAACGCTCGGTGACCACTAGGATGATGTGATGGTGGATAAGGTCGCTGAGTTACTGCGCGAGTAATAGGACCTATTCCCAACCAAGATCACGGACTTAAAGGGAATCGTCAACAATTTAGGGATGACGAAGATCATTAAAACCCGATGCGAAGCCAATTAAGCAGAGGCCTTACCGCTTGAATCCAAAGTACAAGGAAAAGGTCTGCGTAGAACTAGATAAAATTCTCACAGTAGGAATCATTGAACAGGTGGAAGAATCCGATTGGGTAAGCTCTATGGTGGTGCAGGAAAATAAGCAGAAGGGCGAGATAAGAATATGCGTGGATCTCAGAAAATTGAATGATGCATGTGTGCATGACCCATTCCCAACTCTGTTCATAGATGAAGTATTGGAAAATGTCAGTGGGCAAGAAGCATATTCTTTTACTGATGGGTTCTCAGGGTACCACCAGATCAAAATCGCACCAGAAGATAGGAGCAAGACCACCTTCGTGATTGAGTGGGGCTGCTTTCAATACATCGTTATGCCGTTTGGGTTGAAGAACGCGCCGACCATCTTTTTGCGCATAGTTGTTGCAGTATTCAAAGAATATATCCACAAGTTCTTGGAGGTTTATTTAGATGATTGGACTATATTTGGATTGGTTAAGCACCATGTAGCAAGCTTACACTTGATGCTAGATACCTGCCGACGACACCAAATCGCATTGAACCTCAAGAAGTGTACGTTCCTCATTCCCTTTGGGAACCTATTGGGACATGTGGTTTGCAAACACGGACTGATGGTGGACCCCACAAAGATTATGGTGATTCTGAATTTGGAAGTGCTACGAAGTGTCAAATAGCTGCGCGGGGATGTACGGGGTATTACAGGAAGTTCATCAAAATCTATGCCTAGATCACCACACCGATGGAGAAGCTGTTGAAAAAAGATGTCACGTTCTGCTAGAATGATGACTACATGAAGAGCCTAGATGTACTAAAAGAAAAATTGGCCTCTGCGCCGATCCTAGTCTTCCCGAAATGGGACAAGGAGTTTCATGTCCACGTTGATGCATCGTGTATAGCGCTGGGAGCGGTACTAACACAGGAGGGTGGAGAGGGTTTGGATCACCCTATCACATTCACAAGTCATAGATTGTCTAAAGTAGAAAAGAACTATTCCACCATTGAATGCGAGGGATTGGCTATGGTGTATGTGCTCCAAAAATATCAGCACTATTTGCTAGGGGGACACTTCAAGATGTATACAGATCATTCCGCGTTGAAATACTTGGTCAATAAGCTTGTGTTGGTGGGGAGCATATGCAAGTGGCTGTTATTGTTCCAAGAATATGATTTTGAGGTCGTTGTGAAGCCTGGATGCCTGAACGCGGGACCCGATCACTTGTTGTGCATTGAGACAGGAGAGGAACCTACTAGTTTGGAGGAAGGATTACCTGACGCACAACTATTTGATGTGCACATAGCGGATGGAAACTTTGAAGATATAATCCACTTTCTAATGACGGGAACTACGCCGAAAGAATACTCCGTCCAACAGAAGAAGGAACTGGTCATGCGTGCGACAGATTTTTCTGTCATCGCAGGGCACCTATATAAGATGGGCAATGATGAGATACTGTGAAGGTATGTTCTTGAATTTGAACGAAGTCATATCCTCACAGACACGCATGGGGGCATTGCAGAAGGAAACTATGTAGGGCAAGCAATCATGCAAAATATCCTCTGCTCATGGTTGTGGTGGCCAACCCTTCATCAGGATTCAAAAGCACACTACAAGGCCTGTGATGTATGTCAAGGAACATGTAAGGCGTCGTGGAGGGACGAGATGCCTTTGAATCCAAAAATGACACTCCAACCCTTTGAAAAGTGGGCGATTGACTTCGTAGGACCTATCAAACCTCAGGGAAAGACGGGTGTGAGATACATTATCACTGCGACAGAGTACCTAACTCATTGGGCAGAAGCACAATAGGTAAAAGATTGCATGGCCACCACAGCTGTGAAGTTTCTGTTTGAAAACATATTAACATGATTTGGATGTCCAAAGATCTTGATGAGCAATCATGGTACACATTTCTTGAATGAAACAATCAGCACGCTAACAGAAGAGTTTCAGGTGTATTATCAGAAAAGCACACCGTATCACCCACAAGCCAATGGGATAGTAGAAGCATTTAACAAAATACTGGAGACTGCGTTGAATAAAGTATGCAACGCATAGCGAAGTGATTGGGACTTGCAAGTAACTACAATATTATGGGCTTATAGGACAACCTGCAAGAAACTAATGGGACATACACCTTTCTGGTTGGTCTATGGAGTGGAATCCGTAATGCCAATGGAGTATATTATGCCTAGTCTATGCATAGCAGTGCTCATAGGTATGATGGACCACGAAGCCCTGGAGGAGTGGCTCGGGCAGTTGGAGGAACGATTCTTGGCTGGATTCCATCAACAGGTACAAAAGCAGTGCAAAAAGGCCTAGCATGATTGACATATCAAGCTGCGCAACTTCAAGGTAAACAATTTGGTGTTACTGTATGACAGTAAGTTTGATAAATTCCTAGGAAATTTCAGAATGCATTGGCTGGGACCGTATGTTGTTAAGGCGGTCATAGACGGAGACGCAGTGTAGCTGGTAAAGCTAAATGGAGAACCTTTCCCAGGCAAAATGAATGGTAGTCGATTGAAGCCATACATGGGTGGCCCAACCATCTGACTCGCTGACAGAAGCACAGTCTTCGTGCTCCATGTAGCTGGAAGAAGGTGTGGGACTATAAACAGATGCACAGGAGAAATTCCAAGGCCACTGTCTCGGAACAATGAGTACAGGGGATTCATCAGGCAGCATTCAGTGTGTTGCCGACCTTGCAGCCGTCTGAGCAGAGTTGGAGGGTGTCCGCGCGAAGATCTCTGCACCGATAGAGTGACTTGAGGGCAAGTCACGATGTTTGTTTTGGGGGCCTGTTAGGTGAGGAATACCCCCAAGGCATGTTTTGGGGCTTAAAGCCCAAGTTTTGACTAAGTCCATTATAAAGACTCCAAATTGTGGGCGCAGAGCGTGAAGTTGTAATAGAGACATATGGTTTTCCACCATTATTTTTGTAATTTAATGTCGGTTTGGAAGATCCACCCATGGTCTGCAGACCATGGGATTGTATAAATAGAGCGAGGCTCTAAGTGTAGAAGAAATCAAATCTAAGCTAAGCATGGATGGATCTAAGGAATTGATGAAGCATTGAGTTGAAGTGTAAGTCGTGTCTTTGGGTTGTAGAGTAGGAGAAGGATTTGCAGCTGAGTGCACAGAGGCCTAGTAGTCCGCAGCTGAGTGCGCAGACCCCTGCAGCTGAGTGCGTAGGGTAGGTCGAGTCTGTAACCGTGGGAAGAATTAATAAAAGAGAAGTTTTACCATATTTCTGTGTATCTTTTCTTGGTTTATGTATTATTGGGTATGAATTGCAAGTTTACTATTTATTTACTGCGCGAACTCATATGAATGTGCTGAATAAGTAAATATAATATAAGGCATCTGTTTACGCGAAGATAACTAACTGTTATAAGAAGATAAGTAAGATCTTGGGTGTGACTTAGGGAAATAGTGCATATCGCTACTCCAGCAGTGCGAAAGCCCCACAACCCCTGGTTAGGGCTGCGCGAAGGTGAATATATCAGGGCGCAAAGGCCAGGGAAGTGTGTGAAGTAACCTGTGCAAATGGACTCTCAGTTGGACCAAATCAACCCCTTAGACATCTCAAGGGTGTGGAAACCTGGTTCCAACACCCCTCAATACTACTTTGGGTGAGACCTTAGTCCATGATCCGTGGAATATTGCCAAAAGGGCCAGTAGTACAAGAATTTGTTTGGCTAATTAACTCTGAACCTGGGTCAAGCCCCAACAAGCCAACAGAAGACAAATACATAAATTGGACCACGCGACGGCAGGGAAGGGACCAAGATGTGCCAGAGTTCACAAATACTCTCCACACCCTTCACACGAAGTTGTGTATGAAGGATACTAAGCGGATTTTGGTGGTAAAGTACCAAGGCTGTCTACACAAGTACATCTAGGACAAGATGGAGTTCCTGGAAATTTCCTTGCTTGACACGGCATATCGGTACAATTTCAAGATTGAGCAGAAGTTTAAACAGAATAAGCAGGACTTTGGATTTGTGAATCCAAAGCATGGAAAAGGTGCCCCCAAATCACAGAACAAAGGACCAACCCAAGGCGATGCTACCTAGGAAAACTCGCCAAAGCCACATGCAGAGAACAACACCCTGAATATGAAGAAGGACATGGGAAAATGGTGTGAGTTCCATAAGATCTCCACTCACAATACAAGTGAGTGTCAGGCCAAGTAGTCATTGGTGGCCAAGCTGAAGGCTTCCAAATCAGACACACATTCTGAATTTGAATCAGAACCTGATAAGGGAATAGACAAAGGGAAGCACATCATTGATGCAGAGCCTAGTGCCACCCTGGCCACCACCAAGATCCATAATATTGAGCTTGACGATCTTGAGGAGGGGGAATGCCTCTTCCATTCACAAATGTGGGTGAAAGGTTCTTCGCTGCAGTTCATTATCGATAGCGGGAGCCAAAAGAACCTCATTTTAGTAGAGGTCATGAAGCAGATGGGCCTAAAGATTATAGCACATCCACAACCATACACCATGGTTGGCTTCACCAAGGATGAGAGCTTTGTGTCATCCATAAGTGCCGCCTTCCATACAACATCAAGCCCTTCACGGATGAGGTACTGTGTGACGTTGCTCCTCTTGAAGTTTGTGTTGTATTGTTAAGAAAACCATACTTGTGGAAGCGACATGTTGTATATGAGTCTTGACCTTGCTCTGTGATTATTACTTTGCTTAATAAGTTATACAGGATACTGGAGGTAGCCTCGCTTACTGCCATCTCTTTGATCACTGTAAAGCAATGTAGTAAGATCATTTACTAGACTCGTAAATTTATTTTCCTTATGATTTTACCCAAGGGAAAGAAGAAGATTGTGGCCATAACTTCCAAGCAAGGCTCCTCTGCACAGTAGCAGTAGATGAACAAGGTCATGGAGGAGTACTGGAGGAGTACAAGGATATTTTCACCTCACCCACAGGGGTACCTCTACATTGTTATGTCAAGCACTCCATCGATATGACCCCGAGCTCGCCGCTGCCCAATGAACTGATCTATTGATGCTCTGTTCTGGAGAACAATGAGATCAAGAGGCAAATTCAGGAACTATTGTAGAAAGGGCACATCAAGCCAAGCTCATCACCTTGTGGGAGCTCGATTGTATTGATACAAAAGAAGGATGGGACCTGGAGGCTCTGTATTGACTATCGGGCGTTGAACAAGATCACTATCCAGAATAGGTACCCAATCCCATGGATTGATGACCTTCTGGACCAAATCAAGGGGGAAAAATATTTGAGAAAGATTGAATTGAAGTCAGGTTATCACCAGGTGCTTATCGAACCCTCCGATGTGTGGAAGACTACCTTCAAATCCAAGGAGGGCCTTTTTGAATGGTTGGTCATGTTGTTCAGATTGACGAACGCCCCTACAACCTTCATGAGACTGATGGATGACATCTTGTGACCCTTCACGAATGCATTCGTGGTGGTGTATTTATATGACATCTTTATCTTCAGCCAAAGTTGAGAAGAGCACCTCCACTATATTCGATAGGTCCTTCAAACCCTGCGTTAACACAAGCTGTGTGAAAACTTGGAGAAATGCACCTTTGGCCTGACCCAGGTTGAATATCTGGGGTACATCATTGATGAGCAAGATGTACATGTGGATCCATCCAAGATACAAGTAATTCAGGAATGGCCAGCCCCAACCACTCTAACAGATCTTCGTAGTTTTTTGGGTCTTTCCAATTTCTACTGTAGGTTCGTGTTGGGGTTCTCTCATATCACTTGGCCTTTAAGTCAAGTCACTAAGGGCGGAGCGAAAGCAAATTTTTTTGGTCGGAAATTGAACAAAAAGCATTCTTTGAGTTGAAGAAATGCCTCTGTTCTACACCAGTACTCACATTACCAGACCTGTAACAACCATTTGAGATGGAGACAAATGCCTCCAACTATGCTATTGGTGCAATTATTACTCAACATGGACATCCAATGGATTAACACAGTGAGAAAATTTCAGACATAGTCCGAAAGTACCCCACTTACGACTAAGAAATGTATTCCATTATGCAGGCCTGACATCAATGGAAGCACGTCATTATGGGGAAGGAAATGGTCATCCACATAGACCATCGACCTCTATAGTTCATACAAACACAACAGGAAAGTTGTAGAACGATCACCATCAGAAATGGTCCACCTATTTGCAACAATTTCATTTGAAAAATAATTATGAGAAGGGCAACACCAATAATGTTGTTGATTGCCTCAATCGATCATCGGTCATGGTGCTTGGTGAGCTCTAGTATTGCAGCAATAATGCTACAACTCTTGGGATTCCCTTCTTTACTTTTATCAACCCGGTAGTTCGTAACAAACTTGGAAGCGACGGTGCTGTATGCACAAGTACTAGCTCTTGCCGCAGCTGTCACTTGGTCAGCTGGCACAAGTCCGCTAGGGGCTTAAAACAACTTCTTTGAGCTCTGAGAAGAAGCTTTTTAACTGATGGATGAAATCTAACTCAAAGAAGGCTGATCTTGTTGCAGAAAGAAACTAGAAAGCTAAGAGGAAACATAAACCCTAGAAAACCCTAATTCTACCAGCTAACCCTACGGACGCAAGAAAGAGTATGTAAGCTACTGAAGGAGATGCCATTGATTTCTAAAAAGGTAAATACATGCATCTAAGCTACTTCTATAGTAACATCTGGAAAAAACATCTTTTTGTATTTTTGAATAAGTTGCCAGAGCTATTATGCATATGATTTGACTGTTTTTGGCTGTGCACAGGTGGATGGCTGAGAAGAAATGCTTGGAGGAGGTCAAGAAGGTTCAGAGAGGGCCTAAGGGGTCCCTAACACCCTTCCATAGAGTTTCACCAAGTTTGGCTATCAGGAAACCTCGTTCGTGAGCCTCTACAGGAAGTCTGCAGGGGTTCTACAGGATGTCTGTGATTTTCTACAAGATGTCTGTAACTTTCTACAGGATGTTCAGAAATGAGGTTTTTGGTGGATGAATGGAGAGGGAAAGGTGAAGGAGTGAGTGTGGAGGTAGGGCGAGAGTTGGAGATGGTCTAGGACTTGGTGGGTGGAGTTGTGGACAGGTGTAGATGGCTGGATTTGGTTCAAAGAAGACTGAAGCAATGTTACACAAAACTAGGGTTATGGGAGAAAATGGTGAACGGGAGGCAAGGATGCTGAGTAGAGGGTGGAGTGGATGGTGTTGATGGAGAATAAACAGATGAAGGAGTGGTACAGGTGCTCTGCAAGGCATTTTTCCACCTGATCCAACGAAGACTTGTAAATTCAAAAACCTAATTACGTTAACCTAATCTGCTAGCTGCCAGTAAAGAGAATGAACAGAAGTGTGACCTGCAATGAAACCATGTATTTTAACTCATGCAACTAAGCAAGCAAAAGTCTGAACTTGTAACCAACTTCTACACATGAAAATCAAACACTAGTGATTGCATGGCAAAGCAAAATCAGTGTTTTTGTGGGCAACAAAGTTATCTTGATCCCAGCTCCTGATCCTACTGAAGGAGAGGTGAAACCAGAGATGTTTGATGGCCCTTTTCTTGAAGCTTTTTCCTGTTAACAACCTATCAACTAAATCTGAGCATCAAAAGTCTTTCTAACCATTAACAGTGACCTAGTTAATCAACAAACTTTAATCTACCTAACAAAAATGTTTTTGCAAATGCATAAAGAACAAATAACAATACATAAAGGAGGCCTTAGCACTCGGGTTGGGCCCAACCCCAAGAGTGGCAGGCTCCTATAAAGAACTCAGATCTGTGGCCAAGTAAAGCTGCTTCTCATTATTAAAAAATAATCATCATATGAAAGTTGTATAGCAGTAGCTACAATAAAACAGGCTGAGAAAAATGACAGCACTATAGTGCAAAAATAACAATAGTTCCAAAAACGTAAACTAAGAAGGCTGAGGCCTTCCTATTTGTACAATATGAGGGGCTAGCATCCCTCCTAGATTTAAGGGACTCGGCTGTCCCAACTGCTAGTAAACAGTCACTCTTACCAAAACTGCTTGGCTGCCTTTAAAACTCGTTTTGGTGGCCAGTGGAGCTCGGAGTTGAGGGTGGAGATTTCAAGGAAGGCCATTTAAGGCAAGAGACAAGCTCCCTACGAATACTCTCCTCAAGCTTGGCTGACCCACAATTGCTTGGTTTTGCTCCAAAATTTGTCCAAAAATCCTGAAATAACCACGTATTAGCCTCCTAGGTAGAGTGACCACCCTTATTCGTTCAAATAACACAAACATACTAAAAAACATGCATAATCTATGAAAAATGGAGGATTGAACAAGGACAATTAGGCAAAATGAGCCCAATAGGTTACCCAATTTGGGGGCTCATCAGCGCTGATTACTGTGCTCGACTCCTGTGGACATGAGACATCGGGGTGGCCACAACTTTACAAGAGTGATCTAGAATTCGGTAGCATATGCCACACACCCCTGGAAGGGAAGAAAGTTCCAAATTTTCACCTTTAAGATGCATAGTTATGCCACCTGGGACACATATGTGTTCCTTTAAGTGACCGTGCCAAGATGATTTGGGAGGCACACTACAATCTGGTCGCTGGACATTTCAAAGTAGAGAAAATAGTGGCAGTATTGTAGAAGTATTTTTATTGCCTGAAACTTCGACAGGATGTTGGGAAGTACATTAGATGCTACACTGCCTATGCCATTGCCAAACCAACCATCAAGAAGCAAGGGCTATATACTCCTCTATTTAATCCTAGCCGACATTGGAATATGTCTCCATGGATTACATGTGAGGCCTTCCTTCTACTAAGCACGAGAACGATTGCATTTTCATGGTCGTCAACAAATTTTCTAAGATGGCCATCATGGCGGCCTACAAGATGAGTATCACAGTAGAGGCCACTGTTAAGCTCTTCTTTGAGTGAGTATTAGTATACTTTGGGATCCCACAGTCCATTGTCTAAGATCAAGACAACATATTTATAAGTGCATATTGGTCAAGTCTCTCGTTGATGTTGGATACAAAACTTACTAAGTCCACGACTTTCCATCCCAAAACTGATGGCCAAACAGAGGTTGGAAACAAGATTATCATACACATTCTGCGCATGTACAACTTGAAGCATCCACACACATGGGATGAAAGTCTCCCCTATGTCCAACACAACTACAATAGGTCTCTCCACAACTCAATAGGCCATAGCCCCTTTGAGGTAGGGCTAGGATTTTAGCCATTATGCCCCATTGATGTGGCCATACCATTTGCAGCCACTCAGGTACATTTGCCTCATGTTCAGTTTGAAGCTGAAAGGGCTAACAAATTCATTGAGTGCATTCAACACATCTTCCAGTAGGTCCATGATATATTGGGCAAAGAAAATGCTAAGTACAAGCAACGCCATGATCAACATCGAGTGGCGCACAAGTTCTAGTTGGGCGACAATGTTTGGCTACATTTGTAGAAGGAACGCCTCGTAGGACCCCACCACAAGCTTCACCCACTCCAATATGGGCCATACACCATCACTAAGGCCATCGGTGACAATACCTTCGAGCTCAGCATCCCACTGTTCCTTGTCTGCACCTAGTGTTCAATGTATATCGCCTTCGACCATACTTTCCACCATTGTTGGACACATCTGACATTGCAGAACAACTCACACCAACATAGCTCAACCCAAACTGCATAGAACAAGCCACAACTGATCAGATCATGGATACACAAACCAAGAACACTTGCGAAAAGAGGATACAACTATATCGAGTTGTCAAAGTAGGCCAACTCCTTCACCAGGGTAAGTGGTTTACCAGGGACCAAGTTCAACAGAAATTTCCTCACCTCATGGAGGCTCTCTATGCAATGGGGACCATTTCTTCCTAAGGGGGGAGGAATTATCTAGGTGGATATTGGTGGCCACCAACATATTCCACCTAGACCCCATAGTCAGTTTCATCTGTTTCACTTTTCATTTTTTTTGGGGTCCGCGGCAGGCCTGAGGCCATGTTGCAAGGGATTGTAGTGAAACCTGTAGTACTCAGAGAGACATTTCCAACAAGATATTGGCAGAAAATGGAGATAATATGACCAAGTTACGACCCTAGGAAGTTGGTTGCGCAACTAACCCCAACGGGACCCACAAACTCTTGGTGTTACATCTCTTAGGGTTAGGGTTTTGGTTGTTTATGGCTTTCTCATGCTTTAAAATAATAAATAGGCCCTTTAGCTTCATTGTAACACAATTCAGAGGCATGCAAATGCCACATCTCTTCTCAGAGATAAACTACCATTTCCCGAGCTATATTATTTCCATTCTGTTTGTAAGCATAGTTCAATATTTTTCTATTAATGAAATGAAGTGTTTTTCTACTACATCTATGTGCTTATGATTATATCTGCAAGTTTTTGTGTTCCTGTTTAAGTTTAGATTAGTGGTATCAAAGTGATCTACTATTTCTCTATTTTTCTTTGCATGTACCCAACGAGGTCAGGGTATAAGGAGTTAGGGCTTGATTTGGTTGAACCATTGCAAGATCAGCCTCACAAAACCTGATGACCTCCCATGGCAGAAGAAAAGAAAAATAAGGGGGCAAGAGATCCTTTCAAAATGTTTCTCAAGGAAGCCCTCGAGTGACAAAGGGATGTGATGATGGATAACTTTTCCTAGATCCTTCAACGGCTACCCACAGGCGATGCATCTTCATCCAACAACCACTCTGGCGGTGCCACTCCTTTTAAGGTACAAGTTAACTTCGATATTCCAATATTCAAAGACCTGATAGATGTAGAGGTTAAATCTATTGGAAGGATTTTTTTCAGTTCATGACTTTTCCCATCGGGAAAAGATTACTTTTGCACTTCTTAAAGTCGTCCCACACGTCAAGGATTGGTAGGAAACCTACTATGAACAAAAGGACGAGAGTGAACCCTCATTGTTTTCAGCTGCACCCACTTGGAATTATTTTCAAGATGCCATCAAGGAACAATATTAACCTTTCAGGAGCTATGAAGACAAATACATAAAGTGGACCACGCTATGACAGGGAAGGGACCAAGATGTGCTAAAGATCACAAATGATTTTCATACCCTTTGCACGAAGTTGGGTATCAAGGATACTAAGCAGAATTTGGTGCTTAAGTATTGCGAGGGTCTACACAAGTACATCCAGGATGAGATGGAGTTCCTGGAAATTCACTCGCTTGGCATGGTGTATCAGTATGTTGTCAAGATTGGGCAGAAGTGTAAACCGAATAAGCGGTATTTTGGATCTATGAATCCAAAGAAAGGAAAAGGCGCCCCTAAACCACAAAACAAAGGATGAAGCCAAGGTGATGCTACCTAGGACAACCATCTAAAGCCGTAAGCAAAGAGAAACACCCTGAAGATGAAGGAGGACATGAGGAAATGGTGTGAGTTCCATAAGAGCTCCTCTCAAAATACAAGTGAGTGTCAGGCCAAGAAGTCACTGGTGGTCGAGATGAAGGCTTCCGAATCAAATGTAGGTTCTGACTCTAAATCAAAACTTGATAAGGGAAATGACAAAGGGAATAAGATCATTTATGCAGAGCCCAGTGCCACCGTGGCCACCACGAAGATCTAGAAGATTGAGCCTGAAGATCCAGAGGAGGGGGAACACCTCTTCCACCCACATATTTGGGTGAAGGGTTCTCCGCTTTAGTTCATTGTCAACATCGGGAGCCAAAAGAACCTCATTTCAATAGAGGTTGTGAAGTGGATGGGCCTAAATACTATAGCACATCCACAACCGTACACCATTGGGTGGCTTCACCAAGGACAAGATCTTCATGTCAGCCAGAAGTGTCGCCTTGCCTACAACATCAAGCCCTTCATAGATGAGGAATTGTGTGACATTTCTCGTCTTGAATTTTGTGATGTATTGGTAGGATAAGCATACTTGTCGAAGCGACATGCTGTATATGAGTCTAGACCTTGCTCTGTGATTATTACTTTGGCTAATAAGTTGTACAGGATACCAAAGGCAGCCTTGTCTATTGCGATCTCTTTGATCACTGCAAAGCAATATAGTAAGATCATTTCCCAGACCAGGGAATTTTTTTCCTTATGATTCGCCCCCAGGGAAAGAAGAAGGTTGTGGCAACAACTTCTAGGAAGGGCTCTCTGCACAACAACAATAGATGGACAAGGTTGTGGAGGAGTACAAGGATATTTTCGCCTCACCCATAGGGTACCTCTGCACTATCAGGTCAAGCACTCCATCGATCTAACCCTGGTCATGTCACTGCCCAATGGAGTGATCTCTCGATGCTCTGTTCTGGAGAATAATGGGATCAAGAGAAAGATTCAGTAACTATTGTAGAAAGGGCACATTAGGCCAAGCTCATCACCTTGTGTTAGCTTGATTGTATTGGTACAGATGAAGGATGGGACCTGGAGGCTCTGTATTGATTATTAGGCGCCGAACAAGCTCATTGTCTAGAATAGGTACCCAATCCCACGGATTGATGACCTTCTATACTAGCTCAAGGGGGCCAAATATTTCAGCATGATTGACTTGAAGTCAAGTTATCACCAAGTGCCTATCGAACCCTCAGATGTGTGGAAGACTGCCTTCCAATCTAAGGAGGGCCTTTTCGAATGGTTGTTCATGCCGTTCGGATTGAGGAACGTCTATGAAACCTTCATGAGACTGATGGAGGACATCTTGTGACCCTTCACCAATGCATTCATGGTGGTATATTTAGATGACATCTTGATATTCAGCTAGAGTTGGGAAGAGCACCTCCACCATATTTGACAGGTGCTTCAAACCTTGCACCAACACAAGCTGTGTGCCAACTTTGAGAAATGCACCGTTGGCTTGACCCAGGTTCAATGTATGGGGTACATCATTGATGAGCAGGGTGTATATTTAGACCCATCCAAGATACAAGTCATTAAGGATTGGCCAACCCCAACCACTCTAGTAGATCTCCAAATTTTTTTGGGTCTTTCCAATTTCTACTGTAGGTTCATGTTGGGCTTCTCTCATATCACTTGGCCTTTAAGTCAAGTCACCAAGGGCGGAGTGAAAGAAAAGTATTTTTGGTCAGAAACAAAACAGTAAGAATTATCTGAGTTGAAGAATCGCCTCTGTTCTATGTATGTTTCAAACCCATACAGAAATTACCTGCATACAAATTCTAAAAACATAAAATAAACAATGGCGAGAGCATAACACATAAAACAAATATGCACAAAGATTTTTCCCTGGATCCCAAAACCGGGACTACTAGATTGATTTTTCATTATGTTCCTTTCAATGTTACAATAAATATATATACATGCTGAAACATCCATAAACCCTAATCCATTAACCCTGGATTAGAACATAACCGTAGTTCCCTTGACCAGATATACAAAATACCATGGACCGAAAACCCTTGTGCCCAAAACCATGTGCAAAATCCATGCACAAAACCATAGGTAGGTCCGCTCACCTAATATAGGGTCCAAAATCTTTTTCCATAGGGTGTTGCCCTGGATCCTGTAGAAGGGGGCTATCGCCCCCCTCAAACCCCCCAATAGGGGGGGCTGCCGCCCCTCCTGGGACCCAACATTCTGCACCAGTGCTCACATTACCAGACTTGTAACAACCATTTGAGATTGAGATAGATGCCTCCGACTATGATATTGGTGTGGTTCTTACTCAACATGAGCATCCAGTGGCTTACCACAATGAGAAACTTTCATACACAGTCGAAAAGTACCCCACTTATGGCAAAGAAATGTATTCCATTGTGCATGCCTACTGTCAATGGAAGGATTACATTATGGGGAAGGAAACAATCATGCACACAGACCACTGAACTCTATAGTTCATACAGACATAAGGGAAGTTGCAGAATAATTGCCATCAGAAATGGTCCACCTATTTGCAATAGTTCCATTTGAACATTAGGTATAAGAAGGGAAGCCATAATAATGTTTCTAATTGCCTCAGCTAACCACTGACCATGGCGCTGATCATTGTGCTCGAATCCCGCAGGCACGAGACATTGGGGTGGCTGCATATTTACAAGAGACATCCAAAATTCAACAACATATACCAGACACTCCTAGAAGGGAATAAATTTTGAAATTTTCACCTTTAGGATGCACTCTTATGCCACCTGGCACACATCTGTTTTCCTTCAAGTGAGCTTTCCAAGATGATTTGGGACGTGCACTACATTCGGGTCGCTAGAAATTTTGGAGTAAAGAAAATAGTGGTCATATTGCAGAAGTATTTTTATTGGCCAAACTTTGTGAGGATGTTGGGAAGTACATTAGATCCCGCGCCACCTGCACCATTGCCAAAATAACCATCAAGAAGCAAGGCTTGTATACTCCTCTACCTACTCCAAGATGGCATTAGGAATCTGTCTCCATGGATTACATGTTGGGCCTTCCATCTACTAAGAACTGAAATGATTTCATTTTTGTGGTCATCGACAAATTCTCTAAGATGGCGTCCTGCAAGAAGAGTATCATAGTAGAGGCCACTGCTAAGCTCTTCTTTGAGCGAGTATGGGTACACTTTGGGATCCCACAGTCCATTATCTCAGATCGGGACAACAGGTTCCTGAGTTAATTTTCATCGAGTCTCTGGTCGACGCTGGATACAAAACTTACTAAGTCCACGACTTTCCATCCCCAAACTGATGGCCAAATAGAGTTTGTCAACATGATGATCGTACACATTCTATGCATGTACAACTTGAAGCATCCACGCACATGGGATGAAAGTATCGCCTAAGTCCAACACATATAGAACAAATCTCTCCACAGCTCAACAAGCCACAGCCCCTTTCAGGTTGGGATAGGATTTCAACCATTATGCCCCATTAACGTGGCCATACCATTTGTAGCCACTCAGGTAGATTCGACTCAAGTTCAATCCGAAGCTGAAAGGGATAAAAAATTCATTGAGCACATTCAACACATCTGCCAGTAGGTCCATGATATATGGGATAGAGCTAATTCTAAGTACAAGCAACACCATGATCAGTATTGATTTCTTCATAAGTTCCAGGTGGGAGACAAAGTTTGGCTACATTTGCAGAAGGAGCAGCTTGTTGGACCCCACTGCAAGCTTCACTCACTCCGATATGGGCCATACAACATCACAAAGGCTTTCAGCGACAATGCCTTTGAGCTCAACCTCCCACCATTCCTTGGTATGCACCTAGTGTTCAATGTATATCACCTTCGACCATACTTTCCACCATTGTTGGACACAACTGACTTTGCAGAACAACTCACACCAAAAGAGCTCAACCTAGACTGCATGGAACATGCCACAACTAATCAGATCATGGATACACAGATGAAGAACACTAGCCAACAGAGGATACAACTATATTGAGTTGTTAAAGTAGGCCAACGCCTTCACTAGGGAAAGTGGTTCACCAGGGACCAAGTTCAATAGAAATTTCCTCACCTCATGGAGGCTCTTCACGTAATGGGGACCATTGCTTCCTAAGGGGGAGGAATGATCCAGGTGGGTATTGGTGGCCACCCACCTATTCCACCTAGACTCCACAGTCAGTTTCATCTGTTTCCTTGTTCATTTCAACATTTACTATTTTTAGCAGTTTTTCGGGTCGTGAACTTTCGGAGCAGTTTTGACCCCCTAAACAATATTTTTTTTTTGGGTCTGCGGTGCAATTAGGGTGGTAGGAAAGGGCATGTGGTGAAGCCTGTAGTACTTAGAGAGAACTTTCTAACAAGGTATCGTACACACCAAATAGAGATAATATGGCCAAGTTACAATCCAGAAGTTGGATGACCAACTAACCCCAACGGGGCCCACAAACTCTTGGTGTTACATCTCCTAGGGTTAGGGTTTTAGTTGTTTAGGGTTTTCTCATATTTTAAAATAATAAATAGGCCCTTGAGCCTCATTGTAACACAATTTAGAGGCATGTAGCCACCACATCTCTTCTCAGAGATAAGCTACCATCGCCCGAACTATCTTATTTCCATTCTGTTTGTAAGCATAGTTCAATATTTTTATATTAATAAAATGAAGTGTTTTTCTGATGCATCTTTTTGTTTATAATTATATCTATAAGTTGTTGCATTCCTGTTTAAGTTTGGATTAGTGATATCAAAGCGATATGCTCTCTCTATTTTTCTTTGCATGTCCCCAACGAGGTCAGTGTATAATGAGTTAGGGCTTGATCTGGTTGAACCATTGCAAGATCAACCTTGCAAAACCCGACGACCTCCCATGGCGGAAGAAAAGAAAGACGAGCGGATAAAATATCCTTTCAAAATGTTGTTCGAGGAAACTCTCGAGCGAAAGAGGGACACAATGATGGATAACTTTTCCCAGATCCTTCGACAACTACCCACAGGCGATGCTTCTTCATCCAACAACCACTCTGGAGGTGCCACTCTTTTTAAGGTATAAGTTAACCTCGATATTCCCATATTTGAAGGCTTGATAGATGCAAAGGTTAATTATATTGGAATGATATTTTTCAGTTCATGAATTTTCTGATCGGGAAAATATTACTTTTGCACTTCTTAAAGTCGTCCCA
Source organism: Pinus tabuliformis (assembly GCA_031772625.1). Taxonomy (NCBI): domain Eukaryota; kingdom Viridiplantae; phylum Streptophyta; class Pinopsida; order Pinales; family Pinaceae; genus Pinus; species Pinus tabuliformis. Next base: position 1,431,109,354 of record CM062804.1, on the reverse strand, counting down.
CACGTCAAGGATTGGTGGGAAACCTACTATGAACAGAAGGACGAGAGTGAACCGTCACTATTTTCAGTCGCACCCACTTGGAATTATTTCTGAGATGCCATCAAGGAACAATATTACCCTGTTGGGAGCTATTTAAGAAAAATACATAAAGTGGACCATGATATGGCAGGGAAGGGACCAAGATGTGCCAGAATTCACAAATACTTTCCATACCCCTCGCATGAAGTTGGGTATAAGGGATACTGAGCGACATTTGGTGCTCAAGTACCATGACTGTCTACACAAGTACATCCAGGATGATATGGAGTTCCTGGACATTTCCTCGCTTGACATGGCGTATCGGTACGATGTCAAGATTGAGCATAATTTTAAACAGAAGAAGCAAGACTTTGGATATGTGAATCCAAAGCAAGGAAAAGGTGCCCTCAAACCACAAAACAAAGGACCAAGCCAAGTTGACGCTACCTAGGACATCCCGCTAAAGCTGAAAGCAAAGAAAAAGACCCCGAAGATGAAGAAGGACATGGAAAAATGGTGTGAGTTCCATAAGAGCTCCACTCACAATACAAGTGAGTGTCGGGCCAAGCAATCACTGGTGGTCGAGTTGAAGGCTTTCGAATAAGATGTAGTTTCTGACTTTGAATCAGAACCCGATAAGGGAACTGACAAAGAAAGGCAAATCATTGATGCTGAGCTCAGTGCCACTGTGGCCACCACAAAGATCCAGAAGATTGAGCCTGAAGATCCAGAGCAGGAGGAACACCTCTTCCACTCACAGATGTGGGTGAAGGGTTCATCGCTACAGTTCATTGTTGACAACGGGAGCGAAAATAACCTCATTTCACTAGAGGCTGTGAAGCTATTGGGCTTAAATATTATAGCACATCCACAACTGTACACCATCAGGTGGCTTCACCAAGGATGAGATCTTCGTGTCAAGCAACAGTGTCTCCTTCCTTATAACATCAAGCCCTTCATGGATGAGGTACTGTGACGTTGCTCCTCTTGAAGTTTGTGATGTATTGTTAGGACAACCATACTCATGGAAGAGACATGCTATATATGAGTCTAGACCTCGCTCTGTGATTATTACTTTGGATAATTAGTTGTACATGATACCGGAGGTAGCCCTGCATATCACCATCTCTTTGATCACTGCAAAGAAATTCATTAAGATCATTTCCTAGAACTGGATTTTTTTTTTTCCTTATGACTCACCCTCAGGGCAAGAAGAAGGTTGTGGCCACAGCTTCCAGGCAGGGCTCCTCTGCATAGTAGCAACATATGGATAAGGTTGTGGAGGATTATAGAGATATTTTTGCCTCACCCATAGGGGTACCTCTACACTATTAGGTCAAGCACTCCATCGATCTGACCCCGGATGCGCCGTTGCCCAATCGAATGATCTATTGATGCTCTGTTTTGGAGAATGATAAGATCAGTAGGAAAATTTAGGAACTATTGTAGAAAGGGCACATCAGGACAAGCTCATCACCTTGTGGGAGCCCAATAGCATTAGTACAAAAGAAGGATGGGACCTGGAGGCTCTGTATTGACTATCGAGCGCTGAATAAGATCACTATCTAGAATAGGTACCCAATCACGTATATTGATGACCTTCTAGACTAGCTCAAGGGGGCCAAATATTTTAGAAAGATTGACTTGAAGTTAGGTTATCACCAAGTGCCTATCGAACCCTCCGATGTGTGGAAGACTACATTCAAATCCAAGGAGGGCCTTTTCTAATGGTTGGTCATTTCGTTCAAATTGACGAACACCCCTGCAACCTTCATGAGACTGATGGATGACATCTTATGACCCTTCACCAATGAATTCATGTTGCTGTATTTATATGACATCTTGATCTTCAGCCAGAGTTGGGAAGAGCACCTCCACCATATTCAACAGGTCCTTCAAACCCTGTGCCAACACAAGTTGTGTGCTAACTTGGAGAAATGCACCTTTGGCCTAAACTAGGTCTAATATCTGGGGTATATCATTGATAAGCAGGGTGTACATGTGGACCCATCCAAGATACAAGTAATTTGGGATTGGCCAAACCCAACCACTCTAACAAAGCTCCCCAAATTTTTGGGTCTTGCTAATTTCTACCGTAGGTTCGTGTTGGGGTTCTCTCATATCAATTGGCCTTTAAGTCAAGTCACTAAGGGCAGAACGAAAGAAATTTTTTTTTGGTCGGAAATGCAAAAACACGATTTCTTTGAGTTGAAGAATCACCTCTATTTTTCACCAATGCTCACATTACGAGACCTGCAACAACCATTTGAGATTGAGACAAATGCCTCCGACTATGCTATTGGTGTAGTTCGTACTCAACATGGGCATGTAGTGGCTTACCACAGTGAGACAATTTTAGACACAGTTTGAAAGTACCTCTCCAAAGGGAATCAAATTTTCCATGTTTTCCTTTATCTTCCCTTCTTGAATCCCACTTAAGGACTTTGTCACCCATGTTGAAATCTTCAGCCTTAGTTCTTCTATCAAAAGCTTTCTTTAACTTTTCTTGTAAAACTTAAACTCTGCTATAAACTTGGTCTCTAGTTTGCTGCAAACATATAATTTGATTGATCCTTCTTTGCATATCATTTGGTTCAGCCTAGCTTTCTTGAAGAAGTTTCATGACAGGGATCCCTAGTGATGAAGGAAATTTGGCTTCTAGTCCATAGACTAACTCATATGGGCTGACCCCAATGGATCTCTTGGTTGTTAGTCTATCTGCCCATAAGGCATTCACAAGCTTCTTATGCCAATTCTTCTTATTTTCTTCCAATACCTTCTTTATGATGTTCACAAGGCTTTTATTTGATGATTTAGCAAGGCCATTTCCTTGGGGATAGTATGCAGTAGAATGGCCCAAGGTAATATGAAATTTGTGGCAGAAGTTCACCATCTTCATGGATCCAAAGGCAGCAACATTGTCTGTTATGATCTTATCAGGACAACCAAATCTAGACAATATATTATTTTCCAAAAACTGAATGATTGTTGAATCATTTGCCTGTCTACATGGGATGGCCTCAATCCATTTGGTGAAGCAGTCTGTGGCTGTGAGGATCCATCTATGTTGGCCTGAAGATGAGGGATGAATTTCCCCAATGAAATCCAAGCCCCATTGTTGAAAAGGTCTCTCTGTTGCAATAGGTCTCAAAGGAAGTGGCAGTAACTTTCTCTTTCCCTCAAACACTTGACATTTATGACATGAATTGGTAAATTTTTTGACATCAGAGAACACAGTGGGCCAATAGTAACCAGCCCTCAGTATTTTGTCCACAGTGGACTTCCAATAGAGGTGTCCACCACAGTCACCTGCATGGAATTCTTTCATGAAATTGTTAGTCTCATTCTCAATTAAGCAGTTTAACAATATACCCTCATGGTTTTTCCAAAGCAAATTGCCATCCATGACATAAAATCTTGAAGCTTGCATTTTTAGGAACCTACATTTAGTTCTGGACAATCCTGAGGGGGCACACAGGTTTTGCAATATATAACAGATGTCAGAATACCACAGAGATTGCTCAAAGGCTACATTGATCTTTGGAGTCGCCAGCTCCGGTTCACTGTCCAGTTGGTTGATGTCCAAGGCTTGGAAATTTGTTTCAGACATTAATTTGGCCAAACCTTTCCCTTTTATCAGTTTTGTAGGTTTTATTTCAATGTCAAATTCTAAAATGTTGGCAATCCATTTTCCTCTTCTGCCCTCTAAGTTCTCTTGAGTAAGTATGTCTTTCACAATGGGACTTGGCACATAAGCTATTACATGGGAGTATAGGATATAAATCCTAAAGTCTTTGATGGCTTTTACCAAAGCATATGCTTGCTTTTCCATGATCTGATATTTCAGGGGTGCATCTCTGAGAGCTCTACTAAAGAAAGCAATAGGTCTCTCATTTCCTTGATCATCTTTCTGTAATAAGACAGCAGCAATAATATGCTGGGAGGCAAAAGAGAAAATGATAAACTCTTTGTCAAATTGTGGATTTGTTAAGACTGGAGTTTGGGTAAGGGCCAATTTTATTCCTTCAAAAGCTTGATTTGCTTCTACTGTCCATTTTACTTTTGAATCCTTTTTAAGCATGTTATTGAGTAATCTGCTCAATTCTGCCACATTTGGGATAAATCTCCTTAGGAAGTTGATCTTCCCCAAGAATGCTTGTAATTCTTTGATGTTTCTTGGGTGGGGCATTTGCAAGATGGCCTGTATTCTGTCTGGGTCAATCCTAATGCCATCCTTTGAAATAATATGACCCAATAACTTGCCTTCTTCCAAACCAAACAGGGATTTCTTGGGATTTAAAGAAATTCCATATTTCCTACAAGTTATGAATATTTGCCTTAGATGTTTCAAATGTTCTTGGTCAGATTTTGAGAAAGGTGTGAGGTCATCTAAATAGATGACCAGGAAATCATGAATCTCTTTGGAAAAAGCAATATCCATTGCTCTTTGAAAGGTAGCTCCTGCATTTTTTAACCCAAAAGGCATTTTGACATATTTGAAGGTTCCCCATGGGGTTGTGAATGCTGTTTTGTCCTGATCATCAGGGTGGACTAAGATCTGGTTGAAACCTGAGAATCCATCAAGTAAAGAAATTCTTGAGGCCCCCACTACTCTTTGCAAGATGTGATCCATCTTGGGTAAGGGGTAATTATCTTTTAGGGACACTTGATTTAAGTTCCTTAGATCAACACAAAGCCTTATTTCACCAGTTTTCTTTCTTGTAGGGACCAAATTTGAAATCCAGTCTGAGAATCTGATTGGTGCTATGATGCCAGCTTTAAACCTCTTTTGTACCTCTTTTTCAATTGAAGGGAGAAGCAAGGATTGATTCTTCTCAGTTTATGCTTAAATGGCTTTTGATTAGGCTTGAGAGGGATTGTGTGTTGGATCACAGAGGTGTCATAGGATTTTAAATCCTCATAACTCCATGCAAAGACATCTTGAAACTCTTTGAAGAGGTCAATGTATTTAGGCTTCTGATCAGGTGGTAAAGATGCAGACAATTTAATTATCTTGGGCTTCTCAATAGTTCCAATGTTGCACTCTTCAATGGCAGCATTAAGAGGCTGCAATTTCGGTTTTCTAGGGACATCATTTGAGTCAAAAATGTCCTCTAATGGAGCTAGGCCTGTTGGAAGAAAATTGTCTTTCAATTGTATAACTTCAGCTTCAGCATCAGCTATTTCCTCGGAATGTAATTGTTCAAGTTCTTGTATTTTCTCCTGGTCAAAGTTTGTTGGACAAAACATTCAATTTGCTGCTTCAAGTGAGATATTAGTTTGTTGTTGTTCACCTAGTATTTGTGAATCTCTTGCAGCCTCAGTATCAATGTTTAGTCCTGAGAATTCTTGCTGCAAAGTCAAGAAATTGTTTATTTGTGTATCATCCTCAAACACTTGCCAATCCTTGACATTGTTTGGGACAGAAGGTCTGTGTTTTATCTCAGCTGTAAAGCAATGCTGGGGTTCAAAAGGTAGTTTACAAGTGCTTGCAAATGTAGCCAAACTATGAGCATGAAGATTATGGGTTCTAGGAATTTTGGTAATTTTAAATTCAGTGAAGGAATTTAGTATTTCAGCAGCAGCAGACCTATAAGATCTCAGTCTTTTGTCATTAGTGACAAAATTTCCCTTTACTTGTTGGATAATTAGGTCTGAGTCTCCTAGGATTGAAACTTTTATGGCTTGTAAGGATTTTACTAGCTTGAGGCCTAGTAAGAGGGCTTCATATTCTGCCATATTGTTGGTGCACCTGAAGTTTAGCCTATAAGCTCAGCCCTCTGCATGACTGTTTTGTTTGTTATGTATCCAAACCCCCGCTCATGCCCCTAATTTGTTGACTGATCCATCAAACTCAAGGAACCATAAGATCTCCTGTTTTAAGGGATTTTCAACATTCTTTCTATAATTTGGGATTATAAGTTGGAGTTCTTGTTTTTCATCTGGTTTATCTTTTAGGAGTAACTCATCAATTGGTTTCTCAATTTGGATCTCTTGGGGACTTGGTTGCTCACTCTCATGCATGTTTTGTTCAAGTGTGAATGATTTATTATCACTCTCAGGGCTTGTATCATCATTGAACAGAATAAAGGAATCCATATCTGAATGGACTGCATAAATGGGGAAATTCTGAGGCTTTTCTTCACTGCTCACCATGTATTTCATAAGTGACTCTCTATAAAGCCTCTTGGGTTGACCAAAGACTGAGATAGTGGCATATGACATGTCTAATTGCAGGGAACCTTGGAGTTTAGCCCCCCATGATCTTGATAACAACATTCCATATTTGGGTGGGATATCAGCAACTACAACATCCATTAAGATTGTTTTGTTTGGATACTGGACCAGGGATACACATAGATCTTTTATCAATCCTAGACACTTAACTTGGCTGGAGTCAAATGAAAATAGGTCCTTATAGGGTCTTGTAATGTCTAAGTTGAGTCTCTCCATCACTGATTTAGGCATAAGGTTATGAGATGCACCTGAATCAAACATTGCATTGTGTAATATTTTGTCATGAACATGCAAGCTGACATAAAAAGGTAAGATCCCTGTAACTGCTGTCTTTCCATCAACCTCTGGACCGAAAAGTAGTTCTGGGGTATCATCCAACACATTGACATCATCTTTATTATGGGTAAGTTGAAGGGACTTTTTGATTTGTTGTTTGTAAATGTCATGCTTGGCTAGCTCTGAAAGAGGAATGGCTATCTTCAATTTTCCTATTTCAGCTTCTACGTCAAAAGGTTTTTCAGCTTGGACCTTGGTGTTGTGGTTGACAACCCTTTCTTTGTTGTTCAAGTTTTCTTCTTGGTTTTCACTCTGATCTTGAGGCTTGTCCTTCTTACTCATCTTCTGCGAAGTAATGCTTGGATTAGGCTGCAAGGGTGATGTAGCCATTGCTTGATGTTTTGGGGAAGATGTTTCAGTTATTTCTTCAACTGTTACTTCCTTTGTAATAGAATTAGTTTTGTCAATTGGCTCTGTGACGATGGTTTTCTTAGGCAAAGGAGTGTCCTTTGTTTTCTCAGGCTGTGTCACATTTATGGTTCTGCTCCTTAGCTTGTATTGTTTATGAACTTCATAAACAGCTGTGTCATAGCCTTGTTTAAAGTCAAATGACTCACCTAACTTGGTTTGAAACTGTTTAATATCATCATCCTTATGATCTTCTTGACTTAGGAAAACTTGTTGATCATCATTCAGGACCATTAGGTTAATGTGGGTGTCATCTATTTGTTCATTAGAAGTGGATGCTTCTGTATAATTTTCTTGGAATGGAGGTCTGATCTCTGGTTCAGAATTGGCTTTACCAACATTAGGATTTTGGTTTCTTCTGAAATTAGGATTCCTAACAGGGTTATTCTGTGGTGCTTCCCATGATGACTTCCTCTCAACTGATTCTACTCTGTCACCTAATCTCTGCATACCAGTGATTATTGCATCCAGTTTTTGATCCCAGCCTGAAGGCTCTTCTTTGAAAGTGGTCTTTCTCTCAGTTCTTGTCCTATTTCTCTTGGCTATCAGATTGGCTTCCACACTTACTACTATATCTTGCATTTCAACTAAAGTTCTGGGAGCCCTTTCCTTTAATTGATATGCCATATCTGAATCAAACCCATCAGGGAAGGTATATAGAGCTAGATCTGGTGGGGGTCTGAGATTTTGGGGAATAACATTGTAGACATTGTTAAACCGGGCACAATAGTCCAGGACAGTTTCTTGGGGACCTCTTTTGATAGTGTTGTATTCAGATAATATATGGAGTGGGTCCTTCTTCTTCTTGCATCTGTTGATAAATGTTTGATAGAGGGCTTCAGGGTTAGCTATGGAATTTGGTGCAAGTGACCTAAACCATGTTCTTACATCCCCCGTTAAGCTTTGCACAAAAATTTTCATCCTAACCCCATCATCATCTATTTCGTAGTTTTCAAAGTAGTCCTGCATTTTCTTAGTATGTTGAAGGGTTGGATATGAGCCAGTACCATCAAAGTATGAGATCTTGCTTTGGTACTCTTGAGGCAGAGGAGCTGGATTGGCAGGTAACTGCAGTGGGGCATATCTATTAGCCATCTTTGGTGGGACAACAGGGATAACAGGGACGAATGGGATAAGTGGAGGAAATGGGATGAAAGGGGTGTGTGTATTTGATGGAGTGTTTGAAAGGATACCTTGTGAAGTGGATGAAGAACTAGGAGATTGTGGGCCAGTTGTATGAGGATGTAGAGAAGCCTTAGCAGGGGTTGGAATGTCAGTTTGGAGACCTACTTCCGAACTTGACTCTGATAAAGTGCCTTCTGATTTGTGTCTCTTGAGGATTCTTGCAATCAGGTTTGGATTCTGAAACTCAGGTGCTGGCTCAGGCTCTGGGTTTGATCTTGTGTAACGAGTTTTCTTCTTAGGAGCCAGCTTCTATAACTTTCTTTTTGAGAATTTCTAAGGAGGTAGTGATCTTTTGACAAGGACTGGTCAACTATAGCACAACTATATGAGAATTAATACTGAATAAAGATTGACTGAGGCAACTTTTATATACTCCTGCAAATGCAAAGCAGAGGCAGTTTCTAAGGCTATCTGGCTGTCACTTAGGCTTTATCTACAACATTAAGAATCAGATAGGAGGTTGCAAAGTTCATCCAGGTCCCCAGCGGAGTCGCCATTTACGTTAACACCCAGGTTGTTCCCTTTGACTCCCAAGGGAATACGGCCGGGGTAACCACTAACCAAGCTTTGGATTATAGGTCCTAGCCTACCTATAATCAGAGAGGGCTCTCTCTTTAAGTTTTAGCTCTGTTTTGTGAAGGATTTTAGGCTAGTTGTGAGTTTCATTTTTTGTTCAAGGTTTTGGTTGAATGATGTCTTTGAGTACCTAGGGTGGAAATCTTCAGATAGTGTTAGTTCATTGGGCAATGGAGTCCGTGGCTACATGTTGTTTGAAATATTGAGTGGGGATGTTGAAACTGCAGGGCCTTTTAACTATTTCATGAAACAAACTTGAAATTGTGATGGTGAAACGTGTTTAACCAGTGAAGAGCAATTAAGAATTTTCCACTAAGCTGGGGAGTGAGAAAGAGATCTATTGCACAGGAGCAGATTTGAATTCCTGAAAAATAGCCCTTGCGAAAGATATAGTTTGAAGATGCAGCAATTAAGAATTACACCTTTATAACTGTAACTGAAGAAAACATTTATAACAGCGGAGATTGAGTTCAGGGTATTCTATGAATAAATCCTAGAACTATTCTTTTTCTCTGCTATTAAATGTGGAACATAGCATATGATTGGGTTATGAAGAAGTAATAAAAACACATAACGAAGAGTTTAAAGGAAACTTATTGAGCCATGAAATACACAGGAATCCTGTAGCATTCAACAAACACACTACAACGCCTCAGACAACACAGAAATTCGGAAATTCCATCAGCCTTTGTATTAATCCACTGAAAATTTACAGCATAAGATCTCTAGAAGAGAAAATCAACAACCCCTGCAAGCTTATGCGAGGGGGAAAGCTTATGCGAGGGGGAATATATACAATCGGTTACAAAATATCTAAACCGATGAGTCACTTGAGAAGTAAATATGTTTACCAACTTTACAAATATCAGATAAGGAAGTTATTGCTGCTTTAAATACAAAATGAATGCTTTTTAATTCTGTTAGAAGACTTTTTGACCTTTGGAGGCCACTGAGTCGGTTGAGCGTTCTGAATAAATGCTGAATGATGTGTCTTTATCCTCTGTCATGCTGTAGCTTTCTCGGCCCTGTCATTTGCAGCTGTCAGTGCTGCTCTGGTGGCCGAATTGATTTGCTGAGTTGGCTCAGTCCATTCTTCTCCATACCTACTGAATGCATCAAATTTTCCTGTATATGATAACTTATGATTTTTGATAAAAAAAACTTGATGAAAGCCTTTTGTTTACAGTAACAACTGTATCATTTTGGTCCACCATTCCTGTGTGGGCAATTGATGCCTCAAAATTGCATCTAAGGTCTCATCTGCCTCTGTATATTTGTAGAAGTTTGGAGGCACTTCAAACAAATGTTTGGTCTCATTCATAATGAAAAATAAGTTCTCTACTCTGTTATAAAGACTTTGCCCAGATGCTGGCCCTGTTTCTTCTGAGGTACTTGGTCTTTCAGTGATCTGATTGGTAGCAAATGTATTGACCCTTTTAGCATAGTTCTCATGTGAAAGTAGTTTCCCTGCACTGTTCAGTAAGCCAGGGAGACCTCTGCTTTGTAATGCTGCAAACTTGTCCATGAATCTGTTTACTTCTGTCTGCATGTCCTGGCTTCTTCTTTCCAGTGTTTGTACCAGGCTTCTCAATGTAAGGACCCTCTTTATCAGCTGGATGGTTTCAGTTCTGTTGGAGATTCCTATTGCTGCCAGCTGAGGGCCTGTGCGGTTATTGAGAACGTTGATCATTCTGTTTGCTATCTTAGGCATATTTCCTAGAGATGCCCTTGATCTTTGCACTTCCTTGTGTGCTTTGCCTATGAGCTCCATTTTCTCATGAATGGTCTCAATATACTGCCACTGATCTGTGATCGATTGGCCAATGTTGGCCCATAAAACTGTCTTGAGCTGAGCCACCACTTTGTCAAGGGTAAGCTCTTTCTCCAGCTCCTTTATCTTCTCTTTGAGAGCCTTCACTTCTCTTCCCTTTTCAGCTATGCTTTTCTTTGACTTGTCATATTTTTCATTGAGCTTAGCCAAATTCTCCCTGGCTTCATTTAACTCTGCCATTTGGGTTTCTAAGGCCTGAATTTCATTCTTCAGCTTCTGCATATTTAGGCTTGCAGCTTGCTCTGTTGTTGGTGCTGATGTAGATGGTGCTGTTTGAGCTGTCTGCTCTGTAGGAGGAGCAGTAGTTTGAGGAGATTCCTCAAGGTTGATTATTTGTGGAGGGGGCTGTGATGTTTGGCCTCCTTCCCTCTGTTGTAGGGCTGCCTGCAGCGCAGCCTCTGACTCTCCCAATTTCTCCTGTGTCTGGATCAGCTGTTTGTATAATGATACCAGCATAGCTGCTGCATCTTGGTCATGCCTTAGCTAGGCAACCTCTTCTGTCTGAGGATGAAGAGTTGCTGGGATCTTGATCATTTTTCTCAATGCTGCCATATCTGCATCTCTTAATTTCAACAGCGCTTGTACAACCTTGATGTCCTTGGGATCATGCCCAAGCTCTATGATGATATCCTCCAACGCTTTGATTCGATTGTCTTTTGCCTGGGAGGATGCTTTCTCCAACTCAAGTTGGGCAGCTGTGTTATTTAGGCTATTTTCCAGCCTATAATTCACCGATGTTTTGTCTGCAAGGGTGGCATATACCATCTCACCCGTTTGCTTGTGCAATTCAATTTGATCCATAGGGTGGATGTCTTTTGCAAGGACCTCAAGGTTGGTCCTTATGTAGTCTGCAGCTGACTGTGGCTGCAACATGGTTGGCATGAAATGACTCATTACCATTTTTCCCTCATGTACATCATATGCAGACATTAATCTCTGCTGGTTTGTAGGAGCCATTTTCAACAAGTGATTGTAGAGCTGTATCTTGAGTGGCTCATTCCTCTTTTTGATATCAATAAATTGTTGTTTGATGCTTGCTTCAGCTCCCCTTTGTTGGCTTGAGGAGCTGACTTCTCCTCCAACTGTCCTTTCCTGTTCCTGCTGAAAGGAACTTTCAGATGCTTCCATGCTTGGTGGGCCCATGCCCAAAGATTGCCCAATAGGCATTTCTTCTTCTGAAAGGGGATTTAGCCTCTGTCTTTTCTCCCCTGGAGTTGTGGATGTGGTGAGGGGAGTCTCCTGCTCTCTATCCCTCTTCTGATTTCTATCTTCATTTTGTGGGGTTTGGAGGACCGAGGCCTCCACTGTCGTTTCCTGCCTAAGAGGCACAATGTCTTGTGCCTGCTGCCCAGTGGATATTGGGGCTTCAGCTGTTTGTTCTTGCTGCACTGGCTGCTCCTGTTTTTGTTGTTCTTTTTGCTGCTGTACTTCTTCATGAGGAGGCTTTTCTGGCTCCATCTGTTTCTCTTTGCCTTTGCTGGAAGCCTGATAAGTATCTTTGGCTGCTTGCTGATGTGCTGTAGAAGATGAGGCAGCTGCTCCCACTTGAGTGCCTGGAAGAGAAAATACCTGTGAACAAAGCTCTAAGTCAGCCAAATTTTGGAGATTTTTTACTGCTCTTTGAGCTAGTTCTTCTTGTGTGGCAGCCTCCTCTAAGGTGCCTTCCCTCCACTTTAGTTGATTTGCATATTTTTCTATGTGAGGCAACCTTAAGTGGTCATAACTGGCCAGCCTATATCTGACCCTTCTTAAACTTATGAAATGATTGGGGTCGTATGGTTTCCAAATGAAGCTGGTCTGTAAGCCAAGGGCTTCTAGCATTCTATCTGCCTCTTGCCAACCTTCCTTCCTTTTATTGTAAATGAAGTGGCCTAATTGGTTTCTGACTTCGAGCTGTGCTTTCTTGCCCTTGCCTGAAAAATGGAGTACATCAGCATTCCCAAATTGCCTGAAGTACTCGAGGGCAAACAATCTCATAGGCACATATTTGGGTAATCTGTATGGGGGCAACTCACACCCATATATTCTGATAACTGTGTGGTTTTGGTAATAGTACCAATCCCCAATGCTGTATACCTTAGAAAACTGAAGAATCCTCTGCATCTCATCAGTTAGTCTTGGAGGAGGTGAGCTCAGAAGCAGAGACATGGCTGGGTGGATGAAGAGGTCTATAAACTCACAATAAGTGTATGGGGAACAAGATCTGCAGTGGAAGGCAGAGGACCAATAAACCACTGACCTTGGATTGCCTTGTGCATCCACTCTTTTCACAAGAAAAGGAACTTTCTCATGCTGATAATATAAGATTAAGTGGTAGATATAGGAGGTGTATCTGAACACCCTTTCTCTTGCCAAGTTCATCAATTGCTCATGTATTTTATTGGATATGTAAGTGGCATAGTCATAACAGATTGGGGACTTGCCAGGGGAAAACATGAGCATCATCACCAACACAGTTTCATCAACATATTCTATTGAATTATAGCCCAATATGGGACTAATCATGTCTACAAGGTCTCTGCCCAATTGGTTGAGGTATACATGAGAAATGGGAGGGTACTGCACGGTGTCAGAGTCAATGTACAATTGATTCATCTTGGTGACTTGAGCATCTGTCAGCTTAGCTCCTTGCTTTATCAGATCTATCAGTGATAAAGGAACTAATTTCTTATCAGTATTGAAGTGTAGCATCTCTCTGATGGCTTCAGGGGTGACATAAAAAACAACTGAGCCTGAAGGGTCAAGCACAACCCTCTGAGTGGGGTCATAGCAGTCAGCACATCGGTGGATTAGGTCAGGAAACTGGTTGACCTGAGGGAGCTTGAAGATAGGGAGGAAAGAGTCCCAAATGCCCAATACATCCATTCCACTCTCATGCTTGAGCTTCAATTCATTTAGCAAGTGAATGTGGTACTTGCTATGCATTAGCATTTCCTCTGATATTTGATAATCTAGATCTGCTAATGCTTTCCACTCCAACTCTCTCTGAGGGGCATTCAATGGAGCAATATTCAGGGCCACAGGTGCTACTGGTGTATCCATGTTTCTCAAGTGAATTTGGGTTGAATCCTGACTATCTATGGGAGAAATACCGTCCTGCGCGGTAGGTTAGGTAGTTTTCTGAATTACCGCCTGTTTCTGAGCAACAGGGGTGTAATTGGGCACAATTGGCCGGTTAAAAGCTGAGGGAATTAGTTTTAAGGCGTAGTAGGCCTATTTCTCCAGGGAAAATGGTCAATTCTATTGGTTTTTTAACAATGCAGGACGAAACAGAGGGCGCAGTTGGGGAATTTGACAAATACCTGGTTAAGTGGCGGTATTAGAGCTTGGTTGCAGTTGAATTCTGGGCGACAGCAGCTCCGAATGTTCTTGGCGAGGTGCGGCAGCAAAGGACGTAAAATCGCATGCAGAAGGCAGAGCATAAAAACACAGAAAAGAACGTAAAAATGACAAAATTCGGCCAAATATGGACTTTTTGGCGTTGGCGCGAAAATTTGGATGACGTCAGCATGACGTCATCAGGTGGGGTCAAGGTCGGGTGACGTCAGCATGACGTCATCGGGTGACGTGGCGGCCTGTGAGTGGTCCACGGGGACTGCATAGGTGGAGGACATGTCGGAGCGATGGCGGGCGGGGGCGCTGACGCGGTGGTGAGGTGGCGTGACGCTGGCATGACCGGTCAGCGGAAAACCGGAAACGGTAAGCGGTATGATATCGCACCGCTCTTTATACGGAAGCTGGATTGTTAGAGGGCGGCCTGATAAGATTTGGGGGCGACGTGTGGCAGAGGCCTGACGTCACCCTCTGACAAATTTTGGAAGCTAACTGCAGTACATCGGGGCCGCTCCGAAATTGATAAGGGCCGTCGGATGGGAAAGCCCAGATCCGATGGCTGGCGGGAGGCAGAGGTGGCCGGACGATACGGTCAAGCGGGGCCAATAAAATATTATTATTTGTTTGAAACGCGCGCCCGACAGGACTTTGGAAAAAGTGGGTTTTTTAATGTTTTTTCTGTGTAAAATGCACATGACCTCCAAACTTTGGATAAAGCGGAAAAGTGGGTTTTTAGCGTATTTCGCAAACAACACGGGTTAGGGGTAATAATGGGTTTTTACAAGGCTTTATTGACAAAGAGGGTTTAGGCTATTAGACTGACCAGAGGTCAATTTAATCCCTGACTTTGGACATATGGCTATAATGCCAAGGGAAGGGAATATTTATACATTGCTTGGGGTTTATACACCATAGTGTTCATCATAGTAGGGGAAAGGGGAACATAGGGGATTTAGATAATAAGAAGTTAGGAGTTAATATGAGTGGAGAAGGTGTATGAGGGGGTAAAACACTAAGTTTTATATGAAATCAACTTAGTTTAGGGAGTAGATCAAAATGAAAAGAATTTTACACAAGAAATGTGGCTTTTAAAGAGACAAGAACCACCATAAGACCTTGACTTTCTTTCATGAACATAACTGGTAAGGGGATGTTAGCAATGAGAGTGAGGGGGGGAAAACAGGAAGTTAGACATGCTCCTTTGTATTGCTGCGAGATGATGGAGGAGAGGAACTTCTCTATCCACTGATGTTTCCTTTATGTTAGACCAGCAAAATTCAATTGAAAGGAATGACATTTCTGCAACCCCATCTACCTACCCATTACTTGCCTAGCATTTTTTTGTTTCTTCATGGAGGGTGCACTTAGACTTGCAGACCCTCATGTGCCTTTTCTTTTCTTTTGGCTTTTTATTTTGATTTTCTATCTAGAACTACCCTTATTGCTTCCAAGGTCCCAGATTAAACAGTTGGGAACCTTAATTCTCTACCTAACTACTGGTCTGCCAAGATTGAATAGTTTGGACAGACTTCTTTCTCTATTCTACAACAAGAAATTGAAACATGGCATGATCCAGATTAAGCTGTTGGATCACCCATCCAAAATTGAGTCAATATCAGGCTATGTACACATATTACCTTCTCTTGAAAATATGGGATCTTTGCATCACCAAAGCAGAGCATATTTGGAACTTTCTTTGCCAATCATGAAATATGAAACCTATTGGTATAGGTATCTAACAGATGCGACAGTCATTACAACCAAAAAATGAAGAAATATCTGTCTAACATCCTGTGGAATAGTCCACAAGGATGGGACAATAATAAAAACCATTACATAACAATCTCGATAAGATAAGTACTAAAACAATTGAAATAGTTTGACTATATTAGCACATGTGAAAGCAAACATGAAATACAAACATCTGCAGAATAGTCTTACAAACATTCATAATCCATGCATGAAGAATATGCTGGCCTTGAAGGCTTATGTTATTAAGTAAAATTTCCAAGACACATGTTTACAATGTACATCACTAACTAGAGTAGTGGAGCATTAGAGCCACTCTTTTCTCCTTAAAGAACTAACTTATCTCTCTAATGCCTTGTGGGAGGAGCCAAGGTGAAAAATCCTTTGCTCATATAATGAGGGAGTGTATATAACCAAGGGTGACTCTTTGACTACCCTTGTTGGGCATGGAATCCCCCCACAACATGTTTTGGGGCTCAGAGCCCAAGTTTTGAGTACTATTGTTGTAAAGACTTCGCGAATTGCAGGCGCGGAGCGCAAATTGTATGATAGAGTCATAGGGTTGTCTGCCCTAAGTTTTGAATGTAGTGTCAGCCTACCCATGGACCGTGGACCATGGGATTGTATAAATAGAGCGAGGCTCTAAGTTGTAAAGTAGTTAGGAAGAAGTAAGTTGAAAAACGGATGGAGTCAAGAAGATAGCGAGCATAGAGCAAGAGTCTAGTATCTTGGGTCGTAGTAGTAGGAAGAGGCTCTGCAACTGAGTGTGCAGAGGCCTAATAGAGTCCGCAGCTGAGTGTGTAGACCCTGGTAGCTAAGTGCACAGGATAGAGTCGGGTCTATAACCAAGGAAGGAGATAATAAAGAGAAGTTTGATTCGCAATCTTGTGTATCTGTTTTGAGTTATTATATGGTTGATATATTTTGCAATTTTATTGTTTTATTTATCATGCACACTTGTATGAATGATGAACACTGCTAAGCATAACTAAACACATATAGATAAGCTAAGTGATCAACAAATATCTGGTTAATAGTAAGGTGAGACCTCAGTCCATGCTTCGTGGACTGTTGCTGAAAGGGCTAGTAGTACCAGGATTTGTTTGGCTAAATCACCTCTGAAATTGGTTCAGGCCCCTACAAGCCAACAATTGGTTCTGTTTCCAGGACTAGGATCTGCATAAGGTATGTTTGATGTTGTATTAATGGAATCCAACAAAGAGAGAAATTGAAGGGTGGTTGGACAAGAAGATTCACGAGTTCGCAGCGCAAGAAAATAGGATTCGTGAGTATTGAAGGAATAGTGGTTGGAGCGCTACTTATATACAGAAATCCATGAAATTTTCTTTGAATCCTTTCCTTCTGAGCTGTATGAGTGGATTGCAAAGCTCGCAAATAGTCAAGGAAGGTGTAGGCTTGACAAACCAATCGTGTGGACTTTGGAATTAGTGCGCAGACTAGAAGTGTCAGGTGATAAGATCACATGAGTTGTGGACCATTGGATCGATCGAATTATAGGAGGATTTATCACTGAGTTTGCAGTAGATATGACTGTCAGCTAGAGTGAGGCGGAATGACGCTTCCTCAAAGGACCACGAGGTAAGTATATTAAATCTTTGAACACTTGGATTAAGATGCTATTGTGTGAAAAGCAGGTTATGTGAATAAATTAATGTTTGGTACTACGTGAAGTGGGAAGATCTACAGAAATGGAAGTAGTGAAGAATTAGAAACTAGTCCCTTAATTTCACCTTCGCGGGAAAATGAGGAAGAGCTTGCGAAAGTTTCTCCAAGAAGCATGGTCAGCCTGATAAGGCAACGAATTCTATGCTTACCACCTCCACCTACATCGCCACCCATCTCACCCTCTTCACCTCCATCTCCACCCACCCCACCTCTGCCACCACCATAGTTCAATATGGCGAGTGCGATCAAACTACTAGTAGTTAGAGGAGTAGGAAATGAAGATCCGGACCAATTATAGTTCGTGGTAAGGGCGGTATGGGAAGAACAAGGAGTCATGGATGAAAATATAAAGAAGGCTACATTGGTAAGTGTGTTGTAGGATCACGCATTAACATGGTACATTAAGCATTCTAATGACTATCCAAATGCAGGAATCGTAGAAATCCAGGTCGCGCTGAACAGGCAATTTAGTAGGCCAAATTCGGAGACACAATTAATTATCGGGTTTAAGGAGATCGCGATGCTCTCGGGCGAGACTCCCTGGGATCTAGACCAGATACTGAAGAGTATGATTCGCGAAGAAAACATGACTTTGACGGATGGGTAGCACCGTGCATGGTTTATAGCATCACTAACACTGCATTTAAGGATGACGCTATCATAACAAAAGCTTTCCACCCAGGTCGAAGTTTTGGAGATGGAAATGAGATTGCATGAGACCCCTATACAAGATCCTGGTTTGGGAGTCCAAAAAATCCATGTGCAACTGCAAAATTTGTGTCTGGAAATGCAGAGTTTGAAATAGGATAGAACACCTCGGCCAGAAGCACGCGAGGAGGTATGGTGCATAAAATGCAAAGGCCAGGGGCATGACAAGGACCACTGTCCAGTTTTCACGAATTACTTGGTGGGAGGAGGGCCGATGCCGTTAAGACCTAAGGCACAAGCAGGACCGAGCGCGACACCTGCACTGTGGTGCGCGATTTGTCAGATAGGAGGAAAACACACTACGAATAATTGTCATCTATTGCAGAAGTATATGTAGACGTCCCATCAATTGTTTTGTAATTTTTGCAGGACGGTAGGGCATGATGAAAGCACCTGTAGAAGCTACAAACTGATGATGGATCAGACTCCTGCCTACAAGGTACAGACCGAAACACGAGCCCTTGACCCAAATGCAGGAATGGCGTGCACTGGATGAGGTCAAGGTGGAATGGGACCAGGAAGGGGTCGTAGACAACTAGTTTGTTACAATTGTGGAGGGCCAGGGCACTATGTTCGTGATTGTACGAATCTGACAAGAACATCATGTTTGTACTGTACTCAGTTTGATCATGAGGTAGAAGACTGCCCTACATTGATAGCGGGGCTGCGCGAGAAAGGGGTACTCCAACCTCCCCTGACTCAGAATTTGAAAATGATAAGGTTTGAGCCGTGTGAAGAAGACCCGAATGTAAACATAGTGCTCAGAAGTGGTATCACGATAGGAGATGACAAAGGTAAGTAGCTTGAGGAAAGTGCGTGGGTTCACAAGGCTCCTACAAAGGAACCTGAATTTGATTTAAAACGCGCGAAGGAGACATTTATGGAAGCTAAGAAGAGCTTCACCGAGGCCTCCACTTTAGGTAGTAAGGATCAAATAGAGCCAGAGATGGATCCTTCAATGATCACTACCTTTTTGGAGACATGTATGAAATTGTTGCGCGACAGCAAGGCTGTGAAAGGACTGTAGGAACTTATCACTAGGTGCACTAGGTCAGGAGAACCACGCATAGTCCAGAAGCTTGGAAAGCACACATTGCAAATAGGAAGGGAAATGAGATTGACTGTGCAAATAGGGGAGTATGAAATGGATCAAGTAATTCTGGATATAGGATTAGACGTGAATGTACTGCCAAAACAAACATGGGAACACATGGGCAGACCCATGCTACAATGGTCTCTTATTCAATTATGAATGGAGAACCAACATAAGATCTTACCCATGGGAAGATTGCAAGGAGTAACGGTGGATATTGAAGGGGCGAGCACGCTGGTGGATTTTGAAGTGATAGAGATTGCCGATGACAGAAATCCCTATCCCGTGCTACTAGGAATAGACTGGGCCACCGATATGAATGGGGTAATAAATCTAAAGAAGTACAAAATGATTTTTGAGAAAAAGTCACTAGGCATAGTGGTGCCTTTAGACCTTCTGGAAGGAGCACGCTACACAGAGCCAGTGCACGACGACGAGCTAGACTGTATCTACAAAATAACCACTCAAGAACAGGATTGGGTGAATCCTACAATGGATGGCTGGATTTCGAGCGAGCATGAAAGCTCCTGCACATCAAATTCAGATGAGGAAACATAAAGATGGCAGAACTGGTTACACGAGGTAACCACGCTTAGTTGCAACATGATGGTTAGATCACTGCGCTGTGTGACAGCAAAGGTAAGGGATCTACCTATGTATGATGGGTTGAAAGCGGTGGATGAAATCCTGAAAAAATTTGAAAGCGTAGTGCCATAACAGCAGCAGTTCAATGCTCTGAAATAGGCACTGCGCGCGACACCCGCAAAGTGGTGGGGTACAAATTAGAGAAGTTTTCAGGACTAGCACGGATGCAAGTAGATGATGCGCCTACGATTTGGAAAACCCCAACTAATGGTGAGAGTCGGTTTCGGGGGGCAAAAGAACTTGCGTGCCCATCTTTCCCGATGGGCACATACATATGACATGCAGCCTGCACAAGCACACACCACTCCTAGAATAGAGAATTAGAACAAAACGCAAAAACAGTAAAGGCGAAGCGCGCGAAATACTATCCATGGAGAATCATTCGATAGGGTGTGTGAAGTGCTGAACATGGTTTACCAGGTGAGACACACTGACTGGGACCTGTGCATACCAGCAGTTCGATGGGCCTATAAGACCATGTGCAAAACCTTGACCACGAAAACAATTCCAAGGTTGCGGAATAACGTAGGGACCGTCATCTCTGAGGACCATGCAAAGATGAATCCACACGTAATAGTACCCACAGGTGTGACAGTGCGCGAAGCTGAGGTTGAAAAAATCATACAGCTACAGGAATTAGAACACATAAGACTTTAGGAAGCCATTAGACAAGGGAACCTTAGACTTCGCGAACTTGAAAAGGACCAGGTACGGCTAAGGAAGAAAATCATTTTCATGGATGCAGAGGTCAAGAGGCTGGAAACCGAGATCAAAGAAGCATGTCTTGTCGATAAACCAAGGGTGGTAAGGCAAGGTGCAGATGATCATACTAATGAATTAGAAGACTATCGCCGAGAATTAATTAGTCTATTGTCATGGCTAGGACTGCATATCACCAAATGCAGTAACCAGGGGAGCACACTACAAATAGTAGAGTGCGCGGTGCCGATCACCACGATGACAGATGCAGATTTTCTGCAAAATATACTGAAGGGAGAGATGGAGCCTCGCACAAGTGGTGTGACCACTTGACTAGCCGTAGGAAGAACAATCTTAGCACTCCAGACAACTGCAAGGGAGCGCGGGACTATAAATTATTCTGCCTGGGAGATGCGCGCTCTGACCGGTGCATGCAGGAACATCTTGTCACAAGGATCGTGCTCGCACATGGAGGGATGCGCTTACATGCGGGTGGGCTGGGAAGTGACCATTAGTGTCACTATTCATGATGGGATGTCCAATTTGAGGCCAAATGGAGTGGGTGACAGGAATTTATGACAAGAGTTATGGGAAAGATTTCGGAAAATCTACCGCCAAGAAAGAATTGATGGCCCAGAATTGGGGGGAACAATCGAATTAAAATCCAAAAGGTGCTATAAAACTCTAAAGGCTAGCCAAAAAACAACACTTGGTCAATTGAGATTTGAGCGGTTGAACAGAGAACATATTGTTGAGAGCCGTGCGATAATAGAGCCCTTAAGTTCGCAAAAGACAACATAGAGTGTAGAAATGATGACGACCACTAAGGATGGGTTTCGCATTGAGGAAGGAACTGCCGTCAAGGCCGCGCAGACCCCCATTATCCACGATGTTCCTGAAGGCACTGGGGTTGTGACAGAAATCCCTAAATCACCCCGGACACCGAGACCGAAGAAAGATAAGCAGGTAATGGGACCAGTACGCATGTCCCCAAGGAATCCATGGCACAGTAAGTTATCAATGGAAGAAAAAGGCAAGGTAGTCACCATTGAAACAGATGAAGAGGAAGAAGACTTGTAGACTTTGATTGCCACCATAGAGGAAGAAGAAGATGTGGAGGAAGACATCAAACTGTTGCGCTCTGCAGCAAAATTGCCCATGTATGTCCCTCCACGAAAAGGGGAAACTAAAATACCAAAGGATCTGGATGCAACGAAGAGTGCACTCCAGACCACGCTCCTCCCCGATGGAATTACCTTTGAGGGCTCGATCCTAGGATGCGTGCCCACCCTGAAATTTGAAGACTGGGACCTCGTGGACAACAAGAAGTTCCCACACTTAGAAATGAAAAAACTGATGAAACAAAATACGAAGGGGTCGGTGATAATGCAAAAGCTGCGAAAATGGCTGCGCAGTGTGAAAATGGCCAGGTTACTTCATTTGCTATGGATACCACATTTCCACCGCACGCCCATCACCATTTTCGTCATCAGGCAACTGCTCTGCCTGGTGCATGATGGGTACTTATGGCTGGAGGAGCCTATTCCCATCACGACAAATCTCATCCACTGAATTTATTGGCTTCCTTGTAAGGGAAAGGACCCCATGACGATAGCAGGGAAAAGTATCAATTTGGCTCTCACAGAGGCCATGAAGACAAAATATAAGCTCGAAAAGAAAAATAGGGGTTACGCTATCACCAGTATCAAGGATAAAGGGGTCCGCGTAGCCACCCAACTCCTCTCCGGTAAAGTAATGAGAAAATGCTGCGCCGATGAAATACCAGCACCGGTGGTTGCATTGGTCGAACAATGTATGGAGGGGGTACAGTTCAATTGGGCCGAGTTCCTCTACGAAGAATTTTTGCTCAACTATCAGGAGGCCAGGGAACAGGGTAAGACCTTCCACTATGCATGGTTTCTCTTATCCAACTTGTTAGTAGCAGGAGAACTGCTAGAGGATAGCCAATTCCTGAGCATCGGCTGAGACTTACCAGAGGCCGCGAAGTACACTTTGCTCTGGGCCATCAAGGACATGAAACGGATTCGCGATACTAAAATTTTCTGGGTGTTCATGGAGGCAAGCATCCAAATGTGGATTAATAGGAGGTCGCAGCTGTACCCCATGGTGCACAACAACCTGCAGAGTTTTGCAGACTTCAAGGCAGACATGCACAATATCTACATCAGGGCGCAAAAGGATCTAGTGCAACAGTGGACAAAGCTCCCATTCGTAGCCACTGCTGACGCGATCTTTACGGTGTTAGAGACATGGCCTCCCGAGTGGTGTGCCTCAGATTTGGCGGAGTCGGAGAAGAAGGAAGCACATAAAAGGAAGGATGATGCCAAGCTCTGCGTCACCCAACTGGCCGAGAGAAGGCGGAACGAAAATGCGGCAGCCAAGGTAAGGGTAGTCCGCGAAGCAACATAGGCAGCCATGGAGCAGAAGAAGGCCACTGAAGTAGCAACAATGCAGACAGTAGAGGCTGCAATAGTGTAGGCAGAGGAGGGCCAAGCAGTGTTTGCAGGACAGGAGGCAGAGGACATGAAACTTATAGAAGAGAGCGTAGACCTAGGGACTGCCTCTACGCAACTCAAACGACCACGCATTGCAGAAAGAACGGGTCCAAGAAAGAAGGTCAAGGCCTAAAAGTTGTCCATTGACCTGATCACCTTGACTGAAGGTGATCTCCATGACATCGGCGAGACGGTTCGCAATGTCACTGGTGAAGCGCTCCAAGACTTTATGATGGAGCAGCAGACTGTGTTGGGGGCCCTAAGGGCGCAGCTGCAGGAGTTACAAGTGCGGCCCCTGCAGGAGGGTACCTTGTCTACCCACGTCACAACAGGCACGTCAGCAGCATAATAGATGCTACGTGCGAAGATGGCTAATACGATAACCTTGCCAGAGGGAGAGCTCATCTCAGAGAGCATAATGGATTGGGTGACGCTTAATACAATGAAAGGCATTGGCCTTAACTTAGTTGCCCTTCCCCGTGACTCACTTTACTAGCTGCATGATGGGATAACAACATAACTCAGTGCTAGAGAGAGCCACGTGATCCATGTTCTGAGCGAATAGAAGATTAATATAGAACAACTTAGCTTGCAGCGTGATGAGTTGGTGTCGTAGAACCGACAGTTGGTATAGACAGTTGATGATGCTTACCGGTGCGTCCCATAGTTGTCCATTGTAGTGGACCTACCAACAGAAGTGCGGATCCACTGTTTGGCAAGTGGAGTCCGTAACACGCACGTGGAAACAACAAGAGTGCAGCTGGAGCTAAATCTCTAGATTTTTGAGCTGCGGTTGAAGGTGCAGCCTTCCACTCCCCTAGAGGTCAGAGAAAAATGTGCCAATGCTATTGTATCAAGGGTGGAAGAGATTGGAGGTGCAGTCCCGGACTGCACCAACATGTTGGATGGAGCAGGCACTGGAGGTCCTCACTACATTGTAGGAGGACCCCAATATCCAGCGGCTGGACACCGAGGCACGTGAACTCCAGCAACAATATGACAACATTAGAGGGACTGCACAGACAGTAGTCCAACTCAGTTGTTTGGAAGGATGCACAAGATAAGGCTTTAAAAGAGCAGGTGGATGCGGCACGCCACAAGGAAGCAGTTATAAAAGTGCGCGTCTAGTGATGGATGGATGAAGCCTTCACAATCATGACGGATAATGAAGGAAAGCTTGCACAGATTCAAGGAATGCATGCACAGATGCAGCGCAGCACACTGAAAACAGAGGGTTCAAAAGCAAGAATGCAGCAGGTTCAGCAGGTAGCATCTCAGTGCATTGACGACATTCAAACCATTCGGGACCAATTGGAGAGATTCCACACCAAGGTCGACTCGCCGACATAGTGACTCGAGTACGAGTCATGATGTTTGTGTTGGGGGCCTGCTGGGCATGGAATCCCCCCATAGCATGTTCTGGGGCTCATAGCCCAAGTTTTGAGTACTATTGTTGTAAAGACTCCAGGAATTACATGCGCTGAGTGAAAATTCTATGATAAAGTCATAGGGTTGTCTACCCTAAGTTTTGAATGTAGTGTCAGCCTACCCATGGATCGCGAACCATGGGATTGTATAAATAGAGTGAGGCTCTAAGTTGTAAAGTAGTTAGGAAGAAGTAAGTTGAAAAACGGATGGATTCAAGAAGATAGTGAGCATAGAGCAAGAGTCTAGTATCTTGGGTCATAGTAGTAGGAAGAGGCTCTGCAACTCAGTGCGCAGAGGCCTAGTAGAGTCCGCAGCTAAGTGCATGGACCCCTACAGCTGAGTGCACAGGGTAGAGTCAGGTCTGTAACCAGGGAAAGAGATAATAAAGAGAAGTTTGATTCCAAATCTTGTGTATCTGTTTTGAGTTATTATATGGTTGATATATTTTGCAATTGTACTGTTTTATTTATCACGCGCACTTGTATGAATGATGAACATTGTTAAGCATAACTAAACACATACATATAAGCTAAGTGATCAACAAATATCAGGTTAATAGTAAGGGATTGGGTAATAATGCGGATCGAGCCCTCATACGGATAATGACGAAGAAGTGTGGGAACTCATTCAAAAGTTACAACAAGATCCCAATACCTCTGATACCAAATGTTATGAAATCAACTCATAAAAAGATATATAAGACAGATCAACGACTTAGAAATCAGCCTCTTCGAGGGGACAACCTCCTCTACATTAAACAAATGAACAATTCTTGGATGATACAAATGAAAAAACCTTCTTTCTATATATAGGAGTATAAGGGGTCACAACATAATCAAGGATGACATAACAATAATAATATAAGGGAACAAAAATAATAATAGTGGGCTTCTATGGGGCACAATAATAATAATATGGGGACAATAGGGGCACAACAATAACAATAAGGGCTACAATTACAAGAATAATGGGGGAATCACTAGTATTATAGGGACCTAACACAGGACCACATCCCAACCATTGTTTCGAACTATGGAGCCATACTCCTCCACCATCACTTCAACCCAAAACTGCTGTTGCACTGCTTCCTGAAAGGAAGATGGCTCTGTCACAACACTTGCACCCATAAGTACCATGTATCTAGTGTACCTCTCTGGTGACATCCTCTGTCTATGCTGAGAAGAGGGTGCTCCCACATTCTCCCATGCATCATCCAATAATCTGTCAACCTCTCTAGTGTGCTTTCTTCCCTCTCTGGAAGACTCTTCCTAAGTGGATGTCTCCACTCTCTGAACCTCTACATGTGGCTGCTCCACATCAATATGAGGTCCCTTAACCTTAGGAGCTAAAATCTCCTCATCTACATGTAGCTCAAGCTCCCTTTGAAGGGATACTCGCATGGCATTCTCCTCATCGAACCTGATATCCCTACGAACCACTGTCATACGACTGGTCGGCATGTACACCCGATAGTTGTGGGGTGCATCAATGTACCCCACAAAGATCCCCAGCTTAGTTGTTAGCTCAAGCTTCTTCCGTGCGTATTTCGTCACATGGAAATAAACTGATGATCCAAAAATATTGAAGTGACCAACGTCTCACCTCTTACCAGAATAAGTCTCCTCTGGTGTCTTCATCTCAAGTATCTGATGTGGGCTACAGTTTCAATGAAAAACCATTGTATTGCATTCCTCAGCCCACAAGTGTAGTTGTAGGCCCTGATCATGCAACATAACCCTTTCTGCCCCTACTATGCTCCTATTCTTCCTCTCTGCGACCCCATTCTATTGAGGGTTATGGGGTGCTGTCAATTCTGGTTTAATCCCTTCTGCTGCACAGAATTTCTTAAATTCATTGGAGACATACTCACCATCATTATCACTCTGTAGAGATTTAACCTTCTTTCCAGACTCTTTCTCTAACAATTCTTTGAACTCACAAAACTTTGTGAAAGTTTGATCCTTTTTTGCATAAAAATACCCAACATTTACGAGAATAGTCATCAACAAATATAACATAATACCTATGTTTGGCCATGGATGTTGTCGAGAATGGTCCACACATATCTGAATGGACTCTCTCCAGAATAGACTCTACTCGATTGTCTTTGTTTGCAAAGGAAGACTTGGTGCATTTTCCCAAAGTACAACCCTTGCATGTATCAAATTTCTCAAGCATACCTTTGGGAAGACCAGTAAAGATTTGATGCAATATATTCAAAGCCCCATGATGCAAGTGGCCCAATCGCTTGTGCCACAACTCGCCGACATCTCGGCTCAACATATTTTTTGCTTTTGAACTCGAATCCCTATGTTCTTTACTTGACTCGTGGCTATGTGTCGAAGGAATGCCTTTCCTTTTGAAAAGATCACATCATAGCCTCTATCCTCAAGCAGGGCAATGGATACCAAGTTCTTCGTCATTCTGGGTACATACATAACATTCCTCAAGGTGAGTGGAGCCGAATGCTCCCTCTGAAAAGTAATAGTGCCCAAACCAATAACACTATACTACTGTCATCACCCATCTCGATATGCATCTTGAGATATTTCTCCTCCAGTTCACTGAATAACTCTTTGTCGCCATTCATGTGGGAAGAAGCTCCAATGTCTAAGTACCAGACACATCCCATCATTGAATACACCATGCATTAAATGAGGGAAAAGCCCAATTTGAATTGGGAAGCCAAAGCCTCACCCACCGCTCCTCCCAAGGACTTCCCTTTGGACTCATTCAATGGATAATTTGTAGCAAAGTGACCCATCTTGTGACAATAAAATCATTTAAATTTTGTCATGTACTTCATCTTACCTCCATGATAAGAATCTGATTTGGAATGAGAAATTTTACCTTTCCCCTTCCTCACCTTAATCGCTTAGGCACAATTCTCTTCATCATCAGTCTTTGATGAAGAGCCATCCCTGGTGTTCCTCCTGATCTAATCCTACATCAAATTCGACCATAGCCAATCTGGCATCTTTTCCGGACCATTGACAGAGTCCTGATAACTATGCCAACTCTTTGGGAGTCCAGGAAGAGAAAGGCTCACCATATCCTCCTTAGAAACTGTGATTCCAACACTTCCAAGTTCATCATGACATTGAGTGAACTTGGTCAAGTACTTTGGAATCATCTCGCCTTTCTCCATCTTGATTTTATGAAGTTTATCCTTCAGTGCCAACTTCCTTTGATCATTGCTATTTTGATACAAGTCCGTCAATGTTTTCTACATAGCATTCAGGGTTCCCTTTCCATGGAGACTCGAGAAAATATGATCTTGAACTCATTCAAGGATTATCCACCTTGCCTTTTCCACACACTTCTTCCACTCGGCCAAGTTCTGTGCATCAGTAACTGCTGGCTTAGGAATTGCTTGTTCAACAAATTCCTTCAACCCATTTTCCTCTAACACAACCTCCATCCTGTCCCTCTAGGCTATGAATTCCATCTGCCGATCTTGAAGTATGTATTACAAATTCGACTTTCACCTGTAACCTAGAAACTCAAAACTTCGAAATCTCCTCTAGAGAGCTAATTTTAAATCAGTGATATCTCCTTCATCTGAACTCTGGTTCGACCAATTGTTTTTTGAATTTGGGTATATTTTCTTGAGGAATCGAGATCTTCAATTTTTTTCTAAATTTTTTTCATAGAAATTCTCATATCTTCTTTGCAAAATCTCGGCCCAAAAAAAATCTTGCTTCGATAACATGTAGAAAATCTTGTAGATTCACAAGCTAATGCAATTTGCTAAAGAAAAAGACAAGAATCTACTTCTACTCTTTACAACGGAAGCCCATAAACATCGAGCAAACAATAATCAATAGAGGAAGAGAATCAAAGGCACATAACGCAATAAATATTTGGGGAAAACCACAACTTAAAATGACACTATCTGTTTTGTATTAATTGGAAAATCAAGATGAAATTACAATGATTTTTCTCTCTAGAACATTCCGAGCACTCAACAAATTCAATATCCAACTCATAAGAAAGCTCAAGTCCAAAGATTAGCCTCTTCACAAGCTCTCCAAGTCTCTATTCCAATGTGTAATTCCTATGGAGGATAGCTTGTATTTAAAGGAAAATAAAGCCTCTAAAAATAACGCAACCCCTCAAGGATTGGTTCCTGATTGCATCCACTATCAATGCAACTTAGAAAAATCTAAAACAAATAGTACACTATCCCTGCACTCTAGTCTCAACTGGGTCTTTCTCAAAATCAACATGCATGAGTTTCTGATGAGTAAATATTCAGTTAACTAGAGTAGCACTGGTGGAGTTCATTAGTGTCACCACTGACTGTTAACTCGCTATTAGTTCTCTCAATCAGTTTGAGAACTAATTTAACTGAACTGACTCATGAATCCGAGTCTTCTATTTTACAACTCACAATTAACTCACACTGGACTCCTACAAAGTAGAGAGAAGATATACATGACTTCCAAAATACTTCCAACTCGAATTTCCTAAGTTAAGTAAATTTAATAAACTTAATTTAACTATTCTATTAAGTTGCTATGAGAATATAATTCGAATTTAATTCACAGTTTAATTCAAGGAAAAATTAAACTAGAGTTTCTTATTTTCATTTCTCAACAATAATGATGTGGCTCATGACATGACATGACATTACACTTCTGACATGGATTGATTAATGATGTGGAAATTTCAAGCCACTGTTGCTTCTAAGAGATGGATGTATTCTTGAATATGCTTTTCTTTTCACCTCCACATGGCTTGGTGATGAGGAATATTCAATGGTCTGAAGTCTTGAATAGTGGTGTAAACTTGTGTCCTTTCGCTTCTCTTGATCTAGCAACTTGTAAGTTTAGCTGCAAGAGAGTCTTTGAGCATGCTTCCCTCCTTCTCCTTCTCCATATTCATGCCATGACATGATAGGGTACCTGTTCTTGCAATTCACTCATAACTAGACGACATCAATATGAAAACCCCCTAATCTAAGATGATGCATTCTGATCCACCAACTGAGCTTGGAACAAGTGATAGGATGGGAAAAGGGACTCAGTGATTGCATAGTTTAGGGAGGAAATGGGAAGCCTTGAGCCTTGAGACTACACAATGCATAGTTCAGGTTGGGCTAAGGCACAAGATTGCAGAGTTTCCAGAGCTAGAGGGATATGCTGAAGGGATGGGTAGTGGGAGAAATCACTGCGTAGTTCTGGGGGTCCAGGAAGGCTGGGATACTGTGTGGTTCAAGGGATTAGGGAATGAGCTTGAGGCTTGATGTTGAAAAGTGTGAAGTTTAAGCTGGGTTGGGGATATGATTACACAATTTTGGAGGTCAAGGTCGGGGCTTGGGCACAAAAATTGCATAGTGAAGCAGTTATGGGATGTAGGAGCTACCCATTGTGCAATGCCAAGCAGCAAGGTCACAACTAGAGGATTGAGATTGTGCAGCTTAGGAAAGGCCCAATGAAGCTAAGTTGCTCAGTAGGGAAGTTTTTCTGAAAATGGCTAAGTGTGGGATCAGTGAGATCAGTGATGAAATTTGGCTGTGATCACACAATTAGAATATTTTGATGATACGACAACATAGATCATTCAAACACATGAAGAAAAACTTTCCCTGCGTGCAACATCTTTAAGACAAGATACGACAAGCACGACACTTAAGATAGACTTTGGAATGATCGTGATGAAACTTGTGCAATAGATGTTTACATAGTTATAAAAACTCACATACAAAAAGATAGACCCTTGAAACCATCAGAATAGGATTGTACACATTGTACAATAGCTAATCATGCCAAAAGATGACAATTTACCCAACATGTGAAAGGGAAAAAATACTTCAAGAAAGCTTATGAAATAAGCTTCGGTGTTTGTGACAACAATGTACAAGACCAAGGAAGACTCCAGAATTAGTGTAAGCCAAAAATTTGGAGGGTGTTGGATCATCTACAACACTTGGTGACACACTAGTTGAATTCCAACTTCTATATCTCAGTTAACTTATTCAGTGCATGGCCTTGGTTCTTCAGGGAGTATTGATTCATCGTGCATATTACTTTGGTCTTCCCACTTATCCCATGAATAGACATGGTCCCCTTTATGCCTTCTCAGTTGAACACAACATAAGATTCAATGATATCATAATGTTTTGAGTTGGGAAAGGTAGTGTAGCTCGCGAGCTTAAGATTTTCATAGTATAATTTTTCATCTCTAGTGTTTCTCTGCTTCCAGTAGGCCTGGAAAATACCCTGATGGAGTCACGCAGGAGCACAAACATTTCTATGCTGCTAATGAGCCTTGAAAGTACCCTAGCGGAGTTACTTGCTTCACCTCTCCTCGCAAGAATCCTTTCTCTTATTTTTCATTTGTTTATTTATTTTAAATAGGTCTGTGCATCGACACTTATTTATTTTGGGGCAGAAGAGGGATCCAAACTTATTGAGAGGATAAGAGGTTGTTCGTTCAGAGAAGCAAATAAATACCTTTGATTTAGGTTTTCTCATTTAAAATTCCCCCCTTCTCCTCTTCTTCTGATTGGATAAGCATTAAAACATTGAAACATAAAGACCGAGTGTAGGCACGAGGTTTCTGGAATATACATGGGTTCACGGTTGGACCAAAAATATCCTTATGGTATTTTTCGTCAGAACTTAATTGGCCAGAAGATATAACCAATACAAGGAATATGGATAGAAGGTTAGCCAAATGTTGAAGTTTCACAAGACTCTTTAAAGTTTTAACTCACACATATGCATAACAATTATTCACATTATGAAAACAAAACAAAATTTAAACAATCAAGAAATAAAAGACCATTCACACAATGTAGGGCACAACCCCAGATCTTCATTGGAAGTAGTGTTTTAAGTCTTGGAAATTGATAGGGAGGGAGTTAATCTTCCCATCAAGTGATTGAATATGATAAGTGTGTTGGCCAAGATTTTCGTGGATAGTGAATGGCCCAATCCACAGGGACTGGAACTTAGTGTGTTTGCCTTTGTCCTCATGGGCTTTATCCCACTTAAATACTAAGTCACCCACACTAATGTTGTTTCTTCCCTGCAAACTTCTTGTCGAACCACCTCTTGATATGATTACGGTGAAGTGAGATTTTTTTATTTTTCTTTCAACCTTTCTTCCTATAATTTTTTAAGGGTGTACATCCGATATTGTAGTAACAAACATGGCTTGCCTTGGAATTATTATGAGAGTTGGAGGGAATACAAGTAGATGTTGGGTGGGAGGATCGCTTCTTTTCTGTATACCAGGAAGTAAGGAGAGGTGTTTAGGGAAGGCTTCAACATGAATCGGTCATCCCATAAGGAATTTACCAAAGCGGAGTGAATTCAACAGGACCATTCCCCTATATATAATAATTAGTTGAATGTTTTAATATAATACCATTTTCCAAGGCAAAATAGTAAATTCTTAGTGATGAAAAGTATGTTGCATTGTTGAAAACAAGTGAACCATGAATGCCAAACCTGGAAATGATGTTTTGTTGTAGAAAGCTAATGACTTCCTATCATTCCCCTGTTTGAGCAGAACTGCTTCTGTCCACCACATCAAGTAGTTTGTGGCAGTAAGAATGTAGTGGTGCTACTTTGATCAATGTGGAAATATTTCTCCAATAATATCAAAGCCCCACTATTGAAAAGGTTCTTCCACTACAATGGGGAGGCCAAATTCTTATTTTTTATGGCAGACCTTTGACAGAAAGGACACTTGCGGGCACAAGCATGAGCATTTATGAATAATGTAGGCCAATAAAAGCCGGCATGCATGACCTTATGCACCATTGTATTACCCACAAAGTGTCCCTCAGTTGGTCTGTCGTGGAGATCATGAAATACCTTTTCTCAATCACGTGCTTCCAAAAATATAAGAAATACTCCATTGTGGCGTTTTATGAAAAGCACCCCATGCACCAAATGGTAGGATAATGATTTAAGTCTGAGTGCCCTCTTCTGCTGTGCAGAAAAGTAGGAGGGGACAGTGCCGTGCTCAAGGTATTGGCTCACATTAGCGCACGAAGAATTTGTGCTAATAGTGGGGGAGGCTCACTTGACATTGTACATCTAAATTTGTTGCTCCCATCCTCAAATATTTTCTTCTTCTTCCTTTGCGTTCACTGATTCTGCCTCTAGTCGAAAAAAACCATGGCGCTTGATTGTGTGAACTTGCTTGATCTCTAGATCATATTATTGCAAACTAGTCATCCAGTTCGCTCTCCTTTCACCCAGCTCTTGTTGAACGAGAAATGATCTCACTGTTGGGTGCAGAACATAGATAATACAATGATTTTTCAATAGATAGGGCCAAAAGTGTTTTACCACCTTGTATACCGCATAAGATTATTTATCCATGATGGGGTAGTTACGTTCGGGTCCTTGCAACCTCACACTCATGAAATAAATAGGCCACTCGTTATTCAGATCATCCTTTTGGGTGAGTAAAACGACAACAGAAGTGTTAAAAGAAAAGGTGTAGAGAAAAAGATCTTTATAGAAGTATGGGTTGTACAATGTGGGTGCTTCTACGATAGCCTGTTTAATATGGGAAAACACATCCTTTTCCATTTTATCCCATTTATAAATTGCATCCTTCTTCACCATCTCCTGTATCGACTTAACAATATGAGCGTAGTCGGAGATGAACTTGCGAAGGAAATTGATTTTCCCTAAGAAGGACTGCATGGCATTCTTGTTCACTTGGAATGGAATATATGTGATTGCTTTGACCCTATGTGCGTCTACCTTAATCCCACTTTTGGCAATAATGTGGCCCAAGAGATTACCCTGAGACACCATGAAGATACTTTTCTTGGGATCTAAATATATTGGAAAATACTATTACGTCGTCAAGATAGACCACTACTCTCTGTCCAATTAGCTCTTGGAATGAGATGTCCATAGTGCATTGAAATGTTGCACCAACATTGATTAGCCCAAATGACATTTTCCTGCAAGTGAACGTGCCCCACTTTGTGTAGAAGGTGGTTTTAAGTTTGTCAGGCTCTAAAAATAGAATCAGGTTGTATTCTAAGTAATCGTTTAGACAATAAAACATTTATGAACCCAATATTGTTTGTAGTATTTGTTCCATGGACGACACAGGGTAGTTGTCCTTTTCCTAGGCGCGATTGAGATTTTAGAAATTGACACACAACATATTTCCCAGGACTTCTTTCTTATTGGGACCAAATTTGACATCCAAGTTGAGTGTCACACCCTGTATATGATCCGGGCATCCAATATTTCCTTAAATCTTTCTGAATAAGAGGCTCAAGCGTTGGATGTACTTTTCTCAATTTTTGTTGGAATGGGTTGGCCCCTTGTTTTATTGGTATCACATGTTGGATGATTCACGTGTCATAAGTTTTTAGCTCATCATATGTACATGCAAACACATCTCGATACTGATTGAATAGGTGGATAAAGTTTTACCACTCTTGTGGTCTACAACAAGTACCAAGATTGACGTATTTTAGATCCATTTTTGTTCCCAAGTTAATTATCTTGTGTGACAACATGGAACTGTGGGTTTTAGAATTAACAGGTCCCCAGAAGTGATTGTGCAGGTCATATAGTTTTTCCAATGATAGCACACCCTTGGGGATGATATTTCCTTTACTTACACTGGCTGCATCCTACAATGCCTTCTCGTGCTCATCCTCATTGATCACTATGTCTTTGAACACATCATCATTCGCCATGAAGCACAATATCTACTGGTCATCATAAAAAATGAGTAAATTAGAGATATTATTAGGGACAAATGGCTTATAAATAATATCAACAGAAAACCCGTCCCTCAACGGTGACAACCTAGTAGTGACATTTAGCTAATGCATCTGCAGCTGTGTTACACATTCTTGGAACAAAAATGATATTAAAAGCTTGGAATGAAATTAGATGTCATACCTCTTGTTTATATTTTTAAGATGAGGTGACACATAATGTATGGTATCGCATACCTGTCACACAATAATTTTTGAGTCACCTACTGCTTTTAAGATCACAACATTGAGGTCGATAGCTCTTTGCAATCTACTAGGATAGGGTCCCCAGGGTCAGTTTTGGGGTTAGTTTAACCCAAATTTGTAAAAGTTTTGTAAAGAATGTAAAGTCTCCGTGAAATGTAGATGCACAGTGCGCAACTAGATAGGAGTCAAAGGGGATTTAGCCCCTTGTTTGGGTAAGTGATAGGTCGGTTTTGAGACTCACCCATTGGCCGCAGACCATGGTATTGTATTGGAAATGCTATATATCTGAGTCATAGCGAGTCTAGAAAAAAAAAAGGCATGAAGTAGACAAGTCAAGATAGAGATTGTTTTGGGAAAGTGTTAAGGCAAGAAGGCTTTGCTTCCTGTACTTAGGTGAAAGGGGAAGGCTCCTGCAGCTGAGTGCATAGGAGGCCTTGGTAAGTCCGCAAATGAGTGCGCAGACCCTTGCAGATGAGTGCACAGAAGGCCTTGGTAAGTCCGCAACTGAGTGCGCGGACCCCTGCAGCTTGCACAGGGTAGAGAAGTTTGTAAATTGAACGCTGGAACTGAATAAAGTCTGATTTTGGAGAAATATCTTGCCCTGAGCATTATTGTTAATTTTGTTTATGTTATGTTCTATCACTCAATAATATGTTTTTTATGGAATAATGTGTAAATGATGCACGAATATATTGAATCTATAATGTTTATGCATGAACTAAGTAATTATCTGTTTTCATGAAGATAAGGGTTAATTCTGTTATGATTTCTGATGAATGGGATAGAATTTCACGAAGGTAGATCTAGGGTTATTAATTAGTGTGTGAAAGTGGATAGTTTGCCTAATTAGGATCTATAAAGTATGATCACAGACCTTCACGAAGGTCTAGAAGCCATTTTCTTAAAGTTACAGTAGTGGGCCATAGAATAATACCAATCTACGTGAAGGCAAATCTGAGAAACAAGAGCTTAAGTCCACTTATCACACGGTCTCTGGATGCAGAAACCTAGTTCTAGTATCCCCCAATACTGCTTCAAGTGAGACTGTAGCCTGTGCTATGCAGGTTGTTTCCAAAAGGGTCAATAATTAGGGTTTTGTTGGTTAGCACGAACAACTCTGAACCTAGGTCAGGCCCCCTTAAGCCAACAAATGGTTCAGTTGCCAGGACCAGGATTTAGCTAAGAGATGTGTGATAAATGGTTTCCTATGAAGAAAGAGATTGACAAGTGGATTGATCAAAACGTGCACACATTCACATCTCAAGAGAAAAGGAGCCCTAAATTATCCAAGGAGTTGTGGTTGCAGAGATTTTTTTACACAGACGAGACCGACACATTCTTCTGTTTCTTCCTCGAAAAACTACACAAGTGGTTGTCTAAATTGGCTGATAGTCAAGGGACTTGGAGACTTGACGGTCCTATAGTGTGGACTCCTGAGCTGGTGCGATGTCTGGAGGCATGTTGTTGGGAAAAGTATCCAATACGGAATGACCCTATCCCACTCTAAGGGTGATAGTTCCTTAGCAACAATCAAAGCAAAGCTATCTGAGATTACTTCTTTATGAGATGTAAGAGAGGGGAGAAAGAGATCCACTAACCGATGTCTTTCGCTAATGATTGATCCAATCTTCTCTCTTTGCTGCTTGCCCCCAGCTCCTTGCTCTTTCACTGGCCCAGCTACACCAAGATCCTGCAAAATGGCAAGAGAGGGAAACTACAAGAAGCATACATTCATAATTGATTCAAGGATTAGAATAAATCAAATACACAAGTATAACAACACACCATTGAGACACATGCATATAGAAGAACCTCAAATGCTTTATTAATGGAAGAAGTAAGGTTCAGGAAGTGATACAACCATAAAAGGCCCAATCCAGCATCACCTTCCCAGCAGAAAGGAATCTCCTCTTCACCTCCTTCAAAGCAAATCACCCAATAGTTCTAAACTCAAACCAACAGCAATTCTTTACATTCACAAGATTCCAGCCTCCCTAGACCTCATGAGAGAGATCTATATATAAGAGTTTTGGAGAAAGGATGAGTCAGCTTGAGGCTGGCATGAAGCTGACTAGTGTCCTCTCTCACTTCAGTTATTCTTCAGTTCTTGAGTCCACTTGGAGGTTCTTGCTTCCACTTGGAGATCTAGAACCTCTTACTCATCACCAGTCGAATTCCTTGATCCAAGTGTCATTTTGGAAGCCTCCTGGGCATTGACACCTTGAGGAATGACTGTGCCACATGTCCAAACTCACCCAGTGCAGGTAGCCTTCTTTGCAGTTGACATTCAACGCAGGTAGACAGTGGAGCAGTTGACATTCAGCGCAGATGCTCAGTGGAGCAGTTGACATGATCCAGAATTGCCTTGTTTTTGAGTGTTTTCAGGTGGAGAACTTTTATTCAGTGCTGTGGTTTGTTGACCTTGTTCCTCTAGGGGTAGGAACAACATGTTTAGGGACTTTGGATCCCTTAGATTATGGACATTTCATGCTTCATGCTGTAAGGCACAAAAATGTCTATAACAGTTGCCCCCTAAAGTATGAGGTCGTTTATCGGGTGAAATGCTTTATCAGGAGGGTCCGAAGTTCATTCAATCGCTGAGAGGTGACCTGTAATAGAATAGAATACAATACATTATGATTCATTCTGCTTTCATGATCTAGTTGAGGCGGGCATTCCCATGCTCAGCTTTATAAATTCATTTTGGTACATAGAACAGACGATCGTCTGATGGTAGACTGATAATTTTGGTGAAAATTATCATCCTTTGAGTAGGATGATCATCTGCTGCAATGATGTACATGTCAAATGTCTTTATATTTCCTGAATATATATCGCAGCTCGGATGGATGAAACTAGATCCGGGGTCTTCAAACTCGTTCGATCTTCACTCTAAGTACAAGTCGATCCATGTGAGAATTGCGTTGAAGTCGAACATGGAAAGACATCGCTTGATTACCGGTCAATGATGTAAACTGTTAACAAGCGCGAGAGGAATCACCGATAATGATGATGACCCTCAAGGTACGACAGTACAATCCACGTGGTGTGAATAAAGGACTTGGCGTCGAACACCACGCAGAATCTTTCGGTCGAAGGTCATTGATGTATACTTGTCGCCGGAAGTGAGAAACTTGCCATTGAGGCATGCAAGCTTCAAAGTACTGAGGGGGTTGTTCCTAGATCAACTTCTTGGATAATGAGCTGAAGTCGACAAGAAGCGATCCGTCAAAGGAGGGCCTTAATGAATCCCACATCAGTGACACGGAACGGAGCTAATGATTGTGATAGAGGAGAAAACGATCTGTGAAATATGATTCAGGGTGGCGGTCATGAAAGGATGAAAGATGATGTATGGTAGTGGATGGGACACGGTTGAATCTTTCTGAACAACATCTCTTGAACATATAACGACACTGATGCGATGGATCGGTAGCATTACCCCAAATGTGGATGGCTTGGCGAGACCATGGTGATGAGACCGGTGAATGAAACAACCCAACCCGATGTGGTACGGAGGAAAAGTGTCATGTTCAAGAGCAACTTGCTACCATTAAAGCTTTGAGGTTCTCCCAATTTTTCCCCAGTCATTTCTGACCAGTACCTCTTTATTTTTGTCAAGCTTGAGGAGGATAACATATGCTTGTTCTATAACCTGCCCTTCGGGCAAGCCCATCGCTATGTTTTAACGAGCCTAGCGATAGGGAAACTCGTTCTCATCTAAAGACAAGTTTGTCGCT
The DNA here is from genome assembly GCA_031772625.1 of Pinus tabuliformis. Lineage (NCBI taxonomy): Eukaryota > Viridiplantae > Streptophyta > Pinopsida > Pinales > Pinaceae > Pinus > Pinus tabuliformis. Next base: position 1,431,071,205 of record CM062804.1, on the reverse strand, counting down.
ATTTAATGCATTTTAACGAGTCTAACGACAAGGATAACTTGGTCCTTTTCATTTTTAGAGAGTCTGAAAAGGTACATAAAGTTAACTCCAAAATTCCTTTTTCTTCATCTAATCCCTTAAGTCCGAAAAAAGTATAAAACAATACAGAAGGGATGAGTTTTCGATAGTTTTAACGAGCCGAACAAAACAAGCGCTCGATCTTTTTGTGCAATAATCCCTCAGGTCCAAAAAGATTAAAATCTAGAGGAGGGATAGCACTTCCGGTCGTTTTAACGAGCTGGAAGGCCAAAACTCGGCAATCTTTTCATATTTTACGAGTCAGTTGAAAAGAGCTTAAAGAAGACTCGTCTTCTGAGGAACGAGTGATGAACAGGGTTAGCAGCAGATTCCAGGTACAGGTTGGAATTTTTCAATCACGGCAGTGTCACAAGGATGGCTAGATGAAATCACTCTTCGCAGTTGTTCTTCAAAATGGGTAAACAATCATATGGAGGTAAACGATCGGCCAAATGAAAAGTGGAGGTGATGGTGCAAACACGACCAAGGCTTTTATGGTTGATCAGGTTACATACTCAATGGTTATTTACCGGGATGGGTTCATTTTTTAACGAGCTTGAATGCGCCAAAACACTGCTCGGACTTATGTTTATTTTTTAACGAGCATGAACTATGTCCTAAAACTGCTCGGATCTTGCGTTTATTTTTTAACGAGCATGAACTTTGTGCTAAAACTGCTCAATATAAGTTTGCATGCCCCTAGCATAATAACGCAAATCGAGGTGCATGCCCCCCAAGCTTCATTGCATTCAACTTGGTGGTTGGAATGAAGGTTTACCTTTGAGATTTGGAAAGGGGATTGTTTTCATTTTTTAATGAGGTTGACACAATAAAAGAACTATCCTCATGACTCTTTGTTTCATTTTTTAACGGGGTTGACACGAGATTAGAACCGTCCTCAGCGTCCAAATCCATTAGATGTAGAAGGTTTCATATTCCACTGTGGCCACTTCCGCCAGATTACTCGGAGGCGGTAGGGCAAAAGTACCCATTAAGGCAGGGTCTTTTAGGAGACCTACTCTGATATTTGGGAGCAAATGATCCCTTCCATGGATCATTGGAATGCTTCCCGTAACTTGCGAACTGTTGGGGAGAAAAGTTTGTTGGTCAACGATTGTAATTCCTCCTTGGAAGGTGTTACACTAAAAAATGTCACCATGACTATTTACAGTTAGTATGGCTCAATCAACAGTCATGCTACCCTCTTAGGCAAGTCTTATGCCTCTGCTATCCATCTCAAACTCAAAGAAGAGAGAAAGTCTTGTAAAAAATGTGTTTATCTCTGGGGACGCAGGTTCTCTCAAGCCTTACCTGCGGGGATGCTCACAATGTTCACAAAGGCTGCGTCCTTGGACGCTCTGTATGTTAAGGGACAGGTGCGTCCTTCTGTAAAAGGAAAAATGCGCAAGTTTCATCTTAAAAAAGTTACTTGTGGTTACTTCTAGAACTTTCTAGAGGTCGGTTTGATGAAATGGATGCGCCTCCAGTTGGTTCATGTATCCCTATTAAGGAGGAACTTATCCCATCAATAAGGGAGCTATCCCACCCAAAGAGGGGGATTATCCCATTGATGGTGGACCTGAATAACCTCTTTACATCACTATAAATAAAGGCATTGAGCCAGAAGGAGGGGAGGTTGAAGCTATACATTTTCTTTGGGTAAATGCTGCAGGAATTAGGACTCCCATTTAGAACCTTGTGAGGAGAGATTGTCTTTGCTTGATTCTACTTGGAAGTGGGTGAGCTTTGTCAAAGTAGAGGAAAACCCTTGATGGACCCTGGGAGGAACTTGCACAACACCAAGGCCAGGTTGTAAGAGTTTCTTTGTTCCGTTATTAATACAAACTGGTTCATTTTTCTCAATAGCTTGTGTTAATGAGTTATTTCATGTGTTCCTTGGTCTGCATGTTGAATATATGTTTTATTATATGAGATGCAAGTGCTTGGTAATTGTTTGATTGTTTGTGGTTGCAGGAATTGATGTGAAGGAGGAGCTCATCCGGATCGGCAAGGACGGACTACAACAACAACGTTTTGGAATAAGGTAAGCCTAAACACTTGTAGTTTTCATGTTTTAAAAGGTGTATTTAGAGAAAGATCGCTCCATTTTGTCTTGTTTGTCGCTAGAGAGTTTAGACTCCTAGGGAGGTCAGTTGTGTCCGCACAAACGACAAATTGGCGACTCCACTGGACAAATTGTGAAGCATAGTAGGTAGATAGTAGGATTTTGAGGACAGTTCCTGTTACTGAGTCAACCTCGTTAAAAAATGAAACAAGGATTTTAGAGCATAGTTCCTTGTCTTGTGTCAAGCTCATTAAAAAATGAATCAAGGTTTTTAGAGCACAGTTCCTTGTCTTGTGTCAAGCTCGTTAAAAAATGAATCAAGGTTTTTTAGAGTATAGTTTTTTGTTAGGTAGATTGTAGAGAGTAGTTATGAGCATAGTTCCTTATCTTGTGTCAAGCTCGTTTAAAAAATGAAACAAGGGTTTTGAGGATAGTTCTTTTCTTGTGTCAACCTCACTAAAAAATGAAACAACTCCCACAAGTCTTTCTCAGATCTTGAAAGTAAAGCTTCATTCCATCCACCTCATTGAATGCAATGCAGCTTGGGGGGCATGTACCTAGTTTTGCATCATTATGCTGGGGGCATGTGAACTTATAACAAGCATAGTTTTTCGTTTCAAGCTTGCGTAAACATGAAACCGAATCCGAGCATAGTTCTTTTCCTGTGTCAAGCTCGTTAAAAAATGAAACAAATCCTCCTCTACTTGAGTCGAGAGATTGACTAGATCTTATAGATGTTAAGTATTTAGGTTAGTTATTTCAGTTTTTTGCATAATTTTCTTACAGTTTTAGGTCAAGTCCTTCAAATGATCTCTTACTTGAACCTTCATTTCATCCACCTTAGTTGAATGAAATGAAGCTGGGGGGGCATGCGCTCTAACAGTTATGCTTAGGGGGCATCAAGCACAGTTTTATCTCTGTTTCAAGCTTGTGTAAAAATGAAACTAATTTGAAGCATAGTTTTTATCTGTTTCAAGCTTTTGTAAAAATGAAACCTATCTTGAGTCAATTTCAGTTATTTTCAAGACTCGTTAAACTCATGAGAATCCCGAGATTATTTTTCTATTTTTCATTCTCGTAAAACAAATGAAAATGCCGAGTTCTTTCCGTCTTTTCCTGCTCGTAAATTAAATTGAAAGTCGGCTATATGAGTACATTTTTATCATTTTTTCGAACTCGTTAAAACTTACGAAAAAGTGAAACCTTGGAGTTCTCTTTTAAGCCCTTTTCTGACTCCTAAAACATGAAAAGATCGCCGAGCGTTTCTTTTACACTCGTTAAAACGGAATTAAAAGACGGTCCCCTTTTAGCTCTTTTCTGACCGCAAAATCAAGAAAAGATTGCCGGGTTTTTGTCGTTTCAAACTCGATAAGGAAATAAAACGACGTGTCCTTGATCACTTTTTACTTTTCAGGTCAACCACACTATTATGAAAGTACTCCTTGGTCGCAAGATCAAGCTGTTCCCCCAGGTATTATTTTATACTTTTTCGGGCTTGAGGGACACAAATGTACGAAAAAGTTCAACGTGGAGTCTCCTTTAGTTTTTTCAGACTCTCTAAAATTGAAAAACGCCGAGTTTCTCCTATACTGGGCTCGTTAAACTTTTACAGTAGAGGACCTGTTCAATTACAAACAGGAACGAACCACTCCTTCCTAGGGTTCGAATTTAAACTAGGTTGGACTCGTCCGAAGGATGAGCTTATAATCAAGCATATGTTATCCTCCTCAAGCTTGTTAAAAATAAAGAGGTACTTGCCAGAAATGGTGGGGGAAAAGAGAGAAGAATGAACCTGTTTGTTACCTTTTGTCTCAAAAGAAACTTTATTACCACTCTTGAACACGACACTTTTCATTCACCTGGGTTGGGAAATCTTTTACCTCACAGTTGATCAAACCACTTTGAAAGTCTTCAACCGGGTTCCGGGATTAACTTTGAGTTATTCGTCACCAAGCCATCTGTCGTGCCGTTATGTGTTCAAGAGGTCTGCAAGCAAAACTTTCATCTGCAAAATACTTGTCATCCATTTGACCATCCCTGATTCAGTCCTTACAGCAACATTTCTTCAACTTGAACAATGATTTCGTGTTGCAGGCTTGCCTGCAACGGGTCGCTTTCTATCGACATCAGCACATTATCTAGAGAGATGACTTAGAAATCGTCAGTACCTTGAAGTCTGCATGCATCAATGGCAGGTTTCTCGCCTTTGACGTCAGTTTACATCATTGAATTTCGATCAAAGGATTCCGTGAAATGTTCGACATCAACTCATTCATTCACATCTCATGGATTGTACTGGGTACTTTGAGAACCATTGACATTACTAGTGGTCTCTCTCATGCTTGTTAACAGTTTACATCATCGACTGGTAATCAAGTGGTTTCTAACATGTTCGACATCAAATCATTTAATCACATGGCTAGAATCGTACCAATTCGGGAAGTAGAAGTGAAGACCCTGGATCTAGTTTCTACCATCCAGGCTGCGAGGAGTTTTGTATTCATTATTTATGTAGACTAATCATAAACAGATGGCTGCGTCCATACTGTGTCTACAAAAGTTTATAAAAATGATGTACTGCAAGATCATTCATGTATCAGAGTAGTTAGTCCATTAGTTAAAGTTTTGAATCTGAGTATGGGAATGCCTACCTCAGTGATGATATAATCTTATACATGTATTTTGTGTTGAAAATTGCAGGTTCCAACCAGGTCATCCACAAGACAATCCTTGAAATGATAAAGCGCTTCACCCTTCCTAGAATTACAAAACCCTAATCTATTCCAGGCTTCGCACTTTAGGGGGCAATCTGTTACACTAAAAAATGTCACCATGACTATTTACAGTTAGTATGGCTCAATCAACAGTCATGCTACCCTCTTAGGCAAGTCTTATGCCTCTGCTATCCATCTCAAACTCAAAGAAGAGAGAAAGTCTTGTAAAAAATGTGTTTATCTCTGGGGAAGCAGGTTCTCTCAAGCCTTACCTGCGGGGACGCTCACAATGTTCACAAAGGCTGCGTCCTTGGACGCTCTGTATGTTAAGGGACAGGTGCGTCCTTATGTAAAAGGCAAAATGCGCAAGTTTCATCTTAAAAAAGTTACTTGTGGTTACTTCTAGAACTTTCTAGAGGTCGGTTTGATGAAATGGATGCGCCTCCAGTTGGTTTATGTATCCCTATTAAGGAGGAACTTATCCCATCAATAAGGGAGCTATCCCACCCAAAGAGGGGGATTATCCCATTGATGGTGGACCTGAATAACCTCTTTACAACACTATAAATAAAGGCATTGAGCCAGAAGGAGAGGAGGTTGAAGCTATACATTTTCTTTGGGTAAATGCTGCAGGAATTAGGACTCCCATTTAGAACCTTGTGAGGAGAGATTGTCTTTGCTTGATTCTACTTGGAAGTGGGTGAGCTTTTTCAAAGTAGAGGAAAACCCTTGATGGACCCTGGGAGGAACTTGCACAACACCAAGGCCAGGTTGTAAGAGTTTCTTTGTTTCGTTATTAATACAAACTGGTTCATTTTTCTCAATAGCTTGTGTTAATGAGTTATTTCATGTGTTCCTTGGTCTGCATGTTGAATATATGTTTTATTATATGAGATGCAAGTGCTTGGTAATTGTTTGATTGTTTGTGGTTGCAGGAATTGATGTGAAGGAGGAGCTCATCCGGATCGGCAAGGACGGACTACAACAACAGCGTTTTGGAATAAGGTAAGCCTAAACACTTGTAGTTTTCATGTTTTAAAAGGTGTATTAAGAGAAAGATCGCTCCATTTTGTCTTGTTTGTCGCTAGAGAGTTTAGACTCCTAGGGAGGTCAGTTGTGTCCGCACAAACGACTTTTTCCGCCATGACAAATTTTCCGTCACGACAAATTGTGAAGCATAGTTTTTATCTGTTTCAAGCTTTTGTAAAAATGAAACCTATCTTGAGTCAATTTCAGTTATTTTCAAGACTCGTTAAACTCATGAAAATCCCGAGATTATTTTGCTATTTTTCATTCTCGTAAAACAAATGAAAATGCCGAGTTCTTTCCATCTTTTCTTGCTCGTAAATTAAATTGAAAGTCGGCCATATGAGTACATTTTTATCATTTTTTCGAACTCATTAAAACTTACGAAAAAGTGAAACCTTGGAGTTCTCTTTTAAGCCCTTTTCAGACTCTTAAAACATGAAAAGATTGCCGAGCGTTTCTTTTACACTCGTTAAAACGGAATTAAAAGACGGTCCCCTTTTAGCTCTTTTCTGACCGCAAAATCAGGAAAAGATTGCCGGGTTTTTGTCATTTCAAACTCGATAAGGAAATAAAACGACGTGTCCTTGATCGCTTTTTACTTTTCAGGTCAACGACACTATTATGAAAGTACTCCTTGGTCGCAAGATCAAGCGGTTCCCCCAGGTATTATTTTATACTTTTTCGGGCTTGAGGGACACAAATGTACGAAAAAGTTCAACGTGGAGTCTCCTTTAGTTTTTTCAGACTCTCTAAAATTGAAAAACGCCGAGTTTCTCCTATACTGGGCTTGTTAAACTTTTACAGTAGAGGACCTGTTCAATTACAAACAGGAACGAACCACTCCTTCCTGGGGTTCGAATTTAAACTAGGTTGGACTCGTCCGAAGGATGAGCTTATAATCAAGCATATGTTATCCTCCTCAAGCTTGTTAAAAATAAAGAGGTACTTGCCAGAAATGGTGGGGGAAAAGAGAGAAGAATGAACCTGTTTGTTACCTTTTGTCTCAAAAGAAACTTTATTACCACTCTTGAACACGAAACTTTTCATTCACCTGGGTTGGGAAATCTTTTACCTCACAGTTGATCAAACCACTTTGAAAATCTTTAACCGGGTTCTGGGGATTAACTTTGAGTTATTCGTCACCAAGCCATCTGTCGTGTCGTTATGTGTTCAAGAGGTCTGCAAGTAAAACTTTCATCTGCAAAATACTTGTCATCCATTTGACCATCCCTGAGTCAGTCCTTACAGCAACATTTCTTCAACTTGAACAATGATTTCGTGTTGCGGGCTTGCCTGCAACGGGTCGCTTTCTATCGACATCAGCACATTATCTAGAAAGATGACTTAGGAATCGACAGTACCTTGAAGTCTGCATGCATCAATGGCAGGTTTCTCGCCTTTGACGTCAGTTTACATCATTGACTTTCGATCAAAGGATTCCGTGAAGTGTTCGACATCAAAACATCTATTCACATTTCACGGGTTGTGCTTGGTAATTTGAGAACCATTGACATTACTGGTGGTCTCTCTCACGCTTGTTAACAATTTACATCATCGACTGGTAATCAAGTGGTTTCTAACATGTTCGACATCAAATCATTTAATCACATGGCTAGAATCGTACCAATTCGGGAAGTAGAAGTGAAGACCCTGGATCTAGTTTCTACCATCCAGGCTGCAAGGAGTTTTGTATTCATTATCTATGTAGACTAATCATAAACAGATGGCTGCGTCCATACTGTGTCTACAAAAGTCTATAAAAATGATGTACTGCAAGATCATTCCTGTATCAGAGTAGTTAGTCCATTAGTTAAAGTTTTGAATCTGAGTATGGGAATGCCTACCTCAGTGATGATATAATCTTATACATGTATTTTGTGTTGAAAATTGCAGGTTCCAACCAGGTCATCCACAAGACAATCCTTGAAATGATAAAGCGCTTCACCCTTCCTAGAATTACAAAACCCTAATCTATTCCAGGCTTCGCACTTTAGGGGGCAATCTGTTACACTAAAAAATGTCACCATGACTATTTACAGTTAGTATGGCTCAATCAACAGTCATGCTACCCTCTTAGGCAAGTCTTATGCCTCTGCTATCCATCTCAAACTCAAAGAAGAGAGAAAGTCTTGTAAAAAATGTGTTTATCTCTGGGGACGCAGGTTCTCTCAAGCCTTACCTGCGGGGACGCTCACAATGTTCACAAAGGCTGCGTCCTTGGACGCTCTGTATGTTAAGGGACAGGTGCGTCCTTCTGTAAAAGGAAAAATGCGCAAGTTTCATCTTAAAAAAGTTACTTGTGGTTACTTCTAGAACTTTCTAGAGGTCGGTTTGATGAAATGGATGCGCCTCCAGTTGGTTCATGTATCCCTATTAAGGAGGAACTTATCCCATCAATAAGGGAGCTATCCCACCCAAAGAGGGGGATTATCCCATTGATGGTGGACCTGAATAACCTCTTTACAACACTATAAATAAAGGCATTGAGCCAGAAGGAGGGGAGGTTGAAGCTATACATTTTCTTTGGGTAAATGCTGCAGGAATTAGGACTCCCATTTAGAACCTTGTGAGGAGGGATTGTCTTTGCTTGATTCTACTTCCTTAAAAATGAAACAACTCCCTTTTCAAGTTAAATATTGAAAGTAAACCTTCATTTCATCCAGCCGGTTGAATGCAATGAAGCCTGGGGGGCATGTACCTCGCTTTGCATCATTATGCTGGGGGCATGCGAAATTTTTGAGCATAGTTCTTTGTCTTGTGTCAAGCTCGTTAAAAAATGAAACAAGGATTTTAGAGCATAGTTCCTTGTCTTGTGTCAAGCTCATTAAAAAATGAATCAAGGTTTTTAGAGCACAGTTCCTTGTCTTGTGTCATGTACCTTGATTTGCATCATTAAGCCGGGGGCATGTGAACTTATAACAAGCATAGTTTTTCGTTTCAAGCTTGCATAAACATGAAACTGAATCCGAGCATAGTTCTTTTCCTGTGTCAAGCTCGTTAAAAAATGAAACAAATCCTCCTCTAATTGAGTCGAGAGTTTGACTAGATCTTATAGATGTTAAGTATTTAGGTTAGTTATTTCAGTTTTTTGCATAATTTTCTTACAGTTTTAGGTCAAGTCCTTCAAATGATCTCGTACTTGAACCTTCATTTCATCCACCTTAGTTGAATGAAATGAAGCTGGGGGGGGCATGCGCTCTAACAGTTATGCTTAGGGGGCATCAAGCACAGTTCCTTTTACTGTGTCAACCTCGTTAAAAAATGAATCAGTGAGTCCGAGGAAAGTTCCTTTTACTGTGTCAACCTCGTTAAAAAATGAATCACTGAGGGCGAGGATAGTTTTTTCCTGTATCAACCTCGTTAAAAAATGAAACAGGCTGTGTTGAGGAAAGTTCCTTTTACTGTGTCAACCTCGTTAAAAAATGAATTCAGTGAGTACGAGGATAGTTTTTTCCCGTCTCAACCTCGTTAAAAAATGAAACTGGATGCTACGAGGATAGTTTGTTCCTCTCTCAACCTCGTTAAAAAATGAAATTGGATGTTACGAGGAAAGTTCCTTTTACTGTGTCAACCTCGTTAAAAAATGAATCAGTTGATGAGGATAGTTCTTTTATTGAGTCAACCTCATTAAAAAATGAATCAGCTAGATTTTAGGATATGTAGATAGATTGTAGAAAGTAGGATTTTGAGGACAGTTCCTGTTACTGAGTCAACCTCGTTAAAAAATGAATCAGATATAAGGATAGTTCTTTTCTTGTGTCAACCTCCTTAAAAATGAAACAACTCCCTTTTCAAGTTAAATATTGAAAGTAAACCTTCATTTCATCCAGCCGGTTGAATGCAATGAAGCCTGGGGGGCATGTACCTCGCTTTGCATCATTATGCTAGGGGCATGCGAAATTTTTGAGCATAGTTCTTTGTCTTGTGTCAAGCTCGTTAAAAAATGAAACAAGGATTTTAGAGCATAGTTCCTTGTCTTGTGTCAAGCTCATTAAAAAATGAATCAAGGTTTTTAGAGCACAGTTCCTTGTCTTGTGTCAAGCTCGTTAAAAAATGAATCAAGGTTTTTTAGAGTATAGTTTTTTGTTAGGTAGATTGTAGAAAGTAGTTATGAGCATAGTTCCTCGTCTTGTGTCAAGCTCACTAAAAAATGAAACAACTCCCACGAGTCTTTCCAAGATTTTGAAAGTAAAGCTTCATTCCATCCACCTCATTGAATGCAATGAAGCTTGGGGGGCATGTACCTTGATTTGCATCATTATGCCGGGGGCATGTGAACTTATAACAAGCATAGTTTTTCGTTTCAAGCTTGCATAAACATGAAACTGAATCCGAGCATAGTTCTTTTCCTGTGTCAAGCTCGTTAAAAAATGAAACAAATCCTCCTCTAATTGAGTCGAGAGTTTGACTAGATCTTATAGATGTTAAGTATTTAGGTTAGTTATTTCAGTTTTTTGCATAATTTTCTTACAGTTTTAGGTCAAGTCCTTCAAATGATCTCGTACTTGAACCTTCATTTCATCCACCTTAGTTGAATGAAATGAAGCTGGGGGGGGCATGCGCTCTAACAGTTATGCTTAGGGGGCATCAAGCACAGTTTTATCTCTGTTTCAAGCTTGTGTAAAAATGAAACTAATTTGAAGCATAGTTTTTATCTGTTTCAAGCTTTTGTAAAAATGAAACCTATCTTGAGTCAATTTCAGTTATTTTCAAGACTCGTTAAACTCATGAAAATCCTGAGATTATTTTGCTATTTTTCATTCTCGTAAAACAAATGAAAATGCCGAGTTCTTTCCGTCTTTTCTTGCTCGTAAATTAAATTGAAAGTCGGCCATATGAGTACATTTTTATCATTTTTTCGAACTCATTAAACCTTACGAAAAAGTGAAACCTTGGAGTTCTCTTTTAAGCCCTTTTCAGACTCTTAAAACATGAAAAGATTGCCGAGCGTTTCTTTTACACTCGTTAAAACGGAATTAAAAGACGGTCCCCTTTTAGCTCTTTTCTGACCGCAAAATCAGGAAAAGATTGCCGGGTTTTTGTCGTTTCAAACTCGATAAGGAAATAAAACGACGTGTCCTTGATCGCTTTTTACTTTTCAGGTCAACGACACTATTATGAAAGTACTCCTTGGTCGCAAGATCAAGCGGTTCCCCCAGGTATTATTTTATACTTTTTCGGGCTTGAGGGACACAAATGTACGAAAAAGTTCAACGTGGAGTCTCCTTTAGTTTTTTCAGACTCTCTAAAATTGAAAAACGCCGAGTTTCTCCTATACTGGGCTCGTTAAACTTTTACAGTAGAGGACCTGTTCAATTACAAACAGGAACGAACCACTCCTTCCTGGGGTTCGAATTTAAACTAGGTTGGACTCGTCCGAAGGATGAGCTTATAATCAAGCATATGTTATCCTCCTCAAGCTTGTTAAAAATAAAGAGGTACTTGCCAGAAATGGTGGGGGAAAAGAGAGAAGAATGAACCTGTTTGTTACCTTTTGTCTCAAAAGAAACTTTATTACCACTCTTGAACACGACACTTTTCATTCACCTGGGTTGGGAAATCTTTTACCTCACAGTTGATCAAACCACTTTGAAAATCTTTAACCGGGTTCCGGGGATTAACTTTGAGTTATTCGTCACCAAGCCATCTGTCGTGTCGTTATGTGTTCAAGAGGTCTACAAGTAAAACTTTCATCTGCAAAATACTTGTCATCCATTTGACCATCCCTGAGTCAGTCCTTACAGCAACATTTCTTCAACTTGAACAATGATTTCGTGTTGCGGGCTTGCCTGCAACGGGTCGCTTTCTATCGACATCAGCACATTATCTAGAAAGATGACTTAGGAATCGACAGTACCTTGAAGTCTGCATGCATCAATGGCAGGTTTCTCGCCTTTGACGTCAGTTTACATCATTGACTTTCGATCAAAGGATTCCGTGAAGTGTTCGACATCAAAACATCTATTCACATTTCACGGGTTGTGCTTGGTACTTTGAGAACCATTGACATTACTGGTGGTCTCTCTCACGCTTGTTAACAGTTTACATCATCGACTGGTAATCAAGTGGTTTCTAACATGTTCGACATCAAATCATTTAATCACATGGCTAGAATCGTACCAATTCGGGAAGTAGAAGTGAAGACCCTGGATCTAGTTTCTACCATCCAGGCTGCAAGGAGTTTTGTATTCATTATCTATGTAGACTAATCATAAACAGATGGCTGCGTCCATACTGTGTCTACAAAAGTCTATAAAAATGATGTACTGCAAGATCATTCCTGTATCAGAGTAGTTAGTCCATTAGTTAAAGTTTTGAATCTGAGTATGGGAATGCCTACCTCAGTGATGATATAATCTTATACATGTATTTTGTGTTGAAAATTGCAGGTTCCAACCAGGTCATCCACAAGACAATCCTTGAAATGATAAAGCGCTTCACCCTTCCTAGAATTACAAAACCCTAATCTATTCCAGGCTTCGCACTTTAGGGGGCAATCTGTTACACTAAAAAATGTCACCATGACTATTTACAGTTAGTATGGCTCAATCAACAGTCATGCTACCCTCTTAGGCAAGTCTTATGCCTCTGCTATCCATCTCAAACTCAAAGAAGAGAGAAAGTCTTGTAAAAAATGTGTTTATCTCTGGGGACGCAGGTTCTCTCAAGCCTTACCTGCGGGGACGCTCACAATGTTCACAAAGGCTGCGTCCTTGGACGCTCTGTATGTTAAGGGACAGGTGCGTCCTTCTGTAAAAGGCAAAATGCGCAAGTTTCATCTTAAAAAAGTTACTTGTGGTTACTTCTAGAACTTTCTAGAGGTCGGTTTGATGAAATGGATGCGCCTCCAGTTGGTTCATGTATCCCTATTAAGGAGGAACTTATCCCATCAATAAGGGAGCTATCCCACCCAAAGAGGGGGATTATCCCATTGATGGTGGACCTGAATAACCTCTTTACAGCACTATAAATAAAGGCATTGAGCCAGAAGGAGGGGAGGTTGAAGCTATACATTTTCTTTGGGTAAATGCTGCAGGAATTAGGACTCCCATTTAGAACCTTGTGAGGAGGGATTGTCTTTGCTTGATTCTACTTCCTTAAAAATGAAACAACTCCCTTTTCAAGTTAAATATTGAAAGTAAACCTTCATTTCATCCAGCCGGTTGAATGCAATGAAGCCTGGGGGGCATGTACCTCGCTTTGCATCATTATGCTGGGGGCATGCGAATTTTTGAGCATAGTTCTTTGTCTTGTGTCAAGCTCGTTAAAAAATGAAACAAGGATTTTAGAGCATAGTTCCTTGTCTTGTGTCAAGCTCATTAAAAAATGAATCAAGGTTTTTAGAGCACAGTTCCTTGTCTTGTGTCATGTACCTTGATTTGCATCATTATGCCGGGGGCATGTGAACTTATAACAAGCATAGTTTTTCGTTTCAAGCTTGAATAAACATGAAACTGAATCCGAGCATAGTTCTTTTCCTGTGTCAAGCTCGTTAAAAAATGAAACAAATCCTCCTCTAATTGAGTCGAGAGTTTGACTAGATCTTATAGATGTTAAGTATTTAGGTTAGTTATTTCAGTTTTTTGCATAATTTTCTTATAGTTTTAGGTCAAGTCCTTCAAATGATCTCGTACTTGAACCTTCATTTCATCCACCTTAGTTGAATGAAATGAAGCTGGGGGGGGCATGCGCTCTAATAGTTATGCTTAGGGGGCATCAAGCACAGTTCCTTTTACTGTGTCAACCTCGTTAAAAAATGAATCAGTGAGTCCGAGGAAAGTTCCTTTTACTGTGTCAACCTCGTTAAAAAATGAATCAGTGAGGGCGAGGATAGTTTGTTCCTGTATCAACCTCGTTAAAAAATGAAACAGGCTGTGTTGAGGAAAGTTCCTTTTACTGTGTCAACCTCGTTAAAAAATGAATCAGTGAGTACGAGGATAGTTTTTTCCCGTCTCAACCTCGTTAAAAAATGAAACTGGATGCTACGAGGATAGTTTGTTCCTCTCTCAACCTCGTTAAAAAATGAAATTGGATGTTACGAGGAAAGTTCCTTTTACTGTGTCAACCTCGTTAAAAAATGAATCAGTTGATGAGGATAGTTCTTTTACTGAGTCAACCTCATTAAAAAATGAATCAACTAGATTTTAGGATATGTAGATAGATTGTAGAAAGTAGGATTTTGAGGACAGTTCCTGTTACTGAGTCAACCTCGTTAAAAAATGAATCAGGTATGAGGATAGTTCTTTCCTTGTGTCAACCTCCTTAAAAATGAAACAACTCCCTTTTCAAGTTAAATATTGAAAGTAAACCTTCATTTCATCCAGCCGGTTGAATGCAATGAAGCCTGGGGGGCATGTACCTCGCTTTGCATCATTATGCTAGGGGCATGCGAAATTTTTGAGCATAGTTCTTTGTCTTGTGTCAAGCTCGTTAAAAAATGAAACAAGGATTTTAGAGCATAGTTCCTTGTCTTGTGTCAAGCTCATTAAAAAATGAATCAAGGTTTTTAGAGCACAGTTCCTTGTCTTGTGTCAAGCTCGTTAAAAAATGAATCAAGGTTTTTTAGAGTATAGTTTTTTGTTAGGTAGATTGTAGAAAGTAGTTATGAGCATAGTTCCTCGTCTTGTGTCAAGCTCACTAAAAAATGAAACAACTCCCACGAGTCTTTCCAAGATTTTGAAAGTAAAGCTTCATTCCATCCACCTCATTGAATGCAATGAAGCTTGGGGGGCATGTACCTTGATTTGTATCATTATGCCGGGGGCATGTGAACTTATAACAAGCATAGTTTTTCGTTTCAAGCTTGCATAAACATGAAACTGAATCCGAGCATAGTTCTTTTCCTGTGTCAAGCTCGTTAAAAAATGAAACAAATCCTCCTCTAATTGAGTCGAGAGTTTGACTAGATCTTATAGATGTTAAGTATTTAGGTTAGTTATTTCAGTTTTTTGCATAATTTTCTTGCAGTTTTAGGTCAAGTCCTTCAAATGATCTCGTACTTGAACCTTCATTTCATCCACCTTAGTTGAATGAAATGAAGCTGGGGGGGGCATGCGCTCTAACAGTTATGCTTAGGGGGCATCAAGCACAATTTTATCTCTGTTTCAAGCTTGTGTAAAAATGAAACTAATTTGAAGCATAGTTTTTATCTGTTTCAAGCTTTTGTAAAAATGAAACCTATCTTGAGTCAATTTCAGTTATTTTCAAGACTCGTTAAACTCATGAAAATCCCGAGATTATTTTGCTATTTTTCATTCTCGTAAAACAAATGAAAAAGGATTCCGTGAAGTGTTCGACATCAAAACATCTATTCACATTTCACGGGTTGTGCTTGGTACTTTGAGAACCATTGACATTACTGGTGGTCTCTCTCACGCTTGTTAACAGTTTACATCATCGACTGGTAATCAAGTGGTTTCTAACATGTTCGACATCAAATCATTTAATCACATGGCTAGAATCGTACCAATTCGGGAAGTAGAAGTGAAGACCCTGGATCTAGTTTCTACCATCCAGGCTGCAAGGAGTTTTGTATTCATTATCTATGTAGACTAATCATAAACAGATGGTTGCGTCCATACTGTGTCTACAAAAGTCTATAAAAATGATGTACTGCAAGATCATTCTTGTATCAGAGTAGTTAGTCCATTAGTTAAAGTTTTGAATCTGAGTATGGGAATGCCTACCTCAGTGATGATATAATCTTATACATGTATTTTGTGTTGAAAATTGCAGGTTCCAACCAGGTCATCCACAAGACAATCCTTGAAATGATAAAGCGCTTCACCCTTCCTAGAATTACAAAACCTTAATCTATTCCAGGCTTCGCACTTTAGGGGGTAATCTGTTACACTAAAAAATGTCACCATGACTATTTACAGTTAGTATGGCTCAATCAACAGTCATGCTACCCTCTTAGGCAAGTCTTATGCCTCTGCTATCCATCTCAAACTCAAAGAAGAGAGAAAGTCTTGTAAAAAATGTGTTTATCTCTGGGGACGCATGTTCTCTCAAGCCTTACCTGCGGGGACGCTCACAATGTTCACAAAGGCTGCATCCTTGGACGCTCTGTATGTTAAGGGACAGGTGCGTCCTTCTGTAAAAGGCAAAATGCGCAAGTTTCATCTTAAAAAAGTTACTTGTGGTTACTTCTAGAACTTTTTAGAGGTCGGTTTGATGAAATGGATGCGCCTCCAGTTGGTTCATGTATCCCTATTAAGGAGGAACTTATCCCATCAATAAGGGAGCTATCCCACCCAAAGAGGGGGATTATCCCATTGATGGTGGACTTGAATAACCTCTTTACAGCACTATAAATAAAGGCATTGAGCTAGAAGGAGGGGAGGTTGAAGCTATACATTTTCTTTGGGTAAATGCTGCAGGAATTAGGACTCCCATTTAGAACCTTGTGAGGAGAGATTGTCTTTGCTTGATTCTACTTGGAAGTGGGTGAGCTTTGTCAAAGTAGAGGAAAACCCTTGATGGACCCTGGGAGGAACTTGCACAACACCAAGGCCAGGTTGTAAGAGTTTCTTTGTTTCATTATTAATACAAACTGGTTCATTTTTCTCAATAGCTTGTGTTAATGAGTTATTTCATGTGTTCCTTGGCCTGCATGTTGAATATATGTTTTATTATATGAGATGCAAGTGCTTGGTAATTGTTTGATTGTTTGTGGTTGCAGGAATTGATGTGAAGGAGGAGCTCATCCGGATCGGCAAGGACGGACTACAACAACAGCGTTTTGGAATAAGGTAAGCCTAAACACTTGTAGTTTTCATGTTTTAAAAGGTGTATTTAGAGAAAGATCGCTCCATTTTGTCTTGTTTGTCGCTAGAGAGTTTAGACTCCTAGGGAGGTCAGTTGTGTCCGCACAAACGAATTTTTCCGTCACGACAGAAGGGAAATGCAATCTTCCTAAAATAGGTCGACACAACAGCTGCCATGGCATATATCCATGGTCTTCCTAGTAGGATGTTGTAATCAAGATTCCCATCGATGACTTCAACATCTATTTCTACCGTTTTTCCCTCTAGTTCAACTTTCAAGTTATTTAGTATACCATATGGGGTATAAGTCCTTCCGTCGAAAGCTTTTAATGTCGTTGAAGATCGCGACAAGGTTGGAGATCCTAAAGTTTTCCAGCAACTCATCGACATAATACATGTTGATGCCCCCTTCATCAATAATTGTTCGATGAACAGTTTTGTTGAGGGCTTTCACTTGAATAAGGAAAGCTAGTTGAGCTGGTAACTAAGGGTCATATCCTTTATGATCAAAGGCCACAAGATTGGAATCCATTGGGTCAATCCCACCTATTGCTGATAATAAAGCTTGCTCTTGGGAGAAGCAATTTTGCGGTACCTCAAGTGTCGACATAGCGGACGGCGATTGGGCCAGGTCCTCTATCTGTGCTATTTTCACACAAGGATTAGATGTCGATTTGTGTACTGCTCCCTTTTGCGACTTTATCATTGGCTCAGGAACGATGGGTGGCACAACTTTGGTCAAAGTTGTTGTCGAACTACTAGGTTGTTCATTAGCCTTGTTGTTCGACAGCTTTGGATTCCTGTAATCTTTATTCCTTGTCAAAGCATCATTTTGCTGCTTCGATACAGACAACATAAGCACTTGGGATCGGGAAGCATTTTGATTAGCAACCAGTTCGGTTCTCGGGCTTGGAAACGGATCAGTCAACACAGCTGAGGTTTTCGAACTCTTAAAGAATCTTTTAAGCTCAGCTTTGTATGGACAATCTGCTGTCCAATGATCCTCATCGCATATATGACACCCTGTAGGGGGTTTCCTTTTTCTCCCTTTCTTTTTCTTCTTGCCCCCTGGTTGCTTCAGTTGTTTGTCCTTGTTGTCCGACACGGCACTTACTTCCGAGGCAAGAAGTTCTTCATTTGCATTTTGACCGGGAATCTTACGGGCCTTTTTAGATATAGCCTTTGTCGATTTCATGTCTGTTTCGCCAATCATGCCATCGCCGGCATGAGAGTCACTATTTGATTTAGGAGGAGGAGGAATTGAAAATTCCGATCTAGGGGCGTCAGGTATTTTATCATAGAGCGTGCCAGACTGAGTATATACTAAGTCTAGATATTGTGCACGAGCAATAACTTTCTCCTCCGTTACGACTCCCCCCTTGGCCACATCTTCCGTTATGGTAGGAAGTAACGACTTTATAAACCATTCAGCTAACAGCTGATCTGGAACGTAAGTCTTTACCATCCTGCGACGACGAAGCCACTCATGTATATGATCGGATATATGTGTGGCCGTCGTCTGCTTGAAGTTGGTTAAGATTTCCGTTCCGGTTTCATACCTTATCGGTAATTGAAAATGGGTTAAGAAAGTCGTGGCTAGGGAACTGAAATTGTCGAAAGAGGCTCTAGGTAATTCAATATACCATTTAGCCGCTGGACCTGTCAATGTCATTTGAAAAAGGCGAAGTCTTATCGAATCGTCGTTTAGGGTGTTCGACGAACACCACAGATGAAAGGTCATCACGTGATTCGATGGGTCTTCACCTGGATTTCCATTGAATTTAGGAATGTCAGATGGAAGTTTTTGAGGAATCACTGGCCACCAAGGGGCATAATCAATCGGATCGTTGGTTAACCGGTGTAGATCGGGTAACTCTAAAGTTGCCATGAATGGTAACTGTTGATTCAGGTTAGGCGAAGCATAACTAGGGTACGATGGAATCGCTTGAGCAGTGGGCCTTTGCATACCAGCATAATGTAATTGATGTTGGTATGACTGATACGGTTGGTGGACTTGACCACTGTAAAGTGGTTGGTTTTGACCGTTTTGGATATATGGTTGTCCACTGTTCGCAAAGATCTGCTGCTCAGAACCTTGGTACACCTGCTGGAATTGTGGTTGTTGGTATTGCACTAGCCATGGTTGTGAAGCCATGTTCTATTGTGCTATGCTAACCGTTGGACCGAGGTGTGGGGTAATTGTACCCGTTTGGACCTGTGTCGCCCCACCAGTTGGCGATTGTGGTTGTGACCCATGGTCCAGGGGCTGTTGCATTACAACTTGAGGTTGACATGCAACAGGCATCGCTTGAACTTGTGACACTGTTACAATAGCCGGTGTGGTTGGGATGTTCGTGATAGGTACACACTGTTGCATAGAATATACAACCCTTGGTTGTTGAGGTAGCATAGGTACCCAACTACTTGATGCAATTCCAGTATAACCTGAATACTGTTGTGAAATCCCGTACGGGTACCCTCCCGGAGGGGGTAATGAAAGGGCATACTGCCCCCCATACGGTAGCAATCCGGAACTCAAGGGGATTAATTATCCTTGGGGACTGGATTGCCCAAATTGACCTCCAAATGGATCAATTTGGTGAGTCTCAACATAAGAGTTGCCGGATATTACTCCGGATGAAAAAACTGGAACAGACCACACTGTCGAAATAGTCCCTTGGTGGACTCCTTCTAGCTGTTGTGAGCTAGTCGGGACAGCTGGTATGCCGGCAAACATTGTTGGAGTGACGGCAGGGGCTTCTGCTGTTGCTGTGTCGTTTGACACAGTCCTAGATGATGACGGTTGTTCAGACATTTTAAGTCTATCCAAAAGATTGCCTAGCGATTCTACAGGAACCTCCACTTGTGGTGGATTAACTTCTGATGAAGGAAATAGAGTGACCCCGACTCCAAAATGGGTTGGAGTACTTGCTTGCGGATCCTCTGCAATTTCCTCTATCGCAATCAAACCCGGTGGAAGAGGAAGACCGTCAGGTCCGTAAAATATTTCTGGTGCCGAAGAAGTGGTTGTTTCGACAGCGACAATTGTTTGAGGAACAAAACTCTCTGGACCGGTTACAGATGGAACTGGTTCAGTTATACAAGTATTTTCCCCCAGACCAGGATCAATATCACTGTCCTTCTGTGGCTGTTGAACTTCTTCTATAGAGGCAGGGTTTTCAGAAATGTTTGGAGTAACCGGAACCTCAGATGTAGTTGGAACCCTTGTTCTAACTTTTATAGGAGATTTTGAACCGGTTAAACGAGTTCGCTTTGTCCGTACTATTTTCGATTCCGGAGACAAAGACGGTTGACTCGTAAGCCTCCGCGAACGACGGGGTTTCAATTGACTTTCTTCCACAATTGCGGATTACTCGATCAACCAAAATATTAAAAGGGGAAATTTGTGTTTCCGAATTGAATGAATTTTATTAGACGCTTTTAGACACAACTTGCTTTTTCAGTTTTAAAGAGTCGAGAAAAAGCTAAAGATGACTCTAGTCTCCTTCGATGTTTTAACGAGCCCGAAGTGACAAATGCTTGGATGGACTTTTTCAGTTATAGAGTTTGAAAAAGGCCAAAAGAAACTGCTCTGGAGATCTAGGCAGAGGGTATGCCAAACCTTTCGCAAAACCACAGAATACGTTTTACGGTACGGGTGGTCGATCTTCGTGAATGCTGTGTTCACTGCATTGCGATCAGTAGGGCGGCCGACACGGCTTCCTATGGATAAAGGCTTTGTTCCTATAGGGGTATCCCAATATATACACGATGGTACGTGGGAGCACAATCCGTATTAGTGCCACCGACTCTCAGGAGGAATCACCCACCTTCTTCGAGATCGACAGTCACTATGTTTAACGACGCCGGAACACGTCTCTACCTAGACCTCTACAATGAGCGTTATGTTGCAAAGCGTTGTTAGGTTCATTCAATATATTTTAAGTTGATATTTTTAAAGTTTGCCTTTCAAGGTTCACCACGAGATGTATGATACAAATTCCTAAATGCAGTCTAAGATGAGAAGCAAGCTTTTTCAATCTTTTCGACTTATGAAAATCTTAACTACTGAGGGAAAAGAAAGACATCATCTTTTCACACAGATCATAGAGCACACACTAATGCACTTTTTCCTAAATCCAACATGCAAACTTATCAAATGCAAAATGCACAATGCAGGTATTTCTTTTCTCTTTCTTAATGTTGTTGTATTACAAAAAGAAAGCTGTTGTATAACTTTGAATTCAATTTCAAGTGAAAGCAAACAAACTTTTGTCCAAAATCAAAAGACACCTTAAGATTTACTTGTTTCAACACTAGAAATACATAAATTCAAACCATATGACGAAAGCAAAAGCTTAATCAGCTATGAACAGCAAACAAACTAACTCTTAAGATCAAAACGACACTTATCACAGGTCTAGATCTAAGATGCCACAGCAAGACTAGTTCACTTTCGTTATGGGAAACTGCAAATGATATAAGAAATACACAAAGAACAAATACAGTTTCTTTATACAACCGAGGCGGAATAGTGGCAAAGAAAGGTGGTTTCAGATAGGTACATTGACTGATAACAGGCTGCAAAAACAAGGATGAAAACAGGGCAACAGAATGCAGAGAACCCCAGTTGCACAAGGCCACACTGGTTCAGCGCAGGTAGAACACTGTCAGTTTGACATTCAGCGCAGGTAGCCCCTTCGGGACCTGCGATGAAATGCAGACTGCCTTCACAGTGCCTGCAATGAAGAGAGAAACTCTCGTTTCTCTTGGTTTCCGGGTTACAGATTGCTCAAAAATCAACAGTTTTTGGCCAAATCAAAAGCTATCAATCAAGTACACACTAAAGGATGAAAAGGAGGATGAAAAACTATCACTAAGAGCTGTTCAGAGTCCTTGTGGATCAGCTCTTCAAATCATAAACATGCCCAGAAACTGAGCTAGAGTAGCTGCCCTCTACTTTGCATTTGAAAGATCCAAATGCAGTTCGATTCGGTACTCCCTGTGTTTAGGAAATGAATAGCAAAAACACAAACAACCAACAAGATACGATCCCCAGCGGAGTCGCCAATTTGTTGTTGGGAAAAGTATCCAATACGGAATGACCCTATCCCACTCTAAGGGTGATAGTTCCTTAGCAACAATCAAAGCAAAGCTATCTGAGATTACTTCTTTATGAGATGTAAGAGAGGGGAGAAAGAGATCCACTAACCGATGTCTTTCGCTAATGATTGATCCAATCTTCTCTCTTTGCTGCTTGCCCCCAGCTCCTTGCTCTTTCACTGGCCCAGCTACACCAAGATCCTGCAAAATGGCAAGAGAGGGAAACTACAAGAAGCATACATTCATAATTGATTCAAGGATTAGAATAAATCAAATACACAAGTATAACAACACACCATTGAGACACATGCATATAGAAGAACCTCAAATGCTTTATTAATGGAAGAAGTAAGGTTCAGGAAGTGATACAACCATAAAAGGCCCAATCCAGCATCACCTTCCCAGCAGAAAGGAATCTCCTCTTCACCTCCTTCAAAGCAAATCACCCAATAGTTCTAAACTCAAACCAACAACAATTCTTTACATTCACAAGATTCCAGCCTCCCTAGACCTCATGAGAGAGATCTATATATAGGAGTTTTGGAGAAAGGATGAGTCAGCTTGAGGCTGGCATGAAGCTGACTAGTGTCCTCTCTCACTTCAGTTATTCTTCAGTTCTTGAGTCCACTTGGAGGTTCTTTCTTCCACTTGGAGATCTAGAACCTCTTACTCATCACCAGTCGAATTCCTTGATCCAAGTGTCATTTTGGAAGCCTCCTGGGCATTGACACCTTGAGGAATGACTGTGCCACATGTCCAAACTCGCCCAGCGCAGGTAGCCTTCTTTGCAGTTGACATTCAACGCAGGTAGACAGTGGAGCAGTTGACATTCAGTGCAGATGCTCAGTGGAGCAGTTGACATGATCCAGAATTGCCTTTTTTTTGAGTGTTTTCAGGTGGAGAACTTTTATTCAGTGCTGTGGTTTGCTGACCTTGTTGCTCTAGGGGTAGGAACAACATGTTTAGGGACTTTGGATCCCTTAGATTATGGACATTTCATGCTTCATGCTGTAAGGCACAAAAATGTCTATAAAAAGGCATAAGAAAGAAATATCACTCAGGCTGTGGATCATTGGATTTATTGCACATTGGGAAGTTTTGTGGGTTATTTCGTGATCGAAAGAAATATCAGCTATAGCGAAGCGGAACGCAGGCTCTTTAAAGGATTACGAGGTAAGTATTTGAAATCATTAAAAACTGGGATTAAAATGCTGTTATGTAAAAAGAGGGTTATGTAGTTACCTTGGTGTTTGGGGCTATGCGAAGTGGGAGATTATTAAGAGGGAAAGAAGGATTGAGCCCAAAATATAGTCCGCTCATTGAACCCCCTTCAAGCGATGACGAAGGGATGGTGTTGACTACGCCACGAAGTGCAATTCAATTAATTACACAGGGTATCCCGAGGATACCTTATCCATCCACTCCACCTCCACCTCTACCTCCACCTCATACACCTACACCTTAACCCCCTCCACCTCCATTCCCACCCTTCAACATGGGGAACACGATGAAGATGCCAATTTTTAAAGGAGTAGGGAGTGGATATCCCGAACAATTTTGGTTTATCGCAGGAGCTGTATGGAAAACCCAATAGATTAAAGATGATAACATAAAGAAAGCGTAGTTGGTTACAACCTTACAGGATCGCGGATTAGCATGGTACATCAAGTATTGCATTGATTACCCCAATGCGACATTGGTAGAAACCTAGCAAGCTTTAAATAAGGATTTCAACAAGCCTAAGTCAGAGGCACAGTCAGTAATTGAGTTTAAGGAAATCTAATAGAAGGTAGATGAGACACCTTGGGATTTCGATCAAAGATTGAAATGCCTGATCAGGTAGGCCAATATGATAATCATGGATTCCCAGCATCAAGACTGGTATATAGCGTTGCTCTTCCCACATTTAAGAGTGTCTCTGTCACAATAGAAGATATAAACACAAGAGGAAGCCTTGGAGATCACGATGAGGCTGGATGCCTCACCTATACAGGATATGAACCTTGGAGTGCAATAGATTCACTCACAGTTGGAAAGCCTGCACTTGGAGTTGCAGAGCCTAAAGAAAGGAAAGGAAGCTTAGCCAGAGTAGTGCGCTGAGGTTTGGTGTCTGAAGTTTAAAAGCCATGGACATGATAAGGACCATTTCCCAGTCTATAAGAACTATATTATTGGGGGAGGGCCTATTCCCCTAAAACTTGAGAGTAATGTTGGGATGAGCATAGGAACTGCGCTATCTGTCAGGTTACAGAACAACACACGACTGAACTACCATTTACTACAAAATTTTGTACAGACCCCTCAACAGTTGTTTTTCAATTTTTACAAATCTGTGGGCCATGACGAATTCCATTATAGAAGCTATGAGTTGATGATGGATAGAATCCCTACCTATCAAATGCAAGCAGAAAACCAGCCTGAAGATCAAGGTGTAGAAGAAACACACCTAGGATTCCAAGGCCGAGGATGAGGAAGAGGTGGTGGACCAGGTCAAGGGCATGGGTAAGTAATCTACTATAACTGTGGCAAAGCAGGGCACTTTGCATGCGATTTTACAAACCCCATGCATCCATCATGTCAGTGTTGCCAACAGTTTGACCATGTCATAGAGGAATGTATGGTTCTTATGGAAAATATGCAAGAAAAGAAGGTGAAGCCCCAACAGCCTATGCAAAATACTCAAATGATGAGGGCTGAGCCCCGCGAAGAAGATCACAACATAAATATAGTGACAAGAAGTGGTATGGCGACTGGTGCAGATAAAGGTAAGCAACATGAGGATGTGGGGTGGGTGCGCAAGGATGTTGAGAAGGAAGTAGACTTTGATCTTAATAATGCTAAAGAGACCTCCATGGAAGCAAAGAAGAACTTCGCCGAGGCATCTACCTTAGGAAGTAAGGAGAAAATGCCAGAAACTAGTGCGATGCAAGTGGTAGATCCTTCAATATTAGCTACTTTTTTGAAAACCTGTATGAAGTTACCGTGCGATTAGAAAGTGGTAGAAGGGTTAAAAGAGTTAATCGACAAGTGCACAAAAAAGAAAAGACTCCTGCTAAACAGTGCATTGTGAGGAAAATTGGTAAGCATAAGAAGCGCACGGGGCACGAGATGAGGCTAACTGCGCAGATAAGTGAATATGAAATGAACCAGGTAATCTTGGATCTGAGGTCTGATGTGAATGTCTTGCCTAAGTAAACATAGGAAAGAATGGGGAGACTTGCACAGTGGTCTCCTATTCAGCTACACATGGAAAATCAACAGAAGATTATTCCGATGGGGCGCTTATATGCTGTAACAATAGACATTGAGGGTGCAAGCACATTGTTTGACTTTGAGGTCATTGAAATAGTGGATGACAGTAACCCATACCTTGTGCTCCTAGGAATTGATTGGGATTTTGATATGGATGTGGTAATCAACTTGAAGAAGTGAAAGATAAAATTTGAAAGGAAGACGCTCAGAGTTGTAGTGCCACTAGACCCTGAAAAAGGAGTGCATTATACTGAACCTGTTCATGACTATGTAGAAAGTGACGATGATTTGGATAAGATATACAAGATAATAGCGTGAGATGAAGATTGGATCAATCCTACAGTTGATGGATGAATTTCATGGGACAAAGACAACACCTGAACCTTAGATTTAGATAAAGAGCTTGAACACTGGCAGGATTGGTTGCATGAGGTATGTATGATCTGTTGCAATACGATGACTAAATCGCTAAGGTGTGTCTCAACTGAGGTAAGGAAACTTTTGCATTATGATGGTTTGAATGTTGTCGAATTGTTTTTAGATGAATTTGAGAGAGAAGTACCGGAAGAACATCACTTCCAGGCACTGAAGTTGGTGCTGCGCGCTACACCAGCCCGTTGGTGGGGTACGCACAATGAGAACTTTGCTGGATTGAGGGAATATAGAGGGATGATGAAATTAAGGTTTAGATATGCTAATACCTGGATGACAGAAAAATACAGTGGGAAGGATGATCCGTGCGATGGAATAAGGCCCGGGGAACATAACCACAACCAGAATGGGTGCACAATTTCTGTCATACCTTAGATACAATCCCAATGAACTAGTGTTTGGAAATGGAGCTTCGCCATGGGAAAACTAAATGGGACATTTTAAGGGAGAGGTTTCTATTAACTTTTAGCTTTAAGGATGGGCTTGAGAGCATTTATGAAGTGCTCCAAGAAATCAAAGCGGTCATATTTAGAACGCCAAAGGAACCAGTCGAATGGACTCTGCTGGATTGGAGTACACAGCTACGCCATGCGCTGGAATGTTATAATGTGGCTACTGAAGAAGAGGATCCACATAATATTACCATTCTAGAAATAGAAGGACATCGCGAAGTCGAATGACTGAAGGTAGCAAACCTGGATATAGTAGAACCATTGAAAACTCAACAATTCAACATTGGGTCTGAAGCAGAACCTAAGTTCGCAAAGATAAGAGACTATTGGGATGAAGATACGGTTGATGATGTAGCTGAGATGCTACGTGAGTACCAAGATTTATTCCCAAATTTTTTTCATATTTGAAAGGGATCATCAGAGACTTAGGTGTTATGAAGATTATGTTGAATCCGAATGCAAAGCCTATTAAGCAGAGGCCTTATCGGCTAAATCCAAAGTATAAGGAAAAGGTGCGCCAAGAATTAGACAAGATGCTGGATTCCAGTATTATTGAGCCAATAGAAGAATACGATTGGGTAAGCCCAATGGTAGTCCAAGAAAATAAACAGAAAGGTAAAATCCGTATATACGTGGATCTAAGGAAGCTGAATGATGCATGTGTGCATGATCCGTTTCCAACACCATCTACTGATGAAGTGTTAGAAAAAGTTGGCAGACTAGAAGCTTATTCATTCACTGATGGTTTTTCGGGATATCATCAAATAAAGATCACGTTGGAAGATTGAAGCAAAACAACCTTCGTGACTGAGTGGGGTTGCTTTCAATAAACAGTCATGTCATTAAGATTCAAGAATGCACCTGCAATCTTTTCCCGGGTTGTGATCACGACGTTCAAAGAGTTTAGTCATAAATTTTTGGAGGTATATTTTGATGATTGGACTGTGTTTGGGTTAGTGAAGCGCCATGTTGCGAGTTTTCACCTTATGATGGATACATGTTGAAGGTATCAGATCGCACTGAACTTGAAGAAGTGCATATTCTGTGTGCCCTTTCGGATTTTTCTCGGCCATGTTGTATGTAAGTAGGGATTGATGGTGGACCCTGCGAAGATCGCTGTAATTGTGAATTTGGAAGCTCCTAGGAATGTGAAACAACTACGCATGACATTGGGACACATTGGGTATTACAGGAAGTAAATAAAGGCATATGCTCAGATAACCACGTTGATGGAGAAAATATTGAAGAAAGATGTGATGTTTTGCTGGGATGAACACTGTGAGCACAATTTGGATGTCTTGAAGGAAAAGATGGTGATTGCACCTATTTTGGCATTTCCAGATTGGAAAAAGGAATTCCATGTGCAGGTAGATGCCTCTTGCATTGTGCTAGGAGCATGTTGGGCATGGAATCCCCCCAAGGAATGTTTTGGGGCTTAAAGCCCAAGTTTTGACCAAGTCCTTTGTAAAGTATCCGCTATTTGCGGGCGCGGAGCGCGAAGTCATAATAGAGTCACAGGGTTGTCCACCCTTGTTTTTGTAATGTAATGTTGGCTTGATAGACTTAACCATGGTCCGCGAACCATGGGATTGTATAAATAGAGTGAGGCTCTAAGTGTAGAGCGGAGAACATAGCAAATGGAAAGAAAAGAAGCATGATGAGTCTAAGATGTTGATTCGAAGTGTAAAGTGTGTCGTTGGGTCGTAGAGTAGGAGAAGGCTCTGCAGTTGAGTGCGCAGAGGCCTAGTAGTCCGCAGCTGACTGCGCGGACCCCAACAGCTAAGTGCAGAGGGCAGGTCGAGTCTGTAACCGTTGGAAGAATTAATAAAGAGAAGTTCACCATATTTCTATGTATCTTTTCCTGTTTAATGTATTATTGGGTATAAATTTCAAGTGTACTGTTTATTTGCTGCATGAAATTATATGTGTATGCTGTATAATTAAATATAACACAAGGCTTCTATTTACACGAAGGTGACTAACTGGTGAAGGAAGATAGGTAAGATCTCAGGTGCAACTTAGTGAAATAGTGCAGAGCGCTGCTCCAGCAACATAGAAGCCCCACAACCCATTGTTAGGGATGCGTGAAGGCAAGTATACCAGGGTGCGAAGGCCAGGGAAGTGCGCGAAGCAACCTATGCACAGGGACGAGTAGTTGGACCGAATCAAACCCTCAAACATATCAAGGGTGTGGAAACCTGGTTCCAGCACCCCCCCATACTACTTCGGGTGAGATCTCAGTCCATGCTCCACGGACTATTGCCGAAAGGGCTAGTAGTATAGGGATTTGTTTGGCTAATTAACTTCAAACCTGGGTCAGGCCCCAACAAGCCAAAAAATGGTTCCATTGCCAGGACCGGGATTTTCATAAAGATGTCTAATGTCGTATTGCTGGAATCCAACAAAGAAAGGAATTGAAGATTGGTTGGATAGAAAGATTCATGAGTTCATGGCGCAGGAAAACAGGAATCCACGACTATCAAAGGAAGAGTGGTTAGACTGCTACTTATACATAGAGATCCATGGAATTTTCTTCGCATCTTTCCCTACTGAGCTATACGAGTGGATCACAAAGCTAGTAGATAGCCAAGGAAGGTGTAAGCTCGACAGACCTATTGTGTGGACTCCAGAATTGGTGCACAGATTGGAAGCATTGGAGGATAAGATCGCACGGGCTGTTGATCACTGACTCGATCAAATTATAGGAGGATTCATCACCGAGTTCGCGGTAGATACTTCAGTCAGCTATAGTGAGGCAGAACAACGCTTCCTCAAAGGGCTGCGAGGCAAGTATGTTAAATCTTTGAACACTTGGATTAAAATTCTACTGTGTGAAAAATGGGTTATGCGAATAAATTGATGTTTGGGGCTACGTAAAGTGGGAGAATATAGAAAAACGAAGGTAGTACAGAACTAGAAACTAGCCCCTTGATTTCACCTCCATGAGAGGGCGAGGAAGAGCTCGCGAAGGTCTCACCGAGAAGTGCGATCAATTTGATAAGGTAGAAAATTCCACGCATAACACCCCCACCCACACCGTTGCTAGTTTCACCATCTTCACCCCCATCTTCGCCCATACCACATCCGTCCCCATTGCGAATCAATATGGCGAGCACGATAAAGTTGCCAGTGTTCAAGGGAGTAGGGAATGAAGATCCGGACCATTTTGGTTCGTGATAAATGTTGTATGGAAGCACAAGGAGTCATGGATGACAATATAAAGAAAGCGACATTGGTCAACGCTTTGCAGGAGCTCGCGCTGACCTCGTACATTAAGCATTCCAATGACAATATGAATGTGGGGATTGTAGATATTCAAACTACACTAAACAAAGAATTTAGCAAGCCAAAGTCAGAGGCGCAGTCGATCATTGGGTTCAAGGAAATCACAATGCTACCAGGCGAGACCCCTTGAGACAATTTGTGAAGCTAACATGACGTTGATGGATGGAAAACACCACGAATGGTTTATAACATCATTAACGCCGCATCTAAGGAACGTGCTGTCAGAAAAGAGGCTAACAACTTAGGCCAAGGCCTTGGAGGTCACGATGAGATTGCATGAGACTTTGATACAGGATCCAAATCTGGGAGTTTAGTAAATTCACACGCAGTTGGAAAACTTGTGCCTTGAGATGCAGAGTTTGAAACAAGATAGGACAACTTTCCCAGAAGTGCGCGATGAGGTATGGTGTGTAAAGTGCAAGGGTCAGGGACATGAAAAGGACCACTGCTCTGTGTTCACAAATTACCTCATGGGAGGAGGACTAATGCCATTGAGACCTGAGGCACAAGCAATACCGAGCGTGGTGACTGCATTATGGTGCATGATTTGTTAGATAGGAGGAAATCATGCTACAAATAACTGCCATTTATTGCAGAAGTACACACAAAATTCACAGCAGTTGTCTTGCAATTTTTGTAGGTTAGTGGGACATGATGAGTGCACCTATAGAAGTTAAGAGATGATGATGGATCAGACCCCTACCTATAGAGTTCAGGCCGAAACGCGGCCCCTTGACCAGAACACAGGGATGGCGCGAACCAGATTTCAGGGGCGCGGATGAGGCTAAGGTGGAAGACCAGGAAGAGGTCACAGACAATTGATATGTTACAATTACGGGGGGCCAGGACATTATGCCCGCGATTGTACAAATCCAACATGGCCATCATGCTTGTATTATACATTGTTTGATCATGAGACATAGGATTGTCCCACACTGATAGCAAGGTTGAACGATAAAGGAGCACTCCAACCTCCCTCGACTCAGAACCTACAAATGATGAACTATGAGCCGCACGAGGAAGACCCTAATGTAAATATTGTGCTCCTAAGTTGTTATCGGGAAAACTAGTGTCTATGCAGAGCTGCTAGTCCCACTAAGGCTGGTAGCTACCTTAGAAACAAACAAACTAAAAACTACTTTCGTTTTCCTTTATGAGAAATAGATAAGAGGGGAATAAGGAGACCAACCTCTGTCTTGCACTGGGTTCCTTGCTGGATTCCTCTCCCTTCTGATAGGTCTTCGCCACTCGCTTCCTCATCTACCCAGCTTCAAAGAGCATCTGTAGAATCAAAGCAGCATAACACTATCCAAGAACATAGATCTATTATCATAAACAATATAGGACCAGATATATATTGACCACACAAATGCATATAACATCAATCATACAAGAATGTGGAGGAAAACTTGAATAGCTTTATTGATAATCAAGAAAGAGCAAAGATGATTACAAGCTGGAAGGCGACTTGTAATAAGATACAATACAATACATTATCTTCATAATATTTTCATGATCTAGCTTAGGCGGGCATTCCCATGCTCAGCTTTATAAATTCATTTTCATGTACATGAGACAGACAATCGTCTGAGTGTAGACTGATGATTCTGGTAGAGCCATCATCCCTTAGATTGGATGATTATCTGTGCAGCAATGATGTACATTTGATGTCTTTATTTTCCTGAATATATATTGCAGCCCGGATGGATGAAACTAGATCTGGGGTCTTCAATCTCGTTCGATCTTCACTCAAAGTACAAGTCGATCCATGTGAGAGATGTTCTGGAGTCGAACATGGAAAGAAATTGCCTGATTACCAGCCAATGATGTAAGCTATTAACAGGCGCGAGAGGAATCACCGATAATGATGATGACCCTGAAGGTACTACAGTACAATTCACGTGGTGTGAATAAGGGACTTGGCGTTGAACACCACGCAAAATATTTCGGTCGAAGGCCATTGATGTAAACCTGTTTCCGGAAGTGAGAAACTTGCCATTGAGGCATGCAAGCTTCAAAGTACTGAAAGGGTTGTTCCTAGATCGACTTCTTGGATAATGAGCTGATGTCGACAAGAAGCGATCCGTCATAGGAGGGCCTTAGTGAATCCCACATCAATGACATAGAACAGAGCAAATGATTTTAATGGAGGTGAAAACGATCTGGTGATATAAGGTTTAGGGTGGCGGTCATGAAAGAATGGAGTGTGAATGTATTGCAGCAGATGAGACATAGGTGAATTCTCTGAGTGACTTCTCTTGAACATATCGGCGAAACTGATATGATGGATCAGTAGAATTAACCCCAAATATGGATGGTGTGACGGAACCATGGTGATGTGAGCAGTGAATGGAACAACCCAACCCGACTCAGATGCGGAGTGAAAGTGTCATGTTCAAGAGCGAATTGCTACCAACAAAGTTTCTTCAAGTTTTCTTCGCAATTTTTCCCCAGTCATTGCTGACCAGTACCTCTTTATTTTTGTCAAGCTTGAGGAGGATAACATATGCTTGTTCTATAATTTTCCCTTCGGGCAAACACATTGCTATGTTTTAACGAGCCTAGTGATAGTGAAACTCGTTCTTGTCTGTTATGGACAAGTTTGTCGCTATTCGGTTTTAACGAGTTTAACGACAAAGATAACTCAGTCCTTTTCAATTTTAGAGAGTCTGAAAAGGGACGTAAAGGAAACTCCAAAAATCCTTTTTCGTCACATAATTCCTTGAGTCCGAAAAAGTATAAAACAATACAAAATGGATGAATTTTCGGTACTTTTAACGAGCTGAACAAAACAAGCACTCGATCTTTTTGTGTAATAATCCCTTAGGTCCAAAAAGATTAAAATCAAAAGGAGGGATAGCACTTCCAGTCACTTTAACGAGCTGGAGAGGCCAATGGCTCGGTAATCTTTTCATATTTTACGAGTCAGTTGAAAATTACTTAAAGGAGACTCGTTTTTTGAGGAATGAGTGATAGATTCGGGTAGCAGCTAATTCCAGGTAAGGTTTGGAATTTTCTAATCACGACAGTGTCACAAGGATGGCTAACAGGATCACTCTTCGCAGCTGTTCCTCAAAAGGGGTAAACAATTAAGTGGAGGTGAATGATTGGCCAATATAGAGTGGAGGTGATGATGAGAACACGACCAAGGCTTGAAAGGCTGATGATAATACATTCACAATGGTTATTTACCGGAAATTGGTTCATTTTTTAATGAGCTTAAACTCCGGAGGAATATTTGCTCATTGCTTATGTTTATTTTTTAACGAGCTTGAATTCCGCGTTAAAACTGCTCGATATAATGGTCATTGATTTCTTGATTTTACCATTAATAACTTTGTTCCTTCAAAGGTTGTACTGCCTGCTCAATTGCTTCATCAAACTAGTTAGAAATGAACAATATATGTTTGAAAAATGAGTTAAGACACTAATATTTTACTTGAATTATGTAAAAAGTAATTTAAAAGTGCTTTTTCCCCTCATTTTAACATTTCATTTGAACTTTGGTTTGTTGGAGCTTTGGAGGTGCTTTCCCCCTTGATTTTCACTAGCTGATTCTAGGAGATTCTGTGGACGAATTTTGGCGTCATCTGGACCAGGTAGGAGCTAAACATGTGCTCTTCAGTTTCATCCTTTCCTTTTTGAATTCTGAGCATGATTTCTGGTTTTTCTGAGCCTCAGGGGTTTGAAAAACTCGCCCTGGCTCCATCACACCCTTTCTATATCGAAAGGTGTGTTGCATGTTGGCCTGGCTATTGGCCAGTTAGCATGCAACGCACCCAGAACACTGCTGGGGGTGCGATGGGCGCAAGGAGGGAAAATTGTGCACAATTTTCCATGGAAATTTTTTGCTTGTTTTTCACCAAATCAGGATCTAACTCTTCTCTTGTTTGTTTTCAGAGATTCATTGGAGAAAAATGCCTGTTACATGGTGAGAACGTGAGCATGAAGAAGAGGACATGCTTGCTTTACATGATCCGGTCACATTAAATGCATTGTGGAACTGTGGCCTGTTCAAGTTTTTCCGCATCTCTAGCATGAGGCAACAAATCAACTTGTTGCAATATTTTCTCGATGCATGGGATCCTACCAGCCAGGTGTTCCATATTAGGGGCAAATCTATCCCCTTGACTATTTTGGACATCTATTTTTTGACCGACTTGTCGAGGCGGGGTGCCCCTATCTCATTATCAGGTTTGGCTCGTGGGGGTGAATCTGTGAGAGATTACATTCGCAGGTATTGTAGAGAGGGATCTCAGCCGAGTAAGGACAGCAATATCAATATCTGAGATGTCACTGACAGGGCTTTGAGGACCATCTTGTTCACTTTTTCTAGAATGGCTAGTAGTGCGGCTCTTCATGTGGCCAACCGGTCTTATATGCAGTATGCCTTAGAATGCCTTGAACCAAAGTTGTTCAACTGGTGTGATGCAGTACTCTTTGTGATGAAAGAAAAATTGACCAAGGTGAAAAATGGAAGATTGAAGAACTTTGGATATGGTT
Source organism: Pinus tabuliformis (assembly GCA_031772625.1). Lineage (NCBI taxonomy): Eukaryota > Viridiplantae > Streptophyta > Pinopsida > Pinales > Pinaceae > Pinus > Pinus tabuliformis. Next base: position 1,431,037,544 of record CM062804.1, on the reverse strand, counting down.
CTATTTTGACCGCTTTTTCCTTGGAAAAGATCCCGCTGATGCAACAGCAGTATATTTCACTTGCTTTACCTCCACCGACTGAGCCACGGATGCAGAGATGGGTTGACCATATGTCCAGACATGCTGGTTAGTCTTAGGTTTCCCTTTCTGATACCTTCTTTGGATGGTTCGACTGTCAGGAGATGGTTTTTTCTGAGTATCCATATGCTGGTATGGATTTCCGGGGTGACCCAGATTTGGTGCTGCCAGCTGGCGAGCAGTGGGGTGCCATTGGTAAATTCTTTGACCATATCTCTGTTTATCATTTCTCTTCATAATGTCCTTGTGCTTTATTCTATCAAGACTAATCAGAACTCATGTGCTCATGTAGATGTTGGACCAGTTCGGCCAGTAGTACGCCTGAGAGTGCCAGCTGCCGCTCCAGTAGGAGAGGCTGTGGGAAGGGCTATCCTTCGCGACCTTGATGTGGCCGAGACTCTTTCAGCATTACAAGATCAGGTCAAGGGCCTCACTCTTGGTATTCCAGTTGTGAGGACTGACGAGCTGCCTTTGAGGTTGCAGTGACATACTACCGGCGTGCTGAGTCGATGGACTAGGCTTTTACGCATGATTGCACAGGCGGTGACTTGTTATCACTAGCATCATTAGACTAGGGTGCCCCCTCGCGTTTTAAGTTTTGGGTCATTTGACCAAATTTGTCTTGGTTACAGAACATTATGTGTAAACCATAAACAGTTATATATATATTTTTGATTTTCGGAGTTTTATTTTGGTTAAGTTACATGATCCTGATGCAAATATTGATGAAATGCTTCTTTTTATGAATGTTGCAAATGTCTATCTAACACATAATTTTCCAATGAGTCTGTTAATGTGTTTAAGTTTCTGGAAATATGCTGATATTGAATAAAATCAAATTGCCTTTCCAAAATCTTGACCCTTAGGAACATGCGATAGATAGCTGGATTCCGGACGGAGTAGATACCAGTGAGTTGTAGTATGACGAGCTATGAGTCTAGCCTAACGACAAGTCAGCGTATGCCATGGGTGATGGCATCAGAGAGAAGTTCTATCAACGCACTATATTCAGCGATGTTATTTGTTGACCGACCAATACATACCCCTCTGAAACTTACTAACTCGCCGCTTGGATAAAAAATGGCCCAGGCCGCAAAAGATAGGTTCTGCGAACTACGATTTGCTCCGTCAGCATATCCAAAAAAAGATTCCAATAGGTTCGACATCTGCAACAAATGCAAAAAGTGGATTACTCGACCAAAACGATTACCCTTAGCGAAAACAAAAATGTAACAAAAGCACATGGGTTACTACATTGCATCATGCATAGTAACGCTTAAGGTACAACCCGTTACGGGGTTGCGCCAGCGGAATCCCATCATAATCCATTAACTCGTAGGCTCCTTTTGCTAATACACGTTTAAAAATATAGGGGCCCATCCATAGAGACTTGAATTTACCTGCTCCCAATTTATCGGATTCTTGGTCGTAAAGTAAGACCAAGTCACCTTCTGAGAAGACACGGGGTTTGACATTCTTGTCGAACTGCACCTTGACTCGTTTCTTATGGGCTTCGTTAGCCAAAGCGGCATCACGACAGGTTTCATCCAATTGGATTAGTTCCAAGAAACGAGCCTCCTCTTCTAAAGTTCTGGGGAGAAGGTCGATTGCGAGTTTGAGGGACGAGATTTCACACTGAACTGGTAAGATTGCTTCTCGGCCATACACTAGTTGGAAGGGTGTAAACCCAGTTGCATTTCTTACCGATGTTTGGTATGCCCACAAGGCCGAGTATAGGATCAGGTGCCAACTCCTTTTGTGGACTCCAATCATCCTTTGCAGTATCCGCTTTAGGACTTTGTTGATTGCTTCAACTTGTCCGTTGGCCTGCGGGTAATATGGAGTAGAGCTGTCGTGAGACAACCCTAATTTGGCAGCTAATTCGGCCATCATGTGATTGCAAAAATGCGATCCATGATCTGTGACTATAGCCTGTGGAACGCCGAATCTGGCGACTACATGATTGACAAAGAAAAGGGCAGCTGTTTCACCAGTGTTATCTAATGTAGGCATCGCCTCGGCCCATTTGGTAAAATAGTCAACTACGACTATGATAGTCGAGGTGGGGTTACATGTCATGAAATCAATGCCCCATTTGGCGAATGGCCCAACAACAACTATTGGCTGCAGAGGTGTGGGTGGTCTCCTGGTTTTGCTATCGAAAATTTGACATGCATGGCAACTTCTGACTGTGGTTATGCAATCTTTGAACATTGTTGGCCAGAAGTATCCTACTCATAAATTTTTTTGCGCTGTAGCATAACCAGATTGATGCCCCCCACACGTGCCTGAATGGAAGTCATTCAGGACCTTTTTAGCCTCCTCATGGGTGAGGCACCTCCTCAGAACTGTATCGACACCACGACAGTAAAGCGTATCACCGACGATCATGTAGTCTTTTGATTGGTATCGAATACGTTTTTGTTCTGAGCGGGAGGTATTAGGCCTATATTTTTGGGTTTGGAGATAGATGATTATATCTCCATACCACGGATTTCTTGAAGATATCAGAAACAAATATTCATCCGCGATTGTTTCTTCTGATGTTTCATCGTTGGACGACAATGGGAGATCGCATAGTAATTCTGCGAAAACCAGGGATTTCTTTGACTTGGATTTTACAACTTCTAGATCAAACTCTTGAAGAATTGCTATCCATTTTGAATATTTGCGCCCCAGCAACTGTCGCGACAATATATAAGCCATGGGGTTGCAATATGACAGAATGGTAGTTTTTCGAAAGAGGACATAATGCCGAAATCTCTGTATCGCTTGAACAGCCGCGAGAGCGAGCTTTTCAACATAGGAATACTTGCATTCTGTATCATTTAAGTTCCTGCTTAAATAATATATAGGATGTTCAATTCCATTGTCTTCTTGAACTAAAACCATTGCGATGGTTGTATCAGCTGCAGCCAGATACAGGTTAAAGTATTTTTGATAATCAAGAGCGTACATTAATGATGCTTTCATTGGGGATTCTTTTAAGGCATCAAAGGAAGCTTACACGACCTGATCCCAGACAAAGGGCACTTCCTTTTTCAATAGATGTGTATAACCTTTAGCAAGTTCGACATAATTTGGAATGAACCTCCTCAGAAAGTTTGCTTTCCCTTGGAGTTTCTGAATCTGAAGCAAATTTGAAGGTGGAGGCAAATTTATGATTGCCTGAACCTTACATGGGTCGAGACAAATCCCGTCCTTTGAGACTACAAAGCCAAGTAAACGACCAGAACTGACATAGAACACACATTTGTGTGGATTGAGTCGTATCTTGTATTGCCAGCAATGTAGAAATATCACTTTCAAATGCTGCGGATGATCGGTCCACTTTCGCGAATGAGCCGGAAGGTCATCGAGATATGGTTGAATGATGTTTTTGATGTCATGGAAGGCATAATTCATTGCCCTCTGAAATGTTGCCCCTACATTCTTTAAACCAAATGGTAATTTGTGATATGCGAATGTGCCCCACGGACAAATAAATGCATTCTTTGACTGGTCCTGTGGGCGGATATTTATTTGATTATACCCGGGGAATCCATCCATAAATGAAAAGATTTCACATCCGGCCCATTCATCAATTATTTGGTCAATAAAGGGTGTAGGATAGTTGTCTTTTGGACAAGCTTGATTTACATCCCTATAATCGACGCACACTCTAATCGTTCCTTGCTTTTTCATTACAGGAACAATGTTCGATACCCAATCGGTTAGAGGAACCGGGTAAATGAAACCAGCATGGAGAAGCTTTTCAACTTCTGCCTTGATGGCAGCGGCTTTCTTGGGGTGCACCTGCCATAGCCGTTGTCTTGCTGGTTTGACATCTGGATACATCTTGATTTCATGTTCAACTATACTCGAGTCAATGCCTGGCATTTCATCATATGACCAAGCAAAGACATCTCTGAATTCGCGGAAAAGAGCATTATATATTTCCAGTTCTGAAGGAGAACAACACTTGCCAACATAAATATTCTCTACAACATCCGTTTTGGTCGAGATATTTATGGCGATAGTCTCTTCAATATTGGACAAGTTTCGCTCGGAATCCACCGTGTTTACAACATTTGATAGGAAATAAAAAATTGAAGGATGATGAAGGTCATCAGGAGTATCTTCTTGACAAACCGGAAGGTGGGAATGATGGTGGTAGTCTTCCCATGGCACCCCATCCGTTATCATTGACTGAACAATTCCTTCGTTGGTGTAATGCACTTGCGACCAAGGATCTAACGGGGTGCCATATTCCATAAACCTATCTATCCAAACGCTTGATGAGTGTTGATTCAGGTCTGCCTCCCATGCCGAAAACATTGATTGCTACAATATTTCTATTGGGCTTGGAGGCAATACCTGCGGATGATCCATGTTAATATCATTTTGTTAGATCTTTTGAATCGAAGATATCATATTGCAGGTTCCTACAGTCGCCACTTCCGCCATATTGATTGGAGGCGGGAGGGAAAAACTCCCCATTAATATAGGGTCTTTTAGTAGGCCTACCCCGATATTTTGAAGCGTATGGGGGCTTCCATGGATCATCGGAATGCTTCCCGTAACTTGGGAACTATTGGGGAGAAATGTTTGTTGGTCAACGATTGTAATTCCTCCTTGAAAAGGAAAATCAATCTTCCTAAAGTAGGTCGACACAACCGCAGCCATAGCATATATCCATGGTCTTCCCAGTAGGATGTTGTAATCGAGGTTTCCGTCGATTACTTCGACATCTATTTCTACTGTTTCCCCCCCTAGTTCAACTTGCAAGTTACTTAGAATACCATATGGGGTATACGTTCGTCCATCAAATGCTTTTAATGTTGTCGAAGATCGTGACAAGGTTGGAGATCCTAAAGTTTTCCAGCAACTCATCGACATAATACATGTAGATGCCCGCTCATCAATAATTGTTCGATGAACAGTTTTGTTGAGGGATTTCACTTGAATGAGGAAAGATAGTTGAGTTGGTAACTGAGGATCGTATCCTTTATGATTAAAGGAGACAAGATTAGAATCCTTTGGGTCTATCCCACCTATAGCTGATAATAAAGCCTGCTTTTGGGATGGACAATTTTGCAATACCTCAAGTGTCGACATAGTGGATAGCCATTGGGCTAGATATTCCACTATATTATAATGCTGTGCTGCTTTGGCACGAGGATTAAATGTTGACTTGTGTACTACTCCCTTTGGCGGATTTATTGTTAGCTCTGGAATGATGGGTGGCGCAACTTCTGTCGAAGTTGTTGTCGAACTACTAGGTTGATCTTTATCCTTGTTGTTTGAAAGCTGTGGATTCCCGTAATCTTTGTTCCTTGTCGATATCAAAGCATCATTTTGCTGTTTCGAAACCGACAACATCAGTACTTGGGACAGGGAAGCATTTTCACTAGCAACCAGATTTGTCCCTGGATTTGGAAACGGATCAGTTAATACCGCCGAGGTTTTTGAATTCTTGAAGAATCTTTTAAGCTTAGCTTTATGTGGACAATGTTTTGTCCAATGATCCTCATCACATATTAAGCATGGATTTTTTGGTTTCCTATCTCCAGGAGGGTTTGCAGAAGAATTTTCAGGTGATGATTCTTCCTGTTTCTTCTTCTTCCCTTTATTTTTCTTCTTGCCTCCTGGTTGCTTGGTTTCTTTACCTTTATCAGTCGAGATGGAATTTACTTCTGAGGCGAGAAGTTCTTATTTTTCATTTTGACTGGAAATCTTACGGGTATTTTTAGATGTAGCCTTTGTTGATTTCATGTCTGTCGTACCAATCACGCCATCGATGACATGAGAGTCATTTTTCGATTTAGGAGGAGGAGGGATGGAAAATTCTAGTCTGGGAGCATCATGGATTTTATCGTAGAGCATGCCAGACTGAGTATAAGTCAAGTCTAAATATTGTGCACGAGCAATTACTTGCTCTTCAGCGACGACTCCTCCTTTTGCCACATATTTTGTAATGGAAGGTAATAATGACTTAATAAACCATTTAGCTAAAAGCTGATAAGGAACATACGTTTTTACCATTCTACGACGATGTCGCCACTCATGAATATGATCGGATATGTGAGTGGCTGTTGTGTTGGGTGTGGAGCCTGATTATCTTCTATATTCAAAGGTATTGCCACATTGGACCCCAGTTCGAAATGGGGGCGGCAACGCCGCCCGTAAAATATTCACTGCAGGGGGGGTCCAGGGGGGGGCGGCTACGACTTTTGGGAGCCCACCCTGCCCCCGAAGCTAAAAACATCTGTAAAATTGCCTTGTAAAAGTATAGTAATTTCTAGTCAATCTCGGCCGTTCATTAGGCGGATGATCTGACGGTAGAACTTATGTTTAGTTTAGGGTTTTTTGCCCTAGAAGGCAACCCCTCTCTTTGTATGAGGGCATTGTATTTGAGGCTGTGTGATATATGTGTATTCTGTGAGTGGGAAATATAGAGGTGAGACTGTGAGAGAAAACAGAGGATATTACATCGGATCTGCTGTAGGTTGTGTTTCTTCATTTTGCTGGATAATAGAAAGGAAGGACTGGCTGTTTGGGGTGGACGTAGCCCAAACTAGGTGAACCACGTATATCTGTGTCTCTCTTGTTTTATGCGCTTTCTGTGTTTATATTTCTGCAATATTTTATGTGTTCCATTGCTCCATAATATATAATTTTCTAACATGTTGTTTGCTTGAAATTGGTAAGAAGTTCTATTCCTGTTTCGTACCTTATCAGTAATTGAAAATGTGTTAAAAAGGTTGTGGCTAGGGTACTGAAGTTGTCAAATGAAGCTCTGGGTAACTCAATATACCATTTTGCTGCCGGACCAGTTAACGTCCTCTGCAAAAGGCGAAGCCTAATCGAATCATTGTTTAGGGTGTTTGATGAACACAACAGATGAAATGTCATCACATGATTTGACGGGTCTTCACCCGGATTTCCATTAAATTTAGGAATATCTGACAGAAGTTTATGCGGAATCGCTGGCCACCAAGGGGCGTAAGCAATTGGATCGTTCGTTAACCGATTTAGATCCGGTAACTCCAAAGTTGCCACGAAGGGTAACTGTTGATTCAGGTTTGGCGAAGCATACCCAGGATAAGATGGGATTGCCTGAGTAGTTGGTCTTTGCATACCAGCATAATGCATTTGATGCTGGTAACTTTGGTAAGGTTGATGGGCATAACCATTGTAGAATGGTTGATTTTGACCGTTTTGAATATACGGCTGCCCACTATTTGCAAAGATTTGTTGCTCAGATCCTTGGTATACTTGTTGGAATTGCGGTTGTTGGTATTGCACTAGCCATGGTTGCGAAGCCGTGTGCTGTTGTCCAATACTGACTGTTTGACCAAGATGAGGGGTAATTGTACTCGTTTGGGCCTGTGTCATTCCACTAGTTGGCGATTATGGTTGAGTCACAGGGACAAGAGGCTGTTGCATTACAACCTGAGAAACCTGAGGTTAGCATACAACATGCAACGCTTGTACTTACGACACCGTCACAATAGCCGGCGTAGTTGGTATATTTGACATAGGTAAACATTGTTGCATCGAATATACAACTCTTGGTTGTTGAGGCGGTGTTGCCACCCAACCGTTAGATGTAATTCTAGCATAACCTGAATTTTGTTGTGAACTCTCGTATGGTTGTCCTCCCGGAGGAGACAATGAAAGGGTATACTGCCCCCCATACGACGGTAATTAGGTACTTAAAGGAATTGTTTGCCCTTGAGGACCGGACTGCCCAAATTGACACCATGAAGGATCAATTTGCTGAAACTCAACATAAGAGTTCTTGGATACTATTCCGGATGAACAAACAGGAATAGACCATCCTATCGAAATGGCCCCTGGGTGGGATCCTTCTAGCGATTGAGAGCTAGTTGGGACAGATGGTATGCTGACGAACATTGTTGGAGTGACAGCAGGAAGTTCTGCCGTTGCTGTGTCAGATGACATAGTCCTAGATGTCGACTGTTGTTCAGACATTTCTAGTCTATCCAAAAGATTGCCTAGCGATTCTACAGGAGCTTCCGATGATGGTAGACTAATTTCTAATGAAGAAGGATATAGAGTGATCCCGACTCCAAATCGCGATGGAGTACTAGATGGAGGATCCTCCACAATCTCTTCTATAGCAATCAGACCAAGTGGAAGAGGTAGACCGTCAGGTCCGTAAAATATTTCTGGTGCCGAAGAAGGTATAGAATCTACAGTGACAGATGTTTGGGGAATAACACCTTCCGAATCAGCTATAGATGGAGCTGGGTCAGTAACACAAGTGTTTACCTTCACACTAGGATCAGTTCTACTATCCTTTGGTGGCTGCTGAACTTCTTCTGTAAAGGCAAGGATACTAGAAATGTTTGGAGTAATCGGAGTCTCCGATGGTGTTGGAACACTTGTTCTAACTTTACCAGGGGATTTGGAACCGTTAAACGAGTTCGCTTTGTCCCTAACAGTTTCGACTCTGGAGACAAAGACGGTTGACTCGTAAGCCTCTGCAAACGACAGGGTTTCAATTGAATTTCTTCCATGATTGTGGATTACTCAATCAACTAAAAATCAAGGGGAAGTATGTTTCCGAATTAGATGAATTTTAGACGCTTTGACACAACTTGTTTTTTCAATTTTTAAGAGTCGAGAAAAAATAAAAGATGACTCTAGTCGCCTTCGATTTTTAATGAGCCTGAAGTGACAAGTGCTCAGATGGACCTTTTCCTTTAAGGAGTCTGAAAAGGAACGAAAGGGACTGCTCTGGAAATTTAGAAAGAGGGATTACCAAACCAATCGCAAAACTGCAGAATACTTTTTACGGTACGACAGTCATTCTTCCTGAATGCTGTGTTCAGTGCATTGCGATCGATAGGGCGGCAGACACGACTTCCTATGGATAAAGGATAAAGCCTATTGTGGTCTCCCAAAATATACTCGATGGTACGTGGGAGAACAAGTCTGTACTAGCACTTGTCATCTCAAAGTGGAGGAATCACCCAACCAACAGTGAAAACAACAGTTACCAGGCTTTACGACGCCGGAATACGTCTCTAGCCTAGACTTTTAGATGTTGTGCGTTAGGTTCCAAAGCATTTTTAGATTCATTAAATTTATTTTAAAGTTGATCTTGCTTAAGAAATTTTCCTTTCAGGTCCACCGCGTGATGTAGATGTACAATTCCTAAAATGCAATCTCAGATGATAAACAGTCGTTTAATCTTCTTTTTGCAATGAAAATCCTAGATACTAAGGAAAGAGAGATGGCGTTCTTTCAACAAAGAGCAAAGAGCACACACTATATGCACTTGTCCTAAATCAAACCAACAAACAGTCTAAATGAAAATGCACATGCATGTATTTGTTTTCAGCGTTCTTAATGTGTGAATGATAAAAAGAAAGCTAAGCGCAAATCTGAATTATTTTTCAAAGCGACAATTACTAACAAGCTTCTTTTTCAAAACAAAATGAGGACAATGATGACACTTTGTTATTTGGAATTGAAAACTTGCTTTCGACACTTGAAAAAATACTAATTCAAATCAAATACAAGAGTAACAGTGTAATCGACTATCAAGAACAATCAGATTCTCTTTTATGAATGAAAACGACACTTGCGACACTTTCAAATCAAGAAACGACAGTTCAATTACGCTACTTCTTTGTAAAAGAGAACTAAAAATGACTGAAAATACATAAAAACATTTACAGTTCTTTTCACAATGGAGGTGGAATAACGGCAAGGAAGGGGGTTTCAACAGAGGTGTATTGACTACAGGCAGTAAAACTCCTGAATAGAGCAGAAAAGAGCGAACACAGAAGCCAAAATGTAAGAGCAGAAGAGGTATGATTAGTGCATCTGTAGCACAGGGAAACTGAAATGCAATGCACCTACTACACTCGGGAAGTGCGATGGACCAAGGATGAGACTTTAGCTGGGTTCCAGGTCACAGTTTGCAGCTCAGTTCAGGGATTTAGGCCGAGCAAGTGGTAATCAGTAAATCAATCACGGGGGTAGATCTAAGGAGGTTACTAGAGCCACCACAAGGGCAATTGGAGAGCTTGTAAATCAATTGTTTAATTCATAAACAAAACCTGGAGATAGACTGAAGCAACATTGATCTACTTTGCACTTGCATAGCAAATGCAGTTCGAAGGCTAGCTGGCTTGACTTCAGGCTCCGTTTGTAAGTTTATAAAGTAAACAAATGTAGATAAACAAACAATCTATTCGCTCCCCAGCGGAGTCGCCATTTTGTTATCGAGAAAACTAGTGTCTATGCAGAGCTGCTAGTCCCACTAAGGCTGGTAGCTACCTTAGAAACAAACAAACTAAAAACTACTTTCGTTTTCCTTTATGAGAAATAGATAAGAGGGGAATAAGTAGACCAACCCCTGTCTTGCGCTTGGTTCCTTGCTCGATTCCTCTCCCTTCTGATAGGTATTCGCCACTTGCTTCCTCGTCTACCCAGCTTCAAAGAGAACCTGTAGAATCAAAGCAGCATAACACTATCCAAGAACATAGATCTATTATCATAAACAATATAGGACCAGATATATATTGACCACACAAATGCATATAACATCAATAATACAAGAATGTGGAGGAAAACTTGAATAGCTTTATTGATAATCAAGAAAGAGCAAAGAGGATTACAACCAATTGTTCTGACCCAACATCATCCTCTCAGCAAGAAAGCCCTTCTTCACCTCATGAAAAGCTTAGATCACCCAACACTATGATATTGCACCAAGAAACCAACAACACTTCCTTACAAGATACAAAATTCCAGCCTCTGGATCTCTGGGATGAGGGATCCATATATAGATGTTTGCAAGGGAGGTGAGTCAGCTTCTGAGATTTGATTAGTGTCCTCTCTCTGATAGTTCTTGATTCCACTTGGAGATTGATGATCTCTTACTCATCCCTGGGCGAATGCAGAGAGGCAAGTGTCACAGGAGAAGTTTCTGGAAGATTCCATGATCCTCCACCTTGCGGATTGACCCTGCCATTTGTCCATTCTCGCCCATCGCACCCCATAGAAGGGCTTTTCAACATGCATCGCACCTACTGTGTGTATTCAGGTGGGATGCAACGCACTTTGACCATAGAGCAGGTGAAATGGTCCAGTTTTGACCAGTTATGAGTAGTTTTTCATGGAGAACTTCTGGGAGAAGCTGTAATCAGTTGACCTTGTTCATTTAGGGGTTGGAACAACACTTTTAGGGACTTAGGAGCCCTTGGTTTATGGACATTTGTGATTGGGGTTGCAGTGCCCAAAAATTTCTATAACATAAGTGGAATTACGACAGGGGATGAAAAAGGCAAGCAACCTGAAGAAAGTACTTCGGTTCGCAAGGCTCCAATGAAGGAACCAAAGTTTGATTTGGAGTGTGCTAAGGAAACCTTCATGGAAGCCAAGAAGAGCTTCACTGATGCCTCCACTTCAAGAAGTAAGGACAGACTGGAGCAAGAAATGGACCCATCGATGCTCACAATGTTCTTGTAAACGTGCATGGAGCTGGTGCACGGCAAAAAAGCTGTAAAGGGGCTGCAGGAACTCATAAATAGATGCACTGGGACCGTGCTAGGAGAATCACATGTAGTCCAGAAGCTCGGAAAGCACACGACACGAACGGGAAGTGAGATGAGATTGACCGCACAAATTGGCGAATATGAGATGGACCAAGTGATCCTAGATCTAGGATCAGATGTGAAAATCTTGTCGAAGCAGACATGGGAGCACTTGGGAAGGCCTACGCTGCAATGGTCTCCTATCCAACTGCGGATGGCAAACCAACAAAATATCCTACCTATGGGGAGATTGCAGGGAATCACAGTGGATATCGAAGGAGCAAGTGCATTAGCAGATTTCGAAGTGATAGAGATTGTTGATGACAACAATCCCTACCCCGCGCTATTAGGAATAGATTGGGCCACTAACATGAATGGGGTGATAAATCTAAAGAAGCGCAAGATGATTTTTGAGAAAAAGTCTTTGCGCGTAGTTGTACCTTTGGACCCTGTAGAAGGATCGCGCTACATAGAGCCAATACGCGACTATGACAACGATGATGATTTGGATTGCATATACAAGATAACCGCGGATGGATGAATATCATGGGAGCGCAAAAGCTCCTGCACATCAGATTCAGATGAGGAAACAGAATGATGGTAGAACCGGTTACACGAGGTAACCACACTGAACTATAACATGATGACAAGATCGCTGCACTGTGTGTCGATGGAGGTAAGGAATCTGTTTACATATGATGGGTTAAGTGAGGTGGATAACTTACAGAATAGATTTGAAAGAGAAGTGCCGGAACAACAACGTTTTGAAGCTTTGAAATGGGTACTGCATGCTACGCCCACGAGGTGGTGGGGTACACACCAAAGAAACTTTGAGGATTGGTGTGAATGTAGGAGGATGATGCGCATGCAGTTTGGGAAACCTCAGATGTGATTAACAAACAAGATTTCCAGACGAAACGGTCCGCGTGCGCACTTGTCCAGGTGGATACAAGCATATGGTACGAAACCTGCATAGATGCACACTGTCTTTGCGTTAGGAGACACGGTCAATAAGCATGTGTGGGCAAGGCAATGGTGTGAACAACCCCTCCAGTTGGAACCACGAAATATGGAAAGACCAAGTGTGCAATAGGTTATCCACGCAGAAGCCTTTAACGAAGTATGAGAAGCACTGAACAAGGTCCAAAATGTGCAAAGGACTGATTGGGACTTGCACATACCAATGGTTCTATGGGTTTATAGGACCACATGCAAGAAACTGATGGCACAGGCACCTCCGAGGCTGGAGTATGAAGTGAATGTTATAATCCCCACAGAGCATGAAATGCCTAGTCTACGCACGGAAGCACCGACTGATACGACGATTCATGGAGCCTTGAAAGAAGGGATCGCACAACCAAATGAAGTAGAACGCTTGGGAGCTGAAGAAGAAATCCAGCAGGGTAATTTTAGGCTCCAGGAACTTATGAAAGAAAGGGTGCGATTAAGAAAAAAAACACTTTGGTGGAAGCGAAAGTCAAGAAGTTGGAGGACGAGATAAAGGAATATTTTCTCGATAAAAAGACCGGGGTGATAAAACAGGCTGCGCACGATCACATTGACAAGTTTGAGGATTATCGCCGCGAATTGATCAATCTGATGCCTTGGCTTAGACCGCATATTACTAAGTGAATCAACCAGGGTGGTACATTGTAGATGATAAAGTGCGCAACACTACCAGTAATGATAAAAGGTGGGTATTTTCCAAGAAAAATGATGGATGATCAGATGAAACCCTATACAGGTGGTGCAACCACTTGACTAGCCATGGAAAGTATAGTCTTAGCAATCATGACAGTTGAAAGGAGGCGTGGGACTATAAACTACTTTGCCCGGGAGCTGTGCGCAAAAGCAAAGAGTCACAAGGTCCGTGACCACGCAAGGGGGGCTACGCTGCCGCGAGGGTTGGCCAGAAAGTGACTGTTGGAGTCACTATTCATGATGTGATGCTCGACTTGAGACCAAATGAAGTAGGCGGAAGGCATTGAAGATGCGATTTATGGGCAAGATTTGGGAAAATATGTCGCCAATGGAGAATTAATGAATTGGATTTGGGGGGAATGGTCGAATTCAAATTCAAAAGGCACTATAAATTACAAAGGGTTGCCCAGCAAACAACACTTGGTCATTTGAGAATTGAGCTGCTGTATACCACGCGTAGCCTGAGAAGAGCCCTGTTTGACCTGTGCAGAATGTTGATTGAGCCCCTGAGTACGCGAGTGATAGATTTCTGGTCAGACACAATGGTGGCATTTGAAGAAGTTATGAAAATTACAGAGATGACCGCCGAAGAGGTCGTGCAGGCCCTGACTGTAGGGGATACCCCTGAAGGCCCCGAGATTCTGGCAGAAATCCCTAAATCACCGTGCATGCCAAGACCAAAGAAAGATAAACAATCGATGGTTCTCATATGGGTGTCCTCGCAAAACCCACTGCATAGACAACAACAGAACAGAAAAAGGCCGCAGCAGTAGCAACAATGCAGGAGGCAGCCGCAAAGGCATGCGAGGGCCAAAAGTTGCCTTCGCATGAGAAGAAAGTAGAGGAAGAGGAGGGAGGTGCCTACCCACAAAATGCGTCAACATAGCTAAAGCACTAGTGCTCGAGCAAGTGGACAGGGCCGCGCAAGAAGGTCAAGGCATCAAAGTTTTCTATCAACCCGATCATCCTTACCAAGGGTGATCGGCACGACATCGGTGAGACAGTGCGCGATGTCACCTCCGAGGCCCTCTAGAATTTTGTGCAGGAGAACCAGATTATGTTGGGGGCCCTCAGAGTGCAATTTCAGGAGTTGTAGGTGCATACTCGTTAGGCTGGTACCCTTTCGACCCGCCTTGTAGTAGGGACAACTGTAGCAGAGCAAATGCTGCACGCTCGTGTGACAAATACAATAGTGTTGCCGGAAGGAGCACTAGTGACAACAAATGAGGCTGACAGGCCTATGATTAACGCATTGAAGGGTATCGGGATCAACATGGCTACAATACTGCGGGAGACATTATACATTCTACAGGATGGGATTACTACAGAATTGTGGGTTAGGGAGAGCTGCGCACGACAAGTACTAACCGAGCAAAAGATCAACATGGAGCAGTTGAGCTTGCAGCGCGCTGAAGTGGTGTCTCAAAATCGCTAGTTGGTACAGGGACTGGACGAATCTTGTCAAAGTGTCCCTGAGCTAGCCATCCTAGTAGAGACACTAGCAGAGGTGTGCATCCACAGGCTAGCAGTAGGCAGCCTCTAAGTGCGTAGCCGACCTTGCAGTGGTTCGAACAGAGTTGGAGGGACTCTGCGCGAAGATCTCCGCATTGACAGAGTGACTCGAGGGCGAGTCAGGATGTTTGTGTCGGGGGCCTATTGGGCATGGAATTCCCTCAAAGCATGTTTTGGGGCTTAAAGCCAAAGTTTTGACCAAGTCCTTTGTAAAGGCTCCGCTATTTGTGGGCACGAAGCGTGAAGTCATAATAGAGTCATAAGGTTTTCCGCCCTTGTTTTTGTAATGTAATGTCGGCTAGATAGACCTAACCATGGTCTGCAGACCATGGGATTGTATAAATAGAGAGAGGCTCTAAGTGTAGAAGTGAGAACATAGAGAATGGAAAGAAAAGAAGCATGATGAGTCTAAGAGACTGAGTTGAAGCGTAAAGTGTGTCTTTGGGTAGTAGAGTAGGAGAAGGCTCTACAGCTGAGTGTGCGGACCCCTGCAGCTGAGTGCGCAAGGCAGGTCGAGTCTGTAACTGTTGGAAGAATTAATAAAGAGAAGTTTACCATATTTCTGTGTATCTTTTTCTGTTTAATGTATTATTGGGTATAAATTGCAAGTGTACTATTTATTTGCTGCTAGAACTTATATGTGTATGCTGTATAATTAAATATAACACAAGGCTTCTATTTACACGAAGGTGACTAATTGGTGAAGGAATATAGGTGAGATTTGAGGTGCAACTTAGGGAAATAGTGCAGAGTGCTGCTCCAGCAGTGCGAAAGTCCCACAACCCCTAGTTAGGGCTGCGCGAAGGCAAGTATATCAGGGCGCAAAGGCCAGGGAAGTGCGTGAAGCAACCTGCATACAGGGATGAGTAGTTGTACCAAATCAAACCCTCAGAAATCTCAAGGGTGCAGAAACCTGGTTCTAGGACCCCCCCCATACTACTTCGGGTGAGACCTCAGTCTGTGCTCCGTGGACTGTTGCCGAAAGGGCTAGTAGTACATGGATTTGTTTGACTAATTAACTCCGAACCTGGGTTAGGCCCCAATAAGCCAACAAAGTAGTATTAACACAGGTAGGTGAAGGAGAGATTTATCATCTGATAGCCTTTCCTTAACGAGTAGAAAGTTATCCAAGGCTGAGAAGAATTACTCCACTATAGAGCACGAAGGGTTGGCGATGGTTTACGCTCTGTAGAAGTTTTGCCATTATTTGTTTGGTGGACACTTTAAAATGTATATAGATCACTCTGCGTTGAAGTACCTGGTCAATAAACTTGTGATGGGGGGAAAGATATGCCGATGATTACTGCTTTTTTAGGAATATGACCTTGAAGTGATTGTGAAGCCTAGAAAGTTCAGGACCAGACCATCTTTCAAGAAATGAAACGTGCGAAGAACCAAATAGATCTTTGCGGTGCGCGTCGCAGATGATAATTTTGTGAATATCATCAGTTTTTAACAATGGGAACAACTTCGAAAGGCTACTCTACCCAGCAAAAGAAGGAGTTAGTAGTTCACGCGTCAGATTTTTTAGTGATTGTGGGTCATTTGTATAAGATGGGAATAGATGAGATACTGCGAATGTATGTTCCTGAGTTTGAACAAGCTAGTATCCTCGCTCGAGCACATGGAGGAGTGGCAGGAGGCCACTGTGCAGTGAAATCGACCGCGTAAACTATTTTGCGCGTTGTGTTATGGAGGCCGAAATTACACAAGGATTCTAAGGCATACTGCAAGGCGTGTGATGCTTTCCAATAGACGGGGAAGTCTTCATGAAGGGATGAGTTGCCTTTAAATCCTTAGGTTTCTTTGCAGGTATTTGATAAATGTGCCATTGAATTCATAGGTCCAATGCAACCACCAAGAAAGAAGATGGGTGTGAGGTATATCATTACTGCAACAAAGTATTTGTCCAGATGGGTGGAAGCACAACTAGTGAATGATTGTATAGCTGCTGCTATTGTGAAGTTTTTGTTTCAATATGTCTTAACGCAGTTTAGATGCCCTAAGATACAGATGAGTGATAGGGGTACACCCTTCTTGAATGAAACAATCAACATGATGCTTGAAGAATTCCAGGTGTATCATTATAAGAGCATGCCATATCACCCACATGGGAATGGAACGACGGAATAATTTAACAAAATTTTGGAGAATTCACTAACAAAGATCTGCAACGCATAGAGGAATGACTAGGATATGCGTGTGCCAACAGTGCTATGGGTTTATAGGACTACTTGCAAGAAGTTGACAGGAAAAACACCGTTTAGGCTACTCTATGGAACTGAAGCGATGATGCCCATGGAGTATATTGTGCCAAGTTTACGTATTGCATTGTTGACAAAGATGGAAGATTGCAAAACCTTGGAGGAACGGCTCACGCAGATCATGGAGTTGGAAGAGGACCGCTTTCGTGTAGGATTTCACTAGAAAGTGCAAAAGGAACACGAGAAGGCATTACACAATAGGCATATTAAGCTGTGCACTTTTAAGATAGATGACTTAGTGCTGCTCTAGGAGAGAAAGTTCAAACAATTTCTAGGGAAATTTCAAATGCACTGGTTGGGACCATATATTGTTAAGGAGATCATAGATGGTGGTGCAGTTCAGCTCGCGAAGCTGAATGGGGAACCATTCCCTGGAAAAGCGAATGGAAGCAGGTTGAAACTATACGCAAGGGATCTCGCCCCTACGCAATGACTATATGGTAGAAGGAAAATATTAGTAATCTAGAAAGCTGCAAGGGATTACGAGACTATAAACTACGTTGCTCAACAAGGTGAAAAATAGGGTAGGGAGGTTGCGCGATGGATGATAGGACTGCGATAGGTGAAGCTGTAGCTGAAGTTGTAGCCAACCATTCTGCCAGAGATCCGGAAGAAACACGAAGCAACGATCAGAGAAAATATGGGCACATTGGATACCACAGTGACAGACTGTGCATGGATGTTTGATCAAGTTATGGAGTTATGGACAAACTTACAGGAGGACCCCAACTTGCAGAGGCTCAACATAGATATGAGGGAGATGCAATGTAAGTATGATGAAGTATGGGCGATTGCGCACACTTTGGTGGCAACACAAAGCCTCACGCAATTGCAAGAAGGCAAGCAACTGTAGTCACAGGTGGAAGAGATCCAATGGAAAGAGGCCCTTCTCAAGGCTAGATTACAAACATGGATAGAGGAAGCTTGCCAGCTCACTCTATCACTCTAGGAAAAGCTAAGGATACTACAACAAACTCAGAGGAAAATGTGCCTAGTAGTGGAAGGATCGACGACATAGAAATTGGTCGAAGAAGTGTAATATGTTGCGGTACAGAGCTCTGTTGACATCACAACATTGCAGGTTGTGGTTGGTGGCCTTAGCAGCAAGATCAAGGCTCTAGCTAAGTGACTCAAGGAAGAGTCACCATATTTGTGTTGAGGGCCTATTGGGATAGGGTCCCAAGGGTTAGTTTTGGGGTTAGTTTAACCCAATTTTGTAAAGATTGTAAAGTCTCCATGAAATGTAGATGTGGAGTGCGTAGCTAGATAGGAGTCAAAGGGGCTTTAGCCACTTGTTTGGGTAAGTGATAGGTAAGTTTTGACACTCACCCATGGGCCGCGAGCCATGGTATTGTATTGGAAATGTTATATATTTGAGTCATAGCGAGTCTAGAAAAAAAACTAAGCATGAAGTAGACAAGTTAAGATAGATATTGTTTTGGGCAAGTGCTAAGACAGGAAGGCTCTGCTTCCTGTACTTAGGAAAAATGAGAAGGTTCCTGTAGCTGAGTGTGTAGGAGACCTTGGTAAGTCCGAAGCTGAGTGTGCGGACCCCTGCAGACGAGTGCACAGGGTGGAGAAATCTGTAAATTGAACGCTGGAACTGAATAAAGTATGATTTTTGAGAAATATCTTGCCTTGAGTATTATTGTTAATTTTGTTTATGTTATGTTATGTCGCCCAATAATATGTTTTCTATGGAATAATGTGTAAATGCTACGCAAATATATTGAATCTATAATGTCTA
Source organism: Pinus tabuliformis (assembly GCA_031772625.1). Classification (NCBI taxonomy): domain Eukaryota; kingdom Viridiplantae; phylum Streptophyta; class Pinopsida; order Pinales; family Pinaceae; genus Pinus; species Pinus tabuliformis. Next base: position 1,431,018,687 of record CM062804.1, on the reverse strand, counting down.
TGCATGAACTAAGTAATTATCTGTTTTCGCGAAGATAAGGGTTAATTCTGTTATGATTTCTGATGAATTGGATAGATCTGCACGAAGGCAGATCTAGGGTTATTAATTAGTGTGCGAAAGTGGATAGTTTTCCTCCTTAGGGTCTATAAATTATGATCGTATAACTTTGCAAAAGTCTAGAAGCCGTTTTCTTAAAGTTACAATAGCGATCCATAGAAGGATACCAATCTATGTGAAGGAAGGTCTGAGCAACAAGAGCTTAAGACCACTTATCACACGGTCTCTGGATGCAAAAATCTAGTTCTAGCATCCCCCAATACTTCTTCGGGTGAGACTACAACCTGAGCTATGCAGGTTATTGCTAATAGGGCTAGTAGTTAAGGTTTTGTTGGTTGGCATGAACAACTTTGAACCTAGGTCAGGCCCCCTTAAGCCAACACAATCCCAAGATAAGTGCTTCGTATTATGTAGTGTCGTTCATGCACTCAAATTCCAAGTGGCTAGAGATTAATTGTTTTCTCTGTAGTAGGTCTATTAAAATGCAACCATCTCCAGAGCCCTCTCACGTATTGGAACCATCAAAGTATAAATTCCATATATCCTATGTACAAAGACTGGGAACTACACTAATACTATTATTACTATTACTAACTGTACAAATGTCATTTTCACCAGTTGGACTAGGAAGGAGATCCAACTATGTATCTTGTGGGACTGGGGATGGATGTGCAAGATAACACCCCAGTTGGGTTTTCAGGAAGCAATTGTCGAAGATAAGTTCTGCGAAAGCCACAGGTTCATTCTGTCCATTCAAGGGAGTGACAATATGTTTCATGTATCTCTTTGAATTCACCCAGATCTAATTATTTCTGCCCTTATATGGAAACCATAAATGTGACTAGTTTGTAGCAAAGTACCCTTGTAGCTTGCTGGACCAATCTCTGCTCAACAAAACTCCATATACTTCTAGAATGTCCATAATCAATATGTGGATACATTGGTGGACTCGCTCATGGGATGATAAACTGATAATCACATCTATGAGTTCACCAACTGCATGGACATGAGTTCTGTCCAGCCGAATAATTTGTGCATTTTTTTGTCCCATTTTGCGTTGATTATCTTGGCGATAGAAAATGGAATTATGTTCACTGATGCACCAGAATCAACCAAGAAATTGTGTACATTGAAATTTAAGATTTCAAAAGTTAATAGAAAAGGGGGGTATAATGTGCTTGCATCCATTATTAAAGAATCAAGTATAGATTCAAGGGAACCATAATACGCACCAGAACCCTTGTTAGAAAAAGCATCATTACCTGTGTGGACTTACCAAGTGCGCATAAGAGGATGTCTTGTTGGCTCATGAGCTTTGTTAGTTCAAACATTGAAATGTTCACACAAAACTTCTTCATGTCATCAACTATGTTGTAATCTATAGTGAGAAGGATTTCCGAAGTGTCTGTGGATGAAACTTGGTTTTTGATTTCTAGAATGTTGGTCTTATTCTTACTACTTACAGAAGCACTTTTCATTGTAGCTGGGTTACCAGAATTGCTCTGAGTGTTCTGTGCTGAGATGATGGGTGGAATGATATTTCTTAATATATTTTCTTTGATTTTCTGCTTCATCAACTCTGGTGTAATAGCCAGTCCTTGGCTTCTCAAATTGTACCGGTTGGTTTGCTTCTGGTCTGGACCATCACTCAAAGGCTATTTTTCGGCAATACTCTTTTAGGCTATGAGTATGCAGTTGAACATGTTTACTATGTGTCCCACACTCAGAGTCTCTTCGGTTTCAACAACTTATGGCTTTTCTTCTGTAGGCTCAGTTTGATCCTCAACCATTGTTGGCTTATTGGGGCCTAACCCAGGTTCAGAGTTAAGTTAGCCAAACAAATCGTGGTACTACTGGCCCTTTCAGAAATAGTTCACGGAGCACAAACTAAGGTCTCACCCGAAGTAGTATGGGAGGGTGCTAGAACCAGGTTTTCGCACCCTGGAGATGTCTGATGAGTTCAAGTGGTCTGCGTTTTGACCCTGCGCATCGGTTGCTTCGCGCACTTTCCCATACCTCGCAGCCTGATATACTGCCCTTGCACAACCCTATTCAGGGGCTGAACACTGCGCTTCTATGTTATTACCCAATCCCTTATTGGTATTCCAATGTTAGTTGATTATCTTTAGCCTACTTGCATGCTTTAAGTTATACTTAACAACATAAACCATTCATACACGTACACACAATAAATAAACAGTATATTTGCAAATCATATCAAACATGCATTACCCAAGAACAAATACACAAAATTATGACAAAACTTCTCTTTATTATTTCCTTCCTTGGTTACAGACTTGACTCACCCTGCACACTCAGCTGCAGGGGTCCGTGCACTCATCTGCGGACTACTAGTCCTCTGTGCACTCAGATGCAGAGCCTTCTCCTACTCTATGACCCAAAGACACACTTCAACTTACGACTTAGTCACTTAGAAGCCTTTTTCTCTCCTCTTATCTATCTCTATTTACACCTAGAGCCTCGCTCTATTTATACAATCCCATGGTCCACGGACCATGGGTAGGTCTATCCAACTGACATTTCATTACAAAATTAGGGAGGACAACCCTGTGACTCTATCATACTTTCACGCCTCGCGCCCGTAATTCGCAGAGATTTACAACAAGATTCTGTCAAAACTTGGGCTTTGAGCCCCAAAACATGCCTTGGGGGGATTCCATGCCCAACATGCCCCCAACACAAACATCGTGACTCACCCTTGAGTCACTCTGTCAGCACGATGATCTTTGAGCAGAGTCCCTCCAATGTTCTTGAACTGTGCGGAGGTTAGTAGGTTCAGCAACCCGACCTTTTCCACTCCGCACAACCACTTCTGCGGCTCTAATGCTGTCACCACCCCCGTGGTGTTCTACTTCATGAGGTTTCCGGTCTAAAGGTGAGGGAACGTCTCATGGTCAGCAAGGTCCCAATCTTCGAATTTCATGCTTAGCATGCCACCCAGGTGCGTGCCTTCAAATATAGTGCCATTTTGGAGGAGCGGGGTCTGGAGCGAGCTCTTGGTCTCGTCCAGGTCTTTGGGCACTTTGGCCTTCCCTTTCCGTGGGGGCACATTGTTGGGTAGTTTTGTCGCAGGGTGCGTAGGCTAAGTATCCTCCACCATGCCTTCATTTTCTTCTTCTATGATGGTAAGATCCTGCAGATCTTCTTCTTCTTCATCTGTTTCTATAGTGACAACTTTCCCCTTCTCCTCCATCGACAGTTTGCTACGCAGTGGGTTCTGTGGGGACACATGTACGGGAGCCATTGCTTGTTTGTCCTTATTGGGTCTTAGCATGTGTAGTGATTTTGGGATTTCTGCCACGATCCTGACACCTTATGGAACATCCCCCACAGTTAGGGCCTGCGTGGCCTCCTCGGTGGTTACTTTTGTTATGTCCATAACATCCTGAGTAGTTGCCATCATATTCGTCCGAAAATCTAGCACTGGCAAACTCAGAGGCTCAATCAATGCTTGGCTCACAACACTCAGGGCTTTGCTCAATCGCTCAATTCACAAATGACCAAGTGTTTCTTGCTGGGTAGCTATTTTTATTTTATAGTGCTTTTTGAATTTGAATTCGACCATTCCCCCCAATTCTGATTCATTAATGCTTTCTTGGCAGTAGATTTTTCCAGATTTCCCCCATAAATCACGTCTTAAATGCTGCCACCCGCTCCATTTGGCCTCAAGTCGAGCATCCCATCATGAATATTGACTTCAATGATCACTTTCTGACCAACCTGTGCGGCAGCGCAGCCCCCCGTGTGCGGTCGCGGACCTTGTGACTTTTCGTTTCTGCGCGTAGCTCCAACCTCAGGCAGCTTTCGGGTAGAGTAGTTTATAGTCCCGCGCTTCCTTTCAACTGCTTGGAGCGCTAAGACTGTATTCCCTTCGACTAGTCAGGTGGTCATAACACTCATGTAGAGTTCCATCCTGTCCTCCGTCATGGTTCTTGGAGACTCCCTAACTTTTATTATTACGGTCGGCATCACGCACTTCACCATTTACAATGTGCTACCCTAGTTACTATGCTTCGCAATATGCGGTCCAAGCCAAGGCATCAGACTAATCAATTCACAATGATAGTTCTGAAACTTGTTAGCACGATAGTACACACCTTGCCTTACAATCCTAGGTTTTTCGGTGAGAAAATATTCCTTTATCCCATCCTCTAGCTTCTTGACTTCCGCATCCACCAGAGCACTTTTATTTCTTAACCATACCCTTTCTTCTTCAAGTTCTTGGAGTCTAAGGTTTCCCTATTGGATTTCTTCCTCAAGTTCGATGCGTTTGTTTCTTGCGGCTGTGTGATCCCTTCTTTCTAGGCTTTGTGAACCATTGTATCTACTGGTGCTACTATGCGCTGACTAGGCTTTGCATGCTCCATGGGGACTACAACATTCGCTTCATACTTCAGCTTTGGAAGTGCCCGTGCGTTCAGGGATTCGCACATGGTCCTATAATCCAAGAGAATCGCTGGTACACGCAGGTCCCAATCAGCTCGTTTCTCATGGTGGACCATGTTCAGTGCTTCATGTACCTTGTCAAAAGCTTCTGCGTGCTTGGTCTCATCATACTTCTTGGTCATTTGTGCCATTGTCTTGCTTGCTCCTGCTTGTCAGTCGTGTGTCCTATCGTGAGGACGGTGTGCGTTCGTGTAGGTTGTGTACCATACCCCTGTACCCATTTGGAAAGGTGAGTGCAGGGGCTATTTTGTTTGTCATACTCAGCTGTCATCCGCATCTGAGGCTTTCCAAAATGTGTGCACATCATCCTTCTGTATTTGTACCAGTCCTAAAAACTTCTTTGATGTGTACCCTACCATCTTGCGGGTGTAGCGCGTAGTACCCATTTCAAAGCGTTGAAACACTATTGTTTCGGTACTTCTCTTTCAAATTGGTTCAGGAAATCATCCACCTCACTCAACCCGTCATACATAGGCAGATATCTTACCTCTATTGCCACACAACGCAGTGACCTTATCATCATGTTATAGTTGAGCGTGGTTACCTCGTGTAACCAGTTCTACCATTGTTCTATTTCCTCGTCTAAATCTGAGGTGTAGGAGCTTTCATGCTCCCATGATATCCTGCCATCCGCTGCTGGATTTACCCAATCCTGCTCTCGCATGGTTATCTTGTAGATACAATCTAGATCGTCATCACTATCATTGTCGCGCACTAGCTCTGTGTAGCGCGATCCTTTCGCAGGGTCTAAAGGTACCATTATGCACAGTGACTTTTTCTAAAAAATCATGTTGTGCTTCTTTATATTTATCACTCCATTCATGTCAGTGGTCCAATCTATTCCCAGTAGCGTAAGATAGGGATTTATTTCATTAACAATCTCTATCACTTTGAAATATGTTAGCGCGCTTGCACCTTTGAATATCTACCGTTATTCCGTGCAATCTTCCCATAAGTAGAATCTTTTGCTGGTTTGCCATTCGCAATTGAATAGGAGACCATTACAGCACAGGCTTGCCCATGCGCTCCCATGTCTTCTTTGGTAGGATGTTCGCATTCGATCCTAGATTCAAAATCACTTGATCCATTTCATATTCCCTGATCTGCGTGGTCAATCTCATCTCTCTTCCTGTTCGCGTTGTGTGCTTCCTGAGCTTCCGGACTACACACGGTTCTCCTAGCGTGATTCCAACACATCTAGTGATGAGTTCTTCCAATCCCTTCACAGCTTTGTTGTTGCAGATCAACTTCATGCATGTCTACAAAAATGTAGTGAGCATTGATGGGTCCATTTCCAGTTCCAGTTTGTCTTTACTTCCTAAAGTGGAGGCATCCGTGAAGCTCTTCTTAGCTTCCATGAATGTCTCTTTAGCGCGCTCTAAATCAAATTCTAGTTCCTTTGTTGGAGCCTTGCGAACCCAGGCACTCTCTTCGGGCTGCTTGCCTTTGTCATCCCCCATCGTAATACTGCTTCGGAGCACGAAATTTACATTTGAGTCTTCCTCGCGCGGCTCAGACCTCATCATTTGTAGGTTTTGAGTTGGGGGAGGTTGGAGTGCTCCTTTATCACGCAACCTCGCTATCAGCGTGGGAAAATCTTCTATCTCATGATCAAACTGGGTACAATATAAGCATGATGGTCTCGCTAGATTTGTGCAATTGTGGGCATAATGCCTTGGTCCTCCGCAATTGTAACATATTAGTTGTCCGCAACCTCTTCCTGGTCCCATTACACCTCGACCTTGTCCACGCTCTTGAAATCCAGTGTGTGCCATCCCTACATTTTGATAGAGGGCCTATGTTTTGGTTTGAACTCTGTAGGTAGGAGTATGATCCATCATCAGTTCATAACTTCTACAGGTACGCTCATCGTGGCCTACTGACCTGTAGAAATTACAGAAAAACTGATGGGAATTCTGCATATACTTCCGTAATAGATGGCAGTTATATGTAGCATGCTTCCCTCCTATCTGATAAATCATGCACCATAATGCAGGCGTCACGCTCGGTCCTGGTTGTGCCTTCAGTCTCAATGGCATTGGTCCTCCTCCCGCCAGGTAGTTTGCGAAGATTGGACAATGGTCCTTGTCATGTCCCTAGCCTTTGCACTCTAAGCACCATACCTCCTCACACGCTTTTGGGCGAGCTGTCCTGTCTTGTTTCAAACTCTGCATCTCAAGGCACATGTTTTTCAACTGTGCGTGGATTTTTTGAACTCCCAGATTAGGGTCTTGTATCGGGGTCTTGTGCAGTCTCATTGCGATCTCCAAGGCCTTGGCCTGAGTGGTTAGCTTCTGCTGTGACAACACGTTCCTTAGATGCGGCATTAGCGATGTTATGAACCATGCGTGGTGTTGCCCATCCGTCAAGGTCATGTTGGCTTCACGAATTGTACACTTCAGTCTTTGACCCAGCTCCCAGGGGGTCTTTCTTGGAAGCATTGCGATTTCCTTAAATTTGATGATCGACTATGTCTCTGATTTTGGCCTGCTAAATTCCTTGTTTAGCGCAGCTTGGATATCCATGATCCTTGCGTTCGGATTGTCATTGGAGTGCTTAATGTACCAAGTCAGTGTGAGATCCTACAAAGCGCTGACCAACATTGCTTTCTTTATATTGGCATCTGTGACTCCTTGCACTTCCCATACAACCCTTACCACGAACCAAAACTGGTCCGAATCTTCATTCCCTACTCCTTTGAACATCGTCAACTTTATCGCGCTTCACATATTGAACTGTGGTGGTGGCGGAGGTAGTGTGGGCGAAGATGGGGGTGAAGATGGTGAGACTAGTGGTGGTGTAGGTGGAAGTGGTATGCGCGGAATTCGCTGCTTTATCAAGCTGATCAAACTTCCTGGTGAAACCTGTTAGCGCTTGAATCTGGCCTCAGGCTGAAGAAGGCAAAATCCAAGGCAACATCAAACCACTTAGCCTCGTAGCTAGCCCTACGAGGACAGGAGAGGGCTCTCTCCGGGTCTATCTCGGCAAAGATCTTCAAAGGGAAGAGATGACCAATAAAGAACACTGATTTTAGGCTAGTAAACTGATAGAGAAGGTTTGATTTCAGATTTTTAGGGTTTTGGTGGAAAACAGGGGGAAAGCAATTTTGGGTACGGGGATGGGACACAGCTTTTGCAGAGGTCTTTTTGGGGCAAGGTAGGAGACTGTCTTGATGCCTTTGAAAGAGTTGGGTGGATTGGAATGACTGGTGAGGAGCTAAGGAGAGCAAGAAATCACCATGAGTTCTCCTTAAACAGATGAAAACATTGATATTAAGCAAACTTAAAGGCAGAGCATAGCAATCATGAATTCTACCTTATCACTTCATTTGCCTAATTTGCAGAAGGAAAAGTGAGAAAATGATACACATAATAAAACTTACAAGTACATAAGAGAAGCACACCATCAAACACAAGTAACCACAGGAATCCCAAAGAGGGCTGCAAAACCCTGGTCTTTCCTTTACCAAAATTGCAGAGATACAAAGTGTAATACAATAGAAGCTTATCCCTCAAGAGTCCAACCATGAAAATGACTAAGAAAGTACATAATATAGGCAAGCTAAAACACTTCCTTGCTTCTAGGGGTCGAGCTCATCATCCTAGGAGCTGTTTCAACCAATTCTAAACTGAGCACTACAATCTAGGCAGTCAAAACAACTTGCCTCTATAAGCTAGGAAACCAATTCATTCATTAATTTTTTGCCATTTTATGAATGAATCTTCTAGAATAGGTTAAAAAGTGTCATGCCAACATAAAATTACATCAATTACATCAAGGAGGATGAAAAATCACTCCAAAAAGTCAAAACTAGTCAAATCTGCGTTTTGCTGAGCTGTAGGTGAAAATCTGGCAAATTTCCCTGATGTGTAGCGCCCCAATTCTCTACGTGTAGCGCGCCTTTGAGCCAACTTTTGAGGCACTTTCCCGCATCCAAATGAGGCAAACGTAGGCTTGTTGGAAAGGTTTGGATGTCTACTTTCCAACCCAAGTGGAATTTCTCAATTTGGTGTCCATTTGCCCCTCCAAAATTGCAATCTCCCAAGACTGCTTCCTGTGTGTCCAAAAAGTGGCAGAAAGTCATTTTTTGCATGTTTTTTGACCTTCTGAGGGCTCAAAACCTGATTAAATGTCTTGGAAATTGCTGAGAAAGTGTAATTTGTCATGAAAAATCCAAAAATGCTGAGTTTTTGAGAAATGGACTTGCCCATCTTCAGGGTAGCGCGCGGCGCGCTACGCGTTGAGGGCAAAAACCTGTTTTTTGACCAAAAAAATTCAAAAAGGACCAAAATTGCTCCAAATTCTCTGAAATTTGAGCTGAAGGTGTGTCATTTAGTGCCATGCTCCTTAAAGGAACCTCAGCCAAAATATGAAGGGGATCAGGCCTTTTTCTCCGTTTTAGTGCCTTGGCCAACCGTCCTTTGAGTACCTTCATTCTTGCTTTACACACATGCATTCGAGCCCAATAGTGATTCTTCATGTGTCGGAGCATGTCCTTTTCCCTGTTTGCCTTGGCCATCAACTTCTCCAAATGAGTATTGACCCGGATGAGCATAGCCTCTCGCTCAATGGGTGTCAAATCACCAGGTCTCTTGCGAGCCAAGTTGCGGTCTTCATGGATCCTCCGCAACTCATCAAGAGTGTGCTCATCCTCTAGTTGCTTGTTGCACTACTCTAAGTAGGTGATTGTCCAATTTGCCATTTCCAACTTCTACTGCAACAAGCGATTTTCAGCCTTTGTTGCTGAATGATCTCCTTTAGCTCCGAGCTAAGAGAACTGATGTCAAGGTCAATAATGTCAATGTCTGGATCACCTGACAGTCCCTCCTCAATCATGGGCTGCTTGCCTCTCTCCGGTACCTGTGCTGTTGTCGAAAGCGAGGCCCCTTCCACATGAGGTGGAGATAACACTCGCTGTGCTGATGAAGAAGGCGAGACCCCTTTCACCTGGTGTGAAGATAATACTCACCGTGCAGATGCAAATAAGGCCCTTTGGCCTCTCTGATATGTAACAAATGGAGGGGAGCTGACATGCTCGGGCTCTGGAATGTCAAACTGATGTGAAGGCCCTCCCTCATCACGAACAACCTCAGGAGGTGGCTGTGGCACTGTGAACAAGTCACGAGAAATGAAATCCTCCCATGGAATACCCTGTTGTGCCAACTGATGCATGACCACAATCTTGATCAGTGCATAATGATAGATGCTCTTGTGTTGCTGTGCTGGGCTCTTTCTTTGCACCAAGGGCACCATCCTCTCTATATTTCGGCACATGAAGAATGGAATGTTCATCATTCGTACCTGTGTGAAATGCATCAACAAACGGATATGGTACGAATATAAACGTGAAAATCTGCCCTCGCAAGTGAAATAGCGAATGATGATCCTCATCAAAGGTGCATACTCGTCTCTTAAGAATCTGAAGGGAAAAACAACAGTTAGGTGCCTCATATATACAGGTTTGATATATGGCTCATAATGAAATCTGTCCAACTGCTGGCGCTTGTTCCACTCTTCTCCAATATTGGGTATCCCTGTTGCTTGAGCAACAATCTCGGGTGACAATGTGAAGTCCACTCCTGCAAGATTCACATGCCCATTGTGCAAATGTAGGACAAACAAGCGGACCAATTCCCTGTGGTGCTGAATTTGGGAGATTCTCTCGCAATATTCATAACATGATTGGTATCGGAAACATGTCACTGCAAGTGGACAAGCTTGTAGATAAGCCAAAGAGGTGGGCTCCTCCCTGACATGCTGACCACCTTTACCACCCCTGTGATGCCTCCTTGGCACCTCTACCTCTGGTGTTGATTCATGGTCATCACTTTGCTCATAATTTGTTTCGGTTTCTGACATGGTTTTGGAGGCAAGTGACTGAAAAATAATGCTGACTGTGCACCCAATGAACTGCTGTTTTGACTTGTTTAAATGCTGAAAAGATTTTGAGAGAGAAATAGTTTTGGTGGCTTGCTGGAGATTTCCTGAGCAAGAAACCCTACGCGTAGCGCACCCAGCCTGATGCGTAGCGCACCTCCAACGCGTAGCGCCTGAGTTAATTTGCACTGGAAAATGCGCACTGATGCGTAGCGCGCCCCCAACGCGTAGCGCGCCTCCTCTGATGCGTAGCGCGCCGCTGTAATTGCCCAATTCGCCCAATGAACTTTAAAATCGACTTGACAAGTATTCTCTTGAAGTGTTGAGAGGCAAATGAGTTACCAATGAGGAGGGAGGGACTTTTATAGGCTCACTTTTGAATTTAATTTGCCCAAAACCCACTTTATAATGTTTTTGAAATGACACTTTTTTGAATTAATTGCTGCTGACTTCTGGTTTCCTTTTTTCAAAATAAATTGGTTGAAATGATGATTTCTCTTGAAAATTTTTGCAGGGATAGCTTCTGAGATGTCTTGGCAAAGGAGACCAAGGCTGCATGCCAACTTTCGGAGAATTTGAACTTTTTACAAAAATGAGATAATGACCTTTGTCTTCAAAAATAGGGTTTTTGAAAACAAGGTAAAAATTAGCTGTACAATGATAAGAGTTATTAAAATGATGCTTTATGACGGACATCCCTCTGGCCTGCTGGTCCTTTATGACATCTCAAGACAAAGCTTGACTCAACCCTAGACCTAAGACCTTGACATTTAAAACAGGGAAATGACCTTGTGAAGATTTTATTTACTCAAGAAAACATGATCCAGCAGTGCCAAACAAGAGGGGAATAAAAGACATAAGCTTCTCCACCAGGGTTATGGCATGCCTAATGGGATGCAACATGATCACACTGATGAGACACCTAATTATGAAATGCAAAGAGTTTTGATCTCTGGTGGAGGGCTACTTGACCGACTCTAACAAAACCTTCACGAGCTCTTCCTCGCTTTCTCACGGAGGTGAAATAAAGGGGCTAGTTTCTATTTCTGCACTACCTTCATTTCTGTAGATCCTCCCACTTTGCATAGCCCCAAACATCAATTTATTTGCATAACCCGCTTTTCACACAGTAGAATCTTAATCCAAGTGTTCAAATATTTAACATACTTACCTCACGGTCCTTTGAGGAAGCGTCATTCCACCTCGCTATAGCTGACTGAAGTATCTACTGCGAACTCGGTGATAAATCCTCCTATAATTCAATCAAGCCACTGGTCCACAATGCATTTGATCTTATCTTCCGATGCTTCCAATATGAGCACCAACTCTGGAGTCCACATAATAGGTTTGTCGAGCCTACACCTTCCTTGACTGTCTGCTGCTTTGCGATCCACTCGTACAACTCAAAGGGGAAGGATGCAAAGAAAATTTCATGGATCTCCATATATAAGTAGAAATCTAACCACTCTTCAATCCCTTTCTTTGTCAGATTCTAGTGATACGACATTAGACATGTCTATGCAGATCTTGATCCCGGCAATGGAGCCATTTGTTGGCTTATTGGGCCCTGACCCAGGTTCAGAGTTAATTTAGCCAAACAAATCCCTGTACTGTTGGCCCTTTCGGCAACAGTTCGTGGAGCGTGGACTGAGGTCTCACCCGATGTAGTATGGGAGGGTGCTAGAACTAGGTTTCTGCACCTTGGAGATGTCTGATGAGTTCAAGTGGTCTGTGTTTTGACCCTACACACTGGTTGCTTCGTGCACCTTCCCGTACCTCGCAGCCTGATATATTGCCCTCGCACAACGCTACTGAGGGGCTGAACGTGGTACTTCTGTGTTATTAACCAAGCCCTTACTGGTATTCTAATGTTAGTTGATTATCTTTAGCCTACTTGCATGCTTTATGTTATACTTAACAACATAAACCATTCATACAGGTGCGTGTAGTAAATAAACAATATATTTTCAAATCATATCAAACATGCATTACCCAAGAACAGATACACAAAATTATGACAAAACTTCTCTTTATTAATTCCTTCCTTGGTTACAGACCCGACTTGCCCTTTGCAATCAACTACAGGGGTCCGCACACTCAGCTGTGGACTACTAGGCCTCTGCGCACTCAGCTGCAGAGCCTTCTCCTACTCTACGACCCAAAGACACACTTCAACTTATGACTCAGTTACTTAGACTCCTTTTTATCTCCTCTTATCTATCTCTTTTTACACTTAGAGCCTCGTTCTATTTATACAATCCCATGGTCCGCGGACCATGGGCAGGTCTATCTAGCTGACATTTCATTACAACACTAGGGCAGACAACCTTGTGACTCTATCACACTTTCATGCCCCGCGCTCGCAATTCATGGAGCTTTACAACAAGATTCGGTCAAAACTTGGGCTTTGAGCCCCAAAACATGCCTTGGGGGGATTCCATGCCCAACAACCATTACCACATCAACAAGATGCGTAACAAGAATGCTCATGGCTTGATTCCACTATGGGCATGTTTTCTTGGAATGATATTCTTGATCATACAAACAATATTGATATGTGCACATGTTTTTAATATTCAACACAACATTAGAGCTTTGTGCAAACTTAGCAGGTTGGTTGCTTCTATTGCCAAAAGTGGAAATCCTTCTAAAAAAGTTGAACTTAGGAGGCTTGCTGCTCATCGTGGTCTCGCTTGACCTTTGTTTCACTTCTGCCAACTCATTTGACAAAGTCTTGACAGTACGGATGAAGCTCTCAAGATCAATAATTTCTTTCTCTTTGGTCTTATTTATAGGGACCTAAGACCTTTTACTCGTTTCCTTGGAGTCTTTAGCTGGTTCATCATCTAAAATGACTCTAATCGTGTGCAAGCCCTTTTCAGCCACGATTGCCTCTTCATAATTTTTGGTCAATGCTTGTTTCACAGTTCTCTTTACAAACTGTGCAATACTGGTCGGAAAGGTAGAAGTGTAATAGTCGATGGTGATGGAGTCATGAGGTTTACTGTTTGCTGGGAATTTATTAAGAATGCGGTTAAACCTACGATTAAAATCTTTCACTTTTTCCTTTGGATCCATCTTGAGACTGGCCAACTCTTTCAATAACATGGCAAGGGTCTTGTTATTAACAAATTTCTTAAGGAAGATTTTCTTAAACCCCCTCTAGTTTTGGATGGAATTCAGAGGAAGACTATGATACCACACAACTGCTCTACCATCTAAGGTACACAGAAACAATCTACATGCTACATCATCATGGCGTACCTCAAGTATTTGCAGATGTAGGTTGAATTTTTCTAGATGGTCCTTTGACTTTATTGCTCTATCAGGGTCATACTTTGTTAGGAGATTTTCCGGATGCCTTGACATCTTATGTAACACACCCGGTAGTGCAAGTGGGCCCTAAGACATCCAGTCCAAATCTTGGTCTGCTATGTCCTCTTCACTATCTTGCCCTTCTTCTTCAGAGTTTGATTGGCCTTCTTCTTCTTCTTCTCTACCCAACCAATGGAAAGTATCGTCTAAGAGCACTACGTTATCACCGTCACCACCGTTGAAGGTTGGAGGTTATTATAGTTTTTTTGTGTTTTGTTTAGAGTCTGCTAACTTTTCAAGGGTGGTGAGAACCAACTCTTCAATTGTTGAAATCACTATCCTAGTAGGGGTGGTTTGATTCTTCTTCAGAAAATATGGAAGAGTTTCTATTCTAGCTATTAGTCCAATAACTCTCATGAAATTTCAGATGATGGGGTGGATGGCCTAGAGCTATTCGTATGTGAGTTCGTAAGGCTGTGCAGTCTCGGGCTAAGAAGAATTACCAACTTCAGGAATGCGTGCAAGGGAGTTGCTGGGAATGTTAATGCCTTAACTAGAGGAAGTAATTGGGCTTGGTGGGGTTATCATACATAAAATTTTGGTTGCCCTCCTTCTCACCAGAAATGTTGATGGTGATGAACCAACCAAAATTCAAGGGATCTCCCCGATGTGAAGTCCCAATTATACCTCACATCATTTGGTGTAGGAGTCCCATCTTGTATAAAGGCCTGATTGTCGAATCCTTAAATATTTTCCTTGGCTCTGACTGTCAGCAAGAGAGGGATGCAATGGTTTTTTTGAAAAGAAATAAGGTGTGCCTTGTGAGTGTTCAGTTGTAAATATGTCAAGGTTCTTCTATTGTGGAGAGGGGAGAAAATTGAGCCTCTAAGTGAGACATAGTAGTACCACCTGTTGAGGTGAAAACTCAACACCCATTTTTATCTTATTTATTTCAATTAATGTGCACCCTTTACGTAAATTTTGTCTAAATCACCTTTTAATATTTTTCATTTGGTTAAGTGTCCTACAATTTTGCTAGATTTTCTTTTTCTTCGGATTTCCATTTTGATTGCTTCACTATGTTCGATTTTCCACTGGCTTTCCATCGAATTTCATTTCATCTCATTTGAATGCACAGTTTGCAAATGACGCTTCTCCGAAGTTTGATAATTTTTACCGCGAGGGCTAAAAAATGTACAAAATGTATATTATGTTAATTTTTGTAAATTATTTGTAAATATTGATTCTTATCGAATTTTACTAATTAATTCATTTTTGCTAACGGTCCTACAAAATCACCACAACCAAATTGTAGAACAATTAAAATTATGTGTTTTTGGGATCTCGAAAGTCTTCCAATTCCCAGTTTTAAAAATTGTGAGGATCTAAAATCCCGAAATTACAAAGTGGCTATAGTTCATTTTGTCGGAATTTTAAAGTGGATGTAGTTCATAATGGAAGGGACCAACTCCAAGTGGGCTCCACTTCACCTTATACCCCCCAATACAACTATTCCTTACCACACATAATAATATCAGAAACCATATATCGGAGTTGCACTTTTAAAAAATTACAGTAAACATAAACCCCGATAAGCCCCACTCATAACGTCAAAGTCATATTAGAAAAATTTCATCAGAGTTCTATTATATTGTAACTGCCTTTCAAAGAATGTTATTATAAAACTCCTTCTCGATGTCCTTATCCCCGATACCGACTTTATTAATAGAATAACATTAAAGGGATTTTACCAAGGGTTATTACAAGACCTGCGCGCCTTTATATAAATAAATATAATAATTATCCTGTGCTCCCACAACTGTAATTTATTATATTGACACATTCATTATCGTAAGTTTTATCATGTGAAACCTCCGATACCTTCGATATTTCCATTAAATCTCTTTATCAGAACTCTTTATCGAAAGCCTTTTCCTAAAACCCCTGATACGATTCGTTCGATATGTTACCTCGAATATGATTCAATTCCTCCAATATGTGATATTTCGCTTGACCTCTGATGTTCTGATATCCATTCTTCCCAAGGTTCTGATGACTCTACCTCATGCTTCTCGATACTCTTCACACATTGGACCATGGGATTTTAGGCCATCATAACTTCATTTTAAAACTTCCGATATCACTTCATCTCCGATGTCCGATGTCCCTCATAGCTTCGACGGGCTTGGTTATAAAACATTGATTTGTATATTAAAGTTTGTATAAAGGTTTCTTAAAACATAGAGAATTTATTTCATATTAGTTATGTAATTGTGTGAATATAATATTATGACAATGTTAAATAATGTATTTGATTAATATAATGTTTAATAATTAAATTAAATTAATTTCTAATTATTATTATTATTATTTTTTTGTAAATAATTTAATTCATATGAGAATTATATTGGATTTTTTAATTAATTCAACCATTTTTTTAGTTTGTAATTTAATTTAATATTTTTCAATAGAATGTATATAATTAATTAACTATTAATTAATCTTAATTGTATATTTAATTAGAATTAGATTTTTAATTAAATTTTCTGAATTTTAGCCGAGGCAGATTTTTTTCCAGAATTCAAATTATTTTGGCACCTCATATTTGGAGGATAATCTAGGATGGTTAATTTGATAAAATATGGGGATGGTTAATTTTATAAAATTAACCATACCAAATTATCCTCCTCCTTCGATTATTACACTTCTGCCTTTCTGACCAACATTGAAAAGTTTGTAAAGAGAACTGTGAAACAAATATTGACCAAAAATCATGAAGAGACAATCATGGATGAAAAGGACTTGCGTGCGATTGGAATCTTTTCAGATGATGAAACAACTAAATACTCCAAGGAAATGGGTAAAAGGTCTTAGGCCTCTATAAGTAAGGCCAAAGAGAAAGAACTATTGATCTTGAGAGCTTGACCCGTACTGTCAAGAATTTGTCAAATGAGTTGGCAGAAGTGAAACAGAGGTCAAGCGAGACCACCACGAGCAACAAGCCTCCTAAGTTCAACTTGTTTGGAAGGATTGCAACTTTTGGCAGTAGCAACAACCAACCCGCTAAGTCTACGCAGAGCTCCAATGTTGTATTGAATATTGAAAACATGGGGACAAGAAAACACTATTTGTATCATCAAGAATCATTCCAAGAAAACATGCCCAAAGTGGAATCAACCATGAGCATTCTTGTTATGCATCTTGTTGATGCATCAATGGCAGAGGATTAGAGAGAGATTGCATAAGAAAAGCTAGAAGCTACTGTAACCGAAGAGACTTCGAGTGTAGGGCACATAGTAAATATATTCAATTGCATACTCATATCCAAAAATAATATTTCCGACAAACAGTCTCTGAGTGATGGTCTAGCCAAGAAATAGACCAACCGGTACATTTTGAGAAACTAAGGGCCAACTGCTACACCAGAGTTGATGAAGTAGAAAATGAAAGAAAATAAATTAAGAAAGATCATTCCACCCATCATCTTGGTACATAACACCCAGAGCAACTCTAGTAACCCAGCTATAACGAAAAGTTCTTCCATAAGTAGTAAGAATAAGACCAACATTCCGGAAGTCACAAACCAAGTTTCGCCCGCAGACTCTTTGACAATCCTTCCCACTGTATATTACAACATAGTTGATGACATGAAGAAGGTTCATGTGAACATTTCAATGTTTGAACTAACAAATATCATGAGCCAACAGTACATGCTCTTACGTGAAGTTGGGAAGTCTGCAACAGGTAATGATGCTTCTTCTAACAAGGGTTCTAGTACGTATTATGGTTTCCTCGAATCCGTACTTAATAATTTAACAATGGATGAAAATACATTATGGCCCCCTTTTTTTTTAACTTTTGAAATCTTCAATTTCAATGTACACAATTTCTTGGTTGATTCTGGTGCATCAGTGAACGTAACGGGGTCATTATTTATCACGAAGAAAATCAACGCAAAATGGGACAAAAAAAATGCATAAATTATTTAGCTTGTCAAAACTCATGTCCATGTAGTTGATGAACTCAGAGATGTGATTATCCATTTATCATTTGATGAGCGAGTCCACCAATGTATCAACATATTGATTATGGACATTCCAAAAGCATATGGAGTGTTGTTGGGTAGAGATTGGTCCAGCAAGCTATAAGGGTACTTTGCTATAGACTGGTCACATTTATGTCTTTCGTATCAGGGCAGAAATAATCAGATCTAGGTGAATTTAGAGAGATACTTGAAACATACTATCACTCCCTTGAATGGATAGAATGAACCTGTGGCTTTCGTAGAAATTATCTTCGACAATTGCTCGTAAGTTCTACGAAAGCCACATGTTCATTCTGTCCATTCAAGGGAGTGACAATATGTTTCAATTATCTCTATGAATTCACCCATATTTGATTATTTATGACCTTATACAAAAGTCATAAATGTGACCAGTCTGTAGCAAAGTACCCTTGCATATTGCTAGACCAATCTCTACTCAACAACGGTCCATATTGTTTCTGGGAAAACTAGTATTCCTAAAGAATGCTAGCCCTCTAGGTTTGGTAGCTACCCTAGAAACAACAATTTAAAGCAATTCAATGATTTCTTCTCTGTGTAACAGATAAGATAAAGATAATAGAACCAACTTGGAACTTCTGCTTGATCCCTTGCTTGATCTCTCTCCCCCTTGACAGAACCCGCAACTCCTCCCTGCACTTAACACGCTTGGAGAGTACCTGCACAAGTACAACAACAAAGAACCGTCAAAGCATTGTGATCTATTACAACATAAACATTACAGAATCAGATATATAATGAACAAATGATGGCATTCACAATTACACAATCATATGGGAGAAAACTTGAAGAGCTTTATTGATAGAAGGGAGAATTACAACCCAGTTGTTTGATCCAGCATCATCCTCCCAGCTTCAATCCTTCTTCACCTCATGAAATAGCAAGATCACTCCAACAAGAATACAATGCTCTCTCCCCAATTACAAACTATCAACACTTACTTGCAATTTACAACATTTTAGGCTTTAGATCTCTTGGATGAGGGATCCATTTATAGATGTGTGCAAGGGTGTGAGTCATCCATGGGGTTTGATTAGTGTCATTCCAATTGTTACAATTGGTTCCACAAGAGAAGGGATAATTGAAGGTTTTAGATCCCTTATGCATCCTTGGGCGAATTTAGAGAGGCAAGCACAGGAGAAGTTTCTAGAAGATTCCATGAGCATCCACTTAGCAAACTATCTCAGACATTTGTCCATCCTCGCCCATCGCACCCTATAGAAGGCCTAAACAGTATTCATCAAACCGTGGTAGTGTACCACTCAGTATGCATCAGACTTTGCCAGTGGAGTAGTCAGTATGGTTCGATTTAGGCAATTTCTGGATGGTTTCTCAGATGGAACTTTTGGAGAATGATGTATTCAGATGACTATGTTCCTTTATGGTATGAAAAAAATCTTTTAGGGGTTGATGAGCCCTAATACATCGGCATATAGGTTTGGGGTTGATGTGCCCAAATATGTCTATAACAGTTGCCCCCTAAAGCATGAGGTCGTAAATATTCATGTAGGGTGAAATGCTTTATCATGAGGATTCGAAGTTTCAAACTGGAAGGTGACCTGCATAAGTTACAATACAATACATCATCATAATATAATTTTCATGATCTAGCTGAGGGAGGCATTCCCATGCTCAACTTTATAAATTCATTCCATGTACATAGATCAGATAGTCGTCTACAGATACAGATTGGTGATTCTTCAGATATAGAGTCATCATCCATGGTTAGGATGACCATCTGTGTAGAGCCTTTGTACATTTGATGTTTTTATATCCCTGAATATACCGCAACCCGGATGGATAAAACTAGATCTGAGGTCTTCAAACTCATTCAATCTTCGCTCGATGTACAAGTCAATCCATGTGAAGAGATGTTCCGAAGTCAAACATGGAAAGACATCGCCTAATTACCAGCCAATGATGTGAGCTATTAACAGATGTGAGAGGTATCACCGATAATGATAATGACCCTCAAGGTATTACAGTACAATTCATGTGGTGTGAATATATGATCTGATGTCGAACACCACGCAAAATATTTTGGTTGAAGGCCATTGATGCCAACCTGTCGCCGGAAGTGAGAAACATGCCATTGATGTATACAAGCTTCAAAACACTGAAAGGGTTGTTTCTAAGTAAACTTCTCGGATAATGAGCTAATATCGACAAGAAGTGACTCATCGTAGGAGGGCCTTGATGTATCCCACATCTACGACATGAAATGAAGCAAATTATTTTTTGGAGGTGAAAAATGCACTGATGACACAAGGTTCAGGAATGGCGGTCATGAAAAAATGAAGGTTGGAGGTATTGCGGTGGATGAGACATTAACTGGATTGTGATTTTTCAATTGAATGACTTCTCTTGAACATGTCAGCGAAACTGAGATGAATTGGTAGCGTTAACCCCAAAATATGGATGGTATGAAAGACCAATGGTGAGATGACCGGTGAACGAAATAACCCAACCCAACTCAATATTGCAGATGAAGTGAAAGTGTCATGTTTAAGAGCGACTTGCTACCATAAATTATTCAAGTTTTTTCCCTTTTTCCCCAGTCGTTGCTGACTAGTACCTCTTTATTTTTTTCAAGCTTGAGGAGGATAACATATGCTTGTTCTATAATTCGCCCTTCAGGCAAACTTGTCGCTATTCAATGTTTCAAAGAGTCTAGCGACAGTGAAACTCGGTCTCGTCTAGAATGGACAAGTTTGTCAATATTGTTTTAACAAGTTTAATGACAAGGATAACTCTATCCTTTTCATGTTTAGAGAGTTTGAAAAGGGATGAAAATAAAACTCCATAAGTTCTTTTTCGTAAAATAATCCCTCAGGTCCGAAAAAGGATAAAATACTACAAAAGGGATGAATTTTCCAAACCACTTTAACAAGCTGAAAAAGACAAGTGCTTGACAATCTTTTCATATTTAATGAGTCTAAAAAGGGTTTAAAGAGGACTCTATTTTGAGGAACGAGTGGTGTCTAAGGTAGCAACTGGTTCCGGTGATGTTGGAACCTCTCAAAACATGATGATTTCTGTGAAGAGACTGGCTTAATAAGACCACTCATTGCAACTGCTCCTCAAAAAGGGTAAAACAACCAAGTGAGAGCGTATGATCAGCCAAAGAGATGGTGGCGATGGATGTACACAACCAAGGCTCAAAAGGTTGATAGAATGGAAATCACAAGGGTTAAAACTTTAAAGTGGGTTCATTTTTAGACAAGCTTGAACCATGGGGAACTATGCTTGGATTCGGTTTCATGTTTACACAAGCTTGAAACGAACAAACTATGCTTGGTTTTAGTTTCTTTTTTACACAAGCTTAAAACGGAAAAATATGCTTGAATTCAGTTTCATTTTTACACAAGCTCGAAATGACAAAACTATGCTTGAATTCAGTTTCATTTTTACACAAGCTCAAAACGACAAAACTATGCTTGAATAAATGGTTTTCATGCCCCTAGCATGATGAAAAGGAGAGTCTCTTGTAACCAAATGGAAAATCATTGCGGTGAAGCAGGACGGTTATCCAACGCCTTCTTGGTTTCATCCAGAATAGACAAAGGTGAATGGTGTGATAGACCAATCACATAACCTACAGGGAAAGTTATCTTTGCCATTAGGTGTATGCCCCCCAAGGTTCATTACATTCACCAAACTACTCATGGCTATCAGGTGGATGGAATGAAGGTTCAAGTGATACCATTGATGTAAATGGACCATTTAGGGATGATGATTGACTTGGAGCTATGTTTGGACCGGGAAATGAAAGCTGGTCAATGGTGAAAATCTTGCCTTTATGCGGTAAATGCATCACTCGGAAGAGTGTTGAAACAATAGCTTCCATGTTCTAAACATAGTCATGCCCAAGAAGTAAATTGTAATCTAAAGGTCCTGGGACTACCATCACGTTCAGATAAATGATCTTTTCTCTCAAAGTAATAGGTAACTTAGGAAGGATCCCTAACGGTCGACTGGTTCCTTTGTTAAAGCCTAATAGATTCTGTGTTACAGGCATAAGCGGTGGCGAACCAAGCGCTTTCCAAGTAGTTGAGGAAATGATACTCACTGATGCACCTTCATCTATAATAGTGCCAGACACGATCATTTTACAAACTTGTACTATGATCTGGAAAGGTACATAGGAAGGAAGGCGGGATCTTTCTTGTCAATTCCAATCAAAGGAAGTGACTAGACTACTTGGAGGGGGTACCGAAGAAACGGGAGAATTAACTCCTTGAGTTACGAGAACTGGAGGATTTTCCTCTTGTCTTGAAGGTATAGGTGGATTTCCCCCAAGCTCATTAGAATCCAAAGTAACAAAAAGAACTTGAACGGTATCATTTTCCCTCTCTTCGGGAAAGGTATGGTTAGCTGAAGGTGAAATTGGGTCAACTGTTACCTTGACCTGTTGACTTTGGTCGGGTATAGACTCATAAGTTCACCTTCAGAGGGAGTGGTTTCGGCCCATGGTTGATTTAAGTCAGTCGGTTTTTCAACTAGTGTAGGACTTAGGGAGAGTTTCCTATAATCAGATGGAAGTCGCTGCGGTGAAGCAGGATGGTTATCCAACACTATTTTGGCTTCATCCAAAAAAGGACAAAGGTGAAGGGAATGATTACCTTCACATAACCTACATGGAATCCTGTCCTTTCCCTTTTTTCCATGAACTTTACTATGACTAGTTGATGGTGTGTTACCAACATAATCTCCATAGGTTGATGACACGGGATGGTGTGAACGGGAAGACCATTCTTTCAAGATCTGAGGAAAGTAAGGACAGTCTTGATGAAAATGGTCTCCCGCACAAATTATGCATGGATATTTATCTTTGGGAAGTTTAATGGACGGATTTTCATTAGGTGATGCATTCAAAGCAATGGTTGCTTGGTTGCCCCCTTGCTGAATTGGCTTCTTCTTCTTCTTCTCAGCCACTTGGTTACTAGTATCACTACTTTCACCAAGCGAAGAGGAAGAAGGGGAGGGAGAAACAAATGAGGAAGAAGGCAAAGGGTTAATTTCAGGTTCAACTAGAGGTGTACTCAATTGTGGAGAAATCACAGAATTTTGAACCACAGAGGTTGAGAATAGCCATACTGGCAGGCTAATGGTAAGTCCCGGAAGGGACAATGTAGCCATATAAGGAGCACCAATATTTCCCCAAGAAGGAAAAGGACTAGGATTTCCCTCAAAAGGGATTCCTTGATCAGTGGACTCCGGATTCATCACCATATGTCTCAACCTAAGATCAATTAAGGAACAAGGATGTTATTCCAAATTCAATTAATTTTAATGACGCTTGGAAACAACTTTGCTTTTTCAGTTTTTAACAGTCGAGAAAAAGCTAAAGATGACTCTAGTTTCCTTAGATTTTTAATGAGCTTGAAAGGATAAGT
This sequence comes from Pinus tabuliformis, assembly GCA_031772625.1. Classification (NCBI taxonomy): domain Eukaryota; kingdom Viridiplantae; phylum Streptophyta; class Pinopsida; order Pinales; family Pinaceae; genus Pinus; species Pinus tabuliformis. Next base: position 1,430,995,512 of record CM062804.1, on the reverse strand, counting down.
GCTCAGATGGACCTTTTCTTTTAAAGAGTCGAAAAGGAATGAAAGTGACTACTTTGGAATATCTAGACAGAGGGATTACCAAACCAATCACAAAACTACAATATACACCTTGGTGATAAATTAAAGAGAAATTACCAAGGACTTATGTACGACATTCAATATTCCCGAATGCTGTGTTTAGTGCATTGCGATCAATAAGGCGACAGACTCAGCTTCCTATGGATAAAGGATTTAAGCCTATTGTGGTATCCCAATATATATGTGAAGGTACGGGGAGAGAAATTCTGTGCTAGCACTTGTCATATCAAGGAGGAGGAATCACCCAACCTTCAATGAAAACTATAGCCACTAGTTTTAACGACGCCGAAACACGTCACTAGCCTAGACCTCTAGATATGTTGCGTTAAGTTCCAAATCATTGTTAGGTTCATTGAAATTCATTTTAAAGTTGATCTTGCTTATAGTTTTCCTTCAAATGGTTCACCGCGTGATGATGATCTGAAATTCCTAAGATGAAATCTACAATGATAAAAAATCTTTGTTTATTTTCAGCAATGAAAATCCTAGCTACTAGGGAAAGAAAATAACAGTGCTTTTAAGCAAAGAAAAAAGAGCACACACTAGTGCATTTTCCTAAATCCTCTTTGCGCATGAAAACCAAAAAATTCTAAATGAAAATGCATGTATTTGTTTTCGTTCTCCTTAAAGTGAAAGATGCAAAAAGGAAAACTAAATGCAACAAAGATCTGAAATATTTCACTCAAAATGACATTTTCGACAATTTTTCCTTCAAAAGAGAAAGGAAGAATCTAAATGACACTTTCAATTTTGAATAAAAATTCTTTGGACACTTCGAATATAAATAAATCAAATCAAATGCATCAAGAAAATTTCAATCGATTATCAAGGGAAGGAAGAATTCATGACACTTCTCTTTTCGACAAAAAAGACAATTACGAAACTTTTTGTACAAAAGCGACAAATCGATTTAAACAACTTTTCGACAAAGGATTGTAAATGATAAAAAATTACACAAAAAAATTCACTAATTCTAATGTAATTGAGACTGATCTAAGTGATACAAGTAAGCTTCAGTAAAGAGGCACTGTTCATATACAACAAAACAACCAAACAAAACTGAAAACAAGGTCAAAACCCTCAATTTCTAGATGGAAAAAGAGTTGAGTCAATCGTCGCACATAGGCTTCACAGAATATGAGATGCATTGCACTTACTGCACTCGGGAGGTGCTATGCATACTGAGCCACAGTGGGAGACAATGCGATGGTCCAGGGAGCGCAACTGAAATGGGTTTTGGCTCAAATGTGGAGCTGTTTTCAATGAGTTAAGGTGGGTTTTGATGAACAATGATGAGAAAAGTATGATGGAATGTCTTGAGAGGTTATTGAGCTACCAAAATGGCATATAGATGTGCTTGCAAGTCAAATGTTTAATTCATAAACTAAACCAGATATTGATTGAAGCAACATTCATCTAAATTGCAAAGCAAGAGTAGTTCGAAAGCTACCTGGCTGACTTCAGGCTCTGTCTATAGTTTATCAAATTGAAAATAAAACAAACAATAACAACAAACAAACATCTATCCGTTCCCCAATGGAGTCGCCAATTTGTTTCTGGGAAAGCTAGTATTCCTAAAGAATGCTAGCCCTCTAGGTTTGGCAGCTACCCTAGAAACAACAGTTTAAAGAAATTCAATGATTTCTTCTATGTGTAACAGATAAGAGAAAGATAATAGAACCAACCTGGAACTTCCGATTGATCCCTTGCTTGATCTCTCTCCACCTTGATAGAACCCACAACTCCTCCTCGCACTTAACACGCTTGGAGAGTACCCGCACTAGTACAACAACAAAGAACCGTCAAAGCATCATGATCTATTACAACATAAACATTACATAATCATGTATATAATGAACAAATGATGACATTCACAATTGCACAATCATATGGGAGAAAACTTGAAGAGATTTATTGATAGAAGGAAGAATTACAACCCAATTGTCTGATCCAGCATTATCCTCCCAGTTTCAATCCTTCTTCACCTCATGAAATAGCAAGATCACTCCAACAAGAATATAATGCTCTCTCCCCAATTACAAACTATCAACACTTACTTGCAATTCACAACATTTCAGCCTTTAGATCTCTTGGATGAGGGATCCATTTATACATGTGTGCAAGGGTGTGAGTCATCCATGGGGTTTGATTAGTGTCATTCCACTTGTTACAATTGGTTCCACAAGAGAAGGGATAACTGAAGGTTTTATATCCCTTATACATCCTTGGGCGAATTCAGAGAGGCAAGTGGCACAGGAGAAGTTTCTAGAAGATTCCATAAGCATCCACTTAGAAAACTGTCTTGGACATTTGTCCATCCTCGCCCATCGCACCCTATAGAAGGCCTAAATAGTATGCATCGCACCCTGGCAGTGTACCACTCAGTATGCATTGCACTTTGCCAGTGGAGTAGTCAGTATGGTTCAATTTAGGCAATTTCTAGATGGTTTCTCAGACGGAACTTTTGGGGAATGATGTATTCATATGACTATGTTCCTTTAGGGTATGAAACAACTCTTTTAGGGGTTGATGAGCCCTAATACATCGACATATAGGTTTGGGGTTGATGTGCCCAAATATTTCTATAACACATATGCTTCTGGAAAGTCCATAATAAATATGTTGATACATTGGTGGACTTGCTCATCGAATGATATATGGATAATCACCTCTCTCATATCACTAACTGCATGGACATGAGTTCTATCCACCTGAATAATTTGTGCATTTTTTTTGTCCCATTTTGCGTTGATTTTCTTAGCAACAGATAATGGCATTACGTTCACCGATGCACCAGAATCAACCAAGAAATTTTGTGCATTGAAATTGTAGATTCAAAAGTTAACAGAAAAGGGGGGCATAGTGTATTTGCTTCCATTATTAAAGAATTAAGTGAAGATTCGACAAAACCATAATACATACTAGAACCCTTGTTAAAATAAGCATCATTACTTGCTGTGGATTGCCTAAGTGCATGTAAGAGGATGTCCCATTGGCTCATGATATTTTTTATTTAAAACATTGAAATGTTCACACAAACCTTCTTCATGTCGTTAACTATGTTTTAATCTACAACAGGAAGGATTTCCGAAGTGTTTGGGGACGAAACTTGGTTTGTGACTTCTGAAATTTTGGTCTTATTCTTACTACTTATAGAATCACTTTTCATTGTAGCTGGGTTACCAGACTTGCTCTGAGTGTTATGTGCCGAGATGATGGGTGGAATGATCTTTCTTAATATATTTTCTTTGATATTTCGTTTCATCAACTCTGGTGCAGTAACCGACCCTTGGCTTCTCAAATTGTACCAGTTGGTCTGCTTCTAGGTTGGACCATAGTTAGAGGCTTTATGTTGGAAATACTCTTTTGGTCTATGAGTATGCAATTGAACATGTTTACTGCATGCCCCACACCTGGAGTCTCTTTGGTTGCAGCAACTTCTGGCTTCTCTTTTGCAGGCTCAGTTTGATCCTCAACCATTACCGCATCCAAGTTGCGTAACAAGAATGCTCATGGATTGATTCCACTGTGGGCATGTTCTGGGAATGATATTCTTGATGATAAAAATAGCATTGGTTTGTGCCCATGTTTTCAATATTCAATACAACATTGGAGCTTTGCGCAGACTTAGTGGGTTGGTTGCTGCTGTTGCCAAAATTTTCAATCCTTCTAAACAAGTTTAACTTAGGAGGCTTGCTGCTCATGGTGGTCTTGCTTGACATTTGTTTCATTTCTTCCAACTCTTTTGACAAAGTCTTAACAGTACGGGTCAAGATTTCAAGATCAATAGTTTCTTTCTCTTTGGCCTTACTTATAGAGGCCTGAGACGTTTTACCCATTTCCTTGGAGTCTTTAGCTGGTTCAACATTTGAAATGACTCCAATCGCGTGAAAGTCCTTTTCAGCCTCGATTGCTTCTTCATAATTTTTAGTTAATGTTTGTTTCACAGTTCTCTTTACAAATTATGCAATATTGGTTGGAAAGGAAAAAGTGTAATAATCGATAGAGGATGATAATCTGGGATGGTTAATTTTATAAAATCCCACAATAGCTCACTGGAAAGCTAAGAGAGAGGAGGATAATTTGGGATCTTTAATTTTATAAAGTGTCATCATTTAATGACCCACGAATCCAACAGAAGGAAAGTGATGGATTTGAAACAAATTTAATTTTTTTTATGTTGATTTGGGCAATTTTTTTTAGCTTTGGAAAATTTTTGTTACTAATTACTCCTCTAGCATTATTCAAAATCAAATAAAACTCAACAAAATAAATCGTATCTTGAAATTTATTTGGATTTTAATTTATTGTTTTATTTTTAACAATTTGTTGAGAATGGATTTTTGTTTTCTAATTTGTTCATCAAATCTGTTTTAATTTCTAAATTTCAATTGATTGTGGCAAGAGAGAAGTTGAGGAGATGAAGAAGAAAAGATTTTGATCAATAGAATTGCTCTAGCAAGAGAGGAAATAAAATTTTGGCCAATCAATTTATTGGAGCAAATTTATTCTCCAACAATTCTCTCATTTTAATTATTTTTTGTAATTATAAATTGAGCTTTTGTTGAATGAAGTAAGAGGTTCCAGATCTAAAACTTGGGGAGAAAATTATCTGCAAAGAGAGGGATTTTTGCACTACTGTAGGGAGAAATATTTTTGTAGAGAATTAGCTAAGTTTGGGCAAGACTTATGGAGATTAAAAGAGATGTATTTCAGCTCTGAAAATTTCATGCTATCATGAAATTTTCTAAGAATTTCATGTACTCAAAGGCTGTAATCAGATATTTAATTCTTGTACACTACTGTCAGAGATAGAGGCTGATTGGTGGTCTATATTTAATAAAATTTGTGGCAATTCTTGATCCAAATAAGTATGTGTTTTTTGAGCTTTTGCATTATTGTGAATTCATTTAAATACATGCTTGTTTTAATCATTTGAAAACTATCTTTTAATGATGGATCTAATTGTTGTCAAGTTAAATTCTGAATTCAAATAGATAAACATAACATACTTGTTAACTATTTAGCAAATTCATGTCAAGTTTATCTTGGTTTTAATAATGATTGTTTTATGAGAACTATTTCCTTAATGCAATCATATCCTTTTAGTTTGAATTCATTTTATTTGAATTTGGATGTATGTGTACTAGAGATGTGATGACTATTCATCAGATAGCTGAATACCTATACTTGCTTGAATTAGTAATAAGTCTCGGAACTATTTCTTTGGATATTGACTTTATTTTTATTCCAAGTTCAAAGCTGGTCCAAATCCCTTTTTATTTTTCTCTTGGTTGAGAGGGGACCTAATCCTTCTTTCAATCGAGATAAATTTAGGATTTATTTTATGTTATTTAGAGTATATTTGCATTTAGTTTTAATTATTGCATACTGGAAGTCCTCTTACATAAGGGGCATATTTTAGAGTGGCTTGGGTGGGCCATTAATTCAACTTAAGGATCACTTTCTTGCTTGATCTCAGCAAGAGGGATGATCTGATGTCTCTTCTCTATTGGCAACTAATAAACACATTATAAGCCAACATAATAGGAGATAGGGTAATCAAACCCAATTGAACAAGTCAGAACCACCATTCCAAACATAAAATGGGCCACTTTAAGTTCCCGACTAGGTGGTCTCCCTTATAATGTTTAATGGTCATTTTGGGCCAACAACATTTTTGGCACCGAAAGTAGGGCCTGGCAATTTGTTGTCTTTTGGAGTTTTTGTATTTTAAAGTTTTATTTTAATCACAATGGCTCCTTTGAAACTTCCCCATTGGAGTTGTATCTCTGGATGTGCATCTGCCAATACTCCACCAGAAATAGTAAGACATTTGTCAAAGGTAAAATTTAACGGTAATAAGAATGCTTCTGCAATTGATCATGCCTTGCAATTTATTCTAAATTTTTCAAATTTTGCTTTTCATCATATTGATGATGGTATTTTGTGTAGGATTTTTACTCTTGCATTCTCAGGAAAAGCCAGATGATGGTGTCAATCTCTTCCAATTGCCTCTATTCTTAGTTTGGATCAATTTATCACAAAGTTGCTTTATGAATTCGATGGTTGTGATTATAAACATGTATGTGATGAATTTGAAGATTTATGAAGGTTTGAAAATGAATCTTTTACGGATTTTACTGTTAGGTTTTGATTAAATTTCTTAATATTCAAAGTTGAAGATAAACCTTAAAAAATTGAATTGATGGATTTGTTTGAATATGTTTATTCCCTTACATTCCAAATCCAAATGAGACAATTACAAGATTTGATGAATCTTCTTCAACCTTTATTAATATAATTGAGAATTCTAATATGGAGGTTCATACCAAGCATGATGAAGTTGCCTCATTCATGTGTGATCAATTCCTTCACTTAGTACACACCTATTATATCATTAATAATGATCATAATTCTCTCTCCCATGTCAATGAAATACAACCACGAAGCATGGAAAATTCTGCTAATCAACCGCAATAGACAATTATAACAAACTTGAACAAATAACTGCCACGAAATCAGAAAATCAACATGAAATTAATTCAGAAAATCAATCAATGAATCAATAAACAAAAGTAGAAATCAAAGGTTCTAATATGCAATATATGGTAGGAATTTCTAAATTTGATCATGTTGATCAAATGCCAAATTCAGGGCAGCCAAGCAACATTCCTCAAGAAAGCATAAATAGACAAATGAATGGTCATGGATTTGAAATTTATAATGAAGAAAATGTACAAGAGTATGCAAACACAGATATTTTCAGATTGATAATTTTTAACTCACATTTCTCTCTTTATCCTGATAATTTCGTTGATAGTAATTTATCCCCTCTTTGCATTAATTTTGTTCTAGAAAACAGAGAGGCCGGTATTAATGAATTCCCAATCAATTTTTATCAGTATAGAGAATCATTTATTGATAATTCTTCCGACATTGCTGAACATGTGGTCAATATTCCTTCTTGTCTTGATATATCAGATGGGAATGAACATAATCCTAGTGAATGTCATGAAGTTATTTATGATGATTACTTTGACATTGAGGATGTTGATCTATCTTCTTCTCAATCAAATCCTCATGATCAAAGTCTAATCACATTCGAAAATGAAGAACACTCTAACTCAAAAATTGTTCCAAATAGTTCTCATTTTCAAACAATGAATCATCTTCCTAATTTCAACATTCAAGAATCCATTCCAATTTATGATTCTTATGACGATCAAGTTCTCACTCTTGTTCATAATCCATAATAGTTATCTCTCCCACAAGTTATTTCCAATGATCCTTCTAATTCTACTATTTTGACAAGTGATTGTAAGAACAAAATTACTTCAAATCAGTCCTAATTGTGATGTAGCATTAATTTTAATAATAGTGTAATCTACAATTTGATTTTATTATTTTTCCTTAATTTTTTTTGTTTGTTTTTAGATTTGTTTTCTATTAGCATTTTATTTTTATTTTTATATGTCATTTGTTGGCATATTAAGCAATAAAATGTTCAAAATTCACAATGTGCATTACTAGAAAATGAAGAGGAATCACAAAATTCAGATCATGACCATCAAGAGATGATGATCTTCCAATTCCATTTGATGGTTATGTCTTATCAGCTTACTTTTCCTTCTAGAGTGCATTTTCAACATGAATCATCTCTTTTGAATACATTGATTCAATATGTCTAGCCTCTTAGTTTAACCAATGATCTTTCAATAGATTCATTAAGCTCCCATCCGAATTTCATTGATCCATTTCAAAGATGTTTGGAAGCTTCATGTTCACCAAAGATCATTAATAGTTTGTTTTATGTACATAACACTAATGGTTGTTTGACCTCTCTCCCATTTGACTTCTTCCTATCTCCAATGAATACTCATCCATATTTTTATGATCCCATAGAGATTTGGTTGGAAGAATATTTTCAGGAGAGAATGTTTGTAAGTAAACTGATTGCAAATAAGTTTTTTTTATAAATATGTTAGTAGTTAGTGTACATACTACATTTAGATTTATTTCCATTGGTTCAATTGTAATTGTATTTTTGTTACTGATGTGTGACTTGTACATATATGCAGGAAATAAAATATTTGATTGGTTACATTGGAAGTATGACTATACCTAGTCATGTTTCCTTTTCATGTAGTTAAGATTAGAAATAGATTAATTTAGATTTAGATCCCTTTCCTGTTTGTATTTATTTCATTACTACATTTTTTTAATAAACATATAATGAGCCTATGCTATTTCCTTTTTATTTACTTCATTCTCCAACAAAGAGTATTCAAAAAGTGTGAGTTCTTAGATTATGCTTACACAATGCTTTCTTATTCTTCTTGGTGAAGCTTCATCATATTGTTAAAATTTTGTAAAGAAAATTAGGAATAATGAAGTTCCAAAGAATCTTTATAGCCAAGCGCTCTTGAGAAATTCAATTTTCAATTCATTAAGCATTACTATATGATCAATTTTCCCACTCTTGTTATTATGAAGTAGATGCAAATCAACAACTCATTATTTAATAATGATTTTAGGTTGAATAGTAGATGATTTTGAACATATGCAAATTTTGAGAAATGCATGGGAGAACTTGAAGATTCGTGAGGTAAACTTGCAATCAATTTTCTTCCAGGTATGCATTCACATGTTCATCTTCATTTGTTGTCAATTTCTCTTTTCATTAGTTTACTTCTTATTTCTATTTTTCTTCTTTTGCAGGTCTTCATTGGCTTGATCTAAAGACTTGATTTTTATTAATTATCTTTAGAAATAAGCAAGCAACTAGTCTTTTCAAATTCTCAACATGTTTAGGGAAGTATTTGTTTTCTTATCATAATTTTTGGTACTTTGTATTTGTGCTTCTCTACATGTTTCCCTTTCTTTGCAAATTTAGTGATATGAGTCAATAATCATAATTCTGCCTCTTGTTGATGCAACTAAAATTAAATTCTTGACTCTTTCTTATTTAGTTTTGTCATAAGCAAAGGAAAATCACACAAATTGATTTTTGTAGCAAGTTATAAAATGATCCTATCTGTCTTTGCTTATTCTAAATCTTGCGTTTTCCAAGTTTAGTTGAACCTCTGCATTGCACTCATCCACTTTAGTCACATTTTCTTCTTCTGAGATGATTCAGAGCCTCTATCAGGTAAATCTTGGAATCTTGATCCTTTTCTATTGATTCTTTCGAGATTTCCATTTCTCTTTTAACCTTTTAATTTCTTGAATTAGTGAGATATCCTATTATATAATATTGTTGGCCTCTTGTCAATTCATACATTACTATATAGTCTGACTTATCATTATATTCACATGGAGTCCTCTTTGCTTATCTCTGTATCTTTATGTTTACTTCCATGTTACTCTGATATTCAAAATCTTGGATGCATTTTTAATTATAATTTAGTCAAACTTCCAAGCATTCATTTCTCCGGATGATTCTGTGAATTTAAGGATATACATTCTTCATGGTGTGTGCACTTGGGCCTCTTTTTACTCTTCATGGAAATCTTCTTGGCTAATGAGAAATGCATCACCTGTGGCTTGCCTACATTTTCATCTTTATCTTACTATCATATGCTCATCCCATCATCATGATCATCTTTTAGTATGCATCTTTATTTTATTTTCAAATACACTTTTGAGCAACCACTATGATGATGCAACCAATTGGTTAATTTTTTTGGAATAGGTAATGGTATTGGATCATGATTAGTTCATGTTTGAATTCTATTTTGTTAAAATTTTTAATATATCACTCCATATTTAGCATGGAAATTTGAAGCCCTCTTTATATACACATATGCACCACATAGACTGAGACTCGGCCTTGATTTTTGAGAGTTTATGAAAATCATGGTGTTGACATGAAATCTGAAATATAAAGAGAGAAATTGCTGTTGCAATTCATAGAAAAGTACATCTTCATTTTCATTTCTGATGGATATGATTTCTTCTTCCGACTCCTTGAATATGAGACATCATTCTTCTAGTTTTACTGCTTGCTTTAATTTAGACTTAATAAGTTATGATTTTGGGCCAATGAAATTTACATAACTTCTTCATGTTTTTACTTCCAATTAAAAAGAAGAGGTTATCTTTTGTTGGAAAAGATGATATCTCTTAGGTAAGATCAAACAACATTTTCCAATGGTAAGTTTCATATGCTCACTTTCTTTCATTCATTTCCTTTTCTTTACATTTAGTTCCAAATTAGTTTTTAGTTTTGCTGATATATTTCTGTTTTGCAGGACCTAAAGAGTTGCTTTTCACACCCCTGTTGACTCAGATTTGATAATTAGTCTCTTTTGTTTTTTATGCTTTCAAAATTTTGGAGAAGCAGTAATGATCCTCATAAAATCATATAAATTGGAGAGTTTCTAAACCTTTAATCTGTTTCTTAAGCATTCCTTTTATAAAAAAATGTTAAGATGATTTTATGCATAATTTGCTTTCAAACAAGAAAATTTGTAGCAGGCAGAGACTTCTCATTTGGGCTGAATTTTACCTCATAATTGCTTTTCACCTTTTTAGTTTCAAAGCCTAATTGCTTGTAACATTGCAAGATAAAATTCATTAGATTCTCAACATGAAATAAACACACACATTCTTATCTTCTTTTAATCTTTTGTTGAGACATTTATATAATTAGTTTTGTTGGGTTTGTATTTAATTTGGGCATTTCTTTCAACTTTTCCTTTCTCATTTTGACATGTTTAGAGTTGTTGCTTTCCTCTTTCATTTCAATTTCAATTTATTTTTCACTTTCGTGATTGGTTATGGTTTGATTTTGGTGACTCCAGTAACATTTATGTGAAAGGCCTTCTTCTCACCCAATAGTGGTTGACAAGCATGGGAAATCTTTACTCTATGTATTCAATGAATTTAATTTATTATTAAAGGTGTATGAATTTACAGGGTAAGTTCCTCAGACAGAACACCAAAGGACACCACTCACAAATAGATCACAGATTAGTACACCAATTTTCTTGACGTGGTTAAAACCCTCAAAGAGGGAAACAGTCCATGGCTTGAGCCAACGTGGCCACTTCATGCAATTTATTAATAAAAGAATGAAAATTTACATAAGTTTCTCTCATGAACGGTTACTCTACAATTGACCCTCCATGCTCTTTAAATAGAGATCATGGACCAATCTGGTATTAAGCCACAGATCAAGTGTCAGTAATACCGAGGAGAGAATAAACCGTTGGATTGTAAGTTACAAAAGTACATAGTAAAGAAACACACTTTACCTAACTCTACAGTAGACCAAGTTATACTTAACTATTTCCTATGTGTCGGAATATCCTAACATCCCCCCTTAAGAACAACTTGGGATAGGATTGAAGGATGTATAAATATTACACAATAGGAGAAGGAAGGAAGCATTAGAGCCTATCCCCCCTTAGTGACAACTTCCTGAACTCCAACCATAAATCAAATTTTAGTAAACTTCGCCTTTGTGAGAGCCTTTGTAACGATGTCTGCAACTTAATCATCTATTGAACAATATTGCACTTTAAGAACATGGTCATGAATGAGGTTTCTGATGAAGTACATGTGCAATTAAATGTGTTTGCTGCACTGATGTTGGATTGGATATTTGCATAGTTGAATGGCACTTTGATTATCACACCAAAGTGTAGTCGGATGCTGCTGCTAAAAGCCAAACTCTGACAAGATCTGACGAAGCCATAGGGCTTCCTTACTAGCTTCTACGACACCACGATACTCTGCTTCTGCTGAAGAAAGAGAAATGGCACTTTGTTTCTTGCAAGCCCATGTAATAGGTCCTGAAACAAGACTGAACACATAACCTGCAGTAGACTTCCGATCATCAGGGTCACTAGCCCAATTGGAGTCAGTGAAACCAACCAATAGAGGAGATGCTGCTGCATTGTAATGAATCCCAAACTGAACTGTACCTCGAACATAACAAAGTATTATTTTAGCTTCTTTCCAATGACTTTCATTTGGGTTTTGCATAAACCGAGAAATAAGGCCAACAATGAAGGAAAGGTCAGGATGAGTATGGGTTAGATACAAAAGTTTTCCTACAAGTTGATGGTATAAGGTAGCATCAACTTCAGGGGAAGTACAAGTGACTGAAAGTTTGGCTCCAGAACGAAAGGGAGAAGGGGCTAGCTTACAGGATTCCATGTGAAAATGGCATAGAAGATCATAAGCATACTTGGACTTGGAAAGGGAAATACCTTCCTTGGATTGCAAGACTTGAAGACCAAGAAAATAATGCAAGTGTTGTAAGTCTGTCATTTCAAACTTATTTTTAAGGTTTGACTTCACATGGTTTATAAGGTTGGGATCACTATCAGTAAGGATAAGATCATCAACATAAAGAACAAGAATGATAAGAGACTTGCCCACTTTCTTGGTGTAGACAATATTTTTACAATGACACCTAGAAAAGCTAGTTTTTAAAAGAAAGCTATCCATTTTGGCATACCAAGCCCGAGGGGCTTGCTTGAACCATAAAGGGATTTCTTAAGTCGACATACCAGACTGGAGTCTGTTTGTATAAAGCTAGTAGGTTGTTCCATATAGATTTCTTCATGTAAGTCCCCATGCAAGAAGGCAGATTTAACATCCATCTGATGGACTTCCCATTTGAAAGAGGAAGCAAGGGAAAGAACAAGGTGGATAGAGTTCATTTTGGCAACAGGGGAGAAGGTTTAAGTATAGTCAATGCATTCAACTTGTGAAAAACCCTTAGTAACAAGACGAGATTTATGTTTGTCAACTTTTCCATCTGGTCCATACTTGGTTCTATAAACCCATTTGCATCTAACAAGTTTTCGTCCCTTTGGAAGAGGAACAAGATCCCATGTATCATTTGCCAATGATGAACAATATTCTTCATTAGTTGCATCCTAATCTAGATGGCCTGAAGCTTCTGCAAAGGTTTCAGGATCATAATTCCTTGAAGATTGAGCCAGTAAAGAAGAGGCTCTACCGAACTGAGAACGTGTACATCGGTGATCTGTAGGATCACCAACAAGAGCACTTGCTGCATCCCGAGTAGCACGAACCCATTTTGGAAGCTGAAGAGTTGAAGGAGGATCCTGAGAAGGTTGGGGAGGATTGTCATCCTCACTGCCATCATCTGAAGAAGAAATATTTTCAGAAGTAGAAGGGATAGAGAGAGGTGGCACATCCGCCGAACTAGGATCATAGGCTGATATATTTTCAGAAAACTTTACATCTCTTCTAATGATAACATTTTTGGACTTAAGTGGAATAAGTCTATATCCTTTGACATCTTCAGAATATCCAACAAAAATACATTTTTCACTCTTAGGTTCTAAAGCTTTATGTTTCTCATCTGAATATGGGCCCATGCTTCACTTCCAAAAACACGAAAGTGACTTACATTTGGTTTAATTGAGCTCCATGCTTCTCCTGGAGTGATATTCTGTAAAACCTTAGTAGGTGTGTGGTTTATTATGTAATTTGCACAGTTAATTGCTTCTACCCAAAAATTAAGACTAAGTCCTTTAGATTGAAGCATACAATTAGCCATTTCCTTTAAGGTGCAATTCTTCCTTTTAGCTACACCATTTTGTTGTGGTGAATATGGAACAGTATGTTGCATTTGAATTCCATTCTCAGTGCAAAAGTTGATGAATTTGTTGTTAACATATTCTTTTCCATTATCAGATCTTAGCTTAAGAATTTGATATCCAGATTGTTTTTCAACAAAGGCCTTAAAGGCCAAGAACATGTTAAATACTTCACTCTTGAGTTTTAAGAATTATACCCAAGTGCCTTTGGAGAAATCATCAATGAAAGTTAAGAAATACTTGTAACCAGAGAATGAAAAAACTGGAAGTGGACCACATAAATCACTATGCACAAGCTATAAAGGGGTTGAGGCGTGCTAAGAGGCACGTTTTTCAAAACTATCTTGATGATGTTTTCCAAGTACACATCTGGAACAAACACCATCTCTACAAGATACCATTGGAAGACCTGTCACCATATTTTCTTTACATAGATTCTGAAGGGAGCGATAGTTTAAGTGACCAAATCACTCATGCCATAGTTTGCTCACTTCATCATTATGAGCAACAAATACCGAGGGAAGATTTGATGATCCAAAGTTGTTAAACTTATACAACCTTGTAGAATCATCAACAATTCCAGTAGCTAAAATCTGTCTAGGATCTCTTATGTCCTTAATTACAACATCGTGAGGTGAAAATTCAACGATTTTACCTTCACTTGAATGAGCTATCTGATATATAGATAGAAGGTTGCAGGATAAGCTTGGAACACATAATGCATCATTAAATGACCATTGTCTAGATGAACAGTTCTAGTCCCTACAACACTAAGAGATCCATCACCACCAACATATATATTTTTGGTGTTACAATCATTTAAAGAAGAAAACATGGCCTTGTTTTTGGCCATGTGATAAGAAGCTCCAGAATTAATGAGCTACTCATGGGAATGAGAAGAAGAAGATACATTTAGTGCATAACCAGACCGAGATGCTTGACAACCACATGCATAAAGTGCTATTCCTGAAGATGAAGTTGAAGTTGAAGAGTGCTCCAAATGGATGTTATGCTTCTTCATTGTTGCTTCCAAGGCTTCCATCTTTTTAAAGCATTTGGATTCTAAGTGGCCATCTCGATTACAAAAGTGGAAATGTCTATCAATCTTCTTCCCTTTGTTTTTATTTGCCTTATCATTTTGTTGAAATTATTTTTCATTTTGAGGCTGAAATTGCTTAGGACCCTTGTTTGGTTTAGGACTATTCTTTTTAGGATACTGCTTCTTAGGATTCTTTGAATTTGGTTGTTGCTGGGCGGCTAAGGCTTTCTTAGAAGAGTTTCCAAGATTAAGAAGACCAAGATATAAGAGCTTTTCTTGTTCTCTTATTAAAGAATCACAAAAGGCATCAAAAGAGGGGGACTTGTAGTCTTGTCCTTGAGAAATAAAAGCTTCTCTAGTAGAATGGAAGGTGGAAACAAACACAGAGTATGTTGGTCGCAACTTAGTAAGAATGGAATAGATAAGGCTACCATCTTCTTTCTTAACCTTAACACCTTCCAAGAGAAGTCTAAGGGTCTTGAACTTGGACAAAAAATATTCAATGGAAGAAAAATTATTGGGGTCCAATGTAAGTAACTCATTTTCGAGTTGATGGGCTCTAATTTCATTTTTAATTCCAAAAACTTTAGTGAGTTGTTTCATTGCTTCATTAGAGTATCAAGTTCTGCGATATGGAATCTAAGGTCTGGAGAAATAGACATCCCTATTAACCCACGTGCTTGATCTTACCTATTTTCCCATTTGGCTGCCTTATCTTCATCTTGAGGTTTAGTTTCTTGGCCTGAGGCTATTCTGTAAATACCTTTACTTCTAATTAAATCCACAATGTAGGACCACCATTGGAAGTAGTTGGTGCTGTTAAGAATAACTTGGCATGGAATTTCCATTTTAACAAAAACTGAATCTGTAGATGCTGAAACTAAGTATTTCAATGGAAATATCTTGAAAAACTAGGCTGACTAAAAAAAAACGGCTCTGAAAATGGCTTTTGGATGAAGAAGTTATGGCTTTTTCAAGAAAAGTTGTTGAAGATGCCGATGAAATGCGTGAATGTGCGGAAATGAATGATAATGTTATATTTAAAAAAAATCCCCCCCCTCCTCCAAGCATAAATCTAATTAGCTCACTTTTAATTTTTTTTTTTATGTGACTCACTTTTATAAATAAGTGAAAGTCACTTTTACAATGGTACTTTATGAGCTACCTGCTAAATTGTAACTTAAATAAAAGATAAAGAGACTTTAAAATTATAAGTGGCTCACTTTTTATAATGGGTGAGAACACTTTTACATAAAGTAACTTTAAAACATAAGCTACATGTGGTTTTTGAAAAAGTAACTCAGCAAAAAGAAAGACTTGAACACAAGACCTCTATTCTCATAAAGCAACTTTGGACCAAGTGAGCTAGTTTAAAAGGTTAGTAATTTTTGGAAAAGAGGAAGGGTTTTGTTTTTGTTTTTTTTTTTTTTTTGCCTCCTAGTCATTGAAGCTTTGGGGTGCGTTCTTGCTTGAGAAAGATCTTTTTTTGCCTACAAAACAAAAACCAAAAAACCCAACACAGACATACAAAAAAAACAAACCTTATAGTTTGAAGCTACCTTTACCCGGAAACTAAAAATTTTCCTCAATGTTTCTGATTTTCCGAGATCACATTAAGGCGCGGCGGAAAAGAACATACACATGAGAAAAATCCTTCCTTTCTGTTTTTGATTTGCCCAGATCACACAGAGTTTTGGGGAAAAGAGCATACGCAAAAATGAAAGGTATAGATCCGGTAATAAAAAAAAAAGAGATAAATAAACCGAAATAAACAAAGAGAAAATAATTAAAAACTGGAAATAAACACTGTATGCCTCCAGACCTTAAAAATGACATAGCTAGGGATACCAGAAACCTTTTCGTGTGAAACAAAAGGGGTTCCTCACTAGAACAGATGCTCCTAACACAATAGAGCACTCCTCATGGCCAGAAAGAATTTAGAAAAAATAGATCTAGGAAACGACAGTCAGATGCAGTTCTACAGGCTTCAGATTTGGATCACCAATGGATGCGGCCCTCAAATAGCTCTAACACCATGTAGGAATTTATAGGGTAAGTTCCTCAAACAGAACACCAAAGGACACCGCTCACAAACATATCACAGATCAGTACACCAACATTCTTGACGTGGTTAAAACCATCAAAGAGGGAAACAATCAACGGCCTAAGCCAATGTGGCAACTTCAGGCAGTTTATTAATAAAAAAATGAAAATTTACATAAGTTTTTGTCATGAACGGTTACTCTACAAATGACCCTCCATGCTCTTTAAATAGAGATCATGGACCAATCCGGTGTTACGCCACGGATCAAGTGTCGGTAATACCGAGGAGAGAATGAACCGTCGGATCACTACATATTGTGATCGTCAGATTGTAAGTTACAAAAATACATAGTAAAGAAACACATTTTACCTAACTCTACACTAGCCCAAGTTATACTTAACTATTTCCTATGTGTTGGAATATCCTAACAAAAGGTATATCTTTATGGAATGCTAAATCCCTCTTACTTTAAATCTTTTCCATGGAGGAACAAACATCCTTTATAAGTGATATAGTGCACATTTCTAAGGAAAAAACTGATATGAGTTTAATTCAATGAATCCTTCCCATCCCTCCACTTGACAAAAAAACCTCTGGTTGATAGTCGTAGGGAAATATATGGAGTCAACATTATGGAAGTATTATATCCATTAACATAAGTCTCTATTACCATCCCGCCTCTTTCAGTTAGGTACATCATAAACTAAGCTCGCATATGCGCTTATCAAAAGGATGATCAAAAGGGGAAGCATGGGAAACACAAGTAAACTCGTTGGGGCTATGGACACTCACTGGCAGCGGGGCCATGCTTGTATGGCATTAAAGACAACTTCACCAGGGTACTTTTCAGGTTCATTGGCAATGAGGCAATGTCGAATACCATTCATATCGATGGATATATGATTTATCAAAATACTCCTAGTTGTACCTTCTTCTATTTTTCATACGAGGTAATCTTAAAATAATTTTTTCCCAAAATTCAGATTCATGATTTTAGGCTCAGTCGGTTTTGAGTACTTATCTTTTTAAACTTAACTTACTTAATTCATTAATGTGGGACCCTTGGAAATGTTTTATTGTTTGAAAATTTAATAGAATTCCTCACCTTTAGCCTTTTGGGTAAAGTGAAGTTCATCACTTTTAACAAGAGATAACTAGTTCTTCCCCTTGTGTCGCTAATTACTGAGGTGAAAACTCAACACCCCCATTTTTATCTTATTTATTTCAATTAATGGGGACCCTTTCTATAAATTTTGGCTAAATCGTCTTTTAATATTTTTCATTTGGTTAAGTGTCCTACAATTTTTCTAGATTTTCATTTTCTTCGGATTTCCCTTTTGATTGCCTCATTGTGTTTGATTTCCACTAGCTTTCCATCAAATTTCATTTCATCTCATTTGAATGCACGGTTTGCAAATGATGCTTCTTCGAAGTTTGATAATTTTTACCGCAAGGGATAAAAAATGTACAAAATGTATATTATGCTAATTTTTGTAAATTATTTGTAAATATTGATTCTTATCTAATTTTCACTAACTAATTATTTTTTTCTAATGGTCCTACAAAATCACCGCAACCAAATTGTAGAACAATTAAAATTATGTGTTTTCGGGATCTCGGAAGTCTATTCCAATTCCTAATTTTAAAAATTATGAGGATCTAAAATCCCGAAATTACAAAGTGAATGTAGTTTGTTTGGGCAGATTTTTAAAGTGGCTATAGTTCATAATGGAAGGGACCCACTCCATGTGGGCTCCACTTCACCTTATACCCCCCAATCCAACCATTCCTTGCCAAACATCATAATATCAAAAACCTTATATCAGAGCTGCACCTTTTGAAAACTAAGATAAACATAAACCTTGATAAGTCCCACTCATAATGTCAAAGTCATATCGGAATACTTTCATCAGAGTTTTATTATATCGTAACTTCCTTTCAAAGAATTTTATGATAAAACTCCTCCCCGATGTCTTTCTCCCTGAGACTAGCTTTATTAATAGAATCACATTAAAGGGATTTTACCAAGGGTTATTGCAAGACTTGTGCGCCTTCATATAATGAATATAATAATTATCTGTGGGTCCCACAACTTTCATTTATTATATCGGCACATTCATTATCGTAAGATTTTTAAGGGTGGTTCACAGACACTGGGTGGCCGCTACATCCACTGGAAAATCTAGGCAGATCAACCTGAAGGGATCTACCTATCGGCCAAACAAGCAGGACCTAACCCCAAGGGCATCGAGGAGATTTGACCTTGTGACCTCCCAATGGCGAGGTACTTAGCAAAGGGAACTAGACCAACTGAGATAACCCTTGAGGCTACCATTATCGTAAGTTTTATCATGTGACACCTCCGATAGCCCACACCTCCGATATTTCCTTTAAAGCTCTTTACCAGAACTCTTTTATCGGAAGCCTTTTCCTAGAACCCCCGATATGATTCCTTTGATATGTCATCTCCAATATGGCTCCATTCCTTTGATCTTCAATATTTCAGTTGACCTCCGATGTTCCGAAATCCATTCTTCCCAAGGTTCCGATGACTCTACCTCATGCTTCATGATACTCTTCATACACTGGACCTCGGGATTTTGGGCCATCGTAACTTTGTTTTAAAACCTACGATATCACTTCATCTCCGATGTCCGATGTCCCTCATAGCTTCGACGAACTTGGTTATAAAATGTTGATTTCTATATTAAAGTTTGTATGAAGGTTTCTTAACACAGAGAATTTATTTCATATTAGTTATGTAATTGCATGAATATAATATTATGATAATGTTAAATAATGTCTTTTATTAATATAATGTTCAATAGTTTAATTAAAGTAATTTCTAAGTAATATTTTTATTTTTTAAATAATTGAATTTATACGAGAATTATATTGAATTTTGTAATTAGTTCAATTTTTTTTAGTTTGTAATTTAATTTAATGTTTTAAAATAGAATGTATATAATTAATTTAGCAAATTGTAATTAATTAGCTATTAATTAATTTTAATTGTATATTTAATTAGAATTAGTTTTTTAATTAAATTTTCTGAATTTTAGCCTAGGCAGACATTTTTCTAGAATTCAGATTATTTTGGCACCTCATCTTTGGAGAGGCATATATGGATATTTACTCAACCAAATGAAGCCCACAATAGCTCGTTGAAAAAGTAAGACATAGGAAGATAATATGGGATGGTTAATTTTATAAAAATTATCATTTAATAACCTATAAATCCAGTGGAAGGAAAAGTGACGAATTTGAAACAACATTAATTTTTTATGTTGATTTGGGAAGATTTTATTAGCTTTGGAAAACTGTTGTTACTAATTCCTCCTCCAACATTACTCAAAAGCAAATCAAACTCAACAAAATAAATCACATCTTGAAATTTATTTGGATTTTAATTTATTGTTTTATTTTTAACAATTTGTTGAGAATGGATTTTTGTTTTCTATTTTGTTCATCAAATCTGTTTTAATTTCTGAATTTCAATTGATTGTGGCAGGAGAGAAGTTGAGGAGATGAGGAAGAAAATATTTTGATCAATAGAATTGCTCCAGTAAGAGAGGAAATAAAATTTTGGCCAATCAATTTATTGAAGCAAATTTATTCTCCAACATTTCTTTCATTTTAATTATCTTTTTCAATTATAAATTGGGCTTTTGTTGAATGGAGTAAGAGGTTCTAGATCTGAAACTTGGGGAGAAAATTATTTGCAAAGAGAGTGATTTTTGCATTACTGTAGGGAGAAATAAGAGAATTAGCTAAGTTTGGGTGAGACTTATGGAGATTAAAAGAGATGTATTTCATCTCTGAAAATTCCATGCTATCATGAAATTTTCTGAGAATTTCATGTACTCAAAGGCTTTAATAAAATCTTTAATTCTTATATACTACTATCAGAGATAGAGGCTGCTTGGTGGTATGCATTTAAAAACATTTGTGGCAATTCTTGATCCAAATAAGTATGTGTTTTTTGAGCTTTTGCATTATTGTGAATTCATTTAAATACACACTTGTTTTAATAATTTGAAAGCTATCTTTTAATGATGGATCTAATTGCTGTTAAGTTAAATTATGAATTCAAATAGATAAATAGAGAATACTTGTTAACTATTTAGCAAATTCATGTCAAATTTATCTTGGTTTTAATAATGATTGTTTTATGATAACTATTTCATTAATTCAATCATATCTTTTTAGTTTGAGTTCATTTTATTTGAATTTGGATGTATGTGTACCAAAGATCTGATGACTATTCATCAGATTGGTAAATACATATACTTGCTTGAACTAGTAATAAGCTTGGAACTATTTCCTTGGCTTATTAACTTTATTTTTATTCCAAATTAAAAGCTGGTCCAAATGCCTTTTTACTTTGCTCTTGTTGAGAGGGGGACTAATCCTTCTTTCAATCGAGATAGATTTAGGATTTATTTTCTGTTATTTAGAGTTGATTTGTATTTAGTTTTAATTATTGCATACTAGAAATACTCTTACACAAGGGGAATATTTTAGAGTGGCTTGGCTGGGCCATTAATTTCTCTTAAGAATCAATTTCTTGCTTGAGCTCAACAAGAGGGATGATCTGATGTATATTCTCTATTGGCAACTAATAGGGACCAAGACATGCTAGAGTTCACAAATATTTTTCATACCCTTCACACGAATTTGGGTATTAAGGTGTTGATGGTGCTGAACCGCCCACATTCAGGGGATCACCACAGTATGAAGTCCCAACTATACCTCACACCTTTTGGTGTGGGATTCCCATTCGGTATGATAGCCCCATTTCCATTGTCATAAGGATTTGCCTCAACTCTTACTTGTGAGCACAAGAGAGTGGTTTTCTTTGTCTTCGATAAGTGAGGTTCGCATGCCTCGTGAGTGTAAGTGTACTTGTGTCAATGGTTCTTTCACTGTGAGGGGGAAAAGGTGAAGGTGAGTTCTAGGTTGAAAGGGATCAGTCCCAAATCGGCTAGGAACATGCAACACAAATGACATACATAACTTCCCATGGAGCAGTCCACTCGGATGTAATAGTCATGACATACAAGTTAAGATAACACGTACAACACTCACAGATTAGTCTAAGATGAGTGTAACTGTTGTTACAACAAGGTTCATGTGAAAGGTCTGTTTGATGTCCGACAGAGCAGTCGACACATATGGGACAACATTAAAAACATATACAATACATTCCCATTAATAGATTATGCATTACAACAAATGAATTAGTACAGATGTAGAACACTTGGTTAAAGAAACATGCATTACAAGTGTTAAAGATCAGCCTTACAACAAATAAAATACACGTGTGAAAACGTGTTGGCATGTTGACAAGCTTTTGAATTAAGAAAAAGTTCCAAGACACATCGTTACACTATACATCACTAACCCCGTCAGCAGGGTGTTGGAGCCGCTACTTACTCCTCAAAGAAAATATTACAAACTCTCTTAGCTATGTTAGAGGAGCTGAGGTGAAAAGTACTTTCATGTTCAAATGAGGGGGTATTTATAGCCAAGGGTGAAACTGACCCTTGTGGCTGTTCGACTACCCTCATGGCCATTCGACTTCCATGACTTTCCGAATTACATGACTCTATGTTCAAAAAGTGGGTCTCTTGGACTTCCACGTTACATCACAATGATTGAAAACAAGCCCATAGTGGAAATGTGGGCAACATGACTCATGACTTGACTCAACATGACTTGACAAGACAATGATGGTACATTCATGCTGCTGCTGGAGTGCATGTTGAGCTACAATGCTGCTAAGTGATGGATTTCTTCATGGGGTATCATAGCTTCACCTTTGCATGGCGAAGTGCGCAGAGTCTTCGATGGTCCTTGGTTCACTTGATGAAGCTCTAGTATGTTGTTCGCTGCTTTCATGCTAGAAGGCTTGACAGGCTCACTTGTTCGCAAAGGTGCATGTTCGTCTGCTTCGCATGCTTCATTCGTTCATCCGTTGGTGAACTTGTCCATCTGCATGTGATCCCTTCATTCATCCCATTCGTCATCTTGACATGTTTGTGGGTGTACCTATACATGCAGTCACTTATGATGAGATGACATCAATTCCAAAACCTCCTTTTCTACCAACATGATCATTCGGATGCGGGGGATCGGGAGAGGTAGCAGGACTATGATGCAGGATGATGGCTCCAGGTAATTGCTGATGAAAAGTACACAAGAGTCACTGAGGGATGGAGACAGACGATCTGAGCTGACAATGGCTGTCTGTGAGGTCTAGCTCGACTGGGAGGCAAAATTGCGCAAATTTTCGGAGGGACAGTCCAGGCTATAGGAGAGTAGGGCAGACATGCTCTACACATTTTCCAGAATGAACAGTCAGCAAGGGCCGAATAGCCAAATTTTCACAATTTGCCAGAGGAATGGGCCAAGCTTCATGAGGGGTCAGAAGGGAGGGATTGCGTAATTTTTCTAGGGAACTGCCCGGGAGATTGGCAGCTAGAACTGCACAATTCCCAAAGGGAATTGTTAGTTGGCTGTTGGGGTCACTCGCAACCAGACTTGTGCAATTCCCAAAGGGAACTGCCAGTTGGCTGCTGGGGTCACTGACAGCTAGACTTGCATAATTCCTAGAGGAAACTTATAGTTGGTTTCTGGGGCCACTAACATCTAGATCTATGCAATTCCCAGAGGGAACTTCTAGTTGGTTGTTGGGGTCACTGGCAGCAGAAACTGCGCAATTCCTGGAGGGAACAGGCAGTCTGCTGTTGGGAGTTGCTAGCTGGGAAAATGGCATTAAGGTTGGGAGGTTGGCCTACTGATCATCTCTGCATAATTTCTGAGCTGAACTGACTGATGGTTAGCGGGATGCCTGCTCATGAGCAATGGACAATTTCTGATATGAATTGACAGTTGATTGTCTGGGTGGCTATCATGAGTGCTAATTGAATTTCCTGCAGGCAACACGACTTGAAAGAACTAGCTTGGTGCTTCTGCATTGTTCTGGTTGACAGTCGATCGAGTTGAAAGTAAGGTGATGGTCCGGCTTTCAGTGAGGAGTTTGGTCATCAGAACTTCAACAAAAATGACTAAGTGTGTGAAGAGTTGAAATATGCATAGGTGATCATACAGACACACACTCACATGACTTGATGACAAAATGACCAAACCATCTGGACACACATGTTCAAAATGACTGATCGACAATGAAAGTGACAAGCATGACACTTGTGATTGATCGTTCATGATCGAGACAACAGTTACACGACAATGAATATGACTCCGAGTGTGAGTGCAACAGATGCCTTCATGGAAAACACAACAAACACATACAAAGCAAAGACTTTGAGCATAACTAGAACACGGTTGCAAGTAGGACATAGACATTAACATGCAGAGACTTGAGTGAAATAAACAAGCAAGGCGAATGTAAAGACTCACATGAGCTCATGGAGTGAACCTGAGTGTGTGCAGTCATCAAGTGAAACTCTTCAAGGGAGGCTCTGAAATTGGTGCAGCCCAAAATTTTGGACGGTGGTTGTAGTCGCTACAACACTTGGCGACAGACTTGTAGAACACCAGCTTCTCTGTTTCAGCTCTTTGCTAGCACAGAGCCTTGGTCTTTTAGGAAGTATTGAATCGTTGTGCAGGTTACTTCAATTTCCCCACTTACCCCATGGACATACATGGTTCACCCTTTGCCAACTCAGTCAAACACAATCAAAAGTTTAGCTTAGATCTTAGTGTTTCAATTTTGGGAAGGGTAGTTTAGTTCGCGAGTTGAAGATTTTCAAAGTATAAGTTTTCATCTCTAGTGTTTTTTTGCTGCCAGCAGGCCTGGACAGTATCCTGGCGAGTGACACAGGAACACACACATTGCTCCACTGCCAGGGAGCCTAGTCAATACCCCGGTGGAGTTGCATGCTTCACCTCTTTACGCAGGAAGCCTTTCTCTTCTTACGCCTTTGTATTTTTTTTTTAAGAGAACTGTGCATAGGCACTTATCTATTTTTGGGGTGGAAGAGGGATCCTGACTTATTGAGAGAAAAAGAGGTTGTTCCTTCAGAGAAGCATGTAAGACCTCTGAAATAGGTTTGCTCGTTTAGGTTTTTCCCCTTCTTCGTTTCTACTAATTGGATTAGCTTCAACACACAGAGCAGAAGGCTGAGTACAGGCATGGGGCTTCCCAGTGTGGACACAGGTTCACGGTTGGATCAAAGATTCCCTTACAACCAGTTTATATTTTCCATCAGGATTTCATTAGCTGAAGTTTGTAACCAAGCACATAGAAAATGGACACAAGACTAGCCAAGTGTTGTAGTGTCACAAGTCTCTTCAAATTTCAGCCACATACTCTATTCAAAATCTAGAACGTAGTAGTTGGCAACACTTATTTTCGGAAACAAAAATAATAATATATCAAACAAACAAAATGCACGTGAACAAAAATAGTAATCAGAATAAAACAAAGCAAAAGCAAAGATAATACACAAAACAAACCAAATGAAACAACAAGAAGCAAGTAGACTATGTACAAGGCACGAACGCGACCCAACCTACTAAACTAATGTTTGAGGACTTGGCTGTTTGACAGAAAGATTATCAATCCTCCCATCGAGTGATTGTAAATGATAGGTGTGTGAGCCAAGTTTCTCGTGGACCAGTGCTGGTCCACCGAGCTCCACTACGGGAACCTGGTGGCATTCGAGAAAACCTTCAGGTGAAGACAACACTACTGTCTCAGGTACTGTGTGCAACATGGGTTCGGATGATGGCATGGGGTAATTGTTTTTAATCCGGGAAAGGTTCAAGCTTTTGAAGTCAATGCGTAAGTGGATCTTCCCAGATTTCTTATGTGGAGGATTTAAATTAGAAAACCAAGTGTGATGACAAATTTTGCAGGTAATCTAAACACTTAAAATGTTAATCAATCTATCTGGTGAAAGGAGTAAAAAAAACATGCATGTGTTACCTGTTCTTTGCTGTAATGGCTTGTCTTCTCCTTTACCTGGAATCTCATGTTGGATTGTTCACATGTAGTGGGTACTTAGGTCATCATCTACTCGTGCAGGCCCATCCTGGTACTGTTCGATCAAGCAGTCAACGATTGCTCGTTGCTGTAGTGTGTAACTTGTATTGAGATTAGCCATCTTCAGATCATGTTGGATCCCCAAGTTGCTCTTTTTGTTCATAGTGTTGGTCTTTCATGTGTTCAGCATGAGTGCTTCAACATCATTGTTTGTGACTTCAAACTTCAAACAACTCGAAATTGTGCATAGTTCATTAGTTTGGATGACTGAGATGCACTCAGTCCTTGAGTCATCACGCGTTCCTGATTTATCAAGACTCATGGTCCACAACTTGTTTGTACATGGATCGCTTGGCGTGCTAGTATTGCTACTACTACCGCTATTGCTACTACTACTAGTAACAATTAAACAAACTGTACAAGTTTCATTATCATCAGTTGGGCGAAGAAGGAGTCCCAACTATTTGTCTGATGAGGTTGGGGTTGGCTGTGTAAGATAACACTCCAATGTCTTTTCCAAGAAGCAGTTGTGAAACATGAGTTCTACGAAGGCTAAAGGTTCGTTCTCACCATCAAGGTGAGTGAAATTGTGTTTCATATACCTCTTGGACAACACCCAGATTTGGTTTCGTTTTCCCTTGTACGGAAGCCATAGGTGAGAGTAGTCTGTAGCAAAGTATCTGTCTAGCCATCTGGACTAGTCTCTGCTGAGCAGTAGACCATATGCTTCTGGTATGTCCACAATGATTATGTTAATGCACTGGTGGACTCGACTGTCCCGGGATAGTTAGATGATCACGTCTCATAGTTCACCAATGGCTAGTATCAATGTTCTATCATGTTGGATGATTCTCGTGGATGTTTCGCTCCATCATGCATTGATATTCTTAGCAATGGAGAGCGGCATGACATTGGCTGTTGCGCCATAATCAACCAAACAATTGTGGACATTGTAGTTGAGAACTTTGAATGAAATCAGGAATGGGGGGCAACCTGAGTTTGCTTCTTCCATCCGGAGTGTATTGAGCACAATGGATAGTGATCCAGGAGGTGTGTATGATCCCTTGCTCATAGAGGCGTGCTTTCTATTTCCATTTGTCCCAATGCGCACAACAGGTTATCTCATTGGCTTTGGACTTTGGCTAACTCGAACAAACTGATGTTCGCTGGAGTTTTCTTCATGTCATCGACTATGTTGTAATCCAGAGGTGGTAGACTCACCGAGGTGTCCAGGGTGGAACGGGTGCTCATGCTGTCTAGCAGATTGTTCTGCAACTTGCTACTCACGGATGTGTTCTTATTTGTTGTTGTCTTCCCAGACATGCTTTGTGTTTGTTTCTTTGAGGAAACTAGTGGATCAACCTTCTTTATCAGCCATCTCACTTTCTCTTGCATCTCCTCAAGTGTCGGGGGAGCCCCTTTACTCCTAATATTGTAGCGATCATTTTGCTTTTGGGGCTGCTTCTTGCTGTTCGTCTTCAAGACTACTTGTGAGCACTGATATGTGTTCACCACATGCCCAGAACTTGGTGCGTCATCCGGTGCAACCTCTTCATTATCATCAGTGTCTTCCGGTTGCTCCTGTGTGTTGCCATTCACATCGAGTGTATGGGTACAGAAAGAGGTAACAACTTACTTCCAATTTGAACAAGAGTTCTCGGGATGAAATTCTTCATGGAAGGAACAATACTTAGGATCAACGCATTAATCGAGTTGGAACATAGGCTTCTATGCAAATTTGGAACTGAACTGACTATTGCTTGATGAGCCGGTTGATGAAGTGCTTGCATGTCTCTGTCTGGGCAGATGAATGTTCACGAATGTGTCCATCTTCCGTTGCTTGAGTTGGGACATTTCGGTGGTCAAGTTCTTGACAAGGCAAGTGAGAGTTTCAATATTAGTTGCTTCCTTGTCTCTACCCTTGCTCACCATTGCTTGGGGCTTTTTGCTCGCATCCTGGAGTCTTTTGTTGATTCGTCATCCTTGATGACTCCAATGGCGTGCAAGTATTTCTCAACAACAATAGCATCTTCACAACTTTCTAACAGTGTTGGCTTTGGAGCTTGCTTGATGAACTACGCAATGGTGGTTGGAAGTGCAGATGTGTAATAGTCGACAATGATAGAGTCATGACGTTTAGTGTCTGCTGCAAACTTGTTCAAGATATGCATAAAACTCTGATTGAAGTCTTTCACTTTCTCTTTTCCCTCCATCTTGAGGCTTCCCAATTCTTTGAGTAGCATGGCTAGAGTCTTGTCATCAACAAAATTTTCAAGGAACATACATTTGAAAGAACTCCAGTTCTGTATAGAGTTGGGTGGAAGGCTGTGATACCAAGCAGTTGCCCAACCATCCAAGGTACACGAAAACAATATACATGCTACATCGTCATAACATATCTCAAGAGTCAGCTGTAGGTAGAAGTTGTCTAAGTGGTCTTCTTGCTTCGTCGTGTTGTCAGGGTTAAAATTGATGTCATTCTCTCTGCTCGCTTTGACATCTTGTGCAGAACATCCGGGAGAGCCAATGGTCCCAAAGTCATCCATTCAAGATTTGGGTCAGGCATCTCTTCGTCCTCTTCATCCTCTTCATCTTCTTCCTCTCCTTCAGAATCTGATGGTTATGGATCTGAGTCTATTGGTTCGTCTTCACCTCCATTCCCTTCACTGCCTTACCCTCCGCCTCCTATACCAGAGTTCGAACCCAAGACCACAAGATTTCCTTGTTCGTCTTCAAAGAATATTGGAGGTTCCTGTCCGTCTTCAATAGCTTCTTCCAAACCTTCAAGAGTAACAAGGACTGCTTCTTACACTGATGATACAACCACTCCTATGGGAGTGGCCTTTAGCTTCTTAGATGCATTTGGAAGGTACTATACGCTTGGGATCTGTCCAACTACTTTCACGAACTAGCGAGTGATGGGACAGACAGAGAGAAGGTGTTGATATGAAATTTTGTGTTCAATTCTGGGAGGTGAGGAGTAACCAATTGCAGAGTCGTGAGAGAGGGGTTGCGAGTTACTGCCTTGACCAGATGGTGAGTGAGTGTGATGGGAATTTCAGCCATGTACAATTGGCTTCCCTCCTTCTAGCACCAGAAATGTTGACGGTTATGGACCCACCAAAATTCAGGGGATCACCCTAGTATGAAGTCCCAACTAGACCTCACATCGTTTGGTGTGGGAGTCCCATCTGGTATGATGACCCGATTTCCATTGTCTGAATGATTTGGCTCAACTCTTACTTGTCATCATAGGAGAGTGGTTTGCTTTGTCTTCGAGAAGTGAGGTTCGCTTGCCTGGTGAGTGTAAGTTTACTTGTGTCAATGGTTCTTCCACTATGAGGGGGAAAAGGTGAAGGTGAGTTCCAGGTTGAAAGGGATGAGTCCCAACTTGGCTAGGAACACATAACACAAAGGACATACACAACTTCCCGCAAAGTAGTCCACTCGGATGTGGTAGTCACGACATATAAGGTAAGATAACATGTACAACACTCACAGATCAGTCCGAGACGAGTGCAATGGTTGTTACAACAAGGTTCATGTGAAAGGTCTGTCTTATGTTTGACAGAGCAATCGACACAGAAGAGATAACATTAACAACATATACAACACATTTCCATTAATATATTATGCATTACAACAAATGAATCCGTTTAGATGTAGAACACATGGTTGAAGCAACATGCATTACAAGTGTTAAATATTAGTCTTAAAACAAATACAATAGATGTGTGAAAACATGTTGGCCTATTGACAGGCTTTTGAATTAAGTGAAAGTTCCAAGACACATTGTTACACCATACATCACTAACCCCATGAACAGGGCGTTGGAGCCACTACTTACTCCTCAAAGAAAATATTACAGACTCTCTTGGCTATGTTGGAGGAGTCGAGGTGAAAAGTCCTTTCATGTACAAATGAGGGGGCTATTTATAGACAAGGGTGAAACTGACCCTTGTGGCTGTTCGACTACCCTCATAATTGTTCGACTTCCATGATTTTCTGAATTACATGACTCTATGTTCAAAAAGTAGGTCTCTTTGACTTCCACGTTACATCACATTAATTGACAACAAGACCATAGTGGAGATGTGGGCAACATGACTCATAACTTGAGTCGACATGACTTGACAAGACAATGCTGGTACATTCATGCTGGTGCTGGAGTGCATGTCGAGCTACAATGCTGCTAAGTGATGGATGTCTTCATGGTGTATCATAGCTTCACCTCTACATGGCGAAGTGCGTGGAGTATTCGATGGTCCTTGGTTCACTTGATGAAGCTCTAGTATGTTGTTCCTTGCTTTCATGTTGGAAGGATTGACAAGCTCATTTGTTCACAAAGGTGCATGTTCGTCATGTTCATCCGCTTTGTATGCTTCGTTTGTTTGTCTGTTGGTGAACTTGTCCATCTTCATGTTCTCCCTTCGTTCATCTCGTTTGTCGTCTTGACATGTTTGTGGGTGTACCTGTACCTACAGTCACTTATGAAGAGACGACGTCAAATCCAAAACCTCCTAGTCTATCATGACACATGATCATTCATATGTGAGTGACTAGGAGAAGTAGCAGGGTTGTGATGTGGGATGATGGCTCTGGGCAACTGTTGATGAAAATTGCACAAGAGTCACTGAGGGATGGAGACAGATGATCTGAGTCAAGAGTGAATATTTGCAAGGTCTGGCTCGGTTGGGAGGCAAAATTGCACAAATTTTAGAAGGGACAATTTGGGTTGCAGGAGTGCAGGGCAGGCATGCTCTGCGCATTTTCCAGAATGAATAGTCAGGGGGTGATGGATAGCCAAATTTGTGCAATTTTCCAGAGTAACGAGCCAGGTTGAATGAGGGTTCAATAGACAAGGATTGCGCAATTTTTCTAGGGAACTGCCCGGGAGATTGGCAGGCAGAACTGCGCAATTCCCAGAGGGAACTACCAGTTGGCTGCTGGGGTCACTGGCAGCCAGACTTGCGCAATTCCTAGAGGGACTACCATTTGGCTGCTGGGGTCACTGGTATCCAAACTTGCGCAATTCCTAGAGGGAACTGCCAGTTGGATGCTGGGGTCACTAGCAGCCAGATCTACGTAATTCCTAGAGGGAACAGCCAGTTAGCTGTTGGGGTCACTGGCAGCAGAAACTGTGAAATTCTTGGAGTGAACTGGCAGTCTGTTGTTGGGAGTTGCTGGCTAGGAAAATGGCATTAAGGCCGGGAGGCCGGCCTGCTAATCATCTTTGCACAATTTTTGAGCTAAGCTGACTGATGGGCATTGGAAGGCTTGCTCATGAGCACTGTGCAATTTCTGAGATGAACAACCAGTCGAATGTCTATGTGGCCAGCATGAGTGCTGATTGAATTGCCTATGTGCAACACAACTTGAAAGAATTAGCTTGGTGCTTCTCCGCTATTCTGGTTGACAGTCGACCGAGTCGAAAGCAGGGTGATGGTATGGCTGTCAGTGATGAGTCTGGTTGTCAGAACTTTAGCAAAAATGACTAAGTGTGTGAACAGTCAAGAGATGCATAGTTGATCATACGAACACACACTTGCATGACTTGATGATGAAATGACCAAACCATCCAGACACACGTGTTCAACATGACTGACCGACGTGCAAGAGAGAAGCATGACACTTGTGATTGATTTTTCATGATCGAGACAACGTTTACACGACAATGAATGTGAATCCATGTGTGAGTGCGATAGATGCCTTCATGGCGAACACAACAAACACATACGAAGCAAAGACTTTGAGCATAACTAGAACACGGTCACAAGAATGACTTAGACATCAACATGTAGAGACTTGAGTGCAATAAATAAGAAAGGTGAATGTAAAGACTCACATGAGCTCACGGAGTGACCCCGAGTGTGTGCAATCATCAAGTGAAACTCTCCAAGGGAGGCTTTGAAATTGGTGCAGGCCAAAATTTTGGAGGGTGGTTGTAGCCACTACAACACTTGGTGACACACTGGTAGAACTCCAGCTTCTTTGTTTCGGTTCATTGTTAGCACAGGGCCTTGGTATTTCAGGAAGTATTGAATGGTTGTGAAGGTTACTTTATTTTTCCTACTTACCTCGTGGACATACATGGTTCACCCTTTTCTAACTCAGTCAAACACAATCAAAAGTTCAGCTTAGATCTCAATGTTTCGAATCTGGGAAGGGTAGTTCAGTTTGTGAGTTGAAGATTTTCAGAGTATAAGTTTTCATCTCTAGTGTTGCTCCACTACCAGCAAGCCTGGATAGTACCCCAATGGAGTCACACAGGGTCCCTGATGGAGTCACACAGGAACACACACATTGCTCCACTCCCAGCGAGCCTGGTCAATACCCCGTGGAGTTGCATGCTTCACCTCTCTACGCGGGAAGCCTTTCTCTTCTTTCGCCTTTGTATATATATATATTTTTAAAAGAAATATGCATAGGAACTTATTTATTTTTGGGGATAAAGAGGGTCCCCGACTTATTGAGAGCAGAAGAGGTTGTTCCTTCAGAGAATCATGTAAGACCTCTGACATAGGTTTGCTCGTTTAGGTTTTTCCCCTTCTCCATTTCTACTAATTGGATTAGCTTCAACACATAGAGTAGAAGGCTAAGTACAGGCATGTGGCTTCCTAGTGTGGACATAGGTTCACGGTTGTACAAAAGATTCCCTTATAGATGGTTCGTATTTTCTGTCAGGACTTCATTGGCCGAAGTTTGTAAATAAGCATAGAGAAAATGGACACAAGACTAGCCAAGTGTTGCAATGTCACAAGTCTCTTAAAATTTCAGCCACATACTCTATTCAAAAGCCAAAACGTAGTAGTTGGAAACACTTATTTTCGGAAACAAAAATAGTAATATATCAAACAAAAAAAATGCATGTGCACAAAAATAGTAATTAGAATAAAGCAAATCAAAAGCAAAGATAATATGCAAAACAAACCAAATGAAACAAGAAGCAGCAAGCAGACTATGTACAAGGCACAGGTGCGACCTGACTTACTGAACTAATGTTTGAGGACTTGGCCGTTTGATAGGAAGATTATCAATGCTCCCATCGAGTGATTGCAAATGATATGTGTGTGAGCGAAGTTTCTCGTGGACTAGTGCTAGTCCATTGGGCTCCTCTACTAGAACCTGGTGGCATTCCAGAAAACCTTCAAGTGAAGACAACACTACTGTCTCAGGTACTGTGTGCAACATGGGCTCGGATGATGGCACGGGGTAATTTTTTTTTACTCCGGGAAGGGTTCAAGTTTATGAAGTCAATGTGTAAGCAGATCTTCCCATATTTCTTATGTGGAGGATTTAAATCAGAAAACCAAGTGTGATGACAAATTTTGCAAGTAATCCAAACGCTTAAAATGTTAATCAATCTATTCGGTGAAAGGAGTACAAACAACATGCATGTGTTACATATTATTTGCTGTAACGGCTTGTCTTCTCCTTTACCTCTAATCTCATGTTGGATTGTTCGTATGTAGTGGGTACTTAGGTCATCATCTACTCATGCAGGCCCATCCTGGTATTGTTCGATCAAGCATTCAATGATTGGTCATTGTTGTAGTGTGTAACTTGTACCGAGATTAGCCATCTTCGGATCATGGTGGATCCCCAGGTTGCTCCTTTTGTTCATAGTGTTGGTCTTTCATGTGTTCAACATGAGTGCTTCAACATAATTGTTTGTGACTCTGAACTTCAAACAACTCAAAATCATGCATAGTTCATTATTTTGGATGATTAAAATACACTTGGTCCTTGAGTCATCACGTGTTCCTGATTTATCAATACTCATGGTCCACAACTTGTATGTACATGAACTGTTTGGTATGCTGGTACTACTACTACTACCACTATTGCTACTACTAATACTAACAGAAAAAAAAACTGTACAAGTTTCATTATCATCAGTTGGGCGAGAAAAGAGTCCCAACTGCTTGTCTGATGAGGTTGGAGTTGGCCATGTAAGATAACACTCCAATGTCTTTTCGAGGAAGCAGTTTCCAAACATGAGTTCTGCGAAGGACAATGGTTCGTTCTCACCATCAAGGGGAGTTCCATTGTGTTTCATATACCTCTCAGATAACACCCAGATTTGGTTGCGTTTTCCCTTGTACGGAAGCCACAGGGGAGACCAGTCTATAGCTTGTTGTGTTGTGTTATATTCTTTCCACGACTAGCCCACGTAGTTAACCGGCGGTTTAGAGGGGGTGCGGAGCCCCCCTTCATTGCGCCAATTGTGTAGCGGGGGGGGGGGGGGGGGGGTCACAAGGGGTTTGAGGTGTACCCTTAACCCCACTTTATGGGGTTTGGGGCAACACCTTGAAAAATTTTGGTTTTGGACCCCATGCTAGGATGGGCAGACCCACCAATGGTTTTGTGCATGATTTTCGCACATGTTTTTTGGACGCGATGGTTTTCGGTCCATGGTATTGGATGCTTTGGCATGTATAAATATGTATTATAACATTGAAAGGAACATAATGAAAAATCAAGCTGGTAGTCCCGGCTTTGGGATCTAGGTGAAAATATCTGTGTATATGTGTTTTATGTGTTATGCTCTCACATTGTTTATTTTCTGTGTTTTAGAATTCATATGCAGGTAATTTCTGTACGGGGTTAAAGCCTACATTTGGTATCAGAGCTGTTTTGGCTTCAAGGGGATGCCTTTGTTGCTGAGGGGTTTCTCTCGGGCCTGTGGTAGTCCCTGTTCAGTGGGAGATCTGCGAGATCGATTCTGGTGGTGAAAGAAGATGGCGACCAGTGGAAAGATAGAGATCAAGAAATTTAATGGTCAAAGTTTTGAGTTGTGGAAACTCAAGATGGAGGACCTGTTGGTGGATAAAGATCAGTGGATCGTGGTAGATCTGGGTACTAAACCAACGAGAGTGTTTGATGAAGAAAGGAAGAAGTTAGATCGGAAGGAAAAGAGCACAATATGATTGTGTGTCTCAGATTCAATATTGCTGAATGTATTATGGGAAGCTACGGTGAAGGCTTTGTGGGACAAGTTAGGGACATTGTACCGATCTAAGTCTCCGGTGAATAAACTGTTCCTGCGGAAAAAGCTGTATAACCTGAGGATGAAAGATGGAGACTCAGCGACAAAGCATTTGAATGCATTTAATACTGTGGTAAGTCAGTTAGCATCTGTTGATATTAAAATTTCAAATGAAGATAAGTGCATCAGTTTGTTGTGTTCTCTACCAGATTCGTGGGATAGTCTGGTTATTGCAATAGGTAGCAATGCAACTGCCTTGCATTTTGATGAAATAGTCTCATCCTTGCTGACAGAGGAGATGAGATAGAAAAATATGGAGAGGCAGAATGGTGATGCCTTGTCTGTATGAGGACGGTCCCAGAATAGAAACAAAAATAAGTCATCGAGTGGGAGATCTAAATCTCCAGGAAAACCTATAAAGGTGGTGTGTTGGAAATGTGGAAAGGAAGGGAACTTCAAAAGGGATTGTAAATCTAAATATCCTGATAAAGGAAAGGGATCTGATGATGCTCCTTCTGTAGAGGCAAAAACTACCTCAGATGAAGGTGGGGATGTGTACTTGGCTTCTTCAAGTACACATGTAGATCATGAGGCATGGTTGATTGACTCAGGTGAATCCTTTCACTTCACTCCCCATAGAGAGTGGTTCTACGAGTATGAGAAATATGATGGTGGTGATGTCTTCTTAGGGGATGATAGGAAGGATAGAATCATTGGTCGCAGAAAAGTAAAGTTGAAGTTGCAAGGTGGAAGGGTTAGAACACTTCCGGGTGTTCTGCATATTCCTGCATTGGCCAAAAATCTGATTTCTGTAAGCAAGTTGGATGATGCAAGTGTAAAAACAGTGTTCGAGAAGGATACTTGCAAGATGGTTCGGGGAGCATTGGTATTGATGCAGAGATTTCGGATTGGAACTCTCTACAAGCTGCAAGGTAGCACGGTTGTTGATGGGTGTAACAGTTTTGTGGTTCTTGAAAGTGGAGCAGAAAATCTAGTGGTCTCTGGAGAGAAGACCATGTTGTGGCATCAAAGGCTTGGACATATTGAAGAGAAGGGCCTTTGAATACTTCATGGTAAAGGTATGGTAGAAGGTATGAGTAATAGCTCTCTGGATTTTGATTTCTGTGAAAATTGTGTATATGGGAAGCAAAATCGGGTGAGTTTCCCCTCTGGTAGTAAGAGGGCGAACCATATATTAGAACTTGTGCACAGTGATGTGTTTGGACCTGTAAAGGTTCCATCACTGGGTAAGTCTGTGTACTATGTATCATTTATAGATGACTTCTCAAGGAATACATGGATATATTTCCTTAAGAAGAAATCTAAAGCCTTTGACAGGTTGAAAGAATTTAAGGCTCTTGTGGAAAATCAGACAGAGAAGAAGATAAGGGTGCTGAGGACAAATAATATTGGAGAGTTTTGCGGCAAGGAATTTGAAGAATTATGTAAGAAGTGTGGTATAGCATGACAGGAGACTACTCCATATACACCTCAGCAAAATGGAGTTGCAGAAAGAATGAATAAGACGTTGATGGAAAGGGCAAGAAGCATGCTCAGTGGTGCCGGGTTAGGATAGGAATTCTGCACAGAGGTAGTGGATACTGCATGTTACGTGGTCAACAGGTCACCTTCATTAGCATTGGAAGATAAGACTCCACAAGAGGTATGGACTGGTAAGAGACCCTCTCTTTCACATCTGAGGGTATTTGAATGTGATTCATATGTACGTGTTCCAAAGGAGAAAAGAACTAAGTTGGATAGTAAATCTGAAAAGTGCATCTTTATTGGGTATAAGGATGGTTTAAAGGGTTATACGCTTTGGAACCCAGTCACACGGAAGGTTGTGTACAACCAAGATGTGGTGTTCAAAGAGGTAAAAGATGTTATTAAACATGAAGTCCAACCAAAGGAACCTGAGAAGATAGAGTTTGAGCTTAAGGAGGAAGAATCAAACTCTACAACAGAGGAGGAATCAGAAAATGAAGAGCCACAAACTCCAGTTGTGAGAAGATCAGTTCAAGAAAGAAGGCAGTCAGAAAGGTATAGTCCATCTGCTTTTTGTTCAAATTTTGCTTTATCTATTACGGACGATGATCCCAGAACTGTGAAGGAAGCAGTAGATTCAGGGGATGGCAAACTCTGGAAAGAGGCCATGGTTGATGAAATGGCATCTTTGCACAAAAATGAGGCTTGGGATCTGGTGGAGTTTCCGGCTGGAAGGAAACCCATTGGTAGCAAATGGGTGTTCAAGAAGAAGACAATTGTAGAAGGAAAGGTGGAGAAATACAAAGCTTGGTTGGTAGCAAAAGGTTATTCCTAGGTGCCGGTAATTGATTTTGGTGATATTTTTTCTCTTGTTGCCAAGGTAACTTCTATTAGATTACTTTTATCTGTTGTTGCTGCTTTTGATTTTGAGGTAAAACATATGGATGTGAAGACAACATTTCTTCATGGGGATTTGGAAGAGGAGATCTACATGAAGCAACCAGAAGGCTTTGTGGTGAAGGGCAAGAATGAACTGGTATGCAAGTTAAAGAAGTCTTTGTATGGGTTAAAACAGTCACCAAGGATGTGGTATCAGAAATTTGATACATTTATATAGGGACTTTGGCTTCACCAGAAGCAAAGCAGATCACTGTGTATATTTTAAATTAATTGGTGACTGTGTTATTTATCTAGTCTTGTATGTGGATGATATGTTGGTGGTTGGAAATGACAAATAAATTATCCAGGATTTGAAGACCCAATTGTCCTCCAAATTCGACATGAAAGATCTTGGTGTTGCAAATTATATTTTGGGCATGGAAATTAAAAGAGATCGGGAAAAGAGGAAGCTCGGGTTAAACCAGATGAAGTATGTCAAGACAATACTACAGAGGTTTAATATGTAGGATAGTAAATTGGTGAAGGTTCCCATTCTTGTTGGTGTGAGGTTATCGGCTGAACAGTGTTCCAAGACACAAGAAGAGGAGGAGGACATGTCCCGTGTTCCATGTGCAAGTGCAGTTGGTAGCCTAATGTATGCAATGGTCTGTACTAGACCAGACATTGCACATGCAGTGGGAGTGTTGAATAGGTTTATGTCAAAACCAGGGAAGGAGCATTGGAAAGCAGTGAAGCAAGTTTTTAGGTATTTGCGTGGCACTAGTGATTATGGTTTGTGTTACCAAGGAAGACTAGGATTGGACAGAGTGTTGGATATTTGTGGCTTTGTTGATGCCGACTGGGCTGGAGATTTGGATTAGAGAAGATCTACAAGTGGGTATGTGTTTAACCTATTTGGAGGTGTAGTCAGTTGGATGAGTAAGAAACAATATGTAGTGGCACTATCAACAACAGAGGCAGAATACATGGTAGCCACTCATGCAAGCAAGGAAGCAGTTTGGTTGTAGAGATTGTGTTCAAGTATGGGGTTAGTACTGGAAGCTATAAGGATAGACTGTGATAGTCAAAGTGCAATTTTCTTGGTAAAGAACCCCGCATATCATTCAAAGACAAAGAACATTGATGTTCAGTATCACTTTGTGAGGGATATGATAGAATACAAAAAGGTGTTGTTGGTAAAGGTGAACACTTTGAAGAATATTGTCGATGCATTGATAAAACCTGTGAGCTCTGAGAGTTTCTCTTGGTGTAGAGAGACAATGGGCATTTCAGGGCTGGAAAAATGACTAAGCTCTCTTGTGGCCCCCTGTGGAAATAAAACAACATGTGGGAGAATGTTGCGTTGTGTTATATTCTTTCCATGACTAGCCCATGTAGTTAACCGGGGGGACGGAGCCCCCCTTCATTGTGCCGATTGTGTAGTGGGGGGGGGGTCACAAGGGGTTTGAGGTGTACCCTTAACCCCACTTTATGGGGTCTGGGGCAGCACCC
Organism: Pinus tabuliformis; assembly: GCA_031772625.1. Classification (NCBI taxonomy): domain Eukaryota; kingdom Viridiplantae; phylum Streptophyta; class Pinopsida; order Pinales; family Pinaceae; genus Pinus; species Pinus tabuliformis. The sequence continues at coordinate 1,430,956,893 of CM062804.1, read as the reverse complement.
CGGAAAATTTTGGTTTTGGACCCTATGTTAGGATGGGCGGACCGACCTATGGTTTTGTGCATGATTTTCGCACATGTTTTTTGGATGCGATGGTTTTTGGTCCATGGTATTGGATGCTTCAGCATGTATAAATATGTATTGTAACATTGAAAGGAACATAATGAAAAATCAAGCTGGTAGTCCCGGTTTTGGGATCCAGGGGAAAATATCTGTGTAATGTGTTTTATGTGTTATGCTCTCGCATTGTTTATTTTTTGTGTTTTAGAATTCTTATGTAGGTAATTTCTGTTCGGGGTTAAAACCTACATAGCAAAGTATCCATCTAGCTTGCTGGACCAGTCTCTACTGAGTAGCATACCATATGATTCTGGTATGTCCACAACAATTATGTTGATGCATTGGTGGACTCGACTCTCATGGGATAGTCAGATGATCACGTCTCATAGTTCATCAATGGTTAGTATTGATGTTCTCTCAAGTTCGATGATTCTCGCTGATGCTTCGCTCCATCGTGCATTAATCTTCTTAGCAATGGAGAGCGGTCTGACATTAGCTGCTGCACTAGAATCAACCAAATAGTTGTGGACATTGTAGTTGAAAACTTCGAATGAAAGCAACAATGGGGGGCAACCTAAGTTTGCTTCTTCCATCCAGAGTGTATTCAACATAGTGGATAGTGATCCGGGAGGTGTGCATGCTCCCTTGCTGGTAGAGGCCGCGCTGTCTGTTTCTATTTGTCCCAATGCACACAACATGATATCTCATTGGCTTTGAACTTTGGCTAACTCGAACAAATTGATGTTCACTCAAGTTTTCTTCACGTCATCAACTATGTTGTAATACAGAGGTGGTAGACTCATCGAGGTGTCCAGGGTGGAATGGGTGCTCATGCTGTCTGGCAACTGTTCTGCAACTCGCTGCTCATGAAATGTGTTCTTATCCACCGCTATCTTCCCATACTTGCTTTGTGTTTGTTGCTTTGAGGCCGCTGGTGGATCGAACTTCTTTATTAGCTGTCTCACTTTCTCTTGCATCTCCTCAAGTGTTGGGGGAACCCTTTTACTCCTAAGATTGTAGCGATCATTTTTATTTTGGGGCTACTTCTTGGTGTTCGTCTTCGAGACTACTTAGGAGCATTGATATGTGCTCACCACATGCCCAGAACTTGGTGCTTCATCTGGTGCAACCTCTTCGTTATCGTTAGTGTCTTCTGGTTGCTCCTGTGTGTCACCATCCACAACGAGTGTATGGGTACAGACAGAGGTAACAACTCACTTCCAATCTGAACAAGATTTCTCGAGATGAAATTCGTCATGGAAGGAACAATACTTAGTATCAACACATTGATCGAGTTGGAACATAGGTTTCTGTACAAATTTGGAACCGAACCGGCTATTGCTTGATGAGTCGGTTGATGAAGTTCTTTCCTATCTCTGTCTAGGCAGATGAATATTCGCAAATGTGTCCTTTTTCCATTGCTTGAGTTTGGACATTTCGGTAGTCAAGTTCTTGATCAAGTGAGTGATAGTTTCAATATCAGTTTCTTCCTTGTCTCTGCCTTTGCTCGTTGTTACTTGGGGCTATCTGCTTGCATCCTTGGAGTCTTTCATTGATTCGTCATCCTTGATGACTCCAATGACACACAAGTCTTTCTCAACAACAATAGCCTCTTCGCAACTTTCTAACAGTGTTGGATTTGTAGCTCGCTTGATGAACTGCGTAATGGTGGTTGGCAGTGCAAATGTGTAATAGTCGATAGTGATGGATTCATGAGGTTTGGTGTCTGCTGCAAACTTGTTCAAGGTATGTGTAAACCTCTAATTGAAGTCTTTAACTTTCTCTTTTCCCTCCATCTTGAGGCTTCCCAATTCTTTGAGTAGCATGGCTGGAGTCTTGTCATCAACAAACTTTTCAAGGAACATACGTTTGAAAGAACCCCAGTTTTGTATAGAGTTGGGTGGAAGGCTATGATACCAAGCAGTTGCCTAACCGTCCAAGGTACATGGAAACAATCTACATGCTACGTCATCATAACATACTTCAAGGGTCTGTAGATGTAGGTAGAAGTTGTCTAAGTGGCCTTCTTCCTTCACCATGCTGTCAGAGTTAAACTTGATGTTCATGCTCTCCGCTCGCTTCAACATATTTTGTAAAACATCTGGGAGAGCCAATGTTCCCATAGTCATCCATTCAAGATTTGGGTCAGCCATCTCTTCATCCTCTTCGTCCTCTTCATCTTCCTCCGCTCCTTCATAATCTGATGGTTCTAGATCTGAGTTTGTTGGTTCGTCTCTACCTCCACCCCCTTTGCTGCCTTCCCCTCTGCCTCCTATACCGGAGTTTGATCCCAAGACCACAAGAGTGCCTTGTTCATCTTCAAAGAAGATTGGAGGTTCCTCTCTATCTTCAATAGCTTCTTCCAAACCTTCAAGAGTAGAAAGGAATGCTTCTTCCATTGGTGATACAACCACTCCTGTGGGAGTGGCCTTTGGCTTCTTAATTGCGTGTGGAAGGTACTGTATGCCTGGGATCAGTCCAACTGCTTTCGTGAACTGGCGAGTGATGGGACGGATAGAGTGATGGTGTTGATATGAAATTTTGTGTTCAACTCTAGGAGGTGAGGAGTAACCAATTGCAGAGTCGTGAGAGAGGGGTTGCGAGTTACTCCCTTGACCAAATGGTTGATGAGTGAGTGTGAGGGGAATTTCATCCATGTACAACTGGTTGCCCTCCTTTTAGCACTAGAAATGTTGACGGTGCTAGACCCACCAACATTCAAGCGATCACCCCGGTATTAAGTCCCAAATAGAACTCACACCGTTTGGTGTGGGAGTCCCATCCAGTATGATGGCCCAGTTTCCATTGCCTTAAGGATTTGCCTCAACTCTTGCTTGTCAGCACAGGATAGTGGTTCGATTTGTCTTCGAGAAGTGAGGTTTGCATTCCTGGTGAGTGTAAGTGTACTTGTGTCAATGGTTCTTTCACTATGATGGGGAAAAGGTGAAGATGAGTTCCAGGTTGAAAGGGATCAGTGCCAACTCGGCTAGGAATACACAACACAAAGGACATACACAGCTTCTGGTGGAGCAGTCCACTCAGATGCGGCAGTCACGACATACAAGGTAAGATAACGCGTACAACACTCATGGATAAGTCTGAGATGAGTGGAATGGTTGTTACAACAAGGTTCATGTGAAAGGTCTGTCTAATGTCTGACAGAGTAGTCGACACAGACGAGACAACATTAGTAGAATATACAACACATTCCATTAATAGATTATGAATTACAACAAATGAATCGGTTCAAATGTAGAACACATGGTTAAAGCAACATGAATTACAAGTGTTAAAGATTAGTCTTACAACAAATACAATACATGTGTGAAAACATGCTGGCCTATTGACAAGATTATAAATTAAGCGAAAGTTCCAAGACACATTATTACACCATACATTAGTAACCCCATCACGGGGCGTTGTGATGTAGGTAAAGTTCCCTTTGTGGACAGAGGCACCCCTCTAGCTCTAGAGTGGGTCTAGTCACAGTAAAACAAATGCAACAACTAATTACTTAAAAAGTCATTGTTGAAAGAGCCTACCTTATGCCGATGTTCGATGCAGTCTTCGTTACGCTACTCCAACTATCGTTTTCTTCTCCTTGATGAGTACTTCACCTGAAACAACATAAGAGAACAACAAAACACATAATAGAGCACAACAATGAACTATTCACTTACAGAGTCAAGGAACCATAAGCTATCAAATATATTTCATACAAGATATAGGAAGTAACCATTGATTGTATTAATATGAGCAAAAGTAAAGCTTACAACCATGCCTTGACGTCACAAGCTTCCTTGAAGGGTCCAGCTAGTATGTCTCCATGAGCATTCACTCTCAAAGGTCTCCCAGAAAGGCTGATGACTCTCTCTCTCACTCAAAAGCACTAGTATAAGGCTAAGGCAATCACACTAACAATCCACAACCAATTGCTAGACTATCAGCAATTCACACTGCAAACTATCAATCCAACACCAAGAACTAGCTAATTTGCTTCCTACCAAAAACTAGCTGATCATAGCAACAGAGGATGCTTTTATAAGAGGAGGAGCCTCCATAAATGAGGGAGAGGAAGCTTATCTTCATGGGAGGTTACTCAAAAGGTAGAACCACCATCTCATACAGGAAAGGTGAACTTCCTTGACCCAACAACCTGTTCCAGAACCACCCAGAAGCATTCTGTTTGAACTAATTCGCCATATCTGGGTCGTCACAATTCAAACACTAAGACTCAGAGATGACATCGCGAGGCAATAGTGTATTCAGAGCTATTGTCACAAGCAGGATACTGATGACCTACAATGATCCCTAAAATTCGACCATCGCTAAGAACATATGTACTCCTGCGATGATGTCGTGAGGTTCTTGTTTACTCTGGGCTATCGTTGCAAGCAGAACACTTATGTCTTGCGACGATCTTGAAACATGGGTAAAAAGGGTCAACTTCAGGATTAATGAGCATGGTTAACCTTCTTGAGTGATTTGGAAGATGTGGACACATATTTTGATGTATGACACAGAGCAGATGCCATTAAGGGATCGACTTTACCCGAGATCAGGGGATACGGGGTCTGTGACAAAATACTGTGTAACAGGTGTTGGAGCCACTACTTACTCCTCAAAGAAAAGATTACAGACTCTCTTGGCTGTGTTGGAGGAGATGAGGTGAAAAGTGCTTTCATGTACAAGTGAGGGGGGTATTTATAGCCAAGGGTGAAATTGACCCTTGTGGCTGTTCGACTACCCTCATGATCGTTCGACTTCCATGACTTTCCAACTTACATGACTCTATGTTCAACAAGTGGGTCTCTTGGACTTCCACGTTACATCACATTGATTGACAACAAGTCCATATTGGAGATGTGGGCAACATGACTCATGACTTGACTCGACATGACTTCACAAGACAATGCTGGTACATTCATGTTGCTGCTAGAGTGCATGTCGAGCTACAGTGCTGCTAAGTGATGGATGTCTTCATGGTGTATCATAACTTCACCTCCACATGGCGAAGTGCACAGAGTCTTCGATGGTCCTTGCTTCGCTTGATGAAGCTCTAGTATGTTGTTCCTTGCTTTCATGCTGGAAGGCTTGACAAGCTCACTTGTTCGTGAAGGTACATGTTCGTCATGTTTGTCCACTTCACATGCTTCATTCATTCGTTTGTCCATTGGTGAACCTGTCCATCTGCATGTGCTTCCTTCGTTCATCCCGTTCTTCGTCTTGACATGTTTGTGGGTGTACTTGTACCTGCAGTCACTTACGATGAGACGACATCAAATCCAAAATCTCCTAATCTACCATGAAACATGATCATTCGGATGTGAGTGACTAGGAGAGGCAGCAGTGTTGTGATGCAGGATGATGGCTCCGGGCAATTGCTGATGAAAACTACGCAAGAGTCACTAGGGGATGGAGACAGACGATTTGAGTCACAATGACTATTTACGAGGTCTCGCTCGGCTGGGAGGAAAAATTGCACAAATTTTAGGAGGGACATTCTAGGCTGCAGGAGGGTTGGGTGGGCATGCTCTGCGCATTTTCCAGATCAAATAGTCAGTAGAGGCTGGATAGCCAAATTTGTGCAATTTTCCAGAGGAACAGGCTGGGCTGCATGAGGGGTCAGGAGGCAGGGATTGTGAAATTCTTCTAGGGAACTTCGTGGGAGACTGGCAGCGAGAACTGCACAATTCCTAGAGGGAACTGCCAGTTGGATACTAGGGTCACTGGTAGCCAGAGTTGCACAATTCCCAAAGGGAACTACCAGTTGGCTACTGGGGTCACTAGTAGCCAGACTTGGGCAATTCCCAGAGGGAACTGCCAGTTGGCTGCTGGGGTCACTGGCAGCCATACTTGCGCAATTACTAGAGGGAACTTCTAGTTGGCTAGTGGGGTCACTAGTAGCCAGATCTGTGTAATTCCCAGAGGGAAGTGCTAGTTGGATGCTGGGGTCACTAGCAACAGAAACTGCATAATTCCTGGAGGGAATAGGTAGCCTGCTGCTGGGAGCTATTGGTTGGGAAAATGGCATTAAGGCTGGGAGGCCAGTCTGTTGATCATCTCTACGCAATTTCTGAGCTGAGCTGATTGATGGGTAGTGGGAGGCCTACTCATGATCACTATGCAATTTCTGAGATGAACATCTGGTCGACTATTCGGGTGGCCAACATGAGTGCTGATTAAATTTCCTGCGGGAAACATAGCTTGAAAGAACTAGCTTGGTGCTTCTACACTGTTTTGGTTGACAGTTGATTGAGTCGAAAGTAGGGTGATGGTCCAGATGTCAGTGAGGAGTCTGGTCATCAGAAATTCATAAAAAATGCATAAGTGATCATACAAACACACACTCACATGACTTGACAACGAAATGATCAAACCATCCAGACACACATGTTGAACATGACTAACTGACGGTGCAAGCGACAAGTTTAACACTTGTGATTGATCGTTCATGATCGAGACGACACTTGTGTGACAATGAATATGAATCTATGTGTGAGTGTGGCAGATGCCTTCATGGCAAAAACAACAAACAAATACGAAGAAAAGACTTTGAGCATAAGCAGAACATGATCGCAAGCATGACTTAGAAATCAACATGCAAAGACTTGGGTGCAAGCAAGGCAAATGTAAAGACTCACACGAGCACACGGAGTGAACCCGAGTGTGTGCAGTCATCAAGTGAAACTCTCCAAGGGAGGCTCCGAAATTGGTGCAGCCCAAAATTTTGGATGGTGGTTGTAGTCGCTACAACATAAGGATTTTGAGTGAAATTTGGTACTCAAGTACCGCTACTATCTACACAAGTACATCCAGGATGAGATGGAGTTCCTGTACATCTCCTCGCTTTCTGCTACCTATCGATACGCTATCAAAATCGAGCAAAAATTTAAACAGAAGAAGCGAGACTTTGTATTTGCAAATCCAAAGCAAGGGAAAGGCACCCCCAAACAGCATAACAAAGGACAAAGCCAAGGCAAGGCAACCAAGGAAAACCCTTTGAAGCCACAAGAAAATAACAACACCATAAAGACAAAGAAGGGCACAGGGAAATGGTGTTAGTTACATAAGAGCCCCACTCACAATACAAGTGAGTGTCGAGCCAAGCAGTTATTGGTGGCCGAGTTGAAGGCTTATGAATCAGATGCATGTTCCGAATTTGAGTAAAAATTTGATAAGGGGAATGATAAAGGGAACCTTATTATTGATGTAGAGCCTAGTGCCACCATTGCCACCACCAAGATATAGAAGATTGAGCCCAAAGACCTAGAGGAGGGGGAGGGACTCTTCCACTCACGAATGTGGGTGAAGGTTTCTCCATTGCAGTTAATTGTTGAGAACCAAAGCCAAAAGAACCTCATTTAAGTAGAGTTTGTGAAGCATTTGAGAATATTGACCACACCACACCCACATTTATACACCATCAGGTGGCTTCACCAAGGACGAGATCTCTGCTTCAACCAATAATGTCAGCTTCCCTACAACATCAAGCCCTTCATAAATGAGGTACTATGTGATGTTTCTCCTCTTGAAGTTTGTGATGTATTATTAGGCCAACCATACTTTTGGAAGTGTCATGTTGTGTATGAGTCTATGCCTCACACTATTATTATTTCTTTTGGTAATAAGTTATACATTATACTAGAGATAACACCACCTACCACCATCTCTTTGATCTCTGCAAAGCAATGTAGTAAGATCATTTCCCAGACCGGGAAATTTGTCTTCCTTATGATTCACCCTTAGAACAAGAATAAGATTGTGGCCACCTCCACAACCTCCAGACAAGGTTCCTCGACATGACAACAATAGATGGAAAAGGTCATGGAGGAGTATAGGGACATCTTCACCTCACCCACAGGGGTACCCCTACACTATTAGGTCAAGCACTCTAGTGATCTAACCCTGGGTGTGTCACTACCCAATAGATTGATCTATTGATGTTCTATTATGGAAAACGATGAAATTAAGAGGCATATTCAAGAGTTGTTGTAGAAAGGGTACATCAAGCCAAGTTCATAACCCTGTGGGAGACCGATTGTGTTGGTACAGAAGAAAGACAACACATGGACACTCTTTATTGACTATCGAGCGCTGAATAAGATCACTGTATGGAATGAGTATCCAATCCCATGGATTTATGACCTTCTAGACCAGCTTAAGGGGGCCAAATATTTTATCAAGATTGATTTGAAGTTTGGTTATCACCAGGTTCCAATCGAACCCTCTGATGTGTGGAAGACTACCTTCAAATCCAAGGAGGGCCTTTTCAAATAGTTGTTCATGCCTTTCAGGTTTACGAATGGCCCCACAACCTTCATGACGCTAATTGATGACATCTAGTGGCCCTTCACCAATTCATTCATGGTAGTGTATTTAGATGACATTATGATCTTAAGCTAGAGTTGGCGTTACACAACATTTTGTCACTATCATTGTACTCCTTGTTCCTTGATCTTGGAGGACCTCTATAGTGAACCCCACATGCTTTCCCTTCATGAAGAAAACCCCATTGTGTCCCTCTTCATGAGAAAATCAATTCCCTTCTGCACCATTTCCCCTGAAACTTTTGTAACAAGACCAGTGCTAATGACCTTTGTCTCCCCCACACCGATGTGGAGAGATTAACACTATCCCTAGCCCTGACCGGAGCAATTGAGCTATGTTACAGTCACATTGGTCCTGTTATGGAAAGTTTTTTAAATTAGGAGCCGAAGCTTCCAGCTCTAGAAGCTTCGTAACGGAAGTCTGGTAAATGGTTTGGCCAGATGGGGTTGAGGATGTCAGTTTGGGCTCCTTTCCCCTATAATGATGGAACTACCTCAAGGGACAAGACCTTCTCCCATGAGAAGAGGATCCGCCTCCCATCCATTCATCCTATATAAACCTACCTTCTTCCCAAGCAGAAGCTAGTGTTGATGTTGGTGTGCTAGTGCTATTTTGGTTTAGAGTAAAAAACAAGCTATTCATATTTGTAGCTATCTAGTTGTGTGAGGGAGAAGTGTGATTTGGTTTGGAGTGAAGCCTAAAGGGAAAAGCCTTAACACTATTATGGATTGAGTCCCTCATGGAATGCTAAAAGAAGTGTGTGGGAACCTGGTCTTGTCAGAGGAGAACTGCAATGTCAACCCAAAGGTTGTAATCTCGTTTTGATATTAATATATGCAACTATCGATTGATTTCCTACATGATTTGTTATCTTACATATTCATGGCTTAATGTTTCTTGACTTGGTAAGTAGGTTGAATTACAAATTTTCTATTATCACGTTTGTTGTCTGCTGTTGTTTACTTGTTTCAGGTGCTTGAAGAAGGAAGCCAGAGATAGTTGGAGCGAGCAAGCGAGGACATCATCAAATGGGATAAGCGTACTAAGAGGTAGGCCCTCTTAATTGGTTCTAACCTGAGGAAATCTTCCATAGAATGTACCTGTTGTGGCTAGACCCATTATTGGGCTAGAGGAATTTTTTTGGTCCGCACTTATAATTTTACTTCACCACAAATTGATGACTCCACTGGGGATACCAATCTTTTTGTTTGTCTTGGATTTCATGATTTCGTGAGAAATTTTATAGTTCCACTTTTTCCCTTTGGTTATGTTTCTTTTCTCCTACTTACTGGTTTGAGTCTAAAATTCATAGTAGCAGATTTGGTCCCTGTTTCAAATTTTTTTATTTTTTTCTTCGCTCCCTTGATCAGTGCGCTTAATCCACTGATAGTCACGTCAATCAGTGCGAGTTGCTGAGAAGAATTTGCGTCGACTCGTCTCTGGTGCTTGTTGTTAGTTAGGCAGTCGCACTGATGCCTGTAAGTGAAGATCAGGGCTTGACCCCAATCTTGGCCAGTGTGTTCTGCTCTTGTGATTTTGACCTCGTAAACCTTTTGGACCATTTTCTCCCTGACTAGATAGCTAATTTTCATTTGGTTTTGTTTGCTTGTTGGCTTATCATCTTTCCTCTTGATTTCTTGAGTCATTGGGTGGTTAGCGACACTAGGGCATCTAGTTTGTCATCCATTCAACTATTTGTGAACTTAGTAAGTCGGGTTTTAGGTGTACTTACTCCTTGCATTTTGTTTTTTGGTCCTTTTACAACTTTGACCTCTATTACATAAGTTTGAAAAGTTTGTTTGCTTGTCTAAACATTTCTTTCTGGCATGGATTACATTGCTTATCTTGTGATTGGTAAAGTCGATGTTTCTTTAGCCTGAATGAGTTTCTCTTTTCATGTTTTCATCTGCTTGAAGAGCTTATTATCTCGAAAACTTTTTCGCTGAAGAATTATATGTGAAAAGTTTATTTCGTGGTTTCATGAAAAGGTATGAAATTCTAGTTTGTTACATCATTGTGCTACGATAGCTTACATCTTTAAAAGACTAGAATTGCATTGGCATTTGGAAAAGGAAAAGAACTCTTTTCCTTTTGAAAGGACTAATAGAGAAGTGCTTGTCAAGAAATTAGGAATTGGAATGCATTTTTCATTAGTTTATTTTTCAAAAAGTAAGGTAGTGAAAGATTGTTGAGATTGCAACAAGATGATGGAGCTTAGTGAAAAGAGTCGCCTTCACTAAGTGGGCCCGCAGGCAAATTATGGCGCAAGTTCTATTTTTGATCCCAGCAGGGATGATCACAGTGTGGATGATCAAAGTGTGGGTGACCACAGTATGAGTGATCACAGTGTGGGTGACCATAGTGTGGGTGATCACAGTATGAGTGATCAAAGTCTATTTTTAGACTGGCTGTCAAAAATAGAAAAGTCAAATATTATTGTCTCATAATAATATTTGGACTATAAACTTGATCTTATTCTCTTGGAGCACTTCAGTTTGAGCTACAGATGTGGCCCATGCAGCTGTCAGAAGGAAGTACACTTTTCTTATGAGTCAGTTGAGTTGTTGCATGCATGACTTCAGTTAGAACTCAATCAGTTGAGTTTGGTGGAGTTGATTGTGGAGTTGATGGAGTTGTGTTCAGTTTGACTTGGTTAAACTAGTTGTAGTTAGTCTAACTGCAAATAGACTAATTATGAGTTGTTAAACTAATTATTAACTCATAATACAACTATAGAATACATCAGTTAACTCAGTTGCATGTCAATGCATGTTCAGTTCAGCAGGGATAGGTGTTAGAGAATCAGATTGCTATCAGTTGTGACTATAGTTGTGCATCAGATCTTGCACAATCAAGGGATTGAGTATGCCAATGAGTTTGCTCATGTATTTGCCCAGTATTATAGCCTCTTCTCACGTCTTACACAGTTTGAGTGATTCTTTGGAGGTGAAATACGAGTTTGGTAAACCATTCTCATTCATTCTTGAGAAGGTATTGAGCAATGGAGGCAGGCAAGCAGTGGAATAGATTTGGAGATCAGATCTTAGCTGTATTGTGTGTAACAGGTGGAGCTGGTATTGGATTGCTTGTGATAAGCATTGTACTTTGTAATGTTACATGGTCTCAATCATTAATATACAGATAGTGTGGGGTTTTTAGCGAGATGCTTTCCCCTGGTTACATACTGTGTTAATGTGTGAATGCTCTTGATGTTTTATTGTTATTGATGCTGCTATATTGATGATCAACGTAGAGGAGCTTATGTATTGTGTATGTATTCCGCAATAGTACATGATCAAGATAATCTCTGTTGAATATGTGTTAAATTATTCAAAATTTCTACAAAGATCATTTCGTTTTCAGTTTCTTGATTGTTTGCATTTGATTGAGTAGTTTCTACCCTCTCTAGCTTAGTCATTTCATCGAATTGAAAGGGTCTTGTCTCATTTAGTTGCATTTAAGGTTTTTCGAGTCACATCGTTAAGACCTGAAAATTGAAACATAACTCAAGATAAACTTTAAAATGAATTCAATTAACCTAAGGCACATTTGACATTAAGGATCATATCTAGAAGGTCTAGGCTAGAGACGTGTTCCGGCGTCTTTAAACCTAGCAGCTACCATTAGCTTCAGCATTAGACAGTGCTAGTACGGATTTTTGCTCCCCGTACCATCGAGTATATAATGGGAGACCCCTCTAGGTTGCAATCCTTTATCCTTAGGAAGCCGAGTCGGCTGCCTTGCGAACGTGATACACTGAACACAACATTCGGGGAGATTGCCTGCTCGTACTTCTCGGTTCACCGAGAGGTATTTGGTGAGCACCAGTATTGTAGCAAGAATGTTGCAACTCCTGGGGCTTCCTAATTTACTTTTATCAACCCAGTAGTTCGTAACAAACTTGGAAGTGACAGTGCTGTATGCACAAGTACTAACTCTTACTGCAGGCTGTCACTTGGTCAGCTGGCGCAAGATCACTAGGAGCTTAAGCCAACTTCTATGAATTCTCAGAAGAAGCTTTTAGCTGTGATGAAAGAAAGCTAACTCTAAAGAGGCTATTCTACTTGCAAAAAGAGAAAGAAGACTGGAGTGTAAAACAAACCCTAGCAAACCCTAATTCTTCCAACTAACCCTACTTTTGCAGAAAAAGAGATGAAAACTGATGAAATGAGTGCCATTGACTACTAAGAAAGTAAATTACATCTATTCAAGCTACTTCTGGAAGGAAATGAGAAAAAAACATCTTTTTGGGTTTTTGGAGTGTTTTATGTGAAATTGTTATGCTTGTAATTTATCTATTTGTGGTTGTGGCAGAGATTTGGTGGTGATGGAAGGCGACCTTAGGGTTTGCAAAGGTGTAGGAAGGTGTGGGGGAGTCCTAAGAAGCCTCTGGTAACCTTTTTGAGACTTCCTCTACAATTGGACTTCAAAAAGTCACTTTCAGGAAATCCTACAGGAGGCTACAGGAGGATCTACAAGAGGATGCCGAGAGCTGTTTTTAGAGGTTTTAAAGGTGGAAAAATGGTGGGAAAGGGTACATGGAGATTAGAGGGAGGTTTCAAGGTGTCTGAATCTTATCAAGGATGATTAGGAAAGAAAATTATGGTTGGATTTGTTCAAGAGACAAGAGGAAAGCCTATGAGAAAAATGCAGAAACTAGGGCAGATTCGTGAAGGGCTGTGAGTGACTTGTGAAACCTATGAGAAAAGAGATGATGATGGCTACATTATTGATGTATTATGAGAAGATGTGTGTTGTAAGAGAGCTGCAAGTCAAAATACTGAAATTGAGCAAGAAAAGAACTAGCTGTACCAAAAGAACAGAACTATCTCTTATGTTAACCTAAATTATGACCTAGAAGAATAAAATGTTGAACAGTGCTATATGAACAGGAAAGCATGGAAAGAGTTTTATTGCAGAAACAAAAATGAACATGGAAAAATGGGTCTAAAGTAGAGCATTAACTTTTAAATTAAACTACAACACTAGAAATTGCATGAAGGAAGCAAAATTGTTTTTTTAGTGGCAGCAAAAGTGCCTTGACCTCAGCTCATGGCCCCAAAGGGAGGAAAGGAGATTAAGGCTTTATTGATGGCATTTTTAGATCTTTGCTTATCTTTATTTAACCTACTTCAGCAACTGAAATGGAAACAACTATGCAAACCGACAAAAGCAACCTATTCAAACCAAGGGAAAATGAATCTATCTAACAGAAATTAATTCATGAACAGAAGTAAAAACATATAAGTACAAAGCAAGAGGTGATGGGTAGCTTGGGTTGGGCCCTAAACCAAGAGCTTCAACCCTTTGAAAGAAATTAGTGCTGGCTCAGAAAATATTTCATCTCCATTATAAAAAATAATGGTCACATTACATAAAACTGGTTCACAAAAGTAAGCTCCTCAAGGCTTTTCTCATCCTGCTTGGGGAGTGATACTCCCTGATCTTGTTATCAGGAAAACTAGTGTCTATGTAGAGCTACTAGTCCCACTAAGGCTGGTAGCTACCTTAGAAACAAACAAACTAAAACTACTTTTGTTTTCCTTTATGAGAAATAGATAAGAGGGGAATAAGGAGACCAACCTCTGTCTTGCGCTTGGTTCCTTGCTCGATTCCTCTCCCTTCTGATAAATCTTTGCTACTCGCTTCCTTGTCTACCTAGCTTCACAGAGCACCTGTAGAATCAAAGCAGCATAACACTATCCAAGAACATAGATCTACTATCATAAACAATATAGGACTAGATATATATTGACCACACAAATGCACATAACATCAATCATACAAGAATGTGGAGGAAAACTTGAATAACTTTATTGATAATCAAGAAAGAGCAAACAGGATTACAACCAATTCTTCTACCAGCATCATCCTCTCAGCAAGAAATCCCTTCTTCACCTCATGAAAAGCTTAGATCACCCAACAATATGATATTGCACCAAGAAACCAACAACACTTCCTTACAAGAGACAAAATTCCAGCCTCCGGATCTCTGGGATGAGGGATCCATATATAGATGTTTGCAAGGGGGGTGAGTCAGCTTTTGAGATTTGATTGGTGTCCTCTCTCTGATAGTTCTTGATTCCACTTGGAGATTGATGATCTCTTACTCATCCCTGGGCGAATGTAGAGAAGCAAGTGTCACAAGAGAAGTTTCTAGAAGATTCCATGATCCTCCACCTTGCAGATTGACCCTGCCATTTGTCCACTCTCACCCATCGCACCCCATAGAGTATTTTCAAGATGCATCGCACCTACTGTGTGTATTTAGGTGGGATGCAGCGCACTTTGACCATGGAGCAAGTGAGATGGTCCAGTTTTGACCAGTTCTGAGAAGTTTTTCATGGAGAACTTCTGGGAGAAGATGTAATCAGTTGACCTTGTTCTTTTAGAGGTTGGAACAACACTTTTAGGGACTTAAGAGCCCTCGGTTTATGGACATTTATGATTGGGGTTGCAGTGCCCAAAAATGTCTATAACAGTTGCCCCCTAAAGCATGAGGTCGTTAATCTGTGGATGTCGGGTGAAATTCTTTATCATGAGGATCTGAAGTTCTTTCAAGCTGGAAGGCGACCTGTAATAAGATGCAATACGATACATTATCTTCATAATATTTTCATGATCTAGCTGAGGTGGGCATTCCCATGCTCATCTTTATAAATTCATTTTCATGTACATAAGACAGACAATTGTCTGAGTGTAGACTGATGATTCTGGTAGAGCCATCATCCCTTAGGTTGGATGATTATCTGTGCAATAATGATGTACATTTGATGTCTTTATTTTCTTGAATATATATCGCAGCCCGGATGGATGAGACTAGATCCGGGGTCTTCAATCTCGTTCAATCTTCACTCAAAGTACAAGTCGATCCATGTGAGAGATGTTATGGAGTCGAACATGGAAAGACATCGCCTGATTACCAGCCAATGATGTAAGCTGTTAACAGGCACGAGAGGAATCACCGATAATGTTGATGACCCTCAAGGTACTACAGTACAATTCACGTGGTGTGAATAAGGGATTTGGCGTCGAACGCCACACAAAATCTTTCAGTCGAAGGCCATTGATGTAAACCTGTCGCCGGAAATGAGAAACTTGCCATTGAGGCATGCAAGTTTCAAAGTACTGAAAGGGTTGTTCCTAGATCGACTTCTTGGATAATGAGCTGATGTCGACAAGAAGCGATCCATCATAGGAGGACCTTAGTGAATCCCACATCAATGACACAGAACAGAGCAAATGATTTTAATGGAGGTGAAAATGATCTGGTGATATAAGGTTCAAGGTGGCGGTCGTGAAAGAATGGAGCGTGAATGTATTGCAGTGGGTGAGACAGAGTGAATTCTTTGAGCGACTTCTCTTGAACATATCGGCGACACTGACATGATGGATCAGTAGCATTAACCCCAAATATGGATGGTGTGATGGAACCATGGTGATGTGACTAGTGAATGGAACAACCCAACCTGACTCGGATGTGGAGTGAAAGTGTCATGTTCAAGAGCGACTTGCTACCGATAAAGTTTCTTCAAGTTTTCTTCCCAATTTTTCCCCAGTCATTGCTGACCATACCTCTTTATTTTAGTCAAGATTGAGGAGGATAACATATGCTTGTTCTATAATTTTCCCTTCGGGCAAACCCATCGCTATGTTTTAACGAGCCTAGCAACAGTGAAACTCGTTCTTGTCTGTATGGACAAGTTTGTTTCTATTCAGTTTTAACGAGTTTAATGACAAGGATAACTCGGTCCTTTTCAATTTTAGAGAGTCTGAAAAAGGGACGTAAAGAAAACTCCAATAATCCTTTTTCGTCATATAATCCCTTGAGTCCGAAAAAGTATAAAACAATACAAAAGGGATGAATTTTCGGTACTTTTAACGAGCTGAACAAAACAAGCGCTCGATCTTTTTGTGTAATAATCCCTCAAGTCCAAAAAGATTAAAATCTAAAGGAGGCATAGCACTTCCGGTCCCTTTAACGAGCTGGAGAGGCCAATGGCTCGGAAATCTTTTCATATTTTACGAGTCAGTTGAAATGAGCTTAAAGGAGACTCGTTTTTTGAGGAACGAGTGATAAATACGGGTAGCAGTTGATTCCAGGTAAGGTTTGGAATTTTCCGATCACGACAGTGTCACAAGGATGGCTAACAGGATCACTCTTCGCAGCTGTTCCTCAAAAGGGTAAAAAATCAAATGGAGGTGAATGATCGACCAAAACAAAGTGGAGGTGATGATGAGAACACAACCAAGGCTTTAAAGGCTAATCGTAATACATTCACAATGGTTATTTACCGGAGAATGGTTCATTTTTTAATGAGCTTAAACTCTGGGGGAACATTTGCTCATTGCTTATGTTTATTTTTTAACAAGCTTGAATTCCATGTTAAAACAGCTCGATAATCCAGTCGTATAATAAGGATGTCTCATATAAAAATGGAATTTTTTCAAAGCTTTGCCCCGCATCCTTTCTTTATGCAAGTTAGGAAATGCCAATCCTATGAGTTTAAAGGGTTAGAGGACCTATAAATTTAAAAAATAAATAGTCGTTCTTCGCTTGCATGCCAAAAGTTTTGCATGCCCCCAGGTATAGCGAAGTAGAGTTTCCAGTTTACCCCTCAATTTGTAGACAAAACACTTGTTTTATTGGGAAAGGCCTACCTTTTCCAGGTTACCCCTCAATTTGCAGACAAAATAATTGTTCTATCGAGAAAGACCTACCTTAACAGAAGTATCTTATTCCAGTCTAATCCCATTTTCCAAAATGGACAGGTGTGTCAGCCAGTCATATATCCTCTCCGGAAACCTACCCTATACCTAAGGTTCTCCTGTCGAAACAGGCCAGGGTGCATGCCCCCTGGGTTTTAGTCATATCCTCCGAATCACTCGCGCTCATCAGGAGGACAGACTGGGGATTGATGAGACATTCCTTGCGTGAGAAGACCATTCAGGGTTGGTATATGACTATTTGCTATGTGTGAATCGGGGAATGAAAGCTGGTCTACGAGCTTGACCACTCTTCCTTCATGCAGAAAACACAATACTCTAAAGAGTGAGGAGACAATGGCACCCATGCAATAAATATAGTCTCGTCCAAGGAGTAGATTATAATCCAGGGGTCCTTAGACTACCATTACATTCATGTGAACGGTTTTCCTTCTCAACATTATCGGCACATCGGGAAGGATCCCTAACGGTTGACTGGTTCCTTTGTCAAAGCCTGCTAGATTTCTCATCTCAGGAAAAATCGATGGCAAACCAAGCGCTTTCCAAGCAGTTGAGGAAAGGATACTCACAGAAGCCCCTTCATCTATGATGGTACCTACCATGACCATTCTATATATTTGAGCAATGATTCGAAATGGTACACTAGCCGGTAAGCAGGGTCTGCCTAGTAGATTCTAATCGAAGGAAACAACTAGGTTGCTTGGAAGTGGGACCGAATAGACGGCCGGATACGACTCTGACGAACTTCCTTCCTGCGGTAAAGGAACGGGTAGACTGCCCCCATGTTCATCGGAGTCTGTGCTTACAAAAAGAATTTGGACGGTGTCATCCTTGTTCTCTTCGGTGACTGTATCATCTGAAGATGGATCCTCTGAAGGCAAGACCGGGTCAACTGCCGCCTCGACCTTTTGACTTCGTCTGGTGTGGATTCAGATGGTTTATATTCAATGATAGATGCTTCAGCTGACCACAAGGGCGTGTCAGCTGGAATTTCAACTAGTGACGGACTTGGCAAGAGTTTCTTATATCCAGGAGGAAGTCGTAACGGTGAAACCGGACGGTCGTCCAAAACTCTTTTAGCCTCGTCTAAGAAGGGACAATGGTGGACGGTGTGATCGCCATCACACAATTTACAAGGAAATTTACATCTTCCTTTTTGTCTAGGGGCTTCACTTTCACTAGTTGACGGTGTACTTTCAACATGACCATCAGAGGTTGATGACACCGGATTGTGCAAACGAGGAGACCAGTCCCTTAAGATCTGAGGGATGCAAGGACAATCTCAATGATAGTGGTCTCCTTTGCAAATGACGCATGGTGATTTAGGCCTGGATGGTGCAATGTGTGGATTTTCTCTAGATGATGCCTGGTTGCCCATTTTTGTCTTTGGCTCCTTCTTCTTCTTCTCTTTCTTCTTCTTCTCCTTCTTCTTCTCGTTTACTTGATTTTTGGCTTTACCAGCTTCATCAAGCGAAGAGGAAGGAGGAGAGGAAGAATTGGACGAAGTAGAGGGTTGGGGGGTAACTTTGGTATCGTTTAGTTGCTGACTCAATTGTTTAGGAATCACGGGGTTCTGAACGACAAAAGTTGAGAAGAGCCATACGAGAAAACCAATTGTCAATCCTGGAAGTGACAATGTGGCCATATGGGGCGCACCAACATCTCCCCAAGAGGAGAAGGGACTAGGATTTCCCCCAAGGGGAACTCCTTGGTCGGTGGGCTCCATTATTCTCAACCTAAGACCAATGTAGGAAAAGTGATATTTATTCCGTTTAAAATAAATTTTAGACGCTTTGACACAACTTGCTTTTTCAATTTTTAAGAGTCGAGAAAAAACAAAATATGACTCTAGTCGCCTTCAATTTTTAATGAGCTTGAAGTGACAAGTGCTTAGATGGAACTTTTCCTTTAAGGAGTCTGAAAAGGAACGAAAGGGATTACCAAACCAATCACAAAACTGCAGAATACTTTTTACGGTACGACAGTCAATCTTCCTGAATGCTATGTTCAGTGCATTGCGATCGATAGGGTGGAAGACATGGCTTCCTATGGATAAAGGATAAAGCCTATTGTGGTCTCCCAATATATACTCGACGGTACATGGGAGCACAAGTCCGTACTGGCACTTATCATCTCAAAGTGGAGGAATCACCCAACCAACAATGAAAACAACAGTTACCAGGATTTACAACGCCGGAATACATCTCTAGCCTAGACTTCTAAATGTTGTGCGTTAGGTTCCAAAGCATTTTTAGATTCATTAAATTTATTTTACAGTTGATCTTTCTTAAGAAACGCGTGATGTAGATGTACAATTCCTAAAATGAAATCTAAGATGATAAACAGTCGTTTAATCTTCTTTTTGCAATGAAAATCTAGCTACTAAGGAAAGAGAGATGGCGTTCTTTCAACATAGAGCAGAGAGCACACACTATATGCACTGTCCTAAATCAAACCAACAAACAGTATAAATGAAAAATGCACATGCATGTATTTGTTTTCAACCTTCTTAATGTGTGAATGATAAAAAGAAAGCTAAGCGCAAATCTGAACTATTTTTCAAAGCAACGTTACTAACAAGTTTCTTTTCAAGACAAAATGAGGACAATGACGACACTTTGCGATTTGGAAATGAAAACTTGCTTTCGACACTTGAAAAACTACTAATTCAAATCAAATACAAGAGTAACAATGTAATCGAATATCAAGAACAATCATATCCTCTTCTATGACTGAAAACGACACTTGCGACACTTTCAAATCAAGAAACGGCAGTACGATTACGCTACTTCTTTGTAAAAGAGAACTGAAAATGGCTCAAAATACATAAAAGCATTTACAGTCCTTTGCACAATGGAGATGAAATAATAGCAAGGAAGGGGGTTTCAATAGAGGTGTACTGACTACAGGCAGCAAAACTCTTGAATAGAGCTGAAAGGAGTAAACACAGAAACCAAATCTAGGAGCAGGAAAGGTCTTGTCTGATCAGCGCACCTGTAACACAGTGAAAAAGAGATGCAACGCACCTACTACACTCGGGAAGTGCGATGCATCTAGAATTCACAGAAGAGACAGTGCGCTGGACCAGGGATGAGACTTTAACTGGGTTCCGGGTCACAGTTTGCAGCTCAGTTCAGGGATTTAGGCCGAGCAAGTGGTAATTAGTAAATCAATCACAGGGGTAGATCTAAAGAGGTTACTAGAGCCACCACAAGGGCAATTAGAGAGCTTGTAAATCAATTGTTCAGTTCATAAACAAAACCCGGAGATAGACTGAAGCAGCATTGATCTACTTTGCACTTGCATAGCAAATGCAGTTCGAAGGCTAGCTGGCTTAACTTCAGGCTCCGTCTATAAGTTTATAAAGTAAACAAATGTAGATAAACAAACAATCTATTCACTCCCCAGCGGAGTCGCCATTTTGTTATCGGGAAAACTAGTGTCTATGCAGAGCTGCTAGTCCCACTAAGGCTGGTAGCTACCTTAGAAACAAACAAACTAAAACTACTTTCGTTTTCCTTTATGAGTAATAGATAAGAGGGGAATAAGGAGACCAACCTCTGTCTTGCGCTTGGTTCCTTGCTCGATTCCTCTCCCTTTTGATATATCTTTGCTACCCGCTTCCTTGTCTACCCATCTTCACAGAGCACCTATAGAATCAAAGCAGCATAACACTATCCAAGAACATAGATCTACTATCATAAACACTATAGGACCAGATATATATTGACCACACAAATGCACATAACATCAATCATACAAGAATGTGGAGGAAAACTTGAATATCTTTATTGATAATCAAGAAAGAGCAAATAGGATTACAATCAATTGTTCTGACCCAACATCATCCTCTCAGCAAGAAAGCCCTTCTTCACCTCATGAAAAGCTTAGATCACCCAACACTATGATATTGCACCAAGAAACCAGCAGCACTTCCTTACAAGATACAAAATTCCAGCCTCCGGATCTCTGGGATGAGGGATCCATATATAGATGTTTGCAAGGGGGGTTAGTCAGCTTTTGAGATTTGATTAGTGTCCTCTCTCTGATAGTTCTTGATTCCATTTGGAGATTGATGATCTCTTACTCATCCCTGGGCGAAGGTAGAGAAGCAAGTGTCACAGGAGAAGTTTCTAGAAGATTCCATGATCCTCCACCTTGCAGATTGACCTTACCATTTGTCCACTCTCGCCCATTGCACCCCATAGAAGGGCTTTTCAAGATGAATCTCACCTACTGTGTGTATTTAGGTGGGATGCAGCGCACTTTGACCAGTTCTGAGCAGTTTTTCATGGAGAACTTCTGGGAGAAGATGTAATCAGTTGAACTTTTTCTTTTAGAGGTTGGAACAACACTTTTAGGGACTTAAGAGCCCTTGGTTTATGGACATTTATGATTGGGGTTGCAGTGCCCAAAAATGTCTATAACAGATTTGTAGGCTGTGTGGCAATGTGTTCCACCTTCTCATATAGGCATGAATGCAGTCATCTCCAAGGAGTCTCTCCATGTCCTCAAAATGTGCAATAGCCTGGGCCTGCTCATTGATGTGCTTAGGGGCACCTTGAGGATCATCTGCAAGTTGCTGGTGTGTGCTAAGGAGAGCCATAGGCTCTTCTGGCTCTGCCCTAATCATTAGAGGCTCATTTTGTTCTTTTGCCATCAATTTCTTGATTTCTGTGGCCCTTTTCTCCTCATGGCTCAACCATGATGCCATGGCCATCAGCTGCAAATCCCCCAACCTAGCATTGGGGTCCCATAGGTTCATATCAGTGAGGACCAGGTTATGCAAGTAAAACTATGCGAACTTTGCCTTGTCTTTTGCTGAACTGTGGTCACATAGATCTAGGAATTATCCATAATCTTGAAAAGGTATGGTGCCTCTCTGAGCTAGAGTCTTGATTTGGAACTGTAGCCACTAATCTTTGAGGTATACTCCATATGATTTGGTTGGCTACCTACACTGTAGTGTCTCCATAGCTGAGCTGGCCATGCATGCTAACTATGTTTCCCTTTCTTGCAGCTGTTTCCTCAACATTTCAGTCTCTACCTAGGTTCTCTTTCTTGCAACTGTTTTCTTAACATTTCATTCTTTGCTTCCAAGTGAGATCTTTTGATTGCTTCTGCATGTTTTACAATGGCCAGCTCTCTACCCATCTCTCTAAGCTTGCTCTCCATGTGGCCAATGTCTTCCACCCCTTTGGACTTTTCAATTTGCATCCATCTGTGGCTCCTTACTCTTTCTTTTTCCAGCTCAAAGAAAAGTGGGACTGCAAACTTCTGTGGGATGATTTTCCCTCCTTCCAGAAGGTTGTAATAAGAGCCCAAACTAGGCTGAGGGTCAGGTTCTAGTATCCCTGCTGTTTCATCCTTCCCCTTGGTCTGCTCTTCTGCCCTTTTCTCAAGTTTCTCAGTCTCTTGTAGCTTTGTCAAGGTCTCCTGTAGAGCGGTCTGTGCTGCCTGTAGGATGGTTTTAGAGTCTTGTAGTTTCATCCTTTCCTTCCAAGTGGAAGATCTAGGCCTTCCTCTTTCATAGGTGATGGGGGTTTTGGATGGATATTCCTGCTTTTTGGCAGTAGGAGAATCTTCAATGGTGATAGGCTCTTTTTAGGGTGGCTGTGGCTTCCCTATTTTTATCCTGGTGCTTTTTCAAGCCCTGAAATACATGGATGGTTGCCTATTTCTCTTTGGTTTGGGCTTAACTAGGGTGCTGAGTGCAACCAGAATAGCTGGTGCCTCCCTTTCTACTGTTTCAGGAGACACTTCTGCCTTCTTTTCTTCTGTTTCTTTTTCTTTTGTCTTTTCTACATTTGCTAGTTTTGTTTCTTCTATCCTTGTTTTAATTTCCTTCTCATCTTGTTTAGTTTTTGCCCTCTCTGCTTTAGCCCTGTTCTTCTTAGATTTGGTATTTTTCTATTTTCTTCTAGGTTCCTTCTTCTTCTCTGCTTTGGTCCCTTCCTCCTCTATTTCATGTTTTTATTTCTCCATTTGGGTTTCTTCCTTCCCTGTTTCAGGTTCCTCTTTCTTTGTTTGTGTTTTCTCTTCCTCTTCTCTGGTTTCCTCCTCATCTTCCCCTTTTTGTTCTTCTCCCTCACTTTCAGATGGACTGAGGTCATATGTGAGGGTTTTTATATCATCTTCCCTTGTCATATTTCTAAAAATGTCTTAGGCTATGGGTATTGTGAAGGTGTGGAGGGCCTCTTCCACCAACAGTTTAATCATCCCATGGTGAACCAATTGGTCTAGACCTTCTACCTTTAATTTGATGCTAGAATCTACTAGGGACTGGAGGAGAAAATATGGAATACTGAGTTTTTGGGGTGCAGGAAGATCCATGCCATATCTTAGCTCATGCAAAAGTCTGAAATGGTACCCATAAACTATGCTGTACCTTCCTTCACAGGAGATGTATTTAATAATCTGATAACTGACCTCATCCCAAGGGTAAGGTATGCTTGTTCTCCTGATGCCATTTTTGTCCTCTGCAGGATGCTCATTTGGCTGGAAGAAGGTTTTCTTGGCAACTTGACCCAACGATTTTTCCTCCTTGCTCTAGGGTAGTCCAAGTGGGAGACTGGTAACCCTACTGATGAAATTTGGGGTGATTTCCATGGTGAGACCCCTGAAATTAATAGTGGCATGGGTTTTTGAGTGAGGTATCAAGGACAGGGCAAACTCTTGCATTACTTCTTCATCATACCCAAGAAGTTTTTCAAAGAATGGCATCCAATTGGCCCTAGTAAAAAGGGCTACTTTTTCGGGGTGTTCATGTAGCCTGGCTGAGTTTAGAGGTTCCTTCCACATAAATCCCCCTGTCATTATGTTTAGAGTCTTTTGAATGCCTCAGGTGGAGAAGGAGACAACAATTTTCAAAAACCAGGAAACAAAGGAAAAAAATGTGTTTTCTTAAGAAACAGACAGACTTTTTAATGCAATTTCTCTTTCCTTTAGGCTTTATTCTTCCTAAAATTGCATCACTCCTTGTATATGTGAGTACCAAGGGGGAGAAGGAGATAATACTTCAGAAACAGAGAATAGAAAAAAACTGTGTTTTTTTCTTAAGAAGTAGGTAGAACTTTTGAATGCAATTCCTCTTCTTTTTCAGGCTCAATTCTTTCTTAAAGTCACATCACCCTATGTATATATGAAAATGCAAAGTGAGTTTTCACCGAGCCTACCTATTTGAGCCCAAATTTGAATGAAAATCCCATTTTTTCTTTTGCAAGACTGCTCACTGGTCCTCCTGTAGAAAGGGCTCTTGTAGGACCTGTTACTGCTCTTGTAGAACCCGATAATGTTCCTGTAGAACCCGATAAGTGGGGCAGTTCTGAAAATGACAGAGAGCGATGATTTTGAGGCTTTGGAGGTGGTAGGGAGCTCACTGCAGTTGAGGGCACAATGATAAAAATGGAAACAAAGGTGGTGAATATGCTTGAGAGAGTGTACTTATGCTTACTGGAGAGGTTTCTGGTGACGAGGTGAGGTGGTAGAAAGGGTATGTTACCATTATTCAGACCGTTGGTCCCCACTGTAGTGTCATCATGAGACTTTATGCTTTCTTCCTATAATCACTTCCCATCATTTGCGTTGGAGTTCAACATCCGCCACTACCTATCTTTTTGATTTTCAGTGAGTTGACTAGACACACGTGCAGTGTGATCTCCGAATGAGCGCGATCGAACTGGATGAGGGTGGCCAGTTAACTGGCCACCTTTCGAGTTTAATCTTCAACCATTCTATTCATTTATGCAATTTCAAATCATACAGATGCAATAAAGGAACGGGTTTAGACACTTACCTGTAAGTCGAAATGTTCGTGCTATAGCGCTGCTAAGTTTTTGTTGCTGCTGCATGCTTAGACTCTAGTGTTGCATACCTGTATTCCTGCTGCCATATGCTGGTGGCTTCTTGATATGTGGCTCAGCTGCTTTGTACAAGTGCTCTCTAGCTGGATCTTGCTTCGGACATCTTCTGCATACCTGTGGCTACACCTATTTTGCTGTTGGAGCTTGATTTTTAAGGGGATTAGCTGCTATAGGAGTCCTACAGGAGCTCCTGTAGCTGCTTCTCCCTCTAATATTTTAGTTGAGGCTTATGTAGGGGGTTGTGAGGAGGCTTCTTGAAGAATTTGTTGGTAATGGAGAAGTACCTGGTAGGCTGTAGGTGAGTTGTAGGGGCGCTGTTTTTTTTTATTTCCTCAGTTTTTTTGAAAAATAGGTTTTTGTGTTTTATTTGCAGGAAGGAAAGAAATAATAGTAAGTGAGGTGGTGCAGGTGTGGGATGGAGGGTTAGGATGGAGGATGGCTGTAGGATGGTCTACAGGCTCTCTGTGAAAACTCCCAACTCTTCAATCATTTTTTAGCTTCATTTCGAGCTCTCTGTGATTTCTATAGGAGCCTCCTGTAGAACACTCAGGGCTTCCTGTAGGATGCATAGTCTTCAGAAAAAACACTGAGAGATGGAAAAAAGAATCAGAAATGATGGAGGATCTAGAGGATATGTAATAGGCTTGGTGGCATGTCTCCTTGCTTCCTGGTGTCCATCTGTGACCCGTAATGCACTCAAAAAGTCAATTTTCTCTTTTTCTCTATCTTTTTTTTTCCAGGAGGTTTTCACCTTACTTGCTTGCCCTTGCCACCCCCAAGGGAGGTTTTCACACAAGGATCTTTACTCTCTTTGTTTTTTTTTTCATCACTGGGCTGACCCAAAAGAGTTTTTCAGCTTAATAATGGGACTCAAGCGCCTCATAAAGGTTTGCATTGGAGTCCTTATTATTATTATTATTATTATTTTATTGAGTGGATGGAGTGGAGGCAGAGACTTGCTCCACTACCAACACTGTTTTACTTAGATATTCAATAAATTCTTGCTTGGAGAGGGGCTTCTTATAGATTTTCAACCTATGCCCATTGAAAAGCATGGGGATGGCTTCCTCATCGATGGTCCTGATCAGAACTGAACCATTGTCATTGCACTTTTCTACTATGTAGGGTTCCAACCATATTGTCCTCAGTTTTCCCTTGAAATCTTTATACCTTAAGTCATATAGTAGCGCCCAATCTCACTCTTGGAATTGCTTCTCCTTGATGTTTTTGTCATGCCATATATTTCTCTGAAGTTGGATTACTTCTGTGTGGAGAAGGGCCTGCAATATCTGTTCATCCAATCCATT
The DNA here is from genome assembly GCA_031772625.1 of Pinus tabuliformis. Lineage (NCBI taxonomy): Eukaryota > Viridiplantae > Streptophyta > Pinopsida > Pinales > Pinaceae > Pinus > Pinus tabuliformis. Next base: position 1,430,930,609 of record CM062804.1, on the reverse strand, counting down.
AAGCTGAAGTAGCCTTTCCCTTTGTGCATGGCTAAGATCTAGGTCCAGCTATGCTGCCATCCTTAGTGTATTGTATTCAAACTCTATTGACAACAAAGCCTTCTTCCCATAAACTAGTTCATAGGGTGTGAATCCAGTGGTGGTCTTCCATGTGGTTTTGTAGGCCTAGGTGGCCTCAACCAATCGATCTGCCTAATCTTTCCTGCTGCTGCTCACTACCTTAGTCAAAATTCCCTCTAAATCTCTGTTGGTGACTTCCACCTGTCCATTGGCTTGTGGATGGTAAGGGGTGGAATTCCTATGCTTTATTTTATGATGTTTGAGCAGGTCTTCAATCAGATTGGAGGTGAACTGGCTGCCTTGATCTGTAACCAGTTCTCTTAGATACTCGAACTTATAGAATATGTTCTCTCTTAAAAACTCAGCTACTTTTTCTTTTGTTGCTGTCTTGATTGTCTTTGTCTCTGCCCATTTTGTCAAATAATTGGTGCACACAATGATGTATTGTTTTTGGTTTGAAGGAGGGTTGATAGGATCCACAAAGTCCATGCCCCACTTCTCAAATGGCTCAAAAGTCACTTGAGGTTGCAGGGGCATCTCATCCTTTGGAGTAGGTTTCCCCATCCTTTGGCACCGATCACATTGGCTGATATATCTCCTCACATCTTGATGAAGAGTGGGCCAATAGTATCCTTCTTGCAGAATTTTGAAGGCAATCCTCTTTGCTGCAAAATGGCCTCCACAAGGCCCATCATGACAGGTCAGGAGAATCTCAAAAACTTCTTCCTCCCTGACACATCTTCTCAAAATATGATTTGGGCCAAGTTTGAAGAGATTGCCCCCAACCCAAGTGAAAGGGGCACTTTTCCTCATGATCTTGCTCTTCTCTTTTGAGGACAGGTGTGGTGGGAACTGTGCTGAAACCAAGTAATTTTCTATATTAGCAAACCATGGAGAGTACTGAGATAGAAAATAGATGTTCATCTAGCAGTTGATCATCCACCATGCCTTCCTCACCTGCAGGCAGATTCACTCTAGACAAAAATTCAACAACAACATTTTCCTTACAAGGCTTATCAACAATGGTTAAATCAAACTGCTGCAATAAAAGCAACCATCTAATAATGAAAGAATTTATATCTAGTTTGTTCATTAAATACCTAATTGTAGCATGATCAGTGTGTACAAAGGTTTGATAGCCTGTGATGTAATGTTTGAATTTATTTAAGGAGTGCACTACAGCTAGAAGTTCCTTCTCGGTTATTGTGTAGTTCAACTCTGCCTTTGACAAATTTTTACTTATAAAGTATATGGCATAAGGTAACTTTTCATCAACTTTCCCTAAGGCTGCTCCTATTGCTTTGTTCAAGGCATCTGTGTGAATGTGGAAAGGTAGGGCCCAGTTTGGGCCTCTCAAAATTGGGGTAGTCACCATTTTACTTTTCAAGGTGTCTAGGGCTTCTTGACAATTGTCATTCCATATGAACTCAACATCTTTTCCCAAAAGACAAAACAATGGAGAGGCTAGCTTACTGAAATATTTAATGAATCTTCTGTAATATTCTGCTAAGCTTAGGAAACTTCAGACATCCCTCACCTTTTGAGGAGGTGGGACCCTTTGGATGATGGCGATTTTGTTGGGGTCCACCTACAGTCCTTGTTGAGGTATTTCATGACCTAGCACGGTCCCTTTAGTCATCAAGAATTCACATTTTTTCGGACTGAGGGACAAGTTCATTTCAATACACTTTTCCAAAACTTTTCCCAGGTTAGATAAAGATTCCTGGAAGTTAGAATCATAAGGAGTAAAATCATCCATATAGATTTACACTGCATCATGAACCAATTCAGAGAATATACTCAATACTTCTCTCTGGAAAGTGGTAGGAGCATTGCACAAACCAAAAGGAAGGACCCGATAGGCAAAGGTACCCCAAGGACAAGTGAAAGTGGTCTTATCTTGGTCTTCCTGGCTGATTTGGATTTGATTGTACCTGCTGAACCCATCTAGGAAGGAGAAATTTTTTTTCCCCGCCAGACCATCTAATGCTTGATCTATGAAAGGCAAAGGAAAAAGGTCCTTTTTGGTGGCCTTGTCTAGTTCCTGATAATCGACACAGATCCTCCACTTACCATTTTTATTTGGTACTAGCACCAAAGGAGAGACCCACTCATTGTCCGAGATGGGGTAGATGAATCCTGCTGTTGCATAAAATATTGTCACCATGACATTCTGCAATTAGTGTGAGTCTATCACCACTCATACTTTCCTCCTTTGCAAGTATTAAACCTCAACTCTTCATGTCAAGCCTTGAAAAATGAGAGAAAGCCCTTAAAAATCTTTAAAACTCTGGTTCCGCACTTTCTCTTAGCATTAACTACGGCCCCGCACCCACTGGTCATGTTCCATGCGGACCTGCCCGCTCTGTTTTTGTGTAATGGGTGTGGACCCCTGTAAAAGTCAAAAAGGCGCAAGTATATTCTTAAAAACTCACTTTGGGTTATTTCTGGAAGCTTCTAGAGGGAATGTTGAGGTAGAAAGTTCACTCCTTTGAGGTTCATGCATCCCATAACTAAAGGAGCTAACCCCTTGATGTGAGGAGCTTATCCCTTTGAAGGAGGACTCTATCCCTTCATAGGTGGACCTATAACCTCCTTCCTTTGCACTATAAAATGAGGCATTGGACTGGTTACTAAAGAGGTTGAAAGATGAACATTTTTCAGGGTAAATGCTATTGGAATTTAGACTTACTAATTGAGCTTGAGAGGAGAGATTACATACCTTTTGATCTCATTGGGAAGAGTGTGAGGCTTGTCAAAGTAGAGGAGATTCTTGCTTGGACCCTGGGAAGAGCTTATACAACATCAAGGCACCAAAGGTTGTAAAGTTTCTTCTTATTTTCAAAGTTAATGCAATGAAGTTTATTTTTCTCAATAAGCTATCTTGTATGGTTTATTTCATGGATTCCTTGATCACCATGATGAATATGATTTATTATATTAGCTATGCAGGTGCTATTTGATGTGTGCTTGTTTGTGTTTGCAGGTTCTCAAAGGAAACTCATTTGGACGGTCAAATCATGGCTGCCACAAACTAGCGTTGGACTTAATGTAGGGTCTAAAACGCCTCTTGGTTTTTATATATAAATCGCAATATTTAGAGAAAGGTAGATTTGCTTGTTCTACTTGTCGCTAGATATCTATAGATATTAGGGAGATCGGCCTTGTCTGCAAGAACGATTTATCCGGCCGACACCTGCATCTAGTAACTTTTGCAGTTCTTCCTTGACAATGTCTTTAAGGGCTAGATTCATCTTCCTTTAGGGCTGTCTGACTAGATTGCAATCTTCCTTAATGTAAATGTGATGAGTACAGACTGAAGGGCGCACCCCCTTCATCTCCTTATAGCTCTAGGCGAAGGCATCTAAATGTTTTCTCAATAAGATACACAGTTCCTTCTCTTGGGAGGTGGATAGGGATGAGTTGATTTTCAAGGTTTTTTCTGGTTTGAACTCTATATTCTTAACACAGAGAGAGGTTGGGTGGGCCACACAGAAATCAGCTAAAGGATTGTCTTTGGTTTCTTTCACTAGCTCTTCTAATGGCAACATACTGGGGGGTGGATTCTGAATTAAGTATTCAATGATATCATCCTTAGTTTGTAGTCCCCCCCCCCCCCCCCCCCCCATGGCAGTTTATACTGTACACAGTGGTGTAGAATAGACTTCATCCTCATCTTCCTCCTCCAACCAGAGAGGTAGATCATGTTCTAGGAAAGGTTGGGTAGGAGGCTATAGGACTAGCTGCTTGTTTCTTGATTGTCATGTTCCCAGCTTGGCAGCTGATGTAGGCATCTGTAGTAGCCAACCAGGGTCTTCCCAGGATGAGAGGATACCCAGTGAGCTTTGCCTTCGGCTGGAGAACTAGGAAATCAATAGGGTATTCCCAAGTATCAATGGAGACCATTACATCTTCCACAATTCCTTCAGGGGTCATGGTGGAGTGGTTTGCTAACTGTAGTACTGTTGTGGTCTTTCTCAGGGAGCCCTGGAGGTTGAGCTTGAGCATAGTGTCCTTGGTCATCACATTAATGGCAACCCCCAGATCAATTAGGGTATGGGGGATCATGGTACCATTGAAGTGGACATCAACTACTGGGCTTCCAAGGTCTAGATACTTCGGACAAATTACTTGCCCCAACATTAGGTCGGACAGTTGTCCTATGACATTAATGGTTGGGGCATCTCTCTTGTGCTGGCCTGGATGCCTGAAGCACTTCTCTTTGATTATCTTATTGTATATAAGCACATCCTTTATGGCTTGGAGAAGTGGGATCTTTACACATAATTATTTAATTCTCCCAAAAGTTCAGTTTCTTCTGAGGTAGGTTGGGTTGTGCTGGATAATCTCTTAGGAAAGGGTGGAATTGCTTTCAGTTCACTTTCCTCCTTATCTTCCTCAACCTCCTTAGGAGGAGGCTGGATGTCTGGGAGAACCTTCCCAAATCGTAGGTTAATCTCCTGAATCTCCACAGCATAGGTTGGGCATGATGGTTCCCCATTATATACTTGCTGAGCCTGCCTGTTATTCAGGTTCGGGTTTGGTTGAGCAGGCATTTGGGGTTGCCTTGGTGGAGCAGGATGCAATGGTTGCGGTTGAGCAGGTGGTGGAGGAAAAAGGGCAGGAGGAGAGTTGTACTGGGGCCTCCACCCCTAATGAGATGCATTCCACCGATGTTGTGGCTGAGTATAGGAGTGAAATGAATGAGCAGCTGGTTGAGCATGATATTGAGATGGATATGGCCAAGGAGGAGGTGTGGACCAGGAAGGAGGAGCAAGGGGGCCCCAAGAAGGCATGGAAGTGGCTTGATTGGAGTTGTAGTATGCCTGGGAAGTCCCTTGCATTCCCTGCTAGTAAGGTCTAGGTCCATGTGGTCTCCTTTGGCTCATGAAATAGAGTGGTTCAGTGGCTCCTTCGGCCCCTTGGTATACAGATTTAAGTCCGAGAAAGGAAGGGAACTTATCTGTAGGATGATATTCGTCACAAACTAAACACACCTGTATAGAGTTCAATGGACATTCGTTTCTAGGATGCCTTCTGGTGCACCTAGGACAAAAAATGGCCAAAGCCCTCTCTGCTTCCTCTTGTTTCCTTTCGATATGTAAGGTATCCATTTGCATGACAAGAGTCTACAAAATCTCACTCTTGAAATCTTCCAGCATGTTTCCAAATTCACCTTTGAGGGATGAACTGAATGAGGGGGTACTAGCTGTGGGTTGACTCCCCCTACCTCTCTTTCTGGCTGCCCTAGAATGGTTCCTAAACACAAATTTGATGTATTCATAAGGTAGTTGATAGATGTCTCACCCAGCCAGTAAATGGAGGGTGTTTAGAAGGTCTTCCAGAATTCCTCTGAGCAGGACCAACTTTAGATATTCGGGGTCAAGTGTGCACCTGGCCCTTTTATAACTGAGATGGAGTCTCTCTTCATAATCCTCCAAGGATTCATCACTTCCCATGGTCATTCATAAGATTTATTCCTTGGTATATTTTGACCTATAGTAGCCCCGATATTTGTTATTAAAGGCTTGCTCCATCTGAGCCCAAGTTGTGATGCTGTTGCCAGGTAACCCCATGAACCAACACAATGCTGCATCCTTGAGGGTGGAAGGAAACAGTTTCAACTTCTTCTCATCTTCTGCATAGTCATAGGTTCAATAGATAACAACAAACTCAAATAGGAAGGTGTCAGGATCTTCTGTAGTTAATCCATGGAAGTGAGGTAGGGCTGAAGGGCTTATGTTCTTCATTTTAGTGTCCCAATTGGTCTCTCGGATGGGAAATGTACCCTTTACTCTTTCTCCATTCCCCTTAGCATTTCTGTTTTCAGCCATTGTCTCAGGAGGGATGCTTTATTCCTCTTCTTCTCCTATAGGTTCTTCAAATATCTCAGGATGCTCACCTAAAGGTTCTTTTGGATCACTGCCACCGAAGAAGAGAGAAGGGTGGCTTTGTGATGTGGTGGGGGTGTTGGGTAAGAATTTTCCTGAATTATTTCTATTCCTACAAGGCATGAAAGGAAATCTTTTTTGGTGATTTTTGTTTTTTTGCGTGTACCTGCAAAACTGAAATTGATTGAACAACAAATTGCTACTGCTGAAATGAACTTGTTGAAAGGAAATTGCAGAATTGAAATGAAAGCAAGGAAATGAATAATCTGGAATGAAAATTATAGAATTGAAAGGACTAATCTACTTTTGCTAAAATGGAAATTGCAGAATTGAAATGAAAGCAAGGAAATGCAGAAATTGAAAGAAACAACTACTCTACTTTTGCTGAAATAAACTACTTAGCAGAATGTTGCAGTAGAAAATAGAAGAAAAGAAGTAATCACAAAATACTTTGATGCCTCCTCGGCAACGGTGCCAAAAAGTGGTGAGCACTAGTATTGCAGCTAGAATGTTGTAACTCCTGGGGCTTCCTACTTTACTTTTATCAACCTGGTAGTTTGTAACAAACTTGGAAGCAACGGTGCTATATGTAGAAGTACTAGCTCTTACTGCAGGCTATCACTTGGTCAGCTAGCACAAGATCACTAGGAGCTTAGGCCAACTTCTATGAATTCTCAAAAGAAGCTTTTAGCTGTGATGAAAGAAAGCTAACTCTAAAGAGGCTATTCTACTTGTAGAAAGAGAAAGAAGATTGAAGTGTAAAGCAAACCCTAGCAAACCCTACTTCTTCCAACTAACCCTACTTTTGCAGAAAAAGAGATGAAAACTGATGAAATGAGTGCCATTGACTACTAAGAAATTAAATTACATCTATTCAAGCTACTTCTGGAAGGAAATGAGAAAAAAACATCTTTTTGGGTTTTTGGAGTGTTTTATGTGAAATTGTTATGCTTGTAATTTATCTGTTTGTGGTTGTGGTAGAGATTTGGTGGCCATGGAAGGTGACCTTGGGGTTTGCAAAGGTGTGGGGGAGTCCTAAGAAGCCTTTGGTAACCTTTTTGAGACTTCCTCTGCAATCGGACTTCAAAAAGTCACTTTCAGGAAATTCTACAGGAGGCTACAGGGGATCTACAAGAGGATGCCGAGAGCTGTTTTTAGAGGTTTTAAAGGTGGAAAAATGGTGGGAAAGGGTAGCTGAAGATTAGAGGGAGGTGTCAAGGTGTCTGAAGCTTATCAAGGATGATTAGGAAAGAAAATGATGGTTGGATTTGTTCAAGAGACAAGAGGAAAGCTTATGAGAAAAATGTAGAAACTAGGGCAGATTCGTGAAGGGCTGTGAGTGACTTGTGAAACCTGTGAGAAAAGAGATTATGATGGCTTCTTTATTGATGTATTATGAGTAGAGGTGCATTGTAAGAGAGCTGCAAGTCAAAATACTGAAATTGAGCAGGAAAAGAACTAGCTGTACCGAAAGAACATAACTATCACTTATGTTTACCTAAATTCTGACCTAGAAGAATAAAATGTTGAACAATGCTATATGAACTGAAAAGCATGGAAAGAGTTTTATTGCAAAATTAGAAATTAACATGGAAAAATGGGTCTGAAGCAGAGCGTTAACTTTTAAATTAAACTACAACATTAGAAATTGCATGAAGGAAGCAAAACTGTGTTTTTAGTGGCAGCAAAAGTGCCTTGACCTCAGCTCATGGCCCCAAAGGGAGGAAAGGAGATCAAGGCTCTGTTGATGGCCTTTTTGGATCTTTTCTTATCTCTATTTAACCTACTTTAGAAACTAAAATGGAAACAACTATGCAAACCAACAAAAGAAACCTATTCTAACCAAGGGAAAATGAATCTATCTAACAGAAATTAATTCATGAACTGAAGTAAAAACAAATAAGTACAAAGCAAGAGGTGTTGGGAAGCTTGAGTTGGGACATAACCCAAGATTTTCAGCCCTCTGAAAGAAATCAGTGCTAGCTCAAAAAATATTTCATCTCCATTATCAATAATAATAGTCACATTACATAAAACTGGTTCACAAAAGTAAGCTCGAAAATGAGCTGAGAAAGAGCTGCAACAAAAGTGAGAAAATTTGACTAGCAACCAACTAAACTACTGAGCACCTAAGCCCTCCTATTTATTCAACTAGAGCTTCCAACAGCTCTCCTAAAATCAAGGAGGCTCGGCTGCCAAGATTAGAGATAGATAGCAGTTCTTCTTCACTTGCTCGGCTACCCCTTTAATGCATCAATGTGGCTGCTTGAGCTCCTAGTTTTCTGAAGGAGGATTCAAGGTAAGGAGTCATAAATGAGAGGGAAACCCTCCTATAAATACTCTCCCTTGTTTTCCTCAAATATTGGCTGCCAAATTCTCATTAATCCTTTGACTTTGTCCCAAAATTTACCAAAAATCTGCATAAAGCACACATTAGACTTCATGGCATAATGACTAACCCAATTCACTCTATTAGCACAAATATAATAAAAAACATGCAATAAACTAATGAGAATGGTGGATTAAGTTAAGTTAGAAGGCCAAATGAGCCCATATAATTACCCATTTCTGGGGCTCATCAGTATCCTGTAGTTCACGGTTGCCTGGTAATCCTGTTTACCTAGATCATCCAGAGCAGTCATTTGATATTTTTGACTCATTAAACTTAAAATATTGTTCGAGCACTTGTCCTTTCAAGCTTGTTTCCAATCGAAAGCGATAGAGTCATCTTTTTTTCTTTCTCGACTCTTAAAAAATGAAAGAGCACTAGTCTTTTATGCATCTTAATAATTGATTGCCCACGATCCAAAAACACCCTGTTAGTCTTTTCTGAGACCAAATCGTGAGTTTCCCTTAAAAGAACATTTTAAAGCCTTGAAGTTAATTTTTCTGTCGACTAAGACAAGGTCATCATGGCTGAACCATCTGGTTCACCTAGTTCCTCTTCCTCTCCTTTGTCTGAAATATTGTTTGAGGAGTCGTTTCCTGAGTTACCAGAGTCACTCGAGGACCAAGGTGTTGAACTTGGAATTGTTCTGAGCATTCAACCTTTGTCATATCATCCTCTACCTACTTTCGATACTGGGTCATCTACTGATCTTGGTCCGAAACCTCCAGAAAATCCCATTCAAACTCTTGAGAACTCGCTGAACATTGATGGTCAACTTGGACTGGTTATCTACCCTCAGAATCCTCTATTTGACCCTATTGTGATATCACCGCAGTGTCCTTACAGTCTGTACGACTAGTCAGGTGTTTCTTTGGAACTATCCCCCCATACTTCTTCGGCCATTCGTCGTTGTTTGTTTCCAGACATGGAACCTGAAGGCGATGCTCCGATCACCTCTCTGGATGAGTCCAAAGTTTCTACCCCACACATTGTTGAGGGGGAAGAGCTACCGTTTCCTCCCGAATATTTCCCCTATTCAGGGGGTATTCCCGCTAGTTTGCCACCCAACTATGTGTCTTTGGCACAGTTGGTTTTAGGTACACCTAGTGCCTCATCACTTTACCATAACCCTGTTTGGGTGTCAAGCACCATGCCTACTTCAGGTCCGTTCATTACAAACAAGACTTCCCAACAAGCTATTACCTCAATCCTGGTGAAAACCACCATTCTGAATACCCTTATATTTCCAATCCCAGTTACCCATTAGGCACAACTAGTAGTTTCAAAGAATGTCTCTGTCAGTTCCTCCATCCCTCTAGTCAGTGGCCAGGTTGTACCATCACCTGGGGGGAAAAACCTAAATGTTTCTATGGTGTTAGGTGCCACCAGTGTGAGCAGCTAACAAGCTCACATGCTTGGTGTGAACCAACCTTCCTCTGGTATTATTCATAACCCTGCTGATCCTACTGGATCAAGCAATGTCAAGTACCAATTGGTTCAGAATCCCGTTGGTCCATTTGAATCGAGAAATGTTCAGTATCAGTAGCCCTATGAGGCTCAGGTCTAATACCAAAATCCTTACATTCCATATGGTTCTCAAGGAATGGTTAATCGACCTTACACCCTCCAATCTGGGTAGTACATGCAGCCTGGCTATGGCCAGATTTAGTTCGGAAATTTCTCGATCACTGTTCAAGTACCCTTGCAACAGCAAGGACAACCTCTACAACAACAAGGGTAGCCTTTGTTACCGCAAGGGAAACCTTTGTTGCAGTAAGGGCTCTTTGCACAACCGCAAGGGCAAATGATCCCGCAACAAGGTCAACTACAACAACCGCAAGGTCAACCCTTGAAATAGTTGCAGAAAACCACACAACAACAGATGCAATATGCTTTGCACACCTCTCAACCCATGTCCTCATAAGGCCAACTTCTATAGCCCCAGGGAAAAAAATTTCAACCGCAAGGTCAACCCTTGAAACAACAAAACCATCCAGGGCAGCAACAACCCTTGTATACATATCAATAGGGTCAACCCTTACAGGGGCAGGGTCAAGGTCAAGTCCTGCAGCAGTAGGCTCAAAATCCTCATGTCCTGGGTCAACAGGTCCAGAATCCTGTCGGCCAAGGGAATTAGGTACAAAATCCCTATGTCCAAGGGTAACAAGTGTATCAACCTTATCCCCAAGTACAACAGGTCCAAAATCTTCTTGTTCAGGGACAACAGGTTCATCACCCGTATGTTCAAGGAAAATAGGTCCAATATCCATATGTCCAAGGTCAACAAGCTCAACAACCTTTTAACCTTTACGTTGCCTATCAACAACCTATGGTTAGACAGTTCCAAGGTATTCAAGGTCAAAATCCTCCCTATGGTTAAGGTAATCCGCAATGGGGGCAGCCTCAGATGCCATATGGCCAAAATCCCCCACTGTGGGGCCAAAATCCTTACCAATAGGGATAGGCTCCTCCATACAGATCCGCTTATTGACCCCCTATGACTTTTAACACCCAATTGCCATTCTTGGCTACACTTGAGTTGCTAGACGTATCTCGCCTTACGAATGATCCAATCCTTCATTCACTGTACCGGCCTCTGGTGTCGTTCAAGATACCAAGTGATTGTCCAAAGTTCGATGGGAAAGCTAAAGAAGATCCTCAGGCCCATGTGATGACATATCACCTCTGGTGCTTGTCGAACTCATATGTTGACGATTCCATTCGTTTTTGTCTTTTCCAATGAACCCTCACAGGTGCTGTAGCAAAATGGTACATTGAGCTGCCTCGAAGTGATTACCATAAATTTAACTCTTTAGCCATGTCTTTCGTCACACTTTTTAGTTGCTGGTTTGTTACGAAATTGACACTTATTTGCTCACATCGCTTAAGTAAGATACCGTGACACACATCTTTGATCACATCCATGAATGGAGATGTAGACATCACCTGATCAAATTTTAGATTGCTGATCAGTTTCTCACTGAATGGTTCACCAAACCATTCGTGGCCCCAATTTCTAACAATATAGCTATTGGTGCATGCGTCACTGAAGAGCAGGCCATCGCTCGTGCCCAGTACTTAGATCTAGTTTACTCTCAGTCTAGCACTTTGTATGAGTTATAACCCGATGCTTCGTGGCCATCATCAGATCCTGCAGCATTAAAGTCACAAGCTGTACCTCCCATTGATGGAGTTATTGGTTCAGTATCCCAGACCTTTGCCAAATCTTCTTCCAAACAGAAGTTGTTCTCAAATGCTATTCCTAATAGTTCATCCCAGAATCCACCTAGCCCTGGTAAAACCTCAGAGGTCCATGTTGTCCAGTCTACCGCAATGGACAAATCCTCAAAAGGAAAGGAGAAAGGCAAAGGCAAGGGTAAAGCCGATGCCCTGAAATAGGGTCCTCCAAAATCATCTGTTAGTGAATCTTCGCAACGGAAACTGAAGTATCCATACCTCATTTGCGAGGAAGATCACTACACTAAGGATTGTCCTCGATAAACCGAAGTTAGTTGCCTGCTCAAAGGGACCCCCGCTATCCTCAAAGATCCGTTTCTGTCTCAGCAGACCCAAATGGTAGACCAACCCCAATCTTCTTCCTCCGGATCTCAAGTGTTCATGATGAGTACTCCTATTAATGTGACTACTAGATTGAAAGATTATCAAACTCCTGCTTCGATAGCTGGGAAAGACAAAGAAGCCACACCTTCTTCTTCTACCCCGAGTTCTAGCCCTCTTCATATTGAGCGCCCTAACCCTGATTCCACTATATGACCACCCTCTCGAGGTGTGTTGTGGAAATCCTCGTATAATCCCAACACCCGAGCCACTCAACACTACAATATTGTTAAGGATTTGGCTCAGGCACCATTAGCCATGTCAGCTCTCGAGGTACTCCAAAGCTACCCATCACAGTGGAAATCTTTGCTGTTAGCTATCAGGGGCATCGATCCCACCGATTCCAATTTGATATGTTTTGATCTAGAGAACCATGTTCCACATCTCCCCCATTAGATTACCTTTCTCAATCAGGTAATCATCAATGAGAAGACCATCCACTAGACAGTCATTGATGAGGGTGCTTCCACCCGCATCATGTCGGCTGCATGTTGGAAGGCTGTTGGTTCTACCACTTTGAACCAATTTTTGAACATTTTGGAAGCTTTCAATGGGCATGATTCGCGACCCTTCAGTGTCTTACCTAACCTTGCCATCACCCTGGAAGGCAAGACAGTGCAAGTTGAGGTAGAAATTGTTGACGCCAATCTCAATTATAATATTCTACTTAGCCAAAGCTGGACCCATGCCATGCATGTTGTGGCCTCCTCTTTATTTCACGTGATTCATTTTCCCCATCAAGGGAAGATTGTCACTGTCGACCAACTATCTTTCTTTGCCTCTTCCCCCTTGGCTGGCAATGTTTTGTACATCAAGCACATTGGTGCTCTCTATGAGAGTGTGGGGGTAGGTCTTTTCAAAGATTTTGCCTTTATGGGAATTTTTCCACTCCCACCTCCTCATGTTGCTTTTGTCAACATGATCTCAGTCAAATCTAATCCTTGGGTCATACCTTCACTAGATCTTGTTGATACCTGGGGCGAGGTTATGCTGCTTAGTCTCACCGAAGTCAATTACGTGGAAATTGTGTTGGCTTCAAGTTATACATCTTCTAATTCTTTTATGTTGAAGACCTCTCTTGATACTTACTCTCAATCCTTGTGGCTTGGCACTTTGGAATTGCCTAGTCCCTTAGTCGAGACCTTCCTTGCTGATGAAGGTATCATGGAAGTCATGTCTCTCAAGGAACCACCTTGGATCGATACTCATCATCGCTCCTTGTTCCTACCTCATCCAATGGTCATGTCTATCATTTTCGAGAGTCCTCTTCTCCGTTTCCACTACCGAACGTTACTCATGAAGTATGGTCGAAAGGAAATATGGGAATATTACCCAAATGATGCCGATTGATATTTATGTCAAAAACAGTATCATTGAACACGTTCATATTGAGGTATCTTGTTCTCTGGATGAGATCAAGACATATACTTGTCTATTTTAGGAATTCCGTGATGTGTTTGTGTGGTCCTATGAAGAAATGCCTGGCATTGTGTTGAAAAGTGTGCAACAAGAAATGCTTGTTGAGAATACAACAAGATGATGGAGCTTAGTGAAAAGAGTCGCCTTCACTAAGTGGGCCCGCAGGCTATTTTTGGCGCAAGTCTATTTTTAGACTATGTCTATTTTTAGACATATGGATCATGTCTATGGATTGCAGGTTGCTGTTTATGGATGATTGGTCAAGTTGGGAAAAATAGATGGACTTCTATTTTTGATCAAAATGTGAATGATCACAGTGTGAGTGATCAAAGTCTATTTTTAGACTGGCTGTCAAAAATAGAAAAGTCAAATATTATTGTCTCATAATAATATTTGGATTATAAACTTGATCTTATTCTCTTGGAGCACTTCAGAATGAGCTACGGATGTGGTACATGCAGATCCCACAAGGAAATACGTGGTTACCTATTGGATGACTAATATTTGCATGCAGGACTTCAATTAGAACTCAAGTGAGTTGAGTTTAGTGGACTGGAGGTACAGTTGATGGAGTTGTGTTCAGTTTGACTTAGTTAAACTAGTTGTAGTTAGTCTAACTGCAGATAGACTAATGATGAGTTGTTAAACTAATTATTAACTCATAATACAACTAAAGAATACATCAGTTAACTTAGTTGCATGTCTGTGCATGTTCAGTTCAACAGGGACAAGTGGTAGAGAATCAGATTGCTATCAATTGTGACTATAGTTGTGCATCAGATCTTGCACAATCAAGGGATTGAGTATGCCAATGAGTTTGCCCACGTATTTGGCCCACATTTTAGCCTTTTCTCACGTACACAAAGAGTGAGTGACTATTTTGTAGGTGAAAAACGAGTTTGGGAAGCTATTCTCATCAGTTCTTGAGCAGGTATTGAGCAGTGGAGGCAGGCAAGCAGCGGGGGAGATTTGGAGATCAAATCTGAGCTGTATTGTGTGTAATAGGTGGAGATACTTGTGAGAAGTATTATGCTTTGTATTGTTACATGATTCAATCAATATAATATACAGATAGTGTGGGGTTTTTAGCGAGATGCTTTCCCCGGGATACATACTGTGTTTATGAGTTTGATTGATGCTTCTATGTGCGCCTGTGAATGTTTCTGCTTCTGTAAATTGATGATCAACGTAGAGGAGATTATGTATTATACATGTTCCGCTTATAATTGTATGATCAGGATAATCTCTGTGAATAATGTGTCATATTATTCAAAATTTCTACACATTGATCCTAGAATTGTAGTGCACGAAATACCAACCTATCCGCATGCAAAGCCCGTTCGCCAACGACCTTTCCTGGTGCACCTTAGAAAGGCCACCACTATTAAGGGTGAATTTAAAAGCTTCTCAAAGCCGGGTTCATCTATCCCATCCCCCTTACAGATTAGGTGTCCAATATTGTCCTCATGATTAAAAAATAGGGCACGATCTGCGTTTGCGTTGACTATTGAGATCTCAATCGTGCCTTTCCTAAAGACAACTATCCTACTCCCTTCATTGATCAAATCATTGATGAATGTTCTGGGAACGAGATCTTTTCCTTTATGGACAGTTTTTTCTGGTTACAACCAGATCAACATCGCACCAGCCGATGAAGAAAAGACAATTTTTATCTATCCATGGGGTACGTTCGCATACAAGAAGCTCCCTTTCGGCCTAAAAAATGCTGGGGCTATATTTCAGTGGGCAATGTCCTATGCATTTCATGATATTCGCAACATTGTCCAGCCTTACTTGGATGACCTTCCTTCTCATTCTCGTAAGCACCAAGATCACCCAGACTATCTTCAGTGGATGTTTCTACACTGTAGACACTATAACATTGGGTTAAACCCACACAAATGTGTTTCCTGCATAGAATTAGGAGGACTCCTCGGCTTCATCATTTCCAAGGATAGTATTCATCTTGATCTATTAAAAGTCAAGGCCATTGTAAATTTACCCCCTCCATCTTCACTGCACCAACTCCAGAGCCTACAAGGAAAGGCAAACTTTCTTCGTCGTTTTATACCCAATTATGCTGGGCTAGATACAAGATTTACTCGGTTGCTAAAACAAGGAACACCCTTTGTATGGGACGAGG
The DNA here is from genome assembly GCA_031772625.1 of Pinus tabuliformis. NCBI lineage: Eukaryota > Viridiplantae > Streptophyta > Pinopsida > Pinales > Pinaceae > Pinus > Pinus tabuliformis. Next base: position 1,430,915,089 of record CM062804.1, on the reverse strand, counting down.
TGGGCCAAAAATATTTTGACGATCTCAAGGTCATCCTCGTAAGTGCTCCTCTGTTACACCCGCCAGATTATTATAGAGATTACTTCCTTTACCTAGCCGCGGCCCCTAGCACCATTGCTATGGTCTTGGTCCAAGATGACGACGAAGGCAACGAACATGTGATCTTCTACCTTAGTCGGAATCTCCTCGACACTAAAATGTGTTATGCACATGTCGCGAAGTTGGCTTTGGCTACCATCTAGGCTATTCATTGCTTTCGGCACTATATCCTTTTGCGTATGACTACAGTGATTTTTGCACTATATCCTAACTTGTCAGTTGCTGGGGGGAAAATATTCTAAATGGATCGTCATCCTACAAGAATTCGATTTGGTATTTACTACCTCCAAATATAAGAAGTCACTTGTTTTCACTGAATTGATTTGTTCCCTTCCCTCTAAGTCTCTTCCTACTGGTGCAGATGAACAACTTCCGGATGAGACCCTCTTTCTGATTAGCACCCTTGATCTGTGGTACAATGATATCATCATGTATCTCAAAATTTCCACGTTTCAGTTCGCGTTGACTAAGATGATCGCTGAAGGATTCAACATCACTCCCAACCCTACCATATTGTTGGCAATACTTTATACCGTGTCGGTGTCGATTCAGTTCTTCGTCGATGCCTTATGATCAATGAAGCTGAAAGAGTTCTTAATGATTGCCACTTTGGGGCCTGTGGTGGTCATATGTCTGGTTACGCTACAGCTCAAAAAATCCTTTGTGATGGTTATTTTTGGTCATCTATCTTTAAGGACTGCATTCTTGCCATTCACAAGTGCCACGAATGCAAAATTTACCAACGCAAGATGTGTGCCCCACCCGCTCACCTACACCCCATCATTACAGTTGGTCCTTTTTCCAAAGGGGCATCGATTATATGACATGTAACCCTCATTCGGCCGGGGGGCATGGATATATTATCTTCACTGTGGATTATTTCACCAAATGGGCTGAAGTGATGTCTACATACTCTGCAGATGATAAGACTGTGGCTCAATTCCTTTTCAACCATGTTATTTCCAAGTTCGGTGTACCTCAAGCCATTGTCACAGACCATGGCTCCCATTTCAGAGATTACATGATGGTTGAGTTGACATCTAGATTGGGCTTGTGCCACGATGGCTCAACCCCATATTACCCTCAGGCCAACGGCCAAGTTGAAGCCATGAACAAGGTCTTGGTCACAATGCTTTAGCGTACTATTGGGATGCACAAGTCAAATTGGCATCTCATGCTCTTTTCAGCTTTGTGGGCCTACCGAACCTCAACCAAAGATGTAACTGGTTTCACATCATTCCAGTTGGTCTATGGTCTCAAAGCAACAATGCCGATCAAATGTGAGATTCCTTCACTCAAGTTGGCTATTGAACTGCTCCCTGAAATGTCACCTCAAGAGGAACGCCTCTTATATTTAGAATGACTGGATGAGACTCGCCGTCTCACCACGTTGGTCATCGAAGCACAAAAGAAATAGGTCAAATCCCATTTCGATCAGTCGGTATCCCCTTGCGCATTCTCTGAGGGTGATTTGGTCTTCCTATACGATAAGATGGGGGCAGGCAAGTTCAAACCCATGTGGCATGGGCCCTACATTATGAAACATTTTTTTCAGAAAGGAGCCTATGAGCTTATTGATTATGAATGAAATCCTCTCGATAAGACCCCAAACAGGGTTTACCTCAAGAAGTACTATGCTTAGGTCATCTTGCATAGTTACTTGTGTACATTAGCGTGTCATTCATTTTTGTGCAGTGTGGTTTTGTGTGGTAGTTTTCAAACAACTTTCCTGTTTACTATGCTTTTCTTGCTTTGCAGATGTCTGCAACTCCCCACATTGGTTTCGCCGATGGTGCTTGCCCTAGTACCCGAAACCTATCATCCGTGACATGGGATATTTATGACCCTAATGGTGAGTTGATTGGTCTTCAAGGTATTTGTCCAGGTCACACAACTAACAACATTGTTGAATACAGCACGGTCATCAAACTGTTGTTGGAAGCCTTCGCTCTTGACATCAGAGAGTTGGTTATCAACTTGGATTCATAGCCTGTCATCCTTTAACTCAACGGGAAATATTTCGTCAGAAACCCTCAAATTTTGAGAATGTATCTCCATATCCGTCTATTGGAAAGACATTTTGATTACGTTACATATCATCATATTCCTAGATGAATGAATACATTGACAGATGCATTAGCAAATTATGTGTTAGATAGACATTTACGAAACATGTAAAAAGATAAAACAAACCATTTGTACCATAGTAGACAGGAAATTATAGCAAATATATATATATATATATATATATATATATATATATATATATATATATATATATATATATATATATATATATATATATATATATATATATATGGTGAAAATGTTTGATACATCAGAACCCCAAAAAATAATATGTGTGTCTAAAATAACATTGGTGCCTCGCAACCCTCATATATCCATGGCATGCATGCCTCAAAAAATGTAAGTGTTGGACCTAGGAACTAATCCACATGGTGATCGTGTAGCATGCTAAAACTCGTGCAACACGAGTCAACAATTGACGGATCTGATATGAGACTTCCACCATGTGTCTCTAGTATTGATGAGGAATGTCTCCTACCCAAGCATACTCCAGGATACCACGAGTCAACCCCTCAAAGTTCCTCGCAATCTCCTCCTCGTTGTCACTCCCCTCTTAATAAGGAGCGAAAACATCAATAGGACGGGGGAAGCACTTGGCTATTGTGGACATCCCAGCAGGAAACTCTGGTCCAACGTCTGCACTAACAAGTGAAATGTTATAAGCACATATACACCAAAAACAATTAAAAAATCTCAAAATTAAGAATTTGATTTTTTACCTTCATCATCGAAGTCCTCTCCATTTGGTAAGGGCACATTTGGATCTCTACGGAGGTTGGTGCCACTGTATGGCGAGTCCTCCATGACAATCTTCTGTCGTTGTAGCCATGAAAAAAACGTAGGTCGGTATGACATGTGCTGACCCCTAGTGATCCTGGGCATCAAATGACTCTAGCGGGCCATCCACGGATTTCATGGCATAAGAGGATCTACCTCACTCAGCTGATACTGGAATAGTGGTACCCATTCCAAGAAAAAGGTCACAAGCACAGATCCAAAGCAAAATTTCTTCAAATTTTTTGCCTTAGCTTTGGACAGCTGGCGCTTGATGTTGATCTTCATGGTCTCTACCCAGTTGAAGATCGTAGGAGCTTGTTGAGGCCTCGAAAATCGCTGCATCAACATTGGGGATAACCACCCGGTCCGGACCTTAGTACAACTCCTTTTCCATTTGGAATAGTGGCTCCGACTGGGGGTAATGGGACCAGTTTCCCAGAAATAGATAAACGGGATGGATGGATGATTATAAACTACGCTAGCGATGAGCGAATAACTAAAACTATTGACGAGAATATAATAACTATGATCTATCCCGGGGAATTATTGAGCTCTAAAGCGTGGCGTTAGATGGTCTGTGTCTAAAGACAGGCATATAGATGACTCCATCTTTAAGGCATAGATGTTAATTCATTCAAGATTGCTGTGCCTAAATAGTTAAACAAAGCGATTAAAACAAAATTACCACACTTTATCATTTATATCATTGTCACATGCATGATTAAAAGAAAAGGCAGATCGTAAAACATCCAATAGTGGAACGAATAAAGATCTGTTGTTACAGCGCATGCATATAATAAAAAATAGCAAGAATAATCACATAACAATTCATATAAAAGGAATGAATTCAGACATAGATAGAAATACCATATGAGCTGCTTGACACTCCCAAATATCAATCGCTATTTGTAGTTCTTCCTTCAACGCAAAAACATCCTCAACAACGACAATAGTGCACAATTGCATAAAGAAGCTTCCTTGTTAAATTAAGAACAATTGGCCCAGTTTCATAAAAGAATATTGACTGAAGCACAATAGTGCAAACTTCAGTCTTTTAAGTCTGTTACAAAACTTTACGACCCTTTCCAAAACAACGAAAGGGTCTATAAATACTAAACTAATCTAAATATCTAATAAACAGAAATCCTACATAATTGGCATCAATAACTTATGATCCTATTTCCCAGAGCGATCTGGCAATCGGCGGTATGATTCATCAGGTAGGCTGCTTGCCTTTAAACCTGAGCTGACTTGTCGCAAGCATTGGCTCTACTTCAGGCGGTTTGTTGAGACGCGAACTGAGCTGGGCAGCATAGGTGGCATCCTGAATGTCGGGAATTATACACCCGATTGCATCTGTTAAACACTTAAGGGCGGCTCTCTGTGTGTGCGGCTTAATCAGGAAAAGCCAATATGCATCGAAGGTCAAACTGTTAACTCCAGCGATTAATCTCCCCTTTTCCTCCAAATCAGGATAACACGTTTGCTCTAACATGTTTGCTGTTGTCATCTTTCCTGGCGTACATTGGGAAATCATATTCGCTAAGTAGAGAGTGTTGTTAACCAGATCAACTAGGTTGCTGGAGGTTGATTTACATCTTGAAGCTGCCCTTTCTGCTTTCATCACCTGAGTGTGCCATTCTGTGAAAAGTATGTCTTTATATGTTTCTGAAATCTTGGGCAAATTTGCTTCTCTCCCTTGATCAGAATCTTGCCAGTCAAGATATCCAGTTATGATCTCTTTGGCCTGGTCTAACTCATTTCTGACCTTCTCTACCTGCTGGTTTATGGATGTCGTTAGCTCACACAATGGCTCTGCCTGAGCGATTTGTTGACACAGGAGCCTAATCTGTGATATTAATGCATTGTTGATTAGTGATGCTTCCTTTCTGAATTCTGCCACTTGTGAAGTGCCCTTTGCTTTTTCGAGCTGCGATGACAATTGAGCGATTTGCTCATCCTTTGTTTTCATCATTTGCTCATTCGCTGCTCTTAATTTTTCCAATGCTTCTGACAATTCCTTTTGTTTCTGGATTGCGTTTTGGTCGATCCTTTGCCTTTCTTCCTGCAATTGCTGGGTTAATTGATCATTCATTTGCTGTTGTGCCAACAACTGCTCCTCTGCTTGCGCTGCCTTCTGCTTTGTCTCGGCCAATTCTGCCTGTAGTGCAAAAATTTCTTGGTCCTTAGTCTTCAATAGAAGACTTACCTCCGATGCCTTGTTGATTGTTGCCGCCGAATAGGCTCCTGCATACTGTGACAGCTTTGTTAGGTCATCGGAGGGGTCCAATTCCTCCTTCCATACTACATTACCTGTGACTGTTTGCTCTGGAAAGATAGAAGGTTGATCAATCCTTCGTCTTTTCCTTGATCGCTTTACAACTGCTCTATGCCTCGGGCTGTAGAAAACATCCAGGGGAGGAATATCCTCTACCTGGAGAATGATTTGATCAGAGGGGTCCTTTGGAATTATCTCAACATCCTTAGAAATGGGTGGGCCGCTGGTTCCACTTAGAACCGGAGGTGAAGTGATGTCCTGTGTATCATTTGTTTTGGAAGTGTCCCCATCTTTTGAACATTCCAATCCACTGATGATGGAATGAAACTGCTGCCATTCCTGGAGTAGTTTGGGGTCTATGGTAGTGTCCACATTGATATCGGTGGTGGTCTGTTTCTCTTTTTCGGCTTGGGACTCCTCCCGTTCTTTTTCCTGCTCTTTTCTCAGTTGTTCCTCTTGTTCTTTCTTTTGCCTTTCCTCTTGCTCTTTTCTCTGTTGTTCCTCTTGCTCTTTCCTCTGTTGTTCCTCTTGTGCTCTCTTCTGCCTTTCTTCTTTTTCTTTTCTCTGCCTTTCCTCCTGTTCCTTTTTATGATCCTTTGTTACCACCGGAGGTTCCTTTGATTGTTGCCGAACAGGCCCGCTTGATGATGTCGCCGGGGTTGTTGCTAGTAAATCTAGAGGCAGAGTTTGCAACCTCTGTTCTCTAAGCTTATTAAACTCAGTCAGCCCTTCATCATTATATTTCATTCGAGCAAGTTCTTTAGCTTGACCTATTGTTTCAGCTGCAACGAATAGGTCATCAAACAAATCTTCTTTGTGCTCAAATTTTGTTAATTTGGCCTGTTCTAGCGCATTGTAGGCAACTTTGCTTGGATCATATGGCCTGTTTGGGATAGTTGCCAGAGTTAAAGATTGAAGCTTTGTGGCTTCCTTTTCTGCTGATTGAGATCATGCAGAGTATAGACACCACACCTGAAGGGAAAAGAGGGCCATCCCCTCTTCTTTTCTTTCTTGAGAGTTTGTGTAACACTCTCAGCTGTAATCTGATAGGCGATTTCTCTTGCTAGCAACTTATCTGGTATATACAGAGGGAGAACATGTGGGTAGGCTTGGCTGCCGAAAAAACTTATGTAGGTAAATTTCTCCTCCCCAAACCAACTCGCTACTGCTGTTATGTCAAACGAAGCTTGATAGGAAATCTTGGGAATGGGTTTGTCAAAAATAGAATAGTGAATAGGCACCATAAAGCCATTGCAGATTTGGTATAGATGGTGCTTGTAAGAGGACTTCAATAGTTTCTGATGGTATATGTGGATGGCCGTGGGATCTTGTGGCGTCCACCTCCAGCTGAGCACGGGGAATTCAGAATTGAAACATAGTGTATCTAAGATATATGCACTGTAATAGAATGGGGGAATTTTCCTTTCTGTGACTATAGTCTGATGTCTAAAGTCACGCACAGCTTGTGCTAATTTCTCAGAAAGGATGGTGGCCCAATCCATAATTATATCGTTTACAGCTGCTTCCATTAGAGGAACCATCTCTATGGTAAAATTAGCAGAGTCATGCAATCCCCATAATCTACACATCATTATTCCCGCATAGCAATAAGGAGAAGCAAGAGAATCGACTGAGTACTTACCCGAAGATTCGTGTTTGTGTTTGGCTGGATTTTGTCTCCAAATCCGGATGGGTTCGGATTCAACTTCATTTTCGCTTGCAAACTTCTCCAGGAATGCTTTATTCTATATCTTCTCCGGCTCGGGAAAATGATACATTTGTCTTAGATCATCCAGCCTGAACGATCTGAAGATTCTCCCATCTCTAGTGTTGAAAGTTCTGTCCAAGATTGGGATTTCTTGAATCGCCCACCGCACTACATCTGTGTATGGGAGAATTTGCTCCCTAGCCGCTATTCTTTGAAGGAAAGAGTCGGCTAAATATTTGAGAGTACAATCAGACTTGCGAGTAGGATCCGCAGTAGCTTCTATTACTGTCTTCTCTGGTTGTTCGGCTTCAATCAAATTGTAAGTGCCTTGCCAAGTGACTCTGGTAAGACCCGTACACGTAGTATCAGATATTAAACCCTTCTTCTTGTCCAGAAGAGCTTGTCCTGCTGCTGATGTAGTGGAAGCGCCTGCGGTCTTCTTAGATTTCTTCCCCATCTTGTTTGAGTTTTCTCTTTCGGATGGATTCTGCACAGAGAGACAAATGGCGTAATATAGAGATAGCAATGAAAATTTGCAAGTGATGAGAACATATGAATAGGTGCGTAATAAGGGATTAGCCTTTAAAAATGGGCGCGGACACAATCCATGAAAAGATTTTAAGAATTATGATCTCATTAATTGGCCGTTTAAAACCTGTCATCCCTTAAATGCCCATTATATCATTATTCGGCTGAATGATTTACTTAAGCGTGCAGTGGGCGTTTTGGCGGTTGAGTGCAGGTAAATGACTACTTAACCGATCAAGCTTTAAATATGAATGAACTGTGATATCCCATCACTTAACGGCTTTTCATTGAAAACTGCGCTTTATCGCATCGCGTCGGGAGAATGAGGATTATAAAGTGCACATATAGTGCATCGCCGATCGCCGATAGCGATATCGGATCGCATCGGGGGTATGACCTGTGCGCCTTAATGATGTGCATGGGATATTGCCGATTGCCGACTGCCGATTGCATCGCATCGGGGGAAAAAGCTTTGAGCACATTAAGACTTAAATAAAGATTATCGCCGATATCCGATCGCCGATTTCGCATCGCATCAGGGCTAATGGCATGGGGCGCTTTAAAATGTGCATGAAGTACTGCCGATCGCCGATTGCGATATCGCATCGGCGGAAATCAATGTGTCGTTTATTTATATTTCTTATGTCATTGCGATATGCGATCTTACGATCGCTTTATCGCAATGACAAAGATTTGCCTTATTTCTTTAAATGGGTTTTTCAAAAGGGTTTTATAAAATGAGTTCATTTGATTATCGGACCTTTTTGAACAATAAAAGTATTGATACCAATTAAACTTTAAAGGGACCCATTTCATATGTTAATATTTATAAATAAAAATGATATGAAATGGGGGGTTGTTGTAGAGCACAACAATTGGCGATTCGCTGGAAGAACCAGTTATCTCTGGAAATGATAGAAATACTTAAGCTTTTTCAAAAATAGAGTTTCAATTAAAAGGGGAAAATTCTAATATAACCAGATATATATGCATTCTGAATAAAATGAAACTATTTTGTTAACTTCCTCCTCTTTCTAAAAGAACAAAAACATTCTAAGCTTTAAAATAGGCCTTTATAAGTTTATAATGATAAAATAGAATACCTTCCCAAATCAGCTTTTATAGTAAACTCATCTGTCATAGGTAGAGCCTCTGCTGCCAGCAAACATCTATAGTTTCGACAGGGATACCTTTTAACCATATGATTGTCCATTGTCCCATCCAATTAAGAGTGTGATTAACAGAATGAATTTAAAATATGTTTTCATATTTTGTACTTCATTTTCTTTTCTGTTGTTGATAAGATAAAAAGCCATTGTCCTGGTTTGGTGGCCAGCTATTGACAATGCCATTCACTGGTAGTAGTCTAACTGAACAAGCTGGCTCGTGATGAGACCCCTTGTCTTGTAATTTCAAGCCATTACCCTGTTTTGGTTTGCAGTATTGGTAATGTCAGATAAACTATTTCCCTATGAACATGGTAAGCAGGCTTGTAATAAGACCTCTTATCTTTAATATCTTATATTTTAGAATTACACTCTGAATAATCATAAACTTTAGTGAATGGGGTGAACAATCTTCTCCTTAAGAGTAAATGGATGATAGGGTAAGAGTTGAAGATGCCGAAATTGGATTGACTTCTATCTTGATATTGATAACCTTTTGAGACCAATTTGAAAACAGAAAATGATTTACAATACTTCTATGCTTTGAGAGGAGTTGACAAAACTTGAACTGTGCTTTCAGAATATAATGATATCTAATTTCTTAGAAATTATCCTTTTTGGTTAAAAGTTCTATTATTTAAAAGCAAATGTTCATACTAGTTCTGTGGGACAACTTTTTCAAACACAGCAAAAAGTCAATGGGAGATATCTCACAACCTTATTTCCTAAAAAATCCTACAAACTATAAAATCCTACTGAAATGAATGGAGAAGGGGTTACCTCCTCAGTTAAAGAATTTCTTCAAAATAAGGCCATTAACAGGGAGAGAATCTCTCACACCTGATAAATCTTGCAATATAAAGGTTGAATGGCCTATCTTCTCACAGATTTGAAATGGTCCAAGCCACAACTTCTGGAACTTGGAGTGTTTACCCTTGTCCTCATGGGCTTTGTCCCATTTCAGAACTAAATCACCGACTTGGAATTGTTTTGAACCGGATGAGACTGAATCAAAAGCTGCTTTGATGACTTGCTGATGTTTGGCATGGATAACCTTGGCTTTTTCTCTTTCCTCTTCTAATTTTAGAATTTGGTCATGTCTAAGCTGAATAGAAGAGGAAGGATTTTCCTCAATGAACTGAACTAGGGCTAGTGAAGGAATAACAAGATTCGTGGGTAGTATTGCTTCTTTTCCATATACAAGATTAAACGGAGAAGTTCCAATAGAAGCTTTCTGTGTTATCCTATCAGCCCATAATGCAAACACTAAGGATTTGTGCCAATTTCTTTGATTTTGTTCGATAGTTCGCTTAATGATTTTAATCAGATTCTTATTAGTAGATTCCGCTAAACCATTACCTTGGGGATAGTAATTAGCAGAATATTTTAATAGCGAAATCAAACATAGCATTGCCTGAAAAGTAAGATGCATTATCAAAAACAAGAGCATTTGGGACACCAAACCTGGTAATAATGAATTGATCTATGAATTCAATGATTGCTTCAGAATTTGCTGTCTTTAAAGGGATTGCCTCAACCCACTTAGTAAAATAATCAGTAGCAGTAAGGATATACTTATGCTGTTTTGAAGACGATGGAGTGATTTCCCCAATGATATCCAATCCCCATTGCTCGAATGGTTGTTCAATGTTGATTGGTTGCAGAGGGAAAGCTGATTTACGTTGTCTTCCACTAGCAGTTTGACAATTAAGACATTTCCTTACATACTCGTGGGCATCTTTAAACAAAGTAGGCCAATAGTAACCAGCATGAATGATTTTGTGAGCTGTTGTGTCAGCTCCGAAATGCCCTCCTGCTGGTCCATCATGTAATTCCTGCAAAACCTTTTGGGCTTCAGGTTTCTCAAGGCATCTTAACAAGATAGAATCATAATTCTGCCTAAAAAGCACGTCATCAATAATTGTAAAATTCTTCGCTTTTAACCTAATGGCCCTTTTGTTTTTGTAAGACAAATTTGGAGGTGCATAACCATTCTTTAAATAAAAGATTAAATCTGCATATTGGGATTCAGAATCAGTAACACTTATCTGATTGATTTCTTCAGTTTGACCTGTATCACTTGATTCTGGAATGTTTGATGCTCCCGCCAATATCCTGCAAAAACCTTGACCCCTAACAATCTTCGCTGGCCTAATTTCTAAGTCATATTCTTGAAGCGCTGTGACCCAATTTGTCCTTTTTTCACCTAGTTCTTTTTGGATTAATAGTTGCCTAACTGCTGGGAAAGGAACTATAACTTTTGTGTGGGTTTTCAAAAGGAAGGGTCTATAATGTTTGACTGCTTTAAAAACAACAAAGGCTTGTTTTTCTACATCGGAGTAATTCAATTCAGCACCCTGAAGATTTGAGCTGAAGAACGAAATGGGTGCTTCCAATTGTGTTCATTTAGTTGCGTGAGCACTGCAGCATAAGACACGTCGGATGCAATGGTATACAATGTAAAATGATTAGAAAATTTTGGAGTATTCAAGGCTGGGGCATTGATTATTGATTGCTTGATTATATCAAAAGCTTGCTTTTCTGCTGATCCCCACTTGAAGACTGAATTCTTCTTGATCATTGTTTGAAGTGGTAATATAATTTGAGAAAAATCAGGAACAAATCTTTTAACAAAATTGATCTGGCCTAAAAATGACTGCATCGACTTTTTATTGTGTGGGAAAGGGATTTCAGAGATTTCTTTGATCCGATCAGGATCGATATAAATGCCATCTTTGGATACAATAAAACCTAAGAGTTTTCCTTGATCAAGAGCAAAGAAAGACTTTTTTGGGTTAAGAGAAATACCATATCTTTTGCAACGCTGAAAGATTTGATTTAGATCATGCAAATGATTATACCTCTTCTTAGAGAATACAGTAATATCGTCTAGATAGACGACTACTGTTCTATTAATCAACCCTCTAAAAGCTATATCCATGGCTCTTTGGAATGTTGCTCCTGCATTTATAAGTCCGAAAGGCATTTTCTGATACGCATATGTTCCCCATTTTGTTCTGAATGTGGTTTTAAGTTGGTCATCAGGATGAACCAGAACTTGGTTATATCCTGAGAATCCATCAAGAAAAGACATCAATTCAGAGCCTGCTACTGATTGGAGTATTTGCTCCATAGTAGGTAATGGGAAGTTGTCTTTCAAGCTCGCTTTGTTTAAATTTCTGAAATCAATACAAATTCGAATGTCGCCATTTTTCTTTCTGACTGGCACCATATTAGAGACCCAGTTTGAGTGTCGGACAGGAAAAATAATCTTGGCTTTCAAGAGTTTGTTAAGTTCCGACTTTATCTGGCTCTCTAAATTTGGATGTATTTTTCTTAACTTCTGCTGAATCGGTTTCTGATCAGGAAGCATAGGAATGGTGTGCTGGATAATGGATGTATCATATGTCTTCAAATCATCATACTTCCAAGCAAAGACCTATTTGTTTTTTCTTAACAGTTTAATGAATGCCTCCTTCTCTTCCAAGGAAAGTCCTAATCCTAAATTAATGTTTTGAGGAGCATGGTCAGTACCTAGATTTATCAATTCAAACCTAAGGGTAGAGCTTTGGAGCTTTGCATTAATTACAGGTTTAAACCTGTCTTTGATATCATAAAGATCTTCGAGATTTACCACTGGTTTAGGAATTGAATTTTCCTGAGGTGTTTCTTTCATTTGTAGATCATGGTCATTTTCCTCAATAATTTTATCGTCATAGGACTTTTCAGAAGTTAGAAATTGTAAAATATCTTCATCATGGTTAAATACTCTCCAATTAGTGACATTGTCGAGAATTGAAGGCCTAAAAAGTAATTCTACGGAAAATCTATCAAGGCTGTAGTCTTCAGAAGGTAGAAGCTTGGAAGCTACATTGGCTAGTAGGTCGGCTGCCGAGTTTTGCCACCTAGGAATGGAGGAAATGTTAAATGCTGAAAAGTGTGAGGTAAGATCTTGTACTAGCGATTGATAATGCTTGAGGTGATTTGAAAGACAATGAATTGCATTCCTCACCTGTTTAACAATAATTTCAGAATCGCCGAATACTTTTAGATATTGCACTTTAAGGCTGATTGCTTTATATAATCCCTGGACTAAAGCTTCATATTCGGCTGTGTTGTTAGTGCATTCAAATTCTAACCTACAAGACAACATTGTCTTTTCTCCTTGTGGACTAACCAAAATGCAACCTGCTCCTGAGCCCTCGCTGGACTTAGAGCCATCAAAATATAAAGACCAAAATAAAGAGGTATTAACAAAAGTATTTACATTTTTCTCAGCATCATTGAAACATCTAGACTTATCAGTTTGTGAAAAATTTTCAATCTGAGATGTAAAATGATTGACTGAAAAAGGAGATGGTTGGGCAACAAAGTTGCCAAAGAATGACTCTGACGAATAATTCCCCAAAATGTTGTTGTTGAACGCTACAGGTTGGTTTTCTTGCTCAAATTCAGTAACTGTGTGGGTCATGTGCTTCTCTCGATCGATCCTTATTTGATTTGGCTTGCCCTTGTAGGGAAGCCACATATGTGACCAATCTGTGGAAATATACCCATGCAATTTTTCGGACCAATCCCTACTGAGAATTAAACCGTAAAATTCAGGTATATAGACTATTAGGATGTCAATCCTCTGTACAACTCTAGGATCAGCAGACAACCTGATAGTTACGGAATTAATTTCTCCCACAACCTGCACTTTGGTCCTGTCCAACTGTACAATATGAATAGCAGACTTCTGGGGTTCAATGTTCAGTTTAGAGCAAACTGAAGCTGGCATTATGTTAGATGATGCCCCTGAGTTAATTAAACAGTTGTGCAGGTTTCTGTTATAAATCTCATAGGTCAGCAGGAAGGGTGGAGTATGAGAATTCGATCTATCTCCAATTAGAACTGAATCGGTAGGTTCAACCATACTTGGAGGAGGTTGGCCTGAATCATTAGCAGCTTTTGCACTGGGAAGGGGTGTAGAGGGAACAGCATTCAATTCTTTAAGAAGTAATTTTTGCTGATGCTTTAACTTACTAAGTTCAAACATGGTTATGTTTGCTTTAGTTTTCTTCATGTCATCAACAATGTTATATTCCATTGAATCGGATACCACTAATGTTTTAGATGTTGAAGGAGAATTAGAAGTTGAAGGCTGGTTTTGGGGACTTACTACAGGTGATTTCTTTGGAGGAACTTTTTCCTTTGTTGTGGTAGCACCTGCACTCCTTTTCTTTGAAGTTGCCTGGGCAGGTTCAGAAGTACTTTTACTTCTAGTAGTAACCGGGAAGGCTTCTTCTTCATTATCGGTATCAGAGTTGGGGAGTATAAAATCCCACATTCCGTGGCATTCAGCTACTTCTTCTTCATCATCAGTTTGTGAGGTTGTTTCCTCTTCCTCTTCTTCTTGCTCTGAATCTGCGTTAGATATGACATTCGGTGGCTTTGATTCAGTTTTCTTATAAGTCCTAAATGGTCTTTTGTTTGAGGTTTCGGCCACCTGCTTCTTTATTTCAACCATTTCGTTAGACAAAGTTTTCAGGACCTTTTGCAAACCCTCCATGTCATATGGGTCTTTTGGGGTTTTCTTCTTGGAATCCTCTTTAAATGAGACTTTTTTGGCTTTTCTGTCTTCCAAAGCAGCTTTCTTCTCTAGAGCATTGATGTGCTTTTCCACAGCAAGTGCTTCTCTCATGTTTTCAGCTAAGGTAGGTTTCCCAGCCCTGTCTACAAAAATGGCTATATTGGCAGGTAGGGCGGTAATATACCATTCGCTTCGAATTTGTTCACTTGGTTTGGAAGCTGTAGGGATTTTATTCAGGAGTTTATTAAATCTAGCATTAAATTCCTTTATTGGTTCCCTATGCTCTATTCTCAGATTGGAGAGGTCGTTTATTAAAGTAGCTAAAGACCTATCATCTCCATATTTGGTAAGAAACTGCTCTTGGCAAGTGTTCCAACTGGTAATTGAACCAGAGGGTAAGGAAAAATACCAGGATCCTGCTGATCCTTGCAAGGTGTAAGGGAAGAGTCTAACAACAACATCTTGTTCTGTTACTCCTTTCAAGTTGACTGCTAACATAAAATTATTAATGTGTTCTTCAGCCTGGGTCCCGTCATCTGGGTTAAATTTAGGTAGCCATTTTTCAGGAGCATCTGGTAAAGGATGCAATGGTGCAGGCATGTTGACTGCACCTGGCCTGGTCCATGGGTCTGCCATTATAATAGCAACAGTGGTTGATACTACTGTTGGAATTCCAGATGTATGGGAAGAAAATAATGCTGAGGAGTGAGTAGGTTGGGATGTTGAGGCTTCTAATCCCTGGTGAACAACAATATGTAATGGGGAAGTGGATGGTTGACTTTGCAGAGGGGAAGATGCAATGGAGGATGTGGATGAAAGCTCTTCACTATCAGATCCTTCAGTAATTTTCTTCGCCTTTTTCCTTTTGGGTAAAGGGAACTCAGTGGGTTCAATACCGAGTTTTTCGCTCTAAAGTCTGGTGAGAGGATGAGTTAAATTGAACTACGAAGTCGCACTGCTTTGTGATACCTCAGATTTCTGTGGTGAAATCGAGAAGCTCTGAAGTTTGTGGATAAGAGACTGAACTTCAGGTGATTCAAGACTTAATTGTTCTTGAGTATGATGGGTTTGAGCAGTGGTAGTTGATTCCCCTTCTCCTTGTTTGGATACCGGCGAACCAGCATGCAAATGGGAAGATCGAGGGGATTCGGAGGGAGAATTACTCTTAGAATGGCTTATAGGTTTTGACTTATGTGCCATTCACAGTTGATGGCCCTCCTTCTAGCGCCAAAAATGTTGAGGCCTCAAAAATCATTGCATCAACATCGAGGATAACCACCCGGTCCGGACCTTAGTACAGCTCCTTTTCTGTTTGGAATAGTGGCTTCGACTGGGGGTAATGGGACCAGTTTCCCAGAAATAGATAAACGGGATGGATGGATGATTATAAACTACGCTAGCGATGAGCGAATAACTAAAACTATTGACGAGAATATAATAACTATGATCTATCCCGGGGAATTATTGAGCTCTAAAGCGTGGCGTTAGATGGTCTGTGTCTAAAGACAGGCATATAGATGACTCCATCTTTAAGGCATAGATGTTAATTCATTCAAGATTGTTGTGCCTAAATAGTTAAACAAAGCGATTAAAACAAAATTACCACACTTTATCATTTATATCATTGTCACATGCATGATTAAAAGAGAAGGCAGATCGTAAAACATCCAATAGTGGAACGAATAAAGATCTGTTGTTACAACGCATGCATATAATCAACAATAGCAAGAATAATCACATAACAATTCATATAAAAGGAATGAATTCAGACATAGATAGAAATACCATATGAGCTGCTTGACACTCCCAAATATCAATCGCTATTTGTAGTTCTTCCTTCAACGCAAAAAACATCCTCAACAACGACAATAGTGCACAATTGCATAAAGAAGCTTCCTTGTTAAATTAAGAACAATTTGGCCCAGTTTCATAAAAGAATATTGACTGAAGCACAATAGTGCAAACTTTAGTCTTTTAAGTCTGTTACAAAACTTTACGACCCTTTCCAAAACAACGAAAGGGTCTATAAATACTAAACTAATCTAAATATCTAATAAACAGAAATCCTACATAATTGGCATCAATAACTTATGATCCTATTTCCCAGAGCGATCTGGCAATCGGCGGTATGATTCATCAGGTATGCTGCTTGCCTTTAAACCTGAGCTGACTTGTCGCAAGCATTGGCTCTACTTCAGGCGGTTTGTTGAGACGCGAACTGAGCTGGGAAGCATAGGTGGCATCCTGAATGTCGGGAATTATACACCCGATTGCATCTGTTAAACACTTATCCGATCGCCGATTTCGCATCGCATCGGGGCTAATGGCATGGGGCGCTTTAAAATGTGCATGAAGTACTGCCGATCGCTGATTGCGATATCGCATCGGCGGAAATCAATGTGTCGTTTATTTATATTTCTTATGTCATTGCGATATGCGATCTTGCGATCGCTTTATCGCAATGACAAAGATTTGCCTTATTTCTTTAAATGGGTTTTTCAAAAGGGTTTTATAAAATGAGTTCATTTGATTATCGGACCTTTTTGAACAATAAAAGTATTGATACCAATTAAACTTTAAAGGGACCCATTTCATATGTTAATATTTATAAATAAAAATGATATGAAATGGGGGGTTGTTGTAGAGCACAACAATTGGCGATTCGCTGGAAGAACCAGTTATCTCTGGAAATGATAGAAATACTTAAGCTTTTTCAAAAATAGAGTTTCAATCAAAAGGGGAAAATTCTAATATAACCAGATATATATGTATTCTGAATAAAATGAAACTATTTTGTTAACTTCCTCCTCTTTCTAAGAGAACAAAAACATTCTAAGCTTTAAAATAGGCCTTTATAAGTTTATAATGATAAAATAGAATACCTTCCCAAATCAACTTTTATAGTAAACTCATCTGTCATAGGTAGAGCCTCTGCTGCCAGCAAACATCTATAGTTTCGACAGGGATACCTTTTAACCATATGATTGTCCATTGTCCCATCCAATTAAGAGTGTGATTAACAGAATGAATTTAAAATATGTTTTCATATTTTGTAATTCATTTTCTTTTCTGTTGTTGATAAGATAAAAAGCCATTGTCCTGGTTTGGTGGCCAGCTATTGACAATGCCATTCACTGGTAGTAGTCTAACTGAACAAGCTGGCTCGTGATGAGACCCCTTGTCTTGTAATTTCAAGCCATTACCCTGTTTTGGTTTGCAGTATTGGTAATGTCAGATAAACTATTTCCCTATGAACATGGTAAGCAGGCTTGTAATAAGACCTCTTATCTTTAATATCTTATATTTTAGAATTACACTCTGAATAATCATAAACTTTAGTGAATGGGGTGAAAAATCTTCTCCTTAAGAGTAAATGGATGACAGGGTAAGAGTTGAAGATGCCGAAATTGGATTGACTTCTATCTTGATATTGATAACCTTTTGAGACCAATTTGAAAACAGAAAATGATTTACAATACTTCTATGCTTTGATAGGAGTTGACAAAACTTGAACTGTGCTTTCAGAATATAATGATATCTAATTTCTTAGAAATTATCCTTTTTGGTTAAAAGTTCTATTATTTAAAAGCAAATGTTCATACTAGTTCTGTGGGACAACTTTTTCAAACACAGCAAAAAGTCAATGGGAGATATCTCACAACCTTATTTCCTAAAAAATCCTACAAACTATAAAATCCTACTGAAATGAATGGAGAAGGGGTTACCTCCTCAGTTAAAGAATTTCTTCAAAATAAGGCCATTAACAGGGAGAGAATCTCTCACACCTGATAAATCTTGCAATATAAAGGTTGAATGGCCTATCTTCTCACAGATCTGAAATGGTCCAAGCCACAACTTCTGGAACTTGGAGTGTTTACCCTTGTCCTCATGGGCTTTGTCCCATTTCAGAACTAAATCACTGACTTGGAATTGTTTTGAACCGGATGAGACTGAATCAAAAGCTGCTTTGATGACTTGCTGATGTTTGGCATGGATAACCTTGGCTTTTTCTCTTTCCTCTTCTAATTTTAGAATTTGGTCATGTCTAAGCTGAATAGAAGAGGAAGGATTTTCCTCAATGAACTGAACTAGGGCTAGTGAAGGAATAACAAGATTCGTGGGTAGTATTGCTTCTTTTCCATATACAAGATTAAACGGAGAAGTTCCAATAGAAGCTTTCTGTGTTATCCTATCAGCCCATAATGCAAACACTAAGGATTTGTGCCAATTTCTCTGATTTTGTTCGATAGTTCGCTTAATGATTTTAATCAGATTCTTATTAGTAGATTCCGCTAAACCATTACCTTGGGGATAGTAATTAGCATAATATTTTAACTTGAATCCTCTTTTAATAGCGAAATCAAACATAGCATTGCCTGAAAAGTAAGATGCATTATCAAAAACAAGAGCATTTGGGACACCAAACCTGGTAATAATGAATTGATCTATGAATTCAATGATTGCTTCAGAATTTGCTGTCTTTAAAGGGATTGCCTCAACCCACTTAGTAAAATAATCGGTAGCAGTAAGGATATACTTATGCTGTTTTGAAGACGATGGAGTGATTTCCCCAATGATATCCAATCCCCATTGCTCGAATGGTTGTTCAATGTTGATTGGTTGCAGAGGGAAAGCTGATTTACGTTGTCTTCCACTAGCAGTTTGACAATTAAGACATTTCCTTACATACTCGTGGGCATCTTTAAACAAAGTAGGCCAATAGTAACCAGCATGAATGATTTTGTGAGCTGTTGTGTCAGCTCCGAAATGCCCTCCTGCTGGTCCATCATGTAATTCCTGCAAAACCTTTTGGGCTTCAGGTTTCTCAAGGCATCTTAACAAGATAGAATCATAATTCTGCCTAAAAAGCACGTCATCAATAATTGTAAAATTCTTCGCTTTTAACCTAATGGCCCTTTTGTTTTTGTAAGACAAATTTGGAGGTGCATAACCATTCTTTAAATAAAAGATTAAATCTGCATATTGGGATTCAGAATCAGTAACACTTATCTGATTGATTTCTTCAGTTTGACCTGTATCACTTGATTCTGGAATGTTTGATGCTCCCGCCAATATCCTGCAAAAACCTTGACCCCTAACAATCTTCGCTGGCCTAATTTCTAAGTCATATTCTTGAAGCGCTGTGACCCAATTTGTCCTTTTTTCACCCAGTTCTTTTTGGATTAATAATTGCCTAACTGCTGGGAAAGGAACTATAACTTTTGTGTGGGTTTTCAAAAGGAAGGGTCTATAATGTTTGACTGCTTTAAAAACAGCAAAGGCTTGTTTTTCTACATCGGAGTAATTCAATTCAGCACCCTGAAGATTTGAGCTGAAGAAGGAAATGGGTGCTTCCAATTGTGTTCATTTAGTTGCGTGAGCACTGCAGCATAAGACACGTCGGATGCAATGGTATACAATGTAAAATGATTAGAAAATTTTGGAGTATTCAAGGCTGGGGCATTGATTATTGATTGCTTGATTATATCAAAAGCTTGCTTTTCTGCTGATCCCCACTTGAAGACTGAATTCTTCTTGATCATTGTTTGAAGTGGTAATATAATTTGAGAAAAATCAGGAACAAATCTTTTAACAAAATTGATCTGGCCTAAAAATGACTGCATCGACTTTTTATTGTGTGGGAAAGGGATTTCAGAGATTTCTTTGATCCGATCAGGATCGATATAAATGCCATCTTTGGATACAATAAAACCTAAGAGTTTTCCTTGATCAAGAGCAAAGAAAGACTTTTTTGGGTTAAGAGAAATACCATATCTTTTGCAACGCTGAAAGATTTGATTTAGATCATGCAAATGATTATACCTCTTCTTAGAGAATACAGTAATATCGTCTAGATAGACGACTACTGTTCTATTAATCAACCCTCTAAAAGCTATATCCATGGCTCTTTGGAATGTCGCTCCTGCATTTATAAGTCCGAAAGGCATTTTCTGATACGCATATGTTCCCCATTTTGTTCTGAATGTGGTTTTAAGTTGGTCATCAGGATGAACCAGAACTTGGTTATATCCTGAGAATCCATCAAGAAAAGACATCAATTCAGAGCCTGCTACTGATTGGAGTATTTGCTCCATAGTAGGTAATGGGAAGTTGTCTTTCAAGCTCGCTTTGTTTAAATTTCTGAAATCAATACAAATTCGAATGTCGCCATTTTTCTTTCTGACTGGCACCATATTAGAGACCCAGTTTGAGTGTCGGACAGGAAAAATAATCTTGGCTTTCAAGAGTTTGTTAAGTTCCGACTTTATCTGGCTCTCTAAATTTGGATGTATTTTTCTTAACTTCTGCTGAATCGGTTTCTGATCAGGAAGCATAGGAATGGTTTGCTGGATAATGGATGTATCATATGTCTTCAAATCATCATACTTCCAAGCAAAGACCTGTTTGTTTTTTCTTAACAGTTTAATGAATGCCTCCTTCTCTTCCAAGGAAAGTCCTAATCCTAAATTAATGTTTTGAGGAGCATGGTCAGTACCTAGATTTATCAATTCAAACCTAAGGGTAGAGCTTTGGAGCTTTGCATTAATTACAGGTTTAAACCTGTCTTTGATATCATAAAGATCTTCGAGATTTACCACTGGTTTAGGAATTGAATTTTCCTGAGGTGTTTCTTTCATTTGTATATCATGGTCATTTTCCTCAATAATTTTATCGTCATAGGACTTTTCAGAAGTTAGAAATTGTAAAATATCTTCATAATGGTTAAATACTCTCCAATTAGTGACATTGTCAGGAATTGAAGGCCTAAAAAGTAATTCTACGGAAAATCTATCAAGGCTGTAGTCTTCAGAAGGTAGAAGCTTGGAAGCTACATTGGCTAGTAGGTCGGCTGCCGAGTTTTGCGACCTAGGAATGGAGGAAATGTTAAATGCTGAAAAGTGTGAGGTAAGATCTTGTACTAGCGATTGATAATGCTTGAGGTGATTTGAAAGACAATGAATTGCATTCCTCACCTGTTTAACAATAATTTCAGAATCGCCGAATACTTTTAGATATTGCACTTTAAGGCCGATTGCTTTATATAATCCCTGGACTAAAGCTTCATATTCGGCTGTGTTGTTAGTGCATTCAAATTCTAACCTACAAGACAACATTGTCTTTTCTCCTTGTGGACTAACCAAAATGCAACCTGCTCCTGAGCCCTCGCTGGACTTAGAGCCATCAAAATATAAAGACCAAAATAAAGAGGTATTAACAAAAGTATTTACATTTTTCTCAGCATCATTGAAACATCTAGACTTATCAGTTTGTGAAAAATTTTCAATCTGAGATGTAAAATGATTGACTGAAAAAGGAGATGGTTGGGCAACAAAGTTGCCAAAGAATGACTCTGACGAATAATTCCCCAAAATGTTGTTGTTGAACGCTACAGGTTGGTTTTCTTGCTCAAATTCAGTAACTGTGTGGGTCATGTGCTTCTCTCGATCGATCCTTATTTGATTTGGCTTGCCCTTGTAGGGAAGCCACATATGTGACCAATCTGTGGAAATATACCCATGCAATTTTTCGGACCAATCCCTACTGAGAATTAAACCGTAAAATTCAGGTATATAGGCTATTAGGATGTCAATCCTCTATACAACTCTAGGATCAGCAGACAACCTGATAGTTACGGAATTAATTTCTCCCACAACCTGCACTTTGGTCCTGTCCAACTGTACAATATGAATAGCAGACTTCTGGGGTTCAATGTTCAGTTTAGAGCAAACTGAAGCTGGCATTATGTTAGATGATGCCCCTGAGTCAATTAAACAGTTGTGCAGGTTTCTGTTATAAATCTCATAGGTCAGCAGGAAGGGTGGAGTATGAGAATTCGATCTATCTCCAATTAGAACTGAATCGGTAGCTTCAACCATACCTGGAGGAGGTTGGCCTGAATCATTAGCAGCTTATGCACTGGGAAGGGGTGTAGAGGGAACAGCATTCAATTCTTTAAGAAGTAATTTTTGCTGATGCTTTAACTTACTAAGTTCAAACATGGTTATGTTTGCTTTAGTTTTCTTCATGTCATCAACAATGTTATATTCCATTGAATCGGATACCACTAATGTTTTAGATGTTGAAGGAGAATTAGAAGTTGAAGGCTGGTTTTGGGGACTTACTACAGGTGATTTCTTTGGAGGAACTTTTTCCTTTATTGTGGTAGCACCTGCACTCCTTTTCTTTGAAGTTGCCTGGGCAGGTTCAGAAGTACTTTTACTTCTAGTAGTAACCGGGAAGGCTTCTTCTTCATTATCGGTATCAGAGTTGGGGAGTATAAAATCCCACATTCCGTGGCATTCAGCTACTTCTTCTTCATCATCAGTTTGTGAGGTTGTTTCCTCTTCCTCTTCTTCTTGCTCTGAATCTGCGTTAGATATGACATTCGGTGGCTTTGATTCAGTTTTCTTATAAGTCCTAAATGGTCTTTTGTTTGAGGTTTCGGCCACCTGCTTCTTTATTTCAACCATTTCGTTAGACAAAGTTTTCAGGACCTTTTGCAAATCCTCCATGTCATATGGGTCTTTTGGGATTTTCTTCTTGGAATCCTCTTTAAATGAGACTTTTTTGGCTTTTCTGTCTTCCAAAGCAGCTTTCTTCTCTAGAGCATTGATGTGCTTTTCCACAGCAAGTGCTTCTCTCATGATTTCAGCTAAGGTAGGTTTCCCAGCCCTGTCTACAAAAATGGCTATATTGGCAGGTAGGGCAGTAATATACCATTCGCTTCGAATTTGTTCACTTGGTTTGGAAGCTGTAGGGATTTTATTCAGGAGTTTATTAAATCTAGCATTAAATTCCTTTATTGGTTCCCTATGCTCTATTCTCAGATTGGAGAGGTCGTTTATTAAAGTAGCTAAAGACCTATCATCTCCATATTTGGTAAGAAACTGCTCTTGGCAAGTGTTCCAACTGGTAATTGAACCAGAGGGTAAGGAAAAATACCAGGATCCTGCTGATCCTTGCAAGGTGTAAGGGAAGAGTCTAACAACAACATCTTGTTCTGTTACTCCTTTCAAGTTGACTGCTAACATAAAATTATTAATGTGTTCTTCAGCCTGGGTCCCGTCATCTGGGTTAAATTTAGGTAGCCATTTTTCAGGAGCATCGGGTAAAGGATGCAATGGTGCAGGCATGTTGACTGCACCTGGCCTGGTCCATGGGTCTGCCATTATAATAGCAACAGTGGTTGATACTACTGTTGGAATTCCAGATGTATGGGAAGAAAATAATGCTGAGGAGTGAGTAGGTTGGGATGTTGAGGCTTCTAATCCCTGGTAAACAACAATATGTAATGGGGAAGTGGATGGTTGACTTTGCAGAGGGGGAGATGCAATGGAGGATGTGGATGAAAGCTCTTCACTATCAGATCCTTCAATATTTTCTTCGCCTTTATCCTTTTGGGTAAAGGGAACTCATTGGGTTCAATACCGAGTTTTTCGCTCTGAAGTCTGGTGAGAGGATGAGTTAAATTGAAATACGAAGTCGCACTGCTTTGTGATACCTCAGATTTCTGTGGTGAAATCGAGAAGCTCTGAAGTTTGTGGATAAGAGACTGAACTTCAGGTGATTCAAGACTTAATTGTTCTTGAGTATGATGGGTTTGAGCAGTGGTAGTTGATTCCCCTTCTCCTTGTTTGGATACCGGCGAACCAGCATGCAAATGGGAAGATCGAGGGGATTCGGAGGGAGAATTACTCTTAGAATGGCTTATAGGTTTTGACTTATGTGCCATTCACAGTTGATGGCCCTCCTTCTAGCGCCAAAAATGTTGAGGCCTCGAAAATCGTTGCATCAACATCGGGGATAACCACCCGGTCCGGACCTTAGTACAGCTCCTTTTCCGTTTGGAATAGTGGCTTCGACTGGGGGTAATGGGACCAGTTTCCCAGAAATAGATAAACAGGATGGATGGATGATTATAAACTACGCTAGCGATGAGCGAATAACTAAAACTATTGACGAGAATATAATAACTATGATCTATCCCGGGGAATTATTGAGCTCTAAAGCGTGGCGTTAGATGGTCTGTGTCTAAAGACAGGCATATAGATGACTCCATCTTTAAGGCATAGATGTTAATTCATTCAAGATTGCTGTGCCTAAATAGTTAAACAAAGCGATTAAAACAAAATTACCACACTTTATCATTTATATCATTGTCACATGCATGATTAAAAGAAAAGGCAGATCGTAAAACATCCAATAGTGGAACGAATAAAGATCTGTTGTTACAGCGCATGCATATAATCAACAATAGCAAGAATAATCACATAACAATTCATATAAAAGGAATGAATTCAGACATAGATAGAAATACCATATGAGCTGCTTGACACTCCCAAATATCAATCGCTATTTGTAGTTCTTCCTTCAATGCAAAAAACATCCTCAACAACGACAATAGTGCACAATTGCATAAAGAAGCTTCCTTGTTAAATTAAGAACAATTTGGCCCAGTTTCATAAAAGAATATTGACTGAAGCACAATAGTGCAAACTTCAGTCTTTTAAGTCTGTTACAAAACTTTACGACCCTTTCCAAAACAACGAAAGGGTCTATAAATACTAAAGTAATCTAAATATCTAATAAACAGAAATCCTACATAATTGGCATCAATAACTTATGATCCTATTTCCCAGAGCGATCTGGCAATCGGCGGTATGATTCATCGGTAGGCTGCTTGCCTTTAAACCTGAGCTGACTTGTCGCAAGCATTGGCTCTACTTCAGGCGGTTTGTTGAGACGCGAACTGAGCTGGGAAGCATAGGTGGCATCCTGAATGTCGGGAATTATACACCCGATTGCATCTGTTAAACACTTATCCGATCGCCGATTTCGCATCGCATCGGGGCTAATGGCATGGGGCGCTTTAAAATGTGCATGAAGTACTGCCGATCGCCGATTGCGATATCGCATCGGCGGAAATCAATGTGTCGTTTATTTATATTTCTTATGTCATTGCGATATGCGATCTTGCGATCGCTTTATCGCAATGACAAAGATTTGCCTTATTTCTTTAAATGGGTTTTTCAAAAGGATTTTATAAAATGAGTTCATTTGATTATCGGACCTTTTTGAACAATAAAAGTATTGATACCAATTAAACTTTAAAGGGACCCATTTCATATGTTAATATTTATAAATAAAAATGATATGAAATGGGGGGTTGTTGTAGAGCACAACAATTGGCGATTCGCTGGAAGAACCAGTTATCTCTGGAAATGATAGAAATACTTAAGCTTTTTCAAAAATAGAGTTTCAATTAAAAGGGGAAAATTCTAATATAACCAGATATATATGGATTCTGAATAAAATGAAACTATTTTGTTAACTTCCTCCTCTTTCTAAAAGAACAAAAACATTCTAAGCTTTAAAATAGGCCTTTATAAGTTTATAATGATAAAATAGAATACCTTCCCAAATCAGCTTTTATAGTAAACTCATCTGTCATAGGTAGAGCCTCTGCTGCCAGCAAACATCTATAGTTTCGACAGGGATACCTTTTAACCATATGATTGTCCATTGTCCCATCCAATTAAGAGTGTGATTAACAGAATGAATTTAAAATATGTTTTCATATTTTGTAATTCATTTTCTTTTCTGTTGTTGATAAGATAAAAAGCCATTGTCCTGGTTTGGTGGCCAGCTATTGACAATGCCATTCACTGGTAGTAGTCTAACTGAACAAGCTGGCTCGTGATGAGACCCCTTGTCTTGTAATTTCAAGCCATTACCCTGTTTTGGTTTGCAGTATTGGTAATGTCAGATAAACTATTTCCCTATGAACATGGTAAGCAGGCTTGTAATAAGACCTCTTATCTTTAATATCTTATATTTTAGAATTACACTCTGAATAATCATAAACTTTAGTGAATGGGGTGAAAAATCTTCTCAAGAGTAAATGGATGACAGGGTAAGAGTTGAAGATGCCGAAATTGGATTGACTTCTATCTTGATATTGATAACCTTTTGAGACCAATTTGAAAACAGAAAATGATTTACAATACTTCTATGCTTTGAGAGGAGTTGACAAAACTTGAACTGTGCTTTCAGAATATAATGATATCTAATTTCTTAGAAATTATCCTTTTTGGTTAAAAGTTCTATTATTTAAAAGCAAATGTTCATACTAGTTCTGTGGGACAACTTTTTCAAACACAGCAAAAAGTCAATGGGAGATATCTCACAACCTTATTTCCTAAAAAATCCTACAAACTATAAAATCCTACTGAAATGAATGGAGAAGGGGTTACCTCCTCAGTTAAAGAATTTCTTCAAAATAAGGCCATTAACAGGGAGAGAATCTCTCACACCTGATAAATCTTGCAATATAAAGGTTGAATGGCCTATCTTCTCACAGATCTGAAATGGTCCAAGCCACAACTTCTGGAACTTGGAGTGTTTACCCTTGTCCTCATGGGCTTTGTCCCATTTCAGAACTAAATCACCGACTTGGAATTGTTTTGAACCGGATGAGACTGAATCAAAAGCTGCTTTGATGACTTGCTGATGTTTGGCATGGATAACCTTGGCTTTTTCTCTTTCCTCTTCTAATTTTAGAATTTGGTCATGTCTAAGCTAAATAGAAGAGGAAGGATTTTCCTCAATGAACTGAACTAGGGCTAGTGAAGGAATAACAAGATTCGTGGGTAGTATTGCTTCTTTTCCATATACAAGATTAAACGGAGAAGTTCCAATAGAAGCTTTCTGTGTTATCCTATCAGCCCATAATGCAAACACTAAGGATTTGTGCCAATTTCTCTGATTTTGTTCGATAGTTCGCTTAATGATTTTAATCAGATTCTTATTAGTAGATTCCGCTAAACCATTACCTTGGGGATAGTAATTAGCAGAATATTTTAACTTGAATCCTCTTTTAATAGAGAAATCAAACATATCATTGCCTGAAAAGTAAGATGCATTATCAAAAACAAGAGCATTTTGGACACCAAACCTGGTAATAATGAATTGATCTATGAATTCAATGATTGCTTCAGAATTTGCTGTCTTTAAAGGGATTGCCTCAACCCACTTAGTAAAATAATCGGTAGCAGTAAGGATATACTTATGCTGTTTTGAAGACGATGGAGTGATTTCCCCAATGATATCCAATCCCCATTGCTCGAATGGTTGTTCAATGTTGATTGGTTGCAGAGGGAAAGCTGATTTACGTTGTCTTCCACTAGCAGTTTGACAATTAAGAAATTTCCTTACATACTCGTGGGCATCTTTAAACAAAGTAGGCCAATAGTAACCAGCATGAATGATTTTGTGAGCTGTTGTGTCAGCTCCGAAATGCCCTCCTGCTGGTCCATCATGTAATTCCTGCAAAACCTTTTGGGCTTCAGGTTTCTCAAGGCATCTTAACAAGATAGAATCATAATTCTGCCTAAAAAGCACGTCATCAATAATTGTAAAATTCTTCGCTTTTAACCTAATGGCCCTTTTGTTTTTGTAAGACAAATTTGGAGGTGCATAACCATTCTTTAAATAAAAGATTAAATCTGCATATTGGGATTCAGAATCAGTAACACTTATCTGATTGATTTCTTCAGTTTGACCTGTATCACTTGATTCTGGAATGTTTGATGCTCCCGCCAATATCCTGCAAAAACCTTGACCCCTAACAATCTTCGTTGGCCTAATTTCTAAGTCATATTCTTGAAGCGCTGTGACCCAATTTGCCCTTTTTTCACCCAGTTCTTTTTGGATTAATAGTTGCCTAACTGTTGGGAAAGGAACTATAACTTTTGTGTGGGTTTTCAAAAGGAAGGGTCTATAATGTTTGACTGCTTTAAAAACAGCAAAGGCTTGTTTTTCTACATCGGAGTAATTCAATTCAGCACCCTGAAGATTTGAGCTGAAGAACGAAATGGGTGCTTCCAAATTGTGTTCATTTAGTTGCGTGAGCACTGCAGCATAAGACACGTCGGATGCAATGGTATACAATGTAAAATGATTAGAAAAATTTGGAGTATTCAAGGCTGGGGCATTGATTATTGATTGCTTGATTATATCAAAAGCTTGCTTTTCTGCTGATCCCCACTTGAAGACTGAATTCTTCTTGATCATTGTTTGAAGTGGTAATATAATTTGAGAAAAATCAGGAACAAATCTTTTAACAAAATTGATCTGGCCTAAAAATGACTGCATCGACTTTTTATTGTGTGGGAAAGGGATTTCAGAGATTTCTTTGATCCGATCAGGATCGATATAAATGCCATCTTTGGATACAATAAAACCTAAGAGTTTTCCTTGATCAAGAGCAAAGAAAGACTTTTTTGGGTTAAGAGAAATACCATATCTTTTGCAACGCTGAAAGATTTGATTTAGATCATGCAAATGATTATACCTCTTCTTAGAGAATACAGTAATATTGTCTAGATAGACGACTACTGTTCTATTAATCAACCCTCTAAAAGCTATATCCATGGCTCTTTGGAATGTCGCTCCTGCATTTATAAGTCCGAAAGGCATTTTCTGATATGCATATGTTCCCCATTTTGTTCTGAATGTGGTTTTAAGTTGGTCATCAGGATGAACCAGAACTTGGTTATATCCTGAGAATCCATCAAGAAAAGACATCAATTCAGAGCCTGCTACTGATTGGAGTATTTTCTCCATAGTAGGTAATGGGAAGTTGTCTTTCAAGCTCGCTTTGTTTAAATTTCTGAAATCAATACAAATTCGAATGTCGCCATTTTTCTTTCTGACTGGCACCATATTAGAGACCCAGTTTGAGTGTCGGACAGGAAAAATAATCTTGGCTTTCAAGAGTTTGTTAAGTTCCGACTTTATCTGGCTCTCTAAATTTGGATGTATTTTTCTTAACTTCTGCTGAATCGATTTCTGATCAGGAAGCATAGGAATGGTGTGCTGGATAATGGATGTATCATATGTCTTCAAATCATCATACTTCCAAGCAAAGACCTGTTTGTTTTTTCTTAACAGTTTAATGAATGCCTCCTTCTCTTCCAAGGAAAGTCCTAATCCTAAATTAATGTTTTGAGGAGCATGGTCAGTACCTAGATTTATCAATTCAAACCTAAGGGTAGAGCTTTGGAGCTTTGCATTAATTACAGGTTTAAACCTGTCTTTGATATCATAAAGATCTTCGAGATTTACCACTGGTTTAGGAATTGAATTTTCCTGAGGTGTTTCTTTCATTTGTATATCATGGTCATTTTCCTCAATAATTTTATCGTCATAGGACTTTTCAGAAGTTAGAAATTGTAAAATATCTTCATCATGGTTAAATACTCTCCAATTAGTGACATTGTCGGGAATTGAAGGCCTAAAAAGTAATTCTACGGAAAATCTATCAAGGCTGTAGTCTTCAGAAGGTAGAAGCTTGGAAGCTACATTGGCTAGTAGGTCGGCTGCCGAGTTTTGCGACCTAGGAATGGAGGAAATGTTAAATGCTGAAAAGTGTGAGGTAAGATCTTGTACTAGCGATTGATAATGCTTGAGGTGATTTGAAAGACAATGAATTGCATTCCTCACCTGTTTAACAATAATTTCAGAATCGCCGAATACTTTTAGATATTGCACTTTAAGGCCGATTGCTTTATATAATCCCTGGACTAAAGCTTCATATTCGGCTGTGTTGTTAGTGCATTCAAATTCTAACCTACAAGACAACATTGTCTTTTCTCCTTGTGGACTAACCAAAATGCAACCTGCTCCTGAGCCCTCGCTGGACTTAGAGCCATCAAAATATAAAGACCAAAATAAAGAGGTATTAACAAAAGTATTTACATTTTTCTCAGCATCATTGAAACATCTAGACTTATCAGTTTGTGAAAAATTTTCAATCTGAGATGTAAAATGATTGACTGAAAAAGGAGATGGTTGGGCAACAAAGTTGCCAAAGAATGACTCTGACGAATAATTCCCCAAAATGTTGTTGTTGAACGCTACAGGTTGGTTTTCTTGCTCAAATTCAGTAACTGTGTGGGTCATGTGCTTCTCTCGATCGATCCTTATTTGATTTGGCTTGCCCTTATAGGGAAGCCACATATGTGACCAATCTGTGGAAATATACCCATGCAATTTTTCGGACCAATCCCTACTGAGAATTAAACCGTAAAATTCAGGTATATAGGCTATTAGGATGTCAATCCTCTGTACAACTCTAGGATCAGCAGACAACCTGATAGTTACGGAATTAATTTCTCCCACAACCTGCACTTTGGTCCTGTCCAACTGTACAATATGAATAGCAGACTTCTGGGGTTCAATGTTTAGTTTAGAGCAAACTGAAGCTGGCATTATGTTAGATGATGCCCCTGAGTCAATTAAACAGTTGTGCAGGTTTCTGTTATAAATCTCATAGGTCAGCAGGAAGGGTGGAGTATGAGAATTCGATCTATCTCCAATTAGAACTGAATCGGTATCTTCAACCATACCTGGAGGAGGTTGGCCTGAATCATTAGCAGCTTTTGCACTGGGAAGGGGTGTAGAGGGAACAACATTCAATTCTTTAAGAAGTAATTTTTGCTGATGCTTTAACTTACTAAGTTCAAACATGGTTATGTTTGCTTTAGTTTTCTTCATGTCATCAACAATGTTATATTCCATTGAATCGGATACCACTAATGTTTTAGATGTTGAAGGAGAATTAGAAGTTGAAGGCTGGTTTTGGGGACTTACTACAGGTGATTTCTTTGGAGGAACTTTTTCCTTTGTTGTGGTAGCACCTGCACTCCTTTTCTTTGAAGTTGCCTGGGCAGGTTCAGAAGTACTTTTACTTCTAGTAGTAACCGGGAAGGCTTCTTCTTCATTATCGGTATCAGAGTTGGGGAGTATAAAATCCCACATTCCGTGGCATTCAGCTACTTCTTCTTCATCATCAGTTTGTGAGGTTGTTTCCTCTTCCTCTTCTTCTTACTCTGAATCTGTGTTAGATATGACATTCGTTGGCTTTGATTCAGTTTTCTTATAAGTCCTAAATGGTCTTTTGTTTGAGGTTTCGGCCACCTGCTTCTTTATTTCAACCATTTCGTTAGACAAAGTTTTCAGGACCTTTTGCAAACCCTCCATGTCATATGGGTCTTTTGGGGTTTTCTTCTTGGAATCCTCTTTAAATGAGACTTTTTTGGCTTTTCTGTCTTCCAAAGCAGCTTTCTTCTCTAGAGCATTGATGCGCTTTTCCACAGCAAGTGCTTCTCTCATGTTTTCAGCTAAGGTAGGTTTCCCAGCCCTGTCTACAAAAATGGCTATATTGGCAGGTAGGGCGGTAATATACCATTCGCTTCGAATTTGTTCACTTGGTTTGGAAGCTGTAGGGATTTTATTCAAGAGTTTATTAAATCTAGCATTAAATTCCTTTATTAGTTCCCTATGCTCTATTCTCAGATTGGAGAGGTCGTTTATTAAAGTAACTAAAGACCTATCATCTCCATATTTGGTAAGAAACTGCTCTTGGCAAGTGTTCCAACTGGTAATTGAACCAGAGGGTAAGGAAAAATACCAGGATCCTGCTGATCCTTGCAAGGTGTAAGGGAAGAGTCTAACAACAACATCTTGTTCTGTTACTCCTTTCAAGTTGACTGCTAACATAAAATTATTAATGTGTTCTTCAGCCTGGGTCCCGTCATCTGGGTTAAATTTAGGTAGCCATTTTTCAGGAGCATCTGGTAAAGGATGCAATGGTGCAGGCATGTTGACTGCACTTGGCCTGGTCCATGGGTCTGCCATTATAATAGCAACAGTGGTTGATACTACTGTTGGAATTCCAGATGTATGCGAAGAAAATAATGCTGAGGAGTGAGTAGGTTGGGATGTTGAGGCTTCTAATCCCTGGTGAACAACAATATGTAATGGGGAAGTGGATGGTTGACTTTGCAGAGGGGAAGATGCAATGGAGGATGTGGATGAAAGCTCTTCACTATCAGATCCTTCAGTAATTTTCTTCGCCTTTTTCCTTTTGGGTAAAGGGAACTCAGTGGGTTCAATACCGAGTTTTTCGCTCTGAAGTCTGGTGAGAGGATGAGTTAAATTGAACTACGAAGTCGCACTGCTTTGTGATACCTCAGATTTCTGTGGTGAAATCGAGAAGCTCTGAAATTTTTGGATAAGAGACTGAACTTCAGGTGATTCAAGACTTAATTGTTCTTGAGTATGATGGGTTTGAGCAGTGGTAGTTGATTCCCCTTCTCCTTGTTTGGATACCGGCGAACCAGCATGCAAATGGGAAGATCGAGGGGATTCGGAGGGAGAATTACTCTTAGAATGGCTTATAGGTTTTGACTTATGTGCCATTCACAATTGATGGCCCTCCTTCTAGCGCCAAAAATGTTGAGGCCTCGAAAATCGTTGCATCAACATCGGGGATAACCACCCGGTCCGGACCTTAGTACAGCTCCTTTTCCGTTTGGAATAGTGGCTTCGACTGGGGGTAATGGGACCAGTTTCCCAGAAATAGATAAACGAGATGGATGGATGATTATAAATTACGCTAGCGATGAGCGAATAACTAAAACTATTGATGAGAATATAATAACTATGATCTATCCCGGGGAATTATTGAGCTCTAAAGCGTGGCGTTAGATGGTCTGTGTCTAAAGACAGGCATATAGATGACTCCATCTTTAAGGCATAGATGTTAATTCATTCAAGATTACTGTGCCTAAATAGTTAAACAAAGCGATTAAAACAAAATTACCACACTTTATCATTTATATCATTGTCACATGCATGATTAAAAGAAAAGGCAGATCGTAAAACATCCAATAGTGGAACGAATAAAGATCTGTTGTTACAACGCATGCATATAATCAACAATAGCAAGAATAATCACATAACAATTCATATAAAAGGAATGAATTCAGACATAGATAGAAATACCATATGAGCTGCTTGACACTCCCAAATATCAATCGCTATTTGTAGTTCTTCCTTCAACGCAAAAAACATCGTCAACAACGACAATAGTGCACAATTGCATAAAGAAGCTTCCTTGTTAAATTAAGAACAATTTGGCTCAGTTTCATAAAAGAATATTGACTGAAGCACAATAGTGCAAACTTCAATCTTTTAAGTCTGTTACAAAACTTTACAACCCTTTCCAAAACAATGAAAGGGTCTATAAATACTAAACTAATCTAAATATCTAATAAACAGAAATCCTACATAATTGGCATCAATAACTTATGATCCTATTTCCCAGAGCGATCTGGCAATCGGTGGTATGATTCATCAGGTAGGCTGCTTGCCTTTAAACCTGAGCTGACTTGTCGCAAGCATTGGCTCTACTTCAGGCGGTTTGTTGAGACGCGAACTGAGCTGGGCAGCATAGGTGGCATCCTGAATGTCGGGAATTATACACCCGATTGCATCTGTTAAACACTTAAGGGCGGCTCTCTGTGTGTGCGGCTTAATCAGCTCAGTCAGCCCCTCATCATTATATTTCATTCGAGCAAGTTCTTTAGCTTGACCTATTGTTTCAGCTGCAATGAATAGGTCATCAAACAAATCTTCTTTGTGCTCAAATTTTGTTAATTTGGCCCGTTCTAGCGCATTGTAGGCAACTTTGCTTGGATCATATGGCATGTTTGGGATAGTCGCCAGAGTTAAAGATTGAAGCTTTGTGGCTTCCTTTTCTGCTGATTGAGATCATGCAGAGTATAGACACCACACCTGAAGGGAAAAGAGGGCTAGCCCCTCTTCTTTTCTTTCATGAGAGTTTGTGTAACACTCTCAGCTGTAATCTGATAGGCGATTTCTCTTGCTAGCAACTTATCTGGTATATACAGAGGGAGAACATGTGGGTCGGCTTGGCTTCCGAAAAATCTTATGTAGGTAAATTTCTCCTCCCCAAACCAACTCGCTACTGCTGTTATGTCAAACGAAGCTTGATAGGAAATCTTGGGAATGGGTTTGTCAAAAATAGAATAGTGAATAGGCACCATAAAGCCATTGCAGATTTGGTACAGATGGTGCTTGTAAGAGGACTTCCATAGTTTCTGATGGTATATGTGGATGGCCATTGGATCTTGTGGTGTCCACCTCCAGCCGAGCACGGGGAATTTAGAATTGAAACATAGTGTATCTAAGATATATGCACTGTAATAGAATGGGGGAATTTTCCTTTCTGTGACGATAGTCTGATGTCTAAAGTCACGCACAGCTTGTGCTATTTTCTCAGAAAGGATGGTGGCCCAATCCATAATTATACCGTTTACAACTGCTTCCATTAGAGGAACCATCTCTATGGTAAAATTAGCAGAGTCATGCAATCCCCATAATCTACACATCATTATTCCCGCATAGCAATAAGGAGAAGCAAGAGAATCGACTGAGTACTTACCCAAAGATTCGTGTTTGTGTTTGGCTGGATTTTGTCTCCAATCCCGGATGGGTTCGGATTCAACTTCATTTTCGCTTGCAAACTTCTCCAGGAATGCTTTATTATATATCTTCTCCGGCTCGGGAAAATGATACATTTGTCTTAGATCATTCGGCCTGAACGATCCGAAGATTCTCCCATCTCTAGTGTTGAAAGTTCTGTCCAAGATTGGGATTTCTTGAATCGCCCACCGCACTACATCTATGTATGGGAGAATTTGCTCCCTAGCCGCTATTCTGTGAAGGAAAGAGTCGGCTAAATCTTTGAGAGTACAATCAGACTTGCGAGTAGGATCCGCAGTAGCTTCTATTATTGTCTTCTCTGGTTGTTCGGCTTCAATCAAATTGTAAGTGCCTTGCCAAGTGACTCTGGTAAGACCCGTACACGTAGTATCAGATATTAAGCCCTTCTTCTTGTCCACAAGAGCTTGTCCTACTGCTGATGTAGTGGAAGCGCCTGCGGTCTTCTTAGATTTCTTCCCCATCTTGTTTGAGTTTTCTCTTTCGGATGGATTCTGCACAGAGAGACAAATGGCGTAATACAGAGATAGCAATGAAAATTTGCAAGTGATGAGAACATATGCATAGGTGCGTAATAAGGGATTAGCCTTAAAAAATGGGCACGGACACAATCCATGAAAAGATTTTAAGAATTATGATCTCATTAATTGGCCGTTTAAAACCTGTCATCCCTTAAATGCCCATTATATCATTATTCGGCTGAATGATTTACTTAAGCGTGCAGTGGGCGTTTTGGCGGTTGAGTGCAGGTAAATGACTACTTAACTGATCAAGCTTTAAATATGAATGAACTGTGATATCCCATCACTTAACGGCTTTTCATTGAAAACTGCGCTTTATCGCATCGCGTCGGGAGAATGAGGATTATAAAGTGCACATATAGTGCATCGCCGATCGCCGATAGCGATATCGGATCGCATCGGGGGTATGACCTGTGCGCCTTAATGATGTGCATGGGATATTGCCGATTTCCGACTGCCGATTGCATCGCATCGGGGGAAAAAGCTTTGAGCACATTAAGACTTAAATAAAGATTACCGCCGATCGCCGATTTTGCATCGCATCGGGGCTAATGGCATGGGGCGCTTTAAAATGTGCATGAAGTATCGCCGATCGCCGATTGCGATATCGCATCGACGGAAATCAATGTGTCGTTTATTTATATTTCTTATGTCATTGCGATATGCGATCTTGCGATCGCTTTATCGCAATGACAAAGATTTGCCTTATTTCTTTAAATGGGTTTTTCAAAAGGGTTTTATAAAATGAGTTCATTTGATTATCGGACCTTTTTGAACAATAAAAGTATTGATACCAATTAAACTTTAAAGGGACCCATTTCATATGTTAATATTTATAAATAAAAATGATATGAAATGGGGGGTTGTTGTAGAGCACAACAGAGCTATACAGTTGATAGCATAAAGGAACTTCAACTTTTTGGTCTCATGTTCTGCCTGAGACCTCGCCACTCTATTGATGGTCAACAGAAGCACTTTCAGTGTTAGATCCTGGACACTGGAAATCTCAATCTTCCCACTTTTGGTTCTGAGGGTCCCAGGGAAGTGTTCAACAAGCAATGAAGATATGCTTGCCCCAATCGATCGTGACCCATATAAGTTCACTGGTTCCCCTCTGCGGGACATTCCAGTGATGAAGTATATATCTGAAGTTTCCAACTCCAGCTCCTGGTCACCAATGACAAATATCTCCTGATTAATTTCCCAAAGACTAATCAGGTACCAAAGCAACTTGAGCTGGGCCCGCATCCTTGGCGTGAGAAGAATTAGAGGAGTCTGTAAGCTCTCAAAGCTTCCAGGAAATTTGGGTCATTCATTGCCTGGGTGTCAACATCCTCATGTTCCCATTCTTTCCAGTCCACCATTTTCAGCAATTCTTTCCTGCAAAAGCCATTAATTTGAGTCAACAATCATGCTTGGCCCATAAAATTTGAGTTTAAACGATGATTTTTTGAGGAAATAGGGTTTTTCCCTATGCATAGTGTTGACGCGCCTGTTTTAAAAAAAGATGTGCCGAACAGCGGGGCTAGCTTTGTTAATCACCCTCGGTTAGCGTGATTTTGCGCCCAAAAGTTGCCCCGACCGAGGGTGAAAAAGTTTTTCAAAAACCCCCTCAAAAAACTAAAAAAATGGTTAAAAACAGAAATAAAGGACATGGAAATGGAGCTCAGGGCTTTGACTTTTATCTGGAACTGGAATCTCGTCGATTGACCTCCTAGATCTTTCGCAATCTGCTCTAGAACAATTAGGGCAAAATTGAGTAAAAAGTTTCTCATAGCAAGGTAAAATGGTAAATGGTAAAAATATATTTAATTTTCTCCTTTTTATTCATTTTTTCATGAAAATATCAATTTTTTGTAAATATTTTGACCTATTTTGCCTCAAAAACTGGATAATACACTTTACCTTTTTGTGCAGCAACAGGTGATGGATGTTCGATGATGATGATGAGTCACATTTCAGCTCTTTTCTCGACTCGTTAAACTCATATGAAAATATGGTAGAGTATTTTTTCCTTTTGACTCCCAAAGAAAATAAAAAAGGGGGTCCACTTTTAGCTATTTTTCGACCCTTTAAAAGCGAAAAGATGGTTGAACCCTTGTCGTTTCAAACTCATTAATGGATGGGAAATGTCATGTGCCTAGTATAAGTTTACTCCTTATTCGGCCTGGGAGGCGCTATTTACGAAAAAGGTACTCCTTGACTGAAATGGTCAAGCGGTTCTCTCAAGTATCATTTTCTAACTTTTCAGGCTCGAGAGACACAAATGTACAAAAAGGGACCCTGTGGAGTTTTCTTTTCCATGTCTTTTTCAAACTCTCTAAACATGAAAAAGATATCGAGTTACACATTTTTTGGAATTGTTAAAATATTAAATGACATCGGATTCGTCACCATGACGAACGTGAGCTTCTCCTTCCTAGGGCTCGTTAAAATTACTAGGTCGGATTCATCCAAAGGATGAACTTATAGTGCAAGCATATGCTATCACCTTCAAGCTTGTGATTAAAAAATAATTGGGGTACCTGCCAGAAACGGTGGGGGAAAATTTGGAAATCTATCACTTGTGTCAGAAGCTCACTCTTGAACATGACATTCTTTGCCTCGTGTCGGGTTGGGATATCCTTCTTTGTATCATTGACCTTCCTGTGTTGGGCTATTCATTTTTTCCTTCCATTCAATCTCTTCCATGTCATCATGACCACCGATCCCATGGATCCAAAAGTTTCCAAACTTCCAGTTGTGTCGTCGATATGTTGAAGAGTTTTCCTTCTACAGTTACACTTACCTCTGATTCTTTGTATCATCCAAAATCATTTTGCATCCTTTTGTCTTGTGTCATTGATGTGGAAAACATTATGGCCCTCCTTCAACACAGTCTCTTTCCGTCGACTTCAACTCATTATCTGGGAAGTTGACTGAGAGACTCCCTTCCAGTACCTTAGAGCTTGCATGCCCTAATGGAAAGTTCTTCGCACTCGGTGACAAGTTCACATCATTGGCTTTCGATCGAGTGATTTCACGGGTGTTCAACTTCAGTTCCTCTATTCACATTCCATGGATTGTGCTAATAGTACCTTGAGGACCATTGTCATTATTGGTGGTTTGTCTCACGCTTGTTAATAGTTTACATCATTGACTGGTAGTCAAGTGACTTTTTAGCATGTTCGACGTCAACACATCTATTCACATGTTAGAATATGTACTTTGATCGAGTCGTGTTGGAGTGAAAGACCCTGGACTCTGATCACAAAAGTCCAGGTTGCAAAGTGATGTGACATGGTTATGTTGATATGCATGTCTCTTTCAGATGGATGGCTATGACCATACCATGAGTTATCATATGTGATCCTTCTCATTATTGGATGGATGCGACCATACCTTGGTTTCATTATGATCCTCTTTGATGGATGGTTGTGCCCATAGCTGGATCCCTTTACATGATCATTCTCTGGATGGCTGTGTCCATGCCACGATTCATGTATCATTTGACATAGTTCTAAGTTATGTATATGTGTCTGTACTTGCTTGTAGTTTTTCCAATGGCAGACTACATTTCCCTGTGCTGATTCATTAAACATTTCATCCCTCACTCTAGCTTGACCTTCACACTTTAGGGGCATCTGTTACACAACGTTTTTTCACTGTACCTGTAGTCCCCATTCCTTGATCCTAGAGGACCTCTACAATGAACCCCCCTGCATGATTTCCCTTCATGAAGGAACCCCCATTGTGTCCCTCTTCATGAGCAGATAAATTCCCTTTTGCACCATTTCCCCTGAAACTTTTGTTTTTCCCAGTTTACAAGACTGGAGTTAATGACCTTTGTCTCCCCCACACCGATGTGTAGAGATTAGCACTATCCCTAGCATCGACCGGAGTGACTGAGCTGTGTTCCAGTCACGCCAGTCCTGTTATGGAAAGTTTTTTAAATTAGGAGCTGAAGCTTCTAGCTCTAGAAGCTTTGTAATAGAAGTCCGGTAAATGGTTTGGCTGGATGGGGTTGAGGATGTTAGTTTGGGCTCATTTCCCCTATAATGATGGAACTACCTCAAGGGATAAGGCCTTCTCCCATGAGAAGAGGATCCATCTCCCATCCATTCATCCTATATAAACCTCCCTTCTTCCCAAGAACAAGCTAGTGTTGATGTTGGTGTGCTAGTGCTATTTTGGTTTAGAGTAAACAACAAGCTATTCATATTTGTAGCTATCTATTTGTGTGAGGGAGAAGTGTGGTTTTGTTTGGAGTGAAGCCTAAAGGGAAGAGCCTTATAACTATTGTGGATTGAGGCCATCATGGAATGCTAAGCAGAAGTGTGTGGGAACCTGGTCTTGTCAGAGGAGAACTGCAACGTCAAGACAATGGTTGTAATCTCTCTTTGATATTAATATATGCAACTATCGATTGATTTCATACATGATTTGTCATCTTACATATTCATCGATTAATGTTTCTTGACTTGTTAAGTAGGTTGAATTACAATTTGTCTATTATCACGTTTGTTGTCTACTGTTGTTTACTTGTTTCAAGTGCTTGAAGAAGGAAGCGAGAGATAGCTGGAGCGAGCAAGCGAGGACATCATCAAATGGGATAAGTGTTATAAGAGGTAGGCCCTCTTAATTGGTTCTAACTTAAGGAAATTTTCCATAGAATGTACTTATTGTGGCTAGACCCATTATTGGGCTAGAGGAATTTGTTTGTGTCCGCACTTATAATTTTACTTCACCACAGTTGGGAAGAGCATGTACACCATATTCAATACGTCCTCCAAACCCTGCGACAACACAAGTTGTATGCAAATTTAGAGAAATGCACTTTTGGTATGACCTAGGTTCAATATTTGGGATACATCAATGATGAGTGGGGTGTACATGTGAAGCCAGATAAAAATAGAAGTTATTTGAGATTGGCCAGCCCTAACCACTCTAACAGAGCTATGCAACTTTCTAGGTCTTACCAATTTCTACGCAGGTTCATGTTGGGTTTCTCTCATATCATTTGGCCTTTGAGTCAAGTCACCAAGGGTAGAGTGAAAGAAAATTTCTTTTGGCTTGAATCCGAATAGAAGGCATTTTCTGAGTAGAAGAATTGCCTCTGCTTTGCACTAATGTTCACATTACCAAACATGCAACAACCATTTGAGAATTAGACAGATTTCTCCGACTATGCTATCGGGGCAATTCTTACTTAGCAGGGGCATTCAGTGGCATATCACAGTGAGACACTTTCAGACATAGTCAGAAAGAATCCCACCTATGACCAAGAGATGTATTCCATTGTGCATGTTTGTTGACAATGGAAGCATTACATTATTGGGAAGGAATTGATCATCCACATAGACCACTAACCCCTACAGTTCATACAAACACAAGGAAATTTTCAGAACGATCGCCATCAGAAATGGTCCACATACCTACAAAAATTCCATTTGAACATCAAGTACAAGGAGTGTAGCACTGATAATGTTGCAGACTACCTCAACCAACTACCGATAATAGCATTGATCACTGTGCTTGACTCTTGTGGAAAAGAGACTTCAGAATGGCCACATCTTTACAAGAGTGATCCAAAATTCGACAACACATACCAGATGCTCCTAGAAGGCAAGCTAGCTCCATATTTTCATCTCCAAGGTGCACTTTTATGTCACCGGCGAAACCTCTGTGTTCCTGCAAGTGAGCGTGCCAATATGATTTTGGGGGCACACTACAGTCTGATCGTTGGACATTTTAGAGTAGAGAAAATAGTGGCAATGTTACAGAAGTATTTTTATTGGCTGAACCTTCAACATGATGTTGGTAAGTACGTCAGATCGTGCACTGCTTGTGCCATTGCCAAACTAACAATCAAGAAGCAAGGCCTATATACTCCTCTACCTACTCCTAGTCGACCTTGGGAATCCATATCCATGGATTAAATGTCATGTCTTCTCTCTACTAAGCATGGAAACGACTATGTTTTCATGGTTGTCGACATATTCTCTAAGTTGGAATTTTTTGCAACCTGCAAGAAGAGTATCACAATAGAAGCCACTACTAAGCTCTTCTTTGAATGCATGTGGGTACACTTTGGGATCCCATAGTCCATCATTTCAGATTGGGACAATAGGTTCCTATGTACATTTTGGTCAAGCCTCTAGTCGATGCTAGATACCAAGCTCACTAAGTCCACGACCTTCCACCCCAAAACTGATGGCCAAATAAAGGTCATCAATAGGATGGTAATGCACATTATGTGCATGTATAACTCGAATCATCCATGCACATGCAATGAAAGCCTCCACTATGTCTAACATAGCTACAACAAAGCTCTCCATAGCTCAACTAGCCACAACCCCTTTCAAGTGGGATTGATATTCTAGCCACTATGTCCCATTGATGTGGCCATACCACTTGCAACTACTTAGGAAAATTATGCTCATGTCCATTCTGAATATGACAGGGCTAAAAACTTCATTGAGCACATTCAACACATCCTCCAATATGTCCATGATGTATTGGATAGAGCCAATTCTGAGTACAAACAATGTCATGACAAACATCAAGTGCCACACAAGTTCTAGGTGGGTGAAAAAGTTTGGTTACACTTGCAGAAGAAGCACCCATTGGGCCCCACTGCACGCTTCGCCTGCTCTGATATATGTCATACACCATCACCAAGTCTTTAGGGGACAATGCATTCGAGCTTACTATTCCATTATTCCTAGGCCTACACCTAGTATTTAATGTGGACCACCTGCGACCATACTTTCCCCCATTGTTTAACACATCCGACGTTGCTGAGCAGCTGACACCAACAAAGCTCAACCCACTGAATCAAATAGGAAACAACTGATAGTATCATGGAAATACATATCAAGAAAACTCACCAGACAAGGATCCAGTTATATCGAGTTTTCAAAGCAGACCAACTCCTTCCCCAGGGAAAGTGGCTCACTAGGGACTAGGTTCAAGATAAATTTCCTCACCTCATGGAGGTTCTGCATGCAATGGGGCCCATTTATTCCTAAAGGGGGAGGAATGATCTAGGTGGATATTGGTGGTCACCTGCCTATTCCACCTAGACCTCTAGTTGGTTTCATCAATTTCCTTGATTATAGCAACATTTACTATTTTTAATCGTTTTCGGGTCTTGAACTTCCGGAGTTGTTTAAACCCTCTAAACGATGTTTTTTTTGAGGTTCGTCACAGGACCATTACTATAAGTAGGTCAATGCCACAAATCTTATAGTACTTGAAGAGATATTTCCAATGAGGTATTGTACGCACCAAATGAAGCTCATATGACCAAGTTACAACCCCGAGAAGTTGGCTGCCAAACTAACCTCAACATGGCCAACAAACTCTTCATGTTCCATCTCCTGGGGTTAGGGTTTTGGTTTTTTAGGGTTTCCCTTTGTTGTTCAATAATAAAAAGGCCCTTGAGCCTCATTGTAACATAGTTTAGAGGCACGTAACCACCACATCTCTTCTCAGAGATAAGCTACCACCACCCGAGCTAGTTTATTTCCATTCTACTTGTAAGCATCTTTCAATTCTTTGATATTAATGAAATGAATATTTATTTCTACTGCATATTTATGTCTATGTTTATATCTATATTCATTTGCGTTCCTAGATAAAGCTGGATCAAACATTCAGAAACTAGGGGTGTCATTCTTACATCTCTTGTATTATGATTGTTGGACAGTGTGTTTAAGACTGAATGGAAGCTTTGTGGATGAATTGAACTACTTGGGGCTTGATACATAGTAGTTAAAACACTGAGATAGGTAAATATGAGTCATTGTGGTGCTTGTTGGAGAGCTGTTAAACCACGTGGATAGTGGAATACAAACCCTTACCGTGTTTGCTGCAAAATGGTAGTTGTTAAATAACCTACACAATAGATTCAACCTCCTGGAACTGAGCAACAACCCACCTAGACTTTGGGTGCAACCCTATGTTTTAACTCAAAGGGTAAGTGAGTCACTGTGGTGCTTACTTCCAGAGAGTAGTTATTAAACTACATTGATAGTGCACTCCTTCTCCTAGGTATGTGACAAGCATTTGGTGTAAAATTCCTTGAGCGTAGAATCCCCTTAGGCTTTGGATTTGGCTTTGGGGTGGTCAACTACAAAAGAGATTGTTGTGTAACTATCCTATGGTTGGGTGGAGAGTTGTAGTCCCTCCTTCAACTTCCAACCATCTATAAACACATAGATATGTATAACTTGTTATTTATATTGTCTTATGGACTGTGATGATTCTTGTTACACATGAATGATGCCACATATTGTGTGTTTATAAATGTAAATGAATTCTTGATTTGTGTGGTTCCCTATTCTGCCCATGACTAGGATGATATCATGTGTGTACATGGATCTAGTGCATGTTTGGGTTTTACTTTCCACTATTATGTTCATGATGAGTTTAAAATTAGATGTTTATGTACACTTATGTTTACTTCTAAAGTTTGTGGATATATATATATATATATATATATATATATATATATATGGTTATCCATTTAAATTAGAGAGGTTGTGGCTTTAGGCTTTGGGGTCATAACTCCCAGAAGTTACCGATCTAGGCTGCCTCTGTGTTAAATATGATCATCGAGTTTGATGACTTGGGCTTCATGCCTTTGGGCCATAACTTGCCTTAAGACAAAAAATAAGATCAGGTGTAGGGGGATGTCATTGTTCCTATTCTACAAAACCCTGTTACGTAACCTTTACTTTGGTCACCGAGACTGGTGAAATACAAAGTCTATAACTGACTTATATGCGAGTAGGTTTGACATTGAGCGGGAACTAGTGGAATCTTGCCTAGTAGATTTTTGTAGTGTGGATAGTGTTGGGTAGCGCCCTGAGAATTTTTTTGGACCCTATATTAGGTGGGTGGACCTACCTATGGTTTTGTGCATGGATTTCTCACATGGTTTTGGGCATGATGGTTTTCTGTCCATGGTATTTTGTAGATTTGGTCAAGGGAACTACAATTATGTTCTAATCCAAGGTTAATGGATTGGGGTTTATGGATGCTTCGACACACACACACACACGCACGCACACACACAGTCACACAGATATATATATATATATATATATATATATATATATATATATATATATATATATATATATATATATATATATATATATATGTAACATTGAAAGGAACATAATGAGAAATCAATCTAGTAGTCCCGGTTTTGGGATCCAGAGGAAATATCTATGTATATCTGTTTATGTTTTATTATCTCTCCATTGTTTTATTTTTTGTTTTTCAAATTCGCATGTAGGTAATTTATGTACGGGGTTAAAACCTACATTTGGTATTAGAGTTGTTTTGGCTTCAAGGGGACGCCTTTTCTGCTGAGGGGTTTTTTGCTTGGGCCTGTGTTAGACCCTATTCAGTGGGAAATATGCGGGATTGATTCTTGTGGAGAAAGACAATGGTGAGCAGTGGAAAGATAGAGATCACGAAGTTTAATGGTGAGAGTTTTGAGTTGTGGAAACTCAAGATGGAGGATATGCTGGTGGATAAATATCAGTGGATCGCGG
Source organism: Pinus tabuliformis (assembly GCA_031772625.1). NCBI lineage: Eukaryota > Viridiplantae > Streptophyta > Pinopsida > Pinales > Pinaceae > Pinus > Pinus tabuliformis. The sequence goes on along the minus strand of CM062804.1, from coordinate 1,430,870,434 downwards.
TAGATCTGGGTACTAAACCAACAACAATGTTCGATAAAGACTAGGTGAAGTTGGATCAGAAGGAAAAGAGTACAATATGATTGTGTGTCTCAGATTCAGTATTGTTGAATGTATCAGAGGAAGCTTCGATGAAGGCTTTGTGGGACAAGTTAGGGACTTTTTACCAATCTAAGTCTCTGGTGAATAAACTGTTCCTACGGAAAAATTTGTATAACCTGAGGATAAAAGATGGAGACTCAGTGATAGATCATATGAACGCATTTGATACTGTGGTAAGCTAGTTATTATCTGTTGATATTAAAATTCCAAATGAAGATAAGTGCATCAGTTTGTTGTGTTCTCTACCAGATTCGTGGGATAGTCTGGTTGTTGCAATAGGTAGTAATGCAACTGCCTTGCAATTTGATGAAATAGTCTCATCCTTGTTGTTGGAGGAGATGAGACGGAGAAATATGGAGGGCCAGAATGGTGATTCCTTGTCTGTATGAGGACGGTCCCAGAACAAAAAAAAATAAGTCCTTGAGTGGGAGATCTAAATCTAGAGGGAGATATAAATCTCTAGGAAAACCTATAAAGGTGTGCTGGAAATGTGGAAATAAAGGGTACTACAAAAGGGACTGTAAATCTAAAGCTCTTGGGAAACGAAATGGATCTGATGATTCTCCTTTTACAGAACCTCAGATGAAGTTGGGGCTGCGTACTTGGCTTCTTCTTCAAGTACACATGTAGATCATGAGTCATGGTTTATTGACTCAGGTGCATCCTTTTACTTCACTCCCCATAGTTCTGCGAGTATGAGAAATATGATGGTGGTGATGTATTATTAGGGGATGATATGAAGGCTAGAATTATTGGTCGTGGAAAAGTCAAGTTGAAGTTGCAATATGGAAGGATTAGAACACTTCTAGGTGTTGTGCATATTCTTGCATTGGACAGAAATCTAATTTCTGTAAGCAAGCTGGATGATGCAAGTGTAAAGACAATGTTCAAGAAAGATACCTAGAAGATGGTTTGGGGAGAACTGGTATTGATGCGGGGAGTTTAGATTGGAACTCTATACAATGTTCAAGGTAGCACTGTTATTTATGGGTGCAATAGTTCTGTGGTTCCTGAAAGTGGAGTAGAAAATCTAGTGGTCTTTGGAGAAAAGAACATACTATGGCATCAAAGGCTTGGAAATATTGGAGAGAAGGGCCTTCGAATACTTATGGTAATGGTATGGTAGAAGGTATGTCTAATAGCTCTCTATATTTTGATTTTTGTGAAAATTGTGTATATGGGAAGCAAAATCGGGTGAGGTTTCCCTCTGGTGGTAAGAGGGCAAAACATATATTAGAGCTTGTGCACAATGATGTGTTTGGATCTGTGTCAATTCCATTACTGGGAAATTCTCTGTACTATATGTCATTTATAGATGAATTCTCAAGGAATACATGGATATATTTCCTCAGGAAGAAATATGAAGTCTTTGATAGGTTTAAAGAATTTAAAGCTCTCGTGGAAAACTAGATAGAGAAGAAGATAAAGGTCCTTAGGACAGATAGCGGTGGAGAGTTTTGCAAGAAGGAATTTGAAGAGTTCTATAAGAAGTGTGGTATAGCATGACAGAGGACTACTCCATACACACTTGGACAAAATGGAGTTGTTGAAATAATGAACAAGTCATTGATGTAAAGGGCAAGAAGCATGCTTAGTGGTGTGGGGTTAGGATAGGAATTCTAGGCAGAGGCCGTGGAGACTGCATGTTACCTGGTCAACAGATCACCTTCATTAGCGTTGAAGGATAAGAATTCACAAGAGGTATGGACTTGTAAGAAACCTTCTCTTTCACATATGAGGGTATTTGGATGTGATGCATATGTACATGTTCCAAAGGTGAAAAGAACAAAGTTGGATAGTAAATATGAAAAGTGCATCTTTATTGGATATAAGTATGGTTTAAAAGGTTATAGATTTGGAACCTAGAAACAAGGAAGGTTGTGTACAACCGAGATGTGGTGTTTAGAGAGGTGAAATATGTTATTAAACATGAAGTACTACCAAAGGAACCTAAGAAGATAGAGTTTGAGCTAAAGGAGGAAGAATCAGACTTTACAACAAAAGAGGAATCAAAAGATGAAGAGCCACACACTTTGGTTGTGAGAAGATCAGTTTGAGAAAGAAGGAAACTAGAAGGGTATATTACATCTGCTTTTTGTTCAATTTTTGCTTTATCTATTACTGATTATGATCCCAAAACTATGAAGGAAGCAATAGATTCAGAGGATGGAAAACTCTAGAAAGACGCCATGGTTGATGAAATGACATCTTTGCACAGAAATGAGGCTTGGGCTCTGGTGGAGTTGCCGGCTAGAAGGAAACCCATTGGAAGCAAATGGGTGTTTAAGAAGAAGATGAATACATAAGGAAAGGTGGAGAAATACAAAGTTCGGTTGGTAGAAAAAGGTTATTCCCAGGTGTCAGGAATTGATTTTGGTGATATTTTTTCTCCTGTTGCCAAGGTAGCTTCTATTAGATTACTTTTATTTGTTGTTGCTGATTTTGATTTTGAGGTAGAATAGATGGATGTGAAGACAACATTTCTTCATGGGGATATGGAAAAAAAGATCTACATGAAACAACCTGAAGGGTTTGCTGTGAAGGGTAAGAAAGAACTGGTATGCAAGTTAAAAAAGTCTCTATATGGGTTAAAACATTCACCAAGGATGTGGTATCAGAAATTTGATACATTTATATGGGGACTTGGCTTCACCAGAAGCAAAGCAGATCACTATGTGTATTTTAAATTAATTAGTGACCGTGTTATTTATTTGGACTTGTATGTGGATGATATGTTGTTGGTTGGAAATGACAAAGAAATTATCCAGGATTTGAAGACCCAATTGTCCAAATTCGACATGAAAGATATTGGTGCTGAAAACTATATTTTGGGCATGGAAATTAAATGAGGTTAGGAAAAGAGGAAGCTTTGGTTAAACCAGAGGAATTATGTTGAGACAATACTGCAAAGGTTTAATATGCAGGATAGTAAACTGGCAAAGGTTCCTATTCCTGTATGTGTAAATTTATTTGCCGAACAGTGTCCCAAGACACAAGAAGAGGAAGAGGACATGTCCCATGTTCCATATGCAAGTGCAGTCGGTAGCCTGATGTATGCAATGGTTTGTAATGGACCAAGCATTGCACATGCAGTGGGAGTATTGAACAAGTTTATGTCAAAACCAGGGAAGGAGAATTGGACAATACTGAAGTAGGTTTTCAGGTATTTGCATGGCACTAGTGATTATGGTTTGTGCTACCAAGGAAGAACATGATTGGACAAAGTTTTGGACATCTATGGATTTGTTGATGTAGACTGGGCTGAAGATATGGATCAGAGAAGATCTACAAGTGGGTATGTGTTTAACCTATTTGGAGGTGCAATCAGTTGGATGAGTAAGAGGCAGTCTATAGTGGCACCTTCAACTATAGATGCCAAATACATGGCATCCACTCATGCAAGAAAGGACGCAGCTTGGTTGCAGAGATTTTGTTCAAGTATGGGGTTAGTATAGCGAGCTATAAGGATAAACTGTGACAGCCAAAGTGAATTTTTCTTGGCAAAGAACCCTGCTTATCATTCAAAGACAAACACATTGATGTTGAGTATCACTTTGTGAGGGATATGGTTGAGGACAAAAATGTGTTGTTGGTAAATGTGGACACTTTGAAGAATACTACAGATGCATTGACAAAGTTTGTGAGCACTGATAAGTTCTCTTGTGTAGAGAAAAAATGGGCGTTGTAAGGCTGGATCATTGACTAAGCTCTCCCATGGAAAGAAAAAAACAAGTGGGAGAACATTGGGTTGTGTTATATTCTTTCCACGACTACCCCACATGTGGTGAGGTGGTATCCCCCTTGTACATTGCACGAGCACTTCCAGGGGGTAAGCAAGGGGGCGACATCCCCCTTGCACGGGGTCCGACGCAGCGCCACGAGATTTTTTTTTTTTTACCCTATATTAGGTGGGAGGACCTACCTATGGTTTTGTGCATGGATTTATCACATGGTTTTGGAGATGATGTTTTTATGTCCATGGTATTTCGTAGATTCAGTCAAGGGAACTACGATTATGTTCTAATACAGGGTTAATGGATTAGGGTTTATGAATGCTTTGACATATATATATATATATATATATATATATATATATATATATATATATATATATATATATATATATATATCTATATCTATATCTATATCTATATCTATATCTATATCTATATCTATATCTATATATATATATATATATATATATATATATATATATATATATATATATATATATATATATATATATATATATATATATATATATATATATATATATATATATATATATATATATATATATATATATATATATATATATGTAACATTGAAAGGAACATAATGAAAATTCAATTTGGTAGTCCTAGTTTTGGGATCCATGGGAAAATCTATGTGTATATCTGTTTTATGTTTTATGCTCTCACCATTGTTTATTTTTTGTTTTTCAAATTCATATGCAGGTAATTTCTACATGGGGTTAAAACCTACAAATAGACACCAATGTTGGCAGAAAAATGATGGATGGGTTGAGACCCTGGGTTTAGGAACAGGGGCCAACAAAAGACTCTTCGTATTCTAGTGCAACACCGACATTTCCACCCTATTCAAGAATAATAAGGCATCTCACCTGAGGCATGCCAAGACCTTACTTAGTTAAGGGGGTTTGAATCTGATATTAGGAGAAATGACATGGTGACTATCAACACCCAATAAACCAAAAACTAGAACATCAGAGGTGAAATCACGAAAACTCAAGCATTTAAGAAGAAAATATACTATGCATGTGCAGTCATAAAAATTTTAAAACTCCACATCAAGTCACACATGAAGGTTCTCATATAATTCAATAACTCCTTCTTCCATTAGATTCAACAACATTACAATAATACATCAGGCTCAAAGGCGTCATTGACACAACATAAAATAACATAACAAGATATTACATGAGCGAGATAAGATATAATAGTCTGGTTTCAGTAGGATCCACAACAAAATTTCGCTGCACTCCTTGCTTATTCTCTCTGGATTTCCCCCCTTGGCCTTCTTAAACATCTCGCTTGCTTGGAATGCTACTTGTCCCTCAGATTCTCCACCTTTTCCCTCTTTCAAATTCATTTGTAGCTTGGTTATGTCTACTTTCTCGAATGTCAATGTTCCTTTCAACTCAGCTGTGACTACTTGAGTTCTGATTTCCCTAGTTGTCCTTTGCAATTGATAGTATTTGACATGTCCCTTCTCCTTCTCCAGGTGTCTCCTTTGTGACTTCCAAACGATTACCTCGGGTTAAAATGTGGTTAATCCTCAAAATGTGCAATAACTTAGCTTTCAAAACAAAGGACCCAACAAGTCCTGACCATAATCCATTGATTTGTCCCCGAGTAAATCATTTTCCGGTGCTGGTAGTGTTTCTAGTGCTACTGGTGCTCCATATTGTTGCGGTGCTTCTTCCTATCCTACTCTTCCTTAACTGGTTCCTTTAAATGAAGGCCTCAACTTTGGGATGAACTTAATGGATGCATTTTTGAACCTTGTGAACTCATCGAGAGCCGCCTGCCATGAGCCTGTGAGAGTACTCGCTTGATATAGTAATTACGTTATGAGTTTGGTGATAGGATGGGCAAGGCAGGCCATCAAGAGGGTATTCCATTAAGTTTCTATGCTCGCTAGTCTACTTTAGTGTCACTAGCTAAGCCTATGCTGGTGGCTTAAGGTCACAGAGAAGGTGATTGGCCTTGCTTGTCTCATCCTTGATTTGTTTCATTTGGGTTTCAAGGGAATCCACATGTGCTAAGAGATCCTTTCGCTAGACCTTGTCTTTGGAGGCCATGGATTGGTTGAAAACCTGATTGGCTTGTTGATGCAGGGGGTAAAATGGTTGATTTATTCATTCAAGGCAACCTGACCAGTCACAAACTTGTGCTAAGAGTCCCTTGGCTTCCTCCATAGCCTAAATGATAGAGGATTTCTGACAAGCCACTTCTGTGATTTTCTTCTCAATCTCGCTGGTATACTGGGAAGAAAGATCTGGTAGCACCCTCTAAGTGTCCACAATACTTCATTTTAGCTCTCTATTTATCAAGATGAGGTCACTGTAGCCTACTTTGATGTGGTCGTAGCATTCCATGAGAGTGTTGGTCGAGAAGTCTTCTGGGGCATCCATGACTATCTCTGCGATTGAGGGCCACAGATCCTAGAACTTTGTAGTAATTTAGTCAACCTAATTTTGTAGATTCTGTTTCTCTTAGACGATACGATATCATTTTGAAGTAAGGGAAAGAATTTGTTGTTGCTGTTTCTCAGGTTTAGCTACCAGAACACTATGTAATGCCTCTATTTGGCATGCAACCAATTGAATGAAATTAAGAATTTAAGCCGAGGACTAACCCTGGAGGTCATCAGCGGTCATAGTAGAGGGTTTAGCGAACCAAATCTGTAATGATTGTCTGTTGGAAACTGATTTCTTAGATTTCCCTTAGGTTGATGGTTCTCTCTACGAATGTTCGATGGTGTGAGGACTAATGTGGACCGCAGTGGAGTGTGGTGGCGATGAGGGGGTGAGATCAATGCTTAGAGGCACAACATGGATGATATATTGATTTAGATTCTCAGGGGAAATAAATTGACTAGTGCCAGTTAGTGGGCTTGATTCAAGTAGTAAAGACAACTAGATGTATGAATAGACTCTTTTCCTGAAGGATGAGTTGTAAGTAACATATTTGTATTTTTGTTAACTGAGTGGATAATAGAGTCTACCTCCATTTTCGTTTTAGTACTGAGATTTTTTTTTATAGAGAATTATGTCTGAGATGGTGGAAAAGGTGGAGGCTATTTGAGGTGAGGGATTGCACTACCTTGGGGATGTAGTGGAAGTGGAAGGTGGATTCTCTTCAGTGATTGGTGTGGTGGTGTGAGATTGGGGTTCTGTTGTTGCGGCTACAACCACCCTCCAAAATTTTGCCGTAGCCTGTTTGGAGCCTCCCTACCAACCTTACACAACACTTTGTCTTGCTTCGTCAAGTACTCAAGCGTCAAGTGTTTTCCTCGCACAAAGGTAGCCTGTCGATCATAGTTGGTCCATTCCCCTCACAGGTTCCTCACTCGGACTTGGTCCAGCTGTAGGCTGAGAAATTTCCCCTTGAAAATTGCGCATTTCTGGAGGGCAACTAGCCTTCCCTCCAAGAATTGGGCAATCCTCTCTGTGAGCCTGCTGGGCTCCAGGATTACGTAATCTTGCTAGCCAACCCTCCCACTAGGATTTGCACAAATTTTCTGAGCAAAGGGCTATTCATCCAAGGATTTGCACAAATCTAGAAGTAGTTAGCTACTCTTCCTAGAAATTTTGCAAACCTCCTGGGAAGTTAGCCCAACTCCCAGCCAGAAATGCACATTTTTCTCCAGTAGTCAAGCAGTCTCTTGCATGTGCAGCTGAGTTGACTGGTTCCCTCCGGGACTGAGCAAAAAAGACTTGCATGCATGGGTTGTTTCTCCCAAGGCATCATGCAAAGGCATGCCTTGTTTCAGGGATCTATGTTTAGAAGTTGGAAGTTACATGCAAGGAGCAATTCTGAAACCTCCCACCAAGTGTCGCTTCCCCTAGATTTGTGGCATGCGCGTCACAACCTCAATGTTATCAAAACTCATCAACCAGAAGCTGTAGAGCTCATTACTCACATCAAACTTGCAGCTCTGACATCCCACATCACATCTAGGAGCAGTTAGCACATTCAACACAACTATTTTGGGTAAGCCCCCTTCCCATGCCTTGTGTTGCATTTCTGTCACTTTTTTTGTTTTCGCTTGTGGGAGTACTATTTGCTTGATTTCTTTGAACACTTGCTATCATTTACATATATACTAGCTTGTCCTAGCTTTGTTTCAATTTTCGTTGCTATCTCACTGTTGTCGCATGCATGGAACTATTTTGCATGGACGTTCGCCTAACTGGCGAAATGCCTCACCCACATGCATGTTGATCTATTTGCTAAATCTTTCATTCATGTTTTGCATGCACCATGAATCACTTCTATTATCACTTAGTGTTACCATGAATTTACAGTCTTAGTTGCTTTCAGTTGCCTGTCGGTGAGTCGGGCCAACCTTGGCCCGAACTCTGCCTTCACCAATGCTGCATTGCGCAATCTGGGGAAGGAAGGCTCACCTTCCTCTCCATATTTTCACATTCCTACCCAACACAGGCCTCCAGGACTATTTTGCACATATCTAGAGGATAGTGGCTGCTTGGCCCAAGAAATTGTGCAAATCTGTCCCCAGGCCAGCAGTCCTTCCCAGCTGGAATTGCGCATTGCGCAATCCCAGTAGTTAGGAGCTAGACTGGACTGTGCATTTCACGGTTCCAGCAATCAACCAGTCTCCCAACAACCCAGACTATGACTTATGTAGTCTTGGCATTCGATCTCTCGACCTCCCGGCTGAAATTGTGCAACCTTCATGATCATGCACCCAGGTATGTTGCAAGTCAGTTATCATGTTCATTTTGGTTTTCGACTGACAGAGTACTTGCCATGAGTGTTTCCATGTCTCCAGGTATCCCAGGTGTTCATCTTCCTCTTATCAGTACAGGTACAATGGTTTCCAGGAGAGTAGAGATGAAGACATTGTTCAGAGCACACTTGGGGATGCAGTCAAACAAGTGTCCATGGAGTTGCCTACCCATGAAGACATCAAATTGTTCGTAGACAAGCACATCAAGATATGACAAAAAAAACATCACAGTGAGTAGCATCATGAATAACAACTGAAGGCAAAATACCAAATGCAACGAATGAAAGAGGAGAGTTGTTGACAACATGGAGGCGGAACAAGTTTGCAAGCTCAAACAGGTCCATGGATGATGAAAGCAACTTTTGAGACTTCGGCTATGAAGTGATGACATGACATGAAGATCACGTGAAGGCAGAAGATGGAACAAATAAGGAGCTGCATGTGCTGAAGGAATAACTCTGGAAGAGCATGAAGCTGCACAGACAAACGAATGAGTTGCAACAGGAACAAGAACAACAATGGGCACAACATGCACTCACGGATGAAACTATGCCCGTACAAGTTAAGGATGCATCCTAGCAGCTAACACAGAGTAGACATGGTGAGCAGTGTTGTTGGTCACATGCAAGGGATTCAGCAGCATGCATGTTGTTGAGAGCACACATGCAATCCAACCCATTCAACACACTCACTAAGGCAAAGACAAGAAGCAAGTCTAACTAGGTCTGAACATGTACTTTGGCAAGTTGATGTGCATGACCATAAACACACACTTGAAGATCAGCACAGACACTATGCATTAGTGTGTTGCCGGTTCAATCGTACCCAAGAATACCATGCACATGTTAGCAGATGAGTTGGATGAAGGGGCTAAACCAATGCACCGGTTGCAACGGAGGCAAGAGTTTGCTTCAACAAGATGTCACCATGAGGTGCATGTACACCATCACAGAAAACCAAGCTTGGCATAAACTCACCACCTTCATAATCATAAGCATGTCAAAGAGTTGGTCTCATCACAGCAGACCGAGTGTCAGTGATGTCTTGCATGGCTTGCTAAAGCCATGTTGTCTCACATGAGTACATGTGCATTATAATGTTGAGTCATGTCAAGTGTAAGTCAAGTGTCAATGGTTGGGTGTAACAGTCATAGAGTAGGTGAAGAGTCATGAGGGTAGTTGAATTGTCACAAAGGGGAATGTTGAGGGTCACCCCACCCTTCGCCATTTATAGTCCCTCATAACTCATTGTAGAGGATTTTTGGTCAACCAAGCTCCTACTAAGACTATCTTGAAGAAGGCTTGGATAATATTGTAATGCTCCTTGGCTTCTCCACTACACGGAGCTAGTAGATCTCTTTTGGAGGAGTAGGTGGATGTGGCTGTAACATTCCACTATTGGGGCTAGCAGGTTTACATGGATGTATTGTATGATTGAGACTTACAATTCTTTATATAATAAGATCCAACACATTTTCACGGATATTGTTGGGGCCTTCGTTTAAATTTTGAAAAGCTTTGACCAATTTTTGCTGACCAAGGTACGAGAAGGAAACAGGTGGCAACAATGGTTGGTTGGTGGAACAAGCAATTGCGCAAGAGTTGCGGCAAGGTGGCAGCGGAAGGCAAAGGCAGCCGAGGGGGCGGGAAGGTGTAGAAGCAGCTGAGGGGAAGAACTGGCAGTCCAAGTAACAGAGAGGGATATAAGAGGAAAAGACCAGGAAAGGAGCAGGGTTAGATTTGGCGAGGTTAAGGGAAGACGAAAGGATCCCTGTTGCGGCAGGCAGAGAGAAGGTTACAGGAGCCGGGAAGACATGGTCCATGAAGCTGGAACCGAACCCGTGGACTTGAGTAGAGTATTTTATGTAGTTGTTTGCGGCAGAAGTCGAGTGTTATTGTAATGTTTGATTGTTATGATTAATATAAATACCTGCTAAGATCAATCATGTCTTATTATGTATTTGGGCCCCGTGTATGATGAATCTTTAAAATTTTATGAATGTCTTATCAATTTCATGTAATGGATAGTCCGTATGATATCATGAGTATGTTGTTACTCCATGTTATACATAATTTGTCCATATATGTGATCGAACACAACCTTGTTAAGAATTTCGTGACTCCATGCTGAACCCTTCTCCCTTTTGGTTGCGGCGTGCCTCGGGTGGGACTCCTTTCCCTTTGGGGTAGGTTGAAAATGCCAATGCTATCCTAAACTACAACGGACCATTGTTAGCCTCCAGTGCTCGAACCCAGGGTCTTCCCCCTAATGATTCTCATGAGCCAAAAAATGGTTCCGTTGCCAGGACCTGAGGTATGAGAACTGGTTCAGACTATGGTGTCAAGGATATTTAAAAGAGAGATCAGGGATTCAATGGTGGAACCATAGAGTAGATCAATTTCTAGTGGAGCAAGCTACTTGTAGAAGTCACTCGATTAGTGAGGTAAGCGAGGAAATTTTATTTGCTGACGACACTAACGATTAGTATGAAATTTTCTGGTGTAAGTTCTCGAAGGACCTATACAACTGGTTAAGAAGGCTGAAGGGACAGACCCAGGCAAATGGATTGACGATAGCTTGCTGAAGCTAGACTCCATTAGATGTTGCCTTGCTGTAGCATTTGCATAACGATATGATTAGAGCAGTCGAATTTTGGGTAAGGACTATGGTGGAGGGATACATAGTTGACTTTCTCAAAAGCAGAAGCTGTGTTCGGCTCGAGACTGAGAGGTGAGCTGATGAGGGAAGTCCCGACATGGATCAAAATTTTTATGGTGGAAGAAGGACTATTGTCTTTGCCCACTGCGGGGATGGTAGCATAAATCCCCAGTAACAGGGGAAGACGTAGAGGGGGGAATGTTGCCGGTTGGGGGATAGAGATGTTGGTGAAGGGATGAATGTCGAAGAGCTGAAGAAAGCAAGAGATGTTAGGGTGCAAAGAAGGGCACTTCTAGCGGATAAGTGGCAGGAGAGAGTAATTCATACTCTAGGGAAGAGAAGGATGGGGCCCCACCAAGTAGGAGTGTTGAAGGGAAAACCCCGAGTCGAAGAGGAAGGAGAAGAAGGTGCTGGGCAAAGCAAGAGTGGTGAAGGAATATGGAGGAGTTGGGGAAATGAGGACGGAATTTCCCTGCAGGTTCCGGAAGCTGTATCGCAAGTATAGGTTGTGACAGAGGGATTGCAAGAGAAGAGGCCACGTGGGCATGAAGAAGGAAGCAAAGAGGATATGAGCGAGGTGATGAGGAGATTATTCAGTGACAAGGAAGCATCTGTGAAGAGTCAGCAACAATACTCCTGAGACATAGGTAGTGTTTCCCTAGTCTTCCCCTGGTACTTTATCACAATCCAGAGGAATTTATTATTGGCTTAGCTAAGGAAGTACGGGTATATAGTGTGCGGGAGAAATACCGAGTCAAGTTCAACATTGGGAGTGGCACAGGAACTAGTAACATCAGTAACTTAGGATTACAGGGATCCCAGCAGTCCGGGATCAAAGGGTTCGTGCTGATAGCTCCTACCCAGATAAGTATGGTAGGGTCTTTTACCAGATATCCCGAAATTGTGGGAAGAGGGAACAAGGATGTAGAGAATCACTGGTATCTTTGTGAAACTATTTGGAGGGCCTATGTTGGGTGTAGGAATTGTGCCTGAGCAAACTCCTCAACACTTAATTATCAACCCTAGGGTTTCGTAAACTTAGGAACGAAGCACAAGAAATGCCAGAAATGGTATGAACTTTTCCTATTTCTAATCCTACTTCATAAATGAAATGCTTTACAGAGTCAGATAAAAACAATTGGAAAGGAAATTAACACCAAGGCAACTCTAGTGCTGGAATGTAAAAGATAATTTGCAAGTAAATCAAGTAAAGAAATCCCACACGACGGAAACAATATTAAATGATGGAATGAAATGATATGTTCATCTTTAGATGGATGGTAAATAGTCAGACAATTGGGCCCTTGCAGAACTCTGTCTTCCTTCTGATCTTCCTCTCACACAAACAACCTGTCCTTGCACTGTTGCAATCTGATTGCACTAGTGCAGGTACAGTATTCCTGTGTAAGAGTATATTTGACCTTCCTTATTGAAGAATTATGTCTGAGTGAAGGTTCTCTAAGCTTCAGGGCTTAGAGCACTCCATTTCTGTGTCAAGAGACTTGCTCTTGCACCGAAACAGAGTTCCCTTTACTCAATTCCCAAATTACTTTCGAAAGCTAAAAGATGTGCTGGAAAAGAATTGCAACTGTAAATGAAATTCTGAAGTAAACTATCTATGAAAAAGGAAATGCTTCAACTCATTAAACTTTGCAGAGGAAATAAAATTCATGAAATAAAATAACTTTAGAATAAAAAACAGTAGCCTAAGTGCTTTGCATGTGTTAATCAACGTTGGTACTTTACCCACAATGATGATATTCTTTTCAAGTATAATGTGGTAATTCGATATAACTGCTTCCAGATCTTTTAGAGATGAACTTTTAATACCAAAAACAGTTACTCAATTAATGATTCATTCGCTTGCGAAATAACTGAAAGTAAAATGCAAGTAAGTGATTAAATGTTTTCTGCAACGAATGACTAAACCAAGGTGCAGGTAACAGCTTGCACTAGTGCAGGAAGGAGTTCCTTGCACAATCCGTTTGAAATGAATTAAAATAGAGGACAAGGGTAAAGGAAATGCGGGAAAGATATTTCATAATAAAACAAACACAAATACTCTTCAAAACACGGATCCGTTTTACACAAAGGATACAGAAGATATTTTAATTCAAAACTTAAAGATTAGCAATTAAACTATTACATCACACAGCTACAAAAGAAATAACCACACCGTCTTTCTGAATAATGAAAGAAAGAGGGGTAAACAAACTGGGTTGGCTGGGCCCTAACCAATCAGCTCGTTCCCCTTCTAAGGAACGAAAGAGATCAACACTTCAAAGATACATTAAAGGTGGATTTAAACATTGTGCATGCAAATCATAACGGTTCCTTGTATTACTCGATTTGGCAAATTACATTATAGAGCAGTCGAGCCCTAGAACAAGGCGATAACTAGATTACATAAAATGATAGTCCATGTTTCACTAGCTTCCTAGCTATGATTTACATCATATATATCCTTTCGGATCTAGGCCATTTACACTAGTTACAGAAAATTCTCGTTCAGGCCTCTCAGCCGAACAGACTTGGAAATTCGAAATTACAACTTTGGCTAGTGGTTATGACTTTGCTTGGTTGTAACCTAACTTTTAAGAAAAATCTCTGAATGCATGCCACCTATTATCCTGCTTCAATTCATCAGCAATTAGACTCGGAGTCGAAGATCGAGATCCATCCTTATGGAGGATAGCTTCTTAGAAATCTCAGATAGTGGTGGTGCAGGAATCTTCCTGCACTAGTCAACTCATTCATCATTAACTCGAAGTTCCATGATTACTCTAGGAAATCAATATGAGTTACAAGAAATATGTAAATAGGCACAAAATCTATATAAAAAGATTAATAAAGTGTTGTAATAAATCTTAATATAAAATATGAGCATGTGCAGGAAAAGGGTAACCATCTTGTACTAGTGCAGGAAAGAAGGGTCTTTTATTAAGATAAAACAAAGGTTGATATTGATGGAAATGGGGTAGAGAATAGAGCAATTTAGGATATCAACATCCTCCCATCCATAAGTTTTTATGTGTCCTCACACAATGTTTTACCTCTGCAAAAAAACCTTTCAAAAATGAATGGCCAGCTCCTCAGTTTTGCACTTCAATGTTTATTCTTGTCTTTACTATCTTTGTCTTCTTGTCTCAGGCTTTTCACAGCTGCTTAGTCACCCTCTTCAGGCATCTATAGCATCTGGAGGCTCGGTATTTCCATACCTTTACCTGTTGCTTCTGCCTCTTTACTTCTGCCAGTAACTCCACCTCACTCTGTTTCTGCCAACTCTGCTCTTTCATGACCTAGGTCAAAGCTTCCAGGTCATGGACTTGTTGCTCCAGGTCCACTATTTTGTTATTGAGGAAGAGAGTGGAAAATGTTGTGCTAAGGTCTTCAGGTGTGAATTCCTTTTCTACCACGGGCTACTCATCAAGGTCGAGGCTGTCGAAAGTCTGCCTTATGACATCACCAAGGGTTTCTATGCTTGGGGTTTTGCTGTCGTTGAGGGTTTGGATGCCCTGACCAATCTGTGTGCTAGGGGTTTCAGTACCCTATGCACCTAATTCCTCCGGGCTCTTTACACCTTGTACTCCTAGTTTCTCAGGGGATTCAATGCCCTATCCTTCCATATCAATAGGGGTTTCGATTCCCCATTCTTCTACCACTGTCGGGACATCAGTACCTTGTCCTTCGAACATCGCAGGGTCTTCAATACCTTGCCCTTTTAAAACCGTGGGGTCTTCAATGCCTTGATCTTCAGAAATCACAGGGTCTTCAATTCCCTGACCTTCAAAACCCATAGGGTCTTCAGTGCCTTGACTGTCACACGAAATGAGTTGATCTTGCGGACAAGATAGACCTTCCTAGAATCTAAAGAAGACCTAATGACAAGCAAACCAACCAGACACTATCTTTCTCTAAATATGCTTTAATAAACAATGGCAAACAAGTGTTTTTAGGGCCTACCTTTGGTCCAATGCAAGCTTGTGGATGCCCTCGCTCCTTTGATCCAAATGAGCTCCTTTTCGCGAATCTACAAACACAAACAAGGCAAACAAATTAAATAGCACCTGAAAAACCAATTGCATAAAACATATTTAACATGAAAGTCAAGGAGTCCATGAAACAAATAACATAAGATACTTGTTGAGAAAAATGAGTTTGATTGTATTAATTCAAAAGAAGAAGAACTTTACAACCTTCGCCTTGACGTTGTACAAGCTCCTCCCAGGGTCCAACAAGAAGTCTCCTTTACTTTGACAAGTTTCACTCACTCCCCGATGAAGCCAAAAAGGTATGTGATCTCTCCTCTTAAGCTCAACTAGGAAGTCTTAATTTCACCAACATTTACCCTCAAAATGTTCAGCTTCTAACCTCTCTAGTCCTCACCCCAGTGCCTGTATTTATAGTGCAATGGAGGGAAGTTACTAGGTCCTCCTTCAAAGGGATAAAGCCCTCCTTCAAAGGGATAGCTCCTTTAGTCAAGGGATTAGCTCCTTCTCTTTTGGGATGCATGAACCACCTTAGAGCGAACAATCCATGTCAAAATTCCTTCTAGAAAACTCTAGAATTAACCCAAAGCAAGTTTTTAAGATAAAACTTGCGCCTTTTGACGTTCACAGGGGTCCGCACCTACACCATTAGGGACAGAGCGGGTAGGTACGCAGCTTTTGTACACAGAAGGTGCGGGACCGCAGGTGACCATGAGAGAAAGTGCAAAACCAAAGTTACATTGATTTTTAATGTCTTTCTCCCATTTCCAAAGCTTGATTTGAAGAGCTGAGGTCTTAGACTTGCTTAGGAGGACAGTACAAGTGATGATAGACCCATACTGACTGTAAATAATCATAGTGACGATATTTTTGTGTAACAGATTGCCCCCTAAAGTGCGAAGTCTATAGTAGATGAGGATTTCATTTATCATATAGGAGGAGTGAAGTACTTTATCATTTCGAGGATCATCTTGTGGAGAGCCTGGTCGGAACCTGTAAAAACATTCAATGCAAGATATATATATGAGATCATATCATTGCTAAGGTAGGCATTCCCATACTCAGATCAAAACTAACTAGAAAACTATCTACTGCTCTGATATAGGAATGATCTTGTAAAACATCACAAGTATAGACTCGTGTGAACACAGTATGGACGCAGCCATCTGTTTATGAATAGTCCACAATATAATGAATACAAAATTCCTCGCAGCCTGGATGGTGGAAACTAGATCCAGGGTCTTCATTTCTACTTCCCGAAATAGTACGATTCTATCCATGCGAATAAATGTGTTGATGTCAAACATGGTAGAAACCACTTGATTACCAGTCAATGATGTAAACTGTTAACAAGTGTGAGAGAAACCACCAGTGATGTCAATGGCTCTCAAAGTACCCAGTACAATCCATGAGATGTGAATAAATGTGTTGATGTCGAACATATCACGGAATCCTTCGATTGATAGTCCATGATGTAAACTGTCGTCAAAGGCGAGAAACCTGCCATTGAGGCATGCAGATCTCAAGGTACTGACGATTCCTAGATCATCTTTCTAGATAATGAGCTGATGTCGATAGAAAGCGATCCGTCATAGGCAAGCCCACAACACGAAATCATAGATCAAGTTGAAGAAATTTAGTTGCAAGGACTGACTCAGGGATGGTCAAGATGGATGACAGATATTTTGCAGATGAATGGCTTATTGGCAGTGACCTCTTGAACACATAACAACATGACAGATGGCTTGGTGACAATTGGCCCAAAGTTAATACCCAGAAACCGACTGAAGACTTTCAATGTGGTTTGATCAATTGTTAGGTAAAGGATTTCCCAACCCAGGTGGATAAAAGTGTCGTGTTCAAGAGTGGTTACAAAGTATGACAAACAGACTCATTTTTCTCTCTTTTCCCCCACCATTTCTGGCAAGTACCTCTTTATTTTTGACAAGCTTGAGGAGGATAACATTTGCTTGATTATAAGCTCATCCTTCGGATGAGTCCAACTTAGTTTAAATTCGAACCCTAAGAAGGAGTGGTTCGTTCCTGTTTGTAATTTAACAGGTCCTTTACTGTGAAATTTTAACGAGTCCAGTATAGGAGAAACTCGGCGTTTTTCAATTTTAGAGAGTCTGAAAAAACTTAAGAAGACTCCAAGGTTGACCTTTTTCATAAATTTGTGTCTCCCAAGCCCGAAAATGTATAAAATAATACTTGAGAGAACCGCTTGATCTTTTACGACCAAGGAGTACTTTTCGTTGTTAGTGCCCTTGACCCGAAAAAGTAAAAAAGCGATCAATGGCACGTCGTTTTATAAACAATATTGAATTCGAAATGACAAAAATCCGGCAATCTTTTCATGTTTTTACGGTCGGAAAAGAGCTGTAAGTGGACCATCTTTTAATTCCATTTTAACGAGTTTAAAAGAAACACTCGGCAATCTTTTCATGTTTTAGGAGTCAAAAAAGAGCTTAAAGATGACTCTACATGTTTTTCTGTCGAAAATGATAGATTTCGCCTGAATAATCCTTTATTCTGCACAAAAACACAAACATTACTCATACCTGTTTGAAATGGATAAAAGCGTCGCAAAATACCTTTCCAAAGTGAAACATAAACAAATTTACGATTTATTTACTCAAAAAACTTATAAAAAGGGCCTTTGTCGATTCATTTTTACCGTTTGAGTTTGGATGAGAAAATAGTGCTTTTGCTTAGAAAACTTCCCGTGAAGATTGTGGAAAATTCAACTGTCAGAATCGAGCGACATCTTCTCCAGGTAATCCACATCATCCTACTCTTCATTTTCAATAGTTTAGTTTTTTGTTTTAGTCCTTCATTTCATTTTTTGGGAGGGTTTTTAGGCGCAAAACCCGCGCGCGGGGGTCCGCAGGTTTACCATTGCGGACCCGCGGACCCCAACTTTTTCTCCATTGGGAAAAAGCTTGGGGTCCGCACCTTCCGTGTAGACAAAGTGCGGACCCACGCACTGTGTCTAACTCGGAGGGTGCGTACCCCGCCACAAGTGTTTTGAACCCAAAGATTCTCAAAAATGGACCAATCAAAATATTTTCTAGAAATTTAATTAATCTTTATACTTGATGCAGAGAGTACATCATGCTAGATTGGAATGAACGAGAGCATGAGGACGTGGATGCTGCCGCATGGAATCATCAGCCTTCACTTGATGCTTTGAGGGCATGCGGACTGTACAAATTCTGGACCATTCCTGGCATGAGGGTTCAGGTGGATTTCTTACAGTGGCTGGTTGACAGATGGAGCATACAGGACCAGTGCTTTTTCATTGGCGGCCACCAGCTCGAAATCGAGCCAGCGGACATTTATTTCTTGACTGGTTTGCCTAAGAGAGGCGAAGACTTGACTCTGCACGGGACTAGGCCAGGTGGCCAGTCTGTTGATAGCCTCCGGCTAGAGTACTGCAACAGCCAGGCTAGAGACAAAGGGATAGACATAAAGACCACATCCCGTCCTGAGCTCATGGTGATTGCGTTTACTGTCACCAGACTTTGCGGAGCTGCCGCATTACATATTGCCACCGGATCCCAGATGCGTATGGCAGTTGATTGCTTTCGAGACACCATATTCAACTGGTGCAATGCTGTGTTGGCCAATGTGAAAGGCCAACTGACCAGGGCCAAGGGCGGATGACTAAAGACCTTTGGTTATGGGGCTTTGGTCGTGAGTTTTGGCCTGGAGAGGGTTCCTATGCTGATCCCATAGCACCTTACTGTTGGAGCTGGGCTTCCTCGAGAGCCCAAACTGATGCGATGGGTTGCAGTCATGGCCTGTCACCCGGACGAGAGGACAGAGGTTGCTCGGTTCAAACCTGAGTATTTCCAATGGTTGGAAAACTAGGTCTTTTCCATTTAGGACTTCCCTTACGCTGGGATAGATTTTCGTGGTGACCCAGACATGGCTCTTCCACCAGGAGAGCAGTGGGACGAGTCAGGTAAAATCCTTTTCAACTTTTTCCTATTTTAATTTTTTTATTTTTCCATCGTCTCAAAACTGATAGTAAAAATTTCAAATGCAGATGTGGGTCCACAGCGACCAGCTGCTCTCCGGCCTTTCGAGAGGAGGCAACCAGTTGCACCCGCGCCAGCCCCACAGGACGAATCAGCAGAGGTTTTGGCCGAGTTGGAGGGTCATCTCGAGCGCTTGACAGGAGATATTCCTGAGACCACTATAGATGACATTCCTCGTCAACTTTAGCGCTACGTGATTGGAGTCCTAGGACCTTTTAGGAGGTTTCTTTGCAAGGTGGCCCGTGCAGTGGTTTCTTATAGAGATCATCACTAGTGATAGGATGATCGCCTATTGTGGGCACATGTGACATTTTGTTTTTTGTACTTATCATTTTTGCCGATCATAAGGTGTTTTTCAATCTATGATCGAGGACGATGTATTTTTTGACACACTCCTATATATATATCACTATTACCGGCTTATCTTGTAAATCATGTTATGGAATGGTTTTAAATTTACATGTATGATTATTGCAAATGTCTATTTAACATTCGAGAAGCAATTTCATCTGCTAATGTATTTAAAGACCTTGGAATATGCGGATATTCAATGTAATCAAACTCACGTTCCAAGAGACACACTCTCAAAAATAATCTTAATAACACTGGATTTCTAATGGCATACACTCTATTAAGTTGTAATACAACGAGTTCAGAATCTAACCTCACTATCAAACTCCGAATCCCAAATGAAATAGATTCAGACAATAACTCAATCACTGCACTATACTCTGCAATGTTGTTTGTTGTTTGACCGAGGCTTACCCCATGCATAGAAACTAACTCGTCAGAGGGTGAATAGATAACCCAGGCTGCGGAAGAGATGTTCCGTGTATTACGACAAGCACCATCAGCAAATCCAATGTATGTTTGGAGAGGCATCGACATCTGCAATATCAAGAGTAAAACCAAGATAAGCAGAAATAATGACGGAAAAACACTCTCTAAGCTAAGCACACTTTTTAAACTAAAACACACTAGCTAGAAAGAAAAACTAACCTAACTAACAAATCTCCATACCCATTCTTTTAAGCATAATACCTCTTCAGGTAAAGACCATTTTTGGGTTTACCCAAAGAGTCCCCATCAAAGTCTACCAATTCATAAGCCCCTTTGGCTTGCTTTCGCTTGACAACATAGGGACCATGCCACATAGGAACGAATTTTCCAGCACCTAATTTATCATTAGCTTGATCATAAACTAAGACTAGATCCCGTTCCGAAAAATTTCGAGGGGTCACATTTCGATCATACTAAGCTTTCATTCGTTTTGCGTGAGTCTCGATCGCCAATGCAGCATCACGTCGATTCTCATCTAATTGAGCCAAGTATAACAAATGCTTTTCCTCTTCGAAAGTGGCTGGAAGTAACTCGATGGCCATTTGTAGTGACGGGATTTCACATTCAATGGGTAACACGGCTTCCAAACCATAGACTAGTTGGAAAAGAGTGAACCCTGTTGATGTTTTTACTGAGGTTCGGTACGCCCAAAGCGCTGAAAATAGCATGTTGTGCCAATTTGACCGATGAATCCCAATGATTCGTTGGATCATGATAACTAAAACTTTGTTGATGGATTCAACCAGACCATTCGCTTGTGGATAATAAGGGGTTGAACTATCGTGACGTAAACCAAGCTGGCCTATAAGTTTGGTCATCATAACATTTCGAAAATGACGCCCATGATCAGTGATTATCGCTTGTGGGACACCAAACCTAGCAATTATATGATTGAACACAAAAATTGCAGCTGTTTTGCCGTCTGCCTCGAATGTAGGCATCGCCTCGACCCACTTAGTAAAATAATCTACTGCAAGGATGATAAAAGCATGCCCCCCGGCCGAGTGAGGGTTACATGTAATAAAATCGATACCCCATTTGGCAAAAGGACCAACGACAATTATAGGGTGGAGAGGAGCAGGTGGAGTGCGCATCTTACGATCAAAAATCTGGCAGTTGTGGCATTTTCGGACCGCCGTAATACAATCTTTAAACAAGGACGGCCAGAAATAGCCAGCGCGCAATATCTTTTGGGTTGTGGCATACCTAGACATATGACTGCCACATGCTCCAGAGTGACAGTCATTTAGAACCCTTTCAGCCTCTTCGTGAGTTAAGCAACGTCGAAAAATAGAGTCCGCCCCACGGCGATAAAGAGTATCTCCAATAATTTTGAATTGTTGGGACTGGAATCGAATTTTTCGATGTTCCGACCTTGAAATTTCTAGCCGAAAGGATTGGGTCTGGAGATAGACAATGATATCCCCATACCACGGATCTAAAGTGCTGATTAGAAACAAAGATTCATCCGCAATGGGCTCCTCTGCCACAGTTTCCGTGTCAGCACACGGGAAGTCACACATTAACTCCGCAAAAACTAAAGATTTCTTAGACTTAGATTTCTCAAACTCCAAGTCGAACTCCTGCAAGATAATGATCCATTTAGAGTACTTGCCCCCTAGCAATTGTTTGGTCAAAATGTAGATCATAGGGTTGCAATCCGAAATTACCGTAGTTTTACGTAGTAAAATGTAGTGACGAAAACGTTGGACAGCTTGAACGGCTGCCAATGTCAATTTCTCCACATGTGAGTATTTTAGCTCAGTTGGATTTAACGTTCGACTAAGGTAATATATCACATGTTCCGTTCCGAATTCATCTTCCTGAACTAAGACCATTCCAATGGTGGAATGGGAGGCGGCGAGATACAAGAAGTAATCCTGGTTGTAGTTGCGAGGATGCAACAACGGTGCATGGGTCAATGCGTGTTTGAGTGCATCAAAAGATTTCTGAGCTATCTCATCCCAAGAAAATTGAGTGTTTTGCTTCAACAACCGGGTAAAACCCTTTGTAACCTCGGTGTAGTTAGGAATGAATCGTCGTAAAAAGTTTGCTTTCCCCTGCAAACTTTGGAGTTGGCGAAGACTCGAAGGAGGAGGCAATTTGATGATAGCTTCGACCTTTGAGGGATCAACGCGAATGCCGGCTTTCGAAACTACAAATCCCAGCAATCGACCCGTTTCTATACAGAAGACACATTTGTGTGGGTTCAACCGAATACGATAATGCCTACACCTCATAAAGATTGCTTGTAAATGGACGAGGTGATCAGCTCGATGTAATGAATGAGCAGGCAAATCATCGAGATATGGTTGCACAATGTGTTTGATGTCATGAAACGCATAAGACATCGCCCTTTGAAAAGTTGCTCCGGCATTCTTAAGCCCAAAAGGCAATTTGCAATAAGAAAATGTCCCCCATGGACAAATGAAAGCCGTTTTTGGTTGATCGGCAGGTAGAATGTTGATTTGATTGTATCCGAAAAATCGTCCATAAAGGAAAATATTTCGTTGCCGGCACAATCATCAATGATTTGATCGATATAGGGAGTTGGGTAATTGTCCTTTGGACAGGCTCGATTAATGTCCCTATAGTCGATGCATATTCTTATTGTTCCCTGTTTTTTGTTAACCGGAACAATATTTGATACCCAATCCGTTAGCGGGATTGGATAAATGAAACCTGCTTTCAACAGTTTTTCAACTTCTACTTTAATTGCAGCAGCTTTTCGCGGGTGAATCTGACACAAACGTTGCCGGACGAGTTTAGCGTCTGGGTAAGTCTTGATCTCATGAACAACAATCGCGGGATCAACTCCTGGCATTTCCTCATAGAACCAGGCAAACATGTCGCGGAATTCTTGAAATAGGGCCTTATATAATTGAATTTCGTCATCTGTACATGAGGCACCTATATGAATGTTCTCAACAATTCCGGGCTTAACCGAAATGTCAATAGGAAGAGTTCGAGAGATGTTTCCCAAATTTAACTCTGAATCAGGATGTTTCATTGGATTCTGAGGTTCCTTGACATATTCAGTTGTAAAAATTGATGAGAAATCATTTTCAAAACGATCATCCTCAGGTAAAAACGAAGATCAGTGATGGAGATCTTCCCATGGTAAATCATCTACACATAGGATTTCACGAATTTGCTCATCAGAGTGAACAAGTTCAGAAAACATAGTTAAATCTGAGGTTGATGTGAAAAGTGATTCCTCACGGACCACATTCATTAAGTCATTTTCGGTTGAACACGAGTCGGCAAAAGACTACACGGCTTCATAGGCAATTTCATATGGACTCAAAGGCATGGAATTACCAAATGAGTCTATCTCAGATTTAGAAGGAACAATCCAAGGATCGTCATAAAAAATTGTGTCTGATGTAATCATATGAATGGTTGCAAATGAAGATGATGCGTTGACTGGAGGAAAAGGAAAAGTTCCTAGTAAACCGACATCTTTAACTAATCCTACTCCAACATCCTTATATGGGATAGTCGTTTTACCAACATGCTGAATACTCTCCGAAGAGGCTGGGTCGGATGAAAAGTAAGCCAGCTGGTCTATTGTTACGATCTTTCCATTATGTGGAAACTATATTACTCGAAAGACCGATTAAACGACCGTTGTCATAGCGTAAGACCAACTTCGACCCAAGAGAAGGTTGTAATCTAGAGGGGCATCAACCACCTCCACATCTAAACTAACAATTTTTCCTTCAACCCCTATAGGTAAATCCTGTAGAATGCCGAAGGGATGAAACCCACGGCCATCAAAGGCCTTAAGAATTGTCGGGGATTGATTTAGTGAAGGAGAACCAAGCGATCTCCAACACTGTATCGACATAATACACGTTGAGGCTCCTTCATCAATTACAGTTCGATGAATAGGCCTGTTTTTTACTATCACTGGGATTTGGAAAGCCATTTGATGAGGGAGACGCGGTGTACTATTTTCTAGATTGAAAATTATTAGGTTTGGGTCCTGAACGTCAATAGCTCCTATAGCCGACAAAAGTAATTTACGCTGTGCTGGACATGATTGCAGCACTTCCAAAGCCGACATTGCTGAGGGTGAAATAGCCAAATCCTCAACAATGTTATAGTTCTGAGCCGCTCTCGCATGTGGATTGAAAGCTGACTTTCGAAGTATACCCTTAGCGGGCGGTTTGATTACCAAGTCTGGATTAGGTTTCTCGATCTGTAGTGGATCGGAACCAGGAGTTGAGGTTGATGGATTAGAATGAGAAGATTCTGCCTCTTTGCCATCAACAGGACTTTTACTACCATAATCTTGCGATCGAGTCGCAATCCTTACATGTGACATCATCAATATGGGTTCTTCATTGGCACTCGAGGAAAAACCTATCATCTTGCTATCTTGACTTGGAAATGGATCCTTCAAAACAGCAGGAGTTTGGGAACCTTTGACGATCTTCGCAACCTCTGCATGATGAGGGAAGTCTCTTGTAAAATGTTCTTCGTCACAAATGAGACAAGGATAACGAGTTTTGCGCTTTTCATCGTTCGATTCTGCCTTTTCAGGTTTCTCCTTTGAACTTTTGTCCGTTTTATTCTTCTTCTTTCCTTTCTTCTTCCCACCGGATTTTGATTTAGCCGTAGATGACTCTACAACATGAATATCGGCGGAAACCTCTGCAGAAGAATCTCCTGTCGGGGAATCAGGCAAGGTTATGATAGGAGAAGAATTCTTGGAAGACTTCTTCTTACTTTTAGTGTTAACCGTACCAATCATACCGTCAGCGGCATGCGATCCCGAAGGAGCTGCAGTGATTTGATTTGACTTGGGAAGATCAGGGATCTTTTCGTGTAACGTACCTGACTAAGTATAGACCAAGTCAAGGTACTGTGCTTGAGCAATCACTTGCTCCTCAGTAACAACTCCGGCTTTAGCAACATCTTCAGTGATCCTTGGCAACAAAGATTTTACAAACCACTCAGCCAAGATTTGATCCGGAATAAATACCTTCACTAAACGTCGTCGACGTCTCCACTCATGAATATGATCTGAAATGTACGTGGATGTTGATTGTTTTAGCGAAGTTAACAATTCCGTGCCATTGTCATATTGGACTGGCAACTGGAAATGAGTTAAAAACGAGGTAGCTAACTGACTAAAATTATAAAAAGTGCCTCGCGGTAACTCAATGTACCACTTGGCCGCGAGACCAATTAGAGTGCGCTGGAAAAGTCTAAGACGGATAGAATCATCGGTGATGGAGTTAGACACACACCAGAGGTGGTAAGTCATCACATGGTTTGACGGGTCCTCTCCAGATTTACCTTCGAACTTGGGAATGTCACTGGGCAACTTATTCGGCATTGGCGGCCAAAACGGAAGATAATTAATCAGATTGTTCGTTAGGCGCGACAAGTCAGGTAAGTCCAAAGTTGCGATAAATGGTAACTGCCGATTAGGATCCCTAAAACTCTGGGTCATGAGACCAGCCCCACGAGGAGGATATCCGGGATAACTAGGAATAGTAATCGCATTTGGGATATTGTATCCTCCCGGAAAACCAGGATTAACCGGACCGTACTGGGGTTGTTGATAAGTATACCCAGGATACGGTTGATACTAATAAACTGGCTGCTGGACAGCATGACCGAATTGGTACTGTCCCTGGTACGATTGATAGGTGAATTGTGGTTGACTTGTGACAACCGTACTTAAACCAGGTTGTCCTACAGGCATCTGAACTGTAGTTTGAATCGTGGATCCAGACGGTGGTAAAGATGTCTGAGGAGTAGATACAGGAACAGTAGAAACCGGAGCTGTCGATACTCCAGAAGTAGGTGGGGTAGATTGAACAGATGTTGCGGCAGTTGCAGCAGTCGTTTGAGATGGAGTACGAGGCGCAGTAGGCCCAGACTAAGAAATTACCGAAGGTACAGAAGTTTGAATGTTAGACTGGACTGGTTGCTGGAGTGTACCAGAAACTAAGGGTTTTCTAGTTTGAGATGACAATTGTACACTTGGCTACAACACCTGTTGGGTTTGCGATGGATCCCACACTATGTTCTTTCCGGGGTACTAACCCATAACAGGTTGAGAATATTGAGGACCATAACCGGGTTGAGGGTAGGATTGATAATTGAAAGGTACATTTCCCGTTCCTTGAACATAAGATTGACCTTGGGGTGGTTGGAAACCTTGGTTCGAGTACTGACCTTGGGGTAGATACCCTTGAGGCACGTACTGATACTGGGGTTGACCTTGAGGAACGTACTGTACCGTAGGTACGTACTGTCCTTGAGGTTGTCCCCCAGATGCAAATTGTGTACCTTGAGGTTGCCCCCCAGGCGTTAATTGAGGCTGCCCCCCAAGCGGTAACTGGCCACCTTGAGGTTGAGAATTGGGAATAGAACCTGACATCATAAGAATGTCTTCTACGCTCAACGGCTTTGTACCATTGCTTCTAGTTAATAACCCTTGCTCAATGGGTTGAGGAGATGCTCCCGAAAAAGTACCAGAAAGTGACTGATACCCAGAGGGAACAGAAGGACCGCCGTACAAAAAAGATTCAGGCGATTGAGTAAACATGGACGACTGACCTGACATATTTACGGGAGTATAAAAACCTCTAGGATGATAAGGAGCACGAGGTGGTGAAAAACTTAACCCTGGGTTTTCCAAATAATTAGTCAAAGAAAGATACCAAGTAGTACTCCTAGGCGGACTGTAAAAAATTGATTCACGCTCCCTTAGATGAAGAACAGGTTGATTTTCAGGGATAGGGATGCCTACTTCTTCTTCCGGAGCAAGTTCTTCAATAGCAATAAGTCCAGAAGGAAGATCTTGGGTAATTACTCTTTCTACCCTAGGTGAATAAGGACCACTAGAAGTTGGAGAGACAAACCCCGATGTTGGAGTAACAGGTTCAGATATCTCAGGTTCTTCACCTATATCACTAGTAGATGAAAAGCTACCAGCAAGTTCGGAAACTGAAATTGACTGCGGATCGTAACCTGTTACTAAAGTTTGGTAATCAGGATGTACAACCAATGAAGACTCTCCTTCTTCAGGTGACCCAACTTTACTACCACTAGGAGTTACGAGGAATTTCAAGCCTTCAAGCTGGCTCGGGACTTCTTTAGGAGGTTGGCCCCGAAGTCTACGGGACTTCCTTAATAAATCAGCCACGGTTACAAACTCAGGAGATTGGCCCCGAAGTCTACGGGACTGTCTTGGTAATTCAGCTATAGTTAAAAACTTTTAACTACTTCACACGCAAACAAAGTAAAATCTCAATGAAAAACACCTAAAGCCTCTAAAGGACCAAACAAATTTGAATCACACGCCTAAAGAATCTAGAGATCAAACACACACAAACAGTAACTTTCCGGACCGAAAACACTAGTTGGTGATGAAATCCAATGTTGCAGAATTCAGTACAGAAATGGCGGTTGGAACAGTTACCCCGACAACCTGCTTAATGAATAGACTGGACCAAGTTCCTCCACTTAACCGTCTCAAGTGAAGTGAACCCCCCAGAAAATCCAAGTGATTCTAGCCGACGTCTGCTCCAGGTACAGTGGGATCTTCCCACCACTGTCACCTCAGGAAGAATCCTAAAGAATATGGCCGCTAAGGTTACCAACTGAGACAAATACACCTGGGGGAACAGTCTACGATCCGATATGCACGCAAGGGCAGAGTAGCAAGCTCAATCCCCTTGAAGGCTCCTTGACATAATCCAAGGTTTACCAACAAGTGACCCCAGGCTCCTCG
Source organism: Pinus tabuliformis (assembly GCA_031772625.1). Classification (NCBI taxonomy): domain Eukaryota; kingdom Viridiplantae; phylum Streptophyta; class Pinopsida; order Pinales; family Pinaceae; genus Pinus; species Pinus tabuliformis. The sequence continues at coordinate 1,430,842,550 of CM062804.1, read as the reverse complement.
ACAATGGTTAATCCGAGGTTTACCGTTTTTAATACGTGAATATCTGGCGTCGTTCCCAATGAGGAAGGATTGATTCCCACACTGGTTCGGACACGATCTCGTGCTTCTCCTTTAAGAGGAACTTTCCCAGAGCATAAATGCAACAATTGGATTTCTTCCTACCACAAGATACAACTACTTGTTTGTTTTTACTGTCTTGGAGAGTTAATTACTCTCCTACTCCAAGACACTAGCCTAAGCTAAGTTGGTGTATCAGAGCCCTAGAAATAAAATGTTACTAGGTGAACTTTACTTTAAGCGTTAATTTTAGTGGTTGTTGTTTAAGTCATGAGGTGGCGGAGATGAAACTCGTGGTGTAAAGACTCGACTCGAAATCACTAAAAAGATGCACCTAAGATGATTTAAACAATCTTTTCTCTTCGATGAATTTCTAAACTAAGAAAGAGTTTGAGAATGAAAATACTTTGTAAACACAAATCTTTCTCAATTAAACAAATTTAAAGAAGAGATTTTTCCTTTCCAAAGCACTCAAAACGAGACAATTAGTTATTTCACAAAAATTTCCCTTTTCTTTTCAAAGCACTCAACCACTACAAAAACAAACTTTTTCCAAAAGAGATTTTTTTATATTTTGTAAATACAACACTCAAAACTAATGAAAATGACTAACTTTGAGAGCTACAAACTATAAAAAGCTACTTGAAGTCAAAGCCTACTAAAAGTCTTTTTGAGGATGTTTTACTTAGCTAAATGTGAGCTAAGGACTAATTTATGCAGAATCACAATTAGTCAAAAAACAACCAATCTTTCGTTTTCTTTTTTAAAAATGAAAATTCCAAACTTTCAAATACAAGTTTTTTCGAAATTTTGAAATGAGAAAACACAAAGTGGATTCCTCAACAAGGGGAGATTTCATAAATGGTTAGACTCATAAGAAGACTGGTAGACACCAAGGTAATCTGAGGTCCCTACAGCTTCTAAGCTCAGAGCCACTACACAACCAAAAACGAAAAACAAACCCAAGAAGAAAAACTCCTACAAATTCCACCTAAAACCCTAACACTAATGAAATTAAACCAAGGAAAGTTTTTGACAGGGAACAAGCAGGTCTGGGCAATGGCTAAAACCTATAAACAAATTCTAAACTGATAAAAAAGAGAAAAATCTAAAATTTCTCAAATTTTTGACAGGGTACGCAGGCAGCCTGTTTACACAGGTGCGTTCACGCTCTGTGTACAAAGAAAAAGTGCGTACAGGTACGCACTGTGCTTAACTCAGAGGGTGCGTACCTCTCCCAACACTATGAAAAATAAAAACTGACTCAAAATTAACTAAATTCACCCAATCCCACAATCATCAAGTCAAAAACAGAAACAGAAAATACCGTTTCTCAGGTCAAAGTATAAACAAGGAAAACAATCAAGTCCCTAGTGGAGTCGCCATTTTGTCACACGGAATGAGTCGATCTTGCGGACAAGATAGACCTTCCTAGAATCTAAAGAAGACCTAATGACAAGCAAACCAACCAGACACTATCTTTCTCTAAACATGCTTTAATAAACAATGGAAAACAAGTGTTTTTAGGGCCTACCTTTGGTCCAACGCAAGCTTGTGGATGCCCTCGCTCCTTTGATCCAAATGAGCTCCTTTTCGCGAATCTACAAACACAAACAAGGCAAACAAATTAAATAGCACCTGAAAAACCAATTGCATAAAACATATTTAACATGAAAGTCAAGGAGTCCATGAAACAAATAACATAAGATACTTGTTGAGAAAAATGAGTTTGATTGTATTAATTCAAAAGAAGAAGAACTTTACAACCTTCGCCTTGATGCTGTACAAGCTCCTCCCAGGGTCCAACAAGAAGTCTCCTTTACTTTGACAAGTTTCACTCACTCCCCAATGAAGCCAAAAAGGTATGTGATCTCTCCTCTTAAGATCAACTAGGAAGTCTTAATTTCACCAGCATTTACCCTCAAAATGCTCAACTTCTAACCTCTCTAGTCCTCACCCCAATGCCTGTATTTATAGTGCAATGGAGGGAAGTTACTAGGTCCTCCTTCAAAGGGATAAAGCCCTCCTTCAAAGGGATAGCTCCTTTAGTCAAGGGATTAGCTCCTTCTCTTTTGGGATGCATGAACCACCTCAGAGCGAACAATCCACGTCAAAATTCCTTCTAGAAAACTCTAGAATTAACCCAAAGTGAGTTTTTTAAGATAAAACTTGTGCCTTTTGACTTTCACAGGGGTCCGCACCTACACCGTTAGGGATAGAGCAGGTAGGTACGCAGCTTTTGTACACAGAAGGTGCGGGACTGCAGGTGACCATGAGAGGAAGTGTGGAACCAGAGTTACATTGATTTTTAATGTCTTTCTCCCATTTCCAAAGCTTGATTTGAAGAGCTGAGGTCTTAGACTTGCTTAGGAGGACAGTACAAGTGATGATAGACCCATATTGACTGTAAATAATCATAGTCACGATATTTTTGTGTAACACTGACCTTCAAAAACCATAGGGTCTTCAGTGCCCTGCTCCTTGAAATCTTTGAGGGTATCCACACCTGGTTTGCTGAAATTGTTAGGAGTCTCTTCATGTTGTTCCTCTTCGTCCTCCTCTGCTTGGACTTTGCTAGTGTTCGGTGTCGACGTTCTTTTTCTGCTCCTTAGCCTACTGAAAAACATTGACAATAGAACATTGTCTTCTGCATTCTCCTCATCCTCCACAGTGTGTGCCACTGCGTCTACGAGCATTGAGAGATTATGATCTGTGGGGGAGACTTGGGGTGACTCTTCGATTACAATTGGAGAGCTTGACTGGTTCGTTCCTTGGTCGACAACTTTCCTCATCGTAGAGGTCCTAATTTTCCTTTTCTTTGCTCAAGATGGAGTGTTTTCAACGACCCTCTTCTTTGCTTGCACTGGTGAGCCTTTACTTCACCGCTTGGCAGGAGACAATGTCTCTTCCTTTCTCTTCTTACTTGCACTTGTGCTAACATGCTCTTCTGCACCCCTCACTCGGAATTCTTTCCGAAATGCCTCCCACACTATTCCCTTGTTTTCTAACTTCTTCTTGACCAACATCGTAATGAGTCCATGATGGCAAAGTTTTTTTGAAACCTGGCTTGCACTTTTTCTCTGCACATTTTTCACCATCTTTTCAAGGCTCTTGAGCAAGAAGTGAGGGAAATTAATCAGTTTCCCTGCCTCGAAATGTTACAGCAATCGAAGGTGGTATACGAATGCTAGGGTATAGTGTCTTTCGTCTCTGACAACTTCTATAATATAAGCAATAAATATCACCATTTCCTGACCATGGCAGTCTATGGAAGTCTTTTTTCCCCGTCAAACTTAATCTTCTTATTGACCACAAACTGGTGCCAACGCTTCTTCGCTAACTGCTCCTTTTTAAACTAGCACTCCCCTGTAAGTGGTAGGCATGTGGCTTGTGAAATGAACACTTCAATAATTTTAAACTTTAAGGAACTGACCTTGACTTGTCCTTCTTTGAACGCCCTTGCAAACTCTAGCACTATGACCATGTCAAACCCATCAAATTTTTGGAGGAATGGCAGGAACCTTGATTCTTGCAATAGTGCAAGACTATTCCTGTACTCGGCAGTTTGTTCAATCTCCTGTAGTGACAGTGGTCCACTCCTCACAGGTGCCATTTCAAACCTCCTCAACTTCATTGATCACACCCTCAAAATAATTTCAGGGTAACTCCAATGTTCACCGAGAATTTTATGCCAGAGGTTCCTCACCCGCTGTATTTTTAGACCCACTCACCCAGTGTTATCGGGAAAACTAGTGTCCATCCAGAGCTGCTAGTCCCACTAAGATGGGTAGCTATCTTAGAAACAAACAGATTAAAGTTATTTATGTTTTTATTTATTGAGAGATAGATGAGGGAGAAGCAAAGAGCACCAACCTCAGTCTTTCACTAGTCTCCTTGCTTGTTTCCTCTCTCCCTTGATAAAGATTTCGCCACTCCTTTCTCATTTGTCCCACTTCAAATAACACCTATAGAGTCAAGGTAGCAAAATACCATCAAAGCATAGAGATATATAACCATAAATAATGTAGGATCAGATATACAATAACCATATAAATGCATATACAAATACAAGATTCAAATATATACAAGCATATGGAGGAAAAATCAAATAGCTTTATTGATAGAAGTAGTAGAAGAGAGGATTACAACCAGGCTATCTGATCCAACATCATCTTCCTAGCATGAAATCCCTCTTCACCTCATACAAAGCAAGATCACCCAACAATGTCTTCAAAGAGAAACCAACAACACTTCCTTGCAAATTGTCAAATTCCAGCCTTTGGATATCTTGGATGAGGGATCCATGTATAGATGTTTATAGGAGAGTGAGTCAGCTTCTGGGATTTTGATTAGTGTCATTTCACTGACAGTTCTTGGTTCCACTTGGTGATTTCAGATCTCTTACTCATCCCTGGGCGAATTCAGAGAGGCAAGTGTCATATGAGCAATTTCTAGAAGATTCTTTGGGTTTCCACCTAGAAAACTGCTTCTGCCATTTGTTTGCTCTCGCTCATCGCAACCTACCAAATGGATTTCTAGTATTCATCGCACCCCCGGTGTGTAATAGGTGAGATGCATCGCACCCCCAGTGTGTAATAGGTGAGATGCATCACACCCCCGGTGTGTAATAGGTGAGATGCATCGCACCCTATGCATGGAGCAGTCTGTATGGTCCTGTTTTGACCAGTTCTGAGTAGTTTTTCATGGAGAACTTCTGGGAGATGATGTAATTAGTTGACCTTGTTCCTTTAGGGTATGAAACAACACTTTTAGGGGTTTAGGAACCCTTGGTTTATGGACATATGTGATTGGGGTTCCAGTGCCCAAATATGTCTATAACAGTTGCCCCCTAAAGCATGTGGTTGTAAATCCTTTTGATGTCAGGTGAAATGCTTTATAATGAGGATCCGAGGTTTTTTGAACTGGAAGGTGACCTGTAATAAGATACAATACAATACATTATCTTCATAATATTTTCATGATCTAGCTGAGGCGGGCATTCCCATGCTTAGTTTTATAAATTCATATTCATCTACATAAGATAGACAATCGTCTGTGCGGCAGACTGATGATTCTAGTAGAGCCATCATCCTTTAGTTTGGATGATTATCTGTGTAGCTGTGATGTACATTTGATGTCTTTATTTTCCTGAATATATCGTAGCCCAAATGGATGGAACTAGATCTGGGGTCTTCAAACTCATTCAATCTTCGCCCGAGGTACAAGTCGATCCATGTGAAAAGATGTCCTGATGTCGAACATGGAAAGACATCACCTGGTTACCAGCCAATGATGTAAGATGTTAACAGGCACGAGAGGAATCACTGATAATGATGATGACCCTAAAGGTATTGTAGTACAATTCACATGGTGTGAATACATGGGTTGATGTTGAACACCACGTAAAATCTTTCGGTCAAAGGCCATTGATGTAAACCTGTCGCCGAAAGTGAGAAACTTGCCATTGAGGCATGCAAGCTTCAAAGTACTGAAAGGGTTGTTCCTATGTCAACTTCCTGGATAATGAGATGATGTCGACAAGAAGTGACCCGTCGTAGGAGGGCCTTAATGAATCCCACATCTACGACATGGAATGGAGCAAATGATTTTGTGGAGGTGAAAACGATCTGACGATACAAGGTTCACGGTGGCGGTCATGAAAAAATGGAGAGTGAAGGTATTGCAGCAGATGAGACTTTGGCTAGGTTGGTGAATTATCTGAGCGAATTCTCTTGAACATACCGACGACACTAAAATGGATTGGTAGCGTTAAAACCCCAAGGTGGATGGTACAGTGGACCAATGGTGATATGATCGGTGAACGGAACCCAACTTGACTCAATCATGGTGACGGAGTGAAAGTGTCATGTTCAAGAGTGACCTGCTACCAATGAAGCTATTCAAGTTTTCTTCCCTTTTTCCCCAGTCATTGCTGACTAGTACCTCTTTATTTTTGTCAAGCTTGAGGAGGATAACATATGCTTGTTCTATAATTTGCCCTTCGGGCAAACCTGTCGCTATGCTTTAACGAGCCTAGCAACAGTGAAACTCGCTCTTGTTTGCATGGAAAAGTTTGTCGCTATTGTTTTAACGAGTTTAACGACAAAGATAACTCGGTCCTTTTAAATTTTAGAGAGTCTAAAAGGGACGGATAGGGAACTCCAATGGTCCTTTTTCGTAATGTAACCCCTTAAGTCCGAAAAAGTGTAAAATAATATGAAAGGGATGAATTTTCGATAGTTTTAACGAGCCGAACAAGACAAGCACTTGATCTTTTTGTGTAATAATCCCTCAGGTCCAAAAAGATTAAAATCTAGAGGAGGGATGGCACTTCCGGTTACTTTAACCAGCTGGAGAGACCAATTTCTCGGCAATCTTTTCATATTTTACGAGTCAGATGAAAAGAGCTTAAAGGAGACTCGTTTTTTAAGGAACGAGTGATGTTTTGGATAGCAACTGGTTCCAGGTAAGGTTTGGAACTTTTCAATCATGGCAGTGTAAAGAAGGTGGCTAATAGAATCACTCGTTGCAACTGTTCTTCAAAAGGGCAAACAATCAAATTGAGGCGTATGATCGACTAAAAAAGAGTGGAGGTGATGGTAAGAACACGACCAAGTTTCAAAAGCTGATAGTCATGCGATTAAAATGGTTATTTACTGGAGGTGGGGTTAATTTTTTAATGAGCTTGAACTCTTATGGAAACACTTGCTCATTGCTAGGTTTATTTTTTAACGAGCTTGAACTTCGCGTAAAACTGCTCATGGCGAGGTTTATTTTTTAACGAGCTTGAACTTTGCGTAAAACTACTCGTGGCGAGGTTTATTTTTTAACGAGCTTGAACTTTGCGTAAAACTGCTCGTGGCGAGGTTTATTTTTTAATGAGCTTGAACTTTGCGTAAAACTGCTCGTGATAATAGTCAGAGACATTGATTTCATCATTAACACTATGTTCTTTTGACAGTCATGCTACCTGTTCAATTACTCCATCAAATTGATTAGAAATGTGAATACATGCATGAAAAAATGAGTTAAACAACCATATTTTACTCGAACTACGTGAATAGTAACAAAAAATTAGTTTTTACCTCTCATTTTTACCATTTCATTCAAATTTGGGATTTTTGGAGCTCTGGAGGTGTTTTCCCCTTTGATTTTCACGAGCTGATTCTGGAAGATTCTGTGGAATATTTTCCGTGCCATCTAGACTAGGTAGGAGCTAACCCTGAGCTGTTCAATTGCATTCTTTCCTTTTCTGATTTTGAGCAAGCTTTCCTGTTCTTCTGGGCCTCTGGGGTTTTAACAATTCATTCTCTCCCCATCGCACCCAATGTACATCCAAAGGTGTGATGCATACTAAGCTGGCCATTGGCCAGTCAGGATGCATCTCACCTAGTACACAGTTGGGGTGTGATGGGTGCAAAAGGGAAAGTTTATGCACTGTTTTTTCATGGAAATTTTGCATGTTTTTGCCTAAATCAGGACCCTAATTCTTCTCTTGTTTGTTTTTCAGAGATTCATTGGATCAATATGGTCATTACATGGCGTGAACGCGAGCATGAAGAAGAGGACATGGTTTCTTTACATGATCTGGGTACAGTGACTGCTTTGCAGAACTGTGGTTTGCTCAAATTATTCTGCATATCCAACATGAGGCAACAAATCAATTTGTTGCAATGTTTTCTTGAAGCATGGGATCCTACCAACCAAGTGTTCCAGATTCGAGGTAAATCCATCCCTTTGATAGTTGAGGATATCTACTTTTTGACCAGTTTATTGAGGCGTGGTGCCCCTCTCTCACTATCAGGATCCACCCGTAGAGGTGAATCTGTGAGGGATTATATTCACTGATTCTGTAGAGATGGATCTCAGCCAAGCAAGGACGGAAATATCAGTATTCGAGATTTCACTGAATGGTCCTTTAGGACTATCTTATTCACCTTTGCTAGATTGGCTGGTAGTGCGGCTATTCATTTGGGCAACAGGTCCTATATGCAGTATGATCTGGAATGCCTTGAACCAAAAGTATTCAACTGGCGTGATGCAGTACTTCCGGTTATAAAAGAACAACTTACCAAGGTGAAGAATGGAAGATTGGAGAACTTTGGTTATGGTTCTATTCTCACCGCCTTTGCCTTGGAGAAGATCCCACTGATGCAGCCATAGTACATTTGACTCGGACCGTCAGTATTGGCGAAACCACAGATGTAGAGATGGGTCGATCTTATGGCCAGACATGCTAGTCAGTCGCAAATTTAATTCTCTGATGCCTTCTTTGAGTGGTTCGACCGTCAGGAGATGGTCTTCGCTGAGTATCCATATGCTGGGATGGATTTCTAGGGTGACCCAGATTTGGTGCTGCCGGCTGGTGAGCAGTGGGGTGTTATAGGTAAATGATCTAACCATATCCCTGTTTATTGTTTTTATAATGTTCTTATGTCTTTTACATGTTATCAAGACTAATCAAACTCATATATTCGTGCAGATATTGGACCAGTGTGACCAGCAGTGTGCCTGAGGGAAGCAGCTGCCGTTCCAGCAGGAGAGGCTGTAGGGAGGGCTGTCCTTCACGATCTGGATGTAGCCGAGACCCTTGCAGTATTACAGGATCATATCGAGGGTCTCACTCTTGGTATACAGGATGTGAGGACTTACGAGTTACCTTTGAGATTACATCACCATACTATTAGTGTGCCGAGTCGATGGACTAGGCTCTTACGTATGATCGCACAGGCGGTGACTTTCTATCACTAGCACCATTAGTCTAGGGTGCTTTTCTGCATTTTTGAGTTTTGGGGTCATGTGACTGATTTTGTCTTGGACACAAAACATCTTTGATAAACTATAAATAGTTATATATATTTTTGATTTTCAGAGCTTTATTTTGGTTAAGTTATATGATCCTGATGCAAATGTTGATTGAAATGCTTTCTTTTATAAATGTTGCAAATGTCTATCTAACACATAATTTGCTAATGAATCAGTTAATGTGTTTAAGTTTCTGGAAATGTCTTGATATCGAATAGAATAAAACTGCCTTTCCAAAATCCTGACCCTTAGAAACATACAATAGATAGCTGGATTTCGAATAGAATATATGCTAGTAAAATGTAGGATGACAAGTTTTGAGTCTATCTTGACAAAAAGTTGACGTATGCCACGTGCGATGGCATTAGAGAGAAGTTCTATCAACGCTCTATACTCAGCGATGTTGTTCGTTGATCAACCAGTACATACTCCTTTGAAACTTACTAACTCGCTGCTTGGATCAAGAATGGCCCAGGCCGCAGAAGATAGGTTCCACGTACTACGACTAGCTTTGTCGGCATATCCAACGAATGATTCCAATAGGTTCGACATCTGTAACAAATGTAATAATGGATTACCTAACCAAAAATATCACTCTTGACGAAAACAAAAATGTAACAAAAGCATAAAGAGGTTACTACACTTAGTCAAGCATAGTAACGATTAAGGTACAACCTGTTTCAGGGTTCCGCCAGTGGAATTCCATCATAGTCTACTAGCTCGTAGGCTCCTTTTGATAATACTCATTTAACGATGTAGGGACCCATCCACAAATATTGGAACTTACCTGCTCCCAATTTATCGGATTCTTGATCGTAAAGCAAGACCAGGTCACTTTCTGAGAAGACACAGGGTTTGACATTTTTGTCGAATTGTGCCTTAACTCGTTTCTTATGGGCTTCGTTAGCCAAGGTAGCGTCATGACAGGTTTCATCCAAATGGATTAGTTCCAAGAAATGAGCCTCTTCCTCTGAAGTCCTGGGGAGAAGGTCGATTGCGAGCTTGAGAGATGAAATATCACATTGAATTCATAAGATGGCTTCCAAGCCATACACGAGCTGAAAGGGTGTAAACCGGGTCGCATTTCTTACCGAGGTTCTGTATGCCCACAAGGCTGAGTACAGGATTAGGTGCCAACTTAGTTTGTGCACTCCAATCATCCTTTGTAGCATGCGCTTTAAGACTTTGTTGATGGCCTCAACTTTTCCGTTAGCTTGCGAATAATACGGAGTAGAAATGTCGTGGGACAGTCCTAGTTTGGCAGCCAATTCAACCATCATGTGATTGCGAAAATGTGATCCATGATCTATGACTATAGCCTGTGGAACACTAAACCTAGATACTACATGATTGAAAAATATTAGAGCAGTTGTTTCACTGCTGTTGTTTAATGTAGGCATCGCCTCGGCCCATTTCGTAAAATAGTCAATTGCGACTATGATATACCCATGCTCCCCGGCCGAGGTGGGGTTACATGTCATGAAATCTATGCCCCATTTGGCGAATGGCCCAACAACAACTACTGGTTGCAAAGGGGCGGGTGGTATTCTGGTTTTGCGATTGAAGATTTGACAAGCATGGCAACTTCTAACTGTGGTTATGCAACCTTTGAACATTGTTGGCCATAAGTAACCTACTCGTAAAATCTTTTGTGCCATAGCATAACCAGATTGATGCCCCCCACACGCGCCTGAATGACAATCATTTAGGACTTTTTCGGCCTCCTCATGGGTGAGGCACCTTCGATCTGAAGCGTATCACCAATGATCATGTAGTCTTTTGCTTGGTATCGAGTCCGTCTTTGTTCAGAGCGAGAGTTTTTAGGCCTGTATGTTTGGGTTTGGAGATAGATGATTATATCTCCGTACCATGGATCGCTTGATGATATCAGAAACAAAGATTCATCCACGATTATTGCTTTGGATGTTGAATCATTGGACGATGATGGGAGATCGCATAATAACTCTGTGAAAACTAGAGATTTCTTTGATTTGGACTTTACGAATTCCAGATCAAACTCTTGGAAAATAGCTATCCATTTTGAATATTTTCCCCCAAGTATGGCCAGAAATAGCCAGCGCGCAATATCTTTTGGGCTGTGTCATACCCAGACATATGACCGCCACATGCTCTAGAATGACAGTCATTTAGAACCCTTTCAGCCTCTTCGTGAGTTAAGCAACGTCGAAAAATAGAGTCTGCCACATGGTGATAAAGAGTATCTCCAATAATTTTGAATTGTTGGGACTGGAATCGAATTTTCCGACGTTCCGACCTTGAAATTTTTGGCCGAAAGGATTGGGTCTGGAGATAGACAATGATATCCCATACCACGGATCTAAAGTGCTGATTAGAAACAAAGATTCATCCGCAATGGGCTCCTCTGCCACAGTTTCCGTGTCAGCACGCGGGAAGTCACACATTAACTCCGCAAAAACTAAAGATTTCTTAGACTTAGATTTCTCAAAATCCAAGTCGAACTCTTGCAAGATAACGATCCATTTAGAGTACTTTCCCCCTAGCAATTGTTTGGTCAAAATGTAGATCATAGGGTTGCAATCCGAAATTACCGTAGTTTTACGTAGTAAAATGTAGTGACGAAAACGTTGGACAGCTTGAACGGCTGCCAATGCCAATTTCTCCACATGTGAGTATTTTAGCTCAGTTGGATTTAACGTTCGACTAAGGTAATATATCACATGTTCCGTTCCGAATTCATCTTCCTGAACTAAGACCATTCCAATGGTGGAATGGGAGGCGACGAGATACAAGAAGTAATCCTGGTTGTAGTTGGGAGGATGCAACAACGGTGCATGGGTCAACGCATGTTTGAGTGCATCAAAAGATTTCTGAGCTATCTCATCCCAAGAAAATTGAGTGTTTTGCTTCAACAACTGGGTAAAACCCTTTGTAACCTCGGTGTAGTTAGGAATGAATCATCGTAAAAAGTTTGCTTTCCCCTGCAAACTTTGGAGTTGGTGAAGACTCGAAGGAGGAGGCAATTTGATGATAGCTTCGACCTTTGAGGGATCAACGCGAATGCCGGCTTTCGAAACTACAAATCCCAACAATCGACCCGTTTCTATACAGAAGACACATTTGTGTGGGTTCAACCGAATACGATAATGCCTACACCTCATAAAGATTGCTTGTAAATGGACGAGGTGATCAGCTCGATGTAATGAATGAGTAGGCAAATCATCGAGATATGGTTGCACAATGTGTTTGATGTCATGAAACGCATAAGACATCGCCCTTTGAAAATTTGCTCCAGCATTCTTAAGCCCAAAAGGCAATTTGCAATAAGCAAATGTCCCCCATGGACAAATGAAAGCCATTTTTGGCTGATCGGCAGGTAGAATGTTGATTTGATTGTATCCGGAAAAACCGTCCATAAAGGAAAATATTTCGCTGCCGGCACAATCATCAATGATTTGATCAATATAGGGAGTTGGGTAATTGTCCTTTGGACAGGCTCGATTAATGTCCCTATAGTCGACGCATATTCTTATTGTTCACTGTTTTTTGTTAACCGGAACAATATCCGATACCCAATCCGTCAGCGGGATTGGATAAATGAAACCTGCTTTCAACAGTCTTTCAACTTCTGCTTTAATTGCAGCAGCTTTTCGCGGGTGAATCTGACGCAAACGTTGCCGGACGGGTTTAGCGTCTGGGTAAGTCTTGATCTCATGAACAACAATCGCGGGATCAATTCCTGGCATTTCCTCATAGGACCAGGCAAACACGTCGTGGAATTCTTGAAATAGGGCCTTATATAATTGAATTTCGTCATCTGTACATGAGGCACCTATATGAATGTTCTCAACAATTCCGGGCTTAACCGAAATGTCAATAGGAAGAGTTCGAGAGATGTTTCCCAAATTTAACTCTGAATCGGGATGTTTCATTGGATTCTGAGGTTCCTTGACATATTCAGTTGTAAAAATTGATGAGAAATCATTTTCAAAACGATCATCCTCAGGTAAAAACGAAGATCGGTGATGGAGATCTTCCCATGGTAAATCATCTACACATAGGATTTCACGAATTTGCTCATCAGAGTGAACAAGTTCAGAAAACGTAGTTAAATCCGAGGTTGATGTGAAAAGTGATTCCTCACGGACCACATTCATTAAGTCATTTTCGGTTGAACACGAGTCGGCAAAAGACTGCACGGCTTCATAGGCAATTTCATATGGACTCAAAGGCATGGAATTACCAAATGAGTCTATCTCAGATTCAGAAGGAACGATCCAAGGATCGTCATAAAAAAATGTGTCTGATGTAATCATTTGAATGGTTGCAAATGAAGATGATGCGTTGATTGGAGGAAAAGGAAAAGTTCCCAGTAAACCGGCATCTTTAACTAATACTACTCCAACATCCTTATATGGGATAGTCGTTCTACCAACATGCTGAATACTCTCCGAAGAGGCTAGATCAGATGAAAAGTAAGCCAGCTGGTCTATTGTTACGATCTTTCCATTATGTGGAAACTTTATTACTCGAAAGACCGATGAAACGACCGCTGTCATAGCGTAAGACCAACTTCGACCCAAGAGAAGGTTGTAATCTAGAGGGGCATCAACCACCTCCACATCTAGACTAACAGTTTTTCCTTCAACCCCTATAGGCAAATCTTGTAGAATTTCGAAAGGATGAAACCCACGGCCATCAAAGGCCTTAAGAATTGTCAGGGATTGATTTAGTGAAGGAGAACCAAGCGATCTCCAACACTGTATCGACATAATACACGTTGAGGCTCCTTCATCAATTACAGTCCGATGAATAGGCCTGTTTTTGACTATCACTGGGATCTGGAAAGCCATTTGATGAGGGAGACGCGGTGTACTATTTTCTAGATCGAAAATTATTAGGTTCGGGTCCTGAACGTCAATAGCTCCTATAGCCGACAAAAGTAATTTACGCTGCGCTGGACATGATTGCAGCACTTCCAAAGCCAACATTGCTGAGGGTGAAATAGCCAAATCCTCAACAATGTTATAGTTTTGAGCTGCTCTCGCATGTGGATTGAAAGCTGACTTTCAAAGTATACCCTTAGCGGGCAGTTTGATTACCAAGTCTGGATTAGGTTTCTCGATCTATAGTGGATCGGAACCAGGAGTTGAGGTTGATGGATTAGAATGAGAAGATTCTGCCACTTTGCCATCAACAGGACTTTTACTGCCATAATCTTGCGATCGAGTCGCAATCCTTACATTGGACATCATCAATATGGGTTCTTCATTGGCACTCGAGGAAGAACCTATCATCTTGCTGTCTTGACTTGGAAATGGATCCTTCAAAACAGCAGGAGTTTGGGAACCTTTGACGATCTTTGCAACCTCTACACAATGAGGGCAGTCTCTTGTAAAATGTTCTTCGTCACAAATGAGACAAGGATAACGAGTTTTGCGCTTTTCATCATTGGATTCCGCCTTTTCAGGTTTCTCCTTTGAACTTTTGTCCATTTTATTCTTCTTCTTTCCTTTCTTCTTCCCACCGGATTTTGATTTAGCCGTAGATGACTCTACAACGTGAATATCGGTGGAAACCTCTGCAGAAGAATCTCTTGTCGGGGAATCAGGCAAGGTTATGACAGGAGAAGAATTCTTGGAAGACTTCTTCTTACTTTTAGTGTTAACCGTACCAATCATACCGTCAGCGGCATGCGATCCCGAAGGAGCTGCAGTGATTTGATTTGACTTGGGAAGATCGGGGATCCTTTCGTGTAACGTACCTGACTGAGTATAGACCAAGTCAAGGTACTGTGCTTGAGCAATCACTTGCTCCTCAGTAACAACTCCGGCTTTAGCAACATCTTTAGTGATCCTTGGCAACAAAGATTTTACAAACCACTCAGCCAAGATTTGATCCGGAATAAATAACTTCACTAAACGTCATCAACGTCTCCACTCATGAATATGATCTGAAATGTACGTGGATGTCGATTGTTTTAGCGAAGTTAACAATTCCGTGCCATTGTCATATCGGACTGGCAACTGGAAATGAGTTAAAAACGAAGTAGCTAACTGAGTAAAATTATAAAAAGTGCCTCGCGGTAACTCAATGTACCACTTGGCCGCGAGACCAATTAGAGTGCGCTGGAAAAGTCTAAGACGGATCGAATCATCGGTGATGGAGTTAGACGCACACCAGAGGTGGTAAGTCATCACATGGTTTGACGGGTCCTCTCCAGATTTACCTTCGAACTTGGGAATGTCACTGGGCAACTTATTCGGCATTGGCGGCCAAAACGGAAGATAATTAATCGGATCGTTTGTTAGGCGCGACAAGTCAGGTAAGTCCAAAGTTGCGATAAACGGTAACTGCCGATTAGGATCCCTAAAACTTTGGGTCATGAGACCAGCCCCAGGAGGAGGATATCTGGGATAACTAGGAATAGGAATCGCATTTGGGATATTGTATCCTCCCAGAAAACCAGGATTAACTGGACCGTACTGGGGTTGTTGATAAGTATACCTAGGATACGGTTGATACTGATAAACTGGCTGCTGGATAGCAGGACCGAATTGGTACTGTCCCTGGTATGGTTGATAGGTGAATTGTGGTTGACTTGTGACAACCGTACTTAAACCAGGTTGTCCTACAGGCATCTGAACTGTAGTTTGAATCGTGGATCCAGACGGTGGTAAAGATGTTTGAGGAGTAGATACAGGAACAGTGGAAACCGGAGCTGTCGATACTCCAGAAGTAGGTGGGGTAGATTGAACAGATGTTGCGGCAGTTGCAGCAGTCATTTGAGATGGAGTACGAGGCGCAGTAGGCCCAGACTGAGAAATTACCGAAGGTACAGAAGTTTGAATGTTAGACTGGACTGGTTGCTGGGGTGTACCAGAAACTAAGGGTTGTCCAGTTTGAGATGACAACTGTACACTTGGCTGCAACACCTGTTGGGTTTGCGATGGATCCCACACTATGTTCATTCTGGGGTACTGACCCATAACAGGTTGAGAATATTGAGGACCATAACCGGGTTGAGGGTAGGATTGATAATTGAAAGGTACATTTCCCGTTCCTTGAACATAATATTGACCTTGGGGTGGTTGGAAACCTTGGTTCGAGTACTGACCTTGGGGTAGATACCCTTGAGGCACGTACTGATACTGGGGTTGACCTTGAGGTATAAATTGATATTGGGGTTGACCTTGAGGCACGTACTGTACCGTAGGTACATACTGTCCTTGAGGTTGTCCCCCAGATGCAAATTGTGTACCTTGAGGTTGCCCCCCAGGCGTTAATTGAGGCTGCCCCTCAGGCGATAACTGGCCACCTTGAGGTTGAGAATTGGGAATAGAACCTGACATCATAAGAATGTCTTCTACGCTCAACGGCTTTGTACCATTGCTTCTAGTTAATAACCCTTGCTCAATGGGTTGAGGAGATGCTCCCGAAAAAGTACCAGAAAGTGACTGATACCCAGAGGGAACAGAAGGACCGCCGTACAAAAAAGATTCAGGCGATTGAGTAAACATGGACGACTGACCTGACATATTTACGGGAGTATAAAAACCTCTAGGATGATAAGGAGCACGAGGTGGTGAAAAACTTAACCCTGGGTTTTCCAAATAATTAGTCAAAGAAAGATACCAAGTAGTACTCCTAGGCGGACTGTAAAAAATTGATTCATGCTCCCTTAGATCAAGAACAGGTTGATTTTCAGGGATAGGGATGCCTACTTCTTCTTCCGGAGCAAGTTCTTCAATAGCAATAAGTCCAGAAGGAAGATCTTGGGTAATTACTCTTTCCACCCTAGGTGAATCAGGACCACTAGAAGTTGGAGAGACAAACCCCGATGTTGGAGTAACAGGTTCAGATATCTCAGGTTCTTCACCTATATCACTAGTAGATGAAAGGCTACCAGCAAGTTCGGAAACTGAAATTGATTGTGGATCTTAACCTGTTACTAAAGTTTGGTAATCATGATGTACAACCAATGAAGACTCTCCTTCTTTAGGTGACCCAACTTTACTACCACTAGGAGTTACGAGGAATTTCAAGCCTTCAAGCTGGCTCGGGACTTCTTCAGGAGGTTGGCCCCGAAGTCTACAGGACTTCCTCAATAAATCAGCCACGGTTACAAACTCAGGAGACTGGCCCCGAAGTCTACGGGACTGTCTTGGTAATTCAGCTACAGTTAAAAACTTTTAACTACTTCACACGCAAACAAAGTAAAATCTCAATGAAAAACACCTAAAGCCTCTAAAGGACCAAACAAATTTGAATCACACGCCTAAATAATCTAGAGATCAAACACACACAAACAGTAACTTTCCGGACTGAAAACACTAGTTGGTGATGAAATCCAACGTCGCAGAATTCAGTACAGAAATGGCGGTTGGAATAGTTACCCCGGCAACCTGCTTAATGAATAGACTAGACCAAGTTCCTCCACTTAACCGTCTCGAGTGAAGTGAACCCCCCAGAAAATCCAAGTGAGTCTAGACGACGTCTGCTCCAGGTACAGTGGGATCTTCCCACCATTGTCACCTCAGGAAGAATCCTAAAGAATATGGCCACTAAGGTTACCAACTGAGACAAATACACCTGGGGGAACAGTCTACGATCTGATACGCACGCAAGGGCAGAGTAGCAAGCTCAATCCCCTTGAAGGCTCCTTGACATAATCCAAGGTTTACCAACAAGTGACCCCAGGCTCCTCGACAATGGTTAATCCGAGGTTTACCGTTTTTAATACGTGAATATCTGGCGTCGTTCCCAATGAGGAAGGATTGATTCCCACACTAGTTCGGACACGATCTCGTGCTTCTCCTTTAAGAGGAGCTTTCCCAGAGCATAAATGCAACAATTGGATTTCTTCCTACCACAAGATACAACTACTTGTTTGTTTTTACTGTCTTGGAGAGTTAATTACTCTCCTACTCCAAGACACTAGCCTAAGCTAAGTTGGTGTATCAGAGCCCTAGAAATAAAATGTTACTAGGTGAACTTTACTTTAAGCGTTAACTTTAGTGGTTGTTGTTTAAGTCAAGAGGTGGCGAAGATGAAACTCGTGGTGTAAAGACTCGACTCGAAATCACTAAAAAGATGCACCTAAGATGATTTAAACAATCTTTTCTCTTCGATGAATTTCTAAACTAAGAAAGAGTTTGAGAATGCAAATACTTTGTAAACACAAATCTTTCTCAATTAAACAAATTTAAAGAAGAGCTTTTTCCTTTCCAAAGCACTCAAAACGAGACAACTAGTTATTTCACAAAAATTTCCCTTTTCTTTTCAAAGCACTCAACCACTACAAAAACAAACTTTTTCCAAAAGAGATTTTTTTATATTTTGTAAATACAACACTCAAAACTAATGAAAATGACTAACTTTGAGAGCTACAAACTATAAAAAGCTACTTTAAGTCAAAGCCTACTAAAAGTCTTTTTGAGGATGTTTTACTTAGCTAAATGTGAGCTAAGGACTAATTTATGCAGAATCACAATTAGTCAAAAAACAACCAATCTTTCGTTTTCTTTTTTAAAAATGAAAATTTCAAACTTTCAAATACAATTTTTTTCGAAATTTTGAAATGAGAAAACACAAAGTGGATTCCTCAACAAGGGGAGATTTCATAAATGGTCAGACTCATAAGAAGACTGGTAGACACCAAGGTAATCTGAGGTCCCTACAGCTTCTAAGCTCAGAGCCACTACACAACCAAAAACGAAAAACAAACCCAACAAGAAAAACTCCTAGGAATTCCACTTAAAACCCTAACAGTAATGAAATTAAACCAAGGAAAGTTTTTGACAGGGAACAAGCAGGTCTGGGCAATGGCTAAAACCTATAAACAAATTCTAAACTGATAAAAAAGAGAAAAATTTAAAATTTCTCAAATTTTTTACAGGGTACGCAGGCAGCCTGTTTACACAGGTGCGTTCACGCTCTGTGTACAAAGAAAAAGTGTGTACAGGTACACACTGTGCTTAGCTCAGAGGGTGCGTACCTCTCCCAAAACTATGAAAAATAAAAACTGACTCAAAATTAACTAAATTCACCCAATCCCACAATCATCAAGTCAAAAATAGAAACAGAAAATACTGTTTCTCAGGTCAAAGTATAAACAAGGAAAACAATCAAGTCCCCAGTGGAGTCACCATTTTGTCACACGGAATGAGTCGATCTTGCGGACAAGATAGACCTTCCTAGAATCTAAAGAAGACCTAATGACAAGCAAACCAACCAGACACTATCTTTCTCTAAATATGCTTTAATAAACAATGGCAAACAAGTGTTTTTAGGGCCTACCTTTGGTCCAACACAATCTTGTGGATGCCCTCGCTCCTTTGATCCAAATGAGCTCCTTTTTGCGAATCTACAAACACAAACAAGGCAAACAAATTAAATAGCACCTGAAAAACCAATTGCATAAAACATATTTAACATGAAAGTCAAGGAGTCCATGAAACAAATAACATAAGATACTTGTTGAGAAAAATGAGTTTGATTGTATTAATTCAAAAGAAGAAGAACTTTACAACCTTCGCCTTGACGCTGTACAAGCTCCTCCCAGGGTCCAACAAGAAGTCTCCTTTACTTTGACAAGTTTCACTCACTCCCCAATGAAGCCAAAAAGGTATGTGATCTCTCCTCTTAAGCAATAGTGCAAGACTGTTCCTGTACTCGGCAGTTTGTTCAATCTCCTGTAGTGACAGTGGTCCACTCCTCACAGGTGCCATTTCAAACCTCCTCAACTTCACTGATCACACCCTCAAAATAATTTCAGGGTAACTCCAATGTTCACCGAGAATTTTATGCCAGAGGTTCCTCACCTTCTGTATTTTTATACCCACTCACCCAGTGTTATCGAGAGAACTAGTGTCCATCCAGAGCTGCTAGTCCCACTAAGATGGGTAGCTATCTTAGAAACAAACATATTAAAGTTATTTAAGTTTTTCTTTATGAGAGATAGATGAGAGAGAAGCAAAGAGCACCAACCTCAGCCTTTCACTAGTCTCCTTGCTTGTTTCCTCTCTCCCTTGATAAAGATTTCGCCACTCCTTTCTCATTTGTCCCACTTCAAATAACACCTATAGAGTCAAGGCAGCAAAATACCATCAAAGCATAGAGATATATAACCATAAATAATGTAGGATCAGATGTACAATAACCATATAAATGCATATACAAATACAAGATTCAAATATATACAAGCATATGGAGGAAAAATCAAATAGCTTTATTGATAGAAGTAGTAGAAGAGAGGATTACAACCAGGCTATCTGATCCAACATCATATTCCTAGCACGAAAGCCATCTTCACCTCATACAAAGCAAGATTACCCAACAATGTCTTCAAAGAGAAACCAACAACACTTCCTTGCAAATTGTCAAATTCCAGCCTTTGGATCTCTTGGATGAGGGATCCATGTATAGATGTTTATAGGAGAGTGAGTCAGCTTCTGGGATTTTGATTAGTGTCATTTCACTGACAGTTCTTGGTTCCACTTGGTGATTTCAGATCTCTTACTCATCCCTGGGCGAATTCAGAGAGGAAAGTGTCATATGAGCAATTTCTAGAAGATTCTTTGGGTTTCCACCTAGAAAACTGCTTTTGCCATTTGTTTTCTCTCGCTCATCGCAACCTACAGAAGGGATTTCTAGTATTCATCGCACCCCCGGTGTGTAATAGGTGAGATGCATCGCACCCCCGGTGTGTAATAAGTGAGATGCATCGCACCCTATGCATGGAGCAGTCTGTATGGTCCTGTTTTGACCAATTCTGAGTAGTTTTTCATTGAGAACTTCTGGGAGATGATGTAATTAGCTGACCTTGTTCCTTTAGGGTATGAAACAACACTTTTAGGGGTTTAGGAGCCCTTGGTTTATGGACATATGTGATTGGGGTTGCAGTGCCCAAATATGTATATAACAGTTGCCGCCTAAAGCATGTGGTTTTAAATCCTTTTGATGTCAGGTGAAATGCTTTATAATGAGGATCCGAGGTTTTTTGAACTGGAAGGTGACCTATAATAAGATACAATAAAATACATTATCTTCATAATATTTTCATGATCTAGCTGAGGCGGGCATTCCCATGCTTAGTTTTATAAATTCATATTCATCTACATAAGATAGACAATCGTCTGTGCGGCAGACTGATGATTCTAGTAGAGCCATCATCCTTTAGTTTGGATGATTATCTGTGTAGCTGTGATGTACATTTGATGTCTTTATTTTCCTGAATATATCGCAGCCCAAATGGATGGAACTAGATCTGGGTTCTTCAAACTCATTCAATCTTCGCCCGAGGTACAAGTCGATCCATGTGAAAAGATGTCCTGATGTCGAACATGGAAAGACATCACCTGGTTACCATCCAATGATGTAAGCTGTTAACAGGCACGAGAGGAATCACTGATAATGATGATGACCCTCAAGGTACTGTAGTACAATTCACATGGTGTGAATACATGGGTTGATGTTGAACACCACGTAAAATCTTTCGGTCAAAGGCCATTGATGTAAACCTATCGCCGAAAGTGAGAAACTTGCCATTGAGGCATGCAAGCTTCAAAGTACTGAAAGGGTTGTTCCTATGTCAACTTCTTGGATAATGAGATGATGTCGACAAGAAGTGACCCATCGTAGGAGGGCCTTAATGAATCCCACATCTATGACATGGAATGGAGCAAATGATTTTGTGGAGGTGAAAACGATCTGATGATACAAGGTTCACGGTGGCGGTCATGAAAAAATGGAGAGTGAAGGTATTGCAGCAGATGAGACGTTGGCTAGGTTGGTGAATTATCTGAGCGAATTCTCTTGAACATACCGACGACACTAAAATGGATTGGTAGCGTTAAAACCCCAAGGTGGATGGTACAGTGGACCAATGGTGATATGATCGGTGAATGGAACCCAACCTGACTCAATCATGGTGACGGAGTGAGAAAGTGTCATGTTCAAGAGTGACTTGCTACCAATGAAGCTATTCAAGTTTTATTCCCTTTTTCCCCAGTCATTGCTGACTAGTACCTCTTTATTTTTGTCAAGCTTGAGGAGGATAACATATGCTTGTTCTATAATTTTCCCTTCGGGCAAACCTGTCGCTATGCTTTAACGAGCCTAGCAACAGTGAAACTCGCTCTTGTTTGCATGGAAAAGTTTGTCGCTATTGTTTTAACGTGTTTAACGACAAAGATAACTCGATCCTTTTAAATTTTAGAGAGTCTAAAAGGGACGGATAGGGAACTCCAATGGTCCTTTTTCGTAATGTAATCCCTTAAGTCCGAAAAAGTGTAAAATAATATGAAAGGGATGAATTTTCGATAGTTTTAACAAGCCGAACAAGACAAGCACTCGATCTTTTTGTGTAATAATCCCTCAGGTCCAAAAAGATTAAAATCTAGAGGAGGGATGACACTTCCGGTTGCTTTAACAAGCTGGAGAGACCAATTGCTCGGCAATCGTTTCATATTTTACGAGTCAGATGAAAAGAGCTTAAAGGAGACTCATTTTTTAAGGAACGAGTGATGTTTTGGATAGCAACTGGTTCCGGGTAAGGTTTGGAACTTTTCAATCACGGCAGTGTAAAGAAGGTGGCTAATAGAATCACTCATTGCAACTGTTCTTCAAAAGGGAAAACAATCAAATGGGGGCGTATGATCGACTAAAAAAGAGTGGAGGTGATGGTAAGAACACGACCAAGTTTCAAAAGCTGATAGTCATGCGATCAAAATGGTTATTTACTGGAGGTGGGTTTCATTTTTTAATGAGCTTGAACTCTTATGGAAACACTTGCTCATTGCTAGGTTTATTTTTTAACGAGCTTGAACTTCACGTAAAACTGCTCATGGCGAGGTTTATTTTTTAACGAGCTTGAACTTTGCGTAAATCTACTCGTGGCGAGGTTTATTTTTTAACGAGCTTGAACTTTGCGTAAAACTGCTCGTGGCGAGGTTTATTTTTTAATGAGCTTGAACTTTGCATAAAACTGCTTGTGATAATAGTCAGAGACATTGATTTCATCATTAACACTATGTTCTTTTGACATTCGTGCTACCTGTTCAATTACTCCATCACATTGATTAGAAATGTGAATACATGCTTGAAAAAATGAGTTAAACAACCATATTTTACTAGAACTACGTGAATAGTAACAAAAAATTAGTTTTTACCTCTCATTTTTACCATTTCATTCAAATTTGGGATTTTTGGAGCTCTGGAGGTGTTTTCCCCTTTGATTTTCATGAGCTGATTCTGGAAGATTCTGTGGACTACTTTCCGCGCCGTCTGGACTAGGTAGGAGCTAACCCTGAGCTGTTCAATTGCATTCTTTCCTTTTTGATTTTGAGCAAGCTTTCCTGTTCTTCTGGGCCTCTGGGGTTTTAAAAATTCATTCTCTCCCCATCGCACCCAATGTACATCAAAAGGTGCGATGCATACTAAGCTGGCCATTGGCCAGTCAGGATGCATCTCACCTAGTACACAGTTGGGGTGCGATGGGTGCAAAAGGGAAAGTTTATGCACTGTTTTTTCATGGAAATTTTGCCTGTTTTTGCCTGAATCAGGACCCTAATTCTTCTCTTGTTTGTTTTTCAGAGATTCATTGGATCAAGATGGTCATTACATGGCGTGAACGCGAGCATGAAGAAGAGGACATGGTTTCTTTACATGATCTGGGTACAGTGACTGCTTTGCGGAACTGTGGTTTGCTCAAATTATTCTGCATATCCAGCATGAGGCAACAAATCAATTTGTTGCAATGTTTTCTTGAAGCATGGGATCCTACCAACCAAGTGTTCCAGATTCGAGGTAAATCCATCCCTTTGATAGTTGAGGATATCTACTTTTTGACCGGTTTATTAAGGCGTGGTGCCCCTCTCTCACTATCAGGATCCACCCATAGAGGTGAATCTGTGAGGGATCATATTCACCGATTCTGTAGAGATGGATCTCAGCCGAGCAAGGACAGAAGGATCAGTATTCGAGATTTCACTGACTGGTCCTTAAGGACTATCTTATTCACCTTTGCTAGATTGGCTGGTAGTGCGGCTATTCATTTGGGCAATAGGTCCTATATGCAGTATGATCTGGAATGCCTTGAACCAAAGGTATTCAACTGGCGTGATGCAGTACTTCCGGTTATAAAAGAACAACTTACCAAGGTGAAGAATGGAAGATTGGAGAACTTTGGTTATGGTTCTATTCTCACCGCCTTTGCCTTGGAGAATATCCCACTGATGCAGCCATAGTACATTTGACTCGGACCGTCAGTATTGGCGGAACCACAGATGCAGAGATGGGTGGATCTTATGGCCAGACATGCTAGTTAGTCGCAAATTTAATTCTCTGATGCCTTCTTTGAGTGGTTCGACCGTCAGGAGATGGTCTTTGCTGAGTATCCATATGCTGGGATGGATTTCTAGGGTGACCCAGATTTGGTGCTGCCGGCTGGTGAGCAGTGGGGTGTTATAGGTAAATGATCTAACCATATCCCTGTTTATTGTTTTTATAATGTTCTTATGTCTTTTACATGTTATCAAGACTAATCAAACTCATATATTCGTGCAGACATTGGACCAGTGCGACCAGCAGTGTGCTTGAGGGAAGAAGCTGCCGTTCCAGCAGGAGAGGCTGTAGGGAGGGCTGTCCTTCACGATATGGATGTAGCCGAGACCCTTGCAGTATTACAGGATCATATCGAGGGTCTCACTCTTGGTATACAGGATGTGAGGACTGACGAGTTACCTTTGAGATTACATCACCATACTATTGGCGTGCCGAGTCGATGGACTAGGCTCTTACGTATGATCGCACAGGCGATGACTTTCTATCACTAGCACCATTAGTCTAGGGTGCTTTTCTGCATTTTTGAGTTTTGGGGTCATGTGACTGATTTTGTCTTGGACACAAAACATCTTTGATAAACTATAAATAGTTATATATATTTTTGATTTTCAGAGCTTTATTTTGGTTAAGTTATATGATCCTGATGCAAATGTTGATTGAAATGCTTTCTTTTATAAATGTTGCAAATGTCTATCTAACACATAATTTGCTAATGAATCAGTTAATGTGTTTAAGTTTCTGGAAATGTCTTGATATCGAATAGAATAAAACTGCCTTTCCAAAATCCTGACCCTTAGGAACATACAATAGATAGCTGGATTCCGAATAGAATATATGCCAGTAAAATGTAGGATGACAAGTTTTGAGTCTATCTTGACAAAACGTTGGTGTATGCCACGTGCGATGGCATTAGAGAGAAGTTCTATCAACGCGCTATACTCAGCGATGTTGTTCGTTGATCAACCAATACATACTCCTTTGAAACTTACTAACTCGCTGCTTGGATCAAGAATGGCCCAGGCCGCAGAAGATAGGTTCCACGTACTACGACTAGCTTTTTCGGCATATCCAACAAATGATTCCAATAGGTTCGACATCTGTAACAAATGTAATAATGGATTACCTAACCAAAAATATCACTCTTGACGAAAACAAAAATGTAACAAAAGCATAAAGAGGTTGCTACACTTAGTCAAGCATAGTAACGATTAAGGTACAACCCGTTTCGGGGTTTCGCCAGTGGAATTCCATCATAGTCTATTAGCTCGTAGGCTCCTTTTGATAATACTCATTTAACAATGTAGGGAACCATCCACAAATATTGGAACTTACCTGCTCCCAATTTATTGGATTCTTGATCGTAAAGCAAGACCAGGTCACTTTCTGAGAAGACACAGGGTTTGACATTTTTGTCGAATTGTGCCTTAACTCATTTCTTATGGGCTTCGTTAGCCAAGGTAGCATCATGACAGGTTTCATCCAAATGGATTAGTTCCAAGAAACGAGCCTCTTCCTCTGAAGTCCCGGGGAGAAGGTCGATTGCGAGCTTGAGAGATGAAATATCACATTGAATTCATAAGACAACTTCCAAGCCATACATGAGCTGAAAGGGTGTAAACCGGGTCGCATTTCTTACCGAGGTTCTGTATGCCCACAAGGCTGAGTACAGGATTAGGTGCCAACTTCGTTTGTGCACTCCAATCATCCTTTGCAGCATGCGCTTTAAGACTTTGTTGATGGCCTCAACTTTTCCGTTAGCTTGCAGATAATACGGAGTAGAACTGTCGTGGGACAGTTCTAGTTTGGCAGCCAATTCAACCATCATGTGATTGCAAAAATGCGATCCATGATCTATGACTATAGCCTGTGGAACATTGAACCTAGATACTACATGATTGAAAAATATTAGAGCAGCCGTTTCACTGCTGTTGTTTAATGTAGGCATCGCCTCGGCCCATTTCGTAAAATAGTCAATTGCGACTATGATATACCCATG
This sequence comes from Pinus tabuliformis, assembly GCA_031772625.1. Taxonomy (NCBI): domain Eukaryota; kingdom Viridiplantae; phylum Streptophyta; class Pinopsida; order Pinales; family Pinaceae; genus Pinus; species Pinus tabuliformis. Next base: position 1,430,816,368 of record CM062804.1, on the reverse strand, counting down.
CTCCCCGGCCGAGGTGGGGTTACATGTCATGAAATCTATGCCCCATTTGGAAAATGGCCCAACAACAACTACTGGTTGCAAAGGGGCGGGTGGTATTCTGGTTTTTCGATCGAAGATTTGACAAGCATGGCAACTTCTAACTGCGGTTATGCAACCTTTGAACATTGTTGGCCATAAGTAATCTACTCATAAAATCTTTTGTGCCATAGCATAACTAGATTGATGCCCCCCACACGCGCCTGAATGACAATCATTTAGGACTTTTTCGGCCTCCTCATGGGTGAGGCACCTTCGATCTGAAGCGTATCACCAACGATCATGTAGTCTTTTGCTTGGTATCGAGTCCGTCTTTGTTCAGAGCGAGAGTTTTTAGGCCTGTATGTTTGGGTTTGGAGATAGATGATTATATCTCCGTACCATGGATCGCTTGATGATATCAGAAACAAAGATTCATCCATGATTATTGCTTTGGATGTTGAATCATTGGACGATGATGGGAGATCGCATAATAACTCCGTGAAAACTAGAGATTTCTTTGATTTGGACTTTACGAATTCCAGATCAAACTCTTGGAAAATAACTATCCATTTTGAATATTTTCGCCCAAGTAACTGACGAAACAGAATGTAAGTCATTGAGTTGCAATCTGATAAAATGGTAGTTTTGCGAAAGAGGATATAGTGTCGAAATATTTGTATTGCCTGAATAGCTGCGAGAGCCAGCTTTTCAACATAGGAGTATTTGATTTTTGTATCATTTAAGTTTCGGCTTAAATAATAGATAGGATGTTCAATTCCATTTTTTTTTGGAACTAAAACCATTGCGATGGTTGTATCTGCTGTAGCTAGATATAGGTTAAAGTCTTTTTGATAATCAGGAGTGTACATTAATGATGCTTTTATTAGGGATTCATTTAGAGCATCAAAGGATGCTTGCACAACCTGATCCCAGTTGAAGGGTACTTCTTTTTTCAAAATACGTGTATAACCTTTAGCAAGTTCGGCATAATTTGGAATGAATCTCCTCAGAAAGTTTGCTTTCCCTTGGAGTTTTTGAATTTGAAGCAAATTTGAAGGTGGAGGCATATCTATGATTTCTTGAACCTTACATGGGTCGAGTCGAATTCCGTCCTTAGAAACCACGAAGCCAAGTAAACGACCAGAACCGACACAAAACACACACTTGTGTGGATTGAGTCGTATCTTGTAGTGTCAGCAATGTAGAAATATAGCTCTCAAATGTCGCAGATGATCAGTCTGCTTTCACGAATGAGCCAGAAAATTGTCGAGATATGGTTGAACGATGTTCTTGATGTCATGGAAGGCATAATTCATAGCCCTCTGAAAGGTTGCCCCTGCGTTCTTTAAACTGAAAGGTAATTTGTGGTACGTGAATGTGCCCCACGGACATATAAATGCAGTCTTTGACTGGTCCTTGTTGGAAATAATACTGAGAGGGGGGGAGGGGTGAATCAGTATTATCAAATCAATAAAACTTTTTCATTTCCATACTTAGATACATATACGCTACTTCAATTAAGGGAACCCGCGTGTATATGCAACTGTGTCTAATGCAACTAGCGTACATCTAGAATACTTATGATTCAGTTAATCCATTAAATGTTGATCTTTAGTTAGTGCATCAGAACTTCATTAACCATATGTACAGTAAGCAAAAGCAGTAAAACAAAACAGATCATCACACACAAGAAGCACACATGAAAACCATGATATAAGGTGGAAACCCAATGTGGGTGAAAACCACCTGCTGCAAGTCGTCTCTATCTTCTTTTAATAAGAAACTCATTTTACAATAGTTTTGTACTGGTGCAGTCTTATACCAGTACGCAGGCTTCTACCTGCAGAGGGCTACAACCCTCTCTCGTTTTCCAGACTCTCCTTGATGGGAGCTACAACCCCTTTATCTCTTGTACTAGCTGATCCATTTACTAGTACGTAGGTGCCTGCCTACTGAATGCTTCAATCTTCACTCGTTCTCTAGTTGCTACTGGAAGGGAGCTACCACCCCCTTTGCTCTTGTACTAGCTAATGTACTAGTACGTAGGCGCTTGCCTACAATCTCCTTTCATCCTCCAGGGACCACATTTCATTCATTTTCAGACTGGATACTCCTGAAGCACAACACTATAATCTGAAGGCCACGTTTCATCCAATTTTCATACTGGACCCATCAATATCATTGAAGCACAAAAACAATCAATACTGAATCACTGAAACCCTGTCAACAAAAATTACAGTCACCAGAACACAGAACAGAATAATGAACTCTGCAACAATATTTAGAACCAACTGTATCATCAAAATCATGCATCAAAGTGCATACGCTACTTGGAAGTGTTGAACCAGCGTGTATACGCAACTTCACCAAAGTGAACCAGCGTATATATATCATCAATTACTTACTTATAACTTGATGCACTTCCTGACTTCAGACATATCTAGATTATTACATATGCAAGGATAATATGTGTGTTAGCAACTAGATCTAGTCCATCAAATCACATAAATATGAGTAACTATGATCCTGATCCATTATTAGATCTCATCCATCACCACTGAAGCTAAACATAGTCAACCAAACAGAATATGCAGAATACGGACACCATTAAACAGTCATCATAACTCATCAACAACCAGAACCACCTGTAACTTCAAACATCATAGCTCAAATGGTATACGCTACTACAATGAACCAAACCCACGTACATACGCGCTTTCACCAAAGCCAACCCGCGTACAGATCTATAAATATTCAATCATGACTTGCAGCTATTTCAAACTTAAGTTATACCTAGTTCAAAACATTACATGCGTTAGTATACAGATCTAGAACAAGCATAATCAACCATATAGGGATAGTTCATTTCAAACCATTTGATCCCAATCTATCCTTAGTTCTTGTTCTCCATCAACCGGTGAGATTCCTCCTTAGCTCAGATCAAGCAATGCATCATAAACCCTTTACCTGCATACTGGATCTCATACTTCATCAGATATTCAAGTCTTTTCCATTACACTTGCCTAATGATCTTCTTCTCCTTTTATAGTCTTAGGCCTTATTCAGTACCATGGTCCAAAACCATAACAAATCAATACCATGGATCCAATACTTGGGATCAACAATTCTGACGAGATACCATGGTCCAAAACCATAGGTCCAAATACCAAGGACTTAATACCATGGACCAAAACCTAATGTACACACCTTCCCTTGCATGAAAGTGCGTGTATACGCATACGCGCCTTTTGATCTATGATCCCGTGTGTATACACGACTTTGATAAGAGTAACCTGCGTATACCTTATTTTCTTCATTCTTTGTAGTCTGATCATCAACTCTTTGCTACTGACCTGCTGCACTATGATCTGTCATCTGTGTGATTTTCCATCAAGGACAACACTTGTCTCATAATGCCAACAATCTCCCCCTTTGGACTTGATGGCAAAGCTAACTTGTCATTACTGAGAACTGTCATCTGATTCCTTTGAGCTGTCCTACATCCCATGCATTCAGTCACATCTGATATTTCTTCTGTAGATTCATCTAGTTATAAATAAGTGAGATGTTCTTCTACGAGTGGGTTGCCATCAAGTACAACACATGCATCATAATGCCAACAATCTCCCCCTTTGGACTTGATGGCAACAACACCAAATCACTCTCCCCCTTTGGAATTGATGGCAACAACACCAAATCACTCTCCCCCTTTGACATCAAGGGCAAAGGGTGGACCAAGATATTCTCTTTCCTTGATAAACATTCTCTTGTCCATACTCCCCCTGAGTACTTGCTGAAATCTTTGAGTGAGCTCCCCCTTTGCATATGCCAAGGTGTACCAATCTGACCATGCTCCCTTTGAGTACATGCTAAAGTCTCTGCTCTGCTGAAATGTGTTGTTCATGCTCCCCCTGACTGTAAGCAAGGTCTACAAAAAGATGTTCTACAAGAAGAACATGAATCTATCATAAATGGCCTTCCTATCACTAAGTACTCATACATTCATCTCCCAACCTATTGGGGATATACCAATATTGACTCATCCACCCAACCAAGTGGGGATACACCAGAAATTTATATTTGACAACCAAGAACATTACATCATTCATCCCAGGCATAGTGGGGAAACCAACATAGGCCGTTACATGACCTTGATATGACTGAAATATTTCATCATCCTTCTTATGCATAAAGGGGTTACAAATTACATCATGTGACCAGAAGAGATTTCATCAAATGACTACAATAGATAGAGACACACTATTACATCATGAGTCTTGATATGACCTTTACATGAGACCAAACATCTAAATAAGACCATGATAGTCATTAGCAACTATCATACACAATGTATGATCTGTTCCATAAGCATCTGTCAACAACATCTAGACCAGCAATCATGTTCTCCCTCTGTACCTGTTCCATCTGTGCCAGATGGTTTCTGTTAGGCCCATATCAGACTCTTCTCATTCTGAGTTTGGCCCACTGATTTCCTTCAAATTAACATATACGCGACTGTATCCACAGAAACAAGCGTATATACGCAGATACTCCTTATGAAACTCGCGTACAACCATTTCCAGATCAGCAACCTGTAAATGTCCTATGACAAGGTATGTCTGCATATAGATATCAACTCATCATCATAAAATCATTCACATTATATCATATGTGTAAAACACCATAGCCATCTTATCAACAAGATCATCCATGTATCATCACTTGGGAATATCTGCATCAATCAACATATGTAAGTATCAACCTATCAACATATAGGTAAGAACTCATCATCATCATGTCTCCAACAATGCAACTTTGAGTAATCATTCATGTATCCAACACTATGTATCTTGAGCTCAAGATCTTTTGTCAAGGCTTCTTTATATCATCAACATCAACAATCCTCATCCACATGAGTACCAAGAACTATAGGAATCCTGCATCATAACTGTATTATATGATCTTTATGCTTATGACGACAGCAACATATGAGTGACTCATCATCAAGTAATGAAGATGTGTATTCAAGCTTTGTACTTCTCCTTATCCGTATGAAGATCACCATGTAAGCATCATATATGCACCATCTAAGAATCAATCCACAAATATGATCTGAACATCAACTATGTAACCCCAAGAATCATATGAGAGTTTATCATGGACAACTCATAACCACATCATAGCTAGATATATCATTTAGCCATATAAGCATCATCACCAAGGACTATTACCCATGATGCCAACAATGCTTTATTTAAAAGCATATGCTCCCCCTGAACCTGTGCCATCCTATCTATTGTGAGATCTGATCATCACAACATTATCATCATCAAGTTAGTATCAAAAACACTTCTAAACATCTTATGAGTATCAAGACATTTCCACACATCATTAGCAAATTGTAACCATTATCAAGCAGAGCAAATAATAGACTAAATCATATCAGACCCTTTTTTTGAGCCTGTCCCTACTGCTTTTCCTCAGACTGACACATACGCGACTGTGCAGTGTATAACTTGCGTATATACGCGACTTCCATTTATGAAACTTGCGTATGAGATTCAGGACACTGAAGTTTTATACTTTCAGCTCCCTCTGAGTTTGTTATGTCTATGTTGTGCTGTGTCTGAGTACATTGTGCTGTGCCACATCTTTCTGACTGTACTTCCTTCTTCTTCCATATCTTCAAGTGTGATGATGTTTTCTCCTTTTGGTGTGATGTTCGTACTTTGTTCCTGCATTCCTTTGCTATATGTCCAAGCTTGTTACATGCATAACATCTTACATGTTTCATATTCCTCCTGTAGCAATCAGCAGCTTTGTGACCAAACATATTGCGAGAAAAACAATATCCATTAAAGTACCTGGAGCGTGATGATCTTTCTGTGTGGTGGTCTTGACCCATTCGACTTCTGCATCTGGTTGAAACATGTCCAAGATTATGACCTACATAACATTCAACATTATTCATCGGAGGAGTAAAAGATTTTCTTTGAAGAATTTCTTTCCTTGGCTGTTCCTTGTTGATCATTTCAGATTTCTTATGAGAGTTCCTTGCCTCACCTTGTGAGCTAGATTCACCTTCAACAGATTCATAAAAGCCAAGACCAGTTTTGATAGTAGGGGATCTTTGACTACCAAGAATGTCATCCAAAATCTTAGTACTATCTTGGAATCGTAACAATTATCCTTTTCTTCTAATTTACCTTTTAAGATATTTACCTCAACCTGAAGATGCTCTTCCTTTTCACGATGCTTCTTCTTCATGTTTTCTTCAACTTTTATTTCTTCTTCCAACTGATGTCTTAGTTGAAGAACTTCGTTTTCTTGTTTTTCAAGAGCTTGGAGTATTTCTTTATTATGCTTCTTTGATTCTTCAAGATCTTACTTTAGCGAGAGGATCGTAGCTTCAAGCCTTTCATAATAACTGGATCTATCTCTGAGTTTCTTGATATTTGTTCTTCTTTCATTTACTTCATTTCTTAATGATGTTACTTCATCCTACAACTTTTGACATTGATTTTCCTTTTCCTTGAGTAACTTCCTTACCTTGTTTCCTTCGTCTAGTTGAGCTTTTAGTTTGGTAACTTCTTCTCTGAAAGCACATTCCCTTTTGTTCAATAGATCTTGTTGTTCTCTAATTTTGTCTGTAAGCCTTCTAAATATTGCCTCTATTTGATATCTTTCTTGCTCACCCATAAGAGAAAACTCAGTCGCTTCGCTATCACTTTCATTATCTTCACATGGATGGATACCAGAGGATAACAAATTCATACCTGATAGATCTTGTTCATCTTCATTCTAAAGTGATTATGAACTTGAAGTGCTTCTTCCACATATTCCCCAATCAATGCTCCCATTGTCATAGACTTTCTGAGATGTCTTCTTCTTCTTAGGTGCTTTCTTCTTAAGCTTCTTTCCCATTGTTCCATGGATCTCCTTCAAGCGACCAAGCTTCTACCAAAGGACCTACTCTGATTCCAATTGTTGGAAATAATACTGAGAGGGGAGGAGGGTGAATCAGTATTATCAAATCAATAAAACTTTTTCATTTCCATACTGAGATACATATACGCTACTTCAATTAAGGGAACTCGTGTGTATACGCAACTGTGTCTAATGCAACTAGTGTATATCCAGAATACTTATGATTCAGTTAATCCATTAAATGTTGATCTTTAGTTAGTGGATCAAAACTTCATTAACCATATGTACAATAAGTAGGAGCAGTAAAACAGAATAGACCATCACACAAGAAGCACACATGAACACCATGATATAAGGTGGAAACCCAATGTGGGTGAAAACCACCTGCTGCAAGTCGTCTCTATCTTCTTTTAATAAGAAACTCATCTTACAATAGTTCTGGACTGGTGCAATCTTATACCAGTACGCAGGCTTCTACCTGCAGAGGGCTACAACCCTCTCTCGTTTTCCAGACTCTCCTTGATGGGAGCTACAACCCCTTTAGCTCTTGTACTAGCTGATCCATTTACTAGTATGTAGGTGCCTGCCTACTGAATGCTTCAATCTTCACTCGTTCTCTAGTTGCTACTGGAAGGGAGCTACCACCCCCTTTGCTCTTGTACTAGTTGATGTACTAGTACGTAGGCGCTTGCCTACAATCTCCTTTCATCCTCCAGGGACCACATTTCATTCATTTTCGGACTGGATACTCCTGAAGCACAACACTATAATCTGAAGGCCACGTTTCATCCAATTTTCATACTGGACCCATCAATATCATTGAAGCACAAAAACAATCAATACTGAATCACTGAAACCCTGTCAACAAAAATTGCAGTCACCAGAACACAGAGCAGAACACTGAAATCTGCAACAATATTCAGAACCAACTGTATTATCAAAATCATGCATCAGAGTGCATACGCTACTTGGAAGTGTTGAACCAGCGTGTATACGTAACTTCACCAAAGTGAACCAGCGTATATATATCATCAATTACTTACTTATAACTTGATGCACTTCCTGACTTCAGACATATCTAGATTATTACATATGCAAGGATAATATGTGTGTTAGCAACCAGATCTAGTCCATCAGATCACATAAATATGAGTCATTATGATCTTGATCCATTATTAGATCTCATCCATCACCACTGAAGCTAAACACAATCAACCAAACAGAATATGCAGAATACTGACACCATTAAACAGTCATCAGAACTCATCAACAACCAGAACCACCTGTAACTTCAAACATCATAGCTCAAATGGTATATGCTACTACAATGAACCAAACCCGCATACATACGCGCTTTTACCAAATCCAACCTGCGTACAGATCTATAAATATTCAATCATGACTTGCAGCTATTTCAAAATTAAGTTATACCTAGTTCAAAACATTACATGCGTTAGTATACAGATCTAGAACAAGCATAATCAACCATATAGGGATAGTTCATTTCAAATCATTTGATCCCGATCTATCCTTAGTTCTTGTTCTCCATCAACCGGTGAGATTCCTCCTTAGCTCAGATCAAGCAATGCATCATAAACCCTTTACCTGCATACTGGATCTCATACTTCATCAGATATTCAAGTCTTTTCCATTACACTTGCCTAATGATCTTCTTCTCCTTTTATAGTCTTAGGCATTATTCAATACCATGGTCCAAAACCATAACAAATCAATACCATGGATCCAATACTTGGGATCAACAATTCTGACGAGATACCATGGTCCAAAACCATAGGTCCGAATACCAAGGACTTAATACCATGGACCAAACCCCAATGTACGCACCTTCCCTTGCATGAAAATGTGTGTATACGCATACACGCCTTTTAATCTATGATCCCGCGTGTATACGCGACTTTGATAAGAGTAACCTGCGTATACCTTATTTCCTTCATTCTTTGTAGTTTGATCATCAACTCTTTGCTACTGACCTACTGCACTATGATCTGTCATCTGTGATTTTCCATCAACTACAACACTTGTCTCATAATTCCAACAGTCCTGTGGGTGGATATTTATTTGATTATACCTAGAAAATCCATCCATAAATGAAAATATTTCGCATCCGGCACATTCATCAATTATCTGGTCGATGAAGGGTGTAGGGTATTTGTCCTTTGGAGAAGCTTGATTTACATCCTTGTAATCAATGCACACTCTAATCGTTCCTTGCTTTTTCATCACAAGAACAATATTTGATACTCAATCGGTTAGAAGACCTAGGTAAATGAAACCAGCATGTAAAAGTTTTTCAACTTCTGTCTTGATGGCAGCAGCTTTCTTCGGGTGCACCTGCCGAAGCCGTTGTTGTACCGGTTTAACATCTGGATACATCTTGATTTCATGTTCAACTATACTCGAGTCAATGCCTGGCATTTCTTCGTATGACCATGCAAAGACATCTCTGAATTCGCGAAAGAGAGTGCAATATATTTCCAGTTCTGAAGAAGAACAAGATTTGCCGACATGAATATTCTCTACAGCATTAGGTTTGATTGAGATATTTATGGCGATAGTTTCTTCAATATTGGACAAATTTTGCTCAGAATCCACTGTATTTACGGTATTTGATAGACTATCAAAAAATTGAAGGATGATCAAGGTTGTTGGAATATTCTTCATTGTAATCTGGAAGATGGGAACAATGGTGGTATTCTTCCCATGGTGCCTCTCCTATCATCATTGACTGAATAATTCCTTCATCTGTAGAATGTACATGTGACCAAGGATCTGAAGAGGTGCCATATTCCTTTGACCTATCTACCCAAACACTTGATGAGCATTGATTTGGGTTTGTCGCCCAGGCTAAGAAAATTGATTGCTACAAAATCTCTATTGGGCTTGGAGCAAAACCTATTGATGATCCATGCTAATAAAATGTTTGGAAATCTTCTGAATGGAAGATATCATATTGTAGGTTCCTACTATTGCCACTTTCGCCAAATCACTAGGAGGTGGTAGGGAAAAAGTACCCATCAAGTTAGGGTCTTTTAGTAGGCCTACTCCGACATTTTGAAGCTAATGAGAGCTTCCATGGATCATTGGAATGCTTCCTATAACTTGTGAACTGTTGGGGAGAAAGGTTTGTTGATTAATGATCGTAATTCCTCCTTGGAAAGGAAATGCAATCTTTCTAAAGTAAGTTGATACAACAATAGCCATAGCATAAATCCAGGGCCTTCCTAGTAAGATATTGTAATCGAGGTTTCCATCGATAACTTCGACGTCAATTTCTACTGTCTTACCCCCCAGTTCAACTTGTAAGTTACTTAAAATCCCGTAAAGGGTGTATGTTCATCTATCAAATGATTTTAATGTCTTTGATGATCTTGAAAAGGGTGGTGATCCTAAATTTTTCCAGCAACTCATTGACATAATGCAGGTAGATGCCCCCTCATCAATAAATGTTCGATGAATAGTTTTGTTGAGGGCTTTCACTTGGATGAGAAAAGCGAGTCGAGCTGCTAACTAAGGTTCAAATCATTTATGGTTAAAGGCCACCAGATTGGAATCTGCTAGGTCAATCCCACCCATTGCTGATAATAGAGCTTGCTTTTGGGAGGGGAAATTTTGCAGTACTTCAAGTGTCGACATAGCAGACGGTGATTGGGCCAGATCCTCTATTATATTATAATTCTGTGCTGCTCTAGCACGAGGATTAAATGTCGATTTGTGTACTACTCCCTTTGGCGGATTTATTGTTAGCTCAGGAATGATGGGTGGCACAACTTCGGTTGAAGTTGTTGTCGAACTACTAGGTTGATCTGCAGCCTTGTTGTTCGACAACTGTGGATTCTCGTAATCTTTATTCCTTGTCGATATCAAAGCATCATTTTGTTGTTTTGAAATGGACAACATAAGCACTTGGGATGGGGAAGCATTGTCTCTAGCAACCAGATTGGTTTCTGGGTTTGGAAATGGATCCGTTAAGATTGCTGAGGTTTTTTAGGTCTTAAAGAACTTCTTAATCTCAGCTCTATGTGGAAAATCAATCATCCAATGGTCTTTGTCACAAATGTGAAACGACAAAGGAGGTTTATTTTTCCCAGAAGGGTTTGCAGAAGATTTTTCAGGAGACAAATCATCCTGTTTCTTCTTTTTGCTTTTCCATTTTTCTTGCCCCCTGGTTGCTTCGGTTCTTTGCCTTTGTCGATTGACATGACATTAACCTCTGAGGCAAGAATTTCTTCATTTAAATTTTGACCAAAAACTGTACGGGCCTTCTTAGATGTAGCCTTCGCGGTTTTCATACTGGTTTTTCCTATCACACCATCGCTAGCATGAGAGTCTTTGCTTGATTTAGGAGGAGGAGGAATGGAAAAATCTGGTCTAGGAGCATCAGCAATTTTTTCATAGAGCGTACAAGACTGAGTATAAATCGAGTCTAGATATTTCGCACGAGCAATGACTTGCTCTTCAGTGACAACTTCCCCCTTAGCCACATCTTCTGTAATAGAAGGTAACAATGACTTAATAAGCCATTCAGCTAGCAGCTGATCAGGAACATATGTTTTCACCATTCAAAGACGATGTCGCCACTCATGAATATGATCAAATATGTGAGTGGTTGTCGTCTGCTTAAAATTGGTAAGAAGCTCCGTTCCTGTTTTGTACCTTATGGGTAACTGAAAATGGGTTAAAAAGGTTGTGGCAAGGGCACTGAAGTTATCGAATGAAGCTCTAGGCAATTCGATGTAACATTTTGCCGCTGGACCAGTTAACGTTCGCTGAAAAAGGTGAAGCCTAATTGAATCATCATTGAGAGTGTTGGACGAACACCACAGATGAAAAGTCATCACATGATTCGACGGATATTCACTCGGATTTCCATTGAATTTAGGAATATCTGATGGAAGTTTATGAGGAATCGTCGGCTACCAAGGGGTGTAAGTAATTGGATCATTTGTTAGTCGATCTAGATTTGGTAATTCCAGTGTTGTGACGAAGGGAAACTGTTGATTCAGGTTTGGTGAAGCATACCCAGGATAAGATGGGATCGCTTGAGCAGTGGGTCTTTGCATACCGGCATGATGTATTTGATGCTGATAACTTTGATAAGGTTGATGGGCATAACCATTATGATATGATTGATGGTGACCGTTTTGAATATACGGCTGCCCATTACCCGCAAAGCTTTGTTTCTCAGGTCCTCGGTAAGCTTGCTAGAATTGCGGTTGTTGATATTGCACTAGCCATGGTTGTGAAACCATTTTCTGTTGTCCAATACTGGATGTTTGACCAAGATGAGGGGTGATAGTACCCATTTGAGCCTGAGTCGCTTCAGTTAAGGAGCCACTAATCGGCGATTGTGGTTGAGTCGTTGAGACAAGAGGCTATTGTATTACGACTTGAGAGACTTGAGGTTGACATACAACAGGTAGTGCTTGTACTTGCGACACCATTACAATAGCTGGTGTAGTGGGAATATTTGACATAGGTAGATTTGGTTGCATTGAATATACAACTCTTGGTTGTTGAGGCAGTATTGGCACCCAACCACTGGATGCAATTCCGGCTTGACCCGAATTTTGTTGTGAACTCTCATATGGTTGTTCTCCTGGAGGGAACAATGAAAAAGAATACTGCCCCCCATATGGCGGCAATCCAATGTTCAAAGGAAAAATTGGTCCTTGTAGACTGGACTGCCCAAATTGATACTGTTGAGGAGGATCAATTTGCTGAGACTCAACATAAGAAATTCCAGATATTATTCTGGACGAACAAATGGGAATAGACCATACCGTCGAAACAGTCCCTGGGTGGACTCCATCTAACGGTTGAGAGCTAGTTGGGACAGATGGTACACTAGCGAACATTGTCGGAGTAGTGGTAGTAATTTCTGCTACTGCTGTATTGGATGACACAGTCCTAGATGTCAATGGTTGTTCAGACATATTGAGTCCATCCAAAATACTTCCTAGCGATTCTACAGGAACTTGCGATGAAGGTTGACTATCTTCTGAATTAGAAGGATATAGGTGGATCCCAGTTCCAAAATGCAATGGGGTACTGCATTGAATATCCTCCACAATCTCTTCTATTGCAATCAGTCCAGGTGGAAGAGGCAGACCGTCAGGCCCGTAAAATATTTCTGGTGTTGAAGAAGGTACACAATCTGCAGAGATAGATTTTGGAGGGTTAACACCTTTTGAATCAGTCCTAGATGGAACTGGTTCAAGAATAGATGTGTTTACTGTTACAGTAGGATCAGTTCTAGTGTCCTCTTGTAACTGTGGAACTTCTTATCTAAAGGCAAGGATACCAGAAATAGTTGGAGTAACTGGAGTCTCTGAGGATGTTGAAACATAAGTTTCAAACAAACCAGGGGACTTTGACCCAGTTAAATGAGATTGCTTGGCTCGGAAAGGTTTCGCTTCTGGAGTCAAAGACGGTTGACTCGTTAGTCTCTGTGAACGACGGGGTTTTGATTGACTTTCTTCCACGATTGTGGATTACTTGATCAACTCAAAATAAAAAGGGGAAAATGTTATTCCCAATTAAATAAATTTTATGACGCTTTGACACAACTTGCTTTTTCAATTTTTAAGAGTCGAGAAAAAACTAAAGATGACTCTAGTCACCTTCAATTTTTAATGAGCCTGAAGTGACAAGTGCTCAGATGGACCTTTTCTTTTAAGGAGTCTGAAAAGGAACGAAAGTGACTACTATGGAAATCTAGACAAAGGGCTTACCAAACCAATCGCAAAACTGTAGAATACTTTTTACGATACGATAGTCAGTCTTCCCGAATGCTGTGCTCAGTGCATTGCGATCGATAGGGCAGCAAACATGACTTCCTAAGGATAAAGGATGTAGCCTATTGTGGTCTCCCAATATATACTCAACGGTACGTGGGAGCACAAGTCCATACTAGCACTGGTCATCTCAAAGAGGGGGAATCACCCAACCTACGATGAAAGTGATAGTTACCAGGCTTTACGACGCTGAAATATGTCTCTAGCCTAGACTTCTAAATGTTGTGTGTTAGGTTCCAAAGCGTTTTTATGTTCATTGAAGTTTATTTTACAGTTGATCTTTCTTAAGAAGTTTGCCTTTAAGGTTCACCGCGTGATTTAGATGTACAATTCCTAAATATGCAATCTAAGATGATAAACAGTCGTTTACTTTCTTATTGCAATGAAAATCCTAACTACTAAGGAAAGAGAAATGAAATTCTTTCAACATAGAGGAAAGAGCACACACTAGATGCACTTTTCCTAAATCAACTTCAGCATGCAGTCTTAATGCAAAAGCACATGCATATATTGTTTTTCAGTTTCCTTAATGTGAGAATAACAAAAATAAAACAAAGTATAGATCTGAACTATTCCCTTTCAAGGTGATAGTACTAACAATTTTATTTTCAAAAAACAAAAGTAAGGTCAAAACGACACTTTGCGATTTTGAATTTAAATTGCTTTCGACACTTGAAATACTAATGATTCAAATAAAATACAATGGAAAAAGTGTAATCGACTATCTAAAAGAGGAATTCTTTGCAACACTCTTTTTCTTCGCTGAAAACGACACTTGTGACACTTTCAAATCAAAAGATGACAGTTCGATTAAGCTACTATTTGCAAAGGAGAACTGTAAATGATGAAAAATACATAAAAAAACATTCATAATTCCTTCTGATGGAGGTTGAATAATGCAAAGGAAGATGGTTTCAACAGAGATATATTGATCATAGACAACAAAGCTTCTGAATAAAGCTGAAGACAATGAAGAGAAAACAAAAATCTGGCGGCAGAAACAGTCTTAGTCAATCATCGCACCTGTAACACAGGGAAACAAGGATGCATCTCACCTGCAACACATGGGAGGTGCGATGCATCGAGGTTGCCAAGAAGAGATAGTGTGATGGACTAAGGATGATATTGAGCTTGGTTTTCACTCACAGTTTGCAGCTAAGTTCAGGGGTTTAAGCTTAGCTAATGATAGTCATTAAACACAAAGTATAGGACCTGATCTAATGACTATTTGTCACCGTGACTATTTGCACTAAAATTTGTCACCATGACTATTTGCAGTCAGTATGGCTCTATCAATTGTCATACTGTCCTCCTTGGCAAGTCTTATACCTCTGCTCCTCATGTCAAACTCCAAGAAAGAGAGAAAGTCTTTAAAAAGTCAATATAACTCTGGTTACGCAGTTTCTCTTACCCTTACCTGCGTGTACGCAGCTCAAGTTCATAATACCTGCGTACTTGTACGCTCTGTCTGTAAAGGGGTGCGTGCGTACTCCTGTAAAGGTCAAAAGGCGCAAGTTTTACTTCAAAAAAGTTACTTGTGGTCGAATCTAGAGCATTCTAGAAGATGGTTTGACGTGGATTGAGCACCTCCAGATGGTTCATGCATCCCAAAGAAAGAGGAACTTATCCCATCAAGATGGGAGCTATCCCATTGAAAGAGGGGCTTATCCCATTGATGGTGGACCTGATTAACTTCCTCCAAAGCATTATAAATACAGGCATTGGGCCAAAGGGAGGGGAGGTTGAAAGCTGAACATTCCTAAGGGTAGATGCTGCTGGAATTAGGACTCCCTTATAGAGCTTGAGAGGAGAGATTCCCATCCTTTCTTAGCTTCATTTGGAAGTGGGTGAGCTGATCAAAGTAAAGGAGAACTCTTGCTGGACCCTGGGAGGGACCTGCACAACACCAAGCCACAGGTTGTAATGGTTTCTTTTGTTTCCACTTAATACAATTAAGCTCATTTTTCTCAACAGGTTGTTATACATGATTTGTTTCATATACTCCTTGGTCTGTATGATGAATATGTTTTATTTTATGAGTTATTCAGGTGCTATGTAATCGTTTGCTTGTTAGTGAATGCAGGTTTCGAAGAGAAGGAGGAGCTCATCCGGATCGGCGAGGCTGGACTGCTACAAAGCGTTGGACTAAAGGTATGTTATAAACACCTGATTACTTGTATTCTAAATGCATATTTAGGGAAAGATAGTGTTTAATTGTCTTGTTTGTCACTAGAAAGCCTTAGCTTCTAGGGAGGTCGGTTTTGTCCGCAAAATTGACTCTTTCCGCATGACAAAATGGCGACTCCACTGGGGAATCCATGGATTTGATTGATACTTTGATTTGAGAAAAGTTGATTTCTTTCTGGTTTTTGGCTGATTGACTGTGAATTTGGGTGGAATAGCTTAGGGTTAAGTTAGATTCTATTTTTCTTGGTTTTGCTAGCAGTACGCACCCTCTGCGTTAAGCACAGTGCGTACCTGTACGCACTGCAGCTTTGTACACAGAGCGTGGCCGCACCTGTGCAAACAGGCTGCCTGTGTACCCTGTCAACAGTTGAGAAAATTTCCATTTTTTCCTTTTTGCCTCTTAGATTTTGTTTATAATTTGTTTTTGCTGCCCAGATCCACTGGTTACCTGTCAGAAATTTTCATCTAAGCTTGTTTCATTAGCATTCCTGCTCTAAGCTTTTATCAATTGGGTGTTTTGAGTCTCTTTTTTGAGAAATTCTTAATTTGATTTCCTTTGGTCATTACTTGGAGGTTTGTCTCAGTCTTTTCACAATTTTGTATGAGTGTTAATCGCCTTTGAGTGCTTTTATTTTTTGATCTTTGGAACTCTCACCCAATTTTCTCGACTTGCACTTGATTGGTTCTTAGATTACATTAGAATCATCTTGTGTTTGAGAATTCTCTTGCATAGATCACATTTGCATAATTAGAATTCTCGTTTTCAGAATATGAATGAAAAATGTGCATAGATTACATTTGCATACTTTTCAAGTGAATTGTGCATAGATGATAATTGCATAGTTTACATTCTGAAAAATCAATCGTAGATTTAGATCAGTTTAATTTGATTTGAATTTACACAAAAATAAAAATAAAAAACTATTTTGGAATTGATTTGCATTAGTTTTTCTTGATGAAATTAGTGCGTTAGAGAATTTCTTATATTTTCTCTTAGTGATCAATTTTTTGCATTGTTGGAAGTGAATGGAAACTCTCTCCTTACTTTAGTTAGGATTCATCGAATTGAAAAGATTACATTATCATATTCGATTGCATTCAGTTGAGTCGGGTCATAACGCCATTGGTTTTGTATCCATTTACCCATTTGAGTAATAACAGCCTTAATAACACAGCGCTTAATTAAAATTCATCTAGTAATTTTTACATTTCTAGGGCTCTGATACACCAACATAGCTTAGGCTAGTGTCTTGGAATAGGTTTTAGTTAACTCTCCAAGACAGTAAAACCAAACAAGTAGCTTATCTTGCGGTAGGATAAATCCAACTGTTACATTTATACTCTGGGAAAGCTCCTCTTAAAGGAGAAGCACGAGATCGTGTCTGAACCAGTGAGGGGATCAATCCTCCTTCATTGGGAACGACGCCAGATACGCATGTACTACAAACGGTAAACCTCAGATTGACCATTGTCGAGGAGCCTGGGGTCACTTGTAAACCTTGGATTATTGTCAAGGAGCCGGCAAGGGGATTGAGCTTGTTACTCTGCCCTTGCATGCTATCGGATTGTAGACTGTTCCCCCAGGTATATTTGTTGCTATTGGTGACCTTAGTGACTATTATCTTTAGGGTTCTACCCAAGGTGACGGTGGAGGGAAGATCCCACTGTACCTGGAGCAGACGTCGGCTAGACTCACTTGGATTTTCTGGGGGGTTCACTTCACTCGAGACGGTTAAAGTGGAGGAACTTGGTCCAGTCTATTCATTAAGTAGGTTGCCGGGGTAACTGTTCCACTCGCCACTTCTGTACTGAATTCTGCAATGTTGGATTTCATCACCAACTAGTGTTTTCGGTCCGGAAGGCTACTGTTTGTGTGTGGTTTGACTCCTAGATTTGATAGCGCGTGCTAATTTGTTTGTTTTTACTTTTAGAGACCATAGGTGTGAATTGTGAATTTTAATTGTTAGGTGTGAATTGTGAATTGTTAATTTTAGTTTTAAAATTGTTAATAAAATTCACTGAAGTTGAATATAATGGAAAATGTTCCGGAATTTATCAACCTAGGAACCCCTCCTAATGAGAATCCTAGTACTTTTCCTTACTTTGGAAATGTTGGTCCTCCTTATATGGCTACTTTGTCATTGCCTAGATTTACAATAGGTTTACCGATATGGTTATTTTCAACTTCGTTGGCCCAAAGTACTCCAATTGTTCCACCTCAACCGAATGCTTCACCTCAACAGAGTTCACCATCTCAACATCACCAACCTTCTGTTGACCCTTTACCTTCTTCGCCTAATTTTTCTTCCTCCATTTCTTCCTTTTCGCTTGGTAAAAGCCTTGATGCTAGTAACCAGGTGTCTAAGAAGAAGAAGAAAGGGAAGAAGAAGAAGAAGAAGAAGCAAGATAAGAAAGAAGTCAACCAACCAACCATGGTTGTAAGTGTTAGTTGTGTTGAGGAAAATTCCGACATGCATCGTACACCCAAATACCCTTGCAGGCTTTGTAAGGGTGACCACTTCCTTGTCAATTGTCCTGGTATTCCAAAGGTCTTGGAAGTATGGTCAGAAAAATCACATCAACTTTCCATTGATCCGTCAACCAGTGATAGTCAGGTTCCTGGGAAAAAGGGTAAAGTTACGTTTCCTTGTAAGTTATGCAAAGGGAGTCATCAAACTCACATTTGCCCTCACATGGATGAAGCCTCAACATTGTTGGAAAGCCTTATTGTTCCACAGCAAGAATTTCCAACTGGTTACCGTAAAATTTCTCCCAACCTACCGTCAACTGACAGAGTGATTGATCTAATTTCAAGTACAGTCGATCACACTCTTCCATTGGAGAGTGAAACTCATGTCACTCAGGTTGATGATCCGTTAGTTGATCAAGTGGTCGATTCAATTTCACATTCGGTCGATCCCACTTTCCCTTTAGAGAGTGAACTTCATACTGCTCAGGTTCTTCTTGTTACATCAGATTCTTCTATGCCGGGGGACATTTCACCTGTTTCTACAGAACCCCCTCCAAGCACTGAGGTCTTTTCCTTTGATTGGAATAGACTGACAGAACCTCGTCTTCCTTCCTCCATCCCTTTCCAAATAATTGTCAAGGCTGGTGGTAGGGACAAACATCGTACTCAGGTAGATGAAGGTGCTTCTATTAGTATTTTATCCTCAACTGTTTGGAAAGCTTTGGGTCCCCCTCAGCTTGCGCCTATTACGCAGAATCTGAAAGCTTTTAACAGAACCATTAGTGAACCTTTAGGGATCCTTCCTAATTTTTCTATTACCTTGGAAGGTAAAACTGTCTGTATTGATATTATGGTAGTTCGAGGTCCCTTGGATTTCAATTTCTCCTTGGGCGAGACTATGTTTATGCAATGAAAGCTGTCGTATCGACACATTTTCGCGTGATGTCTTTCCCTCACAATGGCAGTATTGTGACTGTAGACCAGCTTTCGTTCCCTAGTCTTGTCTCGACTACCAATAATATGACACCCCTAAATGTTCCTGATTCTAAAGTGGTATCTACCCTACCACGGGTTAATTATGTGGAAACTGGTCCCATGTTTTCAGTTACCGATGTAAGTGAGCCTCTCACTGTTTGCTCATCTTCCTTTGATTTAGATCCGGTAATTGACATGGAAAACTCTATGGGATTACTTGAACATGATGTTCTTATCCCTTTTGAGTCCCTTGACATGTGTTCCTTCCAGAGAAGTATTCTTCCTTCTGATGAAGACCTCTTGGAAGCCATGATCAAGGTGTGTCCATTGACATGTATTTCTTCCAGTTGGAAGCCATGATCAATGTTACGAGGAAAGTTCCTTTTACTGTGTCGACCTCGTTAAAAAATGAATCAGTGAGTACGAGGAAGGTTCCTTTTACTGTGTCGACCTTGTTAAAAAATGAATCAGTGAGTACGAGGAAAGTTCCTTTCACTGTGTCGACCTCGTTAAAAAATGAATCAGTGAGTTTGAGGATAGTTCTTTTCCTGTGTCAACCTCGTTAAAAAATGAATCAGTTGATCGAGGAAAGTTCCTTTTACTGTGTCGACCTCGTTAAAAAATGAATCAGTTGTTCGAGGAAAGTTCCTTGTCTTGTGTTAACCTCATTAAAAAATGAAACAAGGGTAGGTTAAGTAGGTAGATTGTAGAGAGTAGTCATGAGCATAGTTCCTTGTCTTCTGTCAAGCTCGTTAAAAAATGAATCAAGGATTTTAGAGCATAGTTCCTTGTCTTGTGTCAAGCTCGTTAAAAAATGAATCAAGGTTATTAGAGTAGAGTTCCTTGTTAGGTAGATTGTAGAGAGTAGTCATGAGCATAGTTCCTTATCTTGTGTCAAGCTCGTTTAAAAAATGAAACAAGAGTTTTGAGGATAGTTCTTTTCCTGTGTCAACCTCACTAAAAAATGAAACAACTCCCACGAGTCTTTCCAAGATTTTGAAAGTAAACCTTCATTTCATCCACCTGGTTGAATGCAATGAAGCTTGGGGGGCATGTACCTCCATTTGCGTCATTATGCTGGGGCCATGCGAACTCATAACAAGCATAGTTTTTCGTTTCAAGCTTGAGTAAACATGAAACCGAATCCGAGCATAGTTCTTTTCCTGTGTCAAGCTTGTTAAAAAATGAAACAAATCCTCCTCTAATTGAGTCGAGAGTTTGACTAGATCTCATAAATGTTAAGTTGTATATTTAGGTTAGTTATTTCATTTTTTTGCATAATTTTCTTACAGTTTTAGGTCGAGTCTTTCAAATGATCTCGTAACTCAACCTTCATTTCATCCAACTGGTTGAATGAAATGAAGCTGGGGGGCATGCGCTCTAGCAGTTACGCTTAGGGGGCATCAGGCACAGTTTTATCTCTGTTTCAAGCTTGTGTAAAAATGAAACTACTTTGAAGCATAGTTTTTCTCTGTTTCAAGCTTTTGTAAAAATGAAACCTATTTCGAGTCAATTTCAGTTATTTTCAAGACTCGTTAAACTCATGAAAATCCCGAGATTATTTTGCTATTTTTCATTCTCGTAAAACAAATGAAAATGCCGAGTTCTTTCCGTCTTTTCCTACTCGTAAATTAAATTGAAAGTTGGCCATATGAGTACATTTTTATTATTTTTTCGAACTCATTAAAACTTACGAAAAAATGAAAACCATGAGTACATTTTTATCATTTTTTCGAACTTGTTAAAACTTACAAAAAAGTGAAACCTTGGAGTTCTCTTTTAAGCCCTTTTCTGACTCCTAAAACATGAAAAGATTGCCGAGCATTTCTTTTACACTCGTTAAAACGGAATTAAAAGACGGTCCACTTATAGCCCTTTTCTGACCGTAAAAACAGGAAAAGGTTGCCGGATTTTTGTCGTTTCAAATTCGATACTGGAAATAAAACGACGTGTCCTTGATTGCTTTTTACTTTTCAGATCAGAGACACTAATCATGAAAGTACTCCTTGGTCGTAAAGATCAACCGGTTCTCTCAAGTATTATTTTATACTTTTTCGGGCTTGGGAGACACAAATTTACGAAAAAGTTCAACCCTGGAGTCTTCTTAAGTTTTTCAGACTCTCTAAAATTGAAAAACGCCGAGTTTCTCCTATACTGGACTCGTTAAAATTTCACAGTAAAGGACCTGTTCGATTACAAACAGGAACGGACCACTCCTTCTTAGGGTTCGAATCTAAACTAAGTTGGACTCATCCGAAGGATGAGCTTATAATCAAGCAAATGTTATCCTCCTCAAGCTTGTAAAAAATAAAGAGGTACTTGCCAGAAATGGTGGGGGAAAAGAGAGAAAAATGAGCCTATTTGTTATCCTTTGTCTCGAAAAAAACCTTATCACCACTCTTGAACACGACACTTTTCATTCACCTGGGTTGGGAAATCCTTTGCCTAATAGTTGATCAAGCCACATTGAAAGTCTTCAGCCGGCTTCCGGGTATTAACTTTGGGTCAATTGTCACCAAACCATCTGTAGTGTCGTTATGTGTTCAAGAGGAGTCTTGCAAATAAACCATTCATCTGCAAAATATCTGTCATCCATCTTGACCATCTCTGAGTCAGTCCTTGCAACTAAATTTCTTCAACTTGATCTATGATTTCGTGTTGTGGGCTTGCCTACGACGGATCGCTTTCTATCGACATCAGCACATTATCTAGAAAGATGATCTAGAAATCGTCAGTACCTTGAAATCTGCATGCATCAATGGCAGGTTTCTCGCCTTTGACGACAGTTTACATCATTGAATTTCGATCGAAGGATTCCGTGACATATTCGACATCAACACATTCATTCACATCTCACGGATTGTACTGGGTACTTTGAGAACCATTGACATCACTGGTGGTCTCTCTCACACTTGTTAACAGTTTACATCATTGACTGGTAATCAAGTGGTTTCTACCATGTTCGACTTCAACTCATTTATTCGCATGGATAGAATCGTACTATTTCGGGAAGCAGGAATGAAGACCCTGGATCTAGTTTCCACCATCCAGGCTGCGAGGAATTTTGTATTCATTATATTGTAGACTAATTATAAACAGATGGCTGCACCCATACTGTGTCTACATGAGTCTATGATTATGATGTACTGCGAAATCATTCCTATATCAGAGCAGTAGTTAGTTTGTTAGTTAAAGTTTTTGATCTGAGTATGGGAATGCCTAACTCAGCGATGATATGATCTCATATATGTATTTTGTGTTGAATATTTGTAGGTTCCAACTGGGCTCTCCACAAGATAATCCTTGAAACGATAAAGTGCTTCACCCTTCCTAGATGATATGAAACCCTAATCTACTACAGGCTTCGCACTTTAGGGGGAAATCTGTTACACTAAAATTTGTCACCATGACTATTTGCAGTCAGTATGGCTCCATCAATTGTCATACTGTCCTCCTTGGCAAGTCTTATACCTCTGCTCCTCATGTCAAACTCCAAGAAAGAGAGAAAGTCTTTAAAAAGTCAATATAACTCTGGTTACGCAGTTTCTCTTACCCTTACCTGCGTGTACGCACCTCAAGTTCATAATACCTGCATACTTGTACGCTCTGTCTGTAAAGGGGTGGGTGCGTACTCCTGTAAAGGTCAAAAGGCGCAAGTTTTACTTCAAAAAAGTTACTTGTGGTCGAATCTAGAGCATTCTAGAAGATTGTTTGACGTGGATTGAGCGCCTCCAGATGGTTCATGCATCCCAAAGAAGGAGGAACTTATCCCATCAAGAGGGGAGCTATCCCATTGAAAGAGGGGCTTATCCCATTGATGGTGGACCTGATTAACTTCCTCCAAAGCATTATAAATACAGGCATTGGGCCAAAGGGAGGGGAGGTTGAAAGTTGAACATTCCTAAGGGTAGATGCTGCTGGAATTAGGACTCCCTTATAGAGCTTGAGAGGAGAGATTCCCATCCTTTTTAGCTTCATTTGGAAGTGGGTGAGCTGATCAAAGTAAAGGAGAACTCTTGCTGGACCCTGGGAGGGACCTGCACAACACCAAGGCACAGGTTGTAATGGTTTCGTTTGTTTCCACTTAATACAATTAAGCTCATTTTTCTCAACAGGTTGTTATACATGATTTGTTTCATATACTTCTTGGTCTGTATGATGAATATGTTTTATTTTATGAGTTATTCAGGTGCTATGTAATCGTTTGCTTGTTAGTGAATGCAGGTTTCGAAGAGAAGGAGGAGCTCATCCGGATCGGCGAGGCTGGACTGCTACAAAGCGTTGGACTAAAGGTATGTTATAAAAACCTGATTACTTGTATTCTAAATGCATATTTAGGGAAAGATAGTGTTTAATTGTCTTGTTTGTCACTAGAAAGCCTTAGCTTCTAGGGAGGTCAGTTTTGTCCGCAAAATTGACTCTTTCCACATGACAAAAAACATTCACAATTCCTTCTGATGGAGGTTGAATAATGTAAAGGAAGATGGTTTCAACAGAGATATATTGATCATAGACAACAAAGCTTCTGAATAAAGCTGAAGACAATCAAGAGAAAACAAAAATCTGGCGGCAGAAACAGTCTTAGTCAATCATCGCACCTATAACACAGGGAAACAGGATGCATCTCACCTGCAACACATGGGAGGTGCGATGCATCGAGGTTGCCAAGAAGAGATAGTGTGATGGACTAAGGATGATATTGAGCTTGGTTTTCACTCACAGTTTGCAGCTAAGTTCAGGGGTTTAAGCTTAGCTAATGATAGTCATTAAACACAAAGTATAGGACCTGATCTAATGAGGTTATTTGAGCTACCACCAGCGCACTTAGGATGTTTGCAAGCTAGATGTTTAGTTCATAAACCAACTCAAAGATTGACTGAAGCAGCGTTGATCTACTTTGTAGTTGCATAAAAAAAGCAGTTCGAAGGCTAGCTGACTTGACTTCAGGCTCCGTCTGTGGTTATAAAGCAAACAACAGTAACAAAACAAAAAAACTACTCTTTCCACAGTGGAGTCACCATTTTTTTATCAGGAAGACTAGTTTCCATTTAGAGCTACTAGTCCCACTAATACGAGTAGCTATCTTAGAAACAAACAGACTAAAGTTACTTGTGTTTTTCTTTATGAGAGATAGATGAGAGAGAAGCAAAGAGCACCAACCTCAGTCTTTCACTAGTCTCCTTGCTTGTTTCCTCTCTCCTTTGATGAAGCTTTCGCCACTCCTTTCTCGTTTGTCCCACTTCAAAGAACACCTGTAGAGTTAAGGCAGCAAAATACCATCAAAGCATAGAGATCTATAACCATAAATAATGTAGGATCAGATGTACATTAACCATATAAATGCATATACAAATACAAGATTCAAAGATATACAAGCATATGGAGGAAAACTCAAATAGATTTATTGATAGAAGTAGTAGAAGAGAGGATTAAAACCAAGCTTTTTGATCCAGCATCATCCTCCCAGCATGAAAGCCCTCTTCACCTCATAAAAAGCAAGATCACCCAACAATGTCTTCAAAGAGAAACCAACAACACTTCCTTGCAAATTACCAAATTCCAGCCTCTGGATCTCTTGGATGAGGGATCCATATATAGATGTTTATAGGAGAGTGAGTCAACTTCTGGGATTTTGATTAGTGTCATTTCATTGATAGTTCTTGGTTCCACTTGGAGATTTCAGATGTCTTACTCATCCCTGGGCGAATTCAGAGAGGCAAGTGTCATATGAGCAGTTTCTAGAGGATTCTCTGGGTTTCCACCTAGCAAACTACTTCTGCCATTTGTCTACTCTCGCTCATCGCACCCTACAGAAGGGCTTTCCAGTATGCATCACACCCCCCGTGTGTAATAGGTGAGATGCATCGCACCCTATGCATGGAGCAGTCTATATGGTCCTATTTTGACTAGCTTTGAGTAGTTTTTCATGGAGAAATTCTGGGAGATGATGTAATCAGCTGACCTTGTTCCTTTAGGGTATGAAACAACACTTTTAGGGGTTTAGGAGCACTTGGTTTATGGACATATGTGATTGGGGTTGCAATGCCCAAATATGTCTATAACACCCAACTATGATGGAACAGTCCCCTCCACATCGGGTGTATATTCATGTCAGCTCGTTATAGGTGAATCGTGATGATTGGATGCAATGCCAATATAGGTGGCAGTGATGCAACAACTAGAATGATCGGATTACGGGTAGGTCAATGATGGTAAAGTAAAGCGGAATGATTGCAAGGAGGGTGAGTGCAGGTTATCGGACAATAGTACCCTTCCACAGTCAACATAATAATTCAACCAGACATATTTCAACATTTATTAAAAAAGATTAGATTTCAACCTTACACATCTTACACTTTAAATATTTGTTCCTAGATTAGTAATTAATGAAACAAAGCATTAATTAAAACATGGAGTGAGATAACATATCAACACATGTGTAGAAAAATACACGCCCATAAATCTTTGATAAACCATTTCAGGACTGTGTAAATTGCTTTTACAGTCAATTGTATTTCTGCATCAGACCTGCTTGTACTGTTGTGCTTGCATTGTGTTGTGCTTGCACCAGAGACTTTTACTAAACAAGAATCTGATAGGACATACTTCTATAGCTGGACTTTAAAAAATTTTCCTCATTATACAAGAAAAAATTATTTGCCATCCTTTGGTGCTTCTCGACATGCCTTCTGAATGACTGCATCAAATTCTGCAATCAACTTATGAGGGAATAAAGAAGTGGGAAAGGGGTAAAAATTTTAGAATGGGAAGGAATATTACAGCAGGGATTTCAGAAACAATATCACCAAGAGGGATAAATGAAATGGGATGTGGAAAAAAATCAAGGGAAAAGAGGGAGTCTATGAAATCAGGTAAGGGTAGTTTCTTGGAAGAAAATGAAGGTAATTCATGGGGAATTTAGAAAATAAATTTAGTGGGAAATTTTGAAATGGGAAATAGAATAAATAAAATATTTTAACCTTGAAATCTGCCTGCACTGGTGCAGGAAAAAAATAACTGCAGCGGGAAGTAAGCATTTACTTGGATAAAAATGTCCATGCTAGTTACCCCAAACTTGGGTAAGTGCTCGGTTTCGTGAACCTGCTTCTTCTTGGTGGCAGCCAACATATCTAAAAATCAAGTAATCATTCCCTTTTTATTAGAATTTTTATCTTCTTGCTAGCATGCTAGTTTTCAGTTTGATCCTTCTGCAATCATGTTAGTCAACTAATTTTCACAATTACACGAAATGTTTTTTCTTTTTATACTTTTTATTTTTGTCATTTTTTTCTTTTTATTTTTCTTTGATTATTTTTTGAATAAGGACAAGAAGGAATCAATTCTTCAACAGGTCAGTATTATCACTTACCAACTCCTTTTTAAATGGCTATTGGACTTGTTGCATAAAATCTCGTTTAGTAAGGGGTTGAAAATATACCTTCAATCTATGCCCATTTACCAAGAACACAAAATTCCGTCCATCAATAGTTTTGATTTCTACCACTCCATTTTTGAACACTTTGACCACCTCATAGGGTCCCATCCAGCATGTATGGAATTTTCCTTTAAAATGTTTGAATCTTGAATCGTAAAGGAGTACCCAATCACTTGGTTGGAACTACTTTTTATGAATGGACTTGTCATGCCACTTCTTGCGCTATTGTTGAACCAAGATGTTTTACTGAACAACATCCCTTTAGATTTCATCTAACTCGTTTAATTGTAGAAGGCACTATTGCTGTGCTTTAGAGAGATCTATACCCAGTTGGACTTCAGTCCTAAAAGTCTTGATCTAGAATTCTATCTGCAAGAGGACTTGTTTCCCATGCACCAGCTCATATGGCGTGTGTCCCGTATTGTTTCTCCAAGTGGCTTGATAGGCCCACAATGCTTCTGATAATTTTTCATCCCAATCCTTTATGTGCATGTTTACTATCTTTGTGAGGATGGACTCAATTACCTTGTTTGTGGACTCCACCTGACCATTGGCTTGCGGGTGATATGGTGTAGATCTCCTATGTCGTATTTTATATTGCTCCATCACACCCTGTACCAGATTAGAAATAAATTGCGATCCATTGTCAGAAACAATTTCTCTAGGCACACCAAATCTAGTAAAGAGTTCAGTAAAAATAAAATCAACAACAACTCTTTCAGTAGAAAAAGAAACAACTTTAGTTTCTACCCATTTTGTAACAAAATCTGTGAAAACCAAAATATGATTTTTATGTGATGATGAGGGATTTATTGGTCCTACGAAATAAATAGCCCATTTTTCAAAAGGCTTAATCATAACTTGAGGAAATAAAGGCATTTCATTGGTTTGATTAGGCTGGCCAATTCGCTGACAGCTATCACACCGCTTGACATATTGTTTGGCATCCTTGAACAAGGAAGGCCAAAAATAGCCAGCTCGTAACACTTTGTATGCAGTCCACTTATCAGCGAAGTGACCTCCACAAGGTTCATCATGGGCAGATTTTAAGATATCAAACACCTCTTCCTCTCTTACACATCTACGAATAATGAGATCTGCTCCGGTGTAAAAGAGGTCTCCTTGGATCCAGGAATATGCAACACTTTTCTGAATGATATTTCGTTTTTCACGAGTGGATAAGTGAGGTTGTAATTTTCCAGTGACTAAATAGTTAGCTATGTCAGCAAACCATGGAGATTTTGTTGACACAACAAAAAGATGTTCGTCAGGAAAATAATCATCAACAGGAATTGCTTCACCAAGATTTTTTAATCTTGAAATATAATCTTCTACTACATTGTATTTCCCTGGTCTATCAACAATAGTAATATTAAATTCCTCTAATAATAGCAACCACCTAGTTACCCTACCACTAGTTAATGGTTTATTCATCAAATATCTTATAGAAGAATGGTCAGTATGTACAAAAACTTCATACCCTGTAATACAATGTTTGAATTTATTAATAGAAAAAATTACAGCTAAAAACTATTTCTCAGTAGTAGTATAATTGAGTTCAGTGGGTTACAAGTTTTTGTTAATGAAATAAATAACATAAGATTGTTTGTCTTCTTCTTGTCCTAAAGCTGCACTAATAGCAGTATCTGAGGCATTAGAGGAAATATGGAATGGCAGGGACCTGTTTGGTCCTCTCAAAAATGGTGCCTAAACTAATTTTCCTTCAATGTCTCAAAGGATTTTTGGCAAGCTATAGACCAAGAAAACTTACTATCTTTAGCCAAAATTCAGAAAAGAGGGGTAGCTATCTTTGAGAAATTCTCAATGAATCTCCTATAGTAATCCACATGTCCTAGAAAACCTTTCACTTCCCTTTGAGTTTTGGGTATAGGAAGACTTGAAATGACTTCTATTTTTGTAGGGTCAACCTAGATACCTTTGTTAGAAATAAGATGGCCAAGAACTACTCCCGCCTTGCACATTAATCTGCATTTCTTGTCACTCAAGGCAAGATGGGCTTCTTGGCAGAGAAGAAGCACTTTTTCTAGATTCTTGAGGGCTTCCTGAAATGAATCACTAAACATAAAGAAATCATCCATATAGATTTCTATGCATTCAAGGTCAGCAAAAATAGCCAAGACTATCCTTTGAAAGGTAGTTGGGGCATTACATAGCCCAAATGGAAGCACTCGATAAGAAAATGTACCCCATGGACATGTAAAAGTGGTTTTGTCTTGATCCTCAGGTGTTATCTGTATCTGGTTATCTCTGATAAAGCCATCTAGAAAAGAAAAGTACTTATTACCAGCAAGGGTATTGAGTACCTGATTGATGAAAGGAAGTGTTGTGGAGGTAAATCCCAAAGAGACCAATGAGCTGTGTAATCTAGGCTCAAAGTAAGACGAAGCGAAATTCATGTGAAGACGAAGCAAGTCACCCAAATAACGCAATAAAACGATTTACAACCACTAAACGAGTGCAAGGGAGCAATCAGAAAGTTGACTGGACTAATAGAAGACCAAAACTCCTAAGGAAGGCTCGACACACAAAGCCACTAGATGCCCTAGGGCTAGAAATGTGGAATCGATAGAAAATGGCAAACATCCAAAGGGTAAAGGTAATCTATGCACAA
This sequence comes from Pinus tabuliformis, assembly GCA_031772625.1. Lineage (NCBI taxonomy): Eukaryota > Viridiplantae > Streptophyta > Pinopsida > Pinales > Pinaceae > Pinus > Pinus tabuliformis. Next base: position 1,430,786,909 of record CM062804.1, on the reverse strand, counting down.
TTCACTTGAAAAGTATGCAAATGTAATCTATGCACATTCTGAAAATGAGAATTCTAATTATGCAAGTGTGATCTATGCAAGAGAATTCTCAAACACAAGATGATTCTAATGTAATCCAAGAACCAATCAAGTGCAAATCAAGAAAATTGGGTGAGAGTTCCAAAGATCAAAAAATAAAAACACTCAAAGGGGGAAATTGTTTTGCAAAAACAAAAGCAAAAAGATGCAAAATTGTGAAAAGACTGGGACAAACCTCCAAGTGATGACCAAAGGAAATCAAATTAAGAATTTCTCAAAAAAGATACTCAAAACCAGTCAAACAAGACTCCAACACACTCAAGTAGTCGAAAAAGGGTACCCAGAACAAAAACCAAGCTCAGGAGGCTTAGAAACAAGCAAACTTCAAAAGTTCCCAGGCCTGGCATGACTGTCAGGCTGAAAATAGCGCCTTTCAGTGATTGGCACGGGTTGTCAATGTGTAACATGCGCCAACTGGCGCGACTGTAACGCTATAAAATAGCGCTAGCCAAAGTTTTCTATGGAAAAATAAAAACAAATGAGCCAAAGCTAAGTCAACAGTACCCAGGTACACCAAGGGGCAAGAAGCAATACAGGGACTCGACCCAGAAAGCTAATCAAGCAGGAGAAACCAAGAAAAACCAAGAAACAAGGCAAGTTCCAAGCCGTTCAGCTCGTAAACCAAACTGGAGATGGAATGAAGTGGCGTTGATCTACTTTGCTAATGCAGAGCAATAGCGTTTCGAAGGCTATCTGGCCGTACTTCAGGTTTCGTCTAAAGTTTACAAATCAAACAACAAGACAAAACAAACAACAAGGCAAAACGCCAACTCCCCAGCGGAGTCGACAAATTGTTGTGGAGGTAAATCCCCTCTGCGGACAGAGGCGATCCCTACTAGCCCAAATGCGGTCTAGCAACAATCAAACAACGCTAACACGCAGGTTCCTAATTGTAAATCAAAGATTGGTGATGAGGGCCCACCTGGATTCCAACGCTAATATTTGTAGAAGAATCGTCGCTCCCGTTCCTTTGCTCTGGTCAGTCACAATCCCCACGATCCTCGTGAACGGACACCTGCACATGCAAAGAAGGACACAAACACTTGCATAAAATCCAATAGATGCAACTATATATCTGTCAGAAAGGATATAACTCAACATCATCACAAAGACAATAAGAGTGGAACCATAATGATAGTCGTCTATTATTGATAAACAACAAAGAAGAATACAACCATAGTTCTGACGTCAAATCCTCCTTTGGCTGGGTGATTAGCAGCACATGCCTTGCAAAGCTTGTTGGGAATGGGGAACAAGCCTCTCCCTCCTTGGTTACTTGGACAAGAATCTCTTGGGAATGAAGAAGGCTTCTTGTAGCATGAGCTTAGCAATTCTCAGACTTTGGGACTTAGAATTTGGAACTTGGAGAATAACTTGTCAAAGGCAAAAGGACAAGCTTTTATAGATAGAGGAGAAGGAGTTAGGGTCATCCACAAGATTCATGGGATTGGCTTTATCACTAAGAAGCTTCCATGAGAGGTGGAGAACTACTTCCCTTCTATGGAGATTCGAAGCCCAACTGAACTAACTCAAGATGGAATCAGTTTATGAATAGGTTAGGAAGAACCTTCGTAAGTTTGTTTGTTAAAAACTTTACCCAACTGGGCTGGCGCGAGTGCGACTCTGAGACAGAGCACCAGCTGTCGCGCCCTCTTTGGAGGATTTCCCCCATTGGCGCGAGTGATACACAGTGGAACCACGCCAATGGAAAAAGGGCTATTTTTATGGGTATTTTGCAGAAGGTGTCTTCAGGGCATATGAAGTACATACTCAAGGGGATACAATGCAAGTGTTTTCAGGTTATGTCACTTCTCACAGGTCTCGAAATAAGTCCTCCAATGTGTGGGAGAAGGGGTAACAGGTACGGTGACAAATTACTGTGTAACAGGAAGGGGGAAGTAATCTTTGAGAATGACTTTATTCAATTCTCTGTAATCAATAAAAAAGTGCCATCTCCCATATTTATTTGGGACTAACACTAATTGAGAGACCCACTGGCTGTCAGAAATGGGGTAGATAAAATCAACATCTAAGAGTTTCTTCAATTCTTCCTTTACTATATCTCTTAGAGCCGGGTTCATTTGCCTTTGGGGTTGTCGGATAGGTCGGGCTCCATCCTGAATATAGATATGGTGTGTACAAGTTTCATTAGGGATGCCTTGCATATCTTCATAACCCCATGCAAAGGCATCAAGATGGTTCCGCAACAAATTCACAAGCTACTCTCGTTGAGAAGGATCCAAGTCTACAATGATATACAAGGATTTACCTGGACTAATCTGAACAAGAGTAGTGTCAGGCTCGAGAGCACACAAAGGTGTCGCTAGATATGGTGATGATGGAGGTAGAGAGTCATATCCTTCCTAAAAATCTAGACTGAAAATCTAACTCAATGATTCGAAATTGGGCATGGTGTCTAGATTGTTTAGGAAGTCTTAAATCTCACCCTCCTGTGAGGACTCAACATTCTGATGTATTAAGGAAACAGGCTGGGTCTCCTCATCACTACTGTAGTCTAACCATAAAGTGTCTCAGAGCTCCTGAATAGATCTAGCAGGTGGATATAAGGTGACTTTCTTTCCAGAATCTCCATGGGAAATATACATATCACCAGAACGACATCCAATATAAGCATCGGCCGTAGCAAGCCATGGTCGCCCCAAGATCAAGGGATGACCTCCCATAGGATACTTTGGCTAAAGCATAATGAAATCTGTGGGATATTCCCAAGAATCTAGGGAAACGACCACATCATCCAATACTCCTTCTAGGTTGATTTTAAATCTATCTGTCAATTCAAGCATAGTGGGAGTAGGACGAATATGGACCAATCCAATTTGATCCATGGTTTTCTTGGTCATAAAATTAATGGCTACCCCTAGGTCTATAAGTACATTGGAGATAAGGACATCACCTATATGAACAGAGACAACAGGGTTTCCGGGGTCAGTATATTTTTCCATGTGCATACATCCCGTCATCAACTCTGCTGCTCTACCAACAAATTGAATGGTTTGGGGTTCCAATCTTCTCCTTCCTGGAATCTTGAGACAGAGTTCCCTAATGATTTTTGTAGAAATGGGGATCTCTTTAATATCTTGGAGCAAAGGTACCCTTATGAAAAGGTTCCTAAGCTCAGAAGACAGGCTAGGCTCAGGAATGGGGTCTTTCTTCTCCACAACTAACCTCTCTGGAAAGGGAGGTCTGTTGGGAGAAGATGAAAGGGGCTCAGAATGTATAGGGATAGGCTGAATGGTGTCATCTTTTCTAGAATGGTCAGGAGTTTCCTCCTCTCCTTTCTCATCGATAATCACCATGGGCTACTTTTGATTTTTTTAAGTTACCACTTTCCCTGATCTCAATTGGAGATCATTAACTCCAACTGGCATAGTATAAAATTTGGATGAGGAAAGAGGGGTCATAGAATGGATCATTTGTACCACTTTGTTATTGGGGTTGGGTAAAGGTTGAGCAGGTAGTTGAGAAGGTCGAAATGGTGGAGGTAAATGTAATGGTGGCATAGGTTGACTCAGCTGAGGTAATGATGGTTGAGGTATTGGGTAAGGTGCATATGTAGGAGGATATGATTGCATAGGTGCATGATAGGAATTATGTGAATGATGTGAATGGTTTGTACCTCTCCATCCTTGTTGCCAAGATTGGGAGGGTTGTCCATATTGATATTGATTCCCATGTTGCCAATGTTGAGAGTGACTAGTGATAGGATAGGAATACGTGTTGGCATTTTGGCACAGGTGTGGCGCTATGGCACAGGTGTTGTCCTTGATGGCAACTCTCTTTGGTGACAGATCTCAGTTCAGGTGCTCAAAATGAAGGAAATATTGTATACGCAGGTACACCTTGCAGAAGACACGTATACACGCGGGTTATACGTTCCGAAGTCGCATATGCGTATACACGCACCTTTATGCACATAAAAGCGCGTACATGGTGGGAAACTTATTTTTGGTCCGTGGTTGTTAGTCCTTGGAATTTGAACCCATGGTTGTGGACCATTGTATCTCGTCAGAAGAGTTGACCCCAGGTTTTGGGCCCTTGGTATTGTTTATTATGGTTTTGGCCCGTGGTATTGTGCAAGGCCTATAACTATAAAAGAGGAAGAAGATCATGTGGAAAAGATCATCTAATTTATTGAATATCTAATATGGTGCTAGATCTGGAATAGGTGTGATCAGGTTATGGTGCAGATCTAGATCTGAATAAAGGAGGAACCTGAGCGCAAGAAGGATAAGGACTATTGATGGATCTAAATCTCAAGGCTTGAACAATTGGTATCTCTGTATGATTTTGATCTGTTATATGTGGCGCACTCTTGATCTATAAATCTGGGCTAACTAATGTCTGAATACTTAAAAGAATAAATTATCCTTTATAGATCTGTACACAGGTTCAGTGAATTGAAGGTGCGTATACACGCATTTTCTATGAATGAAATACGCGTATACGCAAGTTTGTTGTGATACAGAAGCGTATACTCGCAGGTTGATGAACAGTGAAGTAGCGTATATATCTTGATTTATGTTCTAGCTGCTTCTGTTTTATTGCTGCAGTGCTCTGGGTTCAGAATTGGTGTTTGATTACAGTTACTGTGTTCTGGGTTCAGTGGTCAGAGAAGTGCTTATTTGTTTCAACTTTTGATTGGTGAAAAGGAGTTTGGGTTAATGTAGAAATTCTTGATGTTTGATTGATGTTACTTGTGACTTCAGTTTGAAAATTTATGAAACGAGGTCCCTGAAAGCAAAGAGAAGGTTGCAGCCTTCTGCAGGTAGGAGCCTGCGTACTAGTATCTCAAGCTAGTACAAGAACTAAGGGGGTTGGAGCTCCCTTCCAGGAAAGCTGGAAAACGAGAGAGAGCTATAGCTCTCTACAGGTTACAGCCTGTGTACTGGTAAAGTCTGCTCCAGTACAAGACATTGTAAGAGAAGTTTCTAATTAAAAAGAAGATAGAGACAAATTGCAGCAGGGGGTTTTCACCCACATTGGGTTTCCTCCTTATATCTTGTGTTCTTGTGTGTGACTGTCTTCTGCTCTGTTTCACTGTTTCTGATACCGTTTATGTGCATCTGAATCACAGATTAATAACTGACATCTGAAAGATAATTCAAATTATAAGTCTGCTTGATATACGCGGGTTTCTTTATCTGTAGTTGCGTATATACGCGGTTTTTGTTAACTGAAGTAGCGTATATCTTCTGGAATTTAAAAAGGAAATATTTGGCTTGATAATACTGATTCACCCCCCCTCTCAGTATTATTTCCAACAATTGGGATAGGAGCCAGGTTCTTCTGAAACAACTTGATCGCTTGAAGGAAGATCATTCATCATGAGCAACTACGAGAGGGAAGCATCAATCAGGCCACCAATTTTTGATGGGACAAACTTCAATTATTGGAAGGTAAGAGTTACTGCCTATCTTCAATCTCTTGGTACATAAGTTTGGGATATCATAGATACAGGCTACACTTTTCCTTCAGCTACTCCTACAGATCCGGCCGAGAAGAAGAAATATGAAACAAATGCTAAAGCAGTCAATACTCTGCTGGGATGCTTATCTCAAGCAGTATTCGTGAAGGTTATGCAATTTAAATCCGCGAAAGAAATATGGGACAAGATTGTCTTGAGCTACGAAGGAGATGAACAGGTAAAGCGTGCTAAACTTCAAACCCTCAGGATTCAGTATGAGAATCTCAGAATGTATAATGATGAAAGTGTGGCTAACTATTTCCTTCGAGTAGACGAGATTGTTAATTGCATGAAAAACTTGGGTGAAGAAATAAAAGAGGCTATTGTGGTTGAAAAAGTTCTAAGATCATTGTCCCCCAAGTTTGAATCTAAAGTGTCTGCAATAGAATAAAAGGAAAATCTACGAACTCTTACTATGTCTCAGCTACACGGAATTCTAACTGCTTATGAAATGAGAAAAGGAGGTCCATCAGACAGGAGAGAAGCTGCTTTCAAGGCTTCAGGCAAAGGAGACTACTATGAAGCAAGTCACATGCCAGAAGAAGAAGAAGAATCAAATTTTGTCAGAAATATTCAACGGGGTACTGGAAGGTTCAGAGGTAAGTTACCTTTTAAATGTTTTGCTTGTGGAAGAGTAGGTCATTATGCTGCAAAATGTCCTCATAAGGATAAGATTGACAAAGGAAATGAACCTGCAAGATGGAACAAGAAACAGAATAAGAAAAGCTACTATACTCATGAAGACAGTGATGATCTATCAAATAGTGATGAAGATGAACGAGGTAATGACTATAAAATTTTAATGGCATTTGAAGATGATGATTACATGGATGCTATAGATGTGGATAGCTTTTATGAAGATATTTCTAGACTCAAGACATGTATAGAAGAAAAGAATGTGATCATTGATACTCTACAATTTCAAATTGATGAAAAAGAAAAATTTCTTGAAAAGTTAGAATGTGAAATTGTTGGCCTTAGAAAAGAAATTGAGAAAACAAAGGCTATTAATCTTAAGTTTGTCAAAGGATCTGAAACTCTGGATGAGATCATCAATATACAGCGTTCTCCACTAAACAAGACAGGTCTGGGGTATAACGGAGAAACATCTCAAGCATCCACCTCAAGGAATTATCTTGATGCAGCAAGAAGGAATGAGCAAAAGCACAATGGAGATCACCAGGTAAAGCAGGGATGAATTATATCAAGAAAAAACAAGGACTATCAGGTAAACTAGGGGCAATCCGTCTTAAGGAACAAAAGCTACAACCAGCCACAGGTAAAATCTTCTCAATTTGCTTCAAGAATGGATGAAAATAGAAATTACAATCATTTGGCCGGTAGATTTGATAATCGCAGAAGTTTCTTCAATGGAAATGTTTCTCTTGCCATAACTTTGGTCACAAAGCAGCTCAATGTGTTGCATATAAAACAATCATGACTAGAGAAGCTCAAAAACAAAGAAGTATGACCGGGATTACAAAAAGGACCTATAACAACTTTTCGGCTCTTGAAAATGAAGTTGAATGTTCTATTTGCAATAACTTTGGTCATGAAGATTCTGAATGCAGGAGCAGGTTTCAACAGACAAAGGAACAAGCCTCAAGCACTAGAACATGGAGAATAAAGGAACCACAAACAGAAAGATGTGGGATAGCATTTTATGCAGAGGGACAGGAAAATCTATGGTACATCGACAGTGGATGTTCTAAGCATATGACAGGTGATAAAGAAAAACTTGAATCATATTCTGCTTTAGAAAAGGGAAAGAAAGTTTCCTTTGGAAATGATACTCCTGCAGCTATAAAAGGAAAAGGCACTGCTCAGTTAAAGGAAAAGGTCAAAGCTGGAAATGTTTTGTATGTTGATGGATTGAAGCACAATCTTCTGAGTGTCAGCCAGATGTGTGATCAAGGAACCGAGGTAATATTTAGATCAAATGGATGTCGTGTTCGTGATCTTAATACAGGTGAAACAGTAATCAAAGGTAGAAGAACTCCAAATAATCTATACATATTTGAAGAAGGACATCAACAATGCTATTTAAGCAAGGATGATGAACACTGGTTATGGCACCGGAGGTTGGGGCATCTTAGCTTTTCACAAATAAGGAAAGCATGCAAATATCAGGCAGTTCGTGGTCTTCCAGATATCAAAATTCCAGACAACACCATATGCAAATCATGTCAATTTGGAAAGCAAACCAGAACTAACTTCCCAGAGAAGGAAGGATCAGCTAGCATGCCTCTTGAGCTAGTCCATATAGATGTATGTGGTCCATTTAGGAAAAGGACACCTCGAGGAGAAGAATACTTGATATTATTCATTGACGATTTCTCCAGGTTTGTTTGGTTAGGACTTATGAAGCACAAAGATGAAGCATTCGAAAAATTCAAATCCTTCAAAGCCTTGGTTGAAAATGAATCAGGTTACAAAATTAAGTGCCTCAGGTCCGACAGAGGTGGGGAGTTTACCTCAAATGAATTTTTCGATTTCTGTGAAGATAACAAATTGAAAATAACAAATTGCTAATACTTGTTGTGTATGTAGATGATATTATCTTTGGGAGCAATGAAGAAGCTATGAGTCAAAGCTTTGCCTTGGTGATGCAGAAAGAATTCGAAATGTCATTACTTGGAGAATTGACATATTTTCTTGGATTGTAAATCCAACAAAATGAAGGCGGTATTTTCTTGTCTCAAACCAAGTACCTCAAGCAGATCTTGAAGAATTATGGCATGGAAGATTCGAAACCAGTATGTACCCCCATGGTTACAGGATGCAACCTTAGTGCAAATGATGAATCAGCAGCAGTGCATCAACCAACCTATAGATCCATGATTGGGAGTTTGCTTTATTTGACAGGTACTCGACCAGATATTATGCATGCAGTGGGAATAGTTGGAAGGTTTTAGGCAAATCCAAAAGAAACTCATCTTCAGGCAGTGAAGAGAATCTTCAAGTACCTTCAGGGAACTCAAAACTATGGCTTATGGTATCCTAGAGAGGCAGATCTCACTCTTCATGCTTACACAGATGCAGATTGGGCCGGAAGCGTGGATGACAGGAAGAGCACAAGTGGCGGTGCATTCTTTATGGGTTCCAGATTAGTATCTTGGTTTAGCAAGAAACAGAGTTCGATTGCTTTATCTACAGCTGAAGCAGAATATGTGGCTGCTGCATCTTGTTGCACACAACTCCTTTGGATGATGCAAACCTTGCAGGATTTTCAAATCACTTGTACTCCACCTGTCTCTATCTTATGTGATAATACAAGTGCAATAAGAATTTCAAAGAACCCAGTCATGCATTCAAAGACCAAACACATATCGATCAAGTATCACTTTCTCCGGGAACAAGTGTTGGAACAAAAGGTCAAATTGGAGTATGTTCCTTCTAAGGAACAAGTTGTTGATATTCTCACCAAACCACTGCCCAGGGAAACTTTTGAATATCTCAGACAGAAGCTGGGAGTAGTTGATGCTTCATCCTGCTGTTGAAGCTTGTCTGTTTCAAAGAAAAGTTTGTGTACGCGTGTTGGTTGAGGGGAATCCGCGTACATACGCCGATTTATGCAGGTGCAGTCGCGTATATGGAGTTCTGGAGAAAATCAGCAAGGGCAGACTCTGTTTGGAGAGAGTCTGAGATGAGTCTGTCAGATACCATCAGGCACAGGTTCAGGGGGAGCAGTTAATCTTCTAATAATGCATTGTTGGCATTACCTTAGAAGTTCTTGGTTCTAGTACTCAAGCTGTTTTGGTTCAGGTGGATCAGCTGCAGAAAGGAGATCAGAAGGAGAACATGATTGCTGATATCTACCGTGATTGTCAGCGCTGCTGATTATTGTTAATGGTGATTTGCATAGTCCTGATATTTCATCTCTATGTCATGTATATCTTTTTCTTATCAAGGTCATGTAACGGCCTATTTTGGTTTCCCCACTATGCCTGGGATGATTGATGTGATAGGTTGTCATATGTAAATTTCTGATGTATCCCCACTTGGTTGGGTGGATGATCCCCACTTGGTTGGGTGATGGTTGTATGTATTGAGTCTTTCGGTAGGAAGGTCTTTTATGATGTATAAGTCATGGTTCTTCTTGAAGAACATCTTTTTGCAGATCTTGCCTACAGTCAGGGGGAGCATGTTCAGCACAGCAGAGCAGAGATATCAGCATGTACTCAGGGGGAGCACAGCCCTTTGCCCTTGATGACAAAGGGGGAGAATGACTTTGAGGATCTTGGGGTTGCCATCAAGTCCAAAGGGGGAGATTGTTGGCATTTTGGCACAGGTGTGGCACTATGGCATAGGTGTTGTCCTTGATGGCAACTCTCTTTGGTGACAGATCTCAGTTCAGGTGCTCAGAATGAAGGAAATCTTGTATACGCAGGTACACCTTGCAGAAGACACGTATACATGCGGGTTATACGTTCCGAAGTCGCGTATGCGTATACACGCACCTTTATGCACATAAAAGCACGTACATGGTGGGAAACTTATTTTTGGTCAGTGGTTGTTAGTCCTTGGAATTTGAACCCATGGTTGTGGACCATTGTATCTCGTCAGAAGAGTTGACCCCACGTTTTGGGCCCTTGGTATTGTTTATTATGGTTTTGGCCCATGGTATTGTACAAGGCCTATAACTATAAAAGAGGAAGGAGATCATGTGGCAAGGTATCATCTGATTTATTGAATATCTGATATGGTGCTAGATCTGGAATAGGTGTGATCAGGTTATGGTGCAGATCTAGATCTGAATAAAGGAGGAACCTGAGCACAAGAAGGATAAGGACTATTGATGGATCTAAATCTCAAGGCTTGAACAATTGGTATCTCTGTATGATTTTGATCTGTTATATGTGGCGCACTCTTGATCTATAAATCTGGGCTAACTAATGTCTGAATACTTAAAAGAATAAATTATCCTTTATAGATCTGTACGCAGGTTCAGTGAATTGAAGGTGCGTATACACGCGTTTTCTGTGAATGAAATACGCGTATACGCAGGTTTGTTGTGATACAGAAGCGTATACTCGCAGGTTGATGAACAGTGAAGTAGCGTATATATCTTGATTTATGTTCTAGCTGCTTCTGTTTTATTGCTGCAATGCTCTGGGTTCAGAATTGGTGTTTGATTACAGTTACTGTGTTCTGGGTTCAGTGGTCAGAGAAGTTCTTATTTGTTTCAACTTTTGATTGGTGAAAAGGAGTTTGGGTTAATGCAGAAATTCTTGATGTTTGATTGATGTTACTTGTGACTTCAGTCTGAAAATTTATGAAACGAGGTCCCTGAAAGCAAAGAGAAGGTTGCAGCCTTCTGCAGGTAGGAGCCTGCGTACTAGTATCTCAAGCTAGTACAAGAACTAAAGGGGTTGGAGCTCCCTTCCAGGAAAGCTGGAAAACGAGTGAGAGCTATAGCTCTCTGCAGGTTACAACCTGCGTACTGGTAAAGTCTGCTCCAGTACAAGACATTGTAAGAGAAGTTTCTAATTAGAAAGAAGATAGAGACGAATTTCAGCAGGGGGTTTTCACCCACATTGGGTTTCCTCCTTATATCTTGTGTTCTTGTGTGTGACTGTCTTCTGCTCTGTTTCACTATTTCTGATATTGTTTATGTGCATCTGAATCACAGATTAATAATTGACATCTGAAAGATAATTCAAATTATAAGTCTGCTTGATATACGCGGGTTTCTTTATCTGTAGTTGCGTATATACGCGGTTTTTATTAACTAAAGTAGCGGATATCTTCTGGAATTTAAAAAGGAAATATTTGGCTTGATAATACTGATTCACCCCCCCTCTCAGTATTATTTCCAACAATTGGTATCGGAGCCAGGTTCTTCTGAAACAGCTTGATCGCTTGAAGGAAGATCATTCATCATGAGCAACTACGAGAGGGAAGCATCAATCAGGCCACCAATTTTTGATGGGACAAACTTCAATTATTGGAAGGTAAGAGTTACTGCCTATCTTCAATCTCCTTGTACAGAAGTTTGGGATATCATAGATACAGGCTACACTTTTCCTTCAGCTACTCCTACAAATCCGGCCGAGAAGAAGAAATATGGAACAAATGCTAAAGCAGTCAATACTCTGCTGGGATGCTTATCTCAAATAGTATTCGTGAAGGTTATGCAATATAAATCCGCAAAAGAAATATGGGACAAGATTGTCTTGAGCTACGAAGGAGATGAACAGGTAAAGCGTGCTAAACTTCAAACCCTCAGGATTCAGTATGAGAATCTCAGAATGTATAATGATGAAAGTGTGGCTAACTATTTCCTTCGAGTAGACGAGATTGTTAATTGCATGAAAAACTTGGGTGAAGAAATAAAAGAGGCTATTGTGGTTGAAAAAGTTCTAAGATCATTGTCCCCCAAGTTTGAATCTAAAGTGTCTGTAATAGAAGAAAAGGAAAATCTATGAACTCTTACTATGTCTCAGCTACACGGAATTCTAACTACTTATGAAATGAGAAAAGGAGGTCCATCAGACAGGAGAGAAGCTGCTTTCAAGGCTTCAGGCAAAGGAGACTACTATGAAGCAAGTCACATGCCAGAAGAAGAAGAAGAATCAAACTTTGTCAGAAATCTTCAACGGGGTACTGGAAGGTTCGGAGGTAAGTTACCTTTTAAATGTTTTGCTTGTGGAAGAGTAGGTCATTATGCTGCAAAATGTCCTCATAAGGATAACATTGACAAAGGAAAGGAACCTGCAAGATGGAACAAGAAACAGAATAAGAAAAGCTACTATACTCATGAAGACAGTGATGGTCTATCAAATAGTGATGAAGATGAACGAGGTAATGACTATAAACTTTTAATGGCATTTGAAGATGATGATTACATGGATGCTATAGATGTGGATAGCTTTTATGAAGATATTTCTTGACTCAAGACATGTATAGAAGAAAAGAATGTGATCATTGATTCTCTACAATTTCAAATTGATGAAAAAGAAAATTTTCTTGAAAAGTTAGAATGTGAAATTGTTGGCCTTAGAAAAGAAATTGAGAAAACAAAGGCTATTAATATTAAGTTTGTCAAAGGATCTAAAACTCTGGATGAGATCATCAATATACAGCGTTCTCCACTAAACAAGACAGGTCTGGGGTATAATGGAGAAACATCTCAAGCATCCACCTCAAGGAATTATCTTGATGCAGCAAAAAGGAATGAGCAAAAGCACAATGGAGATCACCAGGTAAAGCAGGGACGAATTATATCAAGAACAAACAAGGACTATCAGGTAAACCAGGGGCAATCCATCTTAAGGAACAAAAGCTACAACCAGCCACAGGTAAAATATTCTCAATTTGCTTCAAGAATGGATGACAATAGAAATTACAATCATTTGGCCGGTAGATTTGATAATCGCAGAAGTTTCTTCAATGGACAATGTTTCTCTTGCCATAACTTTGGTCACAAAGCAGCTCAATGTGTTGCATATAAAACAATCATGACTAGAGAAGCTCAAAAACAAAGAAGTATGACCGGGATTACAAAAAGGACCTATAACAACTTTTCGGCTCTTGAAAATGAAGTTGAATGTTCTATTTGCAATAACTTTGGTCATGAAGATTCTGAATGCAGGAGGAGGTTTCAGCAGACAAAGGAACAAGCCTCAAGCACCAGAACATGGAGAATAAAGGAACCACAAACAGAAAGATGTGGGATAGCATTTTATGTAGAGGGACAGGAAAATCTATGGTACATCGACAGTGGATGTTCTAAGCATATGACAGGTGATAAAGAAAAACTTGAATCATATTCTGCTTTAGAAAAGGGAAAGAAAGTTTCCTTTGGAAATGATACTCCTGCAGCTATAAAAGGAAAAGGCACTGCTCAGTTAAAGGAAAAGGTCAAAGCTGGAAATGTTTTGTATGTTGATGGATTGAAGCACAATCTTCTGAGTGTCAGCCAGATGTGTGATCAAGGAACCGAGGTAATATTTAGATCAAATGGATGTTGTGTTCGTGATCTTAATACAGGTGAAACAGTAATCAAAGGTAGAAGAACTCCAAATAATCTATACATATTTGAAGAAGGACAACAACAATGCTATTTGAGCAAGGATGATGAACACTGGTTATGGCACCGGAGGTTGGGGCATCTTAGCTTTTCACAAATAAGGAAAGCATGCAAATATTAGGCAGTTCGTGGTCTTCCAGATATCAAAATTCCAGACAACACCATATGCAAATCATGTCAATTTGGAAAGCAAACCAGAACTAACTTCCCAGAGAAGGAAGGATCAGCTAGCATGCCTCTTGAGCTAGTCCATATAGATGTATGTGGTCCATTTAGGAAAAGGACACCTCGAGGAGAAGAATACTTGATATTATTCATTGACGATTTCTCCAGGTTTGTTTGGTTAGGACTTATGAAGCACAAAGACGAAGCATTCGAAAAATTCAAATCCTTCAAAGCCTTGGTTGAAAATGAATCAGGTTACAAAATTAAGTGCCTCAGGTCCGACAGAGGTGGGGAGTTTACCTCAAATGAATTTTTCGATTTCTGTGAAGAACATGGAATAAGAAGGGAATTCTCTACAGCTAGGACTCCTCAGCAAAATGGAGTGGTGGAAAGAATGAACAGAACAGTCCAACAAATGGCTCGTGCTATGCTTGATGAGTCTGGAACTCCCGCAACTTTCTGGGGTGAAGCTGCATATGCTGCAGTTGTTATTCTTAACAAAACAAATGTCCGAGTGAACAGCACTCAAACTCCTCATGAGCTCTGTTATGGTGAGACTCCTTCGGTAAAGCATTTCAAAAATTTTGGGAGCAAATGCTATATTAAGAATACTGATGAGCAGCTTGGCAAACTTGAACTTAGAGCAGATGAAGGCATTCTTCTTGGTTATTCTCCTTTCAGCAAAGCATATAAGTGTTACAATAAAAGACTTGGAAGAATTGTTGATAGTATCGATGTAGTGGTTGATGAAAAAGGATACATCCCCAGGCAGGTAAATCATGAAAATATCGATGGGGATGAAGACGACTCTCCAAATCAGGCAGATGATGAAGAAGAACCCCAAGAGGCACCAGAGGAACAGATAAGGATAGAAGAGAAGACTCCATCTAGATATGTTCAAAAGAATCATCCAGAATCTCAAATTTTGGGGCAGAAAGAGGCAGGTATACAAACAAGAAGAACAATAGCAGAAGCTTCAAGCTATTTGGCATTTCTCTCTTCCACTGAGACGCAAAATGTAAAAGAAGCATGCAAAGATGAGTGTTGGGTTAAGGCAATGGATGAAGAGATTGAGCAGATCGAAAAGAACAACACTTGGGAGTTGGTTCCTAGACCAAAATACAAGAATGTCATAGGAACAAAATGGATTTTCAAGAACAAGTTGAATGAAAATGGGGAAGTTATTAGAAACAAGGCCAGACTTGTTTGCAAAGGGTATGCTCAACAGGAAGGAATAGATTTTGAAGAAACTTTTGCTCCTGTTGCTAGACTTGAGGCCATCAGAATGTTCCTAGCCCTCTCTAGCTTTCAAAAATTCAAAGTATTTCAAATGGACGTGAAGTCAGCCTTTTTGAATGGAGACTTAGAAGAAGAAGTGTACATTGAGCAACCAGATGGATTTATCCTTGGAAATGATCCAAATCTTGTATGCAGACTTAAAAAGGCTCTCTATGGGCTTAAACAAGCTCCAAGGGCTTGGTACTATCGGTTGGACAATTACCTTCATCAACAAGGCTTTTCAAAAGGATCAGCAGATAGCAATCTATATAAAAAAATTGAAAATAACAAATTGCTAATACTTGTTGTGTATGTAGATGATATTATCTTTGGGAGCAATGAAGAAGCTATGAGTCAAAGCTTTGCCTTGGTGATGCAGAAAGAATTCCAAATGTCATTACTTGGAGAATTGACATATTTTCTTGGATTGCAAATCCAACAAAATGAAGGCGGTATTTTCTTGTCTCAAACCAAGTACCTCAAGAAGATCTTGAAGAAGTATGGCATGGAAGATTCGAAACCAGTATGTACCCGCATGGTTATAGGATGCAGCCTTAGTGCAAATGATGAATCAACAGCAGTGCATCAACCAACCTATAGATCCATGATTGGGAGTTTGCTTTATTTGACAGGTATCCGACCAGATATTATGCATGCAGTGGGAATAGTTGGAAGGTTTCAAGCAAATCCAAAAGAAACTCATCTTCAGGCAGTGAAGAGAATCTTCAAGTACCTTTAGGGAACTCAAAACTATGGCTTATGATATCCTAGAGAGGCAGATCTCACTCTTCATGCTTACACAGATGCAGATTGGGCCGGAAGCGTGGATGACAGGAAGAGCACAAGTGGCGGTGCATTCTTTATGGGTTCCAGATTAGTATCTTGGTTTAGCAAGAAACAGAGTTCGATTGCTTTATCTACAGCTGAAGCGGAATATGTGGCTGCTGCATCTTGTTGCACACAACTCCTTTGGATGATGCAAACCTTGCAGGATTTTCAAATCACTTGTACTCCACCTGTCTCTATCTTATGTGATAATACAAGTGCAATAAGCATTTCAAAGAACCCAGTCATGCATTCAAAGACCAAACACATACCGATCAAGTATCACTTTCTCCGGGAACAAGTGTTGGAACAAAAGGTCAAATTGGAGTATGTTCCTTCTAAGGAACAAGTTGCTGATATTCTCACCAAACCACTGCCCAGGGAAACTTTTGAATATCTCAGACAGAAGCTGGGAGTAGTTGATGCTTCATCCTGCTGTTGAAGCTTGTCTGTTTCAAAGAAAAGTTTGTGTACGCGTGTTGGTTGAGGGGAATCCGCGTACATACGCCGATTTATGCAGGTGCAGTCGCGTATATGGAGTTCTGGGGAAAATCAGCAAGGGCAGACTCTGTTTGGAGAGACTCTGAGATGAGTCTGTCAGATACCATCAGGCACAGGTTCAGGGGGAGGAGTTAATCTTCTAATAATGCATTGTTGGCATTACCTTAGAAGTTCTTGGTTCTAGTACTCAAGCTGTTTTGGTTTAGGTGGATCAGCTGCAGAAAGGAGACCAGAAGGAGAACATGATTGCTGATATCTACCGTGATTGTCAGCGCTGCTGATTATTGTTAATGGTGATTTGCATAGTCCTCATATTTCATCTCTATGTCATGTATATCTTTTTCTTATCAAGGTCATGTAACGGCCTATTTTGGTTTCCCCACTATGCCTGGGATGATTGATGAGATAGGTTGTCATATGTAAATTTCTGATGTATCCCCACTTGGTTGGGTGGATGATCCCCACTTGATTGGGTGATGGTTGTATGTATTGAGTCTTTCGGTAGGAAGGTATTTTATGATGTATAAGTCATGGTTCTTCTTGAAGAACATCTTTTTGTAGATATTGCCTACAGTCAGGGGGAGCATGTTCAGCACAGCAGAGCAGAGATATCAACATGTAATCAGGGGGAGCACAGCCCTTTGCCCTTGATGACAAAGGGGGAGAATGACTTTGAGGATCTTGGGGTTGCCATCAAGTCCAAAGGGGGAGATTGTTGGCATTTTTGCACAGGTGTGGCGCTATGGCACATGTGTTGTCCTTGATGGCAACTCTCTTTGGTGACAGATCTCAGTTCAGGTGCTCAGAATGAAGGAAATCTTGTATACGCAGGTACACCTTGCAGAAGACATGTATACACGCGGGTTATATGTTCCGAAGTCGCGTATGCGTATACACGCACCTTTATGCACATAAAAGCGCGTACATGGTGGGAAACTTATTTTTGGTTCGTGGTTGTTAGTCCTTGGAATTTGAACCCATGGTTGTGGACCATTGTATCTCGTCAGAAGAGTTGACCCCAGGTTTTGGGCCCTTGGTATTGTTTATTATGGTTTTGGCCCGTGGTATTGTGCAAGGCCTATAACTATAAAAGAGGAAGGAGATCATGTGGCAAGGTATCATCTGATTTATTGAATATCTGATATGGTTCTAGATCTGGAATAGGTGTTATCAGGTTATGGTGCAGATCTAGATCTGAATAAAGGAGGAACCTGAGCGTAAGAAGGATAAGGACTATTGATGGATCTAAATCTCAAGGCTTGAACAATCGGTATCTCTGTATGATTTTGATCTATTATATGTGGCGCACTCTTGATCTATAAATCTGGGCTAACTAATGTCTGAATACTTAAAAGAATAAATTATCCTTTATAGATCTGTACGCAGGTTCAGTGAATTGAAGGTGCATATACACGCGTTTTCTGTGAATGAAATACGCGTATATGCAGGTTTGTTGTGATACAGAAGCGTATACTCGCAGGTTGATGAACAGTGAAGTAGCGTATATATCTTGATTTATGTTCTAGCTGCTTCTATTTTATTGCTGCAGTGCTCTGGGTTCAGAATTGGTGTTTGATTACAGTTACTGTGTTCTGGGTTCAGTGGTCAGAGAAGTGCTTATTTGTTTCAACTTTTGATTGGTGAAAAGGAGTTTGGGTTAATGCAGAAATTCTTGATGTTTGATTGATGTTACTTGTGACTTCAGTCTGAAAATTTATGAAACGAGGTCCCTGAAAGCAAAGAGAAGGTTGCAGCCTTCTGCAGGTAGGAGCCTGCGTACTAGTATCTCAAGCTAGTACAAGAACTAAGGGGGTTGGAGCTCCCTTCCAGGAAAGCTGGAAAACGAGAGAGAGATATAGCTCTCTGCAGGTTACAGCCTGCGTACTGGTAAAGTCTGCTCCAGTACAAGACATTGTAAGAGAAGTTTCTAATTAAAAAGAAGATAGAGACGAATTGCAGCAGGGGGTTTTCACCCACATTGGGTTTCCTCCTTATATCTTGTGTTCTTGTGTGTGACTGTCTTCTGCTCTGTTTCACTGTTTCTGATACTGTTTATGTGCATCTGAATCACAGATTAATAACTGACATCTGAAAGATAATTCAAATTATAAGTCTGCTTGATATACGCGGGTTTCTTTATCTGTAGTTGCGTATATATGTGGTTTTTATTAACTGAAGTAGCATATATCTTCTGGAATTTAAAAAGGAAATATTTGGCTTGATAATATTGATTCATCCCCCCCCTCTCAGTATTATTTCCAACAATACGAGTGTGCATTATAACAAAAAAAATGTGGTGGAGGTTCAATAACCATACCTGCACTTACCTGAGGCCAATTCCTTTGTGCTCCCATAGCATGCAATGATTCAACTTCAAGTTGTCCCCCTTCGAGTATAAATTTCAACCCAAGTATGGAGGGACATTTTTCTGTAGCATGGTTACCTTCACAAATTGCACATTTATTAGTTTCTTTAATATCTAGAGGACATTCTCTTAAAGGATGCTTTCTTCTACATTTAGGACAAAAAATAGATAATATGTCTTGCTCTTCTACAAGTTTTTGCTGAAACTTGAAAGAGTCTATCTATTTACTAACAATATTCATTATTTCAATTTTCATATTATCCATTTTGTTTTCTAGTCCGATAATCATAGCATCAATAGATTCAGTTTTCTTGTTTTTATTTTGAATTCATTTACAGGATCTATATTGGTTCCTCAATAATTTCTTGCACAAGTCACATATTTGATCAAAAGGTTTTTGAGAAATATCCCCTTGTCCCAACAGATTTAAATTATTCTTAGCATCATCAGTAAGCCCATGTAAGAATAAGGTTCTAATAGTACTTAGATCAAATTTGTGCTTTGACCTTTGGAGGATGTACAGGAATCTCTACAAGTAGTCCTCTAGTATCTCATCATCATTTTTCACAATAGTAAAGATTTCATCTTGAATATCCATAGTTTTACAATATTCCTGATATTTTGATAAAAACACTCTCTTCATTTTCTCCCAAGAATTTATAGTGTTTCTTCTTAGTCCCATGAACCAGTGGAGTGCTGTGTCCTTGAGAGTTGCAGGAAATAAATTTAAATTTTGGGCATCAAATGAGTAATCATAACTTCTACACAAAATATCAAACCCAAATAGGAAAGATTTTGGATCTTCATGTACCTTACCATAGAAATGAGGAAGAGCTGATGGTGGAATATTTTTCATTTGCACTTGTATGTTAGGATTCACAATCGGGAATCCAAAAGTAGATTGTTCCTCATTTACCTGATTTTCACCACTTCCTTCTGCATGGTCTTCCATATCTGCCATTGTTGTTCTTCCACACGAACGTTCTTAACAGGCTGAGAAGGCTGACTATGGATTCCAATAGTCTCCTTCTTCCCCTTTATGGGTTGTGTCACACTTGAACTGCTGCTACCAGAGCCTAGGTGGACTGTTCCTGTGTGATGAGTTTGAGTTTGTTTGGACTTTCTGCCTGCAAAAGAAGGCCCAATATGAGTTTTGGTTTCATATTTTTTAGTGTTTCTTTGGCCCCTAGTGGGCTTCGGACCCCTACCTCTTTTAGGCATTCATTTCAAAAAATGACAAAACGAAATTCAAATAAAAGCTGCAAGTTAAAAAAATAAATTGGCACCTATAAATTCCTTCAAACAATAGAAGCACACTGTAGAAAAAGATAATAGTAGACTTACCCATATGGAAAATTCTTACCAATTCACATCGCCTCCCCGGCAACGGCGCCAAAATGTTGGGTGCAGGAATTGCACTTGAGCAAACTCATAAACACTTAATTGTCAACTCGAGGGTTTCGTAAACTTAGAGACGAAGCACAAGCAATGCCAGAAATGTTATGAAATTTTCCTATTTCTAATCCTACTTCTTAAAGGAAATTCTTTGTAGAATCAAATAAAAACAATTGGAAAGGAAATTAACACCAAGGCAACTCTAGTGCTAGAATGTAAAAGACAATTTGCAAGTAAATCAAGTAAAGAAATCCCACACGACAAAAACAATCTTAAATGCTGGAATGAAATGCTATGTTCATCTTCAGATGGATGGTAAATAGTCTAACAAGTGGGCCCTTGCAAAATCCTTCCTTCCTTCTGATCTTCCTCTCACAGAAACAACCTGTCCTTGCACTGTTGCAATCTGCTTGCACTAGTGCAGGTACAATATTCCTGTGTAAGAGTATATTTGACCTTCCTTACTAAAGACTTATGTCTGAGTGAAGGTGATTTAAGCTTCAGGGCTTAGAGCACTCTGTTTCTATGTCAAGAAACTTGCTCTTGCACCGAAACAGAGTTCCCTTTACTCAGTTCCCAAATTACTTTCGAAAGCTGAAAGATGTGCTGGAAAAGAATTGCAACTGTAAATGAAATTTTGAAGTAAACTATCTGTGAAAAAGGAAATGCTTCAACTCATTAAACTTTGCAGAGGAAATAAACTTCATGAAATAAAAGCACTTTAAAAGAATCAAACAATAGCCTAAGTACTTTGCATGTGTTAATCAATGTTGGTACTTTACACACAATGATGATATTCTTTGCAAGTATAATGTGGTAATTCGATATAACTGCTTCCAGATCTTTTAGAGATGAACTTTTAATACCAAAAACAGTTACTCAATTAATGATTCATTCTCTTGTGAAATAACTAAAATTAAAATGTAGGTAAGTGATTAAATGTTTGCTGCAATGAATGACTAAACCAAAGTGCAGGTAAAAACTTGCACTAGTGCCGGAAGGAGTTCCTTGCACAATCCGTTTGAAAATGAATTAAAACAGAGAACAAGGGTAAAGGAAATGTGAGAAAGATATTTCATAAGAAAAACAAACACAAATACTCTTCAAACCATGGATCCGTTTCACACATAGGCTATAGAAGATATTTTAATTCAGAACTTAAAAATTAGCTATTAAACTATTACATCACACAACTGCAAAAAAAATAACCACACTGTCTTTCTGAATAATGAAAATGAGAGGGGTAAACGGGATGGGTTGGCTGGGCCCTAGCCAACTAGCTCATTCCCCTTCTAAGGAATGAAAGAGATCAACACTTCAAAGATACATTAAAGACGAATTTAAACGTTGCGCATGCAAATCATAACGGTTCCTTGTATTACTCAATTTTGCAAATTACATTACAGAGCAGTCTAGCCCTAGAGTGAGGCGATAACCAAATTACATAAACCAAAATGATAGTCGATGGTTCACTAGCTTCGTATCTATGTTCTACATCATATATATCCTTTCGGCTCTAGGCTGTTTACACTAATTATAGTTAATTCTCGTTTAGGCCTCTTGGCCGAACAGACTTAGAAAACCAAAATCACAACTTTGGCCAGTGGTTATAACTTTTCTTGGCCGTAACCTGACTTTGGAGAAAAATTCCTGAATGCGCACCACCTATTATCTTGCTTCAGTTCATTAGCAGTTAGACTCGGAGTCGAAGATCGAGATCCATCCTCGTGGAAGATAGCTTCTCGAAAATCTCAGACAATGGCGATGCAGGAATCTTCCTGCACTAGTCAACTCATTCATCATTAACTCTAAGTTCCATGATTACTCTAGGAAATTAATATGCTACAAGAAATATGTAAATAGGCATGAAATCTATATAAAAAGGTTAATAAAGTTCTGTAATAAATCTTAATATAAAATATGAGCATGTGCAGGAAAAGGGTAACCATCTTGTACTAGTCCAGGAAAGAACGATCTTTTATTAAGATAAAACAGAGGTTGATATTGATGGAAATGGGGTAGAAAATAGAACAATTTAGGATATCAACAGCCCGTCAGACTCCAAATAATGTAAGGGCAGTAGAATTCCAAACCACGCTGAGGGAAAGGGCTCTGCGTTGGCTTATAAAGTGGGCGAAGTAGAATCAGAACCCCACAATAGATGTTATTAAGAGAGGATTTGTGCAGGATTTCAAGGTACCACATATGGATCAGCAAGGGCTATCGAAACTTTGGGAAATTAAGCAAAGGGAAGGAGAGATGGCTTGGGAGCTCATGCAAAGGTTTAAAGATGCCATTTCCAAGTTTAGTTACAATTTGGACCTAAACCACCAGTGGGACTGGTTCATTAAGGCACTCTTGCCTTTGACCAGAACATCACTAACACAATAGAAGATAGGAACCCTCCAGGATGCGTTGGAACAAGAATCATGCATAGACGATATGGCGAATTATCCACATGAGTACAGGGGAGGGGCGAGCCTGCAAGATCCATTGATTTTAGGCCTGTAGAACCAGATCACGACCTTGATAGAGAAACTGAAAGATATTCAGCCAATGCGTCCAGCCAGACCAAACGTTTGGCGCACCCACTACATGGTGGAGGGGCACGTCATGACAGAATGCCTGAGGTTGCGAGGGATTAATCATACAGGTGGGGTTGCAGGGTCGTCAGGAGCCCCACCAATGGCAGGAGTTGTGGCGGTGGGAGCGCAAGGGGCCTTCCCAAGGAGTAATAATCAAGACTTTTGTGAAGTTTGCAGGGCATATGGACACCTTTTAGGGATGTGCCCCATTTTTCCAAAGTACTATAACGTCCCCAATAAAAACTACTATGACTTCTGCGCATCAATGACGCATCACACCGATCAGTGCTGAGTGCTGGATGCTCTAGCAGAAAGATTGCACAAATCCATGTTCAATATCAATGAGTTAAATTAGGGGGGATGAGGAGGAAATAGGCGAGGAGAAAGAATAGGAGGAAGAGGGCCTGTGAGGTGTTACAACTGCGACTAGGAAGGGCATGTTTCCAAAGAATGTCCACTACTGAGGAGACCCTGGTGCTCGCAATGTAGAATTAATACCTACGTAATGAAGGAATATTTGGAACTCATTGCAAAGTGGGAAAAAAGGACCAGACAGAGAGGGGCCAACCTGGTGAATGCTGAACCACAGATCGATGACGACCTCCCTACAACCAATATTAATATAGTCACTAGGGGAGGGAAGAAGATAGGGGACGACTGCTACATAGAGGACCCCTCTTTAATCCTTAAATTGACGTCTCCACAGAAGGGGTAATCACCTAAACGCCAAAAGTAGTACTATCAGGAAGTAGCTAAGCTGTTCAAAGGGATGGCTGCAGAGAAAGATAATAAAAAATTGTGAGACCACATGCTTGATCACACCCAGACGATCGGAGAATGGTTTAAATTATTCTTGAAAATTGTTGAGGATGAAGGCATGCTGAAGGAGTTGAGGAAAAGTCTAGAGGCTGCGGTATCCATGGAGGAAGAGGAAGTGGAATGACCATGCATAGGGTTGCCCGAGAAGGCTTCCAGAAGAGTCAAATGGAACAAGAGAAGAAGCGATAAGGAGTTCCAAATCAATGCGCAAGTGGAAGGATTCTAGATAAGGGACACAATGTTAGACTTAGGGTCGGATGTAAAAATCCTACCTAGGAAAACATAGGAGGCAATGGGGAAGCCTCAACTAAAATACTCACCAATTCAACTAAGAATGGCAAATCATTACTGCATACTACCAATTGGGAGATTGGAGAATGTTGAGGTTGATGTAGCAGGGGTGAAGACGCACACAAAATTCGAGGTGATTGACATCATGGGGGATAAGGACCCATACCTGGTACTCCTGGGGATTGATTGGGCATACAAGAACTATGCGGTCATAGACCTGAAGAAGGAACTGATGATTTTTGAAGCAGACGGGCTAAGGGTGATCCAACCGTTAGACCCCTACCAAGGACCTAGTTTCATGGAACCAATAGATGATAGGGATGAGACAGGAGGGTTAGACCAACTATACATGCTCACAGCGGGGAAGAGGAAGGACTACATCAACCCCATGGCTAAAGGATTAGTAAGCTGGAGAAGTATCCAAAGCTCGGAAACTGGTTCAGAAGCTGCATGGGATACATGGCAGTAGGGGGGATACGAACTAACCACTAGACGGTGTGCAATGATAAGCCGAGTAAACTGGGGAGAAATGGAGATAGTTGACTACCAGAGGTATCATGGCCTTGAATCAGTGGCCACCTTCTTCGACAGAGTAGACCGAGAAATAACAGAGGATCAAAGGATATCCTATCTAAGTATCAACCTCATGGCAACTTCAACAAGATGGTGGAGAACGAATTTCAATACATTAAGAGACTGGGCGAGTGTCAAATAAGCCATGAAGGAAAGGTTTGCTCGGGATGAAGATCAACCGCAGGATAAGGAAAAGTATAGGGGGGATTCAAGTCCCAAGGAGCACATCAAGGATTGCATAATCAATTGGAAAAGCAAAGGAATGCCAAAGGATTGGCTGTTACATGCATTTATACATACCCTCGGAACTGTTCCCTGAGCTTGGTATGTCCAAGAGGAGCTTCGTCGGCAAACATCAGATTGGAATACCGTGGAGGTACAGTTTTTTAGCAACTTCTCATTTAGAGGAGATGAGGCACAAATGACAAGGCCACTCCAAGTGATAAAGGGAGTTTTGTTCACACTAGAGCTGTTGGTTGTGGGAGGGCCCAACGAAATTTTTCTACAGTATTTGTATGAAACAGAGTCGCCAGGATATGTAGCATGCAACAGGGTAGACGTAGGACTAGATGACGATGATGGGTTGGAGGGACTGAGACACCTAGCCTTCGGGTAAATGGAAGGGGAGAGTGACGTCCGGGAGAGCCCCCTAATGGAAGGTGCTCACCTTCTACCAATGAAGCTGAGGAAGCAAAACGTTGGGTCAGAGGATAAGCCCAAGATAGAATCAGTGGGAGACTACTAGGACGAGCAAGCCACCAAAGGAATTTTTGACCTATTGCACGAAAATCAGGACTTATTCCTGGATTTAGTGGCAGAACTGAAGGGAATAAAAGGAAACCTTAGGGAAATGAAAATTGTCTTAAGATCGGATGCTTGATCGGTGAAATATAGACCATACAAATTAAACCCAAGGGTGAAAGAGAAAGTTAAGAAGGAAATTGACAAAATGTTGGAGGTAAGAATCATTTTCCTGGTGGATGAAGCTGAATGGACAAGTCCGATAGTTATTTAGAAAAAGAAGGACACAACTGAAGCCAGAGTATGTGTTGACTATAGGAGCCTGAATAACGCATTCATGCATGACCCATTTCCTACGCCCTTTAGTGATGATGTCCTAGATAATGTAACGAGGAACGAAGCATATTCGTTCACAGATGGTTTCTCGAGTTACCACCAAGTCAGAATAGCTGAAGAAGATAAGAGGAAAACAACATTCAATACGGAGTGGGGGTCATATGCCTACAATGTGATGCCCTTTAGACTAAAGAATGCACCAATAGTCTTCTCAAGGATTGTCATAGCTGCATTTAGGGATTATATTCATAAGTTCCTAGAAGTTTACATGGACGATTGGACAGTATATAGTCTGTTGAAAAAGCATACCAGGCTATTGAGAATAATGTTCAAAAGGTGCAAACAATTGCATATCTCTTTATATCTCAAGAAATGTATCTTCGCATCCCCCTTTGGAAATCTGCTAGCCCATATTGTCTGCAAGGATGGAGTATGTGTACACACTGCAAAGGTTGCAGCAATTATCCACATGGAATCACCGCGTAATGTGAAACAACTAAGGGAAACTCTGGGGCATACATGGTAATATAGGAAATTTATCAGAAATTACGCAACCATCACAACTCCAATGGAAAAATTACTCAAGAAAATAGAAGAGTTCATTTGGACTGCGGATTTTTAGAGAGCTTTGAATAACTTAAAAGAAAGACTAGTAAGCGCCCCTATATTGGTGTATCCTGATTGGAACAAAATGTTCCATGTGCACATCGATGCGTCAGGAATAGTGGTGGGGGAAGTCTTAGCACAACTAGGGGAGAAAAACATGGACCATCTAGTCAACTATGCTAGCAGAAAGCTATTTACTGCGGAAAGAAAATACACAACAACCGAAAGAGAAGCCCTGGCAATGGTTTACTCACTCCAAAATTTCAGACACTACTTATTGAGCGCGAGATTCAAATTCTTCATAGACCACTCTACGCTCAAGTATTTAGTAAACAAGCCAGTGCTAGAAGGGAGAATATGTCGATGGTTGTTACTGTTCTAGGAATTTACCTTTGAAGTAGTAGTAAAGCCTGACAGACTCAATGTGGGACCCGACCACTTGTCGCGGCTGGAAATAGGGGAAAATGAACGAGAAATGGATGACCGATTGCCTGATGCTGATTTATTCAGAATAGAGGAAATATCGGATGACCTAGAACAAATCACCTCATTCTTAACAACTGGTCACTGGCCAATAGAATACACAGCAGCACATAGAAGGCACTTAGTAGTTAGGGCAGCAGATTACCAGTTGCTTACACGACACCTTTAATAAGATCGGCTTATATCAAATACTGAGGCACTATGTCCTTCATCATGAAAGGAATGATGTCTTATGGGAGTGCCATGCAGGGGTCGCAGGAGTTCATGTAGGAGGGAAGGCCATCGCAAGAAAGATACTCCACGCAGGACTATGGTGGCCAACTATCCATAAGGATTCTAAAGAATTTTCTAGGACATGCGATGTCTATCAAAGGGTTAGGAAGCCATTAAGATTCGATGAGCTACCTCTAAATATGGTCCACACAGTGAAAAGCTTTGATAAATGGGCGGTAGACTTCATTAAGCCCATTTCTCCACCAGTGGGGCATTCGTGAGCAAGTTAAATCATAACAACAACAGAATACCTCACAAGGTGGGCAAAAGCGGCACTCATAAAGGATAGCATAACAGAAACAACAACAAGATTCATATTTGAGAACACCATTTCATGGTTTGGATGCCCGAGGAGCCTCACAAGTGACCAAGGCATGCATTTCCTGAACAAGACCATTGAGTCTCTATTGAAGACATTCATGGTTCAACACAACAAGAGCAACCCAT
Source organism: Pinus tabuliformis (assembly GCA_031772625.1). NCBI lineage: Eukaryota > Viridiplantae > Streptophyta > Pinopsida > Pinales > Pinaceae > Pinus > Pinus tabuliformis. The sequence continues at coordinate 1,430,759,631 of CM062804.1, read as the reverse complement.
ACCACCCACAAGCCAATGGTGCGGTAAAATCCTTTAACAAGATACTGGAGAAAGGACTCACGAAAGTCGTATCTCCCAATAGGGAGGACTGGGATGAAATAATACCTGTGACCCTATGGACATATAGGACGACAGTAAAAAGACTCCATAAGAAAAATCCATTTCAACTTGTATATGGAAGGGAAGTGGTAGTACCAACAGAATTTAAACTACCTAGCATGTTCATCTTAGAGGCAACGAGAATGACAAACAACAATGCCTTACGAGACAACCTAAACCAGATGATGGAACTTGAAGAAACCCTGTTTTTAGTAGAATTCCATCAATCGCTAGAGCAGCGAAGGCAGAAATCTTGGCATGATAGGCATATCAAGAGGAAGTTGTTTGAAGTAGGGGAAAAAGTGCTCCTTTATGACAACAAGTTCCAGAAGTTCCTAGGGAAATTGTAGATGCACTGGCTGGGTCCATTCATAGTAACAGAAATTAGAGATTTGGGTGCGGTAAGGCTTACGCAACTGGATGGAGTCTTACTACAGGGATGGGTGAATGGCACACATCTAAAGCCCTTCCACAAAAAAAAAGGCGGATATAAATAAGGTTGCGGCAAAGTTTTCTCTTACCTTAACCGATTTCTAGTTAGGGGGGAAGTAGCGTTAGTGGGCACACATGTAGTCCCCATTAGAAGAGTCAGTGGGGAGGTAGCATCAGTGGATACACATGTAATCCCAGTTAGTAGAGTCAGTGGCCACACACGTAATCCTAATTAGCAGAATACACATAGGCATGCACTTTTTCCAACATTTATGACCACACAGATACCCGTCCCGTTCGACGTACCAGTAGTCATTTCTTGATTAAGTAACTAAATAAGTAGCTATTAGGATAGGAGCCACAATATATTTTCCCATTAAGCATAAAGTTAGTTAATAAATAAACCCATCATGACAAAATAAATACGCCATGCAACCCACTCTGTACCTTCGAGTCCACGTTAGGGTTGTCACGTCCAATTCGACCGACTGCGGCAAGGTCTAGCTAAAATGCATGGGAAGATCAACAGAGTAATTAGTTATTAAGGCCTTGTCAGTCAGGGAATGTCATTTCAGGACGAGCTACTTAAGTTGCAAAAGAATGAAGGGAATTCCAGAATTCCAATTGCAGACAACAGAAGAGTTACAAGTTCACTCTAAAGAACAGGTGCAGAGACAGAGAATCAAGAAGCCTCTAGTGCAGATAGTTTATCACAAGAGAAAGGAGATGGCCAAAGGACTTGTATCAGTTCCACAGGATGAATTGGATGCACAAATCAAAGCAGTCGATAATTTATATGGAAAGTATGACAAGGAAAACTTGATAGACAATGACTTCACAGACTATTTCTAGTTCAAGGAAATGAAGAGAGAAGTTTACACAGAGGATTTCCTAAAGGAGGAGGGCACTAAGTCTTCCAGGGTTAGGGAAGAATTTAAGGGATTACAGAGATCAATGATCCTCCATTTGACGAGCCTACCTATGTTCAACACTCAATTTTTCACAATGCAGTGTACCAAGCTGCTAGTGAGCAGGATGCATGGAGGTTCACTGTGGCTAGATAAGGAGTACCTTATCCACGTGGAAGATATCAATATGCTCACAGGAATGGCCAAGGGTGGAAATGTAGTTAGCACCATGTTCTAGGCAGGGGCTAAGTGGGGCAAAAAGCAGAGTGAAGACAACATGTATGCCAGATGTGGGACCGAGTAGGGCGGGAGAGGAGCGAAGTTAGATAAGATTAACAAGGATGACATTAGATTTTCCTGTTACCTCATTGCAGGAAAAAAAATGCGGCACTTCACAAAGAACGAATGCATCTTCGATGCAATTTTAGTTGCTTTTGGGCATGGAATCCCCTCACAGTAGGTTTTGGGGCTCAAAGCCCAAGTTTTGGTCAAAGGTTTTGTAAGACTTTGTGAATTGCGGGTGCGGAGCGCGAAGTAGAGGTTAAGTCATACGGCTATCTGCCTTAAAGCAATGTAATGTAATGTAAAGTCATGTCAGCCTACCCATGGTCTGCGGACCATGGGATTGTATAAATAGAGCGAGGCTCTAAGTTGAAAAGAGAGTGGAGAGTGGAGTGAAGAGCGAAGGAATGGTTCGAGCTTAGAGTAGGAGAATAAGTTTATTGGGTCGTAGTAGTAGGAAGAGGCTCTATAGATGAGTGCGCAGAGGCCTAGTAGAGTCTGCAACTGAGTGTGCGGACCCCTGCAACTGAGTTCACAGGGCGGTGTCGAGTCTGTAATCGGGATTCAAGATTAATAAAGAGAAGTTGATTCTCATTTTTGTGTATTTTCTATGCATTATCTTCTTTATGTTTATATTAGTTTATGTATCGCGTGCACTAATATGATTGCTGAATATGTTGTAATAAACATTAATCTTACACACACAAGTTAAGTTATTGGTTAATTAGAAAGGAACTTGGGTATTATATGGGTTGCACCCTGAGTAGGGCTGCGCAGAAATAGCAGCATTGGTTGTGAAGGAATAACAAGTTCGCGTAGCGATGGGTCAGATCGTGAACCTCCAGAAGCCCATCATACATCCCCAGGGTGCGGAAACCTGGTTCTAGCACCCTCCCATACTATTTTGGGTGAGACCACAATTCGTGTTTCACGGATTGTTGCTGAAAGGGCTAGTAGTACTGGGATTTGCTTGGCTAAATCACCTCTGAACCTGGGTCAGGACCATACAAGCCAACAAATGGTTCCGTTGTTGGGACTGGGATCTGCATAAAGGATGTATGATGTTGTGCCACTAGAATCCAACAAAGAAAGAAATTGAAGAGTGGTTGGACAAGAAGATTCACGAGTTCGTGATGCAAGAGAACATAAATCCGCGAGTGTCTAAGGAACAATGGTTGGAGCACTATTTGTATACGAAAATCCATGAAATTTTCTTTGCATCTTTTCCTTTTGAGCTGTATGAGTGGATCACAAAGTTAGCAGATAGCCAGGGAAGGTGTAGGCTTGACAAACCAATAGCGTGGGCTCCAGAATTAGTGCACAGACTAGAAGCATCATAAGATAAGATAGTGCGAACTATGGACCATTGGCTCGACCAAATAATAGGAGGATTTATCATTGAGTTCATGGTAGACACAACTGTCAGCTATAGTGAGGCAGAGTGACATTTTCTCAAGGGACTGTGAGGTAAGCATATTAAATCTTTGAACAATTGGATTAAGATGTTATTTCGTGAAAAGCGGGTTATGTGAATAAATTTATGTTTGGGACTACGTGAAGTGGGAAGATCTACAGAAGCGAAAGTAGTGAAGAGTTGAAAAACAGTCCCTTAATTTCACCCTTGAAGGAAAGCGAGGAGGAGGTCGCGAAAGTTTCTCCGAGAAGTGCGGTCAGTTTGATAAGACAAAGAATTCCGCATATACCACCTCCACCCACACTGCCACCTGTTTCACCCCCCTCACCTCAATCTCCACCCACTCCACCTTTGCCACCATCGCAGTTCAGTATGGTGAGTGCAATCAAACTGCTAGTGTTCAGAGGAATAGGAAATGAAGATCTGGACCAATTCTGGTTTGTGGTAAGAGCAGTATGGGAAGCAAAAGGCATTGTGGATGATAATATTAAAAAGGCTACACTGGTGAGAGCGCTGCAGGTTCACGCATTAACGTGGTATATCAAGCATTCTAATGACCACCCAAACGTAGGAATTGCAGAGATCCAGGCTGTGTTGAATAGGGAATCTAGCAGGCAAAAATCAAAAACAAAATCAATCATCAGGTTTAAGGAGATCACGATGCTCCCGAGCGAGACCCCCTAGGATCTAGACCAAAGGCTGAAGAGTACGATCCGTGAAGCCAATATGACGTTAACAGATGCACAGCATCGTGGATGGTTTGTGGCCTCACTTATGCCACACTTAAGGATGGCGCTGTCACAACAAAAGCTTTCCACCCAGGCCGAAGCATTGGATATGGCAATGAAATTGCATGAGACCCCTATACAAGACCCTGGGTTGGGAGTCCAACAAATCCACACGTAACTACAAAATTTGTGTCTAGAGATGCAAAGTTTGAAATAGGACAGGACACCTCAGCTGGAGGTGTGTGAGGAAGTATGGTGCATAAAATGCAAAGGCCAAGGGCACGACAAGGACCACTGTCCAATGTTTGCAAGCTACTTGGCATGAGGAGGCCAATGCCATTAAGACCGGGGGCACAGGTAGGGCCGAGTGTGACGTCTACATTATGGTGCGAGATCTGTCAGATAGGAGGAAAACACACCACACATAATTGTCATCTGTTGCAGAAGTATACGTAGACATCCCAACAATTATTCTGTAATTTCTACAGGTTCATAGGCCATGACAAACGCACCTACCAAAGCTATGAACTAATGATGGATCAGACTCCTGCTTACAAGGTGCAGGCCGAAACGCAAGCCCTTGACCCAAATGTAGGGATGGCGTGTGCTAGGTTTCAGGGGCGTGGTCGAGGTCGAGGCAAAATGAGACTAGGAAGGGGTCGCAGCCAAATAATTTATTACAATTGCGGAGGGCCAGGCCATTATGCCCACAATTGTACGAACCTGACTAGGATATCATGTTGGTACTGTAATCAGTTTGATCATGAGGTAGAATATTTCCCTTCGCTGATAGCGAGGATGCGTGAAAAGGGGGTACTCTAGCCCCCTTCGACCCAGAATTTACAAATGATGAGGTTTGAATTGCATGAAGAAGACCCAAATGTAAACATGATGCTCAAGAGCGGTATGACCATAGGAGATGATGGAGGGAAGCAGCTAGAAGAAAGCACGTGGGCTTGCAAGGATCCTACAAAGGAACCTGAGTCTGACTTAGAATGCGCGAAGGAGACATTCACGGAAGATAAGAAGAGCTTCATGGAGGCCTCCACTTCAGGTAGCTAGGATCAACTAGAACCAGGGATGGATCCTTCAATGCTCACTACCTTTCTAGAGACATGCAAGAAACTGCTATGCAATAGCAAGGCAGTCAAAGGGCTACAAGAACTTATCACTAGGTGTGCGGGGTCAAGAGAACCACATGTGGTCTAGAAACTTGGAAAGCATGCATTGCACACAGGAAGGGAGATGAGGTTGACTGCACAAATAGGTGAGTCTGAAATGGATCAGGTAATCCTGGATCTGGGTTTGGATGTGAATGTACTACCAAAGAAAACATGGGAAAGCATGGGTAGACCCACGCTACAATGGTCCCCTATTCAGTTACGAATGGCGAACTAATAGAAGATTTTGTCCTTGGGAAGATTACAAGGGGTAACAGTCGATATTGAAGGTTCGAGCATGCAAGCGGATTTTGAAATGATAGAGATTGTCGATGATAGCAATCCCTATCCCGCGCTACTAGGAATATACTAGGCCACCGATATGAATGGAGTCATAAATCTGAAAAAGCACAAAATGATCTTTAAGAAAAAGTCACTACATGTGGTAGTACCACTAGATCCAGTCGAAGGAGTGCGATACAGTGAAAAGGTGTGTGATGACGATAGTGATGACGATCTCAACTGTATTTACAAGATAACTATGCAAGGAGAGGATTGGGTGAATCCAACTGCAGATGGAAGGATTTCATGTGAGCGCGAAAGCTCCTACACTTCGGATTCAGATGAAGAGATAGAGTGATGGAAGAATCGGCTGCACAAAGTAACAATAATGAACTATAACATGATGATCAGGTCATTGGGTTGCGTGACAATAGAGGCAAGGGAGCTACCGACATATGATGGATTTTCAGCGGTGGATGAATTTTTGAGAAAATTTGAAAGCGCAGTACAAGAACAGCAGCGGTTTGATGCGTTGAAATGGGCACTATGCGCAACACCCGCATGATGGTGGGGTACACATCAAGGAAATTTCAAGGACTGGTGTGGATGCAGAAGGATGATGCACCTACAGTTTGGAAAACCCCAGCTTCAAATGCAAGTCAGCCAACAGGGGCAAAACAACTTGCACACCCACCTTTCTCGAGGGGTACAAACATATGCTGCAAAGCCCACAAAAGCACACACCAGCCCTAGAATAGTGAATCAAAACAAATTGTAGCAACAGGAAAGTTGATGTGCGCTACTAATTCTCCACGACGAAGCCTTCGATAGGGTGTGCAGAGTACTGAACAAGGTTCACCAGGCGAGACGAAATGATTGGGACTTACATGTGCTAGCGGTTTGATGGGCCTACCAACCATGTGTAAAACCATGAATGCGGAGACGATTCGAAAGGAGCAGAACAGAATGGAGATGGTAATGACTGAAGAAAATACAAAAAGGAATCCACATGTACTAGACCCTATAGTAGTGATAGTGCGCAATGACCAGAAGGAATAAATCACACATCTACACAAGGTAGAACGTATAAGGATTCAGGAAGCCATCCAGTGAGGGAACCTTAGACTTTTAGAACTCAAAAAGGGCCAGGTACGATTGAGGAAGAAAAGAATTTTGATGGACGCTGAGATCAAGAGGCTAGAAAACGAGATCATGCAGGCATGTCTCGCCGATAAACCAAGGATGACAAGGCAAGATATAGGTGATTGTACCACTGCATTAGAAGAATTTCGCCGAGAATTTATGGCTCTATTGCTATGGCTACGAACACACCTCACCAAAAAAAGTAACTAGGGGAGCACACTACATACAGTAGAACACACAGCGCTGGCAGTTGCGCAGACAATTGAGGAGTTTTCGGGGACTATGCTGGCAAGCGAGGTGAAGTCTCACACGAGTGGTGCGACCACCTAAATACCCATAGGGAGCATAGTATCAACGCTCCAGACAGTTGAAAGAGAGCGTGGGACTCTAAAAGAGTCTGTTTGGGGGTTGCGCGACGAGGGAGGTGCATGTAGAAACAACCTCACACAAGGTTCACACCCACACACGGGGGGTTGCGCTGCCGCACCAGTAGGATGGGAAGTAACTGTTGATGTCATTGTTCATGAAGAGATGTCCAATTTAATGAAAAAGGGAGCAAGTGGTGGGCAATTAAGACATGAATTAAGAGCTAGATTTAGGGCAATCTGCTGCCAAGAAAGCATTGATGGCTCAGGTTTTGGGGGGAACAGTCGGATTTGAATTCAAAAGGTGCTATAAAATTCCAAGGGCTAGCCATGAGACAACACTTATTCATTTAAGATTTGACCAATTACATAGAGCACAAAGTGTTGAGTGCTAAGCAAGATTTGAGCCCCGAAGTTTGCGAACAACCACAAACAACTTAAGCAAGATGACGGCTACTAGGAGAGGTTTGGGCTATGTAGAAGAAACCACCGACAAAGCCGCGCTGAACCCCAAGGTGCATGATGTTCTCAGAGACACTGGGGTCGTGCCAAAAATCCTGAAATCACCTCAGACACCGAGGCCCAAGAAAGATAAGTAGGCGATGAGACTAGTCTGCTTGTCCCCGCGGAATCTGCGGTTCTTTAAACTATCCATGGAAGAAAAGGGAAAGGTTGTCACCATTGAGACAGATGAGGAGGAGGAGGACCTACAGGCTCTCATAGATGAGATAGAAGTAGCAGAAGACATGGAAGAGGACATCTTGCTAGTGCACGCTGTAGCGAAATTACCCGAGTACGTTCCTCCACGGAAAGGGAAAGCTAAGGTACCCAAGGATTTGGATATGCTGCTAAGAGCGCACTCCAAACCCCGCTCCTCCCTGATGGAATTATGTTTGAGGGCTCGACCATGGGCTGCATGCCCACAATGAAGTTTGAAGATTGGGACCTCATAGACAGTAAGAAGTTCCCACATTTAGAGACTAAGAACCTCATGAAGCAGAGCATGGAGGGGTCAGTTACAATGCTAGAGTTGTAGAAATGGCTGTGCAGTGTGGAGAAGGCCAGACTACTCCACCTACTATCGATTCCACACTTTCACAACACATCTATCACAATTTTCATCATCAGGCAGCTGCTTTGCCTGGTGCACAATGGGCACTTATGGCTGGAGGATCCTATTCCCATCACAGTGGATCTTATCCATAGGATTTCTCGGCTCCCCTGTAAGGGAAAGGACCCTACGGAGATAGCTGGAAAAAGTAGAGATTTGGCACTCACAGAGGTCATGAAGAAGAAATACAAACTGGAAAATAAGAAGAGGGGTTATGCAATCAGCAGCATTCAAGATAAAGGGGTATGCATAGCCACCCAACTCCTGGCCGAGAAGGTAATGCGAAAATGTGGCAGAGACGAGGTACCAGCGCTGGTAGTTGCACTGGCAGAATAATGGGCAGAGGGGGTCCAATTCAACTGGGCTGACTTCCTTTGCGAGGAGTTATTAACTAACTGCAAAGAAGCCCAGGAGTAGGGCAAGACCCTCCACTACGCGTGGTTGCTCTTGTCAATTTTGCTGGTAACAGGGGAACTGCCTGAGGACAATCAGTTCCCTAATATTGAATAGGACTTACCAGAGGCGACAAAGTACACATCGCTCTGGGCTACGAAGGAAGCCACGCGGATCTGCGAAACAAAGATCTTCTGGGTGCTCATGGAGGTGAGCATCCAGATGCGGATCAATAGGAGGTCATGCTTGTCCCCCACCATGTACAACAGTCTGCAGAGATTTGCAGACTTCAAGGTAGATATGCATAATGTGTATATCAAGGCACGTAAAGATTTGGCGCAGAACTGGACCAAGCTCCCCTTCATTGCTATTCATGATGTGATCTTCTCCATGATGGAATCATGGCATCCCGAGTGGCACACCCTGGATCTGGTGGAGAAGGATAGAACAATAACACAAAATCAGAAGGATGCAACCAAGTTGCGTGTCATGAAGTTGGCCTCATAGAGGCGCAAAGAACAAGCGGCTGCGGAGGTAAGGGCTACCCACGAAGCAACGAAGGCTGGTGTAGAATAGGCAAAGGCCACCAAAAAAGAAGCAGCAACACAGGCAACAGGGTCCACCGTGACACAGGAGGAAGGGGGCCAGAATGTGTCTACAAGATAGGGACCAGATACAATAGAAGGTGCGGGCCTGAGCACAACGTCCACCCAACTGAAATGGTCGTGCATCATGAAGTGATCAGTTCCACGAAAAAAGTTCAAGGCATCCAAACTGGACATCGAACCGATTACACTAACTAAATGCGACCTCTACGACATCAGCAACACGGTTCGCGAGGTCACTAGGGAAGCGCTCCAGGAGGCCATGACAGAGTAACAAATTGTGTTGGGGGCCCTACGGGCGTAGCTATAGAAACTTTAGGTGTGGCCCCCACAGTAAGGAACAATAGCCGATGTACCTACGACGCCGTAGGTACATCAGCAGCGGAGCAGCTATTGCATGCAAAAATGGCCAACACAATAGTGCTACTGGATGGAGCATTAACATCGGAGAGCGAGGAGGACAGATCTGCAGTGGGCAGGATCAAGGTACTTGGCCTAAATTTGGCTGCCCTTCAGTGGGACACATTGTACTAGTTGCAGGATGGCATAACAACAGAGCTATGCACCTGGGAAGGCTTCATGATCCAGGTATTGAGTGAGCAAAAGATCAACATCGAAAAACTCAACTTGCAGCGGGATGAGCTAGTGTCATAGAATCGGCAGATCATGCAAAAAGTGGATGAAGCATGCTGACGTGTTCCAGAATTATCCATCACTACAGACCTACCAACCGAGATGTGGATCCACTGTCTGGCAAGTGGAGTCCAAAGTGTGCGTGAGGAAACAACATGAGTGCAGCGGGAGTTGAATCTCTATATTGCTGAGCTGTGGATGAAGGCGTAGCCTTCCACTCCTTGCTGTGGGTTAAAATGCACGGTGTATGGAGAATGAAAACTACCCTCAAAGGCCTTCCCAGGACCTTCAACAGACTGTAAGATTATTTGCAAAAGCTACCAAGTTATACACATGTTCATCTATCAAATATAAGTTAACAAAGTATGGAAAGAGGATTACCTCAAGTCTCCTTCTAGATTTGTTTGGAGATCACTATGCAGCCAAGAAGAACTCCCTTAAAGCAAGCTCCAAATCGATTCCTGCACAAAGGAAAGGCAAACACAATCACAACATACAATCTTGAAAAGTAATATAAGAATGCACAATGAACATCTATTAGCATACAAGTAAACCACTCATCTAAACAAGTATCGAAATGAACAACTCAATGAACAATGTTACCGAAACTATGGAGTAGGGAACACAACTGCAATTTTGTATTAATAATGGAAGAGTGATTACAACCATCCACTGTATCAGTCTTTTCTTGGCCCTTCTTCTTATCTCTCTCTCTCTCTATTTCAGCTCACTTCTTCAAGTGTATGACAGTTCACAACAGCTTAGTGGGCTATCCTTTCAATTGCTCTGACCCCTTTCACAATAACCCTCACTTTGCTTATATAGCAATCAAGTTAGGGTTGCCAAGCTCCTCCTAGAGTTCACTAGGGAAAAAGCAATGAACTTGCTCTGGTTTTTAGCTCTTTCCCATTTGCCTTCTTTTCTTAGATTAGATCCTCCAAATATCTTGATTTTGGATGTTTCCTTACTTTTCTTGAGCAAATTTAGGGATAAATATCTAGATATTTGTGAGTTAATTCGTTGGCTTGGCCCATTGAACTTCCCTTAGTTTCACTAACGCTGCCCCTTCACTAGTAACATGAGTTAGTGGGGTCACTAACACTCCCTTAGGCTTGGTAACAAGCTTTATAAAGTAGGTTTTCAGTGTGCAACCAGCGTTAGTGTGGAATCAAGGCCTATAATTGTGGTCTTTGCTTCAGTCATCCTATATTTCACCTCTAAGTTGATGAGGAGGTCATTTTGTTGTATAACAGATGCCCCCTAAAGTTTGAGATTAGAGGTAGAGATGATGGCAAAAATACTTTACTAAAACTATAATTTTTCCTATCAGAATTTGTAGAGAGAGAAGCTTCGGGTGGAAAGAAAAACCTGATACAACACATATATATAAAATTGCTAAAATCATGTCCTGAGTTGGGAATTCCCATGCTCAATAGCTATGTCAGAGTAATTTTCTCCAAAGAGATATAATAAGGCTGGCTACCGATAAGCACAATGTGGATCCAATGTCATAATAGAATCATCCTAAAACAACTGTCTCCAAAAAACAATATCTGCAGTTGGGGAGAGGAAATAAGGCTAAATGATGCAAGCCTCTACCCAAGGTCTTGATTTCCGCTTCACCGAATAGCATAGATCGATACATGTGAAAAATATGTGTTGATGTCGAACATGCACAAAATCATCTGATTACCAGTCAATAATGGAGACTATTAACAGATGCGAGGAAGGCCACTGATAATGGTGATGGTCTCCAAGATGCACAATACAAACTAGCGAGTGTGAAAGATTTCTTTATCGTCGAACACCTGTAGAATCGCTTAACCAGGAGCTAATAATGAGAAACCCTTATCAAACAAAAGGTAACCTACCACTAATGTTTGCAAATACCAAGGCACTAAATGTGTTCCTGGGTTATCTTCGTAGATAGAGTGTTGAAGTCAATAGGAAGAAACCTGTCAAAAGGTAGGCAATGATGTGTCCTACATCAATCGACACAAAACAAGACAAGAATGATTTTTGTTTTTTGAGGAATCTTTTGAGCATTTGGGTCTAAACAACAGAGGGCATGATGAAAGGATATGTTTGATCGGTTGATGGAGGAAACAAATGGGTAACCCTTGAACAATAGAAGGCATGACAATGGTTTTAACCAGACAGCACTAGACTCATGAACACTACAGAGTGTTAGGATACAGAGATGCAATTACATCAGGGTATATAGGCTAAAACTCATAGAATGGTAGGGTTCATATTGAGAGGCCATCAAAAGGAAGGTTTATCTGAGGGAGTGCCATGTTCAAGGGAATGACTGCTGCCAAACCATGCTTTCTAATATGGAATATAGTTGTATTGTCCACTTTCCTCGTCTGATTAATTTAATGAGTCCAGACGGGTAAACTCATCGATCTTTTCATGTTTAAAGAGTCTGAAAAGGATCGTAAAAAGAACGAATCTTTGCCCTATCTGATTAGTTTAATGAGTCTAGACAGGAAAACTCGTCGAATTTTTCATGTTTTAAGAGATTGAAAAGTATCATAATAAGAACGACTCTATATCTTGTCTGTGTAATTTAAAGAGTCCAGACTAGACAACTCAGTGGTCTTTTCATATTTAGAGAGTCTAAAAAGATCGTAAAGAGAGAGTCCATGGTAGTCCCTTTGTCATAGTTGTTAACCGGGTGCAACAAAAGGTTAATAGTATAACCGGATCGGTTACTTTTCTGTAAGTTAATATATTGAACCTAGATAAAGAGAAATCTATTTTCAATAGATGTCGACCTCATTTTGTTATGAGTTCGAGGTGGCGGACTAAACTCATTTTTCGTCGTGAATTTTTAATGAGTCACGCAATGACAAACTCAATACCTTCATCAAAGTTTTTAATGAGTCAAATGAAGAAAACTCAGGGTATCTTTTTCAGTTTAGTGAGTGAGAAAAAGAGGGAAAATAATGGCTCGTCCCTTCTTCATAGTTTTATGAGCTTGAAGGAGGGGAAAAACTCTCGGATTTTTCGATTTAAGAGCGAGAAACGGTCCCAAAAAGGAAAGTGCTCTTGCTGCTATCGTATATTTTTAATGAGCCCAGTCACAAAAACTCGGGATTTTTCAGTTTAACGAGAAAGAAAAGTACCTAAAAGAATTCTCGGGTCATCTTCATCAAGTTTAACGAGCAGAAAGACTAAGCTCATAATTTTTTCAGTTTAAAGAGTGAGAAAAAAGCACCTAAAAAGAATTCTCCTTTGATTTTTTTTCAGTTTATGCGCTGGAAAAAGATCAAAAAAGAGTTGCTCAAAGCATCGTTGTATGGATTTAATGAGCGCAATGATGAAAACTCAGAGATGTTTCTATTTTTTAAAGAGCATTAAAATATCACAAAAAGTGCTCTATTGAGAATTGCATAAAATTACACAACATATGCCTAGTGCAATACTAGGCATAATACTTCTTTAGGTAGAGCCCATTTCGGGGCTCCTTGAGTGGGACTCCTTCCCAATCCTATCATTCATATGTCTATTTTGAGACGACTTTCTTGACGATATAGGGACCTAGCCATTCGTTGGAGTGTGCCTGCGCCCAAGAGATCGTGTTTTTAATCATAGAGTAACACAAGGTCGCCCTCTTGATAAGAACAAAGATTAACTTTTTTGTCGTATTGGGATTTTACTCGGCGCTTGAGCTTTGAGTGCCAGTTCGACATCTCGACGGGTTTCATCTAGTTGAGCAGGGTATAGTAAGCGTTCTTCTTCGGCAATAGTGCTGGGTAGGAGTTCAATGGCTAGTTTCAGGGAAGGGATCTGACACTCTATGGGTAGAACTGCTTCTAGGCCATACACCAATTGAAAACGTGTAAAGCCTGTGGCAGTCTTTACTAAAGTTCGGTATGCCCATAACGCCGAATATAACATTTACTGCCAATTGGTTTTATGGTTTCCTACTAACCTTCGGATCATGGTTTTCAAGACGCCATTTACGGCCTCTACTTGACCATTAGCTCGGGGGTAGTAGGATGATGATTGATCTTGATGGAAACCAAGCAGCGATGTTAAATCAGACATCATATGGTTCTAGAAGTGAGATCCATGGTATGTGACGATTGTGCTGGGTACACCAAAACGACAGATAACCTGATTGAACAAGAATAGCACCGCAGTTTCTCCATCGTTGTTGTAACTAGGTAGGGCTTCAACCCATTTCATCAAATAGTCCACAACTACAATGATATAGTTGTGTCCATCAGAGGAAATAGGATTACAGGTGACGAAGTCTATCCCCCATTTGACAAAAGGGCCAACGGATACTACCGGGTGCAGTAGGGCCGGAGGGGCACGCATTTTATTTATGAATATTTGACAAGGATGGCATTGTTGGATGGCCTTGACACAATCTTTGAACAAGGTCGTCCAGTAATAGCCTGCGTGCAAGATTTTCTGTGCAGTGGATATGCCAAAAAGATGATCGCCACAAGCCCCAGCATGGCAATCATTCAAAACATGCTCCACCTCTTCATGAATGAGGCAATGACAAAGAACTGTATCCACACCACGCTAGTATAACATATCGTTAATCATTAGATAGTGTTGTGCTTGGTGACGGATGTGACGATGGTCGCCGATCGTGAGATTGGGGCGGAACGGTTGCGCTTGGAGGTAGACAAGAATGTCTCCATACCAAGGATTGGTGGTGTCGATAAGATAGATAGCTTCATCTGAGAGAGGATCGTGGGCTATCTCATTTAGATTGACGATGGGAAGGTCCGACAAGAGTTCGGTGAAGACTAAGGAGTTCTTTTCCTTGGAAGCTATGAAAACCAGATCGAATTGTTAGAGGATGACAATCCATTTTGAATATTTACCTCCAATTACTTGACGAGACAAAATATGTCTCATGGGATTCTCCAAGACAATGGCAGTAGTCTGTCGCAGCATGATGTAGTGTTGGAATCGGTTGACAACAAAGACGACTACCAATGACATCTTCTCCACATGCGAATATCTGAGCTCGGGCCCAGCCAGGCCTTTGGACAAATAATAGATCACATGTTCACTCCGGTCATCATGTGCTTGAACCAAGACCATTCCAAGGGAGGATGGTGAGGCTACCAGGTAAAGAAGAAAGTCGCGGCTATAGTCGGGAGCACTGAGGAGTGGGGTTGATATAAGTGCCTTTTTCAAGGCATCAAATGATCGTTGAGCTTTCTCATCCCACAGATACGACACTCCTTTCTTAAGCAGTCACATGAAGCCTTTCGTCAATTCAGCATAATTTACGATGAATCATCGTAAAAAGTTTGCTTTCCCTTGCAAACATTGGAGCTGAAGAATGGATTTTGGTTTCGGAAATTGAACAATTGCTTTTACTTTATCGAGATCAACCCTAATCCCGTACTTGGAGACAATGAATCCAAGTAAGCATCCAAATTCGATGAATAAAACACATTTATGTGGATTCAGGTGGATGTTGTAAAACCGACACCTTAGAAAGATTACTCCTAAATGGTTGAGGTGCTGTGTTCATAAGTTGGAATGGGCTAGAAGGTCATCTAAGTATGCTTGAATGATATGCCTGATATCATGAAATGTGTAATCCATGGCTCTTTGAAAAGTTGCTCCAACATTCTTTAAACTGAATGGGAGTTTTCTATAGGAAAAGACACCCTAGGGGCATATGAAGGTAGTTTTATGCTGGTTGTTGGGTTTTATAGTGATCTGGTTATAACCTAAGAATCCATCCATAAATGAAAATGATTCACAACCAGCGTAGTTGCTGATGATTTGTTCGATGAATGGTGTCGGATAATTATCTTTAGGACACGCGGCGTTCAAGTCTTGATAATTGACACATATGTAGATGGTTCTTTGTTTTTTATCTACAGGAACCAGATTGGAAACCCATTCCGTTAAAGGAACGAAATAAATGAAACCAGCATGTAATAATTTTCCACTTGGTTATGGCTGCCATTTTGCGGGGATGGACTAGTTCAAGTCTTTGATGAATAGGTTTTACATTGTCGTAAAGCTTGATATCATGCTCGAAAATAGAAGGATCTATGCCAGGCATTTCCTCATAAGACCAAGCGAAGACATCGCGAAATTCCTTAAATAGGTAGGTGAAGCTTGCAATTTCCTCAGGGTTGTAATCGGCTCCAACCTGGATATTTTCCACGATGCCTGTCTTGACAAAAATATCGATAAGCAATGTCTTTGTAATATTGCCCATGTTTCCTTCTGCATCCAAAGTTTAGATGGCAGTATAGGGTGAGGAAATGATTTCTGGTATGTCAGGACAATATTTGAATAGGCATTGTGTTCGAATCATATCTCGAAACACGATGATGCCAATCCTCCCAAGGTCACTCTTCTAAACTCATGATTTCTCGAATATCTTCGTTTGTAGGGAGGACTTGATCGAGGAGTTCGAAAGAAGGCGCGGTTATGGAAGGGGCAGTGGTACCATCGGTAGTAACCGACATGACTGGAGGTTCAGATGTGGATTGAATGGCCTGGTAGGCCAATTCAGTCGGTGACAGCGGCATCTGGTCTCCGAATGTGTCAAGGTTCGAAGGAGCTGGCAGGATCCATGGATTGGTTAGTTCATGAGGAATAGATGAAAGCATATTTACCGATTGTGGAACCTTGGGTAGCTAAAGAGGAAAACAACCCATGAAGGAAGAAGCCTTCAGTAGACCAGTACCTAAACTGACATAAGAGTCAGTTCCACCTCCTACTAGGTGTACGGAGCCACTTGGTAATGGTGAATAATCGGGGGGTGTAGAAAGAAAACTGATCTACTATAATGACCTTTCCATCTAATGGAAATTGGATGATACAAAAGACAGTCGATACGACGGTCGTCATGGCATAAGTCCAACTGCGACCCAGGAAGAGATTATAGTTGAGTTTTTTGTCCACAACTTCTATGTCCACTGTCACGGTTTTCCCATACAAAGTGATGGGGAAACTGGCTAGGTACCCTTTTGGGATAAAGGTGTGGCCGTTGAAAGCTTTCAGGGAGTTCAATTGTAGGGTTAGGGTTGGAGAACCCAGGGCGAGCTAACATGAAGCTGACATGACGTAGGTAGAAGCACCTTCGTTGATGACAGTTATGTGTATACCTTTACCTTTCGAAGTGATATGCACCTGGAATGTAAGTTGGTGAGAAAGGGGAGGTTTACACTTGTGCATGTCGAAAATAGTAAGCATGGAATCCATTGGGTCAATACCTCCAATAGTTGAAAGCAAAGATTTCCATTGTGTTGGGCATGTTTGTAATACCTCGAGCGCCAACATAGCCGACGCTGCTTGCACCAAATCCTCTACGATGTTGTATTGTGCATTGTGCGTCGAAGTGCCCCTTTTGGGGGTCAAATTACAAGGTCCTCAACTGGCCTTTCGATATGAAAATCATTAGGCAGCGATGGGTTTTGACCTGAGGATGGTTATGTTGCTGGAGTGATAGGAGCTCCATAGATTTGGCTCTTGTGGTGAGTTCTACTGTTTCAAATGTGTAAACGGTAGAAGATCCTTCACCAGCCGAAGGATGTTGCAAACCATCATTGCCCCTTGCGGGGGTTGTGGTTGGTTAGCAATAAGATTTTGCTACTATTGAGTACGAAAAGGATTTCTAAGGACAGCAGGTGCCTTACCAGAATCCCTTTTAGCAAGGTAGTCTGTGCATTCCTGAAGTCGCAGACAACGCCAAGTCGTGTGGTCTTCAGCATAGAGTTTACATGGATATCTAGTGGGCTTGTTGTTTTCCTCATCAGTAGGCGCAGCGGCCTTCTATTTTGGGTTGGGCTACTTGGGTGACTGCTCCTCAGAAGGAGCGGCCTTTTTCTTATTCTTCTTGTTCTTGCCACTAGATTTTTGCGCATACTGCACAGAGTTTATCTCAATAGCAGGAAGAGCAGTCGTATTGGTAGAGGGGTCCACTGCCAACTTGGCAATGGAACCAATGAGTTGTTTTACAACAACCCTAGAGGTTGCACCGACAATCCCGTCGGCGTGCACTCCAGGGTGCTGAGTGGCAGAAGCATTGGGGTTCCCAAGAGCATTGGGGATTATGTCGTGAAGAGTGCCAGATTGTGAATATATTAGATCTAAGTGTTGGGCACGATGTATAGATTGGTCTTCTGTGACCACACCACCTAGAGCAACATCTCCAGCGATTTGCGGGAGTAAGGACTTGCAGAACTAGTCCGTTAAGAGAAATTCTGGGATGGGAGATTTTACTAACCTTCCCCTACATCTCCATTCATGAATATGATCAGAGATGTGGGTGGCAGTATCCTGACGAAATGAAGTGAGGAGCTCTGTCCTAGTCTCATAGCGGATTGGTAACTAGAAGTGCTTTAGGAATTCCATCACTAAAGTGTCAAAGGTGTTTACTGACACATGTAGTAACCCAATATACCATTTCGCTACGTTGCTAGTGAGGGTGTGGGGAAAAAGATGTAACCGGACACTATCATCCACCATAGAGTTTGAAACAAACCAGAGATGGTAGGTGGCAATGTGAGTGCCTAGATCCTCCCCTTGTTTTCCATCGAACTTTGGGATGTGAATTGGTATTTTATGTAGGATCGGCGGCCATTGTAAGTTGTGGTAGATGGGGTTGTTTGTCAGCTTGTATAAGTCGGGTATATCCAACGTTGCCAAGAAAGGCAAAGAGTTAGGTGCCCCTAGGACTTGGACCATGGTGATGACAGATGACTTGAGGAGCTTTGCACTCCTCCCATTGTTTGGTTCCCCATAGTGTACATGGTTGTGTGGTGTAGCAGTTACTTTGCAGTATGGTGTTCTAGAGTGGATTTCCATGAGTATTTTGATACTGGGGTATGAAATTGCCCCTAGTATAAGCGGTGCCCCCTTGACTCATTTAAGTATGTGAGTAGGGTGCCCCCATGTACTGGTTGGGAACCCCTTGTGGATTCCCACCGGACACGGAGCTGACCATTTGGCCTTGATTGACAGAGGGGACACTCATGTCAATTAGCAACTGACCATGCATGCCTGAGAAAGGAGGGGGAACTTACGTTCCCTACCGGCATGTGCATATCGGGAACCCCCCCAGGTATATGAGTCTGGGGGTTTGAACTATACATTAGCAGCCGACCATATTGTTGGTAAACGGGAACCGTACCCATAGTGTCGCATTGAGTGTTATAAGGAGCACTATATGTGGTACTTGTCAAAGGTATGTAGTGTGGCACCATAGGGGTGGAACCTGGCATCTATTAGGTTCCACTCATAGAGGGTGTCATGTGAGTGGTTGTACTTGGGACAAATGAGATAGCAGGATTCGTCATTATCGATGTTGTGGAGACTATAGATTGGGGGAGTGGTGAAGGACCAAAAGTGTCCCTAAAGTTCCACAACCCATTAGTCATCAATTGGATAGATGGAAATGTTCCAACTATTGAAGTAGGAAGTACTGGTGCCACTGGAATCAAGAGTGGGTCCAACTGACTTGTGAGTGGAGGGTTAAAATGAGGAAGAAATCCTTTCATGAAGAAATCCTCTGGCAAACTTGAATCGTTAGTTGTCCAAACAGATCCCTGGGAGACTGATTCCCTGAAGATGGGGAATCTAGTTCACTGGAGCTCAGTGGATCCTCCACAATGAGTGGAGGAAGTCCTAACAATCATCTAGAGTGACGACGAGGGCCGGATGTAGCCACGGTGATTGTTAATTTTATCAATAAATTTTTATCATGATGTTTGTTAAAGTCTCAAAATGATAACACTCTGGTACCTAATATAAAAAATACACTAAGTCTAGCAATTAGTAAATAGAGGGAAAATACCTCGTCTGTTAAGCACCAATCATCGGAGATGAAACTTGGTATCTCAATGAATAACAGAGAAGGATGGCCAAATGTATAGTTATGGTTACTTTAGAGCTTCGCCCGAACATCAGATTGAGGGGCCAAGTACTCTTGTGAAGATGAGCACCCTCCCAAAAATTGAAGACAAAGTAGGTCTGTCTGTGTTAGGTACTAGGACAGCCCATCCCAGTCACCTTGTGTAAGTCCCTATAAGTTTGGCCACTAGAGATACCTCAGATCATAGACATCACCAGGGGGGACATAGTCGTAGACAACACACTATGTGGACAGGATACCTGAGTCCCCGACTCAATTCCGAAATCCCTGAAGGGACCCCTAGTACACAGAATACCCAAAGGATTTGTAGGAGAAGGCAGACTACCTTCAATTGCAGTTCGATGTTGTCTCATATTTTGCTCTGTTGTTACTGGAGTGTTCCTAGTAATATGAGTGTAGAAGGAATTTTTCACTCATTAATGACACTAGTTTTGATTTTCAACCTTGGGCAGTTCACTCACATGCTTATCCCAAGATCCTAGCCTAGCTAATGTTGGTTTGCTCAAAAGAGTAACTGATTGATTTTAATGTAAATTTTATGTGTACTTGATTATTTGTCTTCGGTAGGGGTGTTGACGTATGAAATATGGTGAGACTCTTGACTCAATAAATCATGCAAAAATAATGCTTTGAAAAAAAAAAAATCAATTTGATGCAAACAAGCTTTATTCTACATATTCATATTTTTCACATATTCATAGTTTCGTCTGTGCATCTATAGTCTTTCAACACATGCATAACCAAAAGATTCTTTTCCAATATTTCCTAACAACTACTGAAAACCAAAATGAAGCAACTCTCAACTATTTAAACAGAAGGATGAATACAAAATATCAGTCTTTCTTTTAGAAAAAATATTTTTTAAGAGAGAAAAACCAAAACTTTTTCCTAAAAATAAATTTCTAGGACACCAATTTTGCTAACATAATATAGTTACAGATCTTATTTTAGCCCATGAGAAGATTTTCCATCCCTTTTGGTCCATAGATATTATTGGAAATGAAGGCAAAAGGAGACTAATGCTTTGTAACAGTGGTTACAGAGAGTTAGTAGGGTCACTAACGCTCCCTGTACATAGGCGCAATGCTTTATAAAGCTCTCTGTAGCCTAGTAACCTGCGTTAGTGTGGGAAATCTTGCACAACAAGGGTTTCCAAGATCAGTTTCTGAGATGAATGTATACTAGTAGGATGCAGCAAGATATTTGGTGGATCAGAAAAAGGATTTCTGAAGAATAGGGAGCTCTTGGAAGGAAGAGAGAACAAAGAAGAGTCTGGTTAACCGGGAACTAGATGTATGGTCCCTAGCGGAGTCTCCAATTCTGCTGTGGGGTAAAATGCACGGTGTATGGAGAATGAAAACTACCCTCAAAGGCATTCTCATGACCTTCAATAGACTGTACGATTATCTGCAGAAGCTACCAAGTTATACACATGTTCATCTATAAAATAGGTTAACAAAGTATGGAAAGAGAATTACCTCAAGTCTCCTTCTAGATTTGTTTGGAGATCGCTATGCAGCCAAGAAGAACTCCCTCAAAGTCGGCTCCAAATCAATTCCTCCACAAAGGAAAGGCAAACACAATCACAACATACAATCTTGAAAACTAATATAAGAATGCACAATGAACATCTATTAGCATACAACTAAACCACTCATCTAAACAAGTATCGAAATGAATAACTCAATTAACAATGTTACCAACACTATGGAGTAGGAACACAACTGCAGTTCTGTATTAATAATGGAAGAGTGATTACAACCATCCATTGTATCAGTCTTCCCTTGCCCCTTCTTCTTCTCTCTCTCTCTCTCTCTTCAGCTCACTTCTTCAAGTGTATGACAGTTCACAACAGCGTAGTGGGTTATCCTTTTAGATGCTCTGACCCCTTTCACAATAACCCTCACTTTGCTTATATAGCAATCAAGCTAGGGTTTCCAATCTCCTCCTAGAGTTCACTAGGGAAAAGCAATGAACTTTCTCTGCTTTTCAGCTCTTTCCCATTTGCCTTCTTTTCTTAGATTAGAAATCCTCCAAATATCTTGATTTTGGATGTTTCCTTGCTTTTCTTGAGCTTATTTAGGGATAAATATCTAGATATTTGTGAGTCAATTCATTGACTTGACCCATTGAACTTCCCTTAGTTTCACTAATGCTGCCCCTTCACTAGTAACATGAGTTAGTGGGGTCACTAACGCTCCCTTAGGCTTGGGAACAAGCTTTATAAAGCAGGTTTCCAGTGTGTAACTAGTGTTAGTGTGGAATCAAGGCCTACAATTGTGGTCTTCGCTTTAGTCATCCTGTCTTTCACCTCTAAGTTGATGAGGAGGTCATTTTGTTGTATAACACTCCTCTAGAAGTTTGAGAGTAGTGCGTTAGCGCGATTCAAATAGGATTGGAGGAAATCAGACAGGCAGTGCAGGACTGTACCGGTATGTTGGATCAATCTTTTGACGTCCTTACATCTTTGCAGGAGGATCCCAACATATAGTGCTTGGAAACAGAGGCACGCGAACTGCAGGAGCAGTATGACAGTGTAAGGGGCACTTCATATGTTACAAAATTATATATTACAGAGCAATGGAACACATAAAATATTGCAGAAATATAAACACAGAAAATGCACAAAACAAGAGAGACACAGATATACGTGGTTCACCCAGTTTGGGCTACGTCCACCCCGAACAGCCAGTCCTTCCTTTCTATTATCTAGCAAAATGAAGAGACACAACCTACAACAAATCCGTTGTAATATCCTCTGTTTTCTCTCACAGTCTCACCTCTCTGTTTCTCGCTCACAGAATACACATCTATTTCACAGCCTCAAATAAAATACCCTCATACAAAGAGAGGGGTTGCCTTCTAGGGCAAAAAAACCCTAAACTAAACATAAGTTCTACCGTCAGATCATCCGCTTAATGAACGGCCCAGATTGACTAGCAATTACTATACTTTTACAAGGCAATTTTACATTTGTTTTTAGCTTCGGGGGCGCTGGCCCCCGGACCCCCCAGCTGGACAAGTCCCCCCCGCACACCCCCACGTGGAGGGGTGTACAAGACTTCCTGGGGTATACATCCGGCTGAAACAAAGACCTTTGAACAATCATGCTCCACACACAACAATCTCCCACTTGGAGAATGATTGTAGCAATTCCACTGCTGCTTCATTTGCTGGACAATGACTCCTCTTTGGACCTGGCTGTTTTTCATCTTCATCGTCATCCTTGAATACCAATTGAAATAGAGCATTTTCTCAGTTCCTCCCTGGTTACAACTTTTGTTAGCATATCTACAAGATTCTTGCTAGTGTGTATCTTTTCCAGCTTCAACTCTCCATCTTCCAGCACTGATCATATGAAATGGTACTTGAGCTGTATGTGTTTAGTCCTGTAATGAAATGCTGAGTTCTTTGCAAGATGAATGGCACTTTGACTATCACTGTATAACGTGCCCATATCATGCTCCTTACCCAATTCACCCATAAACCTTTGTAACCAAATCATTTCTTTACTAGCCTCTGTAGCAGCAACATACTCTGCTTCTGTTGTTGAAAGTGCAACAACACTTTGGATTTTTGAAACCTAACTGACAGTTGTTCCTCCAACAGTAAATACATATCTAGTAGTGCTCCTCCTGTTATCTCTGTCACCTGCCATATCTGCATCAACATATCCTTGTAGGGAGATGTTTGAACCACCAAAGCATAATGCTTTATTTGTGGTACCTTTCAAATATCTGAGAATCCATTTCACTGCCATCCAATGTTCCTTTCCTGGATTGTTCATGTACCTGCTTACAACTCCCACTGCATGTGCAATATCAGGCCTTGTGCAAACCATTGCATACATTAAGCTTCCAACTGTTGATGCGTATGGAACTTTAGACATATAATCCATGTCTTCTTGGGTCTTTGGGCACATTTCCTTGCGAAGTTTGAAATGGCTAGCAAAAGGTGTACTAACTGGTTTTGCATTGTGCATGTTAAATCTTTTCAACACCTTTTGTATGTACTCATTCTGAGACAATGTTAATTTATGATTTTTCCTGTCTCTAGTTATTCTCATACCAAGGATTTGTTTTGCAGCTCCCAAATCCTTCATTGAAAATGAATTTGCCAATTTTCTATTGAGCACATTTATTTCCTGCATGTTAGATCCTGCAACAAGCATGTCATTACATACAATAACAATATAATATAGTTTCCATCATTTTGCTTTTTCAAATAAACACAATGATCAGAGTGACATCTAGTATAACCTTGTTCAGACATAAACTTGTCAAATTTTAGATACCACTGCCTTGGAACCTGTTTTAAGCCATACAAGCTCTTCTTCAACCTACACACTAGTTTCTCCTTCCCTTTCACCTCATATCCTTGTGGCTGTTGCATATATATCTCTTCCTCCAAATCCCCATGGAGAAAGGCTGTCTTTACATCTAACTGCTCAAGATGCAAATCTTCAGCTGCTACAAGACTTAAAATGGTTCTGATTGAAGTCATTTTAACAACAGGAGAAAATATTTCATCAAAATCAATACCTTTCTTCTATGCAAACCCCTTCACCACAAGTCTAGCTTTATACCTCTGTTTTCCTCCATCTTCTTCCTTCAGCCTGTAAACCCATTTATTCTTCAATGTAGTTTTTCCTACAGGTAACCTGACTAAATCCCAAGTCTGGTTATGCATTAAGGAGTCCATCTCTTCTTCCATGGATACCTCCCACTTCTTCTTGCTTTCAACCTGCATTGCTTCTTCATAACATTCGGGTTCACCGGAATCAGTCAACAATAAATAATATAATGAAGGAGAGTATCGTTCAGGGGGCCTACTTATCCTGGTAGATCTTCTAACACCATTTTCAGGTGTTTGGGGTGCCTGTTGTTGTTGTGGTGGTTGTTGTTGTTGTGGTTGTTGATTATTATTATTTTCAGGCACCTTTCCTTTTTCAATGATTTCATCAAGAACTGCGTATTCCTTGTTTTCCTTTTCCTGTTTCTTTTCCTGCAACTGATTCTCATACAAGACCTTTTCATTGAATATTACATCTCTGCTCCTAATGATTTTGTGATTTTCGTAATCATATAAGCGATAACCAAAATAATTAACACCATATCCAATAAAGGTACATTTCTTTGACTTTGCCTCAAGCTTTGTTCTATTTTCTTTATCAATATGGACAAAGGCCTCACAACCAAAAGGCTTTAACATAGAGTAGTTTACCTTTTTACCTGTCCATGCTTCCTCTGGAACACCACCATCCAAGGAACTTGAAGGCCTTCTGTTTATTAGATAAACAACAGTATTTACAGCATCTACCCAAAACTATAAAGGCAATCCTGCATGCAATCTCATGCACCTTGCACGCTCCATGATTGTTCTGTTCATCCTTTCTGACACACCATTTTCTTGTGGTGTTCTTGGAACTGTCTTCTCTCTACGAATTCCATGCTCTGAACAGTACCTATCAAACTCTTTGCTGCAATATTCACCTCCATTGTCTAATCTAAGACACTTCAATTTCTTTCATGTCTCAATCTCAACCAAAGCTTTCCATTTCTTGAAAGTATCAAATACATCAGATTTATTCTTAATACAATAAATCCAAGTTTTTCTAGTTTCATCAACAATAAAATCATAATAACGAGAGCCACCGAGAGATGATACCTGAGCAAGTCCCCATACATCTGTATGCACAACATCTAATTTTTCATTCTTCTTTTCTTTCCCAACTCTGAGAAATTTGACTCTCTTCTGTTTTCCATAAATGCAATTCTCACAGAAGTCCAAATCAACATTCTTCAAACCCGGCAACAAATTCCTTGAGTGAAGAATCTTCATCCCCTTTTCACTCATGTGTCCGAGCCTATGATGCCATAATGCTGCATCTACTCCTTTGGAAGTTAAACCATTAACAGAGTTAGAAATACCATAGCATAAATACAATGTACCAACCTTTTCGCCTTTTGCTATTACCAGGGCTCCTTTGGTGACCTTCCAAGCTTTATCTGTGAAAGTTGTCACACAACCTTCACCGCCTAACTGCCCTGTTGAAATCAGATTTTTCTTTAGATCTGGAACATGCCTTACCTCCTTTAATAGCCATTGGTTTCCATTCTGCTATTTTACAAGAACCTTACCCATTCCAACGATTTTATAGGGTTTATCATCACCCAGACGAACTTGTCCAAAATCTCCTTGAACATAGTCATGAAAGTATTTCTTATCAGGTGTGGCATGGAATGAAGCCCCTGAATCTACCACCCAGGAATCAGTAATATTTTCGAAAGAAAGAATCAAAGCATCTTGTAACACCTCACCTGTCACATTTGCTTCATGATTGTTTTCTTGCTATGCATCTCCTTCTTTTCCCTTCCGAGATCTACAGTCTTTCTTTAGGTGTCCTTTCTTTCCACATTTCCAGCACACTATCCCCGATCTGGACTTGGATCTGCCTTTCCTTGATTTACTGCGATATCCTGAGCTCTTTCCTCTTTCCATTTTTCTTCCTCTAGACTTTGCACTCAAAGCATTTCCCAATGTCTCACCAGAGCTTTTCCGTCACATTTCCTCGCTAAGGATAGCACCGACAACATCATCAAACTTTAAAGTACTAGATCCAGAAACGGAGTTACTAATGGCCATTACCAAACCATTCCAACTTTCTGGTAATGAGCACAAGAATAACAGAGCTCTAACTTCATCATCAAAGTTTACCCCTACAGAACTTAATTGACTTGTAACTGTATTAAAATCATTTAAATGGTTTGCAACAGATCCACCTTCCGACATATTCATATTAAATAACCCTTTCATAAGAAATACCTTGTTTGAGGCTGAGGGTTTTTCATATAGTTTCGACAACGTCTGCATCAAACCCTCTGTCGTGGTTTCCTTCGAAATGTTGAAGGTGACTGACGCAGCAAGGCACAACCGTATTGTTCCGAGTGCCTTTCTATCGAGAAGGTTCCATTCTTCGTCTTTCATACCCGTCGGCATCTTTGTTTTTCCGCCCAATGGTAGGTATAGATCTTTTTGATACAGATAATCTTCCATCTGCATCTTCCACAGTGAGAAGTTTTGGCTGTTAAATTTCTCGACCCTAAACTTACCATGTTCTGCCATTGCTCCGACTCGAACGAGGAACCCTTCTTTCCTGCAAGTTTATCAGCCAAATAGACCTTCGGCTCTGATACCAGTTGTTAGAAAATTATATATTACAGAGCAATGGAACACATAAAATATTGCAGAAATATAAACACAGAAAACGAACAAAACAAGAGAGACACAGATATATGTGGTTCACCCAGTTTGGGCTACGTCCACCCCAAACAGCCAGTCCTTCCTTTCTATTATCCAACAAAATGAAGAGACACAACCTACAACAAATCCGTTGTAATATCCTCTGTTTTCTCTCACAATCTCACCTCTCTGTTTCTCGCTCATAGAATACACATCTATTTCATAGCCTCAAATAAAATACCCTCATACAAAGAGAGGGGTTACCTTCTAGGGCAAAAAACCCTAAACTAAACATAAGTTCTACCATCAGATCATCCGCCTAATGAATGGCCCAAATTGACTAGAAATTACTATACTTTTACAAGGAAATTTTACATTTGTTTTTAGCTTCGGGGGCGCTGCCCGTGAGCCCCCGCCAGGGGACCGCCCCCGAACCCCCCAGCCGGACAAGTTCCCCCCCGCACCCCCCCGCGTGGAGGGGTGTACAAGACTTCCTGGGGTATACATCTGGCTGAAACAAAGACCTTTGAACAATCATGCTCCACACACAACATCATAGACAGTCGTCCTCACCCAACGGCTGGCCAAGATGCAAAAGGAAAGGGCACTGAAGGAACAGGTGGATGCTGCAAGAAAGAAAGAGGCACTTCTAAAAGAACACGTCCAGCCTTGGATTGATGAAGCCTTGACCATTACGGCCGAGATTTAGGGAAAGCTTGCACAAATGCAGGAGATGTATGTGCTAAGGCAGATAGCGGATCCTCACAAAGAGGCATCAAAGGAACACATGTAGCAGGTCCAGCGAATCGCAGAATAGTGTGTCGTGGACCTCTAGGCAGTACGGGAACAGTTGGAGGGGCTTCGTGCCAAGATCACCCCACCAGCAGAGTGACTCGGGATGAGTCATGATGATTGTATTGGGGGCCTGTTGGGCATGGAATCCTCCCACAGTAGGTTTTGGGGCTCAAAGCCCAAGTTTTGGTCAAAGGTTTTGTAAGACTTCGTGAATTGTAGGCACGAAGCATGTAGTAGAGGTTAAGTCATAAGGCTATCCACCCTAAAGAAATGCAATGTAACGTAAAGTCATGTCGGCCGACGCATGGTCTGCGGATCATGGGATTGTATAAATAGAGCGAGGCTCTAAGTTGAAAAGGGAGTGGAGAGTGGAGTGAAGAGCGAAGGAATGGTTCGAGCTTAGGGTAGGAGTCTAAGTGTATTGGG
Source organism: Pinus tabuliformis (assembly GCA_031772625.1). NCBI lineage: Eukaryota > Viridiplantae > Streptophyta > Pinopsida > Pinales > Pinaceae > Pinus > Pinus tabuliformis. Next base: position 1,430,731,733 of record CM062804.1, on the reverse strand, counting down.
TCGTGGTAGTAGGAAGAGGCTCTACAGCTGAATGCGCAGAGGCCTAGTAGAGTTCGCAACTGAGTGTGTGGACCCCTGTAGCTGAGTGCGCAGGGCAGTGTCAAGTCTGTAATTGGGATTGAAGATTAATAAAGAGAAGTTGATTCTTATTTCTGTGTATTTGCTGTGCATTATCTTCTTTATGTTTATATTAGTTTATGTATCGTGCACACTGATATGATTGCCGAATATGCTGTAATAACCATTAATCTTACACACACAAGTTAAGTAATCAGTTAATTAGCAAGGAACTTGGGTATTATATGGGTCAAAACCCGAGTAGGGCTGTGCAAAAACAGCAGCACGGGTTGCAAAGGAATAGCAAGTGCGCGTAGCGACGGGTCGAACTGCGAACCTCTAGAAGCCCATTAGACATCCCCAGGGTGCGGAAACTTGGTTCTAGCACCCTCCCATACTACTTTGGGTGAGACCTCAGTCCGCGCTCCATGGACTGTTGCCGAAAGGACCAGTATTACCGGGACTTTCTTGGCTAAATCACCTCTGAACCTGGGTTAGGCCCATACAAGCCAACAGTTGCGTAACATTGCTGCCGAGGGGAGGTTCTCAATTGGTCATCCTATGTTCTCAATGAGCTATTTGAGGCATGTGAGGACATGTACAGAAGGGATATTGGGTTCTTGTTTGGATATCTATGGATGTCGCTGGTAATGTGGAAATGGAGGCCACCGAAGGAGAGGCAAATGGCACCCATCCTCAAGGGACAACCAATTGTGCTCTAGTATGACCCATGGAAGGCATCAAGAGACCCCAGTACAAAGGAGATCAATGAGATAGCCTTCAGGGACTGGTACGAGCAGACGTTGGCCACCATCAAGTCGATATAACGGATACCCAAGGCTCTGTTAGACAAATTCTCAGAAGACCTTTGGTTTGGTGCTTCCCATGTGCATACGTACCTGAGACCAAGGTGCGCCAACCCTCAAATGTTTAAGATAAGACCTTTGAGGTTTGTCCTAACTGAGGAAGCGCTACACAGAGAAGTGGGCTGATGGCCGGGAGTGGCTTGCGAGATAACAGAAGGCAAGCACAAGTACCTCTTTGGAGTCCTGACTCCACAGGGGAAAGGGGAAGATGGGGCAAGAGCAGCTAGAAGCGGCCACATGAGGACGAAATTGAGCCAATGGTACTCTAGACGGAGGAAAGGATGTTCGAGCTCTGACGAACAATTGCTAGCTTCAAGTCAGGTGAGAGCAACTACCCTGCCATATTTAAGGGCTCCACCATGTTTACACCTATCGTCATGAGAGTGTTGGCCATGAATCTCCCAACAATAGTAGCACAAGCCCCCTCCCAGCCCACAGTACCTAAGCCCAAGAAAAAGCGAGTCACCCGAACCCCAACTGTTAAGAAATCAGAAGTTACTCTACTAGCTACAATCGTCGACCTTACTGTGGAGGTCGAGCAATTAATCCCTGCAAACACTGTCATTGAAGAGATCCCTACCACCACCTCCACTGCATTACATCAATCGCAAGGGTCATCCCTGCACATTACATTGACCTTCGTGACTTTATCCAAAACCCTTCATCCTAGCCGACGAGGGACGACTGTAGAAGCAGAAGTCTAGTTAGCTGAGCAGACAGAGGGAACCACCAGGACGCAACCTACAGAACTCACCACATTCTCGATGCTTGGTTCGGACCCACAGAAGGGCGAAATGTAGATTCTAGTCTGTAGGGGGAAGGGTTGAGCTGTACTTGCCACCATTCCCTATAAGTCTCACATTCCACCCAAATCCCAACATCATCCCACCCACTCCACAGTTCACCCCACCATCATAGTAAGCCCATTCATCTGTCTCCCATTCTGACAAATCCATTGCCAATGGCCTACCCCTACAGCATCAGTTCCCAGACCCTAGCACAATGCAGCACGTGATGCTCCAGCACTGATCGTCTGCCCAATTGTTTTCCTTTATTCAACAGGTAGCACACAGGGCCAAAAGGCTCCATGAGGGCCTGACCCAGGAGCATGAACGACAAATGAAGAAGTTGCAGATGGTGACCAAGGAGCGTGATCACTTGCAGTAATAAAATGTTGGATTGTAGGCCCAGGTCGACCAGGTCAGTTAGTGGTTCAGATCAGTGTGGTTGACCATCACTGAGGTGGATGTCAAAGTACCGACAGACATGGCTAACTACACACTGGTTAGCTACTGCGACGACATCTAGGCGGAATACTCCCGCTTGGAAGCTAACAACGTCGAGATGAAGAGGAAATTGGAGACGGTGAGATCTGCATTACCAGATCCAATGTAAATTTATGCAAGGATGGTCGAGGGGAAGGTCAGGGAACTGGAAGCCAAGAAGCAAGCTCTAGCCAATGCCCTTGCCGATGGATATTCCCTGATGAATAAGGTCCATGACTGGTCTAGTAGTCTGGCACTGAAGAACCACTTGGTCTACCCCCTCTGAGAGAAAATACAGACTTTATTTGCTAGCACGAAAGAATCCACAAACACTACCCAGCTATAGCAAATCAGCGATCAAATGGACACCCTCCAGGCTCAGGTAGATAGTATAGAAGAGGAGTCCGCGAGGATGAAAAATATAATCAGGGATCTAGAGTCACTGGTCTAAATGCAGGTATTACTTCTGAAGGAGGTGTGTGACTCTAGCAGGCAAGAATGAAGCAATATCAAAATCCAGTGGCCAACTGAACTGACATCGCACTCGGCTGAAGTGTTTACTCAGGACACCGATGCAATCCTTGCACGATGGGACACTGCTGTTCAACATTACATAGTGTTTAGGCAATAGACAATGGCCTCTGTCCCAGAGTTGGAGCCATCGTTTGGAACGGGGGAACCACAGGAGCGAGAAGGTGCAACAGAAGCAAAGGCCACTCCGCAAGCAATGATCGAAGAAGAAGAAGCACCTGCACAACAGACAACAGAACTAGTGTAGGAAATAGCATAACCACCACCCGCAGGATCAGTAGAACCGATAGGGGATGAAATGACTAGAATCGGGGACAAGTCAAGGAATTGTGGTCGAGGCCTGTTGGGGCCTTCATTTAAATTTTGAAAAGGTTTTGACCAATTTTGGCTGACCAAGGGATGAGAAGGAAACGGGTGGCAGCAACGGTTGGTTGGCAGAACAAGAAGTTGTGTAAGAGTTGCAGCAGAAGGCAACCGTGGGGGCGGGAAGGTGTAGAAGCAACCGAGGGGAAGAACTAGCAGTCCATGTAATAGAGAGGGATAGAAAAGGAGAAGACCAAGAAAGAAGCCCGGTTATATTTGGCGAGGTTAAGAGAAGGCGAAAGGATCCTTGTTGTGGCAAGCGGAGGGAAGGTTGCAGGAGCCGGGAAGACATGGTCCGTGAAGCTGGAACAGAACTTGTGGACTTGAGCTAGGTATTTCATGTAGTTGTTTGCGGTGGAAGCCCAATTTTATTGTAATGTTTGATTGTTACGATTAATACAAAGACCTGCTAAGATCAATCACATATTGTTATGTATTTGGGCCCTGTGTATGATGAATATTTAAATTTTTATGAATGTCTTATCAATTGCATGTAATTGGTAGTCAGTATGATATCATGAGTATGTTGTTATTTCTATGTTATACATAATTTGTCCATATATGTGATCGAATGCAACCCAGTTAAGACTTTTGCAACTCCATGCTGAACCCTTCTCCCTTTTGGTCGTGGCGTGCCTCGGGTGAGATTCCTTGCCCTTTGGGGACGGTGAAAATGCTGGCACTGTCCTAGACTGTAGCAGACCATTGTTGGCCTCCTGTGCCTGAACCCAGGGTCTTCCCCCAGATGACTCTCACGAGCCAACACATATGTTGTTATTGTAGTTGGACTACTCTGGTTGCCTTAATGATATATGTTGTTTAACTTACGTACTTGTGTATGAACTTATTCACATGCAATTTTATGAATCTTGTTGTATATGTTTTTAATGTTGTCATCATCGGTGTCGACTGCTCTGCCGGACATCAGACATACCTTTCACATGAACCTTGCTGTAACGACTATCGCATTCATCTCAGACTAATCGTGAGTACTTCATGTGTTATCTTACCTTGAATGATGTGACTGCCGCATCTGAGTGGACTGCTCTTCCGGAAGCTGTGCATATCCTTTTGTGTTGTGTGTTCCTAACTAAGTTGGGATTGATCCCTTTCAACCTAGAACTCACCTTCAACTTCTTCTCCCTTCGAAGTGTTAGAACCTCTCATACACCTTCCTTGACTCACTGCATCAGTCACACCCTTGCTACTGACAAAGTTATCTTACTTGCCTCTGTGTGACATCATGATTAAGGAATTACCTTATGACCCACTGTTGGGACTCCTACACTAAACGGTTTGAGGTCTAATTGGGACTTCTTACCGGGGAGATCCCCTTGACATGTTAGCGGGTCCAGAACCATCAACATTTTTGGTGCTAGAAGGAGGGCCTAATGACAAATTGTGCCCTCTCATCCATTTTTGATCCTTTGCATATCTTTCATGGATTCTTGCACTCTTCTTCCCCCAAGGTGTTTTTCGAATCGTGAAGATGTCTCCATCTCAGGGAAGCTTTTTGATCTCTTGTGCACTCACACATATGATAGTGAAGGTGAAGTGGCCTGGCCTGAGCACTTACATAACTTTCTTTCCATGATTCTTGAGGAAGACGAGTTTTCTAACGAACAGGCCGGTTTTCTACTTGCATACACACTTCGCAAATCTCCATTCGTTGGGTGCTTAGCCTACCGACTAACACCGTGCACTCATTTGGGAACTTTTTTGATCTTATTGAAGCCACGTTCTATCATTTTTATCCAGAGCATCTTGAACAGAAACTGTTACAACAATGGAGGGCTCCGCATGAATATGTTATTGATTTTTGGCAGTGCTTCCGTGACTTGCAGTTTCAAGCTCCGAGGAGCTAAATGAAATTTGCATATCTTTGGGACTAGTTCGAGTACTGCCTTAAGAAATTTGCCCATCCCAAGAGAAATTTTGAGATCAAGCCTCGCTAAAGATTCTTCCTTGATGGAGTTGCGCAATCTCATGTGGAAGTGGGCACTGTCTCAACTGACTGTCTGCCTTCCTCTTATTCAACAGCTCCACCACTACCTAGTGATGTTGAGGATCATGCTCACACTCTTGTTCATCCTTCACGCTATCCCAACATCACTTCACTCAATTTTCACGTAGATTTAGTTATGAGTCCTTCGAGTCCTCATAGCATTCTTTTCTACAACCTCTGTCTTCACACCCAGGTGTTCCTCCGAATGATGTTGTCTTGTGTTCATCCATTACAGACTCTTCACTTGTTTTGAACAAGGAACAACCCACTGACGGAGTTGGTGTCGCACAACCAACATGTGTTGTCATTCATGAAGAGTATGAGTAGGAGCTTGAGCATCAACACTCGACGAAGGATGACTCCCTTCCATCCGAGCCCCCTCCGTTCTTTCCTAACATCATTGGTGAACCTGCCATCCATGATTTCACATGTGTGTCTTCATCCACGAATGCACCCATTGTTGATCTTTCACAGGACACACCATATGTTAGCCCCATATCCAAAAAAGGAGAGGACCAATCATTCATTGGAAATCCACTTGATCTTTCATTTGCTTTTTCCGGAAATGCAGAGGGTGAACATCCTTCCTCCTCATCTACCCCTTTGTGTGATTTATCAAACCATGAGGATGCCGACCAACATCCTGAATTTTTTGATCTTGGTTGTCGTGATCTCTTCACCTCATCATTTGATCACGGTGTTGATTCAATCATTGTTTATATGTATAATCCACTGGTCTACGAAGATCCATCTATAAACAAAATCAAAACCCCATAGGCCGTCGAGGCACTTCAGCCCGAGCTGATGGTTATGTCAGGCCCTTGCTATCCTGAGGTTGGTTTCACTTCCGATTAAGAAATTTTTCAAACACTCAAGGCTCCCCATCACTCATTTGTATGCACTCAAGATCAATCTAACACTCATATTTTACTTCCTCCACTCGAACTACACAATCCCATTGCTCATATTTTGTTTGCTTGGATGTCACAGTAAAAAATGAGCTTATGCTTCAAAGTTGCACGTAGTGTCACATAGCACCATGATAAGTCCGTCGACTGCCTGTCATGCACATGCATGCACTTATGTCCCGTGGGCACTTTGAATCATGAAGTGTGGTTTTCTTCATTGTTATATCTTTCTTGCTTGTTGGTTCACACAACTGGGTTGCTCGTGGACCAAGCCTTCACCAACATGGGTCTACCAATGCACTGGTGGCTACATTGGAGGTATCACTTCATGTGATCAGGCCCATGTACCAATAGTGGAGGAGTAGGAGTAGTTTTTTCTTTCAGTTGTTTGCTTGCATGCTTGTTTGCTTACATGCTTTCTTTGCTTTTTTTTTGCTTTCTTGTTTTCTTACTTTCTTCACTTTCATTTTTTCTTCTGCTCTTGCTTTTCTTTGTTGATTGTTATTTTGTTTGCTTGTTTCGTTCATAGTTTAGTTTTGCATGAAACCATGTATGACTCATGAAGCGAGCTGGATAAAGTACAAGAGGGATTATACAACTATAACTACTTGGTTATATGTCATCTTTCCTCTGTATGATGAGCTTGTTACTTTTAGTCCATGATACGTCAAAGGAAAATATGTATTGTTCAAAGTGAACCTTGGTGTAAACACAATGTTTGTCTGCTAACTAGTGTCACCTTCTCTAGTTGATTGTTTTTTGGTTAACCCTTGTCAGCTCAATCAAGTAGAGTAAGGTAAGGGGGAAAACCTTAATAGGCACATCAGAGATACAATAAACTACTTCTCTGCTGGAACAACATCTTATGCTCTCAATAAGATGAGATCACTCTTCCGCCTCTGAAATGAATAAGTGCTATGCATAGTGAAAAATGAAAAAATGAAAAGTCAAAAATTCAAAATGAAAAATGAATAAGACGAAATAAGAGAAAGGCTTCCTATGTAGGGAGATGATGCAAGTAACTCTGCCAAGGTACTGACCTGGCTCGTTGGCAACGGAGCCATGCTTGTGTTCCTATGTGACTCCATTGGGGTACTGTCCAAGGCTATTGGCAATGGATCAACACCAGAGATGAAACTAAGACTCTGATGACTATATTGCTTATGCACCTATATACCACGGGCCTCTTTTTATAATTTTAGTCAGTTAGCTACCTCGTTTTTAACTCATTTTCAGTTGCCGGTCAGATATGATAATGGCACGGAGTTACTAACTTCATTAAAACAATCGACGTCCACTTATATTTCTGATCATATTCATGAATGGAGACGTCGAAGGCGGTTAGTGAAAGTTTTTATCCCGGACCAGATCTTAGCTGAATGGTTTGTTAAATCATTGCTACCGAAGATTACTGAAGACGTAGCTAAGGTTGGAGTAGTTACTGAGGAGCAAGTGATTGCTCAAGCACAGTACCTTGACTTAGTTTATACTCAGTCAGGTACGTTACACGAAAAGATCCCTGATCTTCCCAAGTCAAATCAAATCGTTGCTGCTCCTTCGGGATCTCATGCCGCTGATGGTATGATTGGTACGATGAACACTAAAAGTAAGAAGAAGTCTTCCAAGAATTCTTCTCCTATTATAACCTTACCAGACTCCCCGACAGGAGATTCTTCTGCTGAGGTTTCCGCCGATATTCACGTTGTAGAATCATCTACGGCTAAATCAAAATCCAGTGGGAAGAAGAAAGGGAAGAAGAAGAATAAAGCAGACAAAACTCCAAAGGAGAAAACTGAAAAATCGGAAACCAATGATGAAAAGCGCAAACCTCGTTATCCATGTCTTATTTGTGAAGAGGAACACTTTACAAGAGACTGCCCTCATCAAGCAGAGGTTGCAAAGATCGTCAAAGGTTCCCAAATTCCTGCTGTCTTGAAGGATCCATTTCCAAAAGATAGCAAAATGATAGGTTCTTCCTCGAGTGCCAATGAAGAACCCATATTGATGATGTCCCATGTAAGGATTGTGACTCGATCGCAAGATTATGGTAGTAAAATTCCTATTGATGGCAAAGAAGCAGAATCTTCTCATTCTAATCCATCAACCTCAGCTCCCGGTTCCGATCCACTACAGATCGAGAAACCTAACCCGGACTTAGTAATCAAACCGCCTGCCAAGGGTATACTTCGAAAGTCTGCTTTCAATCCACATGCGAGAGCGCCCCAGAATTATAACATTGTTGAGGACTTAGCTGTTTCACCCTTAGCAATGTCGGCTTTGGAAGTGCTGCAATCATGCCCAACACAACGCAAATTACTTTTGTCGGCTATAGGGGCTGTTGATGTTCAGGACCCGAACCTAATAATCTTTGATCTAGAAAATAGTACACCGCGTTTTCCTCATCAAATGGCTTTCCAGATCCCAGTGATAGTCAAAAACAGGCCTATTCATCGGACTGTAATTGATGAGGGAGCTTCCACGTGTATTATGTCGATACAGTGTTGGAGATCGCTTGGTTCTCCTTCACTGAATCAATCCTCGACAATTCTTAAGGCCTTTGATGGCCGTGGGTTTCATCCTTTTGGCATTCTACAGGATTTGCCTATAGGGGTTGAAGGAAAAACCGTTAGTCTAGATGTGGAGGTGGTTGATGCCCCTCTAGACTACAACCTTCTCTTGGGTCGAAGTTGGTCTTATGCTATGACAGCGGTCGTTTCATCGGTCTTCCGAGTAATAAAGTTTCCACATAATGGAAAGATCGTAACAATAGACCAGCTGGCTTATTTTTCATACGACCCAGCCTCTTCAGAGAGTATTCAGCATGTCGGTAAAACGACTATCCCATATAAGGATGTTGGAGTAGGATTAGTTAAAGATGCCGGTTTACTGGGAACTTTTCCTTTTCCTCCAATCAACACATTGTCTTCGTTTGCATCCATTCATATGATTACATCAGACACCATTGTTTATGATGATCCTTGGATCGTTCCTTCTGAATCTGAGATAGACTCATTTGGTGATTCTATGCCTTTGAGTCCATATGAAATTGCCTATTAAGCCGTGCAGTCTTTTACCGACCCGTGTTCAACCAAAATCGACTCAATGAATGTGGTTCGTGAGGAATCACTTTTCACATCAACCTCGGAGTTAATAGTGTTTCCCGAAGTTGTTTCATCTGACAAGCAACTTCGTGAAGTCCTGTGTGTAGATGATTTACCAATGGGAAGATCTCCATCACAGATCTTCGTTTTTACCCAAGGATGATCGTTTTGAAAATGATTTCTCATCAATTTTTACAGTCGAATATGTCAAGGAAGCTCAGAATCCCATGAAACATCATGATTCAGAGCTGAATTTGGGAAACATCTCTCGAACTATTCCCATTGACATTTCGGTTAAGCCTGGAATTGTTGAGAACATTCATATAGGTGCCTCGTGTACAGATGACGAAATTCAGACATACAAGGCCCTATTTCAAGAATTCCGCGACGTGTTTGCCTGGTCCTATGAGGAAATGCCAGGAATTCATCCCGCGATTGTTGTTCATGAGATCAAGGCTTACCCGGACGCTAAACCCGTCCGGAAACATTTGCGTCAGATTCACCCACGAAAAGCTGCTGTAGTTAAAGCAGAAGTTGAAAAACTGTTGAAAGCAGGTTTCATTTATTCGATCCCTTTACCGGATTGGGTATCGAATATTGTTCGGTTAACAAAAAACAGGGAACAATAAGAATATGCATCGATTATAGGGACATTAATCGAGCTTGTCCAAAGGACAACTACCCAATTCCCTATATCGATCAAATCATTGATGATTGTGCCGGTAGCGAAATATTTTCTTTTATGGACGGTTTTTCCGGTTACAATCAAATCAATATTCTACCTGCCGATCAACCAAAAACAGCTTTCATTTGTCCATGGGGGACATTTGCTTATTGCAAATTACCTTTTGGGCTCAAGAATGCCGGAGCAACTTTTCAAAGGGCGATGTTTTATGCGTTTCATGACCTCAAACACATTGTGCAACCGTATCTCGATGATTTGCCTGCTCATTCATTACATCGAGCTGATCACCTTGTCCATTTACGAGCAATCTTCATGAGGTGTAGGCATTATCGAATTCGGTTGAACCCACACAAATGTGTCTTCTGTATAGAAGTGGGACGATTGCTAGGATTTGTAGTTTCGAAAGTCGGCATTCGCGTCGATCCCTCGAAGGTAGAAGCTATCATCAAATTGCCTCCTCCTTCGAGTCTTCGCCAACTCCAAAGTTTGCAGGGGAAAGCAAACTTTTTACGACGATTCATTCCTAACTACGCCGAGATTACAAAGGGTTTTACACGGTTGTTGAAACAGAACAATCAATTCTCTTGGGATGAGATAGCTCAGAAATCTTTTGATGCACTCAAACACGCGTTGACCCATGCACCGTTGTTGCATCCTCCCAACTACAACCAGGATTACCTTTTGTACCTCGCCGCCGCCCATTCCACCATTGGGATGGTCTTAGTTCAGGAAGACGAATTCAGAACGGAACATGTGATATATTACCTTAGTCGGACGTTAAACCCAACTGAGCTAAAATACTCACATGTGGAGAAATTGGCATTGGCAGCCGTTCAAGCTGTCCAACGTTTTCGTCACTACATTTTACTCCGTAAAACTACAGTCATTTCGGATTGCAACCCTATGATCTACATTTTGACTAAACAATTGCTAGGGGGCAAGTACTCTAAATGGATTGTTATCCTGCAAGAGTTCGACTTGGAGTTTGAGAAATCTAAGTCTAAGAAATCTTTAGTTTTTGCAGAGTTAATGTGTGACTTCCCGCGTGCTGACACAGAAACTGTGGCAGAGGAGCCCATTGCGGACGAATCTTTGTTTCTAACCAGCACTTTAGATCTGTGGTATGGGGATATCATCGTCTATCTCCAGACCCAATCCTTTCGGCCCGAAGCTTCAAAGTCGCAACGTCAAAAAATTCGATTCCAGTCCCAACAATACAAAATTATTGGAGATACTCTTTATCGCCGTGGGGCGGACTTGGTTTTTTGACGTTGCTTAACACATGAGGAAGCTGAAAGGGTTTTGAATGAATGTCACTCTGGAGCGTGTGGCGGTCATATGTCTGGGTACGCCACAACCCAAAAGATATTGCGCGCTGGCTACTTTTGGTCGTCCTTGTTTAAAGATTGTATTATTGTGGTCCGAAAATGCCACAACTGTCAAGTGTTTGATCGAAAGATGCGCGCTCCACCTGCTCCTCTCCACCCTATAATTGCCGGTTGTCCTTTTGCCAAATGGGGTATCGATTTTATTACATGTAACCCTCACTCGGCCAGGGGGCATGCGTATATCATCCTTGCGGTAGATTATTTTACTAAGTGGGCCGAGGCGATGCCTACATTCGAGGCAGACGGCAAGACAGCTGCAATTTTCGTGTTCAATCACATAATTGCTAGGTTTGGTGTCCCACAAGCGATAATCACTGACCATGGGCGCCATTTTCGAAACGTTATGATGACAGAACTTACAGGCCAGCTTGGTTTGCGTCACGATAGTTCAACTCCTTATTATCCACAAGTGAATGGTCTGGTTGAGTCCATCAACAAAGTTTTAGTTATCATGATTCGACGAATCATTGGTATTCATCGGTCGAATTGGCACAACATGTTATTTTCAGCGCTTTGGGCGTACCGAACCTCAGTGAAAACATCAACAGGGTTCACTCCTTTCCAACTAGTTTATGGTTTGGAAGCTGTGCTACCCATTGAATGCGAAATCCCGTCACTGCAAATGGCCATCGAGTTACTTCCAGCTACTTCCGAAGAGGAAAAGCGTTTATTATACTTAGCTCAATTAGATGAGAATCAACGTGATGCTGCATTGGCGATTGAGACTCACGCAAAACGTATGAAAGCTCAGTATGATCGAAATGTGACCCCTCGAAATTTTTCGGAAGGAGACCTAGTGTTATTATATGATCAAGCTAATGATAAATTAGGTGCTAGAAAATTCGTTCCTATGTGGCATGGGCCCTATATTGTCAAGCGAAAGCTAGCAAAAGGGGCCTATGAGCTGGTAGACTTTGACGGGGACTCTTTGGGTAAACCCAGAAATGGACTTTACCTAAAGAGGTATTATGCTTAAAAGATGGGTATGGAGAATTTTTAGTTAGGTTAGTTTTTCTTTCTAGCTGGTGTGTTTGTTAGTTTAGACAGTGTGCTTAGCCTAGAGAGTGTGTTTTTTTCATCATTATTCTAGCTTATCTTGGTTTACTCTTGATGATGCAGATGTCGATGCCTCTCCAAACATACATTGGTTTCGCTGATGGTGCTTGTCGTAGTACACGGAATATCTCTTCCGTGGCTTGGGTTATCTATTCGCCCTCTGACGAGTTAGTTTCTATGCATGGGGTGAGCCTCGGTCAAACAACAAACAACATTGCATAATACAGTGCAGTGATTGAGTTATTGTCTGAATCTATTTCATTTGGGATTCGGAGTTTGATAGTGAGGTTAGATTCTGAACTCGTTGTATTACAGCTTAATAGAGTGTATTCCATTAGAAATCCAGTGTTATTAAGGTTATTTTTGAGAGTGCGTCTCTTGGAACGTGAATTTGATTACATTGAATATCAGCATATTCCAAGGTCTTTAAATACATTAGCAGATGCAATTGCTTCTCGAATGTTAAATAGACATTTGCAATAATCATACATGTAAATTTAAAAACATTTCATCACACATGTTAAACAAGATAAGCCGATAATAATGATATATATAGATAGGAGTGTGTCAAAAAATACATCGTCTTCAATCATAGGTTGAAAAACACCTTATGATCGGCAAAAATGATAAGTACAAAAAAAACCAAAATGTCACATGTGTCTACAAAACAACCATACAATCACTGGTGATGATCTCTATATGACACCACTGCACGGGCCACCCTACACAAGAACCTCCTAAAAGGTCCTGGGACCCTGACTACATAGCGCTGAAGCCTGATAGGAATATCATCTATGGTAGTCTCTGGTATATCTGCTGTAAGATGCTCTAGGTCATGTTCCAACTCAGCTAAAGTCTCTGTGGCCTCGTCCTGTGGGGCCAGTGCCGCTGCAACTGGTAGTCTCCTCTCGAAAGGCCAGAGATTGGCTGGACGACATGGGCCTACATCTACATTTTGAAAATTATTACTATCAGTTTTGAGACGATATAAAAACAAACAAAAAAATAGATAGTTTAAAAAACTTGTGAAAAATGAATTACCTGTATCATCCCATTGTTCTCCCGGTGGAAGAACCATGTCCGGATCTCCACGAAAATCAACTCCGGCATAAGGAAAATCCTGTATAGAAAAGACCTGGTCTTCTAACCAGTGAAAGTACTCCGGAGTAAATCGAACAACCTCCGTTCCCTCATCAGGATGACAGGCCATAACCACAACCCATCGCATCAATTTGGGCTCTCGGGGAAGCCCAGCCTCAACAGTGAGCTGCTGTGGGATCAACATCGGAACCCTCTCTAAGCCAAAACTCACAACTAAAGGCCCATAACCAAAAGTCTTTAGCTGTCCGTTTTTGGCTCTAGTCAGTTGGCCTTTTACATTGGCCAACACAGCATCACACCAATTGAAAATGGTACCTCGATAGCAATCAATCGCCATCCGCATCTGGGATCTAGTGGCAATGTGTAAAGCGGCAGCCCCGCAAAGTCTGGTAACTGTAAAGGCAATCACTATAAGTTCAGGACGGGATATAGTTTTGATCTCTATCCCCTTCTCCTGAGTCTGAGTGTTACACCACTCTAGTCGGAGACTAGCGATGGACTGGCCACCCGGCCTAGTCCCGAACAGAGTCAAGTGTTCGCCTCTCTTGGGCAAACCAGTGAGAAAGTAGATATCTGTGGGCTCCATCTCGAGCTGGTGCCCTCCAATATAAAAACACTGGTCCTGAACATTCCATCTTTCTACCAGCCACTCTAGAAATCTCACTTGGGCCCTCATGCCAGGTATGGCCCAGTATTTATAAAGGCCGCATGCCTTCAAAGCATCAATTGACGATTGATGATTAATGGCGGCCAAATCAACATCTTCGTCCTCTCTCTCGCGCCAATCAAGCATGGTGAACAATCTACAGACCATAAAACATCCATTAGATTCCATAAAATCAAAAGTTTTTGGTCCATTTTGGAGAATTTGGGGTTTAAAAACTTGTTGCGCGGAGTACGCACCCCGCCTTTAGGAACAGAGCGTGGGTACGCAGGGTCTCTGAAGGAAAGGTGCGTACCCCCGACATTTTTCCAACTGAGAAAATGTCGGGGTACGCGGGTCCCTAGTGTGGTGCCTGCGTACGCCGAGAGGCGGTTTTTGAAACCCCAAAACCTCCAAAAAATGAAATCTAGGGCCTAAAAAAGAATTCTAAACGGATGAAATTGAAGAGGAGGATGTTCAAAATTACCTGGAAGAGACGGCGTTCGATTTCGACGGTCGGATTCTCCGCAATTTCCACGGGAAGTTTCTTGCCAAAAGCCCTTTTTCTCTCCTCAACAGTAAAATGGTAAAAATGAATTGGTAAAAGCCCTTTTTATAGGTTTTTTGGGTAAATAAATGGTAAATTTGTTTATTTTTCACCATGAAAAGGTATTTTTCAAAGTATTTTTATCTATCTTCAACAGGTATGAGTAATGTGTTGGTTTTTGTGTAGGATAAAGGATTTTCAGGGAAAATTGTCATTTTTTACAAACAAAAACATCAGAGTCATCTTTAAGCCCTTTTCTGACTCCTAAAACATGAAAAGATTGCCGAGCGTTTCTTTTACACTCGTTAAAACAGAATTAAAAGAGAGTCATCTTTAAGCCCTTTTCTGACTCCTAAAACATGAAAAGATTGCCGAGAGTTTCTTTTACACTCGTTAAAACGGAATTAAAAGACGGTCCTCTTACAGCCCTTTTCTGACCGTAAAAACATGAAAAGATTGCCGGATTTTTGTCGTTTCAAATTCGATATTGGAAATAAAACGACGTGTCCTTGATCGCTTTTTACTTTTCAGATCAGAGACACTAATCATGAAAGTACTCCTTGGTCGTAAAGATCAAGCGGTTCTCTCAAGTATTATTTTATACTTTTTCGGGCTTGGGAGACACAAATTTACGAAAAAGGTCAACCCTGGAGTCTTCTTAAGTTTTTTCAGACTCTCTAAAATTGGAAAACACCGAGTTTCTCCTATACTGGACTCGTTAAAATTTCACAGTAAAGGACCTGTTCGATTACAAACAGGAACGGACCACTCCTTCTTAGGGTTCGAATCTAAACTAAGTTGGACTCATCCGAAGGATGAGTTTATAATCAAGAAAATGTTATCCTCCTCAAGCTTGTAAAAAAATAAAGAGGTACTTGCCAAAAATGGTGGGGGAAAAGAGAGAGAAATGAGCCTATTTGTTATCCTTTGTCTCAGAAAAACCTTATCACCACTCTTGAACACGACACTTTTCATTCACCTGGGTTGGAAAATCCTTTGCCTAATAGTTGATCAAACCACATTGAAAGTCTTCAGCCGGTTTCCGGGTATTAACTTTGGGTCAATTGTCACCAAGCCATCTTTTATGTCGTTATGTGTTCAAGAGGTCACTGCAAATAAACCATTCATCTACAAGATACCTGTCATCCATCTTGACCATCCCTGAGTCAGTCCTTACAGCTACATTTATTCAACTTGATTTATGATTTCGTGTTGTGGGCTTGCCTGCAACGGGTCGCTTTCTATCGACATCAGCACATTATCTAGAAAGATGATCTAGAAATCGTCAGTAACTTGAGATTTGCATACCTCAATGGCAGGTTTCTCGCCTTTGATGATAGTTTACATCATTGACTTTCGATCGAAGGATTCCGTGACATGTTCGACATCAACACATTCATTCACATCTCACAGATTGTACTGGGTACTTTGAGAGCCATTGACATCACTGGTGGTCTCTCTCACACTTGTTAACATTTTACATCATTGACTGGTAATCAAGTGGTTTCTACCATGTTCGACATCAACTCATTTATTCGCATGGATAGAATCGTACTATTTCGGGAAGTAGAAATGAAGACCCTGGATCTAGTTTCCGCCATCCAGGCTGCGAAGAGTTTTGTATTCATTATATAGTAGACTAATTATAAACAGATGGCTGCACCCATACTGTGTCTACATGAGTCTATGATTATGATGTACTGCGAAATCATTCCTATATCAGAGCAGTAGTTAGTTTGTTAGTTAAAGTTTTTGATCTGAGTATGGGAATGCCTACCTCAGCGATGATATGATCTCATATATGTATTTTGTGTTGAATATTTGCAGGTTCCGACTGGGCTCTCCACAAGATAATCCTTGAAATGATAAAGTGCTTCACCCTTCCTAGATGATATGAAACCCTAATCTACTACAGGCTTCGCACTTTAGGGGGCAATCTATTACACTAAAATTTGTCACCATGACTATTTGCAGTCAGTATGGCTCCATCAATTGTCATACTGTCCTCCTTGGCAAGTCTTATACCTCTGCTCCTCATGTCAAACTCCAAGAAAGAGAGAAAGTCTTTAAAAAGTCAATATAACTCTAGTTATGCAGTTTCTCTTACCCTTACCTGCGTGTACGCACCTCAAGTTCATAATACCTGCGTACTTGTACGCTCTGTCTGTAAAGGGGTGGGTGCGTACTCCTGTAAAGGTCAAAAGGCGCAAGTTTTACTTCAAAAAAGTTACTTGTGGTCGAATCTAGAGCATTCTAGAAGATGGTTTGACATGGATTGAGCGCCTCCAGATGGTTCATGCATCCCAATGAAAGAGGAACTTATCCCATCAAGAGGGGAGCTATCCCATTGAAAGAGGGGCTTATCCCATTGATGGTGGACCTCATTAACTTCCTCCAAAGCACTATAAATACAGGCATTGGGCCAGAGGGAGGGGGGGTTGAAAGCTGAACATTCCTAAGGGTAGATGCTGCTGAAATTAGGACTCCCTTATAGAGCTTGAGAGGAGAGATTCCAATCCTTTCTTAGCTTCATTTGGAAGTGGGTGAGCTGATCAAAGTAGAGGAGAACTCTTGCTGGACCCTGGGAGGGACCTGCACAACACCAAGGCACTGGTTGTAATGGTTTCTTTTGTTTCCAATTAATACAATTAAGTTCATTTTTCTCAACAAGTTGTTATATATAATTTGTTTCATAAACTCCTTGGTCTTTATGATGAATATGTTTTATTATATGAGTTATTCAGGTGCTATGTAATCGTTTGCTTGTTAGTGAATGCAGGTTTCAAGGAGAAGGAGCTCATCTGGATCAGAGAGGCTTGGCTGCTACAAACAGCGTTGGACTAAAGGTATGCCTTAAACACCTGGTTGCTTTTATTTTAAATGCATATTTAGGGAAAGATAGTGCTTGATTGTTTTGTTTGTCACTAGAAAGCCTTAGCTTCTAGGGAGGTCGGTTTTGTCCGCAAAATTGACTCTTTCCGCATGACAAGGGTGATGCAACAGATGGTTGTAATCACTCTTCTAATATTAATATAGAACTACAGTTGTACTATCTACTCGGTGGTGTTGTTACTATCATTCATCCAATTGTTTGTCCAATACCTTATAGCATGAGTAGCTTACTTATATGTAACTAAATGTTCTTTTATGTATTCATGTATTAGCTATCAGAGTTGTATGTTGTGATGATGCTTGTCTCTTCTATGTGTAGGACTTGATTTGGAGCTGGCTCAGGGGACTTCCACCTAGCTGCATCGTGCTCTCTAGCAAATCTGCACGGAGACTTGAGGTAATCTCCTTCTCTTACTTTGATAGTTAGTTATTGTTTATGAACATGCATGTAACTTTGTGACGGTTGCAGATAATCTTACAGGCTACCAAAGGTCCTAGGAAGATCTTTGAGGGTATCTTCATTCTCCATATGCCGTGCATTTTATCCTATAGTATAATTGGCGACTCCATTGGGGAATACACATCTAGTTCCTTGTTTGCTTGGACAGTTCTCAGTTTTCTCCTCCTTCTAATAGCTCCCTAACCTTCTGCATTCCATTTCTGACCCACCAAATATCTTGCTGCATCTTGCCTACGGGTATTCATCTCTGAATCTGATCTAGAAAGCCCTATTTTTGACGGGCGGGAATCCTCAAGGAGGTCCCAACCAATCCATGGGGGCACCCTACTCACATGTTCAAAAGAGTCAAGCGGGCACCACTTACCATAGGGGTAATTCTATACCCCAGTATCAAAATCCCCATGGAAAGCCACACTACAACGCCATACCTCAAGGCAACTACTATACCACACAACACATGTATAATATTGGGCGTCAAACGATGGGAGGAGCATAAACCTCTTCAAGTCGATTGTCATCGGCCTGGTCTGAGTCGGGGGCACCACACTCTCTACCTTTCTTGGAAACTTTGGATATACCTGACTTGTACAAACTCACAAATGACCCCATCTACCACAACATACTTTGGCCACCGATCCCGCATAAGATAGAAACCGACATCCCCAAGTTCGAAGGCAAGCAAGTGGAGGATCCGGGCACCCATATCACCACCTACCATCTTTGTTGTGTTTCAAACTCTATGGTGGATGATAGTGTCCGGTTACGTCTTTTTCCCCGCACCTTCACTGGCAACGCAGCTAAATGGTACATTGAGTTACCACCTGCATCAGTAAACACCTTTGACACTCTAGTGATGGAATTCCTAAAGCATTTCTAGCTACCCATCCTCTATGAGATTGGGACAGAGCTCCTCACTTCATTACATCAAGATACCTCCACCCACATCTCCGATCATATACATGAATGGAGACGTAGGCGGAGGTTAGTCAAAGCTCCCCTCCCAGACTATCTCTTAGCAGACTGGTTCTGCAAGTCCTTACTCTTGCAAATCGCTAAAGATGTCGCTTTAGGTGGTACGGTCACAGAAGACCAATCCATATGTCATGCCCAGCACTTGGATCTGATATATTCGCAGTCTGGCACTCTTTATGACATAATCCCCAATGCCCCTCATAACTCCAATGTCTCCGCTACTCAGCACCCTGGAGCGCACGCCGACGGGATTGTTGGCGCAACCTCTGGGGCTGCTGTAAAACAACTCAGTGGTCACATTGCCCAGATGATAGTGGACCCCTCTACCAAATCGACTGCTGTTCCTACCACCACAATAAACTTCGTGCAGTCTACACAAAATACTGGTGGTAAGAACAAGAAGAATAAGAAAAAGACCTCTCCTTCTGAGGAGCAGTCAACAAAGTAGCCAAACCCAAAACAGCAGGCCGCTACGCCTCCTGAAGATAAAATGGATAAACCCGCCAGATTTCCCTGCAAAATCTATGCTGAAGACCACATGACTATCGTTGTCTTCATCTTCAGGAATGTACATAATACATTGCTAAAAAGGATACTGGTCGGACCCTTGCTATCCCCAAAAATCTTTTTCCCACTCAGCAGTAGCAAAACCTTATTTCCAACCAACCACAGCCCTCACAAGGAGACAATGATGGTTCACAACATCCTTCAGCTGGTGAAGGATCTTCTACTGTTTACACATTTGAAATGGTAGATCTACAAACACGAGCCAAATCTTATGGAGCTCCTGTTGCTCATGCAGAGGAACCTTCCTCAAGTCCAAACCCACTGCCACCCAACAATTTGCATATCGAAAGGCCGGTTGTGGACCTTGTAATTCGCCCCCCAAAGGGGCACTTTGATGCACAATGCACAATACATCTGCACGTGACGCCAAAAACTACAGCATTGTAGAAGACTTGGCACAAATGTCATCGGCTATGTCGGAACTCGAAGTATTACAAACATGCCCAACACAATGTAAAGCTTTGCTTTCGGCTATTGGTGGTATCGACCCATAGGATTCCATGCTTGCAATTTTTGACATGGAAAAGTGTAAACCTCCCCTTTCTCACCAGCTTGCATTTCAAGTGCAAATTTCTTCAAAAGGTAAAAGTATACACAGAACTGTCATTGACGAAGGTGCTTCTACTTGTGTCATGTCGGCTTCATGCTAGCTCACCCTAGGTTCTCCAACCCTATCGCCACCATCTAACTCCCTTAAATCTTTTGATGGCCACACTTTCATCCCAAAAGGTTACTTGGCTAGCTACCCCATCATTTTGTATGGCAAAACAGTAACAGTGGAAATAGAAGTCGTAGACAAAAAACTCAACTATAGGTCGCAGTTGGACATATGCCATGATGGCCATAGTATCTACTGTCTTTTGCATCATCCTATTTCCATTGGATGGAAAGGTAGTTACAGTAGATCAACTATCTTTCTGCACCCCTGATTATTCACCATTACCAAGTAGCTCCGTACCCCTAGTAGGTGGTGTGCCTGACTCTTATGTTAGTCTCGGTACCAGTCTATTGAAGGCTTCTTCCCTCATGGGTTGTTTTCCTCTTTAGCTGCCCAAGGTTCCACAGATGGTCAACATGATTTCATCTATTCCTCATGAACAGACCGATCCATGGATCCTACCGGCTCCTTCAGACCTTGACACATACGGAGATGAAATGCCATTGTCACCAGCTGAACTAGCCTACCAAGCCATTCAATCTGCATCCACATCTCCAGTCATGTTGGTTACGGCCAATGGTACCACAGGCCCTCCCATAAATGCTCCTCCTTTCAATCTACTCGATCAAGTCCTACCTATGGACGAAGGTCTTTGAGAAATCATGAGTTTAGGAGAGCGGCCTTGGGGGGATTGGCACCATCGTGTTTTGATATCTGATTCAGACATGATGCCTCTTCAAATCCTGTCCCTTGACATACCATAAATTGTTTCCTCACCCTATACGATCCTCCAAACTTTGGAGGTGGAAGGAAACATCGGCAATATTTCAAAAACATTGCTCATCGATATTTCTGTAAAGACAGGCACTGTGGAAGACATTTCGATTGGAGTCGATTGCAATCTGGAGGAAATTGCAAGCTCCACCTGCCTATTTAAGGAATTCCATGATGTATTCAGTGGGTCTCATGAGGAAATGCCCAGCATCAATATGTCTATTGTCGTACATGAGATCCAGCTTTACGATGATGCAAAACCCATCGAGTGTCAAATCCCTTCCCTGCAAATAGCCGTTGAACTCCTGCCCGGAACTACTGTTGAAGAAGAACACTTAGTATACCTTAATCAGGTGAACAAAACCCGTCGAGATGCCACATTGGCACTCAAGGCTCACAAGCGCCGGGTAAAATCCCAATACAGCAAAAAGGTTAAGCTTCGTTTCGACCAAGAGGGCAACCTTGTTTTGCTCTATGATCAGAAACATGATCTCTTGAGGGCAGGAATACTTCAACCCTTATGACTAGGTCCCTATATTGTCAAGAAAGTCCTCTCACAAGGGGCATATGAACTGTAGGACTGGGAAGGAGTCCCACTCATGGAGCCCAGAAATGGGCTCTATTTGAAAAAGTATTATACCTAGTACTGCACTAGGCATGTGCTTGTGTAATTTTATGTATTCTCAAAAGAGCACTTTTCTTTTATGGGATATTTTCTTGCTCTTAAAAAAAAAAAATGAAACATCTCCAAGTTTTTCATCATTGGGCTCATTAAACATATATGACGATGGTCTGAGCAACTCTTTTTCGATCTTTTTCTAGCTCATTAAACTGAAAAAGACCAATGGAGCATTCTTTTTAGACACTTTTTTCTCGCTCGTTAAACTGAAAAAGTCCCGAGTTTTGTCTTTAGACTCATTAAAAATTTATAAATATGACCTGAGCATTCTTTTTAGGTACTTTTCTTCCTCATTAAACTAAAAAAACCCCGAGTTTTTTTTGCCGGGCTCGTTAAAAATATACGACAGCAACAAGAGCACTTTCTTTTTGGGACCATTTCTCGCTCTTCAAATCAAAAAATCCCCTAGTTTTTCCTCTCCTTCGGGCTCGATAAATCTATCAAGGAGGAATGAGCAGTTCTTTTACCTCTTTTTTTCGCTCACTAAACTGAAAAAGATACCTTGAGTTTTCTTCATTTGACTCGTTAAAATTTGATGAAGGCATTGAGTTTGTCGTCGCATGACTCATTAAAATTCGCGCGGAAAAATGAGTTTAGTCTGTCTCCTCGTACTCGTAACAAAATGAGGTCGACATCTATTAAAAATAGGTTTCTCTTTATCCGGATTCAATAGATTAACTAACAGAAAAGTAACTGATTCAGGTATACTATTAACTTTTTGTCGCACCCGGTTAACAACTATGACAAAGGGACCACCATGGAGTTGCTCTTTACGATATTTTTAGACTCTCTAAATATGAAAAGACCACCGATTTGTCTAGTCTGGACTCTTTAAATTACACAGACAAGGTATAGAGTCACTCTTTTTGTGGTCCTTTTCAGACTCTTTAAATATGAAAAGATCGATGAGTTTTCCTGTCTAGACTCATTAAACTAATCAGATAGGGCAGAGAGTCGCTCTTTTTGCGGTCCTTTTTAGACTCTTTAAATATGAAAAGATCGATGAGTTTACCTGTTTGGACTCATTAAACTAATTAGATGGGGAAAATGGACAATACAACTATATTCCGTATTAGAAAGCGTGGTTTGGCAGCAGTAATTCCCTTGAACATGGCACTCCCTCAGATAAACCTTCCTTGTGACGGCCTCTCAATATGAATCCTACCATCCTATGAGTTTAGCCTATATACCTTGATGTTCTTGCATCTTTGTATCCTAACACTCTTTGGTGTTCATGAGTCTAGTGCTATCTGGTTAAAACTGTTGTTGTGCTTTCTATTGTTCAAGGGTTAACCTTTTGTTTCCTCCATCAACCCATCAAGCATATCCTTTCATCATGCCCTCTATTGTTTAGCCCCAAATTCTCAAAAGATTCATAAAAAAAAATCATTCTTGTCCTGTTTCGTGTCGATTGATGTAGGACACATTATTGGCTACCTTTCGACAGGTTTCTTCCTATCGACTTCAACGCTGTATCTAGGAAGATAACCCAGAAACACATTCAGTGCCTTGGTACTTGCAAACATTAGTTGCAGGTTTCCTTGTGTTTGATCAGGGGTTCTCATTATTGGCTCCTGGTTAAGCGATTCTATGGGTGTTCGATGACAAATACATCTTTCACACTCGTTAGATTATACTGTGAATCTTGGATACAATCACCATTATCGGTGGCCTTCCTTGCATCTGTTAATGGTCTCCATTATTGACTGGTAATCAGATGATTTCGTGCATGTTCGATGTCAACACATATATTCACATGTATCGATCTATGCTGTTTGGTGAAGCGGAAATCAAGACCTTGGGTAGAGGCTTGCATCATTCAGCCTTGTTTCCTCTCCCAAGTTGCGGATATTGTTTTTTGGAGACAGCTTATCAGGATGATTCTATTATGACACCAGATCTACATTGTGCTTATCGGCGGCCAGTATCGTCATATCTCTTTGGAGAAAAATCACTCTGACATAGCTACTGAGCATGGGAATGCCCGACTCAGGACATGATTTTAGTAATTTTATATATATGTGTTGTATCAGGTTTCCCTTGCTGCCTAAAGCTCGATCCTCTCGCTCTTTTTGAAGGAAAATTATAGTTAAAGTAAAGTATTTCGTCCATCTTCACAACCTCTGATCTCATACTTTACGGGGCATCTGTTATACAACAAATTGACCTCCTCATCAACTCAGAGGGGAAAGACATGATAGTTGAAGCAAAGACCACAATCACAGGCCTGGATTCCACACTAACGCTGGTTGTGCACTAACAACCTACTTTATAAAGCTTGTTTGCAAGCCTAAGGGTGCGTTAGTGACCCTACTAACTCAAGTTGTTAGTAAGGGGACAACGTTAGTGAAACTTGGTGAAGTTCTAAGGGTCAAAGGAACGAATTGACTCATAAATATCTAGATATTTGTTCCTAAAATTACTCAAGAATTGCAAGGAAACATCCAAAATCGACCTATTTGGAGGATTTATAATCTTAAAGAAGGAGGCAAATTAGGGCTATGGTGATAGAGGTCAGAGAATTTGAAAGGATAGCATACTTGACTATTGAGCATTGTCTCAAATCATAAGAATTTGGCAAGAAGGGAGAGAGAGAGAGAAGCTGGAGGGGTAAAGGATGGTTGATGCAACAGATGGTTGTAATCACTCTTCCAATATTAATATAGAACTGCAGTTGTACTGTCTACTCCATGGTGTTGGTACTATCATTCATTCAGTTGTTTGTCCAATACCTTGTATCATGAGTAGCTTAGTTATATGTAACTAAATGTTCTTTTATGTATTCATGTGTTAGTTATCAGAGTTGTACGTTGTGATTATGCTTGTCTCTTCTATGTGCAGGACTTGATTTGGAGTCGGCTTAGGGGACTTCCACCTAGCTGCATCGTGCTCTTTAGCAAATATACCAGGAGGTTTGAGGTAATCTCCTTCTCTTACTTCTATAGTTAGTTATTGTTTATGAACATGCATGTAACTTTGTGACGGTTGCAGATAATCTTATAGTCTACCGAAGGTCCCGAGAAGACCTTTGAAGGTATCTTCATTCTCCAGACATTATGCATTTTATCCTATAGCACATAGCACACTTGGGGATGTAGTCGATCAAGTGTCCATGGACTTGCTTACCCACGAAGACATCAAATTGTTCATAGACAAGGACATCAAGATATGACAGCAACAACATCAAAACAAGCAGCATCATGAACAACAGCTGAAGACAGCATACCAAATGCAACGAATGCAGGAGGAGGGTTGTTGACAACATGAAGGCGGAACAAGGTTGCAAGCTCAAGCAGGTCCATTGATGATGAAAGCAACTTTGGAGACTCTGGATATGAAGTGATGATGTGACATGAAGATCACGCCAAGGAAGAAGATGGAATAAAGAAGGAGTTGCATGTGTTGAAGCAACAACTCAAGAAGAACATGAAGTTGCACAGAAAAATGAATGAGTTGCAACAACAACAGGAACAACAATGGGCACAACATGCACTCATAGATGAAACTGCACCGGTACAAGTTAAGGATCCATCCCAGCATCTGACACAGAGCAGACATGGTGAGCAGTATTGTTGATCGCATGCAAGGGATTCACCAGCAGGCATGTTGTTGAGCGCACGCATGCAATCCAACCCATTCAAAACAATCGCCAAGGCAAAGACAAGAAGCAGGTCCAACTGGGACTGAACATGTACTTTGGAAAGTTGATGCATATGACCACCAACACACACTTGAAGATCAGCACAGACACTATGCATCATTATGTTGTCAGTTCAACGCTACCCAAGAAGACCATGCACATGTTAGCAGATGAGTTGGATGAAGGGGCCGAACCAATGCACCGGTTGCAACAGAGGCAAGAGTTCACTTCAGTAAGATGTCACCATGAGGTGCATGTACACCATCATGGACGACCAAGCTTAGCATCAACTCACCACCTTCACCATCACAAGCATGTCAAGGAGTTGTTCTCATCACAATGGACCGAGTGTCAGTGATGTCTTGTAAGGCTTGCTCAAGCCATGTTGTCTCACATGAGTACATGTGCATTGTAATGTTGAGTCATGTCAAGTGTAAGTCATGTGTCAATGGTTGGATGTAACAGTCATAGAGTAGGTGAAGAGTAATGAGGGTAGTTGAACTGTCACAAAGGGGAATGTCGAGGGCCACCCCACCCTTTGCTATAAATAGTCCCTCATAACTCATTGTCGAGGATTTTTTGGTCAACCAAGCTCCTACTAAGACTATCTTGAAGAAGGATTGGACAATATTGTAACACACCTTGGCTTCTCTACTACACGGAGCTAGTACATCTCTTTGGAGGAGCAGGTGGATGTGGCTGTAACGTTCCATTGTTGGAGCTAAAAAGTTTACATGGATGTATTGTATGATTGAGACTTACACTTCTTTATATAATAAGAGCCAACATGTTTTCATGCATATGTTGTTATTGTAGTTGGACTGCTCGAGTTGCCTTAATGATAAATGTTGTTTAACTTACGTACTTGTATATGAACTGATTCACATGCAATTATATGAATCTTGTTGTATATGTTGTTAATGTTGTCACTGTCTATGTCGACTGCTCTTTTGGACAACAAGCATACCTTTCACATGAACCTTGCTGTAATGATCGTCGCACTTGTCTCAGACTGATTCGTGAGTGTTGTACGTGTTATCTTACCTTCTATGATGCGACTGTCGCATCTGAGTGGACTACTCCACTAGAAGATATGCATGTCCTTTTGTGTTGTGTGTTCCTAGCCGAGTTGGGACTGATCCCTTTCAACCTGGAACTCACCTTCACCTTCTTCTCCCTTCGAAGTGTTAGAACCTCTCATACACCTTCCTTTACTCACTGCATCAGTAACACCCTTGCTACTGACATAGTTATCTTACTTGCCTCTGTATGACATGCGGTCAAGGCATTACCTTACGACCCACTGTTTGGACTCCTACACTGATCTGAGGTCTAATTGGGACTTCATACTGGGGAGATCCCCTTGACATGTTGGTGAGTCCAGTACCATCAACATGTTCTTCATCGGTAAGGTCAACAAATTGGGTAGAGGTGGTTTTAAGATTTTTCCCAGGGATTGATGGTGGTTTGGTGGTAAGAGGTTGTATATTCAAAATTGTGGGTTCAAAATGAGAGTGAGATCCACCGAAGGAATTGAAGCAATAATAGGACTACAGGTTGAAAAAACAAGTGAACTTGAACTGCGAAATTAAGAAAAAGTAGGAAAAGGACTTACTGAAGCCCTGATATTCTCTAGAGTTTCATGTAAGGACTACATGCTTGTCTCAAGCTTCTAGATGACTGGAGTCAGTGTTTCCTCAACTAGTCACTTCCTTGAGGTCAAAGGGGTTTCGCCAAGTAGTGGCTGAGGCACCATTCCTCCAAAAAAGTATATATGCTTCCCCTCCCTAACTTCTCCAATAAATCGCGTCTAGGAAGAGAATTTGATATGGAAGGCTTATTATGATAACATAAACTTTTGGGCCCGCATATGAAATGTGTCAGAGTTGATGCACTTACACCGCACCTAGGTGCTACCATGACCTAAGTCAAATTGGATATCCTATGAATATTGATTGAGGAGTGATAGTGGGATTCTTGGTCTAGCCTTGGTGACCCCCAATATTTTATTGTACCATCCGGCAAAAGAGGCTTCATTTATTTCCTTGTTGCTAGGGTCCCTGGAGATCCGCCATGGTAAATACATGAGTGTAAGGGGATGGTATTCATTAACTATCACCATATATGTCCCCTCTAGTGGGCACCATTTTCACATAGCTAAGGCAACAATGAGATATCCATATATAAAATGAGTGGCCCTTTTATAAACATATTCACAAGCATCGAAAAGTTCATTTAACAAAAAACTACACCAACTCAATTGTGTGCCTTGCACACAAGCTTTCGCAACCAAGATAGTATCCAATGTGAAAGCACCTCTTGAGAAGTTAGGATAATTTTATGTTAGGCTTGTTAATTGACTCTATCAAGGCACCTTTACCACCATGCTAGGTACCATACATGTTGTAGTAATTGTCATCGCCTATATTCTTCCCCCACTTGGAAGTATTATGAAATGCAGTTGATACTGCTGCTCCAACAACAGGGAACCATGTAAGTTGGTGAATGTCAATGCTATGGATTAGGTATTCCTTTATGAGACATAAAGACCCTCCATGCATCCTTATGATGAGGAATTTTGTGCATTGCATCAACGCTCCTAAAATGTTGAATACCCAGAGACCTTGTAAATTTAGTAGTGTCGACCTATGTAGCTCTCTGAAGTATTCTTTAAATTTCATTGATTAGCTTCCATCGGGTTTGGTGACAACTTCTCTATAGACTTCCGGCTTGAGTTTTGGAAATTTGAACAAGAGATCATTGTCTACAAGCAAAATCTTATCGTACTTTCCATAGAGATTCTTTGTTTTTGTAATTCTTAAGTCTGGTTCAATGTATAGAACATAGATTATGGTCTTTGTCATGGTTGAAGTGTGATGGTGATACACAAAGAATGCTAGAGGCTTGAACTTGGGCTGGGAACAAGGAAATTTGATACAAACTACAAACTTGGCAATTCGACCACCTCGACTTTTGATATTGAGAAGCTTACCGTTTCCATGAAAATTAAATAGAAAGGCTTGACACGATGTTTTTGATTTTATCACTTAACTAATTAATATGATAAATTTCCCTACTCCATCCCAACTATGACAACAATAATGATGGCTAGATTGACCTGACTCGGATGACGCAAAAACTGGAAAAGGAGGGTGGAAATGATAGGTAATTATGGTGCTATGATGGAAGGTGCTTAGATGTTGATGGAAAAATCATGCCAGGGGTATTACATGAGAGATTTATCCCAAATTCGAATAGATATAGGGAATTATTACCATTTATTATGGATAAGACGACTGACACGTGCAACTCTGCGACCAAAAACAGTTGTGGAGGGGTGAAGCTACTTCCACAACTAAAAGAACTGATGAAAATTTATTCATGAACAAATTCGACTGTAAATATTGATTAAATAAATTAACTGATGCAACTAACAGACTAAAAGAACTGACTGAATCTACCTAGACCTACCTACGATCCCCTTCCAGAGATCAAATCATTTTGATGTAGAACTGGTTGAGCCATGGAAAGGTTTCAGGCATGCACCATTCACCCATCCAGGCAGTAGGACTCCATCCAATTGTGCGAGCTTGACAACTCCTGATTATTTCACTTCCGCAACTATGAATGGTCCTAACCAATGCATTTTCATCTTTCCAGGAAACTTTAAGAACTTACTGTCATATAGCAGAACATGTCCTCCAACTGTAAAATATTTCCGCTTGATGTGCCTATCATGCCATGCCTTTTGCCTCTACTTTTCGACAGTTTGGTGGAAGTCTACCAGAAACCTCACTTCATCTAGCTCCTAGATTTCTTCCAACCATTTTTTAATTGATTCATCCTCTTTCATGAGAGTGGTATGTGCAATAAAAAGGTTGGGGATGGTAAACTCGGTAGGTACTAATTGATTCATCCTCTTTCATGAGAGTGGTCTGTGCAATAAAAAGGTTGGGGATGGTAAACTCGGTGGGTACTACGACTTCTCGTCCATACACTAACTAGAAGGGTGTATACTTGTGTAAGCACTTAACGATTGTATGATAAGATGATAGTGCAGCTAGTACACATTTGTCCCAATCATTTCTATTGTCTGAGCATATCTTGGTGAGTCCCCTCTCTAAGATTTTGTTAAAGGCTTCCACAATACCATTTTCTTTAGGGTGATACAAGCTACTCTTACGGCGTTGTATCATAAAATTTTGTAGTAATTCAGTGACCATATAATTAATGAAATGGGTCCCCTGGTCACTAGTGAGGCTTCAGGGGCACCAAAATTGAGTGATAATATTCTCGAAAATGGATTTGGTGGCAATGTATATAGTGAAATATTTGACAGGTGCAACTTCAACCTATCTAGTAAGGTACTATGTGGTAGTAATAATATCGGTAATAATATATCTAGTGCGTGAGTGATGTGCTAGTGGTTTAATAGGTCCCACAAAGTCGACTACCCATTTCTCAAAGGCCTGTAGTGCTCATGCTGGTTGTAAAGGAAGTTCATCCCAATGCGATGGATTTCCAACCCTTTGACAAATGTCACATCTCTTGGCATACTCCTTTGCGTCTTAGAAAAGTGTGGGCCACCAGAGTCCCCCCTGCAACACTTTCCTCGTGGTGGACTTCCCACCAACATGCCAACCCACAACTCTTGAATGGAATTCCCATAATACATCCTGTCTCTCATGATCAAGAACACACCTTCACAATATTTGATCAAGGCCCAATTTGTACAGTTGTCCTGAAATCAATTGGTAATCTATAGAACAAACCACCATGTGCCCTCGTTGTGTTGTTGTGTACCTCTCCAGGAATTTACATGTGGCTAGAAATAATGCAATGTCCTCCAAGTAGTATGGTATGGCTTCGACTCGAAACATGTTAGCATCTAGCATCTAATCATTTTTTGTATTTTTTTTAGACTTTTGTGATCCATATCGTTATCAAATAAATTTTGGAATAATCACATCATTGTTTTGGAGTCAATGTTTCAAACCATCTATTGTGGTTCATCCTCAGGACAAGGATGAAAAACTAGATATGAAATTGCATCTAAATAACAAAGATGCCCCATGTGCCAGAAGTAAATGTTAGAAATTCAGTTGAGTTCACCTGGCCCACTAAATTCGCCTGAATCTAATCAAGAAAGGTGATCAATGCCCACGTTTAGTCTTCCTAGCTTGAAACTTACTTCAAATGTGAACGCCTGGAACAAAATAATACATCTACAAATCCTTCCTTCAAGTACAGGCTTGTTCACCAAGTACTTCAGTGCAGAATGATCAGTGAAGAATTTGAATGGACCCCACAAAAGATACTGCCAAAACTTTTGTAGCGAATACACCATCGCAAGTGCTTCATGCGCATTCATGGTATAATTATTTTATGTTGTGGACAATTTTCTTCTAGAAAAGTAGATGGGGTGATCAGGATTTTCATCTCCATGCTGTGCTAGGACGACCCACAAGGTCATATCCAATGCATCATTATGAACATGAACTTGCTTGTTCCAACCGAGATAAACCAGGATTGGTTCACTTACCAATTTTTCCTTCAGCACATTAAAAAAACTTCACATTCATCCGAGCATGCGAATCTTTCAGTTTTCTTCAATAGATTCTCTATGGGTGTAGTGATCGAGGCATAGTTGCGGATGACACTCTTGTAATATCCTATGTGGCCAAGGGTGGATCTCAACTGTTTAATGCTTGTTGGCAGGGCCATATTTAGGATCACTGTGACCTTAGCGGGATCAACACATACTCCCTCTTTGTGGACTATATGGTCCAAAAGTGTTTCGAAAGGGGCAATGAATATGCAATTTTTTAGGTTTAAGGAGATTTTCAATTGTCTACAATGGTAAAAAATCACTCAGAGCAAAATGTAATTCATTTTTAGCAAACTGTAGATGGTCCAATCATCCATGTAAAATTATAGAAACCTGTGAATATAATACCTGAAGGCATTGATTACAAATCTTGAGAATACTTGCTTGCTCATTCTTGAGTCCAAAAGGAATGACATGGTATGCATAGGATCCCCATTCAATGGTGAATGTGGTTTTCTTCTTGTCTTCCTCCGCAATCCTGACTTGATGGTAACCAGAGAATCCATCTGTAAAATAATAAGATTTGTTTCTTGCCACATTGTCTAGGAATTCATCATTGAAAGGAGTGGGTAAGGGGCTGTGAAAATAGACATTGTTCAGGCTCTGGTAATCCACACAAACCTGAATTTCTTCATCATCCTTTTTGTTATGTATAACAATTGGACTGACCCACTCAACCTCATGAACTGGGAAGAAAAGCCTTGCTACCAACATCTTGTCTATGTCCTTCTTCACCTTCTATTTGACTCTTGGATTTAGCCTATATGACCGATGTTTCACTGGTTTTGCATCAAGTTTAAGCATAATATTCATTTCCACTAACTCTCCCTTAATCCCTTTAAGCTCTGCAAAAGATGAAGAGAACAAGTATTCATATTCTCTTATGAGATCGAATATTTCCTTGGTACTCTAATCATCCCAGTAATCCCCAATTGAGGCTAGGTTCGACTTCTACTCAGTGCCAATGTTATGTTCCTGCAACTTGAGAGGTAGTATCTGTGGATCATCAATTACAGGCCCATATTCAACACTCAGTTCCCCTTTAGTTTCCTTGAATTTCATATGTCTCAACTTCTTCAAATCATCCTCATCTGACTCCCGTTCTATCTTTCCACAAGCTACAAGCTCATGGAATCTGGATTCATATATATGCTCAAAGGTGTCCTTGTTTATACATCCCTCCGTGAGCTGTCCCACCGTGAGAAAAACCCTTTTAAGGGTCTGTAAAGTAGTTGTGATACTTTCATCACTATCTATGAAGGAATAGTCACTAAAAAAATGATCTGGCATATAATCCAAATCAGCGGTCTATCTTCTTATCTATTCCTTTATGTACCCTTATTACACAACATTTTGTCACTGTCCTTGTACTCCTCGTCTACGATCCTGGAGGCCTCTAAGTGTACATGACATGCTTTCCCATCATGAAGAAACTCCCAGTATGTCCCTCTTCATGATCAGAATAATTCCCCTTTACACCATTTCCCAAGAATCTTTCTTCTATCCCAATTTACAAGACCGGCGCTACTGACCAGTTTTCTCCTCGGGCTGATTTACATAGGTTAAAACTAACCCTCATGCCAATCAGATCGACTGAGCCCTTTTCTAGTCACTCGGTCCTCTTTTGGAAGGTTTTTTAAATAAGGATCTAAGTGTGTGTTTAAGGGAGAATAGTGTGATTTTGGTTTGGTTTGAGACTAGAAGAGAAGAGGCCTTAAACTTCCATTTGTTGGGACTATCCATGAAGTGCTAGCAGAAGTGTGGGGACCAAGATACATCGGAGGAGACCAACAACATCAAGGCACCGGTTGTAATCTCTTTATAATTTATATTAATGCAACTATCGATTGGTTTCCTACATGAAATGTCATCTCACATATTTATGGCTTAATGTTTCTTGACTTATTACGTAGGCTGAATGAAATTTGTATGTTATCACATTTGTCGTTTGCTGTTGTCTACTTGTTTCAAGTGTTCGAAGGAAGGAAATGAAAGATAACTGGAGCAAGGATGCAAGATCATCACCAAGTGGAATAGCGTACTAAGAGGTAGGCCCTCTTATTTGATTCTAGCTTAAGGAGATCTTCCATATATTGTTTTTTGTGGCTAGATCCGCTCTCTCGGGCTAGAGGAATTTTTTGTGTCTGCACTTAGAATTTACCTGCACCACAAATTGGTGACTCTGCTAGGGATCCAATCCTTCTGTTTGATTGTTTGTAATTTCATGGTTTTATGTGATTTTTTATAGTGTCACCATTTCCCTTTAGTCCTATCTGATTTTCCTAGTTTACTGCTCTGGGTTTGAAATTTACAATAGCAAGTCTGGTCTTAGCCTTAGAATTACTTTTATTTTTTCCTTACATCCTTGATTAGCACTTTTATTTTCTTGATAGTCACGTCGATCAGCGTGAATTGCTCAGAAAGAGTTGCTTCGACCCCCTTCTAGCACTTGTTGTTAGTAAGGTAGTCGTGACGATGCCTGTAGGTAAAGATTAGGGTTTGCCCTAGATCTCGACTAGTGTGTATTTCTCTCTTAATTTCTGCCTCTTAGATTGTTTTTCCTGTGTTCTCCCTGACTGGAAATCTTCATTAGCTTGGTTTGTGTGCTTGTTTGGTTTAGCCCACCCTTTGATGTGTTAAGTCTGGCCCTGTGTGAAGTTATTTTTTATCTTTTCCTGGAATCCCTCGATCAACGCTACTTGTAGCCTAGCCAGTCGTGCTGATCAACCCATCATTGCTAGTTGTAGTCTGGCCAGTCATGCCGATCGATGCTAGTTGTTAGTTAGGAAGTCGTGTTGGTCTCTTTGTTAAGAAAAAAAATCAGAATTTCTCCCATTCTAGTGCCAGTGTGTCTTGACGCTCAGGCTCTCTTCTTCTGCCCAAAAGTGGCTAGGATGCTTTGTTTGTTGGTTTTGATTGATTGATTGGCTTGAAGTTTCAATGCTTTATTTTTTGAGTTTTTTGGATGGTTTCTATGACCCTAGGGCATCTAGGTTAATTACCGTTCATTTTTTTGTTTACTCATTATGTCAAGTTTCTGATTTGCTGCTTCATTTAATCCATCTTTCAGTCGCAACATCTTCATTGCTTCATTTTCAATCAAATGAATGGAAGAGTCTCTTTTGTTCTCTTATTTCGAGTGTCTCTTTTCTCATTTCAAGCATATATTACATTGCCTGGTTTGTTGATTGAAGCATTTATGTGATTGGTTTGTTCGATTCAGGGAAGAAGTTGCTTTTAGTTTCATTTATCATGCTTTGGATTTGATTGATGCTTATTTGTTTGGAACTGTGAAATTTTCATTAAAGTGCTTTATGTGAAATATTCATTTTGCATTTTATGAAAAGAAGAATATCATTCTAGTTTACTTAAGCGAAAATATTGCATTAGTAGCGTCATTGAGAAGCTAGAATTGCATCATCATAAGCATATAAAATGAAATGAAACTTCTTTTGTTGTTAAGGGATGATTAAGTGCATTTTGGATATTTATTAGTGAAAGATTTTATTTTTTGATTGTTTCACTCATTGTGTGTTCTCTATCTCTCAATTACTGTTAACTTTCATCGAAGACAAAGATCACTTTTCTCATATAGTTGTATGTAGGATTTTTTTCTAGTTGACAGTGGTAGGGCCTTGTAATTGAAACCTAATTAAATATCAAACATTAAAATCTATTGAATTAACCTAAGGAAGCATTGTAACTTAATGCTTATATTTAGAGGTCTAGGTTAGAGACGTGTTTTGACGTCTTTAAACCTAGCAGCTATCGTTTGCTTCGGCACTAGACAATTCTAGTACGGACTTGTGCTCCCCGTACCGTCGAGTATATAAAGGGATACCCCACTAGGACTGTAATCCTTTATCTTTTGGAAGCCAAGTCTGCCACCTTATAAATGTGATACAGCAAACAAAACATTCGGGGAGATTGCCTGCCCACACTTCTCAGTTTGCCAGGAGGTATTCTGCAGTTCACGGTTACCTGGTAATCCTTTTTGCCTAGATTATACTAAGTAGTCATTTTGGTCTTTTTGACTCTTTACATTTAAAATATCATCGAGCACCTGTCCTTTCAAGCTCGTTCAAAGTGAAAGAGACTAGAGTCACCTTTTTCCCTTTTCTCAACTCTTAAAACATGAAAAGGAAAAGTTTTGTTTCAGTGTTGTAAAATTAACTTCCCACGAAATATTCCTGGTTAAAGTTATCTTCCTTAGTAATTATTTAGGGTCAATTCCAATGGAAACATTCTCATAGTCTACCAGTCAAGGATTCCCCTTAGATGGGAATCATGGTCCTTTTCCTTCTTTTGGAAATTATGGTGCTCCTTGTATGGCAAAGTTGTCCCTCCTTGGGTTAACCATTGGTTTACATATCTGGTTATTTTCGACCTCGGTGGTCCCGACTGTCCCGATCCCTGCCTAGCCATCTGCTTCATTTTAACCACATCATGTTGATTCTAAGGTTGACCTCTCACCTTCTTCACCCTCCTCTTCTACTTCGCCTGGTGAAAGTTTCAAATCTAGTAACCAGGAGGTTAAGAAGAAGAAGATAAAGATGAAGAAGAAGAAGTTAGATAAGTGAGAGGCCAACTGTGCAACTATTGCTCTAAGTGCACTTCTTGTCGATAAACCTTCTGATCCTCCATAAAAGGTGAGATTCCCTTGCAATTTGTATAAGGGTGACCATCTCCTTTGAGACTATCCTGGAATTCCCAGAGTCTTAGAGGTATGGTCTCAAAATCTGGATCGACCATCCCCATCAACCTTTGGAGATCATGTTGATGTTGCACCCTTGGTTAGAGATGGTAATAAGCAAGGGAATATTAGATTCCATTGTAGGTTATGTGAAGGAGAGCATCTTTTTCACCTTTGTCCTCTTATGGATAAAGCTTCCAAAGTTTTGGAAAACCTTGCAGCTCCTCAAACCCAACTTCCTGTTGGTTATCAGATGATTTCTTCTAACCCTCTCCTAGTTGGTAAAGAGATTGACTTGGATTCATCTCTTCGCCATCCTGATCTTCCTGAGCATGACTCTCTTGTGTCTATTCTCGACCAGCCATTGGTCGAAAAGAGTGTTGACTTGGCTTTGCTTCCAGTTACTCACTATGTTCCAAAAGAGAGTGGTGATCACATTGCTCATGTTCTTCTTGTCTCCTTAGATTCTCATGAATCAAAGAGTGACCCTCCCGTCCCAGTTGTTCAAGAGTGTCTTTCTTCTATTCTTCCAAAGCATGGGGGCATCATATGATACCCCCACCAAGTAGTTTTGTCCTCTATTTTGATTGGAGTCAATTGACTGCTTTCTGCCTCCCATCTTATGTCCCTTTCCATATCACAATACAAGCCTATAATATGGTAGTACATGGCACTATCTTAGATGAAGGCACGTATATTAGTATCATGTCTTCTACTACTTGGAAAGCTTTGGGTTCCCCATAGCTTGTGCCTATCACCTAGAATCTGTTGGCTTTCAACAGAGGAACCAGTCAACCCTTGGGGGTCCTCCCAAAGTTCCCTATTACTTTGGGAGGAAAGACTGTCTATATAGACGTGATGGTAGTCCAAGGTCCCTTAGATTTCAATATTCTTGGTGAGCACCAGTATTGCAACAATAATGCTACAACTCCTGGGCTGCCTACTTTACTCTTATCAACCTGGTAGTTCGTAACAAACTTCAAAGCGTCAGTGTTGTATGCACAAGTACTAGTTCCCACTGCAGGTTGTCACTTGGTCAGCCAACGCAAGATCACTAGGAGCTCAAACCAACTTCTATGGATTCTAGAAGAAGCTCTATATGTAATGAAAGGAGAGAAAGATTACCCTATAGATGCTAATCTAACTGCAGAAAGGAGAAAGACTGAAATGTAAAGCAAACCTTGTGAACCGTAATTAACCAACTAATTCTACTATTGTAGAAATCACTATGAAAACAATGAAAGGAATTCCATTACCTACTAAAGGAAGTAAACAACATCTAACTAAGCTATTTCTAGGATTAAATAAGCAAAAAACATATTTTTGGATTTTTATGTATTTTTATGTGAATTTGACATGTATGTAATTTATTGTGTGTGAATGTGGCAGCGAATAGGTGGCGTTGAAGGGTGGTTTTGGGACTTGAGAGGATGTAGGATGGTGTGGATGGGTCCTAGGAGGTCTTAGGTGGCCTTCTGGAGGCTTTACCCACACTCAGCCTTCAAAAGAAAGCCTATAGGAAAATCTAGAGGAGGACACAAGAAATCTACAGGAGGAAAACAGGGAAACTACAGGAGGCCTACAGGAGGAGGCCGAGAGAAGTTTTCACTGTTTTGAGGGTGTGAGAGTGGGTGGAAAAGGTGGATGAAGGTTGGAATGAGGTTTTAGGGTGCCCAAGGTCTACCATGAATCACCAGGAGAGATGAAGATGATTGGGTTTGCTCAAGGACAAAGGAAGAAGTTCTATGGAAAATGCAGGAAACTAAGGCAGAATTGAGGTGAGGTTTGGGAGACCTGTAGGGCATGGATTAGATGGAGGATGTGATGGCTGATAAGATGGCCTACTACTAGAAGAGATCTGCTGCAAAGGAACTGACAGTCAACCAATTAGATCAAGCAAGCAACGAAATGAGTGCATCTAGAAAAACAGAGTTTTGCATAAAAATAGTCTAAACTATCATCTATGAAAGAAAATGCTGAGAAATGTTGTAAGAAATGAAAGAATGAAAGGAGAATTGCAAATCAGGAAGTGATCATGATGAAGAAGATCTAAAGCAAAGCAGAACTAGACTATTATCCTACCAAAAATCTGCAAACACTAGAAGTCCTATGAATGAGGAAAATTTGTGTTTTTAGGGTTGCAAGAGAGTCTTTGCCTCAACTCATGGTCTCAGAGGGAGGAAGAGATGCCAAGGCACTATTGCTAGCCTTTTGAATCTTCTCTTTATCATTGCTTAACCTGCTATAGAAAGCACAAATGGAAGCAAACTACCAAATCATCAAAAGAAACTTATTCTTAACCATAACAGAAATACATCTAACAACAAACTAATCTACAAACTGAAACAAGGCATACAAATACAAGTAAAGAGGAGCTTGGCTACTTGGATTTGGTCCTAACCCAAGAGCTTCAGCCCTCTGAGGTAACTCAGTGCTAGCTCAAAAAGGATTCCATATTTATTCTCAAAACAATAGCAAGATCACATGAAACTGTCACAAAATAATAACTTCAAAATTTGAGCAGAGTTTACATAAGCAAAAATCTGACCCTAGTGAGGCCCTAGGCCTCTATACTTATACAAATGAAGCTAACAACAACTTCCTTAAAATCAGGGGGCTTGGCTCCCAAAACTCAAGATAATCATCAGTCATCCTCCACTTGCTCAGCTGTCTTCTAGTGCATGATTCGGCTGCTTGTACTCCGAGCTAAATGAAGGGGAATTTGAAGTGAGGAGTAATAAATGAGGGGGATTCCCTCCTATAATTCCTCTCCTCTATCCACTTCGAGTTATTTTTGGCATTTTTCCACTGGATCCTTGACTTTGACCTCGAAATCCATCAATAATCTGCATTAAATACATGTTAGACCACATGACACAGTAACTA
The DNA here is from genome assembly GCA_031772625.1 of Pinus tabuliformis. NCBI lineage: Eukaryota > Viridiplantae > Streptophyta > Pinopsida > Pinales > Pinaceae > Pinus > Pinus tabuliformis. The sequence goes on along the minus strand of CM062804.1, from coordinate 1,430,693,388 downwards.
ATTCAACTCGCTCTATAAGCATAAATATAATCAAAAAATCATACAATAAGCTAAGAGAATGGTTGATTTGACTAGGTTAGGAGGTAAAGTGAGCCCATATAACTACCCATTTATGAGGCTCATCATCACCCCCCTACTAAAGTTGTTGCTTATCCTCTGAGCGACCTAGTCAATCTCCTCATCTTTTATGGCCCTGGTGGCCTCCCTAGCATCCCAGGCTTCTGATGTGGTCTATTCTTCTTCACCATAGAATCCTGCCTTCCTTTCTATGTCCTTCCACTGCTCCTCCTCTTCTTCTTCTCTTTTTCCTTCTAGCATGCCTAATAGCAGTTGGGGACTCAGTTTGAGGCCAATCTAGTTGACCTTCAGCCTCTGCATGGAGCGCTTGTACAATGCCACTCTTCTTAATGCCTCCTTCAGCCTCATGGAGGAATGATATTCCCTGATCTGCAAACTGTATGGTAAGATGTTCCATCTCCTCATGCATGCATGCACACAGTCATCCCCAAGTAGCCTTTGCATATCCTCAAAGTGTGCAATGGCTTGTGCCTGATTGGTGAGATATCTAGGGGAAATCTAAGGGTCATTAGCAAGTAGGTTGTGTGTGCTGATGAGTGCCATAGGATCTGATGGCTCAGCTCTTATCATTAATGGCTCATTCTGCTCTTTTATCATCAATATTTTTATTTCTGCTACCCTTAATTCTTCATGGTTCATCCATGAGGCCATGGCCATTAATTGCAGGTCCCCTAGCTTGGCATTGGGATCCCACACATTCATGTCTGTGAGGGCCATGTTGTGTAAGTAGAATTCTGCCATCTTTGCTTTATCCTCTAAGGTGCTTTGGTCACACAAATCCATGAACTGCTTGTAGTCTTGGAAAGGCATTGTGCCTCTTTGTGCCAAATTCTTTATTTGGAATTATAACCATTGGTCCTTTAGATAGAGGCCATAGGATTTGGCTGGTGTTCTACATTGCAATGCCTCCATGGATAAGTTGGCCATGCATGCCAGCTGGGTCTCTTTCTCTTGCAGTTGCCTCCTTAGCAATTCATTTTCAGTTTCAAGGTGGCTTCTTGTAATTACTTCTCTGTCTTTAAGAGCACTCAACTTTCTGCCCATTTCCCTAAGTTTGTTTTCCATATGGCCAACATCCTCAACCCCTTTGGATTTGGCTATTTTCATCCACCTGTGTGTTCTCACTCTTTCTTTCTCCAATTTGAAAAATAGTCGGATTGCAAATTTTTATGGAATTATTTTGCTTCCCTCAAGTAGGTTGTAATAGGAGGAAAGACTAAGCTGGGGGTCAGGCTCTGGTATCTCTTGTGCTTCTTCCTTCACCTGTGGCTATCCTTCTATCCTTTTCTCAAGTTTTTGGGTCTCCCTTAGTTTTGACAGTGTCTCATGTAGAACTGTCTGAGCCCCCTGTAGGGCTATTTTTGGGTCCTATAGTACTGCCTTTTCCTTCCATGTGGAAGATATAGGAGTCCCCCTTTCATATGTTGTAGGTGTCTTAGAAGGAGATTCTTTCCCCTTGGCAAAGGGTGAATCTTCAATGGTAATTGGCACTTTTGAAGAGGGACGAGGTTTGCCTGTTTTAATTCTTGTGCTCTTCCTAGCCCTGAAATACATGGAGGTATGTATTTTCCTCTTTTGATTTGGATTGATTGGTGTACTAAGGGTAGTGAGGGTAGATGCTACCTCCCTTTCCAAAGTCTCAGGGGACTCTTCTCCTTGTTCTTCCTTCTCTGCCTCTTTTTCTCCTTCTTCTGTCTCTTTTTCTGTCTCTTCCTGCTCTGTTTCTTCAGCTCTCTCCTTCTCTATTTCAGTTCCTTCCTCCTTCCTTTCTTGTTCTGCTATGTCACCCCTGGCTCCACTTTCTACCCCTTGTTGTTCTTCCTCCTCATTGCCAATAGGGCTGACATCATAGGTTAAGGCCTTTATGTCATCCTCAGCTGTCATGTTTCAAAAAACTTCCCATGCTATAGGGAGTGTAAAGGTATGGAGGGCTTCCTCTACTGAGATTTTTATTAAGCCATGGTGAGCTAGCTGATCTGAATTCTTGCTTGTACCTTGGTGCTAGAGTCAATGAGGGACTGCAGGAGGAAGTAAGGGATGCTTAGCTTCTGAGGTGCTAGAGTGTCCATGCCATACCTTAATTCTTGGAGGATTCTAAAGTGATAACCATAAACAATGTTGTACCTCCTCTCACAGGAAATGTATTTGATTATTTGATAGCTAACCTTGTCCTAGGGATATGGTGTGATATCCCTTCTAATGCCATTTTAATCTTCAACAGGGGTTTCATGATTTTGGAAAAAGTTTTTCTTGCAGTCTGACCAATTGGTTTCTCATCTTTACTCCAAGGCAGCCCAAGAGGAAGGATAGTGACCCTACTGATAAATTTAGGGGTTCTCTCCGTGGAAAGACCTCTAATGGTGACAGTGGCATCTGTTCTTGTGTGAGGGACCAAAGAGAGGGCAAATTCTTGGGCAATATCCTCATCAAACCCTCAAAATTTCTCAAAAAAGTTCATCCAATTTGCTCTAGTGAATATGTCCACTACTTGAGGATGTGCATGGAACCTAGTGGAGTTACTGGGCTCCTTTCTTATAAACTCTCCTGTCATATTGTCTATACTCTTTTGGAAAACTAAATATGGAGGTGGAGACAAAGAATTTTGGGAAAAACAAAGAAACAGAGGACACTGTGTTTTTTCAAATAAGCAGAAATTTTTTTTTTAATGTATTTTCTCCTCTCCTAAAGACTTATTTCCTCCTCAAATTGAAACCACTTCTTTTATATATTGATATTCAATATGGGGTATGCATGAACCCTACCTCTTCAGACTAAAAATCGTGCTAAAAACCATGTTTTCTCCCTTCAAAACAACTCACTGCGCCTCCTATAGAAGCCTATTGTCCCTCTTGTAGATTTCCTGTAGGTGCTCCTGTAGAAAACCTGTAGGTGCTCCTGTAGAAAATGCCGAGAGCAAGAATATGGGAGAAATCGATGGAGGATGGTGGTTACAAGGTTGTGGGGGCACAAGGAGACTGCTGTAGCTGAGTTATGAGGAGAGGATGAAGGAAAAGGTGGTGAGAATGCTCGAGGAGGAATACTTATTACCCTTTATGGATATTTTCGGTGAGGAGTGTTGAGCTGGCAAGGTATACGTTGGCCATATTCGGACTGTGTGTCCCCACCTGCTTTGTCATCATGGCCCCTCCTTGTAATCATCCCTCATTATTTCATCAGAGTTCACACTTCCTCCACTACCTGTCCTTGGCATCTTGTGTTGGAGTTGACTGTCCGCACGTGTGGGTGTCATCTCGGATGAGTGGAGTCAACTAGATGAAGGTGGCCAAGTTAACTGGCCACCTTTCCCTTGTTCAACCTCAACCATCTTGTTGCTTTTTCATGACTTCTAATTACACAAATTCAAATAGAGGAGTGACTTAGTTACTTACCTATGATCCGAGTGTATTTGTTGTGAGGTGTTGTGGCTTTCTCTGTTGCATGCATTTATTTCCCTTCTTGCATGCTGTCTCTGCTTACTGATGTGTGGTTGTGTTCTTGTGCAGGTTCTTCTCTATCTGGATCTGAGCTTCAGGCGCCTCTTCAACCTTCATGTTTGCACTCTCTTGCTGTTGGTGTTGGATTTCTATGGGATCAACTACTACAGGAATTCCTACAAGAGCTCCTGTAGCTGCTTCTCCCCTTGAAACTTTAGCTTCTTCCTGTGCTTGGAGCTCGAGGATGATGCCATAGGTGTAGATAAACATGGAGAGGTAGTAGGTAGGATTCAAGTGAGGTTGATGGTTCTTATTCCTCTCATTTTTTGTTTTTTTTTTGTTTTTATATTGGAAAACTGTTTTTTCTGTGTTTTTCTTGGACAGGAGAAAAATGATGCTTGGGGTGTGATGAAGGTTGAGAAATGATGGCAAGGAGGTTTGAATATTGTAGGAGGGATTATAGGTTCTTCATGAAGCTTCTTTGTCCCTCAACTGCCTTCTGTAGCCAGTTCTGGCTTTCTGTAATTCCTACAGGAGCCTCCTGTAGAAAACACAGTTTTTGAAAAAGAGGTATAGTGGGGTGAAAGAAATGCCAAATATGATGGAGGAAGGTGTGGAGAAGATGAGATGGGTGTTGTTATGCATGTCAGGGTCCCCTTGTTACCTTCTTCTGCTCCCTGTAGTCTTCCTGCAAACTTGCAATGCAACAAAAAAATTCATTTTCTTTCTCCTTTTTTTTTTTCTTTAAAAAAAAAACTAGGGTACCTTAGAGAGGTTTTCACCCTAATTGCCTGCCTTGGGTGTCCCCAAGGGAGCTTTTCACCCAGGGATCTTATTATTCTTCTCTTTTTTTTTTGACATCACTGGGTCACCTCAGAAGAGGTTTTCAACCCAATGATGGGATTCAAGCGCCTCATGGAGGTTTTCACTTGAGTCCTTATTTTTTTTATTTTTTTTTCTTCAGTGAGTGGGTGAAGTGGAAGCTAAGACATGCTCCACTACCATCATTTTTTTATTCAAACCTTCGATGAACTCTCACTTGGAGAGGGGTTTCTTGTAGACCTTCAACCAATGTCCATTGACAAGCATGGGGATGGCTTCATCATCAATGGTTCTGATCAGAATTGAACCATTGTCATTGCATTTCTCCACAGTGTAGGGTCCCAGCCATCTTGTCCTCAGCTTGCCTTTGAAATCCTTGTATCTTGAATCATAGAGTAGTGCCCAATCTCCCTCTTGGAATTGCTTCTCCTTGATATTTTTGTCATGCCATATCTTTCTCTGAAGCTGAACTACCTATGTATGGAGAAGGGCTTGCAATATGTATTCATCCAATCCATTGAGCTGAAGTAATCTCTCCTTCTGTGCATGGCTGAGGTCTAGGTCCAGCTGAGCTGCCATCCTTAGTGTATTGAACTCAAACTCTATTGATAGCAAAGCCTTCTTCCCATAGACCAGTTCATAGGGTGTGAACCCAGTGGTGGTCTTCCATGTGGTGTTGTAGGCCCAAGTGGCCTCAACTAATCTGTCTGCCCAGTATTTTCTGCTACTTCTCACTACCTTCGTTAGGATCCCTTCCAATGCTCTATTAGTGACCTCCACTTGCCCATTGGATTATCGATGGTAAGGGGTGGAAGTCCTATGCTTGATCTTATGATGTGTGAGCAGGTCTTTAATCAGGTTGGAAGTGAACTGACTACCTTGATTTGTGACCAACTCTCTCAGATACCTGAACTTGTAGAATATGTTTTCTCTAAAAAACTCAGCTAATTTTTCCTTTGTCACTGCTTTGATTGCTTTTGTCTTTGCCCACTTTGTTAGGTAGTCAGTGCACACAATGATGTATTGTTTCTGCTTTGAAGGAGGGCTAATAGGCCCCACAAAGTCCATGCCCCACTTCTCAAATGGCTCAAAGGTCACTTGAGGTTGCATGGGCATCTCATCCTTTGGAGTAGGTTTCCCCATCCTCTGACACTGATCACACTGGCTTGTATATCTCCTCACATCTTGATGAAGAGTGGGTCAATAGTATCCTGCTTGCAATATCTTGAAGGCAGTTCTTTTTGCTACAAAATGACCTCCACAAGGCCCATCATGATAGGTCAAGAGGATGTCAATGACCTCCTCCTCCCTGACACATCTTCTCAAGATCTGATCTGGGCCAAGTTTGAAGAGATTTCCCCTAATCCAAGTGAAAGGGGTGCTTTTCCTTACTATCTTTCTTTTCTCTTTTGAGGATAGGTGTGGTGGGAACTATGTTGAAACCAAGTAGTTTGCTATATTAGCAAACCATGGAGATAGTACTGATATAGAAAATAGGTGTTCATCTGGCATTTGGTCATCCACCATTCCTTCTTCACCTGCAGGCAAATTCACTCTAGACAAAAAGTCAGCAACAACATTCTCTTTACCAGGGTTATCAATAATTGTCAAATCAAACTGCTGCAGTAAAAGCAACCATCTAATAATGCGAGCATTTACATCTGGTTTGTTCATTAAATATCTAATTGCAGCATGATTAGTGTGCACAAAGGTTTGATAGCCTGTGATATAATGTCTGAATTTGTTTAAGGAATGTACGATAGCTAGGAGTTCCTTCTTGGTTACTGTATAGTTTAACTCTGCCTTTGACAAGTTTTTGCTTATAAAGTATATGGCATAAGGTAAATTTTCATCAATTTGTCCTAAGGCTGCTCTTATTGCTTTGTTCGAGACATCTGTGTGAATGTGGAAGGGTAGGGCCCAGTTTGGGGCTCTCAGAATTGGGTCAGTCACGAGCTTGCTCTTCAAGGTATCTAGGGCTTCTTGATAGTTTTCCGACCATATGAACTAAAAATCTTTAACTAGGAGGCTAAAAAAAGGAGAGGCTATCTTGTTGAAGTATTTAATGAATCTTCTGTAATATCTGGCTAAGCCTAGGAAACTTCTGACAGCTCTTGGCTTTTGAGGAGGTGGGACCCTTTAGATGATGGCAATTTTGTTGGGGTCCACCTGCAGTCCTTGCTGAGATATTGCATGACCTAACACAGTCCCTTTAGTCATCAAAAATTCACATTTGTCTGGACTAAGGGATAGGTTCATCTCAATACACTTGTCTAGAAGTTTTCCTAGGTCAGACAAAGCTTCCTGAAAGTCAGAGCCATAAGGAGTAAAATCATCCATGTATATTTCTACTGCATCATGAACTAGTTCAGAAAATATACTCAATACCCCTCTTTGGAAAGAAGCTGGAGTGTTGCACAAACCAAAAAGAAGGACCTGGTATGCAAAAGTACCGAAAGGACAAGTGAAAGTGGTCTTATCTTGGTCTTCCGAGCTTATTTGAATATGATTGTACCCGCTAAACCCATCTAGGAAGGAGAAAAACGTTTTCCCTGCCAGACTGTCTAAGACTTGATCTATGAAAGGTAAGGGAAAATGGTCATTTTTAGTGACTTTGTTCAATTCCCAATAGTCAACACAGATTCTCCACTTACCATTTTTCTTTGGCACTAGCACCAAAGGAGAGACCCATTCACTGTCAGAGATGGGATAGATGAATCCTGCATCAAGTAATTTTTGCAGTTCTTCCTTAACAATATCTTTAAGTGCCGGATTCATCCTCCTTTGAGGCTTCTTGACTAGTTTTCAATCTTCCTTGATGTATATATGATGAGTACATACTAAAGGGTGTACTCCCTTCATCTCCTTATAACTCCAGGCGAAGGCATCTAGATGTTTTCTCAGGAGGCTGCACAGTTCCTTCGCCTAGGAAGTGGATAAGGATGGATTGATTTTCAATGTTCTTTCTAGGCCAAACTCTATATTATTAACACGGAGAGAAGTGGATTCGGCCACACAGAGATCAGTTGAGGGGTTTTTTTTGGTTTCTCTTACTATGTCCTCTAATGGTGATACACTGGGATGTGGATTCTGAATCAAATTTTCAATCATATCATCCTCATCTTGCTGTTCCCCCCCATGGCGATTTCTAATGCAAAAAGCGGTGCATAATAAACTTCATCCTCATCCTCCTCCTCCAACCAGAGAGGTAGATCATGTTCTAGCAAGGGTTGGGCAGGAGGATATAAGGTTAGCTGCTTGAACAATGCTCATTCTTGATAGTCATGTTCCCAGCTCGACAGCTGATATAGGCATCGGTTGTAGCCAACCAGGGTCCTCCCAGAATGAGAGGATACCCAGTGAGCTTTGCCTTTGGCTGGAGAACTAGGAAATCAGTAGGGTACTCCCAAGAATCAACGGAGACCATCACATTTTCCACAATCCCCTCAGAGGTCATAGTGGAGTGGTCTGCTAGCTATAACACTGTCGTGGTCTTCCTCAAGGAGCCCTGGAGGTTAAGTTTGAGCATTGTGTCCTTCGTCATCACATTAATGGTAGCTCCCAGATCAATCAAGGTATGTGGGACCATTGTGCCATAGATGTGGACATCAACTACTGGGCTTCTAGGATCTAGATATTTTGGATAGATTATCTGCCCCAACATCAGGTCAGACAACGGTCCTATGAAATTGATGGTTGGGGCATCTCTCTTGTGCCTTCCTAGATGTGTAAAGCACTCCTCTTTGATCAACCTATTATAGATAGGTACATCTTTTATGGCTTGGAGAAGTGGTATATTCACACATAAATGTTTTAATTCTCCCACGAGTTCAATCTCTTCTGGGGTAGGCTGGATTGTCATGGATAGTCTCTCAGGAAAGGGTGGATTTGCTTTAGGTTCACTTTCCTCTTTATCTTCCTCAACCTCCCTAGGTGGAGGCTGGCTATCTGGGAGAACTTTCCTAGATCATAAGTTGATTTCTTGAATCTCCACCGCATAAGTTGGGCATGATGGTTCCCCAATATACACTTGTTGAGCCTATTTGTTGTTTGGTTTCAGATTTGGCTGGGTAGGCATTTGCGGTTGCTTTGGTGGAGCAGAAGGTAACGGTTGTGGTTGGGCAAGTGGTGGAGGCAAAAGAGAAGGAAGAGGGTTGTATTAGGGCCTCCACCCCTGTTGAGATGCATTCCACTGAGGTTGTGGTTGAGAATAGGGTTGAAATGAATGAGCGGCTAGTTGGGCATGATATTGAGATGTGAAGGACCAAGGAGGAGGGGTGGACCAGGAAGGATGAGTAGGGGGGGGGGCAATAAGGTATGGATGTGATTTGGTTGGGGTTTTAGTATGCCTAAGATGTCCCTTGCATCCCCTACTGGTATGGTCTAGGTCCATGCGGCCTCCTTTGGTTTATGTAATAGAGCTATTTAGTGACTCCCTCAGCCCCTTGATATACAGCTTTAAGTTCGGGCAAGGAAGGGCACTTATCTGTAGAATTATTTTCATCACAGATTGAACAAACCTCTATAGAGTTCAATGGGCATTCGTTCCTAGGATGCCTCCTAGTGCATCTAGGACAAAAAATGGCTAAAGCCCTCTCTGCTTCTTCTTGCTTTCTTTTGATATGTAAAGTATCCATTTACATGGAAATAGTCTGCATCATCTCACTCTTGAAGTCTTCCAACATGCTTCCAATTTCACCTTTAATGGATGAGTTGGAAGAAGATGCACTCGCTATGGGTTGACTCCCCCTACCTTTCTTTCTGGATGCTCTAGAATGGTTTCTAAAAACATTCTTTATGTCCTCATAGGATAGTTGGTAGATGTCTCCCCCAGCCAATAGATGGAGGGTGTCTAACAGGTCTTCCCGGATTCCCCTGAGTAGGACCAACTTCAAAGACTCAGGGTCAAGTGTACACCCGACCCTTTTGTAATTAAGCTGGAACCTCTCTTTGTAGTCTTCCAGGGACTCATCACTTCCCATGGTCATTCGGAAGATTTCTTCTTTAGTATCTTTTGTCCTACAATAGTCCCGACACTTGTTGTTAAAGGCTTGCTGCATCTGAGCCCCAGTTGTGATGCTATTGCTAGGTAACCCCATGAACCAGTGCAATGTTGCATCCTTGGGAGTAGAAGGGAACAGTTTCAACTTTTTCTCATCTTCTGCATAGTCATAAGTTCGAAAAATGACAACAAACACAAACAAGAAGGTGTCAGCATCTTCTGTAGTTAGGCCATGGAAGTTAGGTAGGGCTGAAGGACTTATATTTTTCATTTTGGTGTCCCCATTGGTCTCCCGAATGGGAAAGGTACCCTATATTATTTCTCCATTTCCCCTAGCATTTTTGTTTTCTGCCATTGGCTCTAGAGGAATGTTTTCTTCTTCTTCTTCCCCTATAGGATCTTCAAATATGTCTAGTTATTCACCTAAGGGTTCTTCTTGATCACAGCCACCGAAGAAGAGAGGGTTGGCTGTGTGAAGTAGTGGTGGTGTTGAGCAAAAAATTTCCTGAGTTATCTCTATTCCTACGAGGCATGAAAGGAAATATTTTTGAGTGGTTTTTTCTTTTTTCCCACACTAATAGTACCTGCAGAAACTGAAATTGTGATTGAACAAAACAAATTGCAACTAGCTGAAATGAACTTGCTGAATGGAAATTGCAGAATTGAAAAGGAAAGCAAGGAAATGCAGAACTGAAAGAAAGGAAATGACTAATCTACTTTTGCTGAAATGGAAATTGCATAATTGAAAAGGAAAGAAAAGAAATGTAGAACTGAAAGGAAAGAAATGACTGGTCTACTTTTGCAGAAACAAACAAACTATTAGCAGAAGGTTGCAATAGAAATAGAAGAAAGCAGTAATCACATAATACTCTGACGCTTCCCTAGCAACGGCGCCAAAAAGTGGTGAGCACCAGTATTGCAGCAATAATGCTACAACTCCTGGGCTGCCTACTTTACTCTTATCAACCCGGTAGTTCGTAACAAACTTGGAAGCGTCGGTGCTGTATACACAAGTACTAGTTCTCACTGTAGGTTGTCACTTGGTGAGCTGGCGCAAGATCACTAGGAGCTCAAGCCAACTTATATGGATTCCAAAAGAAGCTTAATATGTGATGAAAGGAGAGAAAGATTACTCTATAGATGCTAATCTAACTGCAGAAAGGAGAAACACTGAAATGTAAAGCAAACGTAGTGAACCCTAATTAACCAACTAATTCTACTTTTGAAGAAAGCACTATGAAAACCATGAAAGTAATTCCATTACCTAATCAAGGAAGTAAACAACATCTAACTAAGCTATTTCTGGGAGTAAATAAGCAAAAACATATTTTTTGGATTTTTACGTATTTTTATGTGAATTTGACATGCATGTAATTTATTGTGTGTGAATGTGGCAGTGAATAGGTGGTGTTGAAGGGTGGTTTTGGGACTTGAGAGGATGTAGGATAGTGTGGATGGGTCCCAGGAGGTCTTAGGCGGCCTTCTGGAGGCTTTTCCCACACTCGGCCTTCAAAAGAAAGCCTATAGGAAAATCTACAGGAGGCCTACAGGAGGAGGCCAAGAGCATTTTTCACTGTTTTGAGGGTGTGAGAGTGGGTGAAAAAGGTGTATGAATGTTGTAATGAGGTGTTAGGGTGCCTAAGGTCTACCATGAATCACCAGGAGAGAGGAAGATGATTGGGTTTTCTCAAGGAGAGAGGAAGAACTTCTATGGAAAATGCAGGAAACTGAGGCAGAATTGAGGTGAGGTTGGGGCGACCTGTAGGGCATGGATCAGATGGAGGATGTGATGGCTGATAAAATGGCCTACTACTAGAAGAGATCTGTTGTAAATGAATTGATAGTCGACCAATAAGATCAAGCAAGAAATGAAATGAGTGCATCTAGAAAAATAGAGTTTTGCATCAAAATAGTATAAACTATGATCTATGAAAGGAAATGTTGAGAAATGCTGCAATAAAGGAAAGCATTAAAGAATACTATTGCAAATCCAGACTGAGCATGACAAAGAAGATCTAAAGCAAAGCAGAACTAGACTATTATCCTACCAAGAAGCTGCAAACACTAGAAGTCCTATGAATGAGGAAAATCTATTTTTTTGGGGCAGCAAGAGAGTCTTTACCTCAAATCATGGTCCCAAAGGGAGGAAGAGAGGCCAAGGCACTGTTTCTAGCCTTTTTAGTCTTCTCTTTATCATTGTTTAACCTGCTATAGAAAGCACAAATGGAAGCAAATTACCAAATCATCAAAAGCAACCTATTCTTAACCATAAGAGAAATACATCTAACATCAAACTAATCTACAAACTGAAACAAGGCATACAAATACAAGTAAATAGAAGCTTGGATGCTTGGATTGGGCCCTAACCTAAGAGATTTGGCCCTCTGAGGTAACTCGGTGCTAGCTCAAAAAGGATTCCAACTTTATTCTCAAAACAATAGCAAGATCACATGAAATTGTCACAAAATAATAAGCTCGAAATTTGAGCAAAGTTTACATAAGCAAAAATCTGACACTAGTGAGGCCCTAGGCCTCTCTACTTATACAAATGAAGCTACCCATAGCTTCCTTAAAATCAGGGAGGTTTGGCTCCCAAACATCGAGATAATCATCAGTCATCCTCCACTTGCTCAGCTGCCTTCTAGTGTAAGATTCGGTTGCTTGTACTCCAAGCTAAATGAAGGGGAATTCGAAGTGAGGAGTAATAAATGAGGGGGATTCCCTCTTATAAGTCCTCTTCTCTATCCACTTCGAGTTATTGCTACCATTTTTCCACTAGATCCTTGACTTTGACCTCGAAATCCATCAATAATTTGCATTAAATACATGTTATACCACGTGGCACGATAACTAATTCAACTCACTCTATAAGCATAAATATAATCAGAAAATGTTAAAATTGTTAACTAGGGTCAAACTCCATGTGGGTCATATTATTCATGGCTGATAATATTTTTATTATATTCCTCTCATCGAGAGGTGTAGGATTGATCTAAAGATCATCCGATTCCGATAAGCATTTATGGAGATATGTATTTATTTTGATTATGGAATAATTATCAAGCCTACCTACAACTCATGTAGGCTCAGAAGCCCAACAATCACATCTATTTAAACACCAATAGTTGTGTATAAATACAGGAGGTATTTTCCTCATTTGGACACACTCATCTCATCACATCTCTCTCTCTCTCTCTCTCTCTCTCTCTCTCTCTGCACAGAAAAGAGGCTCTTCTCTACTACGCAGAAAAGAGACTCTCTCTCACACATGTGGAAGGAACGATGTAGTTTTAGGACAGCAACTGCAGAACCTAAGTTTGACCAGTGTTGACCAGAGACTCCCTCCTCAGAACTGCGCTGTAGGTCCATTTGGATCTCCTTTGAAGACCACATTTTTTGGTGGTGGAATCAAGCCGATCTGACGGTCGGTTTGAAAGATATTGTTTGCCCTAGTTTGGGACTGATCTAGGGTTTGCTGCTGCTGATGTAAATCAGATTTATCTTCTATTTCTCTCTGCTGGATTATTGAAGATAAAGGAAGATTTGATCAAAGGGTTTCCCCACATTGGGGTTTGTCCCTGGCTAGCCGCCACATCTTGTGTCTCTTGTCTTGGCTTGCTTTTTGTCAATCGTTTAATGTTCTATCTGCATTTTACTTTATGTACATGTGATTGCTAATCTGTGGATAATAATAAGAAAGATAAGTAAACTGTTATAAGCATAGAACATACCATAACTTAACATGGTATTAGAGCTGAGGTGAAGACAAAGCCCAAGCACGAGCAATCACAGATGAGAAGATTGGCAAGGCTATCCTAAAATAGCTATGGGGTCCTCATCATTCTTTCTTGCCGAGGACAAGCTCCATGAGAAAGCTGACTATCACGGATGGAAGATGTCTATCGATCTAACCCTAGAAGATCAAGGAGTGTTAGACCATGTGAGAGGAAATATTGTTGAGACTCCATCAAATGCATCCACTACTGCTAGGAACAAATGGAAAACTGGATAATTCAAAGCAAAGAAGATCATCTGGGATTCTATGACAAGCGCTTGGTGGCCTACATCTCCAACCTAAACACCTATCTACGATAGACTGGTGAGTTTATTTAAAGTTAATGATGCAAATCAAGTTTTATTTCTTAGAAATAAGCTAAAGGAAATTAAGAAGGGTAAAGATGAAAGTATGCAAGCATACTTCTTAAGGATCACCGAAATCAAGAACGATCCCCTATCTATTGGGGAAACCATTACTGATTGGGAAATGGAACTCACGACTCTTGGAGGATTACCATCCAAATGGTACGTGTTTAGTACTACTCTTTTGAACAATAATGTAATTCCTGGTTTCGAGGAATTAATGGCTAGATGCATTCAAGAAGAAACAAGGGTAGAAGAGCAAGAAATTTCCATGCCTAAAGGTCCTCCTGCTGCATTTTCTTCTCATGCTATGAAAAGAAATAATTTCGGGACTAAATCAAAAAGAAAGGTTGGACCTAAGGGTGGAAGAAAAGGACGATGTTACATTTGTGATAAAGCAGGTCACTATGCAAGGGAGTGCCCTGATAGAAAGGACTCACACCGGGACGATGATCAAAATCCTTCTCATGGCAATAAAAGGAATGGAAAATTCAATAGCAAAGGTAAAAGGAGTGTTGGAAATCAAGGAAGAGGACACCCATTCAAGAAGGCTAGAAATTCTAGGTATGAATCCAACATTGTTGAAAATAAGCAAGTTGAATATTATCTACCAGCTGCTCTATCTACCTCTTCTCCTTCAGACTCAATGGAAAGTTGGCTCATTGATTGTGGTGCCTCAAGGCACTTCACTGGTTATGTTAGAGTCGGTCTTTACATCCCTCCGTCAGAGATCATTTCTCTTATTGCATTTCATTTTTAGGTGTCTCATACAGTTCATTCATCTGCATTCCATTAGGGGCATGCCATAATCTAACGGAAGGGCCTTGTCACTCATTCCCCTCATGTCTTGTACTTGCTGGCTCCATCAAGGTCCGTCAAAATCATTTTCCAATCAATGACAGTCAATGTTTGTTCTTTTGGTGGGCAAAGAGTCATTTCAGTCATTAGGTCTAGGGTTTAGCGAATTCAGTCTTCAAAGTGTCCAATAATGCCAACAGGCCAGAGGGAGGTTCTAAACAAGTTTTTATTTCAAAAGTTTCATCGTCATATTGCTAGAATATGACTTTTCTTCAAAATTTTGTTTTGAAGAAAATTCGACATTTCGTCTTTTGTAATAAATTGCCAAAATTCGACATTTCGTCTTTTGTAATAAATTGCCATGTAAATTTCAAAATTTTCAGTTCTTAGATATTTCAGATGCAGTCCTGGTCATCCTTTTCCAAAACTCAATGCCATCATCCCTGCAAAAAATTGACAAAAATTTCATCATTTCAGCCAAAAATCAAAGAGGAAAAAAAAAGAACAAAGTTGTATTAAAATGAAAAAAGTGACAAAGCTAAAACATAAGAAAGTGGGTTTTTGAAAAACAAAAATCAAACCAATCACTGTATAAGATGTTTTCATTGTTTGAAACATCCATTTGGTATGCCAAGAGGTCAATTGAAGTTGACTTAAGTTTTGGAGGAGCGAAATTTGTGTTGAAAGCTGGGACTATGTGTTGGAATGCTGCGCAGTGCATTGGGAGGTAGTCGCGGCGCACCGGGAAGTCGTGGCGCATAGAGTTGTTGTTCACTGTTTTAATTTGGATGGGCGCGGCACATACAGCCTGCGCGGCACATTGGGTTGTGTGCGTGGCGCACAAGGCCGACAAGTGAAATTTCATCACTGTTTCCGCATTTGTCCCAAACAACTCAATATTTTATGATCCAAGTAAGTGTGTGAGCCTTTGCCATTGCTATTAAACGGTGTTTGTTGTGATTTGGAGGGAAGATTTGAAAGTTCAAAGTTTGAAAATATAAACCCTATATTTGTATCAAAATCTGCTCCTTTGGGTTTTGAAATTGGTGTTTTGAAATTGTGGTTTTGGTGCCAAGTCTCCTTTCCCACCTGTGATCCTTTCCCTTTCATAATTCTATCATTATAGTTAATCCCTATGCCGTAACCTCCCAAACTACTCATATCCCTGTTTACCATTTTCCCTATCCTAAATCCTACCATTCCCTAATCATTTTCCCTCTCCCATATCATTTGTAGCAAATTCCCAAAACTCCACATCCCTAAACACAGTCAAGTGACTGTTTGCACATTTCAAATTTCACTTGACAAACTTCACTATTCACTTTTCCCACTGTCCCATATTCCTCACAGTCCCTCATCTCCCTTTGGCACATTTGGCATTGAAAACAAACACCTATTTCTCATTTTCAAACCAATCAAACATACACTTGTCATACACCTTTGCAGCACCATGACAGACACTGATTCATCATATGAACAAGACAGGGATTCTACCATAGAGCTTCATGCACCGAGGAGGCCTCGTAAGGGTGGCAGACATGTTAGAGAAGAGTCCACCTCTTTGACTGAACTGTAGGCCTTCCCACTTGCCGTGGCATGTTTCCAACAATAGTCATGCTTTTAGTATTGTGAATTGATTTCTCAGATTCAACATCATCAGGAGTTGGCTTGGTTATTTGTTTTTCATTTGCATGATGGTCAGGTAACTCTTGCTGGTGTAAATTTCACCTTGACACCAGAGACCATTTCTCAAGCAACAGGAATACCGAATGTAGGCGAGGAGTGGAACAAAAGAATGCAGGTGGAAAGAGTACATTATGAACCATATATCAGGCCTAGCTATGTGAGACAACTTAGCAGGGTGTTCCCATTCCAGTTTTTGAAAGAATCCTATGTGCCGTTGATGAGACTCATTATCAGATACTTCAGTTGTGAGGGCCGCTTCTCACACCTCTATGCATATCATATCAGATTATTGATGCATTTCATGAGAGTAAAGATGATGAACATTCCATATTTCATGTGCCGAAACATCGAGAGGATGACTACTCTTGTGCAGAAGAAGACTCCTGAATAGTAGTACAACAACATTTATCACTATGCACTCATCAAGATTATTGTTGTGCATCAACTTGGTTTGCAGGGTATCACATGGGAAGACTTCATTTCCCGTGAGTTCTTCACAACTTCAGTAGCTCATCAGGAGAGGTGAACCTTCACATCAGCATAGAGGTCGGGAGGCAGAGACTACTAGTGTGCCGACATATGTCACCTATCAGAGAGGCACGAGGGGATTGTTTGTAGTAGCCCGATGAGTACTATCTCCACCTGGGGTGGAAGGGGTCTCGTTGCTGTCATCAGTAGCGCAGGTACAAGTACAGGACAAAGTCAAGAAGCCTATGCAGCATGAGGGCCCTTTAGGAGGCCTAGACACTGATTTCATACTCATTGATGATGATGTGAGCTCTCCTAGCTCAAAGCCGAGGGAGATTATTCAGGAGCAGAAGGTCGAGATAGATGCTTTGACCGACAAGTTGCAGAGAGCTCAATGGGTCATAAACTATTTTGTGCAACAAAACAAATAGTTGGAGGACCAGCATACAGTCATGGAGTTACAAAACATCCGTGAAGACCGGCAAGTTGCCCAAAGGAGGAGGATAGAGTTCACTCCATTGGAGTAGGAGATACAGGTTGATCGAGAGACTTGACTCGATAGGGTCAACATTCATCTTGAGAAGCTGTTGCTGAAGGAAAACAAGGACAAGGACATGCTCAGGCACATGAAAGCTCATTATTGGGCTTGAACTCGTGTTTGCAACGCAAGGATCAAAATCTTGAAGGCAAAACTAAGGGTGCTAAAACGACGCAAAAAGCATGATAGGCTTCAAATCTTGGCCGAATCCTCTTTGGCTGAGCATGATACTTGATGATGGACCTTCAGTCCAAATTTCAACAAATTTGGAGAAAATTTTGTCAATTTTGAATTTTTTGGCTTCAAAACAGATTTTCCTGCCCAACGCGTAGCGGCACTTGGCGCGCGATTATAATTGGGAGATCATCTGGAGGAAAACTTTACATTTTTGGATTTTTCATGAAAATTTATGCATTCTCATGGATTACCTAAGGATTTCATCAAGTTCTGGGTTGCCTAAAGGGTCAAAAACACCCTAAAAATGACCTCTCTACCACCTTTTGCACCCACAGGAAGCAGTCTTGGGCGATTGAAGTTTTTGAGGGGAAAATGACATCCAAATCTAGAAATTCCACTTGGGTCAGAAATTAGACAAGTAGGGATTTCGAATGAGCTATCTTGGGCTCAATTTGGACTTCGGGAAGTGCCTAAAAAATCAGCCCCAAAGTTGTGCTACGCATACAGGTTTTTGGGCGCAGTGCATAGAGAATTTTGGCCTATTTTTCACTCAGCAGCTCAGAATTTCACCCAGTTTTGACTAGTTTCACTTTTTCATGTAACTCTTGATCTACCTTGATGAAATTTCATGAAAATGATGTAATTTTGGCACATATTTACTTGTTTTAGTAGATTCATTCACTAAAAAGTGAAAAACAACTGAATGTATCAGTTTCCTAACATATAGAGGCAAGTTGTTTCATTGCCTATTTTTCAGTTCCTTGTTTAGATATGGTTGAAACAGCTCCTAGAATGATGAGCTCAACCCCTAGAGGCATGGGAAAGAGTTAAGATTGCCTATATCATGTAATTTCTCAGTCATTTTCAGGGTTGGACACTTGGGATTGCTTGGCACTCCATTGTACATTTGATTTTTGCATTTTTGGCAAAAGGAAAGACCAGGGTTTTGCAACACTTGTTAGGATCCTTGTGGCTCTGTGTTTTGATGGTATTTTTCTTATGTAATTTTAAGTTCATTGATTTTTTATGTATGCCATTTCCCTTATCTTTGCTTCTAAAATTAAACAAATTGAGTGACAAAGGTAGAATTCATGAGTTTGTTGTGCTCTGCCTTAAACTCATGTTTTCATCTATTTGGAGAGGATTCTTGCAGCCTCTTTCCCTATTCAGCTCCTCAGCAGTCTTTTCCATCCATTCATTTAATCTAAAGAATCAAAACTACTACCTACCTTGTCCCAACTGGAACTCTGCAAAAATTTGGCCTCATCCTCAGACCCAAATTTTCCTTTCCCTTTTTCCAACAAAACCCTCAAAAACTCAAATTAAAACCTTGCACTTCATACCTAGCCTAAGATTAGTTGTTAAATCAGTCATCTCAAGCCCCATCTAATTATCTTTTGTTAAGATTGACCTGGAGAGAGCCCTCTCTTGTCCTCGTAGGGTTAGCTACGAGGCTGAGCGTGGTTTGATGTGGACCTAGAATCTTACCTTTTCAGCTTGCGGTAAATCTAGGCTCTAACATAGTGGCGACCATACTGGGGAAAGAAAAATTATTTGTTTGTTGGTATTCTTCATTTTATAAACTACAGACAGAGCCTGAAGATTAGCCAGGTAGCCTTCGAAATGCTTTTGCTTTGCATTAGCGCAAGTAGATAAACGCTACTTCAGTCAATCTCCAGTCTAGTCTTATAAACAGAGTATCTAACTTACAGATCACCCCAGTACAACTGAGAATTCTATGCTTTTGGATGATAAGTTTAGAATTTGAAAGGTTGAACGAGTTGTTAATGTCCATTTGATTTCTTGAAATAATACCACACTGGCTTCCAGAAGACATACCAGAGCAAATTCGGATCTTGATCCCCCTCCTGTCTACGAAAATCTCAATCTTATTCCAAGAATCGTTTGCCAAGGAATTTTTATCATTCCCGTGTTCAAAGCTAAATCATGTCCTGTTGGTTTTGAGTATCTTGAGGATCAAGAATTTGATGAGCATTTTGAGTTGTCTTTGTTTGAAACCAAATCTGAAAGCGCTGTCGCTTCAACGGTCTTAAATCCTGAGTTTGTTCGAAATCTTGAAACTGAAAGGGCTAATAAATCCATTGATGATTATATTTTGAACCAGCTCCAGACTTCCATCGCAGCTTCTAATATTTCTAATTTCTTAGAGACTGCTTCTGCAACCCTTGGGTCATTCGCAATTGCGTCTAGTTCAAGAATTCCCACCGAACCTCCTTTCATTCATACCCTTACCCCGCAGCCTACTATTTTTTATCAAAAATCTGCAGTCGTATCGCCTCCATCTACTCCTTATACTCCTAAAATAGCCAAGATTGCTTCACCTCCTCATACACCTCCTCATACCCCTCATACATCAGCTCCACCTACTCCCCCAACTTCACCAAGACCGATTGCAAATCTACCAAGAGAAATGGCTGCCCGTTTTGCACCTCTCGCATTGCCTCAAGTTTTGGATGACATGCCCGCAGATTATCAGAGTAAGATTCCTTTGTTTGATGGCACTCCTCATGGTACCACAACTCAGCAACATGTGGACAGAATGACGGATTTCTTCGATCTTCATGAGATTGATGCAGAAAACATGACCATCAGATTATTCATGCAAAACTTTCGGCGGTGAGGTAAGAAAATGGTTCAGATCTTTGGCAACTAGAAGTATTCCCAAATTAGAAGAGCTTCAAAGATAGTTCTTGGATCGCTGGGAAGTAAAGAAAGATCCTCTTCAAATCACTTCTGAATATACCAAGATCAAGCGGAATGTCGGTGAGTCCATGCAAGGCTACTGTATTAGATTCAATGCGGTTTATAATGCAATTCTTGATGATTTAAGGCCATCTAGAAAGTCAGCTTTGCTTAAGTTCCCGGATGGTTTTGATCTAGACATGGCTTATCAATTAAGAGAGAGAGATCCGGTTACCTTAGAAGAAATGCCGAAAATTTCCATTAGTGTTGAGGCAAATTTGAATGATAAGAGAGTTAGATGGAAAGCCAAGAAGAAAGTCTCAATAAAGGAAGAAGCTTCTACCTCATACCAAGTGCTCCACAAGATAGAAAATATGATTGAAAGGTTAACACTTGATAAGCCTGAACCGCAGATTTGGAATCCCAATTTCCGTGGCCAGCAGCAACCACAATTTAGGATCAAACAATGTGAGCAGCGAGCACAAGAACCAGCACCACAACAACAACAAGTAAAGACACCTCTTCAACAGAATTTTGTTGGTCCCGAATCTCATGATGAAGACAATGTAATAGGAGAAGAAAATCACTTCTTTACTCCTGATGATATGCCCACCTTTATCACTGAAGATGATGAGTATGCAGAAAATTCAGTTGTACAGAAGGATGCAGATTTTATCTTGGCAAACGAAACAGCTCTTGAAGAAGAGTCGGATGAGTGTCAGAGAGGTTATATGAATGCTTTGTCTGCCCAGCAACGTCAGTATTCACTTAGAAACAAAAATGTCCCCATCAATCCAATCCAGAAGAGAAAGTAAGTTCCAGCATCTAAGAATGAGCCACCTATTGTGCCAAAGAAAGGAAAAGAAATTGCTGATCCTACTACTAGCAAGTCTCCACCAACAAATGAAAGAGTAAATCAGCCAATTATATCAAAAGATAAAGCTGAAAGAAAAGATGTTCCAGCCAAAGAGGTAGAAAATATTTCTGCTTTTAGTTTAGAAAATGAAATTTCTAAATTGAAGGTATCCATTCCCTTGACTCAACTAATGAGGAACAACAGTTATAGAGGTCAAGTCTCTAAAATTTTGAATTTTGACCCAATGTCTGATATGGTGAGTGTGGAAGATGATCAACCTGAACTGATTTTTGGACTAGCATTAAATGGTGAGTCTCCAGACAGTGATGTGCCACCTTGTTATATCGGTCTGAGATTGCATGAGTTTGTGTTGCATAATGCTATGTTTGATTCTGGAACCTCCCACAATCTTATGCCGAAGGCTATCATGGAGAAGTTGGGTTTGGACATCACTAGGAAATACCATGATCTTTATTCATTTGATTCTCGCAGGGTGAGATGTATTGGGCTCATTAAAGACTTGGTTGTAAGTTTGGATCAAATTCCAACGAAGAATGTTTTGATGGATGTTGTTGTGGCAGACATTCCTCCCAGATTTGGAATGCTTCTTTCCAGGTCCTGGGGAGCAAAATTGCAAGGGACATTACAACTAGATTTCTCTTATGCAACGATTCTTGTGTTTGGCCAAATGAGAAAACTGTATCGGGAACAAAAAATGAAATACATGATTACAAGCAAGGAGAAACCAATTAATCATCCGATTAATTATGTACATACAGATTTAGAGTCTTTTGTTTTGTATTCAGATAGTTTCAATGATATCGATAGTCAGTTAGTTGTAGCAAATGATATTTCAGAAATAGCAGAGAATTTCAGAGAATTTTTGAAGAAAGAAGGACAATAACAGGAAAATACCATTGGGCAATCAGATAAAGATAATGGACAGCAAGCAGAAAAAATAGAGCTAACAGAGTTTCAACACTTAGAAGAAGAGGAAGAAGGTCCGTGGACCATGGATTTTGATGGAGCAGTGGGAAATGATGGTGTTGGAATTGGTATTTGGGTACGCAGTCCTTTTTCTGCTCCGAACAAAGTTCCTAGTAATGTGTAGGTATGTTCTTACAAGCTAGCTTTTGATTGTTCAAAAAATGAGGCAGAGTACGAAGCTTTGATTGCTGGCCTAAAAATTCTAAGAAAGCTTAATGCTAAGAGGATTGCTGTATATGGCGACTCCGAATTGGTGATTAAGCAAGTCAAAGGTGAATATCAAGCAAAGCATCCTTGGATGCGGGCATACTGGAATGCAATTCTAGATATCCTGAAGTTGTTTTCTGATTATACCCTGACGTGTGTGCCTCATATTCAAAATAGCATTGCAATTGCACTTGCTAAGGCAGCGAGTAATTTGAAGATTCCTATGAACTCAAGTAATAAATTAAAAATCCATGTGAAACATCGTCCGACTGTCCCGGACAATCAGAGATATTGGCAAGTTTTCCAAGATGACGAGGAAATTGATGATTTTCTGCAAAACAAAGGTAAGTTTAAAGATACCTCAATTGATGTAGAACATGATGATGGTAAAGATGATGTGCAGATCAATCAAATGGAAGTGTTGCAGCTTAAGGATAATATTATTCCTAAAGGCTTGATACCTTTAGAAGGACTCTTTGATCATGATGACGTAGCCCGCAAACTAACATTTCAGCCAATAGAGAAGGGAGTTGAAGAGGTGATTATTGGAACAGCTGAAAATCCAAAGATGGTAAAGTTTTCCAAAGCATTGCCACAAAAGGTAAAGTCCAAATATATCAGTTTGTTTTCATCCTTTGCTGATGTGTTTGCTTGGGACTATTCCGACTTGAAGACATATGATACCAATATAATTCAGCACACTATTCCTATTAAGCCTAATCAGAAACCTTTCAGACAGAAGTTGAGAAGGCTAAATCGAAAACTGCTGCCATCAATTGAGAAGGAGGTAAACAGGTTGTACAAATTAGGAATCATCGTTCCCATCAAATTTTCTGATTGGATATATAATTTGGTGCCCGTACGAAAAAAGACAGGTGAGATTCGTTTGTGCATTGATTTTAGGAATCTCAATAAAGTTTCATCGAAGGACAATTATCCATTGCCAAAAATGGATCACATACTTCAGGGAGTAGTTGGAGCATCTCGTATGTCACTACTCGATGGTTATTCGGGATATAACCAAATTTTGGTCCATGAAGATGACCGAGACAAAACAGCATTCACCACTCCGTGGGGAACTTTTCATTATGCTAAAATGCCTTTCGGTTTGAAGAACACAAGTGCCACGTTTTAGTGGGCAATGGATATGGCTTTTGCAAATGAGAAGGATGTCTTTTTGGTTGTGTACCCTGATGATTTGACGGTGTTTTCCAATTCAGATGAAGAACACATGTATCATTTGAAAATTGTCTTTCAAAAGCGCAGAAAATATGGTGTGTCGCTGAATCCGAAGAAGAGCTTGTTTGCCATGGATGAGGGAAAACTACTTGGACACATTTTCTCAAAAGATGGCATTCGTATTGATCCAGCACGTGTAGAGGCGATTTAGCAAATTGACCTTCCCCAGAACAAGAAGGAGATTCAATCTTTTAATGGTAAGATGAATTTTTTACACCGTTTTGTGCCTAATCTTGCTGAACACCTAAGAGAGATTACAAACATGCTTAAGAAGGACAACCAAGTGAAGTGGACCGAAGAGGCTGTAAAATCTTTCAATCTAGTAAAATTGGCTCTTTCTTCAGCTCCGGTTCTAATTAGCCCGGATTACACTCAGGATTTTATACTGTTTTCATTTGCTTCGAAACATACTATGGCAGCCGTATTAATGCAAAAAAAAGATGAGGACAAAAGACCAATTGCTTTCTTTAGCCGAACTATAAGAGATGTTGCCTTGAAGTACAACATCATTGAAAAGCAAGCCCTTGCACTTGTGAAAGCATTGAAATATTTTCAGGTATATATTCTGCATTCTCATATTTTGGCTTATGTTCCTAACGCTGTTGTCAAAGATATTTTGGTACAAACAGATCCGGAAGGAAGACGAGGCAAGTGGATTGCAGCTTTGCTGGAGTATGATGTGGAGATAAAGCCCACAAAGCTTGTTAAAGGACAGGGATTGGCAAAGTTAATGGCTGAATCGAATTTGCATGTCTTAGACATAAATCTGATTGCTGCTATGTCCAATGAGAATGAGGAAGGTTCGTCAATTCAGGTATCTGAAATATTTGTTCTTTCTCCGTGGTATTCAGATATCATATATGTGCTTCAGAATTTGTCACCACCACCTGGTATGGCTAGAAACAAAGCTAGAACTCTCAAGTTAAAGACTGCTAAGTTTTGTATTTTGAGTTCTGCACTTTATTGGAAAGATCCCAGTGGTTTTTTGTTGAATTGTTTGTTGGAGGAAGAAGCGAAGCAGGTCATGGAGGATTTCCATAAAGGAGATTGTGGCGGTCACCTTTTTTCGAAGACAACGACAAATAAAATTTTGAGAGCGGGATACTATTGGTCGACATTGTTTGTTGATGTATCTAAGGTTGTCAAGAGCTGTCATAAATGTCAGATTTTTGAAGGAAGGCAGAAATTACAGCCTTTGCTGCTTAAGCCCATTGAGGTGAGTGCCCCTTTTCAGTAGTGGGGGTTGGATTTCATTGGTGAAATTCATCCTGCTTCTTCAGGTCAGCATAGATGGATCCTCATGGCGACAGATTATTTCACGAAATGGATCGAAGTAATTCCCACCAGACAAGCTACGGATGTGGTAATAATTTCATTCCTTGAGAATAACATTTTGTCTTGTTTTGGTTGCCCGAATAAGTTAATCACTGATAACGCAGCAGCTTTCAAATCAAAAAGGATGGTTGAGTTTTTTCATAAGTATCACATTACTTTGGGGCACTCAACTGCTTATCATCCACAAGGCAATGGATTGGTGGAGTCTTCTATCAAATCTTCGGTCAACATCATTAAAAAGTTGCTGGAAATAAACAAGAAGAGTTGGCATAAGAATTTGGTCCATGCACTTTGGGTAAATCGAGTGAGTTAGAAGAAATCCATTGGTATGTCCCCCTTTGAGCTAGTTTATGGATTTGATACAATGTTTCCTACCTCTCTTGCAGCTCCGGTAGTCAAACTTCTTCAAGAGGATGGTAGTGAAGACGATCATATGTAGAGAAGACTAAATCAAATGATCCATTTGTAGCAGACAAGAGAAGAAGTTTTTCAAAAAACGTTCAAGTTGCAGGAGAGAATTAAGAAAATTTATGACAGAAAAGCAAAGGCGGACAAATTTTAGTTGGATGATGTGGTGCTGAAGTGGGATGCAAGGAATGAGGAAAAGGGCAAGCACGGTAAGTTTGAAAATCTTTGGAAAGGTCCCTTTAAGATTGCAGCATATCGGGGTCAGAATGCTTTTCTTCTGAAGGAGATGAACGGGGAAGATTGTCCAGGAGGGCTGGTCAATGGTCGACTACTCAAGCGGTATCATTTCTGAGTTGTTTCTGTTGTTTACATTGTCACTGTATATACCGTTTTATTTCAGTTTCATTGCAAGTATGTGCCACGATCTTTTCTTCAGTCTGGGGCCCGAAGTGAAGGCTATAATTCTGAAGAAAGATTTTAGTTTTGGGATCAGTTTGTCGAGTCAGTTTTTCAGTCATTTTGGTTTCATAATTGAGTCAGTTTCAGTCAAGTTTTAGTCAATAAATAAGTCAAGAGTCTTGTGTTAAGTTGTCAAAATAATGGACTCCAGCCTAATGGACGAAGGCACTGTTTATCTCTCCCAGATATATGTCATTCTTAGCACCTCCCAGGAGCTACCATCCCCATTGGAGCCAATGTTAGAGTCGGTCTTTACATCCCTCCGTCAGAGATCATTTCTCTTATTGCATTTCATTTTTAGGTGTCTCATACAGTTCATTCATCTGCATTCCATTAGGGGCATGCCATAATCTGACGGAAGGGCCTTGTCACTCATTCCCCTCATGTCTTATACCTGCTGGCTCCATCAAGGTCCATCAAAATCATTTTCCAATCAATTACAGTCAATGTTTGTTCTTTTGGTGGGCAAAGAGTCATTTCAGTCATTAGGTCTAGGGTTTAGCGAATTCAGTCTTCAAAGTGTCCAATAGTGCTAGTAGGCCAAAGGAAGGTTCTAAACAAGTTTTTATTTCAAAATTTTCATCGTCATATTGCTGGACTATGACTTTTCTTCAAAACTTTGTTTTGAAGAAAATTTGACATTTCGTCTTTTGTAATAAATTGCCATGTAAATTTCAAAATTTTCAGTTCTTGGATATTTCAGATGCAGCCTTGGTCATCCTTTGCCAAAACTCAATGCCATCATCCCTGCGAAAAATTGACAAAAATTTCATCATTTCAGCCAAAAATCAAAGAGGAAACAAAAAGAATAGAGTTGTATTAAAATGAAAGAAGTGCCAAAGCTAAAACATAAGAAAGTGGGTTTTTGAGAAACAAAAATCAAACCCATCACTGTATAAGATATTTTCATTGTTTCAAACATCCATTGGTATGCCAAGAGGTCAATTGAAGTCGACTTAAGTTTTGGAGGAGCGAAATTTGTGTTGAAAGTTAGGATTGTGCATTAGAATGCTGCGCGGTGCATTGGGAGGTAGTCGCGGCACATAGAGCCGCTATTCGCTGTGTTAATTTGAATGGGCACGGTGCATACAGCCTGCGTGGTGCACTGGGTTGTGCACGCAGCTCAAAGGGCCGACAAGTGAAATTTCATCATTGTTTCCGAATTTTTCCCAAACAACTCAATCTTTTATGATCCAAGTAAGTGCGTGAGCCTTTGCCATTGCTATTAAACGGTGTTTGTTGTGATTTGGAGGGAAGATTTGAAAGTTCAAAGTTTGAAAATATAAACCCTATATTTGTATCAAAATCTGCTCCTTTGGGTTTTGAAATTGTGGTTTTGGCACCAAGTCTCCTTTCCCACCTGTGATCCTTTCCCTTTCATAATTCTATCATTATAGTCAATCCCTATGCCCTAACCTCCCAAACTACTCATATCCTTGTTTCCCATTTTCCCTATCATAAATTCTACCATTCCCTATCATTTTCCCTCTCCCATATCATTTGTAGAAAATTCCCAAAACTCCACATCCCTAAACACAGTCAAGTGACTATTTGCACATTTCAAATTTCACTTGAAAAACTTCACCATTCACTTTTCCCACTGCCCCATATTCCTCACAGTCCCTCATCTCCCTTTGGCACATTTGGCATTGAAAACAAACACCTATTTCTCATTTTCAAACCAATCAAAAATACACTTGTCATACACCTTTGCAGCACCATGACAGGCACTGATTCTACCACAGAGCTTCATGCACCAAGGAGGCCTCGTAAGGGTGGCAGACATTTTAGAGAAGAGCCCACCTCTTTGACTGAATTGCAGACCTGCCCACTTGTTGTGGCATGTATCCAACAACAGTCATGCTTTCAGTATTGTGAATTGATTTCTCAGATTCAGCATCATCAAGAGTTGGCTCGGTTATTTGTTTTGAATTTGCATGATGGTCAGGTAACTCTTGCCGGTGTAAATTTCACCTTGACACCAGAGACCATTTCTCAAGCAACAGGAATACCGAATGTAGGAGAGGAGTGGAACAAAATAATGCAAGTGGAAAGAGTACATTATGAACCATATATGAGGCCTAGCTATGTGACACAGCTCAGCAGGGTGTTCCCTTTCCGGTTTTTGAAATAATCCTATGCGTCGTTGATGAGACTCATTATCAGATACTTCAGTTGTGAGGGCCGTCTGTCACGCCTCTATGCATATCATATCAGATTATTGATGCATTTCATGAGAGTAAAGATGATGAACATTCCATATTTCATGTGCCGAAAAATCGAGAGGATGACTACTCTTGTGCAGAAGAAGACTCTTGAATAGCATTACAACAACATTTATCACTATGCGCTCATCAAGATTATTGTTGTGCATTAGCTTGGTTTGCAGGGTATCACATGGGAAGACTTCATTTCCCGTGAGTTCTTCACAGCTTCAGCAGCTCATCAGGAGGTTGTCCATCATGCATGTGAACCTTCACATCAGCATGGAGGTCGGCAGGTAGAGACTACTAGTGTGCCGACATATGTCACCTATCAGAGAGGCACGAGGGGATTGTTTACAGCAACCCGACGAGTACTATCTCCACCTAGGGTGGAAGGGGTATCGTTTCCATCATCAGAAGCACAGGTACAGGTACAGGACAGAGGCAAGAAGCCTATGCAGCATGAGGGCCCTTTAGAAGCCCTAGACACTGATTTCATACTCATTGATGATGATGTGAGCTCTCCTAGGTCAAAGCTGAGGGAGATTATTCAAGAGAAGAAGGCCGAGATAGATGCTTTGATCGACAAGTTTTAGAGAGCTCAATGGGTCATAAAATATTTGGAGTATCGAAACAAACAGTTGGACGACCAACATACAGTCATGGAGTTACAAAACATCTGTGAAGACCAGCAAGCTGCCCAAAGGAGGAGGATAGATTTCACTCCATTGGAGAAGGAGATAGAGGCTGATCGAGAGACTTGGCTCGAGAGGGTCAACATTCATCTTGAGAAGCTGTTGGCGAAGGAAAACAAGGACAAGGACATGCTCAGGCACATGAAAACTCATTATTGGGCACGAACTCATGTTTGCAACACAAGGAGCAAAATCCTGAAGGCAAGACTAAGGAGGGAGCTAAAACGATGTAAAAGGCGTGATAGGCTTCAAATCTTGGCCGAAGCCTCTTTGGCTGAGCATGATACTTGATGATGGACCTTCAATCGAAATTTCAACAAATTTGGAGAAAATTTTGTCAATTTTGAATTTTTTGGCTTCAAAACAGACTTTCCTGCCCAACACATAGCGCCACTTGGCGCGCGCTTATAATTGGGAGATCATCTGGAGGAAAACTTTACATTTTTTTATTTTTCATGAAAATTTATGCATGCTCATGGATTACCTAAGGATTTCATCAAGTTCTGGGTTGCCTAAAGGGTCAAAAACACCGTAAAAATGACCTCTCTGCCACCTTTTGCACCCACAGGAAGCAGTCTTGGGAGATTGAAGTTTTTTAGGGGCAAATTACATCCAAATCCAGAAATTCCACTTGGGTTGGAAAGTAGACAGACAAGGATTTCCAACGAGCTATCTTGGGCCCAATTTTGACTTCAGGAAGTGCCTCAAAATTAGCTCCAAAGTTGTGTTATGCATACAGGTTTTGGGCACGGCGCATAGAGAATTTTGGCCTATTTTTCACTCAGTAGCTCAGAATTTCGCCCAGTTTTGACTAGTTTCACTTTTTCATGTAACTCGTGATCTACCTTGATGAAATTTCATGAAAATGATGTAATTTTGGCAAATATTTACTTGTTTTAGTAGATTCATTCACTAAAAAGTGAAAAACAACTGAATGAATCAGTTTCCTAACATATAGAGGCAAGTTGTTTCATTGCCTATTTTTCAATTCCTTGTTTAGATATGGTTGAAACAGCTCCTAGAATGATGAGATCGACCCCTAGAGGCATGGGAAGGAGTTAATCTTGCCTATATCATGTAATTTCTAAGTCATTTTCAGGGTTGGACACTTGGGATTGCTTGGCACTCCATTGTACATTTGATTTCTGCATTTTTGGCAAAGGAAAGACCAGGGTTTTGCAGCACTTGTTGGGATCCTTGTGGATCTGTGTTTTGATGGTGTTTTTCTTCATGTAATTGTAAGTTCATAGATTTTTTATGTATGCCATTTCCCTTCTATTTGCTTCTGAAATTAAACAAATTGAGTGACAAAGGTAGAATTCATGAGTTTGTTATGCTTTGCCTTAAACTTTGTTTAGTTTTACATGTTTTCATCTGTTTGGAGAGGATTCTTGCAGCCTCTTGCCCTCTTCATCTCCTCAGTGGTCTTTTCCATCCATTCATTTAATCTAAAGCATCAAAACTACTGCCTACCTTGCCCCAACTGGAACTCTGCAAAAATTTGGCCTCATCCCCGGACCCAAATTTGCCTTTCCCTTTTTCCAACAAAACCCTCAAAAACTCAAATTAGAACCTTGCACTTCATACCTAGCCTAAGATTAGTTGTTAAATTAGTCATCTCAAGCCCCATCTGATTATCTTTTGCTGAGATTTGTTGGAAATAATACTGAGAGGGGGAGGGGGGGGGGTGAATCAGTATTATCAAGACAAATATTCCTTTTTCAAAATCAAATGATATACGCTACTTCTGTTAGTTAAACCCGTGTATATACACAATTATGCAGAAGGAAACCCGCGCATATAATGCAAATTTGTAATTTATTTTATCTTTCTAATGATGATTGTTAATCTGTGATTCGGAAGCAAATAACCAGTAACCAGAAACAGTAAAACAGAGTAGAAAGACAATCGCACACAAGAACACAAGATATAAGGTGGAAACCCAATGTGGGTGAAAACCACCTGCTGCAATTCGTCTCTATCTTCTCTTTAATTAGAAACTTCTTTTTACAATTGTACTGATGCAGTCCTTTACCACTACGCAGGCTGCAACCTGCAGAGAGCTACAACCCTCTCTTGTTTTCCAGCTTCTCCTGGAAGGGAGCTACAGCCCCCTTTGCTCTTGCACTAGCCAAGATACTAGTACGTAGGTGCTGGCCTACAGAAGGCTACAACCTTCTCTTTCTTTCAGGGACCACGTTTCATAAATTTTCAGACTGCATCCACAAGTAACATCAATCAAGCATCAAGAATCTCTGCATCACCCAATCACCTTTTCACCAATCAAAACTGAATCAAAATAAACACTTCTCTAACGACTGTACCCAAATCACAGTAACAGTAACCACACACCAAATCTGAACCTAGAACACTGCAGCAATAAACAGAAGCAGCAAGATCACAACTCAAAATATATACGCTACTTTAACAGCCTGAAACCTGTGTGCATACACTTCTGCATATGGAACAACCTGCGTATACGCTGTTTTAATTCACTGAACCAGCGTGTATACGCGCCTTCGCTTCACTGAACCTACGTACAGATCTATAAAAAATAATTCGCTCTTTCAGATATTCAAACACCAATCAACCTAGATTATCAGTTTTATAGATCAAGCAAGCGCGACATGTAACAGATCAAAATCATATAGAGATACTATCATTCAAGCTTAAAGATTATGATCCATCAAGAGAACTTATCCTTCTCTTTGCACTAAGGTTCCTCCTTCATTCAGATCCAGATCTACACCATAACTCAATTACTAGTATTCCAGATCTAGCACTTCATCAGATATTCAACAATAATTCAAATGATCTTTTGCCACATGATCTCCTTCCTCTTTTATATTTTTAGGCCTTCCACAATACCATGGTCCAAAACCATAATAAACCAATACCACGGACCCAATAATTGGGATCAACACGTCTGATGAGGTATCATGGTCCAAAATCATAGGTTCAAGTACCAAGGACTAACTACCACGGACCAAAGGTAAGTTCTCCAACATATACGTGCTTTTCCTTGCATGAAAGTGCGTGTATACGCACACGCGCCTTTGAAACGTCTAACCCGCGTGTATACGCGACTTCGCCTAGATGAACCTGCGTATATGTCTTTTCCTTCATTCTGAAATCCTAAACTGAGATCTGTTACCAAAGAGAGTTGCCATCAAGGACAACACATGTGCCATAGCTCCAAACCTGTGCCATAATGCCAACAATCTCCCCCTTTGGACTTGATGGCAACCCAACATCCTCAAAGTCAATCTCCCCCTTTGTCATCAAGGGCAAAGGGTTGTGCTCCCCCTGAGTACATGCTGAAAGTTCTACCCTGCTGTGCTGACCATGCTCCCCCTGATTGTAGGCAAGATTTGCAAAAGATGTTCTTCAAGAAGAACCAAGACATATACATTATGAAAGACCTTCCTTCACCAAAAGCCTCAATACATACATCCATCACCCAACCAAGTGGGGATCATCCACCCAACCAAGTGGGGATACATGAGAAATTTACATATGACAACTAAGTTCATTACATGTTCATCCCAGGCATAGTGGGGAAACCAAAATAGGTCGTTACATCAGTAACCAAGATTTCCTTCTGTTCACCCACTGCCTCTGTTCCACCTAAAACCAACAACAGTTGTGAACTAGAACCAAAAACTTCTAAGATAATTCCAACAATGCATTATTAGAAGATTATCTGCTCCCCTGAACCAGTGCCAGATGGGCTCTGTCAGACCCATATCAGACTCTCTTCAACCAGAGTCTGTCCTTGTTGATTTTCTTCAGAACTCCATATACGCGACTGCACCTGCATAAATAGGCATATGTTCGCGGATATTCCTCATTTAACTCGCGTACACCCATTTTTCTCTCAAACAGACAAGTTTTAATAGCAAGATGATGCATCAACTACTCCTAGCTTCTGTCTGAGGTATTCAAATGTCTCTCTGGGCAGTGGTTTGGTGAGAATATTAGCAACTTGTTCCTTAGAAGGAACATACTCCAATTTGACCTTTTGTTCCAACACATGTTCCCGGAGAAAGTGATACTTGATCGGTATGTGCTTGGTCTTTGAATGCATGATTGGGTTGCACTTGTATTATCACATAAGATGGAGATCGGTGGTGTACAAGTGATTTGAAAATCCTGCAAGGTTTGCATCATCCAAAGAAGTTCAGTGCAACAAGATGCAGCAGCCACATATTCCGCTTCAGCTGTAGATAAAGCAATCGAACTTTGTTTCTTGCTGAACCAAGATACTAATCTGGAACCCATAAAGAATGCACCACCACTTGTGCTCTTCCTGTCATCCATGTTTCCGGCCCAATCTGCATCTGTGTAAGCATGAAGTGTGAGATCTGTATCTCTAAGATACCATAAGCCATAGTTTTGAGTTCCTTGAAGGTACTTGAAGATTCTCTTGACTTCCTGAAGATGAGTTTCCTTTGGATTTTCTTGAAATCTTCCAACTATTCCCACTACATGCATGATGTCTGGTCGGGTACCTGTCAAATAAAGTAGACTTCCAATCATAGATCTGTAGGTTGGTTGATGCACTGCTGCTGATTCATCATTTTCACTGAGGCTGCATCCTGTGACCATGGGGGCACATACTGGTTTTGCATCATCCATGCCATATTTCTTCAAAATCTGCTTGAGAGACAAGAAGATACCGCCTTCATTTTGTTGGATTTGCAAACCAAGAAAATATGTCAGTTCTCCAAGCAAAGACATTTCGAATTCTTTCTGCATCACCAAGGCAAAGCTTTGACTCATAGTTTCTTCATTGCTGCCAAAGATAATATCATCTACATACACAACAAGTATTAGCAATTTGTCTTTTTCAATTTTTATGTAAAGATTGCTATCTGTTGATCCCTTTGAAAAACCTTGTTGATGAAGATATTTGTCCAAACGGTAGTACTAAGCCCTTGGAGCCTGTTTAAGACCATAGAGAGCCTTTTTTAGTCTACATACAAGATTTGGATCATTCCCAAGGATGAAACCATCTGGTTGCTCAATGTACACTTCTTCTTCTAAGTCTCCATTTAGAAAGGCTGATTTCACATCCATTTGAAATACTTTGAACTTCTAAAAGCTTGAGAGAGCAAGGAACATTCGGATGGCCTCAAGTCTAGCAACGGCAACAAAAGTTTGTTCAAAGTCTATTCCTTCTTGTTGAGCATACCCTTTACACACAAGTCTAGCCTTGTTTTTAATTACTTCCCCATTTTCATTCAACTTATTTTTGAAGATCCATTTTGTCCCTATGACATTCTTATCTTTTGGTCTAGGAACCAACTCCCAAGTGTTGTTCTTTTCGATCTGCTCAAGTTCTTCATCCATCGCCTTGACCCAACATTCATCTTTGCATGCCTCTCTTACATTTTGTGGTTCAGTGGAGGAGAGCAATGCCAAATAGCTTGAGGCTTCTGCAATTGTTCTCCTTGTTTGTACACCTACTTCTTTCTGCCCCAAAATTTGAGATTCTGGATGATTCTTTTGAACGTACCTAGATGGAGTCTTCTCTTCTATCCTTATTTGCTCCTTAGGTGCCTCTTGAGGTTCTTCTTCATCATTTGTCTGATTTGGAGAGTAGTCTTCATCCTCTTCGATATTTTCATGATTTAGTTGCCTAGGGATGTATCCTTTTTCATCAACCACTACATCAATGCTGTCAACAATTCTTCCAAGTCTTTTATTGTAACACTTATATGCTTTGTTGTGCGGAGAATAACCAAGGAGAATACCTTCATTTGCTCTAGGTTCAAGTTTGCCAAGCTGTTCATCAGTGTTCTTAATATAGCATTTGCTCCCAAAATTTTTGAAATGCTTTACCGAAGGATTCTCACCATACCAGGGCTCATGAGGAGTTTGATTGTTGTTCACTCGAACATTTGTTTTGTTGAGAATAACAACCGCAGCAAATGCAGCTTCACCCAGAAGGTTGTGGGAGTCCCAGACTCATCAAGTATAGCACGAGCCATTTGTTGGACCGTTCTGTTCATCCTTTCCACCACTCCATTTTGTTGAGGAGTCATAGCTGTAGAGAATTCCCTTCTTATTCCATGTTCTTCACAGAAATCGAAAAATTCATTTGAGGTAAACTCCCCACCTCTGTCAGACCTGAGGCACTTAATTTTGTGATCTGATTCGTTTTCAGCCAAGGATTTGAAAGATTTGAATTTTTCGAATGCTTCGTCCTTGTGTTTCATAAGTCCCAACCAAACCATCCTGGAGAAGTTGTCAATGAATAATATAAAGTATTCTTCTCCTCGAGGTGACCTTGTCCTAAATGGACCACATACATCTGTATGGACTAGTTCAAGAGGCCTGATGGCTAATCCTTCCTTCTCAGGGAAGTTAGTTCTGGTTTGCTTACCAAACTGACATGATTTACATATGGTGTTGTCTGGAATTTTGATATCTGGAAGACCACGAACTGCCTGGTATTTGCATGCTTTCCTTATTTGTGAAAAGCTTAGATGCCCCAACCTCCGATGCCATAACCAATGTTCATCATCCTTGCTCAAATAGCATTGTTGTTGTCCTTCTTCAAATATGTATAGATTATTTGGAGTTCTTTTGCCTTTGATCACTATTTTTCCTATATCAAGATCACGAACACTACATCCATTTGATCGAAATATTACCTTGGTTCCTTGATCGCACATCTGACTGACACTCAGTAGATTATGCTTCAAGCCATCAACATACAAAACATTTCCAGCTTTGACCTTTTCTTTCAAATGAGCAGTGCCTTTTCCTTTTATGGCTACAGGGGTATCATTTCCAAAAGAAACTTTCTTACCCTTTTCTAAAGCAGTATATGATTCAAGTTTTTCTTTATCACCTGTCATATGCTTTGAACATCCGTTGTCGATGTACCATAGATTTTCCTGTCCTTCTGCATAAAAAGCTATCCCACATCTTTCTGGTTGTGGTTCCTTTATTCTCCATGTTCGGGTGCTTGAGGCTTGTTCCTTTGTCTGCTGAAACCTGCTCCTGCATTTAGAATCTTCATGACCGAAGTTATTACAAATAGAACATTCAATTTAATTTTCAAGGGCAAAAAAATTGTTATAGGTCCTTTTCGTAATATCGGTCATACTTCTTTGTTTTTGAGCTTCTCTAGTCATGATTGTCTTATAGGCAACACATTGAGCTGCTTTGTGACCAAAGTTATGGCAAGAGAAACATTTGCCATTGAAGGAACTTCTGCGATTATCAAATCTACCAGCCAAATGATTGTAATCTCTATTGTTATCCATTCTTGAAGCAAATTGAGAAGTTTTTACCTGTGGCTAGTTGTAGCTTTTGTTCACCCTTAAGATGGATTGCCCCTAGTTTACCTGGATTATTCTTGATGTAATCCGTCCCTGCTTTACCTGATGATATCCATTGGGCTTTTGCTCATTCCTCCTTGCTGCATCAAGATAACTCTTTGAAGTGGATGCTTGAGATGTTTCTCCATTATAACCCAGACCTGTCTTGATTAGTGGAGAATGCTGTACATTGATAATCTCATCCAGAGTTTCAGATCCTTTAACAAACTTAAGATTAAGAACCTTTGTTTTCTCAATTTCTTTTCTAAGGCCAACAATTTCACATTCTAACTTCTCAAGAGATTTTTCTTTTTCATCAAGTTGAAATTGCAGAGTATCAATGATCACATTCTTTTCTTCTAAACATGTCTTGAGTCTAGAAATATCTTCATAAAAGTCATCCACATCTATAGCATCCATGTAATCATCATCTTCAAAAGCCATTAAAAGTTTATAATCATTACCTCATTCATCTTCGTCACTATTTGATAGGCCATCACTGTCTTCATGAGTGTAGTAACTTTTCTTAGTTGCATTCTGTTTCTTGTTCCATCTAACAGGTTCCTTCCCTTTGTCAATCTTATCCTTGTGAGGACATTTGGCAGCATAGTGACCGACTCTTCCACAAGCAAAGCATTTGAAAGGTAACTTACCTCGGAACCGTCCAGTACCCCGTTGAAGATTTCTGACAAAATTTGATTCTTCTTCTTCTTCTGACACGTGTCCTGACTCGTAGTACTCGCCTTTGCCTGAAGCCTTGAAGGCAGCTTCTCTCCTGTCTGATGGACCTCCTTTCCTCATTTCATAAGCAGTTAGAATTCCGTGCAGCTGTGACATTTTAAGGCTTTGTAGATTCTCTTTTTCTTCTATTGCAGAAACTTTAGATTCAAACCTAGGGGACAAAGATCTTAGAACTTTTTCAACCACAACAGCCTCTTTTATTTCTTCACCCAAATTTTTCATACAATTAACAATCTCATCTACACGAAGAAAATAGTTAGCCACACTTTCATCATTATACATCCTGAGATTTTCATAATGAATCCTAAGGGTTTGAAGTTTTGCTCTTTTTACCTGATCATCTCCTTCATAGCTCAGAACAATCTTGTCCCATATCTCTTTTTCGGATTTAAACTACATTACCTTGACAAATTCTGATTGAGATAAGCATCCTAGTAGAGTATTGACCGCCTTTGCATTTGTTTAATATTTCTTCTTCTTAGCCAGATCTGTAGGAGTTGCTGATGGAAAAGTATACCCTGTATCTATGATATCCCAGACTTCTGTACCAAGAGATTGAAGATAGGCAGTAACTCTTACCTTCCAATAAACGAAGTTTGTCCCATCAAAAATTGGTGGCCTGATTGATGCTTCCCTCTCGTAGTTTCTCATGATGAACGATCTTCCTTCAAGCGATCAAGCTTCTTCTGAAGGACCTGCTCTGATACCAATTGTTGGAAATAATACTGAAAGGGGGGGGGGATGAATTAGTATTATCAAGACAAATATTCCTTTTTCAAAATCAAATGATATACTCTACTTCTGTTAGTTAAACTTGCGTATATATGCAATTATGCAGAAGGAAACCCGCCTATATAATGCAAACTTTTAATTTATTTTATATTTCTAATGATGATTGTTAATATGTGATTCAGAAGTAAATAACCAGTAACCAGAAACAGTAAAACAGAGTAGAAAGACAATCGCACACAAGAACATAAGATATAAGGTGGAAACCTAATGTGGGTGAAACCACCTGCTGCAATTCGTCTCTATCTTCTCTTTAATTAGAAACTTCTTTTTACAATTGTACTGGTGCAGTCCTTTACCACTACGCAGGCTGCAACCTGCAGAGAGCTACAACCATCTCTCATTTTCCAGCTTCTCTTGGAAGGGAGCTACAGCCCCCTTTGCTCTTGCACTAGCCAAGATACTAGTACGTAGGTGCTGGCCTACAGAAGGCTACAACCTTCTCTTTCTTTCAGGGACCACGTTTCATAAATTTTCAGACTGCATCCACAAGTAACATCAATCAAGCATCAAGAATCTTTGCATCACCCAATCACCTTTTCACCAATCAAAACTGAATCAAAATAAACACTTCTCTAACGACTGTACCCAGATCACAGTAACAGTAACCACACACCAAATCTGAACCCAGAACAATACAACAATAAATAGAAGCAGCAAGATCACAACTCAAAATATATACGCTACTTTAACAGCCTGAAACCTGTGTGCATACGCTTCTGCGTATGGAACAACCTGCATATACGTTGTTTTAATTCACTGAACCAGCGTGTATACGCACCTTCGCTTCACTGAACCTGCGTACAGATCTATAAAAAATAATGCGCTCTTTCAATATTCAAACACCAATTAACCCAGATTATCAATTTTATAGATCAAGCAAGCGCCACATGTAACAGATCAAAATCATACAGAGATACTATCATTCCATCTTAAAGATTATGATCCATCAAGAGAACTTATCCTTCTCTTTGCGCTAAGGTTCCTCCTTCATTCAGATCCAGATCTGCACCATAACTCAATTACCAGTATTCCAGATCTAGCACTTTATCAGATATTCAACAATAATTCAGATGATCTTTTGCCACATGATCTCCTTCCTCTTTTATAGTTTTAGGCCTTCCACAATACCACGGTCCAAAACCATAATAAACCAACACCACAGACCCAATACTTGGGATCAACACGTCTGACGAGGTATCATGGTCCAAAATCATAGGTTCAAGTACCAAGGAATAACTACCACGGACCAAAGGTAAGTTCTCCAACATATACGCGCTTTTCCTTGCATGAAAGTGCGTGTATACAGACACGCGCCTTTGAAACGTCTAACCCGCGTGTATATGCGACTTTTCCTAGATGAACCTGCATATATGTCTTTTCCTTCATTCTGAAAGCCTGAACTGAGATCTGTTACCAAAGAGAGTTGCCATCAAGGACAACACCTGTGCCATAGCTCCAAACCTATGCCATAATGCCAACAAGATTGAGCTAGAGAGAGCCCTCTCCTGTCCTCATAGGGCTAGCTACGAGGCTGAGCATGGTTTGATGTGGACCTAGAATCTTACCTTTTTAACCTGAGGTAAATCTAGGCTCTAACAGGTTACAACGAAGTTCTCCATAATCTGATAGAGAAAGAAACTAACTTGGAAATTGTCCTTGGAGATAATATGAAATATCCCGTGAAAGGTGTAGGAAATGTCTCTCCCAAATTGAATAAAGGTAATACGATCCACTTACAGGATGTATTATATGTACCTGACCTCAAGAAGAACTTGGTGTCCATCTCAGCAATGGAAGACAAAGGCTACAAGATAACCTTTAGCGATCGCAAGGTACATATATGGAAAAATAGTGTTAAAGATGCCTTCACTCTTGGGTTTCGAGTTGATTCATTATATCAGGTCAGTGGAAGCCCGCTGGGTGTCATGTCTTGTGACACATCTCTTCAGTCCAAACTTTGGCATCGAAGGTTTGACCACCTTCATTACAAAGCTCTACCCAATGTAAGACAAATGGTAACAGGGATACCCGAATTCCAAGTAGAGAAAGAAGGTGTGTGTTTGGGACGTGTCGAAGGAAAGCTCAAAAGGGGACCATTCCCCTCAAGCCAAAGCAAGACCTCCGATATATTACAATTGGTTCACTCAGACATATCTAGTATGATGCCTGTGAACTCCTTAGGAGGATATTAATATTACCTTACTTTTACAGATGACTATTCTCGAAAGACGTGGATATACTTCTTGAAAAAGAAGGATGAAGTGTTCTCTTGGTTTTGACACTTCAAAGCCTTGATCGAGAATCAAACCGAAAAGAATATCAAAATCTTAAAGATTGATAATGGGACTGAATATGAATCTAATGAGTTCCATGATTTTTATAAAGAGGCTGGCATCAAGAGGGAGACTACTACACCATATACTCCTGAACAGAATGGTGTGGTGGAAAGGAAGAACTGTATGATTTTGGAAGCTATCTGTACCATGCTCCATGATCAAAGACCTTCAAATTTTCTATGGGCCGAAGCTGCAAACACCGCCATATGTGTACAAAACCGATGCCCTCATCAAGCATTGGGTTCCAAGATTCCTGAAGAAATGTTCATTGGTAAGAAACCTGACGTATCTCATTTTAGAATTTTTGGAAGCCCTGTATATTTTCATGTGCTGAAAGAGAAAAGGAATAAATTAGGTGCATCTAGAAAGAAAGGAACCTTTGTGGGCTATGGAGAAAATACTAAGGGCTATAGAATCTATGTAGCCGGTCAAAGGGAAGTCGTGATTAGGCATGATGTCACCTTTGACGAAGATATGGCTCTCAGCAAGGTGGACAATCCTTCGACTTTGAGGAGCTCTCAAGAAGCTGACACCAGGGAACTGAAAGAAAAGGATGATGAAACAATGCCTGATGTGGAAGAACCCATGGATCCGATTAATCCTCCTCCACATCAGCCCCCCTCTTCTAGGAAGAGGCCTTCATGGCTTAGGGGGCTACTTGATGATGCTGAAGGACATGCTACACCCCGAGGAACCTTCCATGAAAGTAAGAAACCTAACAGGTATCAGGGATACCTGGCCATCATGAGCACGATCATACAAAATGAGCCTTCATCATTCTCAGATGGCGTCAAGCATCAAGTATGGAAGGATGCTATGACTGAAGAATATGAGTCTATTATGAAGAATGATGTCTGGGAAGTAGTTCCCAGACCCTAGGACAAGACAATTGTCACTTCTAAATGGCTTTACAAGATAAAGCATGCAGCAGATGGAAGTATGTAAAAGTATAAGGCTTGTTTTGTTGCTCGTGGTTTATTCAAGAAGGAAGGTATAGACTATGATGAGATATTTGTACCTATTGCCAGATATACGACCATCTGCCTGATCATAGCCCTTGCGGCTTCACAAGGATGGAACCTACATCAGATGGATGTCAAGACCGCGTTCTTGCATGGTTCGATCAAAGAAGAGGTCTACGTGGAACAACCCAAAGGATTTGAGATTTATGATAAAAAATATCCTGTATGCAGATTGAAGAAAGCTCTCTATGGGCTGAAGCAAGCACCTCGAGCATGGTATGAGAGGATTGATAGCTACTTGATGAAATTGGGATTCACTAGGAGTGAAGTCGATCCTAACCTTTACTTTAAGGTTGAAGATGACAAACCTCTCATATTGGTGCTGTATGTGGATGACCTCTTCCTAACAGGTGCAGACCCTCTTATTCACAAATGTAAGAGGGCGTTGGCTTCTGAATTTGAAATGAAGTATCTAGGACTGATGCACTATTTCCTAGGACCTGAAGTCTGGTAGAGGCCAAGGGAAATTTTCCTATCTCAAGGAAAATATGTGGTGCAGATATTAGAAAGATTTCGTATGGTAGACTGCAAGCCTATAACTACCCGGATGGAGCTTGACTTCAAGAAGTTAAGCAGTAGTGCTACTGGACCGGTTTTATGAAATGCTACCAAATATCGACAACTCATCGAAGCATTAATGTTCTTAGTGAACTCCTCTCCAGATATATGCTTCGCAGTGAACACGTTGAGTCAACATATGGGTGAACCTCACCACATACATTAGATTGGTGCCAAGAGTCTGCTAAGATATCTTCATGGCACAATTACATATGGGTTAAGATACATTGTCGGAGATGTGAGACTACTTGGATACAGTGATTTTGATTGGGCAGGCAATGTGGAGGACCGTATGAGCACTTCCAGGTGTTGTTTCTCCTTGGGATCTGCTTCAATATCTTGGATGAGTAGGAAGCATAAGTCGATGGCTTTGAGCACCGCCGAATCAGAGTATATTGCTGCTAGCATGGCCTCTTATGAGGTAGTCTGGTTGCGAAAGATCTTCCGTGAGCTGTTTGGATTTACATTGGATACCACCGTGATCCTATGTGACAACCAAAGTGGGATTTGTTTATCAGATAATCTCATATTTCATGATCACTCCAAGCATGTCGATATCAGGTACCACTATATTCGAGATATGGTGCAGCGGGGAGCTATAAGGCTCCAACATATCGGTACAGATGAACAAGTCGCTGACATTCTAACAAAGCCCCTAGTTAAAGTCTTCCTTACTTTTCGAGAACAACTTGGTGTTGTTCAAAGACCCTCTGATGAGGGTCCTATATGATGCATTGAGCTCTGGGAGCTCTGGGGGGTGCGGGGCACTTCTTGGAGCAACATATGACCACAAGGTGATTCACCATCCACTGGTGGTATACATGTACACCCTGTGGCGACTATGTAGCAGGATGATTGGTTCTCCTGTGAGGTCTAGATGATGTGTTCTCCATGATGACTATGTAGCAGGATGATTAGTTCTCCTGTGAGGCTTGGATGATGTATTCTCCATGGCGTTTATGTGGCAAGATGATTATTTCTCCTATGAGAATAGGATTGATTAATTTTTCCTATCAAAGCATCCTACCCATGTAGTATGGGACTCATGGGAAGTACCTCTCATCTGATCAATGAGTAGGGAAATGAGGATAGGGACCATAGTAGTACTGATGGACGCATCACTGTATCTACCGTACTCCCTATGCTAGGATGACCTTCATTGATTTGGGATCAATGAGACTAGTCTGGGACCAGTGGTAGGAGTGGTAGGAGTTGTACTTCAGGTCGGTTGAGACTAGTCTGGGACCAGTGATACATACTCTGAGACTGACTTTGAGTCAGTATGATACATCCTCGATCATTTCTTCCTCTTCATAATTTGGACAAAGTAGAGCAGAGCAGAACAAAACAGAGTAGATCAGAACAGGGCAAAACAGAACATAGTAGAATAGGCAAGATAGAGCAAAGCAGAGCAGGGGTCAAGCTGTACAGGGCAGTGCATTTGATGGATGAATAGTAGTGACCGAAAAACATATTGCAGATGGAGTTCTCCCTAGTTGAGAGGGAGTGTTAAAAGTGGCAACTAGGTCCAAACTCCATGTGGGTCATCTTATTCATGGCTGATAATATTTTTATTAGATTCCTCTCGTCGAGAGGTGTAGGATTGATCTAAAGATCATCCGATTCTGATAAGTATTTATGGAGATATGAATTTATTTTGATTATGGAATAATTATCAAGCCGGCCTACAACTCATGTAGGCTCAGAAGCCCAACAATCACATATTTTCAAACATCAACAGTTGTGTATAAATACAGGAGGTCTTTTCCTCATTTGGACACACTCATCTCATCACATCTCTCTCTCTCTCTCCTATGTAGAAAAGAGGCTCTTCTCTACTACGTAGAAAAGAGACTCTCTCTCACACATGTGGAAGGAAGGATGCAGTT
Organism: Pinus tabuliformis; assembly: GCA_031772625.1. Lineage (NCBI taxonomy): Eukaryota > Viridiplantae > Streptophyta > Pinopsida > Pinales > Pinaceae > Pinus > Pinus tabuliformis. The sequence continues at coordinate 1,430,650,483 of CM062804.1, read as the reverse complement.
TTAGGACAGCAACTGCAGAACCTAAGTTTGACCAGCGTTGACCAGAAGACTCCCTCCTTAGAACTGCGTTGTAGGTCCATCTGGATCTCCTTTGAAGGCTGCATTTTTTGGTGGTGGAATCAAGCTGATCCAATGGTCAATTTGCAAGATATTGTTTGCCCTAGTTTGGGACTGATCTAGGGTTTACTGCTGCTGATGTAAATCATATTTATGTACTATTTCTCTTTGCTCGATTATTGAAGATAAAGGAAGATTTGATCAAATGGTTTCCCCACATTGGGGTTTGTCCTTGGCTAGCCACCACATCTTGTTTCTCTTGTCTTGGCTTGTTTTCTGTCGATCGTTTAATGTTCTATCTGAATTTTACTTTATGTACATGTGATTGCTAATTTGTGGATAATAATAAGAAAGATAAGTAAATTGTTATAAGCATAGAACATAACATAACTTAACAGAAAATCATACAATAAGCTAAGAGAATGGTTGATTTGACTAGGTTAGGAGGTAAAATGAGCCATATAATTACCCATTTATGAGGTTCATCAATTCTCCTTGGATGCATGTATGTTTATGTCATGGGAGCTCTTGTTTCTTCACTTTTTCGCGTGGTTTGTTTTCTGCATGAAGGGAAATTTGTGACTATTGATCAACTGTTGTTCATTGGTCACCAGGTGCCTCATTTGCAACCATTGTCCCCTATCGGCTCTTGTTGGCAAGAAGTACCTTCCCCACCACAGGTAAATTATGTGGCTACCCTTTTTGTCTCCACATTTGCTGATGATCACACAGATGGTATTGTACATTATGTACTGGGGGCATTGGAACCTGATCTGTCTATGGTACCAATTGACATGTATTCCTCCGAAAGTGTGTTTTTTCCATCTAGTGAAGACCTCTTGGGAGCCATGTTATCTTATGGGTCATGAACAGAAGTCGTGAGGATAGTTCCTGGGCTTCTGTCAACCTCATTAAAAGATGAAAGAAGGAGTCATGAGGATAGTTCCTAGTCTTGTGTCAACCTCGTTAAAAAATGAAACACAAGTGTGTGAGCATAGTTCTAATTCTTGTGTCAAGATCATTAAAAAATGAAACAAGGGTCTCAAGGATAGTTCTTTTACTGTGTCAAACTCATTAAAAAATGAAGAAACTCCCTTTTCCAAATCGAGTCTTTGATTAAGATCTTGTAAAATCCCAGTCAAGTATTTCCAAGATCTCGAAAGTGAACCTTCATTCCATCCACCTAATTGACTGAAATGAAGTTTTTGGGGCATGTACGTCAATTGAGTCATTATGTCGGGGGCATGCAAACTTATAGCAAGAATAGTTTTTTGTTTCAATATTGTGTAAACATGAAACTGAATCCAAGCGGAGTTCCCCATGATTCAAGCTTGTGTAAAAATGAACCCATGTGCAATTTGCATCTCATGATTGCCATTTTTATTAGCTAATTTTTGCTAGATGAGCCTTGGTTGTTTCATTCCATCATCACCATCTCTTTGGCTGATCATATGATTTCACTTGGTTGTTTTTCCTTTCCTAAGGGACCGTAACGATGAGTGGTTTTATTAGCCAACCTCTTGACCATTACATGTTTTGAGCAGTTCCACCATTGCCGGCACCAGTTTCTACCCTTTATGCCACTCATTCCTCGAGGAGGAGTCATGTTTTAGCTCTTTTCTCGACTCGTAAAACTCAAATGAAAAGATCTCTGAGTATTTTTTTCTTTTTGACTCGTAAAAGAGAATAAAAATGGGGGGTCCACTTCCAAGCTCTTTTTCGACTCTTTAAACACGAAAAGATTTCCAAGCTCTTGTCATTTTGAACTTGCTAAAGGCTACGAAACGTCGTTCGCCCACTATACATTTACCCCTTTTTTGGGTTGGGATGAACTATTTACGAAAAAGGTACTCCTTGACTGAAATGGTCAAGTGGTTCTCTCGAGTACCATTTTCTACCTTTTTGGGCTCGAGAGACACAAATGTACGAAAAGGGACCATGCAGATTTTTCTTTTCCGTGTCTTTTTCAAACTCTCTAAACATGAAAAAGATTCTGAGTTGCCCCATTTTTAGACTCGTTAAAACATTAAACAACATTGGATTCATCGCCATTACGAATGTGAGCATCTCCTTCCTAGGGCTCATTAAACTTACTAGGTCGGATTCGTCCAAAGGATGAACTTACAGTGCAAGAATATGCTATCCCCTTCAATTTGGAGATAAAAAATAATTGGGGTACCTTCCAGAAATGGTGGGGGAAAATTTGAAAATTCTATCAGTCATGTCAGCAGCTCACTCTTGAACATGAGACTTTCTGGTTCGTGTTGGGTTGGGATATCCTCCTTTTCATTTGACCTTCCTAGGTTGGGCCACTCATTTTTCCTTCCATTTGATCTCTACCACGTCATCATGACCACCGATCCTATGGATCCAACAACTGCCAAACTCTAGAATTGTGTCACTAATATGTTCAAGAGTCAATCCTTCTACAGTTACACTTACTCCTGATTCTTTGTATCATCTAAAATCATTTACATCCCTTTGTCTCATGTCGATGATGTGGGATACATCATGGCCCTCCTTCGACATGGCCGCTTCCTGTCAACTTCAGCTCATCATCCAGGAAGCTGGCTGAGAGACTCCCTTCTAGTACCTTAGAGATTGCATGCGATAATGGCAAGTTCTTCGCACTCGATGACAAGTTCACATCATTGGATTTCGATTGGGTGATTTCACGGGTGTTCGATATCAGTTCTTTTATTTACATTTCATGAACTGTGCTGCCAGTACCTTGAGAGCCATTGTCATATTGGTGGTTTCTCTCGCACTTGTTAATGGTTCACATCATTGACCGGTAATAAAGCAACTTCCTAGCATGCTCAACTTCAACACATAGATTCACATGTTAGGAGTTGTACTTTGATCGGGTCATTTGGAGCGCAAGACGCTAGGCTAAGATTACACAAGTTTAGGTTGCGAGGTGATGTGAAATGGTCATGTTGATATACATGTCTCTTTCAGATAGATGGATGAGACCATACCATGAGTTCCTATATGTGATCCTTCTCATTATTGGATGGCTGCGACCATACCTTGGTTTAATTATGATCCTTTCTACTAGATGGTTGTGCCCATGCCTTGGATCCTTTTACATGATCATTCTCTGGGTGGCTACATCCATACCACGATTCATGTATCATTATTCACGGTTTTTAGTGATGTATATGTATCTATGCTTGCTTTCAGGTTTTATGATGATAGACTCCGGTTCCCCGCTTCCACTTGTAAATCATTTCACCCATCACTCTAGTTCGACCTTCACGCTTTAGGGGGCATCTGTTACAAAAAAATTTGTCACTGTCCCTGTACTCCTCGTCTATGATCCTAGAGGACCTCTATAGTGTTCCTGATATGCTTTCCCATCATGAAGAAACTCCTAGTATGTTCCTCTTCATGAGCAGAATAATTCCCCCTTACACCATTTCCTAAGAATCTTTCTTCTATCCCAGTTTACAAGACCGGTGCTACTAACCAGTTTTCTCCTTGGACCGATTCACAGAGGTTAAAACTAACCCTCGCATTGATTGGATTGAATGATCCCTTTTCCAGTCACACTGATCCTCTTTTGGAAGGTTTTTTAAATAAGGAGCCGAAGCTTCCATGTCTAGAAGCTTCGTAACAGAAGTCTGGTAGATGGTTGGGCCGGATAGAGCTAAGGAAATCAATTTGGACTCCCTTCCCCTATTAGGATGGAACAACCTCAAGAGATAAGACCTTCTCCCATGATGAGAGGAACCATCTCCCATCCATTCTATCTATATAAGCCTATCTTTTTCCCAAGAAAAAGCTAGTTGGAGCTTTTGAGCAAGTGTGAATAACCAACAAGTCATTTATAGCTTATAGCTTTCTAGTGTGTGTTTGAGGGAGAATAGTGTGATTTTGGTTTGGTTTGAGACTAGAGGAGAAGAGGCCTTAAACTTCCATTTGTTGGGGCTATCCATGAAGTGCTAGTAGAAGTGTGGGAACCTAGATATGTTGGAGGAGACCAACAATGCAAGGGCACCAGTTGTAATCTATTTCTGATTTATATTAATGCAACTATCGATTGATTTCCTACATGAAATGTCATCTCACATATATATGGCTTAATGTCTCTTGAATTATTAAGTAGGATGAATGCAATTTGTATGTTATCACGTTTGTTGTTTGTTGTTGTTTACTTGTTTCAGGTGTTCAAAGGAAGGAAACGAAAGATAGCTGGAGCAAGGAAGCAAGATCGTCACCAAACAAAATAACGTACTAAGAGGTAGCCCCTCTTATTTGATTTTAGCTTAAGGAGATATTCCATAGATTGTTTGTTTGTGGCTAGACCTATTCTCTTAGGCTAGAGGAATTTTTTGTCTGCACACTTAGAATTACCCTACACCACAACCCTGCCTTCAGAAATGTCCCTAGGGTGTGTACAAAGCTATGCACCCACAAGTCCTCTAGAAGTCGTTCCTTGATCCATCTGGATGTACAATCCCGTAGATGTTGTTGAGGGTCGACACTTCCCCAATACTTAATGAAGTTTTGTGGGTAGTCCTCTGAATACCTGAAGTTGACTCTCGTCATTGTCTTAATCTCTTGCCTTCTTTGATATGGTTGCAGTGAGATCCCCACCACCTTATTGGTGTTGCTTATAAGGAAAAATATAGTAAGGGAATTTTTTTCAGAGATGGTTGCATCGACTTCATTAAGAAAATCATTAACATAGCCCATGCTATTGAAAATAGGGAATTCTCGTACCTCAGGACCAACCTAGTTAATATAATGGATTGTGGCACATTGCTTGGTGTTGATCTCGTGTTGCCCTTCTGGAAATGATTCAAACTTATGCAGGTAAACAAAAAAACTAAATAAATACACATAAACATAGAGATGTACCAAAAATAAAACTTAATTTCATTAATATCAAAGAACTTAAATATGCTTACATATAGAAATGGAAATAAACTAGCTCGGGCGATGGTAGTTTATCCTTGAGAAGAGATGTGGTGGCTACATGCCTCTGAAATGTGTTACAATGAGGCTTAAGGGAGTTTTTATTATTGAACAATAAGGGAAAATCCTAAACAACAAAAACCCTAAACCCAGGAGATGGAACACCAAGAGTTTGCGGGCCCTATTGGGGTTAGGTGGGCAACCAACTTCTCAGGGTCGTAACTTGGTCATATTATCTTCATTTGGTGTGTACGATACCTTGTTGGAAATATCTCTTTGAGTACTACAAGATTTGATGTAGGCCCTTGCCCATGGATTTGGGCCTACTGCACACCTTAAAAAAATGTCATTTAGGGGTTCAAAACTGCTCCAAAAGTTGAGGACCTGAAAACTGCTAAAAATAGTAAATGCTGCTATAAACAAGGAAACTGATGAAACTGAATAGAGGTATAGGTGGAATAGGTGGGTGACCACCAATATCCCCCTGGATCAATCCTCTATTAGGAAGAAATGGTCCCCATTACATGCAGAACCTCCATGAGGTAAGGAAATTTCTGGTTACCCTGGTCCCTAGTGAAGCACTTTCCCTGGTGAAGGAGTTGGTGGCTTTGACAACTCGATATAGATAGATACTCTATTGGTGAGTGTTATTGATATGCGTGTCCATGATCCGATCAATTGTGGCCTATTCCATGCGATATGAGTTTAACTTCGTTGGTGTGAGTTTCTCTACAATGTCAGATGTGTCCAACAATGGTGGAGAGTATGGTCGAAGGTGGTCCACATTGAATATTGGGTGCAGGCCAAGGAATGGTGGAATGCTGAGCTCGAAGGCATTATCCCCTACAACCTTGGTCATGGCGTACAACCCATATTGGAGTGGGAAATGCTTGGGGTAGGTGATGAGCCTCATCATTCAGTAATTATATGGGCCTTAATTCAACTCCTAACTTAGTCAAATCAACTATTCTCATAACTTATTGCATACTTTTAATTATATTTTGTTTATGAGATGAGTTAGAGTTGGATATTTTTCTTTGTGGTCTAATGTGCATTTAATGCAGGATTAAAGGATAAAAGCAAAGAATTTTGGCAAAGACCAAGGTCAAAACTCAAATGGGACAAGGGAGAGGGATTATAGGAGGTAAATCCTCCTCATTTACTACCCCTCCATTCAAATATTCCTCCATCAACTTGGAGTGAAAATAGCCAAATCATGAGGACTAGAAGATAGCCGAGCAAGTGAAAGACAAAGCACCAGTTTATCTCAGTTTGGGAGCTGAACCTCCCTAATTTTAAGGAATTCATTGGAGACTTCAGATGTATAAGTAGAGAGGCCTAGGACCTCAGTAGGATTCAAATTTTTGATTGTAAAACTATACTCTATTTTCGAGTTGCAAGGCTTGTGACAGTTTTTGATGTAATCCATTGTTTTGGTAATAAGAATGAGTTTTGTTTTGAGCCAACACTGAGTTAACTCAGAGGGCTGAAGCTCTTGGGTTAGGGCCAAACCCTAGCATCCAAGGCTCCTATTGTACATGTATGCTAGTATAGATTCATAGCTTAATTGCTCATTTGCTTAGTAGATTCATTTCCATTACAACAGTGTAGATTAGATTGGCTGTGTGATAGTTTGCTCTCATTTGTGCCTTCTTTCAAGTAGCAGGTTAGCAAGGAGAAAAAGGATCACCACAAGGTTGTTAGTAGGTGTCTCGGCCTCACTTCCTCCCTTTGGGACCATGACTTGAAGAAGGGACCCTTCAGCAGCCCCAAAAACACAGATTTCTAGTTCTTGTATGAGCTTTGGAGTTTGTTGTCTTTGACTCAGTGTTTGGTTCAAGTTGCAAGGTAGATTTCGTTGTCATCTTTTTCCATATCCATTTCTGCAATAAGATCTCACTCATGCTTTCATTCCCTTCACCAACTTTCGTCATGCATAATATAGGCAATTGATTCATGCTTTTCTGGTTTATGAAAATGTATGTTGTTGCATAGTTCTTGCAAGACACACATGTTTTAATCATAGTAGATACTTTAGGAGGAGACCCAAACTTCATCACCAACAACCACCTTCCACTTCATCCACCTTAGCCATCTCTTGTTTCACCATCACCCTCACTAGTTTTTCATCATTTTTCATTGAAATTCCCCTAGATACATTGAGAGAATCTATCCATCTCTTATCTTGTATATTGACTCTTGAGTGCTCCTAGACCCTCTAACACCCCATTACACTCATCATACACCTTTCCAAAGCTTCCCAACACCTCACAATTACCTCTCGGTTGTATCCTGTAGGTTTCCTGTAATTCCTACAGGATCATCCTGTAGGTTTTCATGAAATGGCCTATTTTGAGGCTGAATTGATGGGAAACCTCTAGGAAGTCACAAAAATCATCCTAGGACCCCTCCACACCATCCAACCACTTCATATTCCTTCTACCCATTCTCAAACACCTTCCATCCACCTGTCACATCCACAAGAACAATTAATTTGCATACTTGGTTTTGCCTAATAAAACCAAAAAGTGAAAACAGATTTAGTTTAGTTTTTTTACTTGCACATTAGCATGGTTTGATACTTTTTACTTCTGCAACTTAGATAGTAGAATTTTTTTAGTTTTGATTTAGCAATTCTGCTTAGAATAACTGCTTAAATGGTTAATTAGGGTATGGTGTGACTTAGTATTACATGTTTTTTTTTCATTACTGTAGTAGAGTAGTTCCCTTAGAGTAGATATTCCCTTCTTCCATCAAAGAATAAAGCTTATTCTGACTCTATAGAAGTCTGGCTTGGAACCCCAGTTGTCTCTCACCAGTTGAACAGTGAAAACAAGTAGGACCATCACTTTTACTTGTGCATACAACACTGTCACCTCCAAGTTTGTACGAACCCCGGGCTGATAAGTAAAACTGGTAGCCCAGGATTTGCAACATCCTTGCTGCAATACTGGCACTCATTACTTTTTGGCACCGTTTCCAGGGAGGTGTCTGATTAGAATGTTATTACTACTTTCTTTTTCTTCTATTTCTTGTCTTCAATATTCTGTCATTAGTTTATTTCTACAAAAGTAACGTAGTTGTTTCCTTTCTTTCATTTTTCATTATCTGCTTTCCTTTCCATTCTGCAAGTAGGATTTCAATTCAGAAAGTAGATTTTTCATTCTGTCAATGATTTTCATTCAATCAAAAATTTCATTTCCACAAGTACTTTCTAGGTTTAAAAAAAGTAAAAAAAAATACAAAACCAGCCCAAAAATATTTCCTTTCATGCCTCGTAGGGATAGGGACAACTTGGGGAAATTTTTGCCAAATACCCCCACTGCATCCAACAACCAACCTTCTCTCTTCTTCGGTGGCTATGAACTGGAGGAACCTTTAGGTGAGCAACCTGACATATTTGAAGAACCCGCAGGGGAAGAAGAAGAAGAGGAACCTATTCCTACTGAAACAATGGCTGAAAACCGAAATGACGGAGGGAATAGAGAGAGAGAGTTGAGGGTGCCTTCCCCATCATGGAAACCAACGGGGACACTATGATGAAAACTATAAGCCCCTCTGCCCTACCTCATTTCCATGGCCTGACCATAGAGGACCTCGACACTTTCCTATTTGATTTTGTTGTTGTATGCCGAACCTATGACTATATAGATGATGAGAAAAATTTAAAACTATTTCCATCTACCCTCAAGGATGCAGCATTGCGCTAGTTCATGGGATTACCTAGAGATAACATCACAACTTGGGCTCAGATGCAACAGGCCTTTAACAACAAATATTGATACTACTATCGGTCAAAGGATACTAAAGAAGAAATTTTCAGGATGACCATAGGCCATGATGAATCCTTAGAAGACTACAAAGAAATATTCCAGCTCAGTTACAAAAGGGCTAGGTGCACACTTGACCCTGAGTCACTAAAGCTGGTCCTGCTCAGGGGAGTGAGAGAAGATCTTCTAGATACCTTACATTTGTTAGCAGGAGGAGATATCTACAAATTATCCTATGAGGATATCAAAACTGTCTTTAGAAACCATTCTAGGGAGGCTAGGAAAAAGGGTAGGGGTAGTCAACCTATGGCCAGTACATCATCTTCTAACTCATCCATCAAGGGTGAAATTGGAAACATGCTGGAAGATTTTAAAAGTGAGATGCTACAAAACCTTGCCTTGCAAATGGACACCATGAACATTAAAAGGAATCGGGAGGAAGCAGAGAGAGCCTTGGCCATCTTTTGTCCTAGATGCACCAGGAGGCATCCTAGGAACGAATGTCCATTGAATTGTATTGAAGTTTGCTCGGTCTATGAAGAAAACCACTCCACAAACAAGTGCCCTTCTTTACTCAAACTCAAAGATGTATATCAAGGAGCTGAAGGGGTCACTTGGCAGCTTTGCTACATAAACCAAAGGAGACCTCCTGGGCCTAGACCATAGTAGCAGGTCATGCAAGGGTCATCCCATGCATATTGCAACCCCACCAAAACCACAGCTATACCTTCTTGGGGACACCCTGCTCATCCTTCCTAGTCTACACCCCCTCCTTGGTCCTATGCATCTCAGTATCATTCCTAACCAGCCAGCCAGTCATTTCAACCTTACGCTCAACCACAACCTTAGTGGAATACACCACTCCAGGGGTGCAGGCCCCAATACAACAAAGCTCCAGCTCTATTGCCTCCACCACCTACCCAACCACAACTCCTACACTCTTCTCCACCCAAGCAACCCTAGATTCCTGCCCAGCCAAATCCAAACCCAAACAATAGGCAAGCTCAACAAGTATACAGTGGAGAGACATCATATCCAGCTTATGTTGTGTAAATCTGGGAGATTAACCTGAGATCTAGGAGAGTTCTACTGAATAACCAACCTCCCCCTCCACCTAGGGATGTTGAGGAATAAATAGAGGAAAGAAACCTTAAAGTAAATACACCATTTCCTAAGAGATTAGCCCAACTGCTCCAACCTACCCCATAAGAGACTGAACTTATGGGAGAATTGAAAAATCTATGTGTAAAGATCCCCTTCTCCAGACAATAAAAGATGTTCCCATTTACAATAAGTTGATTAAGGAGAAATTCTTCAAGCATCCAAGGAGGCGAAAAAGGGATCCCCCTACCATTAATGTCATTGGGTAGATGTCCGACTTAATGCTGGGGTAGGTAATATGTCCAAAATATTTGGACCCTGGAAGCCCGGTAGTAGATGTGCACATAAATCGTACCATCGTCCCACACACTCTAATTGATCTTGGGGATGCCATTAATGTGATGGCCAAGGACACCATGCTCAAGCTCAACCTTCAAGGGTCATTGAGGAAGACCATAATAGTTCTGCAACTTGTAGACTGTTCCATAGTAACCCCTGAGGGAATTGTGGAGAATGTAATGGTCTCCATCAACTCCTAGGAGTACCTTGCAGATTTCCTAGTTCTCCAGCCTAAGGCTAAGCTTATTGGTTATCCTCTCATTCTTGGGAGGCCATGGTTGGCCACAACCGATGCTTACATTAGTTGCAAAGCTGGGAATATGACCATCAAGAATGGGCATATGTCCAAGTAGTTAGTCCTATACCCTCCTACTCAACCTTCTCTAGAGCATGATTTACCTTTATGGTTGGCGGAGGATGAAGAATATGAGGTTTATTCTGCCCAACTTTATGCTTTGGAAGTAACCATGGGAGGATGATAGCAAGATGAGGATGACTTGATTGAACACCTACTCCAAAGTCCAACTCCTGGTTCATTACCTTTAGAAGAAGCAGTAAAGGAAACCTAGAACAATCATCTAATTGACTTATGCTTGGCTGATTCCAACCCACTCTGTGTCAAAACCATAGAGTTCGGACCAGAGAAAACCTTGAAAATTAATCCATCTCTTTCTCATCTTGAAGAGGAGAAGCTATCCAACATGTTAAAGGAAAATCTAGAAGCCTTCGCTTGGAGTTACAAGGAAGTGAAGGGAGTACACCCCTTAGTGTGTACTCACCACATATACATCAAAGAAGGTTGCAAGATGCTTCCTTTTGGCCTATGCAATGCTCCTGCCACTTTCCAGAGAGCAGTGTTGATTATTTACGCCAAATTAGTCCATGATGCGGTGGAAATTTATATGGATAATTTTACACCTTATGGCTGTGATTTTTAAGAAGCCCCGACTAACCTAGGCAAAGTATTGCACAAATGCATTGAAACAAACCTGTCTCTCAGTCTTGGAAAATGTGAATTCTTAATGACTGCAGGGACCATGCTAGGTTATTCAATATCTCAGCAAGGACTTCAGGTGAACCCAACCAAAATAGCCATCATCCAAAAGGCCCCACCTCCTCAAAATCAGAAATATGTCAGAATTTTCTTAGGGTTAGCTAGATACTACTGAAGGTTCATAAAGGACTTCAACAAGTTGGCCTCTCCTTTATTTGGTTTTTTGGCCAAAGATTCTGAGTTTATATGGTCAAAAAGATGTCAATAGGCCTTAGACATTCTAAAGGGTAAGTTAACCACTGCACCAATTCTCCGAGGCCCAAACTGGGCCTTCCCCTTTCATATTCATGTTGATGCCTCACACAAAGCCATAGGAGCAGCTCTAGGTCAGGTAGAGGAAAAACTTCCTTATGCTATATATTTTATTAGTAAGAACTTATCAAAGGCTGAGCTAAATTATACAGTGACCAAAAAGGAACTCCTATCTGTTGTGCATTCATTAAACAAATTTAGGCATTACATTACAGGCTATCAAACATTTGTGCATACTGACCATGCTGCATTCAAATATTTAATGAACAAACCAGATGTGAATGCTCGAATTATAAGATGGTTTCTTTTCTTACAATAGTTTGATCTAACCACTGTTGATAAGCCTAATAAGGAAAATGTTGCTGTAGACTTTTTATCTAGGGTAAATGTGCCTGCAGGTGAAGAAGGAATGGTGGATGACTAGTTACCAGACGAGCACTTGTTTACTATTTCAGATCTCTCTCTTTGGTTTGCTGATATAGCAAACTATTTGGTATCAGCACAGTTCCCACCAAACTTGCCCTCTAAAGAAAAGAGAAAGATAGTTAGGAAAAGTGCTCTCTTCACTTGGATTGGGGGCAATGTTTTCAAACTTGGCCCAGATCAAATCTTGAGAAGGTGTGTCAGGGAAGAGGAATTCTTTGACATCCTTCTGACCTGTCATGATGGGCCTTGTGGAGGTCACTTTGCAGCAAAGAGGACAACATTCAAAGTGTTACAAGTAGGCTATTATTGGCCCACTCTTCATCAGGATGTGAAAAAAGTACACTAGTCAGTGTGATCGGTACCAGAGGATGGGAAGGCCTACTCCAAGAGATGAAATTCCTTTGTAGCCTCAAGTGACTTTCAAGCCATTTAACAAGTGGGTCATGGAATTCATTGGGCCTATCGACCTTCCTTCAAAGCAAAAACAGTACATTATTGTGTGCACTGATTATTTGACTAAGTGGGCTGACACCAAGGCAATTAAGGCAGCTGTTGGGCATGGAATCCCCCCCACAGCATGGTTTGGAGCTCAAAGCCCAAGTTTTGAGTAATATTGTTGTAAAGACTGCGAATTGCGGGCGCGGAGTGCAAATTGTATGTTAGAGTCATAGGGTTTTCCACCCTAAGTTTTGAATGTAGTGTTGGCATACCCATGGTCCACGGACCATGGGATTGTATAAATAGAGCAAGGCTCTAAGTTGTAAAAAAAAGGGATGAAGGGATGGAATTTGATAGATAGAATAAGATAGCGAGCGTAGAGAAAGAGTCTAAGTATCTTGGGTCGTAGTAGTAGGAAGAGGCTCTACAGTTGAGTGCTCAGAGGCCTGGTAAGATTCCACAGCTGAGTGCGCGGACCCCTGCAACTAAGTGCACAGGGTGGAGTCGAGTCTGTAATTGAGGAGGAAGAACAATAAAGAGAAGTTTTATCTGAATTCCATGTATCTATTCTTATGTTATTACATGTCTGATGTCAATTGCAGTTATACTATTTATTTACTGCACGCATTTGTATGAATGGTGAATATTGTTAAGTATAACTGAAAGCATAAAGATAAGCTAAGTTAATCAACTAATATCGAGTTACTAATAAGGTCTTGGGAAATAACACTGTTTGGCCCCTGAGTAGGACCACGCGAAGACAACACCACAGGCTACGAGGTACTGATAAGTGTGCGTAGTGATGTGTGCACAGGGTCAAACCATGGACCACTTGGAACCCATCAGACATTCCCAAGGTGCAGAAACCTGGTTCTAGCACCCTCCCTTACTACTTCAGGTGAGACCTCAGTCCACGCTCCGCAGACTATTGCCGAAAGGGCCAGTAGTACCAGGATTTGTTTGGCTAAATCATCTCCAAACCTGGGTCAGGCCCCAACAAGCCAACAAATGGTTCTATTTCCGGGATCGGGATCTGCATAAGGGATGTTTGATGTCGTGTCACTGGAATCCAACGAACAAAGAAATTGAAGGGTGGTTAGATAGAAAGATTCACGAGTTCGCAGTGCAGGAAAATAGGAATCTATGAGTATCAAAGGAACAATGGTTGGAGCACTACTTATATACGGAAATCCATGAAATTTTCTTTGCATCCTTCCCCTCTGAGTTGTATGAGTGGATTGCGAAGCTAGCAGACAATCAGGGAAGGTGTAGGCTCGACAAACCAATTATGTGGACTCTAGAATTAGTGTGCAGACTAGAAGCATCAGAAGATAAGATCGTGCAGGTTGTGGACCATTGGCTCAACCTAATTATGGGAGTATTTATCACCGAGTTCATGGTAGAAACGATAGTTAGCTACAACGAGGTGGAACGATGCTTCCTCAAAGGACCACGAGGTAAGTACATTAAATCTTTGAACACTTGGATTAAGATGCTATTGTGTGAAAAGCAGGTTATGTGAATAAATTGATGTTTGGGGCTACGTGAAGTGGGAGGATCTATAGAAATGAAGGTAGCACAGAGATAGAAAATAACCCCTTGATTTCACCTCGTCAGGAAAGTGAGGAAGAGCTCGGGAAAGTTTCTCTGAGGAGCGCGGTCAGTCTAATAAGGCAGCGAATTCCGCGCCTACCACCTCCACCTACGCCACCACCAATCTCACCTTCTTCACCTCCATCTCCACCCACACCACCTCTGCCACCACCACAGTTCAATATGGTGAGCGCGATAATATTGTCTGTATTCAGAGGAGTAGGGAACAAAGATCCGAACCAATTTTGGTTCATGGTAAGGGCCGTATGGGAAGAACAAGGAGTAGCGGATGACAATATAAAGAAGGAAACACTGGTAAATGTGTTGCAGGATCGCGCACTAACATGGTACATTAAGCATTCTAATGACAATCCAAACGCGGGATCACAGATATCCAGGCTGTGCTAAATAGGGAATTTAGCAGGCCAAAGTCAGAGATACAATCGATTATCGGTTTTAAGGAGATCACGATGCTTCCAGGTGAGACCCCATGGGATCTGGACTAGAGACTAAAGAGTATGATTCGTGAAGCCAACATTACCTTGATGGATGGACAACACTACGCATGGTTTGTAGCATCACTAACACCGAATCTAAGGATGGCGCTATCGTAGCAGAAGTTATCCACCCAGACCGAAGCTTTGGAGATTGCAATGAGACTACACGAGACCCCAATACAAGATCCTGGCCTGGGAGTCCAACAAATCCACGTGCAACTACAAAATTTGTGTCTAGAAATGTAGAGTTTGAAACAGGATAGGACAACTTGGCCAAAGGCGCACGAGGAGGTATGGTGCATAAAATGCCAAGGCCAGGGGCATGACAAGGACCATTGTCCAGTCTTTGTAAACTACTTAGTGGGAGGAGGGTCAATGCCATTAAGACCAGAGGAACAAGAAAGACCGAGCATGGCACCTACATTATGGTGAGCGATCTGCCATATAGGAGGAAAACACACTATGGATAATTGTCATCTATTGCAGAAGCATACACAGACGTCCTAGCAATTGTTCTGTAATTTCTGCAGGTCAGTAGGCCATGATGAGTGCACCTGTAGAAGTTACGAACTAATGATGGATCAAACTCCTGCCTACAGAGTGCAGACTGAAACTCGAGCTGTTGACCCAAATGTAGGAATGGCGCGTGCTAGATTTTAGGGGTGCGAACGAGGTCGAGGTGGAATGGGACCAGGAAGGGGTCGCAAACAACTAATTTGTTACAATTATGGAGGGAAATTGTACGAATCTGATGTGAGCATCATGTTTATATTGTACTCAGTTTGATCATGAGATGGAGAATTACCCTACACTAATAGCGAGGTTGCGCGATAAAGGCATACTCTAGCCTCCCCAGATTCAGAATTTGCAAATGATGAGGTCTAAGCCATGCGAAGAGGACCCGAATGTAAACATTGTGCTCAGAAGCAGTATCACGATAGAAGATGACAAAGGTAGGCAGCCTAAAGAAAGTGTGTGGGTTCACAAGGCTCCTACAAAGGAACCTGAATTTGATTTAGAGCTCGCAAAGGAGACATTCATGGAAGCTAAGAAGAGCTTCACAGAGGCCTCCACTTCAAGTAGTAAGGATCAACTAGAGCTGAAGATGGATCCTTCAATGATCGCTACTTTTCTAGAGACATATATGAAGTTGTTGCACGACAGCAAGGCTGTGAAAGGACAGCTGGAACTTATCACTAGGTGCACTTGGTTAGGAGAAGCGTGCGTAGTCTGGAAGCTTGAAAAGCACACATCGCAAATAGGAAGGGAAAGAAGATTGACTGCGTAAATCGGGAAGTATGAAATGGATCAAGTAATTCTGGATATAGGATCGGACATGAATGTGCTGCCAAAGAAAACATGGGAGCGCATGGGTAGGCCCATGTTCCAATGGTCTCCCATTCAATTGTGAATGGCGAACCAGCAGAAGATCCTACTGATGGGAAGATTGCAGGGGAAAACAGTAGACATCGAAGGTGCGAGCGCACTTGCAGATTTCGAGGTGATAGAGATTGTCGATGACAACAATCCCTATCCCACGTTACTAGGAATAGATTGGGCCACTGATATGAATGGATGATAAATCTAAAGAAGCGCAAAATGATATTTGAGAAAAAAGTCACTATGCGTAGTGGTGCCTTTAGACACTGCGAAAGCATCATGCTACGCAAAGCCAGTGCACGACGATGAAAGCAACAACGAACTAGACTGTATCTTCAAGATAACTACTCGGGAATAGGATTGGGCGATTCCTACAGCGGATGGTTGGATTTTGTGGGAGCGTGAAATCTCTTGCACATCAAATTCAAATGAGGAAACAGAACGATGGCAAAACTGGTTACACAAGGTAACCATGCTCAATTGCAACATGATGGTAAGATCACTGCATTGCGTGACAACAAAGTTAAGAGATCTACCTGTGTATGACAAGTTGAAAGTGGTAGATGAATTCCTGAGAAAATTTGAGACCGAAGTACCAGAATAGCAGTGGTTTGATGCTCTAAAATGGGCACTGTGCGTTACACCTGTAAGATGGTGGGGTACACATAAGAGAAGTATTGAGAGCTAGCGTGAATGCAGAAGGGGGATGCCTATACGATTTGGAAAACCTCAGCTACAGATGAGAGCTGGTTATGAGGGGTGAAACAGCTTGGGTGCACACCTTTCCAAATGGGTATAGGCATATGGTACGCAGCCTGCATGAACGCACAACACTATCATGATAGGAAACAAGAACAACAAGCAGAAGTAGGCAAGACAAGTGCGCGTACGACAAAGCATGATAAAACCTAATGCACCAAAAATCATACACGGGGAAGCCTTTGACAAGGTGTGCGAAGTGCTGAACAGGGTCCACCATGTGAGATCCACCAATTGGGATCTATGTGTACCAGTTGTTGTATGGGCTTATAGGACCATATGCAAAACTCTGACCACACAAGCGTTTTGGAAGATGAAGTATGAAGCAGGGGTTGTAGTCCTTGTGGAGCATGCGAAGACGAGTCTGTGCATAAGCACTTGTAGATACGATGGTCCATGCAGACTAGAATGAAGAAATCACACAGTTGCACGAAACATAACATATAAGACTTAAGGAAGAAATCCAAAGGGGAAAATTTAGACTTCGTGAACTTGAAAAAGACTAGGTATGGCTAAGGCAGAAAAGCACTTTAATCGACGCAGAGGTCAAGAAGCTGGAAAATGAAATAAAGGAGGAATTTCTCGTTGAAAAACTGAGGATGGCAAGGTAAGGTGCGTACAGTCATACTAACAAATTAGAAAGCTATCGTTGTGAATTGGTTAGTTTGCTACCGTGGCTGAAACCGTATCTCGCTAGACATAGTGACCAGGGTAGTGCAGTGCAAATAGTAGAGTGCACGATGCCGATCACTACAATGGAAGATGGGGATTCTCCGTGAACCATGGTGGAGGACGAGATGAAGCCCTGCACGGGTGGTGCGCCCACCTGACTAGCCGTATGAATGACAGTCTTAGCGCTCCAGGCAGTTAAAAGGAAGCGCGGGACTATAAAATATTTTGCCTGGGGGCTCCGCGATATGAGAGATGCGCGTAGGAGCAGAACGTCACAGGGTTTGCAACCACGCATGGAGGGTTGCGACGCCACGAGGGTTCGCTGGGAAGTGACTGTTTCTATCACTATTCATGATGGGATGTCCGATTTGAGGACAAATGGAGCGGGTGGCGAGCATTTAAGACGCGAGTTATGGGCAAGATTTGGGAAAATCTGACGCCAAGAAAGAATTAATGGCTTGGAATTGGGGGGAACAGTCGAATTTGAATTCAAAAGGTGCTATAAAACTCATAGGGCTAGCTAGTGAACAACACTTGGTCATTTGAGAATTGAACGTTTGAGCAGAGCACATAGTGTTGAGAGCCAAGCGATAATTGAGCCCCTAAGTTTGCAAGAGACAGAATACAATGTAGAGATGATGACGGCCACTAAGGATGGGTTGGTAATTGAAGAGGGAACCACTGGCGACGCCGCATAGACCCTCATGGTGCAGGATGTTCCTGAGGGCGCTGGGGTGGTCACAGAAATCTCCAAATCACCGCGGACGCCGCAGTCGAGGAAGGATAAATTGGCAATGGGTCCAGTACACACGTCCCTGAGGAATCCGCGACACAAAAAATTATCAATGGAAGAAAAGGGGAAGGCAGTCACAATTGAAACAGATGAGGAAGAAGAAGACTTAAAGGCCCTGATCACTATCGCAGAAGAAGAAGAGACATGGAGGAGGATATCCAACTGTTGCGCTCTGTAGCAAAACTGCCCGCGTATGTCCCTTCGCGGAGAGGGAAGACCAAAGTACCAAAGGATCTGGATGCAATGAAGAGTTCATTCTAGACCCATCTCCTCCCCGATGGAATTGTATTTGAGGGCACGCACTTAGGCCGCATGCCCACCATGAAATTTGAAAACTGGGACCTCGCTGATAGTGAAAAGTTCCCACACCTAGAGACGGCGAATCTGATGTAGCAGAATACTAAGGGTCAGTGATAATGCTAGAGCCGTGAAAATGGCTACGCGGTGTGGAAAAGGCTGGGTTACTGCACTTGTTATGGATTCCACATTTCCACCACACGCCCATCACCATTTTCATCATCAGGTAGCTACTCTGCCTGGTGCATGATGGGTATCTATGGGTGGAAGATCCTATTCCCATCACGGGAGACCTCATCCTTCGTATTTCTCAGCTTCCCTGTAAGGGAAAGGACCCCACGACTATAGCTAGAAAAATTAGCAATTTGGCTCTTGCAAAAGCCATGAAAGCAAAATATAAGATGGAGAAAAAGAAGAGGGGCTACGCCATATCTGACATCAAGGACAAGGGTGTGCGCATAGCAACTCAACTCCTTACTAGTAAAGTGATGAGAAAATGCCATGTCGATGAGGTACCATAGTTGGTGGTCATGTTGGCTGAGAAGTGCATGGAGGTGGTCCAGTTCAACTAGGCTAAATTCCTCTGCGATGAATTTTTGTTAAACTGTCGCGAAGCCCAGGAGCAGGGTATGACCTTCCACTACGTGTGGTTGCTCTTATCCATCTTGCTGGTAGTGGGGGAACTACTGGAGGATAGTCAGTTTCTCAACATTGACCAAAACTTACCAGAGGCCGCGAAGTATGCTTTTCTCTGGGCCACCAAGGATTCGAAATGGATTCGTGATAAAATAAAAATTCTGGGTGCTCATGGAGGCAAGCATCCAAATGTGGATCAATAGGAGGCCGCGCCTATCACCTATGGTGCACAATAGTCTGTAGAGTTTCGTAGACTTCAAGATGGAGATGCACAACATTTATATCAGGGCACGAAAGGACATGACGAAGTAGTGGACAAAGCTACCATTTGTAGCAACTAACGACGCAATCTTCACTGTATTGGAGAAATGGCCTCCTGAGTGGCACGCCCCAAATTTGGTGGAACTGGTGAAAGCGGTAGCACAGAAAAAGAAGGATGATGCCAAGTTGCATGTCACCCAACTGGCCATGAGAAGGTGGAAGGAAAAAGTGGCAGCTAAGGTAAAGGAAGTATGTGAAGTGCATAAGAAGCTGTAGAGCAGAAGAAGGCTAGAAGCAGCAGCAATAGCATAGACAATAGAGGTAGAAAAAATACAGGTAGAGGAGGGCTAAGAAACATCCTCAAGGCAGGAGGTATAGGACACAGAAATAGTAGAAGGGAGCGCGGGCCCAAGGACCACGTCCACACAGCTCAAATGGTCGCGCATCACAGAGAGATCGGGTCCAAGGAAGAAGGTTAAGGCTTCGAAGCTGGCCATTGACCCGATCACCTCAACTGAAGGTGATCTCCATGACATCAGTGAGATGGTTCACGATGTCACCAGTGAAGCGCTTCAAGAGTTTATGACGGAGCACTAGACTGTGTTGGGGGCCCTCAGGGCACAACTACAGGAGTTACAGCTGTGGCCCCCTCAGAAAGGTACCTTGTCTACCCACATTGCAGAAGGCACTTCAGCAGTAGAACAAATGTTGCGCGCAAGGATGGAAAACATAATAGTGTTGCCAGAGGGAGCTATAGTGTTTCCAAATGCGATCAGATGGATCAGATGTCACTTAACTTGATGAAAGACATCAGCCTTCACCTAGCTACCCTTCCCTAGGAAACACTATATCAGTTACAGGACGGGATAATGGCAGAGTTATGGGCTAGGGAGAGCCATGCGATCCAGGTTCTCAGTGAGCAGAAAATTAACATAGAATAACTCAGCTTGCAGTGTGACGAGTTGGTGTCGCAGAATCAACAGTTGGTGAATATGGTATACAATGCTTGCCGACGCATCCTAGAGATAACCATCGTGGCAGATCTATCGATAGAAGTCCGGATCGACAGTTTAGCAAGTGCAATCCATGACGCGAGAGAAGAGATGATAGGGATGACACTGGAGCTGAATCTCTAGATCACCGAGATGCGGTTGAAGGCGCAACCTTCCACTCCCCCAGAAATCAGAGAACAGTGCATTAGCGTTATTGCAGCAGGGTTGGAAGATATTGGAGGTGCAGTGTGTGACTATATGAATATGTTGGAATAGGCACTGGAGGTCCTCACGTCTTTGTAGGAGGATCCCAACATCCAGCGGCTAGAGACAGAGGCTCGCAAACTCTAGTAGCAGTACAAAAACATCAGAGGGACTGCGCAGACAGTAGTCCTCACTTAGCGGCTTGTGAGGATGCAGCAAGCCAAGGTGTTTAAGGAGTGGGTGGATGCGACGCTCCACAAGGAAGCAGTTCTCAAAGCACGCATCCAGCCATGGATTGACGAAGCCTTCACAATCATGGCAAATATTGAAGGAATGATTGCGCAGATTTAGGGGATGCATGCACAAATACAGGATAATATTGCAAGATCAAAATGGATAATATTGCAAACCCTAATCATTAACTAAAAATGATTCAGGACGAAAACGTCTCAGATCAAAGAAATGCTTGTTGTGCTTTAAAGAAATAACGAAAAGAAATTCTTTGATGAAAACAAAGAAAACACACTTAACACACACATAAACCCTCAGATCTGAGAACACTTTGACAAGGAAAAGGAAACATGCAAGAGCTTTGTCAATCACTAGCACATATCAGTCATAAGAAATATTCATACCAATCACTCCCTGTACTTAATACATAATATAATAGTAATGGAAGAATGAGTTGGGTTCGTTGGGCCCTAGCCAACCAACTCGTTTCCCTTTAAGGAAAACACTTAATCTATGAGAGAAAGATTAACATTATAGGAAATAGACAAAATAGGTGCATGAACCTGACATTGTTGCTTGTTATTAATTAAAATCTCAGTCCTTATACATTTAGAGCTCCATAGTCTAGTTCCAAATTGATTTGAGGAAGGGTAAGACCCTCAACACTCAGCTTAGCAGCATGAGTGTACAAAGAACAGCTTACTGTCCCATTACAAAGCCATGATTTGGCTTTTATAAAATTTACAATTACATGACAAGCTTTGAACAAGCCAAACCAAGCACAAATTGAATGAGAGGGGATTGTAATAACTTCCCCTCAAAAGGAGGTCTATTACAACCAATATCTAATCAAGGAGACATAAATCTGATACGTAATTTCCATTTGTTTGCACATCTGGGCATATTTTGGAATTCTGGAAAAAACATCATTTTTTATAAAACTGCCTCAAAGATCCTTGTGTATCTCTTAGACCAATGCGAATTTTGGAAAGTTATTTGGAGAATACCTAATTTGTCATGTTGTCAACAACAAACTCTCTTGCAATTTCTGATTCAGTTCCATCACCTCGTACATAGTGCCTGAAATTAATTGCTTGGCTACTTTTGCAAATCTGGGTTTTACCTAATTTTCTACAAATATACCTAAAAGTCCCCTTTAGGATCTCCCAAATGGTGGAAAATTTTGGAAAACATACCTCTCATTACTCAATTTCCTATACTAGGAGAAAAACCCATATTCTAGAATTTTCATTTTCGACTTCATATGCATGTAAATATAGGATGAAGTTGGTCATTTAAAAAAACTACAAATTTGGGGCTGAAGTATTAATTATTCCCTAAAAATCCATCTATACGAACTAGGTGCATTTTGAATGACGTGGAGGTGTTCAAACAACATTTTGAACAAAAACCTTTCCTTTGTTTTCCTGAAAATTTTCTGATGTATGAAAGCCCCAAATTGGTTTCTCTCTAGTGCAGGAATGTTGCTCTTTAGTGAAGGAATGATTCAATGAAAGATAAGTCCACCTCTGACTGTAGGAAAAGATCCAAGATCATTTTAAACGTATTTTTTTACTGCCAGCTATCGTTTTCCTTTTTGGTAAGCTTGAATGATGAAGTGGTCCACATATACTTGATGCAAGATCCCTTTGTGATGCAAGAACAAGATAATCTACATTAACAACATTTTAATGAGCATTAATCCTAGAAATGAATATAACGAAGTTATTCTTATATAAAATACAACCCAAGCACAAATATTCTCTATTGCATTAAAATATTGTAGAAAGAGTTCATAAACTAGTAAAACAAAGGAATAAGTAGGGCATCATATGAATAAAAAGGTGCATCAAGTACAACAATTCTGGGGCCTAACAACATGTGGCATGTTTGAAATAAATGATGTGGTACTAAAAATGATATTGTAGGTCCATTTGGCAAGTGATTGGGTGTAGATCTAATGACACGCGGTAGGTTTCTAGGCATTGAGATGCATGACGTGGCAATACATGGTAGGTGACTAGGTATATAACTGGGCTCTAGGTGGGCCACTAAAAGGATGCCATCTGGAAGCCCCTGAAAGGCCAATGAAGGTTCCAAAATATGTTCCTAAATGACCAATGTGAGGATCGAACCCTAACCTATGTCGAGATGGGACAATTACATAGCCGTTATGCCATGACTTATGGTTAATGTAATAGTGGTAAATTTCATATTTAAAGTTTATTGTTTATGGTGTCATCCCAAAAGTGGAGTTGGAAAGGCTGGAACTATTAGGTCCTTCATTTTTGTGAACAATTTTGGTAGAAAATAACTGCATAAAAATAGGAAGTGCAAGTTAGGAAAATGAATAGTTAATTTAGCCAAAAAGTCGTAGCAGAAAAGAAGAAAGTGGTATCTAAAGGATCAAGTAGTTACATTGGAACTTGTCAAATCCACAAAAGAAGGATCAATATGCTAAAGTTGAAGAGATCAAGCAAATGTGGACTAAGCAGGTATAGATCTCATCAATATGGTTAGAGTGGACCACATCAAGAAAGTACGGACAAGATTCAAGGGGATGAATATTATATATATACATGTAGATTGAGCTGCGAAAGGAGAGATTAGAAGAAGGCCAACAGGCTAGAAAAATTAGGACCTAAACTCTATGGATGGTTTTCATTGTAATTTTGTTCTAGTCCTAAATCTGTAATGATAATTTTGGGAGAAGTTCTTAACATATCCCTCTAAGTTAATATGGATATGTATTTGTAGTATTGAGCCAACCTGAATATATAAGAAGATATTGTTGCGGGGAATTACATTTGTGTTTTATGTATGAATGTGCCACTGTAATTGTGTTCCTACTTCAAAAAATTTAAGTTCTCATGTTAGATTCCATTCGATGTGCTAATTTTTGTGTAAGTATCATTCATTAGATTTGTGAATGATTATAAGCTTAATACATATTTTATTTGAGGAATTAAATCCTATCACCCCTTAAACCCCAAATATCACTTACAAGTCTTGTAACGCCTTAGGTGAGACCTTATTCCCTCGTGGAAGATTGAAAATGCTAACGTCATGCTAGAATACAATGGGCCCTTTGTTGGCATCCTGTAGTCGAATCTTGGGTCTCTACTGTAAAACAATTCACTAACAAATGGTTCTATTGTTAGGACCTAAATATTAATTGGGGTTTATAGATAATGGTGACTAATATCATTAAAAGCATTGTTTGAGGATGGTGGGAAGAGACGCTTGACTCATTTACTCATCAAAAATATGAATTACCACAGAAAAACCTAGACTTGTTTTGGGACGAGATTCTCTTTGTAGAACCTAAACGCGATCAATATGAAATTTTTCGTGAAAATTACCGGAGGATTTGTATCATTGGTTGAGTAGACTACAACATAGCTTTGGAACTGAAATTATTGGGAGAATATTTAGGACTTGGGCCACAGTCAATATAGCTACTTTACATTGGATGGATCACAAACTTACAAGGGTTGTTGACATTTGGGTACGGATCACATTGGAGGGATATATCATTGAGTTCGCTACAAAAAATCACCATTCATTCTCTAAAGTTGAAGAAATATTCAAATACAGGTTAAGAGGAAGGTTGTTAAAAGAAATTCCTCTGTGGAATAAAGTTTTCATGGTGGAAGAAAGGCTATTGTCGTTTCAACAATCCAATATGGCAATCTCAAACCTTTGTACTAGGGGTATGGTTCTTGGGAGAGATGATGATCGGTTGCAGAAGTTGAAAGGAAGTTGTGATGGATGGGGAGAAGTTGTAAAAGGCACACTAATTTAGAGCAATTAGGAGGGCGAAGATATCTAATGAATGGGGGGAAGCACAAGTTATGCAACATTAAGAGAAGGTGAAGGGAGTTGCAATGAATAGGCTAAGTGTTAAGTAGTCTTGGGTTGCAGAAAGGAGAGATGAGTAGCACGAAGCTGCAAAATGAGATAGTAGGATAAGGATCAAACTCTAGCACAAGAGGAGTAGCTAGAGGAGATGAATTAGGAAATAAATTTAGGAATAGTGAGACCCATCAGGAATCAAAGGGAATTTGAATGCCAGAAACACCAATATAAAATATTGTGATGACTGAACTGAATACTCCTATAGATGAGGAGATGCACTTGGTTATGAGAATAATGTTTCATGAGGACGATTCCTCCCACACAAGTAGCAGTCTGCAAGGCAGCAACATGGTTAGCTCTCTGCTTGCCCTTCCTCTTGTATCCTATCAAAACCTTGTAAGTTTCATTTACAAGTTATTTAACACTCTGAAATTTCATAATGTGTATGCAGCCAGTAGCGCTGGTAGTAGTAGTTAAAAACATTTCACAAAATGTTTGCAACCTATTTCGAGAGGATTTATTTTATTTCCACCTAGTTATAGTTCAATGGATGGGAATGTAGCTGGATCATTTACTTGATATCCTGAACTTTCAGGGCGAGGAGATGAGGACACAGACCAACATTGGTAATTGTGTGAAGCTATCTGGAGATCTATATAAACTCCATATTTCTCTAAAGTGACTAAATTCTAGATCACTTTAAGGAATAGATATATTTGGTGGTTTTTTAAATGGTCACTGAAAATTCAAAATTTGAAATTGGATTTAGTTAGACAGGAATTCATTAAGGAGTTCAAAATTTCCCTAGTCGAAGTATGAAGGCTTGGCTGATTTGTGGGACATTAAGAAAGGAGAAGGAGAAACTACATGAGATTTTATACAATGGTTCAAAGATGTTGTTGGGAAGCTAACTTATCCTATTTGTTCACACCACCAAAAAGACTGGTTCATCAAAGCACTATTGCTACTGACTAGAATTCCTTTAACACAACAAACAATTGATAATATACATTATGCATTAGAGAAGGCCCTCAATATCGAGGAAATGGTGAGGTATCCTCATGATTTTAGGGAAATTTTTATTTTTAGCGATCCCACTATAATTGGACTGCAACATCAAAATCTTGATTTAATTGAAAGGCGGAAGGATATGAATGCTACAAAACATAGTCGTACACAATTTTGGTGTACCATCTATCATAATGAAGGGTATCATGCTAAAAAGTACCCCGGGTCATGTAGTGTAAGACCTTCTATTGTACCTATAGGAGCTCCTCCACCACATGCAATACCTTATGGAGTTACACAAGTCTGAATAAGTGTTCCTTTTTAGGGACATACCTAGAACCATGCATTTCCTAATCAACAATGTATTCCTACTAACGAGTATTGTGAAAGCTATCATACTTATGGCCATTGTCCTCAACTCTGTCCTGTGTTATAAAAATGTTAAAATCTCCCTAATAATATGTTTAGTGATTTTTTGGGTCTCCCACCCATCATATAGACCAGTGCAGATCCCTCAATGCTCTGGCTGATTGATTAGACCGTACTGTATTTTGAGTAAATGAGTCCCCTCGAGGAAGAGGAGGAGGGGGATATAGAGGAGGGAGGACTGAAGGAATATGTCTAGTTTTATGTTATAAATATGACCAAGAGGGCCATGTTTCTCGAGATTATCCTTCTCCAAGGATACCTTGGTGTTATCATTACTGAGTGAATGTTGACGCTACTGAAGATTTTCCATAGTTTATTGCTTGATGGGAAGAGCGTAATAGGAAAAGGGGAGCTAACTTGATCAATGCAAAACCCCGAGAGCCAAAATCAATTCCACAACATAATATTAATATCGTTACTAGATGAGGTAAGTAGATTGGATCTGATAAATATGTGCCTAAGCATCTTGTTACAATAAAAGATGAATTTTCCAGGAAACCATATGATCGCACCAACAGAAGGAATATTATAAGGATGTTGGTGAAATTTTTAAATAGTTGGTTTTCTCTTATATCCCTAAAGTCATATAATAGGAGAGGAGCCAAGTGAATAGTCCTTGGTTCCCTCAAGATACATCTTAGGATGTTATTAAATGGTTCAAAATTTTCTTGCATATTAGAGCGATGAGAATTTGTTTGGTCAGTTAAGGAAGAAACTAAAAAATGTTGTGAAAGATGAGGAGTTTTCAAAGCATCCCATTTCTAAAAACTTCCCAGAATAACACAAAAAATTATTTCACCATAAAAAGTGCAAAACTGGAAGGGAATTCCGCATCGATGTTCAAATTGTGGGATACCAGATTAAAGATACTATTTTTCATCTGGGTTTTGATGTGAACATTTTGTTGTGAAAGAATTGGGAAGCAATCGAAAGATTGAAGTTGGTATTTTCTTTGATCACATGATCTAGTTGTGTATGGCCAATCAATACAAAATTCTCCCCATTAGTCATTTGGAGGTTGTAGAAGTAGACATCACTAGAGTAAAGACCTATGCTAACTTTGAAGTCATCGATATTATTAGGGAAAAGGATCCTTATCCAACTTTGTTGGGAGTCAATTGGGAGTTTGAAAATTATGCCATTATTGATATTAAGCGAGAAATTATGAATTTTGAGGTGGATGGAGTTAGATTCATACAACCTTTGGATCTTTACCAAGATCCTAGGTTTATGGAGATAATTTATGATCCATAGGAGACTAATATTTTAGATCAATTATACCATCTAATTGCAAGGAAAAGGGAGGATTACCTTAATGCTAGAATAGA
Organism: Pinus tabuliformis; assembly: GCA_031772625.1. NCBI lineage: Eukaryota > Viridiplantae > Streptophyta > Pinopsida > Pinales > Pinaceae > Pinus > Pinus tabuliformis. Next base: position 1,430,623,185 of record CM062804.1, on the reverse strand, counting down.
TGGTTCTCTTAGTTGGAAGAGTGTTTAGTACACTGAAGTTGGTTCAGAGGTTGTGTTGGAAGAGTGGAAACAAGGAGACCATGATTTATAATCTAGGAGATGCACCACTGTTCATAGTAAAAGATGGATCGGTACCTAAGTAAGGTATTATCCTACTCTTAATGGTATTAGCCTTATAGCTGATTTTATTGGAGAATTTGAGTTAAACATTGAACAAGCTCAAAGGATTTCCTTAATGGATATTTCCTTACAAGCCACTCTTGCCTAATGGTGGGGAGCTCATTCCAACGAGTTCCAAACTCGGGACTTGATTAAATATTCTATGTTATGTCTATTCATTGTACCTAAGAAGAGAATGAATGCAATCCTGATTTATGAAGGTTATACTAGACCACAGAAGCATATTCATGTCTGTAGTGTTGTTTGGAAGGAAGCTAGATTTCTTGCTAAGATATGGGTGCATCAATTTATCCATACTTTGGGCACACTCCCTCAAGCTTGGTTCTTTAAGGAAGAAATGAAGAGGTAGATGGAAGACTTGGATGTTTTGATGTCTCTATTTTATAGTGATTTTACTTTTTTAGATGAGGATGCATGGATTGTTGAAGCTCTAAAGGTGATCAAGAGGGTATTATTCCCTACTGGGAAACCGCTTGCTAGATCTATTAGTTATCCAAGTTGTGGAATCCTACCTAAATTTGGATTTAAAGAAACAGTTGCTTGCGGTAAAATATACAAGGATCTTGAGGATGATGACTTGGAAGAAGTAAGGAATTTATCCTTGAAAGAATTTGAAGGGGAGAGGAGCATTAAGGATGATCTTGTGAAAGATGCCCCACATTTGAAACCTTTGAAGTTGCATAAGCATAATATTGGCTCTGAAAGTAAACACAAATTAGCATCCATTGGTGATTATTGGAATGAACATACTACTAAAGATATTTGAAATTTGTTAAAGGAGTAGGAGGATCTATTCCTTGCAATTATTTTATAGCTAAAAGGTATTAAAAGAGATCTAGGAGAGATGAATATTGTTCTGAAGCCTAATACTAGACCAATAAAACATCAACCTTATCATTTGAACCCAAGATTTAGGGAAAATGTCAAAAGGGAGATTGACAAGATGTTAGTTGCAACATTGATTTTTCTTGTTGATGAAGCCGAAGGGATTAGCACTATAGTTATCCAAGATAATAAAGATTCAGATGATATTAGGGGTTTTTATGGATTACTACAACCTCAATAATGCATGTGTTGATGATCCATTAACCACTCCTTTGAGTTATGAAGTACTAGATAATGTTGTAGGACATGAAGCTTACTCTTTCACAGATGGATTCTTTGGGTATCATGAAGTCAAGATTGCAGAAGAGAATAAGAAGAAAACTAATTTAACCATTGAATGGGAATCATATGCCTATCATCTTACACCTTTGGTCTTAAGAATGATCTAATTTTTTTCTCCATAATAGTTATTGAAAATTTTCGCGAGTATATAAGTTCCATGAAGTTTATATGGATGACTGGATAATTTACAATCTTTTGAAAACAAATCCAGCCAGTTGCGGGTTATGTTTGACCAAGTTTCATATTTCCCTAAACTTGAAGAAATGTATATTTTCTATTCCTATTGGAGCTTTGTTGGGACAGATTGTATGCAAGGGTGGTGTATTAGTGGATCCTGCCAACATCACGGTAATTTTTAATATGCTGCCACCTACATGCATTAAGCAGCTAAGATCTACTTTGGGGCATACGTGTTATTATCGTAGATTTATCCACAACAATTATCTAATCATTGCGCCACTACAAAAGTTACTGAAGAAGGTTGGACCTTTTAATTGGACCTCAAACTGTGATGCTACATTTGACACCTTGAAAGAAAAGTTTGCAAGTGCTCCAATTCTGGTCTATCTAGACAAGAACAAATAATTTCATGTACACATTGATGCATCTGGTATTTATCTCAGTTCCATACTTGCACAACCTGGAGAAGGTAATATCAATCATACCATCTATTTTTCCAGTCGAAAGACTTATATTTCTGAATTCAATTCCACCACAACTCACTGTGGGGCTCTTTCTATGTTATATTCACTTCAGAAATTTCATCATTATTTGTTAGAAGGTCATTTTAAATTCTACACTAATCATTCTGCATTGAAGTACTTAGTCAATAAACCTATCCTAGAATGGAGAAGTTGTAGATGGTTGTTGTTATTTCAGGATTTTTCCTTTGATGTTATTATAAATCCAGGTCAAACCAATGTAGGCCATGATCATCTTTCTTGCTTGGATTTAGGGTAATCTGGAGGTTCTTTTGATGATCTATTACAGAATGTAGACTTGTTTAGAGTTGAAGTTGTTCCATATTATCTTGAAGAAATTGCACTTTTTTTAACCACTAGCAAGTGTCTAGATGACTCTTCTGCTACTCAGAAGAGGCATCTGGTGGTGGGAGCAACCGATTACTAGTTGATTGTAGGCCAACTATACAAGTTTGGGTTTGATAGTATCTTGTGTATATGTATTTTGAGTCACGAAAGGGATGCCATATTAATGGAATATCATAATGGAGTTGCACAAGGACATGTATGGGGAAAATCCACTTCAGGAAAGGTGCTCCAAGCGAGATTATGGTGGCCAACTTTATTTAAGGATGTGAAAGAGTTTTCTAAAAATTGTCATGTATGTTAGTGACTTGGAAGGCTTTCTCATCAAGATGAGCTTCCAATGCACCTAGTTTGATCTTTGCAAGCCTTTGAAAAATGGGTTGTTGATTTTATTGGTCCCATAAACATTTCTGTTGTAATGGGTAGAAGTAACTCCTGCTAAAGATTGTGCTACTAGTAATGCAACTACATTTATATTTCAAAAATACAAATATTTTGTCGTCCAAGGAATTTGACAAGTGATCAAGGATCTCATTTCATTATCGCCATTATTTCAACTTTAATATGAGAATTCTTGATCCAACATGACAAGAGAAGTCCTTATCATCCAAAAGTAAATAGGATAGTAGAAGCATATAATAATATTCTAGAGAAGGGGCTAACTAGAATGTATTATTCCAATAGAGATGATTGGGAGGAAAGGGTTCCTGCTACATTATGGGCTTATCAAATGACCACCAAGAGTTTTCTTAAGTATACTCCTTTTCATCTAGTGTATGGTAAATAATTTGTGGTTCCTGCTAATTTTATGGTTCCTAATTCATATATTACGCAAGCCACTAAGATGTTTGATGATGAGTCAGTTATAAAGCGTCAATTATAAAGCGTCTCCAAGAATTATGGGAATTTTATGATCAATGATTTTTATCACATTTCCATCAAAATGTGGAGAAGAAAAGGCATAATTCTTGACATGATATCCATATTAAAAAAAAATATTCTTCAGTTGGAGATCAAGTTCTATTATACAAAAACAAATACTTGAAACATCCTGGGAAGATTAAGATGCATTGGTTGGTACCTTTTATAGTCGCGAAGATAAGGGAGTCTGGAGTTGTTAAGTTTGCACAACTTGATGGAATTCTCATGCCTGGTTAGGTGAATGGCACTCGCTTAAAGCCATACTATGGTCACTAAATGTAAATATTTTAATTGTTCTCTATTCGAGAGCACAAATTAGGTCTTAAGATATAGTCAGTTTGTCCTTTTGGTTTCGATAATTTATTTTTGTTGTGTCAATAGTATCTTATTTTCTTGTTGCGATATATCGTAATCGATTGTGGTAGGGGAGGCACAGATCCTATATTTTTTCATTAATTGAATCATTTAATGTGCGTCTTTTTAGATTGTCGAATATTTTACCTATGATAGTGGAATCTGCTGACTTGGTCATTAGTTTTATTTGACTGGTTGTCCTTTTGATTTTGTATAATTGTTAGGAGTTTTATTTTTCATTTAATTCCCCTAAATTAAATTATCAACCGAGGTTCGTAATCTCTTAGTTACACTGTGTTCTGGTTCAAGTTCCAACTATTCAGTGCAAAGTTGAGTACACAATGTTAAATCTATATTATTTCTAAACACAACAAACTAAGGTGAAGAAACTTATCAAATTAAATACCTATCTTATTCAAAATTTAATTATTATCTTATTTTAATCATAACTTTATTAACTCAAAACTCACTTAAAGGTAAAGCAAACAAACAAACTAATTTGCAAGCTACTTGAAAATTATAGCACAAACAATGCAAATCATTTTTCATAAGAAATATGAGTTACTGCATAATCGATTCAAACTACTGTGCATATAAGATGAGTCACAATATCAATCACTACCTCACACTACCAACCATTATGTAAACATTTCTAACTATTTGTTGGGTGCGGAATCCCCCAAGGGCAGTTTTGGTGCTTAAAGCCCAGATTTTGGTCCAAGTTTGTAATTCCAATGTAAAGACTCTACATTTTGTGGGCACGGAACACGTAGTTGTAAAAGATTCATAGGGTTGACTGCCCTTATTTTGATAATATAATGTCAGCTGTAGAAGATCTACCCATGATCCACGCACCATGGCATTGTATAAATATAGTGAAGCTCTAAGTAGTTAAGGCAGCTAATCACAGAATTTCTAAGGAATGATGATGTATGCGAGATAGATCTAAAGTGTAAAGTCTATTTTTGGGTCATAGCGTAGCAAGAGGCTCGACAGCTGAGTGCGCAGAGGCCTAGTAGTCTGCAGCTGAGTGCGCGGACCCCTGTAGTTGAGTGTGCGGGGCGAGTCGAGTCTGTAATCAGTTGGAAGTATTAATAAAGAGAAGTTTCTATCAATTTTGTGACTTTATTTCCTGTTTTATGCATCTGTTATATTGGGTATGAATTTCACTGTTAATACTTATATGATGCGTGAATGTGTGTAATGTTATTGGTTAAGTAAACGCAAGATAGGATATCTGTTACGTGAAGATAAATAAGATCTGTCGATAAGATAAGTAAGATACTTAGTATAATTTGGGAAATAGTGCAGTTCATTGCCATAGCAGTGCGAAAGCATCTCAGCCCCTGGTTAGGGCTGCGTGAAGGACGATTGTAGTAGATCGCGGAGGTACGGAAGGTTAGAACAGAGCACAAAGTGACCTTCACAAAGGCAGGTCTAGTTGGAATAAACCAACATCACATCCATCTCAAGGGTGCAGAAACTTGGTTCCAGCATCCCCCCATACTGCTTCAGGTGAGACTTCAGTCCACGCTCCGCGGGCTGATGCCAAAAGGGCCAGTAGTGTAGGGATTTGTTTGGTTAATAACTTTGAACCTGGGTCAGGCCCCCATAAGCCAACAAATGGTTTCATTTCCGGGACTGGAATCTGCATGAGAGATGTGTGATGTCGTATCACTGGAATCCAACTAGAAAGAAATTGAAGCCTGGTTGGACAGAAGAATTCACGAATTTGCGGTGCAGGAGAACAAAAACCTATGACTATCAAAAGAAGAGTGGCTAAACAACTACCTGTATATGGAGATCCACAAAATCTTTTTCGCATCATTCCCTACTAAGCTATACGATTGGATCGCGAAGCTAGCAGATAGCCAAGTGATTCAGGTGGATGTTGGTGGCCACCCACCTATCCCATTTGGACCCCCACAACTATCTCTTTCAGTTTTTCAATTTCCGTAATTGTAGCACAATTTACTATTTTTAGCAATTTTTCGAGTCCTAAACTTCCGGAGCTGTTTTGAGGCCCTAAATGATGTTTTTTGGGAAATCTGGGAGCAACATGGGTCCATGGACTGATATTTGTCTTCCCAAAGTTGTATTTCTTGGATAGATCTTTCTAAGGAGCTATTGTACGCATCAAACGAAGATCGGGTGCCAAAGTTACGACCCCAGGAAGTTGATGTACCAATTTACTCAAAACGGGGCCCACAATTTGGCGTTTCATCTTCTAGGATTAGGTTTTGGGATGTTAATGGTTTTCCATTGTTTCTCAACAATAAATAGGCCTTTGAGCCTCATTGTAACACAGTTCAGAGGCATGTAGCTGCCACATCTCTTCTCAGAGATAAGCTACCATCGCCCTAACTGGTTTGTTTCCATTTCTGTTTGTAAGCATATTTCAGTATTTTACATTAATGAAATGAAGTATTATTTCTGCTGCATCTCTGTGTTTATGGTTATATCTATAATTTTTTGTGTTCCTGTTTAAATCCAAATTAGTGCTATCAGAGCGGTCTGCTTTTTCTCTATTTTTCTTTTCATGTCGCCAACGAGTTCGGGATATAAGGAGCTAGGGCTTGAACTGGTCGAACCTTTGCAAGACCAGCCTCGCAAATCCCGATGGCCTCCCATGGCAGATGAGAAGAAAGATGAGGGGGTAGGAGATCCTATCAAAATATTGCTCGAAGAAGCCCTCAAGCGATAAAGGAACGTGATGATTGACAGCTTTGCATAGATCCTTCAACGGCTACCCAGAGGCGACGCATTGCCTTCCAGCAGCTACTCTGGAAATGCCACACCCTTTAAGGTACAAGTTAATTTTGAAATCCCCATCTTCAAGGGTCAAATAGACACAATTGTCATAGAAAAATAGTTAAATCTGCTAGATGGGTATTTTTCTGTTCATGATTTTTCTAGTCGGGAAAAGATTATTTTTTCTCTTCTCAAAGAAGCCCCCCACATCAAGGATTGGTGGGAAACCTACTGCGACCAGAAGGATGAAAGTATGGGTTCACTATTTTCAGACACACCCACTTGGAATTCCTTCTCAGACACCATCAAGGAGCAGTACTACCCTGTCAAAAGCTATGAGGACAAATACATAAAGTGGACCACGCTGTGGCAGGGAAGGGACCAAGATGTGTCGGAGTTCACAAAAATTTTCATACCCTTCGCACAAATTTGGGTATCAAGGATTCTGAGCTGCATTTGGTACTCAAATACCATGGTTGCCTACACAGGTACATCCAGGAAGAGATGGAGTTCTTGAACATCTCCTCACTCGACCCGACGTACCGATACATTGTCAAAATCGAGCAGAAGTTCAAACAGAAGAAGCGAGACTATGGATCTGCAAATCTGAAGACCAAAGGACAAAGCCAAGGTGAGGTGACCCAAGACAACCCATCGAAGCCACAAGAAAAGAACAACACCACGAAGTCGAAGAAGGACACAGGAAAGTGGTGTGAGTTCCATAAGAACCCCACTCACAGCACAAGTGAGTGTCGGACTAAGTAGTCGCTGGTGGTCGAGTTGAAGACTTCAGAATCATATGCATGTTTCGACCCTGAGTCATAACCTGACAAGGGGAATGGCAAAGGGAAGTAGATCATTAATGAGGAGCCTATCACCACTATTGCCACCGCCAAGATCCAGAAGAATGAGGCCGAAGATCTAGAGGAGGGGGAGCTTATGAGCCTCATAAATGGGTAGTTATATGGGTTCATTTTACCTCCTAACCTAGTCAAACCAAAAATTCTCTTAGCTTATTACATGATTTTCTGATTATATTTATGCTTATAGAGTGAGTTGAGTTAGTTATTGTGCCATGTGTTTAACATGTATTTAATGCAGATTATTGATGAGTTTCGAGGTCAAAGTCAAGGATCCAATGGACAAATGGCAGCAATAACTTGAAGTGGAAAAAGGAGAGGACTTAGAGGAGGGAATCCCCCTCATTTATTACTCCTCACTTCAAATTCCCCTTCATTCAGCTCGGAGTACAAGCAGCTGAATCATGCACTAGAAGGCAGTCGAGCAAGTGGAGGATGACTGATGATTATCTCGAGTTTTGGAAGCCAATCCTCCCTGATTTTAAGGAAGATATTGGTATCTTCATTTGTATAAGTAGAGAGGCCTAGGGCCTCACTAGGGTGGGATTTTTGTTGGATTATTTCTTATGTAAACTCTACTCAAACTTCGAGCTTATTGTTGTGACAGTTTCATGTAATCTTGCTATTGTTTTTAAAATAAAGATGGAATCCTTTTTGAGCTAGCACTGAGTTACCTCAGAGGGCTGAAGCTCTTGGGTTAGGGTCCAATCCAAGCAATCAAACTCCTCTTTACTTGTATTTGTATGTTTTATTTCAGTTTGTAGATTAGGTTGTTGTTAGATGTATTTCTTTTATGGTTAAGAATAGGTTGCTTTTGATGATTCAGTAGTTTGCTTCCATTTGTTCTTTCTATAGTAGGTTAAAAAGTGATCATAAAAGACTCAAAATGCTAAAAATAGTGCCTTGGCCTCTCTTCCTCCCTTTGGGACCATAAGTTGAGGAAAAGACCCTCTTGCTACCCCAAAAACACAGATTTTCCTCATTCATAGGACTTCTAGTGTTTGCAGCTTTTTAGTAGGTTAATAGTCCAACTTTGCTTTGCTTTAGATCTTCTTCATCATGCTTAATTCTTGGTTTGTAGTATTTTTCTTTCATGTTTTCCTTTCTTGCAACATTTCTCAGCATTTCCTTTCATAGATCATAGTTTAGACTATTTTGATGCAAAACTCTGTTTTTCTAGATGCACTCATTTCTTTGCTTGCTTGATCTTATTGGGTGACTGTCAGTTCCTTTGCAGCAGATATCTTCTTGTAGTAGGCCAGCTTATTAGCCATCACATCCTCCATCTGATCCATGCCCTACAGGTCGCCCAAACCTCACCTCAATTTGCCTTAGTTTCCTGCATTTTCCATAGAACTTCTTCCCCTCTCCTTGAGCAAACCCAATCATCTTCCTCTCTCTTGGTGATTCTTGGTAGACCCTAGGTGCCCTAACACCTCATTCTAACCTTAATCCACCTTTTCCACCCACTCTCACACCCTCAAAATAGTGAAAACTTCTCTTGGCCTCCTCCTGTAGGCCTCCGTAGTTGCCATGTTTTCCTCCTGTAGATTTCCTGTGTCCTCCTGTAGATTTTCCTGTTGGCTCTCTTTTGAATACCAAGTGTGGGAAAATCCTCCAGAAGGCCACTTGAGACCTCCTAGGACTAATCCACACCATCCTACATCCTCTAAAGTCCCAAAACCACCCTTCAACACCACCTATTCACTACCACATTCACACACAATAAATTACATGCATGTCAATTTCACATAAAAATACATAAAAATCCAAAAATATGTCTTTTGCTTATTTACTTCGAGAAATAGCATAGTTAGATGTTGTTTACTTCCTTGAATAGGTAATGGCATTCCTTCCATGGTTTTCATAGCGCTTTCTGCAAAAGTAGAATTAGTTGGTTAATTAGGGTCCACTAGGTTTGCTTTACATTTCAGTCTTTCTCCTTTCTGCAGTTATAATAGCAGCTATCTTTCTTTCCTTTCATCACATATAGATCTTCTTCTGGAATCCGTAGAAGTCGGCTCGAGCTCCTAGTGATCTTGTGCCAGCTGACCAAGTGACAACCTGCAATGAGAACTAGTACTTGTGCATACAACACTGATGCTTCCAAGTTTGTTACGAACTACCGGGTTGATAAGAGTAAAGTAAGCAGCCCAGGAGTTGCAGCATTATTGTTGCAATACTAGTGCTCACCAGGAGCATCTTTTCCACTCACAAATGTGGGTGAAGGGTTCGCTGCTGCAATTCATTGTTGATAGTGGGAGCCAAAAGAACCTCATTTCAGTAGAGGTTGTGAAGCGGTTGGGCCTACCGACTACACCACACCTGCAGCCGTACAGTATCAGGTGGCTTCACCAAGGATGAGATCTCCGAGTTTGCCAATAGTGTCACCTTCCCTACAGCATCATTCCCTTCACAGACGAGGTATTGTGTGATGTTACACCTCTGGATGTTTGTGATGTATTATTAGGCCAGACATACTTGTGGAGGTTAAACGTCGTGTATGAGTCAAGGCTTCGCGTTGTTATTATTTCTTTGGGTAATTCATTATACAAGATACCGGAGGTAGCCCCACCTACTGCCACCTCTTTGATCGCTGCTAAGAAGGGCAACAAGCTCATCTCACAGACTAGGAAATTTATTTTCTGTTTTGTTCATTCCCAAAGTAAGGGGAAGATCGTTGCCACATCCATGACCCCTGCGAAGGGTTCCTCCACGCAACAGTAGCAACAAAGGGGTACAGTCATGACATAACATAGGAACAACTTCTCCTCACCCACGGTGGTACCACACAAGTTTCAGGTGGGTGACAAAGTTTGGTTACATCTACAGAAAGAACGCCTTACAAGAACCCATTAGAAGCTTAGACCACTCCGACATGGTCCTTACAGTATTACCAAGGTTGTGGGAAACAATGCTTTGGAGCACATTATTCCCTCATTCCTTCACCTGCACCAAGTGTTCAATGTGTACTGCCCTCGACCATGCTTCCCACCATTACTGGACACATCAGAGATTGCAGAACAGCTCACAAGGGACCAAGTTCAGCAGATGGAGGAATTCAATGCAATGGGGACCATTACTTCCTAAGGGGGTGTTATCACTCAGATTTTCCTTGAAGTTGTTGGGAAGAGGAAAGGGGTCCGAGGTAACCACAAACCAAATTTTACATACAAAATCTAGCCAATCTGTACCGAGAGAGGGCTCTCTCTTTAAGTTTTAGCTTTGTTTTGAAAGATATTAGGCTAGTTATGAAAGTTTAGGGGTTTTGATTGTGTTTGGGTGGTGAAATTTAATAGCAGAGGGGTAGAACTGAGTATTTTAGGCCATTGGGCTAATGGAGTCAAAGAAGATGGCTTAATTGGATTTGGTTTCTTAACAAGGGATGGTTTCATAGGGCAAGATAGTTAAACAGGGAACAAATAGAGACTTAAAAAATATGGAATGGACTCAAAAGGGATGAAGGGCAATTAAGAATCCTTCATCATATTTTAAGAGAGGGAACTTTGATGATTACCAATAAAGAGCAATTAAGAATTCTTTACTAAATAATCAAAGTGAATAAACTAGGAAACAGGAGCAATTAAGAATTCACTATTTATGCCAGTTTAGAGGAAAACATTAAGAACAAAAACGATTGAAAACAGATTGCACTCAAGCACTTTCTGAATTATTCTTTTTCGTTTATCATTCAGATATGAAACACAGTTGATATAATAAACAAGAAAACTTTAAAACATGAGATATAGAAGACTTATTGATCCAGTGTCTGACTCATGAATCCTATGAAAATTCCTTTGCATCAATTCTTCATCCAGCTAGCCATACAAAATTTTGTCCAACAGCACTTTATTCCAAGATAATCAGTATTACAGCAATGTCTAAGAGTCCACCCTCAATACTCCAATTGAGGGAGTATTTATACAAAAACTTTACAAAAAATATCTCATAACAAAGTGAGATATATTCTGGGATGACTATGACTAAGCTACAAAAAAATAGAGACAGATGGTCTTGTAGATAGAAGAAAAGGCAAAATGATGTTGTGTTGTTCCTATTCTTGTGAGTGTGCTAGAGGCAGGCCCTATGATTTGGCTTGCTGCTGTCTTCTTGGTAATTCTGTGCTGGCTGCCCTGTTCTGTCTTGAATGCCCAGTTCTTCAAGCTAGTACTTATTCTTGGTATTCAAAGATTGTATGAGCCTAGTGGCCTCTTCAGGCATATTTCCTAACTCTGCTCTTATCTTTTGAACCTCTTCTCAAGCTGCCTTTACTAAATCAATTTTCTCAAAAATTATTTGGATTGATGGTCAAACATCATTTATTGACTGAGTGATTTTGCCCCAAAGAATTTTCCTAATTTCTGTCAAAGGTTTATCAAATGTGAGATCCTTTTCTAATGATTTCACTCTCTGTTCTAATCCTTTAATTTCCCTTGTCCTTTCTGCAACATTTATCTTTGAGAGATCATACCTTTGCTCCAAGGTAGCATATTGTTCTTTTACCTTTTGCATCTCTGTAACTTGGAGCTTCAATTCCTCCATTGATTTTACTAATTCATCTGGGCTAAGACCTGTAATTCCTGCTTGTGTTGTACCTGTTGTTGTTGTTGTTGTTACTACCTCTACTGTGACTACTGGAACATTAGGTGCTAGAGCTGTTCCAAGGGTGGAAGGGACTGTAGTGGAAACTACTGGAATCACATTAGGAGGCTGAGAGGTCGACTCTCCCTGCTTATCCTTCAATGATTTCTCCAATTCTTGTTCAGTTTCCTTTAGCTGCTCATTAAGTTTCAGGACTAAGTCCATCAGCTCTTCTTCAGTTCTTTGTTGTATCACCTCAGTTGTTTGTGGGTGTCTTGAAGGTGGAAATTTCAATTGCTTTCTCAAAGAAGCAATGTCTTCATCCTTCTTTTTGATTAAGGCTTCTGCAGCCTTCACATCTTTGGGATCATGACCCAACCCAATGATCAATTCTTCTAACGTTTTGATCCTGTTGTCTTTATCCTGTGAAGAGGCTTTCTCCAGCTGTTGTTGGGCAGTTGTGTTATTCAAAGAATTTTCCAACCTTTGGGCCATCATAGGCTTACCAGTAAAGGTGGAATAAAGCATCTCTCCAGTTTGTTTGTGCAATTCAACTTGATCCAAAGGATGAATATCCTTTGCCATGACCTCAAAATTGGTTCTAAGATAGTCTGCTGCTGATTGAGGCTATTGCACTTTAGGTTTGAAATAACTCATTATCATCTTACCTTCCTTGATGTCATAGGCTGACATCAATCTGTTTTGATTAGTGGGAGCCATTTTCAAATATTGATTATAAACCTGAATCCTCAATGGATCATTTCTGGCTTTTATTTCCATAAATGTCTTCTTGATATCTGAAGTGTCCTTTCCTAGTGGTCTGAAAGATGATACCTCTACACTTTGTTGTCTTTCTAGCTCTTGTCTCTGTGAAATAGGAGATGTTCCACCTACTGGGAATGTTTGATGACTTTCTTTTCCTTCTTTCCTTTGACTATCAGTAGTCTCCTCAAAAAATTCATCCTTTGAAAGAGGATTTAACCTTTGTCTTTTTGCACCAGGCTGCACTGAGGGTCCACTGGCAGGGGTAGCTAATTCGCTCTCTCTTTTCTTATTCCTTTCCTCATTCAGAGGAGTCTGTAAAATTGGAGGTTCTCCCACATTTCCCTGAGTTGGGGGAGTTTGCATTTGGGCCTGTTCCTTGGAATTTTTAGGCTATTTTGACATTGTAGATTGCTCAGTGGCTTGTGTATTGGTCTCTATTTATTTGCCCTTGGAGGTCTCTGTGGCTGGTGTATTAGTCTGTTGTGAGTGCCTTTTGAGGTCCCAGCTGCTGAGGCACTTATTCCTGATACTGATCTCTGAGAACTACCTTGTACCTTCCCAAAAGAATCTAATTCAAGAGTCTTTTCAAGATCTCTCATTACATTTTCAATATTAACCTGTTCACTGTCAGCAGCTACTAAGGTCCCCTCTCTCCATTCATCCATATTGGAAAACTATTCAATTTATGGGATCCTATGATGCATATAGGGGGACAACGTATTCTTCATTCTTCTATCACAGATAAAGCCCTGAGGGTCATATGGGGCCCAACTAAAACTCTTTTTTAATCTAAGGTAGTCTTCTAGAATTCTTTCTGTTGATTCTCCTGCTTCTCTACTGTTGCAGACAAAAGAGCCTATTTGATGTTTGATCCTTAGTTGTGCTTTCTTTTTGGCTTTAGTAAAATGGATCAAATTTGCATTACACATCTGCCTATAGTATTCCAATGCAAACAATCGCATTGGAACATACTTTGGTAACTTGAAGGGGGCAAGCTCACAGCCATATATTCTAAATTCTGTGAAGTTCTGGTATATATACCAGTCTCCCAATTTGTACTGCTTGGAAAGTTGAAGGGTCTTTTTAATATCACCACTAATCCTAGGAGGGGAAACCCCTGTCCACAAGGTGGTTGCTGGGTGAACAAATAGGTCAATGAATTCATTATAGGAGTAAGGGATTTCAAAGGAATCATGGAAGACTACAGACCAGAAGATTACAGACCTTGGATTTCCTCTGGTGTCAAGTTTCAAGACATGGAATGGGAAATTGTATGACTGATAAAAGAGCATAAGATGATATATAAAGGTGGAGTACTTGAAAACTCTTTCATTTTCTAGTCTCATGAACTAGTCATGAATCTTGTCAGCAATGTAGGAGGCAAAGTCATATTTGATAGCAGGGGACTGTCCAGGAGTAAAAATTGACAACAGCACTAGGGTTAACTCATCAAAAAATTCACTATTATTGAAACACATTATTGATTATATCATGTCAATTATGATTTGCCCCATATCTGTGAATAAAGTTTGCATGTAAGGAGGTGGGCCATCAGGCTGATGCTTTGGTGACATGAAAATTTGACAAAGGCGAGTGAGTTTCTCTTGGGATAATTTAACTGATTTCTCAAGTAAATTTCCCATGGAAAGGGGAGTCAGGGCTTGACTGGGATGAAACTGTAACATTTCATTAATTGACTCAGCAGTTATTGGAAGAAGGATTGTTTGGCTCGGGGACATAACTACGCGGCGATTAGGGTCATAATTGGCATGACAATGATGAATTATTTCTGGGAAAATACGAACTGAGGGTAGAAAATACATAGGAAGGTTGGATTCCCATAGTCCTATGATATCAGAACCATTTAGGTAGTTATCTCTGCTTTGGAAAAAGACTTTCAGGTGATTTTTGTCAGTGATGAGGTCTTTTATCTGGAAGTCCTTATCTACCAAAGGCAGATAGTCTAAATCTTTGTGGGGAGCATTTAAGGGTGCAACACTTAGGGCCATAGGGGTTTCCATGTCTGGTTCTTGTGGATTCATATGGAAACAACGTTTCTCTATAAAAATGGGCAAACAGAGGGTCTGGGAACTTATATAATGAAAACAAAGACTAAATTGCAATGAATTTGGGCTTTTTCTGTCGAATTACAGTGGAAAACAAGAACTTGCAGGGTTTTATTGGGAATTTGGATAAATACCTATGTTCGGGGGATGAATAGTGAAATAACAGGTACTGGTAGTGGCTAAAAAGTTCTGGTCTGCGTCGGCTGCAAGCTTTTTGAGCAAGTTGGCAGTTGAAAACCTTGGGCAGTTGACCTCGACGTTCTTTGCATGGGAGCACAGGTTTATGGTACAAAACAATGAAAACGACATTTGTTAGTTTTATTTACAAATTCAAGGGTTGGCGGGGGTTTTTGGTTTTCAGGTAGATGACATCAGCAGGGAATGAAGTGACGTTTTGTTGTATGTGGGAAAGCAGTAAGTGGTTTCATTTCGCACCGCTTTTGGGGATGTGCAGTAACTAGCCGGAAGTAAGCGATTCCATAGGATGTGTGACGCGTGGCAGAGGTATGGGGAGAAAACCACTTAGTGATCGCGTGCTAACGCGCAGTCACAAAGGGGTGTGTGATATTCATTAAGGCCGTCAGATCTGGAGGACCTGATTGGACGGTCGATGGGGAGGTGAAGTGGCGGAAGGTTAGAGGAGGGCGGGCCCGATATAAATTAAAGGATTTAATCATATCAAGGGTGATGCGATTGGTTATTAGAGTTATTAATTTGTCCAAATGACATAATTAATCCTCATTAAATGGTGGTGGAGTTGGGCTCTTAATTAACTACGGATTAGTTAATTAATCCCATTTTATTGTTTGATTTACGGTTATATTTAACCATCGGGGCGGGATATGTAATTTTTCGGGATTTTGTATAATAATATAATACGGGCGTGGGTAATTTTATAAGGGATTTATATAAAATAAGTTATAAATTAATATGGTAATGTAATGAAAAGCGCCAAGTAAAAAACATTAGAATTGTGTATTTAACTTAGGCTTGAATGAAAAAAGGTTTTTATGGGGTATTGTGTAATTTTCCTAAGTAAAATAGGATTTTACTGAGGAAAAGACTTATGAAAGTAAATCAATGATTTATGGATGGTTTTAAGTGCTTAGGCTTTTAAATTATTGAGCCGAGGGTCCGGTCCCTCCAGAAGTCAGAGAAATGCTCTGAGCCCCTCTAATTTTAGCAAATGTCGTAGTACTTAGGGGGAATTAATGAAAATTTAGGGAAAGATGAGAAGGGGAGTTAATTATTTGACCTTTCCTTGCTTGAAATACTTCCAGTGTAATGTCTGCCTTGCACTTGTGATGAAAGTAAAAATTAACACATTTTAGAGTCATTATCCATCACATGTAATTCTGCAACATCATCTACCTACCCTACCTACTTTAACCTAACATTTTTTCTTCTTTATTTGGGTGCACTTAAACTAGAAAACCCTTATCAAACTTTGCTTTTCTTTTACATGGAGAAATCTAGCCTTATTACATCCAAGGGCTCAGGTTAAACTATTGAGCTCCTTTTATTCACTCTACCTATCTACTTATCTCCCAAGATTAAACTGTTTGGTCAGATTTTATTCTCTATCTCTAAAACATAAAATTCAAATATGAACTAGCCAAGCTTAAGTTGTTTGACTGTTCATCAATTGTAGCATAAGTTACAAGCTGCACACAATTGTTTATTGCATAAGAGTAAAAAGTAGTGGCATTTAGACTTGCACACTTTCCTTGGTCTTTATTTTGGTGGGGTTCATTTTCTTTCACTTTTTTGACCATCTTATTCTTTTCACCCTTTGATTTTTCTTTTAGGGTATACCCCCTTTACATTTTTTAAAATTTTTTACTTTTTTGAAAATATGGAAAACCTTTGCAACAAGGAAAGGTATGAACATATGCATAGCTCATCAAGTCAATCATGAAATATGACACCTATTGGTATAGGAGCATAACAGGGGGGAAGAATGATCCAGGTGGATGTTGGTGGCCACCCACCTATCCCACTTGGACCCCCACAACTGTCCCTTTCAGTTTTTCAGTTTCCATAATTGTAGCACAATTTACTATTTTTAGCATTTTTTTGGGTCCTGAACTTCCAGAGCCGTTTTGAGGCCCTAAACGACATTTTTTTGGAAATCTGGGAGCAACGTGTTTCTCTTCCCAAAGTTGTAGTTCTTGGATAGAAATTTCTAACAAGCTATTGTACACATCAAAAGAATATCGGGTGCCAAAATTATGACCCCGAGAAGTTGATGTACCAACTTACCCAAAATGGGGCCCACAATTTGGCGTTTCATCTTCTAGGATTAGGTTTTGGGATGTTAAGAGTTTTCCATTGTTTCTCAACAATAAATAGGCCTTCGAGCCTCATTGTAACATAGTTCAGAGGCGTGTATCTGCCACATCTCTTCTCAAAGATTAGCTACCATCACCCTAGCTGGTTTATTTCCATTTTTATTTGTAAGCATATTTTAGTATTTTACATTAATGAAATGAAGTATTATTTCCACTACATCTCTATGTTTATGGTTATCTCTGTAATTTTTTGTATTACTGTTTAAATCCGGATCAACAAGGAAGGTGGAAACTTGACGATCATATGTGTGGACCCCAGAGCTAGTGCGGAGATTGGAAGCATTGGAGGATAAGATCACACGCACCGTCGATCATTGGTTCAATTGTATTATAGGAGAATTCATTACTTTGAGGATACGCAAACTTCACAACAATTGTTCTGCAACTTTCGTAGGTCAGTGGGACATGAAGAGCGCACTTGCAAAAGCTATGATTTGATAATGGATAGAACACCCGCCTACAGAGTTCAGGCCAAAACATGACCCCTTGACCAGAATGCAGGAATGGCGTAGACAGGATTTCAGGGGCATGGAAGAGGCCAAGGCGGAGGAGGACCTGGTAGAGGTCGCAAATAGTTGATTTTCTACAATTACGGAGGGTCGGGGCACTATGCCTACAATTGCATGAATCCAACACACCCGTCGTGAAAGTATTACACACTGTTTGATCATGAGACAGAAGATTGTCCTACACTAATAGCTAGGATCCGTGACAAAGGAGCGCTACCCCCTCCCCCGACTCAAAACCTACAGATGATGAGGTCTGAGCCGCGTGAGGAAGATCCGAATGTAAACATTGTGCTCCGAAGTGGAATTGCAATGGGGGATGACAAAGGAAAATAGCCAGAAGATAGTACCTGGGTTTGGAAAGCCCCAGTGAAAGAAGCTAAGCTTGATTTGGAGTGCGCTTGGGAAACCTTCGTGGAAGCTAAGAAGAACTTCGACAAGGCCTCCATGTCAGGGAGCAAATATTAGCCTGAATTGGAAATGGATCCCTCCATGCTTACAACTTTCTTGGAAACCTGTATGAAGCTACTGCGTGAGAGTAAGGCTGTGAAAGGATTACAAGAACTCATCAAAGGATGCACTGGGACCACGCCAGGTGAACCGCGCGTAGTCCGCAAGATCGGAAAGCATAAGACAAGGACGGGGCGTGAAATGAGACTTACCGTGCAGATCGGAGAATATGAGATGAACCAAGTCATTTTGGATTTGGGATCAGATGCAAATGTTCTACCGAAACAGACATGGGAGCTAATGGGGAGACCTGCGCTACAGTGGTCTCCGATTTAGCTAAGAATGGCGAATCAGCAGAAAATAATACCTATGGGGCAATTGCAGGGAATAACTGTGGATATTGAGGGATCAAGTATGCTGGTAGGTTTCGAAGTAATAGAGATTGTTGATGACATCAATCCCTACCCCGCACTCCTAGGAATTGGTTGGGCCACCGATATGAATGGGGTAATTAATTTGAAGAAGCGAAAAATGATCTTTGAAAAGAATTCACTGTGCATAATTATACCCCTCGACCCTACTTAAGGATCGCGCTATACGGAGCCAGTCCATGACTATGAAAGTGATGATGATCTGGACTGCATTTACAAGATAACAACATGAGACCAGGACTGGGTGAATCCCACAGTGGATGGACGGATTACATGGGAGCACGAGAGTTCCTGCACTTTGGATTCTGACAAAGAAGTAGAACGATGTCAGAATTGGCTACACGAAGTAACTACACTGAACTGCAATATGATGACAAGGTCGTTGTGCTACATTTCAATAGAAGTAAGAGATCTGCCTACTTATGATGGTCTAAATGAGGTAGATACCTTCTTGGATGCCTTTGAAAGGGAGGTTCCAGAAAAGCAAAGCTTCCATGCCTTGGACTATGTATTGTGCGCTACGCCTGCAAGATGGTGGGGTATGCACAAAGGAAGCTTTGATGATTGGTGCGAATGTAGGAGAATGATGCGAGTACGATTTGGAAAGCCTAAGGTGTGACTAACAAACATGTATGATGGGCAAGATGATCGGCGCATGCATCTGGCCAAGTGGACGCATGCCTATGGAGAAAAGCTACAACCTGAGTGGGTGCACCTATTCTGTCATACCATAGATGTTATATCAATGAAATGGCATATAGAAACAAAGCTCCGCCATGGGACAGGTGAATGGGATATCCTACACAAAGGGTTCATGATGACCTTCAGTTTTGAGGATGGTTGGGACAGTATTAATGAAGTGCTACAAGAGGTAAATGCAACCATCTTTAGGATACCACAAGAGCCAGTAGACTTGATTCAGCATGAATGGGCTACTCATATAAGTTTCGCACTGGAATGTTATAATGTAACTGCTGAAGAGGAGGATGAGGATCCGCAGAATATTAACATTCCAGAAACCGAAGGCCACCGCGAGGTTCACGGACCACAGATTGAGAACCTTGATATAACCACATCGGTGAAAACTAATCAGGTAAATATTATTACAGAAGAAAAACCCAAATTCGTGAAGATCGAAGACTACTGGGATGACGCGACGGTGGATAAGGTCGTTGAATTACTACATGAATATCAAGACTTATTCCCGACCAATTTACGGATTTGAAAGGAATAATCAGAGATCTAGGAGTTATGAAGATCATGTTAAAGCCTGATGCGAAGCCAGTTAAGCAGAGGCCTTACCACTTAAATCTGAAATACAAGGACAAGGTCCGCGTAGAACTAGACAAAATGCTCGCAGCAAGCATCATTGAGCCTATGGAAGAATTCAATTGAGTAAGCCTAATGGTGGTACAGGAGAGGAAGCAGAAGGATGAGATAAGGTTATGCAGGGATCTCAAAAAATTGAATGACGCTTGTGTGCATGATCCATTCCCAAATCTGTTCACGGATGAAGTGTTGGACAATGTAAGAGGTTAGGAAGCATATTCTTTCACTAATGGGTTCTCGGGGTACCACCAGATCAAAATCGCGCCAGAGGATAGGAGCAAGACAACCTTCATGACTGACTGGGGTTGTTATCAATGTACTGTCATGCCGTTTGGATTGAAGAATGCCCCTGCTATATTTTCACACGTGGTTGTTGCGGCATTCAGGGAATATATTCATAAGTTCTTGGAGGTCTATTTTGATGACTCGACTGTATTTGGGTTGGTTAATTGCCATGTAGTGAGCTTGCGCTTGATGCTGGATACCTGTCGAAGATATCAAATTGCACTCAACCTCAAGAATTGTTTGTTCCTCGTTCCTTTTGGGAACCTGTTGGGGCATGTGGTTTGCAGACAAGGGCTGATGGTAGACCCTGAGAAGATCACGGTGATTCTGAACTTGGAAGCGTCAAGAACTGTGAAACAGTTGCACGCCACTCTGGGACATATGGGATATTACAGAAAGTTTATCAAAGGCTATGCCTAGATCACCGCACCGATGGAAAAATTGTTGAAGAAGGATGTCACGTTCTGTTGTAACTATGATTGTAAGAAAAGCTTGGATATATTGAAAGAAAATATGGTTACTGCGCCGATTCTAGTCTTCCTGAACTGGAAGAAAGAGTTCCATGTACATGTTGACGCGTCGTGTATAGCACTGGGGATAGTACTGATGCAGGATGGCAGATAAGGGTTGGATCACCTTATCGCATTCGTAAGTCGTAGATTATCCAATGCAGAGAAGAACTATTCCACCACTAAGCACGAGGGACTAGCTATGGTATATGTGCTCCAGAAGTATCGACACTACTTGCTAGGAGGCCGCTTTAAGATGTATACAGATCACTCCGTGCTAAAATACCTGGTCAACAAACTTGTGTTGGGGGGGGTGCATTTGCAGATGGCTTTATTTATTCCAACAATATTATTTTGAAGTTGTTGTGAAGCCTGGACGATTGAATGTGGGACCAGATCATCTATCGCGCATTGAGACTAGGGAGGAACCTACTAATTTGGAGGAGGGATTAGCCGATGCGCAGCTCTTTGCTATGCGCGTAGTGGATGGACATTTTGAAGATATAATTCACTTTCTAACAACTGGAACTGCGCAGAAAGAATACCCTATCCAGCAGAAGAAGGAATTAGTGGTGCGTGCGATAGATTTCTCTATCATTGCTGGGCATCTATACAAGATGGGGAATGATGAAATACTACAAAGGTATGTACTTGAATTTGAACAAAACATCATCCTCATAGACGCTCATGGGGGCGCCGTGGGAGAACATTATGTGGGAATAGAAACTGCGCAGAATATTCTACGTGTCGGGTTGTGGTGGCCAACTCTTCATCAGGATTCAAAAGAATATTGCAATGCATGTGATGTATGTCAATGGATAGGAAGGCCATTGTGAAGGGATGAAATGCCTTTGAATCCACAAATGACGTTCCAACCTTTCGAAAAGTGGGAAATAGATTTTGTAGGACCTATTAAACCTCAAGGAAAGATAGGGGCGAGGTATATTATCACTATGACAGAGTATCTAACTCGTTGGGTAGAAGCACAACTGGTGAAGGATTGCATGGGTGCAACTACCACAAATTTTTTATTTGAACACATACTAACATGATTTGAATGTCCGAAGATCTTAATGAGTGATTTTGGTACACACTTCCTGAATGAGACGATCAAGGCACTAACAAAGGAATTTCAGGTGTATCACTAAAAGAGCACACTGTATCACCCACGAGCTAACAGGATAGTAGAAGCATTCAACAAAGTACTAGAAACCGCGTTGACCAAGGTATGCAATGTGCAGTGAAGTGATTGGGACCTACGCATACCTGCAATGTTATGGGCTTATCGGACGACATGCAAGAAACTGATGGGACAAACGCCTGTTAAGCTTGTCTATGGAGTGGAAGCCATAATGCCTATGGAATAAATTGTGCCTAGTCTGCGCATAGCAGTGCTCACAGGTATGATGGATCACGGAGCCCTGGAGGAGAGGCTTGCACAGCTGGAAGAGCTTGAAGAACAACGATTTTTGGCTGGATTCCACTAGTAGGTCCAAAAGAAGCGTAGAAAGGCATGGCACGACTGACACATCAAGCTACGCATATTCAAGGTAAATGATCTGGTGTTGTTGTATGATAGTAAGTTTGACAAATTCCCAGGAAATTTTAGGACGCACTGGTTAGGGCCATATATTATTAAGGAGATTACCGATGGAGGCGCGGTACAGTTAGTCAAGTTAAATGGAGAGCCCTTCCCAGGAAAAGTGAATGGCAATTGTTTGAATCCATACACAGGTGGCGCGGCCACCTAACTAGCCAACCGAAGCACAGTCTTAGCGCTCCAGACAGTTGAAAGGAGGCGCAGGACTATAAACTACTCTACCTGAGAACTGCGCGATGTCAAGACTACGCGCAGTAGCGAAGTGTCACAAGGTCTGCGACAACATGAAGACAACTGCGTTGGTACACAGATCTACCGGAAAGTGACTATTACAGTCACTATTCATGATGTGATGCTTGGTTTGAGGCCAAATGGAGTGGGCGACAGGGATTTAAGGTGAACTTTATGGGCTAGATCCTTGGAAATTTGCCACCAATCTAGCATTAATGGACCGAATGTGGGGGGAATGGTTGAATTCAAATTTTTAAGGCGCTATAAATTACAAATAGTTTTCCAGCAAACAACACTTGGAAAATTGAGAACTGAGTTGTGGCATGCTTCAGATATTCATGAACCGAGACTTATTCGATATTCTGAAAGTGAATTCGTTGCTTGAGCAATTACTAGAGACACTGAGAGAACTTTGGAATCACACCATGGTAGCACCCGAAGAAGTCATGGATACCGAAGCAATGATAGCCGAGGAAGCCACGCAGGCAATTGCGGAAGTAGAAGCCCCAGAGAGCGTCGAAATAATCGCTGAGGTCCCTAAATCATCATGCACGCTGAGACCTAAGAAGGACAAGTAGGCCATGATACCAGTGTGCATCTCACCCAAAAATCTACTGAGGACTGAGCTCACAATGGAGAAAAAGGGGAAGGTCATTAATTTGGAGGCCGATGAGGAGGAAGAGTTTGAAGAAATCCTAGTGGAGGAGGAGGATGTATAAATGGAAGTCGAAACCTAGGGTGTGGACCCTATCATCAGGCTTTCGGAATATGTTCCTTCACGAAAGGGTAAAGCTAAGGTTCCAAAGGATGTAGATGAGATCAAGAGCTCTCTACAAACTCCCCTGCTCCTAGACGATATTGTGTTTGAAGGAGCGCACTTGGGACAAGTTCCTATGCCGAACTTTGAAGATTGGGACCTCACGGACCACAAAAAGTTCCTGCATTTAGTGACTACGAAGCTAATGCGCCATAAGATAGACGCACCAGCTGGAATGATAGAGTTGGAGCCGCACAAATGGCTCATAGGTGTTGAGAAAGCAGGGTTGTTAAACCTGCTCTAGGTGCCACATTACCACCGCACCACATTACCATCATGCTCCAATGACCATTTTTGTCATCAGGCAGCTGCTCTGCTTGGTGCATGATGGGTACTTGTGGCTAGGGGAGCCCATCCCCATCACAGACTATCTGATTCACCGGATCACTCAGGAAAGGATTTAGAGCAACAGTTCAACGATAGCAGTCACTGAACAATGCGTAGAGGAAGTTCACCAAGTAGTTGCTCAGTGCGTTGTCGAACTTGCAGCGATCCAATCAGAGTTGGGAGATCTTCACACAAAGATCTCCGCACCTACAAAGTAACTCGAGGGTGAGTCACAATGTTTGTGTTGGGGGCCTGTTGGGTGCGGGATCCCCCAAGGGAAATTTTGGGGCTTAGAGCCCATATTTTGGTCCAAGTTTGTAATTCCAATGTAAAGACTCCACATTTTGTGGGCGCATAGCACATATTTGTAAAAGATTCATAGGGTTGTCCACCCTTATTTTGATAATATAATGTCGGTTGTAGAAGATCTATCCATGGTCCACAGACCATGGGATTATATAAATAGAGCGAAGCTCTAAGTAATTAAGGCAGCTAATCACAGAATGTCTATGGAATGATGATGTATGCGAGATAGATCTGAAGTGTAAAGTCTAGTTTTGGGTCATAGCATAGGAAGAGGCTTTGCAACTGAGTGTGCAAAGGCCTAGTAGTCCGCAGCTGAGTGCACAAGGCGAGTCGAGTCTATAATCAGTTGGAAGTATTAAAGAGAAGTTTCTATCAATTCTGCGACTTTATTTCCTGTTTTATGCATCTGTTATATTGGGTATGAATTTCACTGTTAATACTTATATGATGTGCGAATGTGTGGAATGTTATTGGTTAAGTTCACGCAAGATATAATATCTGTTACGCGAAGACAAATAAGATTTGTCGATAAGATAAGTAAGATACTTAGTCTAGTTTGGGAAATAGTGCAGTTCACTACCATAACAGCATGAATGCATCTCAACCCCTGGTTAGGGTTGCATGAAGGTAGGTCTAGTTGGAATAAACCAAAATCACATCCATCTCAAGGGTGCAGAAACTTGGTTCCAGCATCACCCCATACTGCTTCAGGTGAGACTTCAGTCCGCGCTCCACGGGCTAATGCTGAAAGGGCTAGTAGTGTAGGGATTTGTTTGGATAAATATCTCTGAACCTAGGTCAAGCCCCCATAAGCCAACACTATTGTTCAAATGAGACTATTTCTAATTGCTATTTGAGAAATACTTATCACGTCCTAATCAACACATATTATCAGTCAAACAGATTCAATGAGAATCTTCAATCCAAATAGACAGACTACTATTCAAACATTTTAACCTAAAAATAATGGAAGTCTTAATCTAAGAAATAAGATTTGTTATTCTAATTATATTAGTCTTATTCTAAATAATAAAAAACTCAAATCAAATAAGACTAATTACTATTCAAAATGATATCAAGCTTATGCTAATCTCAATCTAGACAACACTGATTCTAATCCAAACAATTTTATGCTAAGGAAAATTGAAAATCCAAACAAGACTGAGTCTAATCACTAAGTCTAATTCTCGGGATGCATAAAATAAACTAAAAATAATTCAAACTGATCTCTTTATATTTCCTAGAATTCGATTTTTTAAATACTCAAAAGAAACCAAGTAACAAGACTCTAAATAGATGTTCTTCACTAACTGTGTCGACACACTCAGATCTAGAATATTTTAAAGATTTAAGTATGTTCTAGCATTAAAACCACTCCAGTCAAACTCAAGAAGTCATTCTTATGAAAGAGCATTAACCTACAGTTGTCAATCCAACCTTACTACAATTATACTGAATCTTAGAACTAGGTTGTCTCAATCAACAACCAATATCTTGTCACATTACTTCTAGTCATTCTGATATCAAAAACGATGCTACTAGATTCTGTATCAATAAGAAATGTACAGAATTCAAAACTATAAAAACAATTCCAACTTAATTTTATGACACAGTTATTAACCTCTATATTTTTTGGGCATGGAATCCCCCCAAGACATGTTTTGGGGCTTAAAGCCCGAGTTTTAACGGAATCTTTTTGTAAAAGCTCCGCGAATTGCAAGCGCGAAGCACAAAATTATGATAGAGTCATAGGGTTTTCCACCCTCGTTTTGTAGTGTAATGTCAGCTTAATAGACCTACCCATAGTCTGTGTACCATGGGATTGTATAAATAGAGCGAGGCTCTAAGTGTATAAGATAACTAATATCGAAGATAGAATAGAGGAGCAAGAGTCTAAGTGATTGAGTGAAAGTGTAAAGTGTGTTGTCGGGTCATAGAGTAGGGAAAGGCTCTGCAGCTGAGTGTGCAGAGGCCTAGTAGTCCACAGCTGAGTGCGTGAACCCCTGTAGTGGAGTGTGCAAGGCAGGTTAAGTCTGTAACCATTGGAAGAATCAATAAAGAGAAAGTTTACCATATTTATGAGCATCTTTTCCTGTTTTAATATTGTTGGCATTATGATTCGTGTGTTGTACTTGATGGAAACCCACTTGTAGCAGAACAACTCACTTGTATATAGTAACTAGATAAATCTACAGAAGAGATATCAGATGTGACAAAATGCATGGCAGTTGTGTTTACAGATGTGAAAAAATGCAGGGCAGTTCAACGGAATCAGTTCAGAAGTAATGTACAATGGCAATTCTCGCAAATGACAGTTCACACTGCAGCGGGTCAACAGCAAAGGATTACAGATCAGACTCCAAAGAATGAAGAAAGAGAGGTATACGCTAGTTCACTTTGTCCAAGGCGCGTATACACGTGGTTTAACAGAACAAAAGTAGCATATAACGTATACACACACTTTCATAGGAGGAAAAGCGCATACATGTTGGAAAACCAAGTTTTTGGTCCAAGGTATTTGATCCAAGGTATTTTGGTCCAAGGTAATTGGTCCAAGGCATTTGGTCCAAGGTATTGACCCTAGGTATTGGGTCCAAGGTATTGGTCCTAAGTTGTTTTGGTCCAAGGTATTGAGAAAGGCCTAAGAGTATATAAGGAGGAGAAGATCATTAGGCCAATGTGTGCAAGTATTGAATATTTTCTGAAGTGTTAGATCATATATGTAGGTTATGAGCTTCTGATGTGTTGCTTGATCTGATCTAAGGATGCACCCTTATGGTTGATGATGGATGATGGATCGGGATCATAAGACCTGAATTGTATTATCATTATGTGGTTTGATCATGGATAGTCTAGATCTGAATACTGACACATGTTTTATTCTGCAAATGTTATGATCTAGGTATGACTGGATTCTGAAATAGCTGTGAAGTTTTTAAGTTAGTATTTGCATATCTGTACACTAGTTCACTTTGGTAAAAGCACATATACATGCTAGTTCGGCTCATCAGAGTAGCGTATACATTATGAAATATGATATTTGAATTTGCAGTTGGTTCTAGTGGTTGTTGCAGACTTTTGGGTTCTACTCTGTTTGTTTTGATGATAGTGTTCTGA
The DNA here is from genome assembly GCA_031772625.1 of Pinus tabuliformis. Classification (NCBI taxonomy): domain Eukaryota; kingdom Viridiplantae; phylum Streptophyta; class Pinopsida; order Pinales; family Pinaceae; genus Pinus; species Pinus tabuliformis. Next base: position 1,430,596,235 of record CM062804.1, on the reverse strand, counting down.
ATGTTCAGATTGGTAGATTGTGATTTGCTTCAGTGATGATGGGCCTTCAGTGATTCAGTTGTGGGTGATTCAAAGATTGATGATTGAGTTTCAATGATTGGTTAATGCAGATGTAATTGATTTTGAGTTTCAATGTTGTTGATGGGTCCAGTATGAAAATTGGATGAAACATGGCCTTCAGATTGTGGTGTTGTGTTCCAAGAGTATCCAGTCTGAAAATTTCTGAAACGTGGTCCCTGGAGGAAGAGAGAAGGTTGTAGCCTTCTATAGGTTGGCGCCTATGTACTGTAAACATATCGGCCAGTACAAGAGCCAGGGGGTTGTAGCTCCCTTCCAGTAGAAACTGGAGAACGAGTGAAGGTTGGAGCCTTTAGTAGGTCGGCGCCTACGTACTAGTAAATGGATCAGCTAGTACAAGAGCTAGGGGGTTGTAGCTCCCTTCCAGTAGAATTTGGAGAATGAGAGAGGGTTGTAGCCTTTTGCAGGTGGGTGCCTGCGTACTAGTATGAGTTTGCACCAGTACAAGATTGTAAACAGGTTTTTCTTATATTAAAAGAAGACAACAGTAGGTGGTTGTTGTCCCGCATTAGGTTTGCACCTTAAGTATTGGTGTTCATGTGTGCTTCTTATGTGTGATGGTTTGTTCTGATATTACTACACATGGTTACTATTGATATGGTTAATGAAGTACTGATGTACTAATTAAAGATCAACATATGATGAATTAACTGAATCATAAGTTTGTTGGATATACGTTGGTTGCCTTAAATACAGTTGCGTGTACACACGAGTTACTTTTACTGAAGTAGCGTATATAATTTTGAGTATGAAAATAAAAATATCATTTATTTGACTAATATTGATTCACCCCCCCCCCATTATTTCCAATAATTGGTATCCGAGCAGGTCCTTTGGCAGAAGCTTGATCGCTTGAAGGAGATCTGTAGAAATAATGGGAAAGAAGAAAGCACCTCAAAAGAAGAAGGCATCTCAAAGGAACTATGAAAGTGGGAGAGTCGATTGGGGATTATGTTGAAGAAACTCTTCATATTCATAATCACCTCAGAATGAAGATGAACGAGCAAAATAACTGTCAGGTATGAATTTGTTATCCTCTGGTGATACATTTCTCTGTCCATTTGAAGATGATGAAAGTGATAGCGACACAACTGAATTTTCTCTTATGGGTGAAAGAGAAAGATATCAAATAGAGGTAGAATTCAAAAAACTCACAAAAAAATTAGAGATCAACAAGATCTATTGGACAAAAGGGAGTGTACCTCCAAAGAAGAAGCTACCAGACTAAAAGCTCAACTAGAGGAAGGAAACAAAGTAGGGAAGCAGTACAAGGAAAAGGAAGATCAATGTTAAAAGTTGCAGGATGAAGTGACATCATTAATAAATGAAGTAAATAAAAGGAGCACAAAAATCAAGAAACTTAAAGATAGATCCAATAACTATGAAAGTCTTGAAGCTAAGATCCTCTCTCTAAAAGAAGATCTTGAAAAAACAAATAAACAAAATGAAGAACTACTCCAAGCTCTTGAAGAACAAGAAAATGAAGTCCTCAAATTAAGGAAACAAGTGGAAGAAGGAAGAAAATCTAAAGAAATCATGAAGAAACAGTATCTTGAAAAGGAAGAGAAATATCAGGTTGAGGTAAATATCATAAAAGGTAAATTAGAAGAAAAAGATAAGCTTTTACGATTTCAAGATAGTACTAAGATTTTGGATGATATTCTTAGAAGTCAAAGGTCTCCTGCCATCAAAATGGGTCTTGGTTTTCATGAATCTGTTGAAGGTGAATCTAGCTCACAAAGTGAGGCAAGGAACTCTAATGCAAAATCTGAAATGCTCAATAAGGAGATGAGAGGTCAACCCCATCAACGACCAAGGAAAGAAATTCTCCAAAGAAAATATTTTACTCCTAACTATGGAAGTGATAGTTGGTTATTTCCTCAAATGAATAATGTTGAATGTTTTATATGTCATAATTTTGGACATGTTGCAGCAAGATGCAGAAGTAGAATGGTTCAAGATCGTCACAGAAAGATCATCAACTTACAGGTACTTTAAGGGATATTGTTTTTCTTGCAATATGTTTGGTCACAAAGCCATTGACTGCTATAGAAGGAATATGAAACATGTAAGATGTTACGCATGTGATAAGTTTAGACATATAGCAAACGAATGTAGGAGAAAATTTCGCTCACCATACCAAAAGGAGAAAACATCATCACACTCGAAGATATGGAAGAAGAAGGAAGTACAGTCGAAAAAATGTGGCATGGCACAATGTACAGACATAACAAACTCAGGGGGAACTGAAAGTGTGAAACTTCAATGTTCTAAATCACATATGCAAGTTTCGTGAAGACAAGTCGCGTATATATGCGAGTTAGAAGCTTTACAGTTGCGTAAAAGTGGTTTGAGGAAAAATGCAGTGGGACAGACTCAGAAAAACTGATTTGATATGATTCAGACAATTATCAGTTATATTTTCTATCATGATGATAGATGACTATAGTCTGTGGATGTTATTTAGAAGTGCTTTTGATCCTCACAAGTTGTTGATAACTTGATGTATATTTGATTGATGATGATGCCTTGATACTTCTTACTAATATATGCAATGATCAGATCTGACAGTGAACAGGTGGAACAGGTTCAGGGGGAGAACATGCTATGCTTCTAATAAATCATTGTTGGCATTATGTTTAGAAGTCTTTGGTACCTAATCAATGATGATGATGCTTATATGGCTAAATGATACATCTTGCTATGTTACGGTTATGAATTTCCCATGATAAAATCTCAGATGATACTTGGGGTCACATAGTTGGTATTCAAATCAGATTTATGGATGATTGTGAATGACTTTTTGATGATGCATATAGTACACATATGTTGCTTACATGGTGATCTTCATAAGGAAAAGGAGAAGTACAAATCTTGAGTACACAACTTCATTATTTGATGATGATCCACTCATTTCTTTTATGTTGTTGTCATCATGCCTTCAAAGATGCATAAAGTTCATATGGTGAAGTTATGATGCAGGATTCCTATAGTTCTTGGCTCTCACATGGATTGTTGTTGTTGATGATATCAAGAAATCTTAACAAATGACCATGAGCTCATGGTTTTCTAGATACATATTGCTATCTCTTTGATGGATATACAGTATGTTGGATACATGGATGATTACTTAAGTTGCATATTGATAAATATTGTTGGTTGGCCAAGAGAATGGTGTTATTGCAGGTCACATGAAGACATAGATATTTGAAGACATGGATATTCGAAGACATGGCTTAATTAGACACATAATGATGATGAGTGTTACACAGTAATTTGTCACCATCCCTGTTACTCCTCTTGTCATACCTTGGAGAACACATCCTGGGAGTTATAAGAAGTGACAAAGGCTAAAAACACTTGCATTATGTTCCCCTGAGTATGTACTCCATGTTCCCTAAAGACACCTTCTGTAGATCATCCCTAAAAAGTGCTATTTTTCCATTGGCGCAAGTCCACAGTATTCTACCCGCGCCAATGGTGGAGATCCTCAAAAGAGGGCGCGACCATTGGCGCTCTGTCTTAGAGCAACAGTCGCGCCAACCAAATTTAGTCGTGCTTTTTGCCTTAATGCACGTCCGGCTGTTGTTTCCTTCATTACATGGAGCTTTTCTGAGGATAAAAAATCAGTCTTTTGTCGAGCTTTATCCATCTTTATGGCTTTTGCTAAATCCACGAAAGGTGTCCCGGTTCATCGCATCCTCCTCCCTTCTTCATCTATATAAGCTTGTCATTATGCATTGGACAAGCTAGAGAGTGTTGGTGTTAGTGTTATGCTAGTGATTTGGTGATTGAGTGATAGTAGTGATGATTATTGGTCATGGAGTGTTAGATGTTGAGTTCTTAGAGGAATGCTAGTGAGTGCTAGAGAGGTTATGCTGCCGGAGAGGAGAGGCATGTCAAGACACATATAGTTACTCGCCCAGCCAGGAGAAGGGTCGACGTCAGAACAATGGTTGTAACTTTTCTTGTTTATTAATTGATGAGCGACTGCTATTATAGTTCCAATCTCATTATCTTTCATGGTGATATGTTGATTTATTTCCTTTCTGACTGAAATATAGTTGTGCCTTGGTAGTTTTTTATGTTGGTATCTGTCTCTTCCTTTGCATGTTTAGGTATTCGTTATGATCTGTTGGAGCAAGGGAGCGAGGATATCAACTCTGCTTCAATCATAGCGTTGGACTCCAGGTTAGTCTTCTTGATTCACCTTTGATGCATAACTAGGAACTTGCGTAGCAGCGTGGTTTGTTTGTGGCTAGTTCTGTGATAGGCTAGTGGGATCGCCTCTGTCCGCAGAGGGGATTTACCTTACCAACAAATTGGCGACTCCGCTGGGGAGTAACTCTTTGATTTCTGTCTTGCATGTTAATTTTCTTCTGCTTGCTTGAGTGCATGAGCTTCCTGAGTCAGTTTTGAGTTGATTCTTTACTGTTTGACCCATTTGAGCACTGTCAACCCGACCTGAGGTCGTATCTTTTATCTTTTTAGTTGGCAAGCTTAATTGGCGCGGTTATTTCTCTGACAGTCGCGCCAGTTGGCGCACGTTGCTCAAAAGCAACTCGCGCCAATTCTGTGGTAGCGCAAGTTGCAGACTGACAATCGCGCCAGCTCTGTAAATTTTGCCTGTGCGTGGGTGGAAAGCTCATTCAGTCTCTTTATATATCTCTTTCAGCCTCTGGAACTGTGTTGAACCTCTGCTTGACTGGTCTTAGCCTGTATCCCTCAGCTGTTTGCTTATTTCCAGTGACTTTGCATGTCTAGCCTTCTGTGGGAAGTTTCGGTCTCTTGATCATCCAGTCAGCTTGTTGATTGTTCTACACCTATCCAGTGCTTTGTTAAAGCTTGATCTTCTATACTCTGAATGCTTCACTTCTAGCCTCTTTGAAGTTCACTAGTTTTTGTGTTTTTCCTTGCTTGCATGGTTCATTTTGTGTTTTAGAATTGGTTCTATTTCATTGACTGAACTTGGATTGTGCATATCTCTTAGAATTTGTTTACATGCATCATGCCATCTTAAAGGAAAGAAAAACAAAAAATCTCTTGCATCATAGTAGTTAGCATTTATTGTTATTTGTGGCTATTAAAAAGAAAAAGACAAAATTTCGTTTCTTGTTATTAGCTGCATTAGGATCTTTGTTGAAGTGGTCATTTCGTTTGTGAAAAAGATCTCAACCCTCCTGTAGATAGAATTCATCGAATCAAATGACTTAATTTCGGCATATAGTTTGCATGTAAGAAGTTTTCGAGATATCACATACGGTAGGACCAAAAAACTGAAACATAATCAAAGATAAACTTTAAAATGAACTCAATGAACATAGCAACGCATTGGAACATAACGCAAACACTCTAGAGGTCTAGGTTAGAGACGTGTTCCGGCGTCGTTAAGCCTGGTAGTTTATCGTCGAGTGGATGGGTGATTCCTCCACAGTGAAACAGTAGCTGCCAATACGGACTGTGCTCCCACGTACCGTCGAGTATATATTGGGAGACCCCTATAGGAATAAAGCCTTTATCCATAGGAAGCCGTGTCAGCCGCCCTACGATTCGCAATGCAGTGAACACAGCATTCACGAAGATCGACCACCCGTACCCTAAAAAGTATTCTGTGGTTTTGCGAAAATTTTGGCACACCCTCTACCTAGAATTCCAGAGCAGTCACTTTTGATCCTTTTCGGAGTCCCTAAACGAAAAGGTGCCTATGAGCGTCTTGTCACTTCGTGCTCATTAAATATTCGAAGGAGACTAGAGTCATCTTTTACCCTTTTCTCGACTCTTAAAAAATGAAAAGGTTAAGTTCAGTGTCTTAAAATTTATTGGCCACGATAACATTACCCAATTAGATTTTGTTTGCGTTAGCTTGAGTAGGGTTATTTCTCGTTCAATGGCAGCCTTTCCGGTGCCCACCGGCCAAGGTGTTCCTCCTGATGGGTACCCTCGCCCATTTCCTTCTGTTGGAAATGTTGGTGTTCAATATATCGCAACATTGTCTTTGCCTGGGTTGACCATTGGTTTACCCGTATGGTTGTTTTCAAACTCGGTGGTCTCAAGTGTGATGACTCCTGTCCCACCACCACCTCCTCCACCCGAACAACACCATGTTGATTCTAAGGTGGACCCCTTCCCTTCTTCGCCTATTGCTGCGTCCTCATCTTCTACTTCGCCTGGTGAAACCTTGGATTTCACTAACCAGGTGGCTAAGAAGAAGAAGAAGAAGACCAAAAAGAAGAAGTCTCCTAAGGGAAAGGTCGTATCTACCACGAAGCTATCAGAAGTGGAACCACCTTCTGCTCCTCCGCGGAAGCTTCGGTCTCCTTGTCGATTATGCAAAGGGGACCATTTTCTTTCTGATTGTCCTGGCATTCCCAGGATCTTAGATATATGGTCCCGTGACCCGACTCGCCCCTTGCTATCGCAAATTGACGATACTTTACTAGTTGGTAACAGAAAAGGGAAGGTTCGTTTCCCTTGTCGACTTTGTGAAGGTAATCATCTCCTTCGCCTTTGTCCACTTATGGATGAAGCTTCCCGTCTTTTGGCAAGTCTGTCGGATTCCTTACCCCAACTACCCGCTGGATATCAGCGTCTTTTTACACCTGCAGAGCGTCTCTCCACTAACCAAGTGATCCAACATGATTCCTCTTTGGTCCAGCTTTCTCTTCCTGAACCTACCTATGCTCCGCCTGCTCCAGACCAGTCCCTGGTCGGAACAAGTGATTTATATTCATCATCTACGCACCACTTGATCATCAAAGATGAACCCCCTGAGTCCAAACCAACCGAAAGTCCACAGTTCCAGCTTACAAGTAACCCGGTCTTTCAAAAGGTCCAACTTACAAGTGACCTGGTTTTGCCTACAGAAGTTCCATCTTTAACTGCTCTTACATCTGAATCTAAACCAGACGAAAGTCAAAAGGTCCGGCTTACAAGTGACCCGGTTTTGTTTTCAGAACTTCCACCCCTAGATGATCCTACATCTGAATCCAAACCAGACAACAGTCAAACGGTCCGGATTACAAGTGACCCGGTTTCGCCTTCAGAAGTTACCTCCTCAGATGATGTTATCACTGCTGTTAGTGTCCGTCATGATGCCCTCCATCAGTGATCAAAAAACTCTTTGCATATGCATAAGTAGGTGTCTCATCGATGTCAGTTTTGCATTCCATTAGGCATGCCATAAAACTGATGGAGGAGCTGGTCCTTGTTCCCTTCTTGGCTTTGCTGGATCAGGTCATATCAGTTAATGAACTTGTGTCATGCTTGTTTTGTTTTGTCTTGAAGTCCAAAGTCTTAGGTCTAGGGTTTCGGTCAAATGTCATTGCAAGATCATGAGTCAGAGGTCCATGGGTCCCCAGCAAGCCGGAAGGAGGTATGTAAATATGTTTCATTGATATTTTCATCAGGTACAGCTCATTTATACCTTGGATTTAAAAACCATGTTTTTAAAGCCAAGGTCATGTCAATTTTGTAAAAAATAAGGAAATTTCAAAAATTCTTCACAATGCCGGCAATAACCCTGGTCTCCTCGCCAGAGTCCATCAGATGGTCTACCTGCAAAAAGAACGGAGTTAAAGCACTCAAAAAGTCAAATTCAGGACAAAGCAAACTCAAAACAGTGTTAAAGAGAATGTCAAAACAAAACATTAGAAAGTGGGTTTGGTAAGTAAATTTTTTCAAATTGGGCTTATAAAGAGTCAAATTCCCTCTAAAACACCCTCATTGTGCATCTAAGAGCTTGCAAAGAAGAGTGAGAGGGCGAAGAAGGCGAAAGGAGGCGAATTGCAGAGAATTTGGGTCATTTTCAGGTGCGCGACCACTCAGGAGCTGTGCGCGACCAGTTGGGCAGTGCATGACCAGTCAGCAGCTCCTCCGCAGTGTTAATTCCTAACGGGCGCAACCAGTCAGGCTGTGCACGACCAGTCAAAGCCCGTGCGTGACTAGTCAAACTGTCTTCTACAAAACCACTTCAAATTTGCTCAATCGCCCTCTTGCTTGCTAAATTGATCGAGGTCACTCTTGCAGGGGTGAATTTTGTGCTATCTCCGGAGGTGGTTTCAGAGGCTACCGGGATACCAAATGTGGATGAGGTGTGGCCCAAGCGCAAAATGCTGGATTATGTTTATTTTGAGCCATATGTCAGGCCAGCATTCATGAGCCACTTGTCGGGGTTCTTTCCTTTCAGATTCCTCCGGGGAGAGTATGCTCTGATCATGCGGCTTATCATGCATTACTTCACATGTGAGGGGAGATTTTCACAGGTCTTCTCTTATCACATTCGCCTGTTGATGCACTTTACCCGAGTGAGGATGATGAACATCCTGATTTTCTTCTTCCAGGACATTCAGAGGATGGTGTCCGTGTTCCAGAGGCGGTCCCCAGCTCAGCAGTATAGGAGTTTGTGCCATCATGGTCTCATCCAGCTCATTGTTTCCCATCAGTTGAGTCAACAGGGCATTCCATGGGCAGACTTCATTTCTCATGAGTTCTTTACAGTACCACCACAGCCACACCCAGAGCCAGAGGTCATTTATGAGGAGGGAGGTCCATCTCACCAGCCCGAGATCATTATTCCGAGACAGGTTGCTTCCTCACCTCAGGTCACCTACCAGAGAGGTCACAGGACCTTGTTTGCAGCAGCTCGACGAGAACTTTCTCCACAGCAGGTGGAAGGGGTCTCGCCATCATCATCTACAGGTCAGCGAGTGTTATCTCCACACCAGGTAGAAGGGGCCTCGCGTTCTCCATCAGCAGTACGGGAGGGAAAACAGCCCATGACAGAGGAGGAGAGAGCCGGTGACACACAGGTTAACATCATTAATCTTGATGCTTGCTCCCCCACTTCAGATTTGCATGAGATCATCCGACAAAGAGAGGCGGAAAACCGCTTGTTACAGCAGAAGCTCGACATGGCCCAATGGACAATAAACTATCTTGAGCAGCGCAACAAGCAACTTGAGGATGAGAAAGAGTTGGATGAGCTGTGGAGGATTCGAAGTGACCGAGTCATCAACCGTAGGAGGCCCGGTGACTTGCTGCCCAAGGAGAGGGAATCCATGCTTATCCGTGTGAATGCACACTTGCAGAGGCTGTTAGAGAAGGAAAACGAGGACAAGAGGTTGCTACGGAACATGAAGAATCACTATTGGGCGAGGATGCATGTTTGCAAGGCGAAAATGAAGATGTTCCAAAGGAGGTTGTCCGAGGCCCGTAAGAGGAAGAAGAAGACCAACCCGCTCCGTATCTTGGCTGAGGCCTCTCTCACTCACCATGATACTCATTAGCATCCTCCTAGCAGCAAACCCAAGAAATTTTGAGAGTTTTGAAACATTTTTGGCATTTTTGGAATTTTACAGGTTTTGGCCATTTGACTGGTCTCACCCCGCGCGCGACCATACATGGGGGCAACTCAGAACGGGGAAAACTTTGCATTTTTGGAATTTTCATGCAAAAATACACTTGCCTATGGATGGGTTTCAGATTTTATGGAGATTTGGGCTTCCAAAAGCTCAAAATACATGCAATTTTTGACTTTCTGCCCCTATTTTGAGTTGCAGAAAGCTTTCTTGGGAGAAATGACTTTTGAGGGGTCAAATCAACTCCAAATTCAGAAATTCTAGTGGGGTTGGAAAGTAGACTCGTAGACCTTTCCAACGAGCTATCTTGCACCTGATTTGGACACCGGGAAGGCCCTCAAACGGAGCTGTGAATGTGCGCGACTAGTCAGAGTGATGTGCGCGACCTGTCAGGGAAATTTGCCTGTTTTGACCAGTTCGGCCAGCAAAACACTGTTTTCATCTTGGTTGACTTTTGAGGCATGTAAATGATGGATTTTTGTGTAATTTTCATGGCACTTAGATACTTTTACTCTCCTTGAACACTTCTAGAAGATTCTTTGATGTAAATGGTAAATATTTAATGCATGGATAGGTTTCCTAAGTTTTAGAGGCAAGTTGTTTTGACTGCCTATTATCTAGTGCTCAGTTTAGAATTAGTTGAAACAGCTCCTAGGAAGCTGAGCTCGACCCCTAGAGGTAGGGAAAGGAGTTAGATCATCTATATTATGCCTTCTCTTGCTCATTTTCATGGTTGGACTTTTGAGGGAGAAGCTCCTATTGTATATTTTACTTGTATCTCTGCAATTTGAGGAAAAGGAAGACCAGGGTTTTGCAGACATCATTGGGATTCTTGTGGACTTTTGTGTTGATGGTGTGTTCTCTTATTCTAATTGTAAGTGTGTTTATGTGTTCCATCTCTTTCTTTACTGCAGCTTATTAAACAAATGAAGTGATAAAGTTTGAATTCATGCTTGCCATGCTCAGCTTTCAAATTTGTTTAATGTTTATGTTTTCCACTGTCTAGAGAGGATTCAAAGTCATTGTTTGCCCTCTTAGCTTCTCTTTTTCTTCCTTGATCATCCATCTCAGCTAAAGGCATCAGCACAAACTCCTACCTTGCCCCAAAGACCCACCTGCAGAAACTGTGTCAAATCCCCGCACCCTAAAATTGCAGATCCTCAATTTGCCACCAAAAAACCCCAAAACCCCCAAATCAACCTTTTAATCAGTTTACTAGCCTAATATCAGTGTTACCATTGATTGGTCATCTCGCCCCATTGAAAATTTGCCGAGATAGACTGGAGAGAGCCTTCTCATACCTCGTAGGGCTAGCTACGAGGTGAAATGGTTTGATGTTGCCTTGAAGGTTTACCTTCCTCAGCCTAGGGTGAAATCTCAAGCGCTAACAACTACCAAGAATGACGAACCCACCGTCCAAATTCTATTCATTGACATAGACGTTAATGATCAAGTGAGCATCCCTCTCATTTCTTCACAACAGGAAGAAATTCCATTAGAGGCATATCCGGCTGTCTATCCAGTCCCACCTCCGAGCAACCTAGTTATTTCCTTTAATTGGGATCAACTAGTCAATCCTCGGTTACCAGCCTCCATACCATTTCGAATTATAGTTCAAGTCTATCGCATGGTTATGGCTGGTACAATTATTGATGAAGGATCTCCTGTGAGTATCCTTTCTTCAACAGCTTGGGAAGCACTTGGTTCCCCACTGCTTCTGCCTAAGATGAGAAGCCTTGTAGGTTTCCATCGAGAAATCACTCGACCTTTAGGAATTCTTCCCAATGTACCTATCACGTTAGAAGGGAAGACTATCCAAATGGGTCTCATGGTAGTCCAAGGTCCGTTAGATTACAATTTACTGCTTGGACGAGACTATATTTATCGCATACGTGCTATTGTGTCCTCACTCTTCAGAGTGATGTGTTTTCCGCATGAAGGAAGAACGATCAAAGTCGTAGACCAACTTTCATTCCCCAGTTCACACTTCACATATAGCCATTTTCCATTCCTAAATGGTCTTATTTCCACAGGAAATGCCCCAGCACCCACCCCGTCATTCTGATGACGGCAACTTACCCGGGCGCGTGACTGAAGCCCGGGGGCATCCTCCAATCGAGTCTTTCCAAGTAAACCTTCATTCCATCCACTCCGTGAATGCCATGAAGCTTGGGGGGCATGTACCTCGATTGGTATAATCATGCTGGGGGCATGCAACAAAATTTTTTTTAACAAGCAAAGTTCTCCATGGTTCAAGCTTGTGTAAAAATGAACCCATTTACATCCCGTGATTGCCTTTTATCCGCTAAAATTCTACTAGATGAGCCTTGGTTGTTTCATTCCATCGCTACCATATTTTTGGCCGATCATATGCATTCACTTGGTTGTTTCTCCTTTCCTGAGGAACCACAGCGATGAGTGGTCTTATTAGCCAGCCTCTTAACCTTTACGTGTTTCAAGTAAAGTTCCACCATTACTGGAACTAGTTGCTATCCCTTATAACACTCGTTCCTTCAGAACGAGTCGCCTTTACGCTCTTTTCTGACTCGTAAAATATGAAAAGATTGCCGAGTATTTTTTCCTTTTTGACTCGTTAAAGAAAATAAAAATGGAGGTCCGCTTTCAGCTCTTTTCTGACCATTTAAAGAGGAAAAGATTGCCGAGTCGCTCCTCTTGACTCGTTAACTGGTGATAAGGGGCGGTCGTTTTAAGTTCTTTTTGTCGACCATTAAAACATAAAAAGATTACCGGGTTTTTGTCGTTTCAAACTCGTTAGTGGTTACGAAACGATGTGGTTTTGACTGCTTTTTACTTTTTCAGGTCGAAGTCACTAATCATGAAAAGTACTCCTCGATCGTAATGATCGGGCGGTTCTTTCGGGTATTATTTTATACTTTTTCGGGCCCGAGAGACACAACTTTACGAAAAAGGACATCCCTGGAGTTTCCTTTTCTGCTGTCTTTTCAAACTCTCTAAACATGAAAAGACGCCGAGTTCTTCCTTTGTCAGACTCGTTAAAACTTAATGACATCGGATTTTGTCACAACACAAGCATATGCTATCCCCATCAAGCTTGTTAAAAATAACTGGGGTACTCGCCAGAAATGGTGGGGGGGAAATAAAAATTTTGAACCATAGTTATTACCGTAAAGGCAGTATGTCACTCTTGAACATGGCACTTTTTGTTTTCGTGTCCGGGGTGGGGATATTTCATCTCATATCTTTCGCTTGCTTCCATGGACTTGGGTACCCTATTTGACCTCTCATTCACTCATTGCCTCGTCATAATGACCGTTGATACATTGATGTCAAATACTGCCAATTCCGTTAATGTGCCGCCGATATGTTCAAGAGAAGTTGACCTCTGCAAATAAACAACCTCCCTCTGATAGTTCGCACAATCTTGATTCACGACATTATCTCTCTGTCTCGTGTCGATGATGTGGGAAACATTATGGCCCACCTTCGATCAAGGTCACTCCCTGTCGACTTCAGCTCATTATCCAGGAAGTTGACCTAGAGACTCCCTTCCGGTGCCTTGGAGCCTGCATGCCTCAATGGCAGGTTCTTCGTGTTCGACGTGAGGTTTTCATCATTGGCCTCCGATCGAATGATTCTACGGGTGTTCGACTTCAGCTCATTGATTCACACGCCGTAGATTGTACCTATAGTACCTTGAGGGCCATTGTCATTATTGGTGGTACCTCTCGCGTCTGTTAACAGTTCCCACCATTGACTGGTAATCAGACGATGTTCATGCATGTTCGACTTCAGCTCATATATTCACATGCTTGAACTTGTACTCTTGTTCGGGTCGAGATGGAGCGCAAGACCCTGGATTGTGTCTGTTGTAATCCAGGCGTGATTCTTGATACTTGACTCATTTTCTGGATGGCTGCGACCATACCTGAGTCAATTCATTGATCCTAACCAGATGGCTGCGTCCATACTATGGATCCAGATTATTTATGTACTCTCTTATGGATGGCTGCGACCATACCATGTACATCATGTAATTGAACTATCAGTCATGTCTCTTAATACAGCTCCTCGGCGTCAGTAACTATATGTGCTCTTATGTGTGTTCTTGTAAAGCATTTCACCCCTCTCCACCTCTCGGACTTCATGCTTTAGGGGGCATCTGTTACACAGTAATTTGTCACCATCCCTGTTACTCCTCTTGTCATACCTTGGAGAACACATCCCGGGAGTTATAAGAAGTGACAAAGGCTAAAAACACTTGCATTATGTTCCCCTGAGTATGTACTCCATGTTCCCTAAAGACACCTTCTGCAGATCATCCCTAAAAAGTGCTATTTTTCCATTGGCGCAAGTCCACAGTATTCTACCCGCGCCAATGGTGGAGATCCTCAAAAGAGGGCGCGACCATTGGCGCTCTGTCTTAGAGCAACAGTCGCACCAACCAAATTTAGTCATGCTTTTTGCCTTAATGCACGTCCGGCTGTTGTTTCCTTCATTACATGGAGCTTTTCTGAGGATAAAAAATCAGTCTTTTGTCGAGCTTTATCCATCTTTATGGCTTTTGCTAAATCCACGAAAGGTGTCCCGGTTCATCGCATCCTCCTCCCTTCTTCATCTATATAAGCTTTTCATTATGCATTGGACAAACTAGAGAGTGTTGGTGTTAGTGTTATGCTAGTGATTTGGTGATTGAGTGATAGTAGTGATGATTATTGGTCATGGAGTGTTAGATGTTGAGTTCTTGGAGGAATGCTAGTGAGTGCTAGAGAGGTTATGCTGCCGGAGAGGAGAGGCATGTCAAGACACATATAGTTACTCGCCCAGCCAGGAGAAGGGTCGACGTCAGAACAATGGTTGTAACTTTTCCTGTTTATTAATTGATGAGCGACTGCTATTATAGTTCCAATCTCATTATCTATCATGGTGATATGTTGATTTATTTCCTTTCTGACTGAAATATAGTTGTGCCTTGGTAGTTTTTTATGTTGGTATCTGTCTCTTCCTTTGCATGTGCAGGTATTTGTTATGATCTGTTGGAGCAAGGGAGCGAGGATATCAACTCTACTTCAATCATAGCGTTGGACTCCAGGTTAGTCTTCTTGATTCACCTTTGATGCATAACTAGGAACTTGCGTAGCAGCGTGGTTTGTTTGTGGCTAGTTCTGTGATAGGCTAGTGGGATCGCCTCTGTCCGCAGAGGGGATTTACCTTACCAACAATGAGTTCTTACCTTATGATGATAGGTTGATACTCACATATGTTGATTATCATGGTTGATGCTTATCAGATGTGGGATGTTCCCTATTGATGATACATGGTTGATATATTAAGGGTTCTTGTGAAAGATCATGCAGTTCTTGATGATGATGTGATGACTATGGTGTTTTCACATATGATATGATGTGAATGATTTTGTGTTATTGTTTGGATATATGACATATGCTTAGGTGATTCATGGAAGGTTATGATTAGGCCCTTTCTACTAAGGAAACGAAGCAAGTTGATCTTGATGAGATCAAGAGGATGAGTTGATATCTATATACGGCATACTTAGTCACAAGTTGATGATATTTACTTTGTCATATCTTCGGAACTAATGATGGACATATACAGGTTACAGGTCTAGATGTTGTTGACATATGCTTATGGTGCAGATCATACATGGTGTATGATAGTTTCTGATGACTACCATGGTCTTGTTTAGATATTTTGGTCTCTGTTATAAATTTCATGTATATGATTCGATGTAAAGGTAATATAAAGATCCATGATGTAATAATTTGTCTCTATCTTTTGATGAGTCATTTTTTGTCATATGATGTAATTTTTATCCCCACTTGGTTGGGAGATTAATATATGTATGAGTCATTGGTGATAGGAAGGTCAAAGTCACTTAGTTGAGCTATAGATTCGTGTTATTCTTTTGGAAAATATTTGTAGACTCTGCGTATGCTCAGGGGGAGCATGGATTATCATCTCAGCATGTACAAAGGGGGAGTTTAATCAGAGAATTCAGCATATGCTTAGGGGGAGCATGATCAATGTTTATATTCAGTTGTTCAGATATGAAAGTATTCTTTTTGGTCAGCCCTTAGCCCTTGATATCAAAGGGGGGGAATATATTGGTCCGCCCTTTGCCCTTGATGTCAAAGGGGGAGAGTATTTTGGTGTTGCTTGTTATCTCTAATGGTTTCTACATCTTGCAGTAATCAACACCAAAATGGTTGCCATCAAGTCCAAAGGGGGAAATTGTTGGAATTATGATGCATGTGTTGTACTTGATGAAAACCCACTTGTAGCATAACAACTCACTTGTATATGGTAACTAGATGAATTTATAGAAGAGATATCAGATGTGACAGAATGCATGGCAGTTGTGTTTATAGAAGTGAAAAAATGCAGGGCAATTCAAAGGAATCAGTTCAGAAGTAATGTACAATGGCAACTCTCTCAGATGACAGTTCACAGTGCAGCAGGTCAACAGCAAAGGATTACAGATCAAACTCCAAAGAATGAAGAAAGAGAGGCATACACTGGTTCACTTTGTCCACGGCGCGTATACATGCGTTTTAATAGAACAAAAGTAGCGTATAACATATACATGCACTTTCACGGGCGGAAAAGCATGTACATGGTGGAAAACCAAGTTTTTGGTCCAAGGTATTTGATCCAAGGTATTTTGGTCCAAGGTAATTGGTCCGAGGCATATGGTCCAAGGTAATTGGTTCGAGGCATTTGGTCCAAGGTATTAACCCTAGGTATTGGGTCCAAGGTATTGGTCCTGAGTGGTTTTGGTCCAAGGTACTGAGAAATGCCAATAGTATATAAGGAGGAGATGATCATTAGGCCAATGTGTGCAAGTATTGAATATCTTCTGAAGTGTTAGATCATATATGCAGGTTATGAGCTTCTGATGCATAGCTTGATCTGATCTAAGGATGCACCCTTGTGGTTGATGATGGATGATGGATCGGGATCATAAGACCTGAAATGTATTATCATTATGTGGTTTGATCATGGATAGTCTAGATCCGAATACTGACGCATGTTTTATTCTGCAAATGTTATGATCTGGGTATGACTGGATTCTGAAATTGCTGTGAAGTTTTTTAGTTAGTATTTGGAGATTTGTACGCTGGTTTGCTTTGGTAAAAGCACGTATACACGCTGGTTCAGCTCATCAAAGTAGCGTATACATTATGAAATATGATATTTGAATTTTCAGTTGGTTCTAGTGGTTATTGTAGAGTTCTAGGTTCTGCTCTGTGTGCTTTGATGACAGTATTCTGAATGTTCTTATTGGTAGATTGTGATTTTCTTCAGTGATGATGGGCCTTTAGTGATTCAGTTGTGGGTGATTCAGAGATTGATGATTGAATTTAAATGATTGGTTAATGCAAACATATTTGATGGTTGTATTGTAGTGATGATTGATTTTGAGCTTCAATGTTGTTGATGGGTCCAGTATGAAGATTGGATGGAACATGGCCTTCAGATTGTGGTGTTGTGTTCCAAGAGTATCCAGTCTGAAAATTTATGAAACGTGGTCCCTGAAGGAAGAGAGAAGGTCGCAACCTTCTGTAGTTAAGTTCCTACATACTGGTAAACATATCGGTCAATACAAAAGCTAGGGGGTTGTAGCTCCCTTCCAGTAAAAGCTGGAGAACGAGTGAAGGTTGGAGCCTTCAGTAGGTCGGCGCCTACGTACTAGTAAACGGATTGGCTAGTACAAGAGCTAGGGGGTTGTAGCTCCCTTCCACTAGAAGCTGGAGAATGGGAGAAGGTTGTAGCCTTTTGCAAGTGGGTGCCTGTGTACTGGTATGAGTCTGTACCAGTACAATATTGTAAACAGGTATTTCTTATATTAAAAGAAGACAACAGCAGGTGGTTTTTGTCTCGCATTGGGTTTGCACCTTAAATCTTGGTGTTCATGTATGTTTCTTATGTGTGATGGTTTGTTCTGATATTACTACACATGGTTACTATTTATATGGTTAATGAAGTACTGATGTGCTAGTCAAAGATCAACATATGATGAATTAATTGAATCATAAATTTGTTGGATATATAGTTGCCTTAAATACAGTTGCGCATACACGCGAGTTACCTTCACTCAAGTAGCATATATAAATTTGAGTATGAAAAGAAAAAGATTATTGATTTGACTAATACTGATTCACCCACCCCCCTCTCAGTATTATTTCCAACAATTGGTATCCGAGCATGTCCTTTAGCAGAAGCTTGATCACTTTAAGGAGATCCGTAGAAATAATGGGAAAGAAGAAAGCACCTTAAAAGAAGAAGGCATCTCAAAGGAACTATGACAGTGGGAGAGTCGATTGGCGATTATGTCGAAGCAACTCTTCAGATTCAGAATCACCTCAGAATGAAGATGAGCAAGCAAAATAACTATTAGGTATGAATTTGTTATCCTCTAGTGATACATTTCTCTGTCCATTTGAAGATGATGAAAGTTACAGCAAAACAACTGAATGTGCTCTTATGGGTGAAAGAGAAAGATATCAAATAGAGGAAGAATTTAAAAAACTAATAGACAAAATTAGAGATCAACAAGATCTATTGGACAAAAGGGAGTGTTCCTCCAAAGAAGAAGCTGCCAGACTAAAAGCTCAACTGGAGGAACGAAACGAAGTAAGGAAGCGGTACAAGGAAAAGGAAGACCAATGTCAAAAGCTGCAGGATGAGGTGACGTCATTAAAAAACGAAGTAAATAAAAGGAGCACAACAATCAAGAAACTTATAGATAGATCCAGTTACTATGAAAGTCTTGAAGCTAAGATCCTCTCTCTAAAAGAAGATCTTGAAAAATCAAATAAACAGAAGGAAGAACTACTCCAAGCTCTTGAAGAACAAGAAAATGAAGCTCTTGAATTAAGGCAACAAGTGGAAGAAGGAAGAAAAGCTGAAGAAATCATGAAGAAATAGTATCTTGAAAGGGAAGAGCAATATCAGGTTGAGGTAAATATCCTAAAAGGTAAATTAGAAGAAAAGGATAAGATTTTATGATTTGAAGATAGTACTAATATTTTGGAGGATATTATTAGTAGTCAAAGGTCTCTGCCATCAAAACTGGTCTTGGTTTTCATGAATCTATTGAAGGTGAATCTAGCTCACAAAGTGAGGCAAGAAACTCTAATGTAAAATTTGAAATGCTCAACAAGGAGATGAGAGGTCAACCCCATCAACAACCAAGGAAAGAAAATCTTCAAAGAAAATATTTTACTCCTAATTGTGGAAGTGATAGTCAGTTATTTCCTCAAATGAATAACGTTAAATGTTTCATATGTCATAATCTTGTACATGTTGCAGCGAGATGCAGAAGTAGAATGGTTCAAGACCGTCACATAAAAAGATCATCAACTTCCCAGTACTTTAAGGGATATTGTTTTTCTTGCAAAATGTTTGGTCACAAAGCCATTGACTACTATAGAAGGAATATGAAACATGTAAGATGTAGAAATTTGAATAATATAACACTTATTCATAGAGATTATCCTGATTATACACTATTTGCGGAATTCATGCATAATACATAACCTCCTCTACCATTGATCATCAAGTTGCGAAATTAAAAAAAAAAATCGCATGCGCACATTTAAACATCAATCACACATATCAACATAGTATGTAATGGAGAAAGCATACAGCTGAAAACCCCCAACTATCTATATATTATAATGATAGAGAACATGTAACAATACATAGTACAATACTCCTCACAAGTACTCAATACTATCTCCACATGCTACACACAAAACTAGCTCAGATCTGAACAAGTCACGAGTTCAAATCTCCTCCACTATTTTCCTGCCTCTACTGCGCAATACAAGTTGAGAGTAGATCAGATCCAAGTTCGAATTCCCTTGGCTTGTACTGCACAATCCTCATTGGCAATCTCAATCAATGATTGTGCAAATCTCATGCACAGCTATAGTCACAACTGATAGTAGTCTCACCCTTTCACCCACCTCTAACACTTGTCTCCACTGAACTATCCATGCACTGAGTTAACTGATGTATTCTTTAGTTGATTTATGAGTTAATAATTAGTGAATTAATTAATAATTAATTCACATCACTCATCACTAGTGTGTTTGGCAGTTAGACTAAATACAACTAGTTCAACTAAGTCAAACTGAACACAACTCCATCAACTCCTCAATCAACTCCACCAAACTCAATCACTTGAGTTCTAACTGCAGTCCTTCATGCAATAGCTTAACTAACCCATAGGAAAAGCGTATTTCCTTCTGGCAGTTGCATGTGCCACATCCGTAGCTCGAACTGAAGTGCTGCAAGAGGATAAGATAATGTTTATAGTCCAAATATTATTAAGAGCTAATAATATTTGACTGTTCTATTTTTCACTGGTAGTCTAAAAATAGACTCCGCCCATATGTCTAAAAATAGACTTTGTGCCAAAAATAGCCTGCGGGCCCACTTAGTGAAGGTGACTTATTTTCACTAAGCTCCATCATCTTGTTGCATTTTCAACATAAGATGTTATGCATGTGACAATTTTGGACATTAGCAAAAAAATGCAGGAGAAAATTTCAGGCACCATACCAAAAGGAGAAAACATCATCACACTTGAAGATATGGAAGAAGAAGGAAGTACAGTTAGAAAAATGTGGCATGGCACAGTGTACAGACATAACAGACTTAGGGGTAGCTGAAAGTGTGAAACTTCAATGTTCTAAATCACATAAGCAAGTTTTATGAAGACAATTCACGTATATATGCAAGTTAGAAGCTACACAGTCGCATATATGTGGTTTGAGGAAAAACGCAGTGGGAAAGACTCAAAAAAATTGATTTGATATGATTCAGACAATTATCAGTTATCTTTTCTGTCGTGATGATAGATGACTACTGTCTGTGGATGTTATTTAGAATTTATTTTGATCCTCAGAATTTGTTGATAATTTGATATATATCTGATTGCTGATGATGCCTTGATACTTCTTACTGATATATACAATTAAGACAGCTTATATGTTACAATTGTGGAGGGCCATGGCATTATGCCTGAGATTTTACGAATCCAACGCAACCATCATGCTTGTATTGTACGTTGTTTGATCATGAGATGGAGGATTGTCCCACACTGATATCGAGGTTGCGCGATAAAAGAGCACTCCAACCTCCCCCGACTCAAAACCTGCAAATGATGAGGTCTGTGCTACACAAGGAAGACCCTAATGTAAATATCATGCTCCGAAGTGGAATTACGACAGGGGATGACAAAGGAAAGCAGCCTAAAGAAAGTACCTGGGTTCGCAAGGCTCCAACAAAGGAACCATAATTTGATTTGAAGCACGCTAAGGAGACCTTCATGGAAGCTAAGAGGAGCTTCGCTAATGCCTACACTTCAGGAATTAAAGACAGACTAGAGCTGGAAATGGACCCATCAATGCTCACTACGTTCTTGGAGACATGCATGATGCTGCTGCACGACAGAAAGGTTGTAAAGGGGCTACAAGAACTCATAACTAGATGCATTGGGACTGTGTCAGGAGAACCGTGCATAGTCTAGAAGCTCGGGAAGCACACGATGCGAACAGGAAGGGAGATGAGATTGGCCACGCAAATTGGGGAATATGAGATAGACCAAGTGATTTTGGATCTAGGATCACACACGAATGTCCTTCCAAAGCAAACATGGGAGCGCATGGGTAGGTTGTTGCAATGGTCTCCTATCCAACTGTGAATGGTGAACCAGCAAAAGATCCTACCTATGGGAAGATTGCAAGGAATCACAGTATATATGGAAGGAGCAAGTGCGCTAGTTGATTTCAAAGTAATATAGATTGTTGATGATAGCAATCCCTACCCCACGCTATTAGGAATAGATTGGGCCACTGACATGAACGGACTGATAAATCTAAAGAAGCGCAAGATGATTTTGAGAAAAAGTCTCTACGCGTAGTGGTACCTTTAGACACTGCAGAAGGATCGCGTTACACAGAGCCAGTGCGTGACTACGATAGCGATGACGATCTAAATTGCATCTACAAGATAACCGCATGGGAGCAAGACTGGGTAAATACAACCATGGATGGCCGAATCTCATGGGAACGTGAAAGTTCCTACACATCAAATTCTGATGAGGAAAGAGAACGATGGTAGAACCGGCTACACGAGATAACCACGCTCAACTGTAACATGATGATGAGGTCGATGTGCTGCATAGAAACAAAGGTAAGAGATCTGCCTACGTATGATGGGTTAAGCAAGGTGGATGACTTCCTGAATAGATTTGAAAGAGAAGTGTCGAAACATCAACACTTCGATGCTCTGAAATGGGTACTGCGTGCTACACCTGCAAGATGGTGGGGTACCCACCAAAGAAGTTTTAAGGACTAGCGCGAATGTAGAAGGATGATGCACATGTGGTTTGGGAAGCCTCCGATCCAATTAACAGACAAGAAATTCAGACAAAATGACCCGTGCACCCACCTATCCATATGGATACAAGAATATGGTACGAAACCTGCAGGAATGCATATAGTCCTCGCAGTAGGAGGCACGATCAGTAAGCAGGTGTGGTTAAGGCAATGGCGCGAATGACCCCTTTGGTTGGGACCATGAAGTATGGGAAGACCAAGTGTGTAGAAGGATATCCACGTAGAAGCCTTTAAAAAAGTACATGAAGCATTGAACAAGGTCCATAATGTGAAGCAGACTGACTAGGACCTGTGCGTACCAGCGGTTCTATGGGCTTATAGGACCATGTGCAAGAACCTGACCGCACACACATCGCCAAGGTTAGAGTATAAAGAAAACGTTGTAAGCCCCATAGTACATGAAAAGCTTAGACCGCACATAATAGCACCGGTAGATACGATGGTTCACGAAACCTTGGAAGAAGAAATCCAATAGGGAAATTCTAGGCTCCAAGAACTTGAAGAAGAAATGGTATGATTAAGGAAGAAAAGCACTCTGGTGGACGTAGAAGTCAAGAAGCTGGAGGACAAGATAAAGGAATATTTTCTCGGTAAAAAGACCAGGGTGATAAGGTAGGATGTGAACAATCACGATGACAGGTTTCAGGCCTATCACCATGACCTGATCAGTCTGATGCCTTGGCTTGGACCGCACATTACTAAGCAAGTCGACCGAGGTAGCATGTTGATGATGATAAAGTGCGTGATGCCGCCTGTAACAATAAAGGTGGGTATTTTCTAGGAAACGTGATGGATGAGAGGATGAAACTTTACACAGGTGGTGCGACCACCTGACTATGTTGGCATTATGACACAAGTTTGGCACTATGACACAGGTGTTGTCCTTAATGGGAAGTCACTCAGATGATAGATCTCAGTTCAAGCTCTCAGAATGAAAGAAAAAGATATATACACAATTTCCCCTTAACCAAGCTGCGTATACACGCAGGATCATCTATCAAAAAGCGTGTATGTGTATGCACGCACTTTCATGCACGTAAAAGCGTGTACATGTGGGAAAACTTATTTTTTATTTCATGGTATTTGGACCTATGGTTTTTGGACTTTGGTATTGCGTCCGAAGTGTTGAACCCAGGTATTGGGTCCCTAGTATTGGTTCTAAATGGTTTTGGACCATGGTATTGAGTAAGGCCTAAGACTATAAAATGGGAAGGAGATCATTAGGCAAAGGCATACACTCAAGCATTGAATATCTGATGAAGAGCAAGATCTAGAATACTGGTCATTGGGTCATGGTGTATAGCTGGATCTAAATCAAGGTGGAACCTGAGCACTAGAAGAAGGATAATTTCTATTTATGGGTCAAGATCTTAAGGCATGAATAGTAGCATCTTTGTGCTATTTTGATCTGTTATATTTGGCGCATGACTTGATCTATAAATCTAATAATTTGGGTTTAACTGTTGTTTGAATAAGTGAAAAGGGTAAATTATCTTTTATAGATCTGTACGCAGGTTCGGCACAGCAGAGGCACATATACACATAGGTTCATTAATTCAAAACAGCGTATACGCAAGTTGGCCTTAATACATCAGCGTATGCATGCAGGTTCTACATATTGAAGTAGTGTACGTCTCATGAAATATGTTTTAGCTACTTCTGTTCATTGTTGTAGTGTTCTTGGTTCAAGATTGGTTCTAGTTACTGTTACTGTATTCTGGTTACAGCTTTCTGAGGAGTGATTGGTTGATTCAGTACTAGTTTGTATAAAGAAGATTGGTTGATGTAGATATTCTTGATGTTTGATTTATGTTATTCATGGATCCAGTCTGAAAATTTATGAAACGTGGTCCCTAGAAGAAAAGAGAAGGTTGTAGCCTTCTGTAGGTCAGCACCTATGTACTAGTACCTTAGCTAGTAAAGGAGCTAAGGGGGTTGTAGCTCCCTTCCAGGAGAAGCTGGCGAATGAGAGAAGGTTGTAGCCTTCTGCAGGTAGCAACCTGCGTACTGGTATAAGACTGCACTAGTATAGAAACATTGTAAAAAAAAGTTTCTAATTAAAAGAAGATAGAGACAAATTGCAGCAGGTGGTTTTCACCCACATTGGGTTTCCACCTTATATCTTGTGTTCTTATGTGTGACTACCTATTCTGTTTCACTGTTCCTGGTTACTGTTTATATGTTTTGATGCACAAATTAATGACCAACATCTGAAGAATAATTTAAATTACAATTCTGCTAGTTATACGCTGGTTTCCTTAACTTCATTTGCATACATATGCGGTTTTTACTAACTGAAGTAGCGTATACAAATATGATTGTGAAATGAAAAATAATTGACCTGATAATACTCATTCACCCCCCCTCTCAGTATTATTTCCAACAAACTAGCCAAGGAAAGTATAGTATTAGCGCTCCAGGCAATTGAAAGGAAGCGCAGGACTATAAACTATTCTTCCTAGGAGTTGTGCGATGTTGGAGTTGTACGCAGAGGCAAAGAGTCACAAGATCCGTGACTGCGCACAGGGGGCTGTGCTACCGCGCGGATTGGCGATAAAGTGATCATTGAAATCACTATTCACGATGGGATGCATGACTTGAGACCAAATGGAGCGGGCGACAAGCATTTAAGACGCGATTTATGGCCAAGATTTGGTAAAATATTCCGCCAAGGGAGCATTAATGAACTGGATTTGGGGGGAACAGTCGAATTCAAATTCAAAACAACACTTGGTCATTTGCAAATTGAGCTATTGTGCAGAGACCTATTTTTTTTGTGCCGAGCGTTGATTGAGCCCCTGAGTCCGCGAGTGCCAGATTTCTAGACAGACACGATGGCAACAGCTGAGGAAGTTATGGAGATAACAAAAATGACCATCAAAGAGTCCGCACAAGCCCTGACTGTGGAGGATGCTCCGGAAGGTGCTGGGATTGTGGTGAAAATCTCGAAATCACCGCGCATGCCAAGACCCAAGAAGGACAAACAAGCAATAGCTCTTGTATGTGTGTCCCCACAAAACTCGTTGCACACCAAGCTGTTAATGGAAGACAAGGGGAAAGCGGTCACCATAGAGACCGATGAAGAAGAAGAATACCTGCAGGACCTAATTATCGAAGAGGATGATGACGAAGGCATGGAGGAGGAAACTAAGCCTGCACACCCTAGACAAAGTTGCCTGCCTATGTCCCCTTATGGAAAGGGAAGGCTAAAGTGCCCAAGGACCTTGATGAGACCAAGAGCTCGCTCCAAGCCCACTCCTCCCAGACAACATTATTTTTGAGGGCACGCACCTGGGATGGGTGCTGAGCTTAAAATTTGAAGATTGGGACATCGCTGACCACGAGAAGTTCCATCACCTTGAGACTTCGCACCTCATGAAGCCCAAGCAGAACACCACAGAAGGGGTTACAGAATTAGAGCCGCGAAAGTGGTTGCGTGAAGTGGAAAAGGTTGGGCTACTTCACCTGCTATGGGTGTCGTATTTCCACCACACCCCAATAACCATTTTCGTGATCATGCAGTTGCTCTGCCTTATGCATGATCGGTGTTTTTGGCTGGAGGAGCCCATCCCCATCATGGCAGACTTGATTCACCACATTTCCCAGCTTCCATGCAAAGGAGAGGACCCTGCGAACATCTCGGAAGGGAAGAGCAGTGACTTGGCCATCACAGAGGCCATGAAGAAGAAATACAAGCTAGCAAAGAAGAAAAGGGGCTACGCCATATCCAGCATCAATGATAAAGTAGTGAATTTGGCGACCCAAATACTAGCTAGTAAGGTTATGTGAAAGTGCTGCCCGAATGAGGTACCCGCGCCGGTGGTAGAACTTGCTGAACAATGCGTAGAGGGGGTCCAGTTTAACTGGTCCGAATTCCTCTGCAAGGAATTTTTGGAAAATTGTTGCGAAGCTCAAGAATAGGGCAAAATGTTCCACTATGCATGGCTTCTACTGTCCATAGTGCTCGTGGCTGGGGAATTGCCAAAATATAGTCAATTCCCCACAATTGACAGGGATCTGCCAGAGGCCGCAAAGTACGCTTCGCTCTAGGCCAAAAAGGATGCCAATAGGATCCGCAACAGTAAAATATTCTGGGTGTTCATGGAGATGAACCTCAGAATGGGGATCAACCGCAAGCCACAATTTTCGCCCACTGTCTACCATAGCCTGTAGAGTTTTGCGAAATTTAAAGTGGACGTCCATAGCATATACATCAGAGCGTGCAAGGACCCAGACAAACAATGGAGGAAGCTACTCTTTGTAGCCAAATATGGTGTCATATTTAACGTCTTGGAGACATGGCTGCCAAAGTGGCGCACCCCAGACATCGTGGAGATAGAGAAGTCGGTGGCACAGAGAAAGAAAGAAGAGGCCAAACTGTGCATCGCACAGTTGGTAGAAAAGAGAAGGAAGGAGGTAGCGGTAGTAGAAGTGTGGGTGACACGAAATGCTGCACAGATAGCAACTGAACAGGAAAAGGTTGCAGTAGCAGCAGCAATGCAGGAGGCAGCCGCGAAGGCATACGAGGGCCAAACATTGCCTTTGCATGGGAAGGAAGTAGAGGAAGAAGAGAGAGGTGTGGACCCACAAACTGCATCAACACAGTTGAAGCGTCAACACCCAACCGAGTAGACAAGGCCGTGCAAGAAGGTCAAGGCATCGAAGTTGTCTATTGACCTGATCACCCTAACTAAGGATGACTTGCATGACATTGGCGAGACAGTGTGAGATGTCACCTCCGAGGCCCTCCAGAATTTCATGTAGGAGAACCAAATTGTATTGGGGGCCCTCAAAGCGCAGTTGTAGGAGTTGCAGGTGCGCCCTCCTAAGGCTAGTACCCTTTCGACCAGCCTCATAGTCGAAACAACGGCAGTAGAACAGATGTTGCGTGCTCGGGTGACAAATACCATAGTTCTACTAGAAGGGGCACTAGTGACAACAAATGAGGCCAACAGGCCTATGGTTATCATGTTGAAGGGTCTCAGTATCAATATGGCTGCACTCCACAGGAGACCTTATATGTTCTACAGGATGGGATAACTGCATAGCTGCAAGCTAGGGAGAGTCGCGCACTGCAAGTCCTCAGTGACCAGAAAATCAATATGGAACAGTTGAGCTTGTAGTGTGACAAAGTGGTTTCGCATAATCGACAGTTGGTATAGGTAGTAGATGAAGCTTGTCAAAGCGTCTCGGAGTTGGCCATCCTAGCAGACACACCAGCAGAGGTGCGCATCCACAGGTTAGCATCAGGGGTGTGTGAGACAAGGGAGGAAATGACAAAGGTTCAGCTGGAGCTGAACCTTTAGATTGCTGAGCTGTAGTCAAAGGCGCAGCGGTCCACCCCTCCGGAAGTCAGAGGACAACGCGCTAGCACTATTATAGCTGGACTGGATGAAATTGGCAATGTAGTGCGAGACTGCACCAGCATGTTGGAAGAATCATTTGAGGTCCTCACAAATCTGCAGGAGGATCCCAACATCAAACGCTTAGAAATATAGGCGCAAGAACTCTAACAGTAGTATGATAGCGTCAAAGGAACTGCACAGACGGTGGCCCTCACTCAGAGGCTCACGTAGATGCAACAAGCCAAAGCACTGAAAGAATAGGTGGACGCAGCACGACACAAGGAAGCAATCTTGAAGGCGCATGTTCAGCCTTGGGTCGACGAGGCCTTCACCATCACAGCAGAAATTGAAGGCAAGCTTGCACACATGCAGGGGATATGGGCACAAATGCAGAGAAGCACTTCTGACACCGTGGTCTCGGAACAAAGCATGCAGCAGCTCAATGCATTGTCAACCTTGCCGTAGTTCAAGTAGAGTTGGAAGGACTCCGCACAAATATCTCTGCGCCGATAGAGTGACTCGAGGACGAGTCATGATGTTTGTGTTGGGGCCCTATTTGGCATGGAATCCCCCCAAGACATGTTTTGGGGCTTAAAGCCCAAGTTTTGAAGGAATCCTTTTGTAAAAGCTATGCGAATTGCGGGCATGAAGCGTGAAATTATGATAGAATCACAGGGTTGTCCACCCTCATTTTTTAATGTAATGTCGACTTAATAGACCTACCCATGGTCCACAGACCATGGGATTGTATAAATAGAATGAGGCTCTAAGTGTGTAAGATAACAAATAGTGAAGATAGAATATAGGAGCAAGAGAAGTCTAAGTGATTGAGTGAAAGTGTAAAGTGTGTCGTTGGGTCGTAGAGTAGGGAAAGGCTCTACAGCTGAGTGTGCAAAGGCCTAGTAGTCCTCAGCTAAGTACGCAGACCCCTACAGTTGCCTGTGCAGGGCAGGTCGAGTCTGTAACCATTGGAAGATTCAATAAAGAGAAAGTTTACCATATTTCTGTGCATCTTTTCCTGTTTTAATATATGATTGGGTATAATTTGCAAGTATATTGTTTATATGTTGCGCGATCTTATTTGAATGTTTTGTATAACTAATTATAACATAAGATAAGTAAGATCTCGGATAATAGCGTAGAGTATGGCTCTAGCAACGCAGAAGCTCCACAATCCCTGGTTAGGGCTGCATGAAGGCAGTGTATCAATGTGTGAGGAACAGGGAAGTGCGCGAAGTGACCTGCATACAGTGACAAACAGTGAGACCAGTCAAACCTCTCAGACATCTCAAGGGTGTGAAAACCTGGTTCTAGCACCCTCCCATACTACTTCGAGTGAGACCTCAATCTGCACTCCGCGAACTGTTGCTGAAAGGAACAGTAGTACAGGGATTTGTTTGGCTAATTAACTCCGAACCTAGGTCAGGCCCCAACAAACCAACAGTATTCATCCAAAATGGAAAGCATTCTTTTAAATATTCTTAAACATGAGAATGTATTGGAGAAGTCATTCATGCATCAAAAACGTTAATCAATACAGTCCTTTCTAGTTTGTAAAGATTTAAAGACAAGATATTTGTTCAAATCCAAGAAAAATAGAGTAAGAGCTTAAGTACATAATAGAAAATGGTGATGTTAAGATCTACCCAGTAAATTTCTTCAGAACAAGATCCACACTCCTAAATCTCAATTAAACACACTTCCTATAGCCTATATCAATTTTAGGACTTTTTTCCAGATGGTGGTGGGCCCTTGCCAGTACCTGGAGCAAGACTAAGTTAAATCAATGCTTTAAATACCAAAAATCATAACACTTATAGAAATTTAAGTGTCAAATCAAAATTATGTATTAAGGTTCAACAAAATATGAATTCAAATAACAATTACATCACAATCTCCAATGTCTCCTGAGTGTGAAGCTCCTTGCAACAAAATTACTTGACAATCTTTCCTAGCTAACTTACATACAGAGAGCATCAGCCTTATATAAAGTTCAACCGACGAAAAATAGGCATAACTAATTAACTAGAAAAAGTAAACATTTAAAATCAAGGCTAAAATTCATTTGTGTGAAATCTTCTTGAATAATCTTCAAATGGATCCCGGTTGAGCCCATCCTTATCATAACGTGATTGATAAAACCAACTCCTTTTTTAGTATAAGGAGATCAATTCTAGAACACCGAGGATTTGACTGAACACTTGCTGCCAAATAGAGTACAAAATTGAGATGCAAGATTGATTACAAAATAACGAGTCCATGAAAGGTTGCCTAATGCGTCGTCCATCCATGTGCTAGAATCCCTAGTACCTGTCCATATGTTTCAAAGTCTACAAGTCCATATAAAGATTAGTGAAAAACAATCCAATGGCTATAAGTCCGTTAATATCTACTTAAACTAGTCAAAATCACATGAAGATAGCACTAAGTAAATATTCTACCTCCATTTGCAAAATAACGTGGTTTGGCAGTGATAGCATGGTACAAAAGGATAAAAAGGGAGTAAATGTCGATTGGAACAGGAAAATAGTAGGCATAAAATAAGTACAAAAGTGGGGATCAACATTCCCCCCATGCCTAAAAGGTTGCATGCCCTCATGCAGTTGTCATCCAGTCATCGAAAATAGGGTATCCTAAGCTGCACATTCCCATTGCTCTAACAAAGACTTCAAGACCATGATTATCTTTCACCAATTACTTCTGAAAATAAAAAACCAGTTTCTGAGCACTAGGCCTCTTAACAGGCTTCAACTGCTTCAGCTTCTAGTTAACCAGGTGTTTATTTGTTAAGACAAGTGTGTCATTTTTAGAAACCAAGGAGAGGTTTTTATCTCGATACTGTTCATTTACAGTCCACACATAATGAAATAGGGTTTTGTATTTATGAGCCTTGTCTTTCAACTTCATATTCTTCTTCTGTAATTTGGCCACGAGCAACTGCAAATCTTCTTCATTATGGGCTCAGGTGTTTTTGACCGACAGTGTTTGTTTTTGACAGTTGCTCCTACCATGAGCTAACCAAATGTTTCTCTTTTTAGGCTTAGGTAGTCGTTCTCATCTCTTCTTACCTGAACTTATGTTGGATAGATTCTGAGGTGGTGAGCTACTCAGAAGATCCTAATCATTATCTTGTGGACAACCTTCAGCAAATAGAGGATCCTCTACTTCTTCATTAACCAAAGGAGGTTTTTCAGCCTCTTGTCTAGGAGAAGACAAAACAGTGTTAGGCTCCTGGTTTTGGGTGCTGGAAATGGATAATCCATGTTTAGATATACTTCAAGTACGACGTTGACTCTGAGACACAGTCAGATTCTCTGCCACTTTCTGTACTAGCGTGGAAGGTACAGATGTCACTTCCAGCTCTCCTTAGAAGAGTCTCCTTTTCCTTTTCTTAAGGGTAACATTGACCCTTTCACATTGTTGTTCTACTTCTTCAATGACTAGTTCCCCAACTCTTATGGAAGTTTTTTTCTGCTTATGTGACCGAGATTCCTCAACAGGTACCTCCCATTGGCCAGTTTTTCATTTTTGTACTTTACTTTTCTTAGATTTCTTCTTTCCCAATATTGGGGCCAATTTTTCTACTGAAGTACTAAGCTTTACGAGTGTCTTCAAAGGTTTCACCGAACAATTCTTTTACATTGTAGACATAGGCACCAATGTAGGGCTATGACCTTGTTGAGAACTAGAATCTAGCAGAACCTCAACCCCAAAACTTAAATTCTTTGACAGGGGATTGATGAGCCTTTGCCATGCTTTCACTTAAGTTACTTCCCCTTGAAAGTTTTCAACCAGAAAATCTTCCCAAGATTTCTCTAGTTTCAGGATTTTTACTAGTTGACTAAACTCCTTTAGCAATTTTATATAAACTCTTATGTAAAAAGAAGGGAAATTAACTTCTCGACCTTCTGAAAAATGTAAGAGTAGTATGACATGATAAAGGAAAATGGTAGTGTACCTACCTTCACAAGTAATAAAACTATGTAGCATTGTAACAAGCGAATACCATTTTTCCTCTAGGCAGCTACGAAGGACCCCTTTCGACCAATTCAAGATTTATAAGATGGTCTTAGAAATTTATCATAGTCTGTTGGGTTGAGCGGCCCTCTTTTGAAAATTTTCTCACTAGACAGAGGTAACCCTGTCACTTTACTTATAAATTCTTTGGTGACTTTAAATTTGAAATTTCCAATCTCTGCAACCTCTCCATTGAAGCTTTGAGAAAAAGCCAAAGCAACTCTATCATTATATCCCTGAATTTTTCAAGGGAAACCCATCCACCCTTTCTCTTCAAACAATTATTTACAACCAGCATACTCTGTACCTCTTAAGAACTAAATGAAGGTGGTTTAATGGTGATCGACCCCCATGCTTGAGTTGAAGCAATTCCTAGAATTTTTTGTGCAGAAAAGGAGGGCTCATAGTCGTTTTCCTTCTAAAACTTATCACTTTGAGAGGGGCAATTGCCTGCTAGCACTTTCGGCCTTGAATTAATTCAAGAAATAATGCTTGGGAACTTAGAATGAAAGCATACATGCATGATGGTAATGATGAACCAACTTTTGACGGGTAGCTTGTACAAGGCAGGATGAAGGGGTAAGGTAGTGGACAGGGTGGTGGCTCCAATGGCAGTAGGGATTGGTTACTATAATGATGAATTGATAATTAGCATGTGGCCGCACAATTAAAAATGAAGGAAAGGGTAATGGGGACAAGACATTAATCTAAATGTGAGAGGACAGTTAAATCATAGCAAGTAATGGAGACAGATTACCACTTAGCCTATTATGCATACACTTCCAATATAGTCTAAATAAATAAAATGTTCTCATACCTTGGTTTTGACTTTAATAATATTCTGGAACTCAAGAACAAAAATAGCAGTATTGATTTTGATCGTTAACGAAGCATGATCTTCATGACTAGCTTTTGTTAGCTTGAGGGGGCTTGCACCCAAGTTCAGAGTTAGTTGCGCTAACCAATAAAACCCTACACTATCGGCCCTTTTGGAAAAGAACCCATAAGCACAGGCTGCAGTCTCACCCGAGGCAGTATTGGGAGATTCTAGAACCAAGTTTCTGCATCCAAAGGACTATGTGATGTGTTTCTGTTAAACTCAGGGTTTCATCCCAACCTTTGTGAACCCTAACCCTAAAAACCCAGAAATTACAGAAACTAAAATTTAGCATATCTAAGTCCTTCGTCGATTGCACTAAACATTCATAACATCATGTAAATAAACAAATCCACTTCTTCGCGCATTCTATTAAGTACTTTTCTAGGTTAATTACATTCAATTAGATTAAAAGTACAATAAATTCAGAGATTTTCAATAATACACAGATAGGCAAATAACTTTTCAAAACAATCCTTTATTATGGTTAGATCTTCAATTACAGACTCTTCCAACCCTACGCACACAGCTACATGGAAAAATGCACTCAGCTGTAGACTTACCAAGGTCTCCGCACACACAGCTATAGGAACCTTCCCTTTTGCCTATGTACAGAAAATAGAACCAAATCTTGCACTTCTATCTCTTACTTAGATTGTGGATTGATATCTATAACTCTTCTATGAATCCTTTTTATATATTTTTCATTAAAGTACCATGGTCTGTGAACCATGGGCGGGTCACAAAACAACTTGACTCTTAAAATACTAAGGGGCTTTGACCTTCCTAAAGCCCATTTGGCTCCTATCGACCTGCACTTCACTCCTCAAAATATGGAGACTTTACAATATTAACAAAACTTTACAAAATTTAACCCCAGGGGACCCTATCCCAACAGGCCCCCAACACAAAGTCGTCACTCGTCCCGAGTCACTCTGCTGGTGTTTCCTCAATCTTTTCTTGCAGACCGTTGAAATCTGTCTTCAATGCTTGAATATTTGTTGTTCCATGCGCAGCGGCCTGACCAACGTCTTTGACCAGCTTTTATGTGGTTGGACATTTGAATGTAAGGCCCATGGTTCTCTGTGTCTATTGCATAGCCTTCAACTTGCTTTGAACCATCTGTGCTAAGTGGCTTACCTCACTGGCCCAAGGTTGCGTCCTTGAGGATATGATGGGGGCCTTCTGATGCAGCTCATCAATCTGGGTCTGGATGAACTTTCCCTCCTGCAGTCTGGTGAACCTTTGCACTCATGCTAAGGTCTACATTGTTGCCCTGATCTCGTAGAACTGCATCTATTTTTCTCAGATGTCTTCTTCAATTTTATGCAAGTGTGGATCCTCCTACAGCAAGTTCCACATCCCCATCGTTCATTCAAACAATTGGCTGCAATCCTTGACTTTATTTTCTAGAGTAGTCATATCCTCTTTAATAGCAACCTTGCACTGCTCTCTGACTTCCGAAGGAGTGGTTGGTTGCATCTTAAGTTGAAGCTCTGATATCTGTAGCTACAGCTCAAAGCAGATCTTTCCAATTTCCTCCTTCAATTCTTTTAACACAGTAGCTAACTTCTTGATTTTATCTGTGGAGGCTGCTTCTGTTGGAATTTGGAGCTTGGGAAGCTCACTGTAGACTTACGTTATCATTTCTTCCAGTTGCTGATTGTGCGTAATGACATCTTCTCATTCGTTAAGAGCCTACGCCTTTTCCTTGAACATTTGTTGGTTGTTAATCTTGACTTCACTAATAACCAGTAATTCCCATTATTCCTGGAGCCTGAGCTCATCTGATACTCCTTGATGCAGCTCATGCAATGAATAAATGGGGAGTGCCGCAAGGTTAAGGCTCAAATTATTCATATGCAATAGGCATGCCCTGTCCTCTAAAGTCTCAACGTGCAATGATCCCTCTGGTAACTGTATTGTGTGGAGATTTGTGGTGATCTCTATTGTTGAGGTGTCTCGCTTGCTTATTTCAGGCTCGCTTGTCCCACGCTCGCCTAGATCACCCCTGTCTGGACCTGCAATTCCATCAAAATCTGATGTACTTTATCCAATGCCTGATGGTACTAGTCCTCAATGTGTCCCCAAATAGTTTCCATGGCATTGTGGACCACATCACCGATCTCATAAAGGTCCCCCTCCATGAGGACCAATGGTGTCATTCTCATAGACTTATCAAACTTCTTCTTCTTGTGAGGTCTCATGGAACTTTGCTTCTACCTCTTTTTTATTTTGAAGGGGGACTCCAAGTCTGTGCCCCCTTCCTCTTCACCCTCAATCTTGACCTCCACTTTTATGAGATTTGTTTCAAGTTCTTTGAGTTCAATACTGACCTGTGAAGTTGTTGCAACTTTCTCCTTTGGTGCTTCCTTCTTGTGGGCAGACGCCTTTTCTTTCGACACTTCTTTCTCCTTTGTAGATGCCTCTTTTTGCTACGATGCCTTTTCTTTCTGCGCGGTCTATTCTTTCACAGAAGCCTTCCATGATTCTTTCTCCTTAGCTTTCTTTGCATCTGTTGTAGTTTTGCTTTTCCTTGTTTCGCCTTCTACAACCTTACTTTTTCCTGCGCCTGCATCAAATGGGGTGAGCCACTAGCTCAACCATTTTTTGATGACCCCCATAATATCATCTTCTGCGACCAAGTATGGAAACTTATGCCATGTGCTTGTGGCATCCTCCTTTGCGAGGATAAAAAGATTATGAAAATCTGCACTATTAGCATATTTCGCATGTAAACTTGGTGATAAACATGGCCGTTGGTTAATCACCATCCGCAACTCTGACTCGAAAAAGACCTAGAAGATTGTTGTTTCCATTACGCATTCAGGATCCTTCACTACCCAGAGTGAGGCGAATTTTGTAGCCTCGCATAAGTTTGGATCATGTGTTGGGAACTATCTCTCCTCAGGTGTCTGCCATGCCACTAGCGTGATCAACAGAAGTAGCCACGCATAGTGGAATGCCTTGCCATCCTCTCGGTCTTCGCGGAAATCCTCCAAGAACTCATGACATAGATACTTAGCCCAATTATATTGAACTCCTTTGCTACACTGCGCAGCCAAAAATACAACTAGTGTCAACACTTCATCAATGTGACACTTCCTCATTAGCTTTCCAACCAATATTTGTACAGCAAATTGCACAATGCCATCTGATATGGAGCTAATCACATAGCTGTGCGACTTCTTCACCAACCCAAAGTCACTCTTCATCTAGTATGCCAGCTTCTTCTACTGCGATTTCCCCACACAAGCATCAGCAGGGTTCACACCTTGATAAGGCAACAAGGTTATTTGGTGGACCAGCATGTCAGTAATTGGAATGGGCACTCCCAACCAAAGGCACCCATCGTGAACCAACATCAATAATCGACGCACATAGATAGTGTTAATGGTACTGCGGCTAAAATTTGGGACCCACAACATGTTGAGAAATCTCACGCACTCAATTTCGGTCACCCATTTCATTGGCTCAAGCCATGTAACATCTAACTCCTCATAGTATGCTTTCTTCAGATATTTTCTTAGTTCCAACTGTGTGAACTTCACATGATCACCCAGGTCTTAGTCTTCCATCTTCAAAAACATTATCCAGGCCAACGAATTACCCTCAAAAGGTACGTCCTCCAGTAACAATGATGTGGAGACCTAGAATTTCACCGAATCTAGGTCCTTAGTCACTTTGGTGGTGGGTTTTCTATGGGGTACATAAGGTGGTCGTCGAGTAATCAACACTTCTTCATCTAAATCAATTTCTTCAACCCCCATATTTAACTCTTCCTCATCCAAGACCAAGGGTTATGTCAGTTTCTTACTCCTATCTATTTGACCCTTTTGTCTAACCTCCATTGGATTCTTGTGCAGCGATTTCCACACCAGCATTTGATGTGGCTTCTTTTTCGTCTTCTCTCCTGCCGCGGAGGAAGTGGGTTTAGGACTTGATGAACTAGGCGTTGTGGTAGGTACAGGTTGTGTTGCAATCATTTTCTCCCAAAATATTTCCTTTTGCCACTCAGGTAAATTGGCCTCCCACCCAAGTCCTTGCTGCGAAAACTTCTCTCGTGTATCTTTCCAATCCCCTCCAGAGATGCAACAATCGTCTTAACACAAACTAAAGCACAAAATCTCAAGTAAATTTCTTTGGAAGCAAAGTGTTCGAATGTGAAACGGCATGTTGTATTTATAGCCTAATTTGAATTCAAATTCATCCATTCCCTCCAAATCTCCATCATTAATGCTCTTTTGGCGTTAGATTTCCAAAGATATGCTTCTTAAATGCTCTCCCCCTACTCCCTTTAATGGAAAAATAGTCATCCAATCACATACAGTGCTTCCAACAGTCACTTTTTGGTCAGGTTGCGCGGGACCCACCGTGCTAGTGCAGCTCCTTCATCGCAACTCCCCTCTATTCCTTTCTCCAAGTCATCACGCAACGCCTTCGTTTCGCCAAACTGTCCTTCTGGTAGCATAGTTTATAGTCCTACACTTCCTTGCAACTGCCTGAAGTACTAAGACTATCTTGCTTTCATCTAGTCATTGTGCAGGGGTGGGATCACCCTTGTACAACTTCAGCTGACTCCCATTGATTCTGCCTGGAAATAGCTCCCCGTTCAACTTCGCGACTTGAAGTGCACCTCCATCCATAATCTCCTTGACGATGTATGGTCCCAACCAATGCATATGAAACTTTCCTGAAAAAATTGTGAACTTGCTATCATACAGCAATACTAAATGTCCACTTTTAAAGGTGCACTACTTAATATGGCAATCATGCCACACCTTTTCTCGAGCCTTCTACACCTACTAATGAAAGCCTTCCAAAAAGCAATATTCTTCCAACTCAAGTATCTACGCGAGGCATTATTCCATGATATCCCAATATGACATCTCTGTGACTGCAGAAATCCTTAAACTGGGCACAATGTACTCCATTCGCATCACTGTCCCTTGTCCATAAACTAGCCTAAATGGTGTCTTTCTAGTCAATTTCTTATAGGTAGTTCTATATGCCCAAAGAACAGTCGGTATGCGTACATTTCAATCATTCCTATTTGCACTACAAATCTTCGTCAAAGCACTTTCCAGGATTTTATTAAAGGCTTCCACTGTATTTTTTGCTTGAGAATGATATGACATGCTTTTTTGATGATAAACCTAGAATTTTTCAAGCAAAGCAACAATTGTTTCATTCAAGAAGTGTGATCCCATGTCACTCATCAAAATATTAGGACAACCAAACCAAGACAAAATGTATTCAAATATGAACTTTTCAGTTGTAGTCGCACTGTAATCCTTCATGGCTTGCGTGTCAGACCACCTGGTCAAGTATTTTTTCATTGTAATGATGTATCGTGATCTTGCCTTCTTTCCTGGTGGCTGAATTGGTCCCACAAAGTCTACTGCCCACTTTTCAAATGCCTGTGGCGAGACTTGCGGGTTCGGCAATAATTCATCCCTTTGTGATGGCCTCCCCATCCTCTGACATACATTGCATGCCCTACAATATTCCTTGGAATCCTTGTTTACAGTTAGCCACCATAGCCCAACTCATAGGATCTTCTGCACAGTCCCTCTTCTAGCATAATGTCCTCCAGCAACTCCTCCATGTGCTTCTCTGAGGATACTTTGTCTTTCATAATCCAGTACATACCTATGCAGAAATTCATCTGATCCCATTTTATACAAGTGCCTTGCAAGAAAAATCTGCAACCCTAACCACCAATTCTTTCTTTTGTTTCATCGTATATACTTAAGGAGCTGTACCTGTAGACAAGAATTGGATTACATCTGTAAAGTGTTCATTTGCAACATGCACAACAAAGAGTTGCACATCAGGCAAACCGTCATCAAGACTTGTAGGTTCTTCACCATTCTCAATTCGCGAAAGGTGATATGTGTTGGGTTGTGTTATATTCTTTCCACGACTAGCGGGGGCGGTCATAGAGGGGGCGACATCCCCCCTATATTACCTATGGTTTTGTGCATGTATTTCGCACACATTTTTGGGCATGATGGTTTTCAGTCCATGGGTATTATGTAGATCTGGTCAAGGGAACTATGGTTATGTTCTAATCCAGGGTTAATGGATTAGGGTTTATGGATGCTACGGCATGTATATATATGTATTGTAACATTGAAAGGAACATAATGAAAAATCAATCTCGTAGTCCCGGTTTTGGGATCCAGGGGAAAATATCTGTGCATATTTGTTTTATGTTTTATGCTCTCGCCTTTGTTTATTTTCTATTTTAGAATTTGTATGCGAGTAATTTATGTACGGGGTTAAAACCTACATTTTGTATCAGAGTTGTTTTTGCTTCAAGGGGATGCCTTTGTTGCTGAGAGGCTTCGCTCAGGCCTGTGGTAGACCCTGTTTAGTGGGAAATCTGCAGGATCGGTTCTTGTGGTGAAAGAAGATGACAAGCAGTGGAAAGATAGAGATTGAGAAATTTAATGGTCAGAGTTTTGAGTTGTGGAAACTCAAGATGGAGGATCTGTTGGTCGATAAAGATCAGTGGATCACGGTAGATCTGGGTACTAAACCAATAGGAGTGTCTGATGAAGAATGGAAGAAGTTGGATCAAAAGGCTAAGAGCACAATATGGTTGTGTGTCTCAGATTTAGTATTGTTGAATGTATCAGGGGAAGCTATGGCGAAGGCTTTGTGGGACAAGTTAGGGACTTTGTACAAATCTAAGTCTCAAGTGAATAAACCGTTCCTATGGAAAACGTTGTATAACCTGAGGATGAAAAATGGAGACTCGATGATAGAGCATCTGAACTCATTTAATATTGTGGTAAGCCAATTTTTTTTGTTGATATTAAAATTCCAAATGAAGATAAGTGCATTAGTTTGTTGTGCTCTCTACCAAATTCGTGGGATAGTCTAGTTATTGCAATAGGTAGCAATGCAACTGCCTTGTAGTTTGATCAAATAGTCTCATCCTTGCTGACGGAGGAGATGAGACAGAAAAATATGGAGAGCCAGAATGGTGATTCCTTGTCTGTATGAGGATGGTCCCAAAACAGAAGAAAAAAAAAAATAACTCATCGAGTGGGAGATCTAAATCTAGAGGGAGATCTAAATATTGAGGAAAATTTGTAAAGGTATGCTGGAAATGCGGAAAGGAAGGGCACTACAAAAGGGACTGTAAATCTAAAGCTCTTGACAAAGGAAAGGGATCTGATGATGCTCCTTCTGCAAAAGCAAAAACCACCTCAGATGAAGGTGGGGATGTGTACTTGGCTTCTTCTTCAAGTACACATGTAGATCATGAGGCATGGTTGATTGATTCTGATGCATAGGTCACATGTAGACCTGCAACCTATGTGACCTACGACCTATGCGACCTACAACCTATGTGCCCTGCAACTTTTCCAACTTGCGACCTATGCAGCCTACGACTTGTGCGGCCTTTGGGACCTATGCGACTTTGTGACTTATGCGACTTGGTTTGGCTTATGAAAGAGACGTGAGTCTTTTCTAGACCTTTCTAGGGTTTCTTGACTTCCGAATAGACTCTAAGGATGGGCAATAGCTACGGAAAAGGTGGAGGGGCTCCAAAATTTAGAAGAGTTTGAAAATTTTGGAGGGTTTCTTGTAGCGGCTACAACACAGGACTAATAGCATACCACCTGTCCATCCTACATAAGGACTCCACCAAGTCCTCTCTTACAAGCATCTATGCATACTACAAATTCTTTGTCTGGATCTGCAATCTGCAGCACTGGTGCATGTGTCAACAACTAGTTAATTTGCTTGAAGCTATCCTCACACCCCTCAGTCCATTCGAACTTCTTACCTTTCCTTTTCAATGATGTGATAGGATAAACAATCTGCGAGAAGTTCCTGATGAACCTCTTGTAGTATCCTGCCAAACCCATGAAGGATCTCACTTCATCCACATTCTTAGGAGCTGCCCACTCCATGATGGTCGTTAACTTTTCTGGATCTACTGCAATGCCCTCCTTGGAGACAACATGCCCCAAGTAGTGTACCTCAGTCTGAAAGAAACTACACTTGATGATCTTATCATACAACTTATGCTCTCTCAACAGCCTCAACATTGCTGCTAAGTACTCGGCATGTTCTTCCTCATTTTTAGAATATACCAGTATATCATCAATGAACACAATAACAAAATTATCCAAATATGGATGCACCACACTATTCATCAAACACGTAATTGTAGTTGGAGAATTAGTTAAGCCAAATGGAACTACAAAAAACTCATAATGCACATACCTAGTTCCGAATTCAGTCTTGTAAATTTCCTCCTCGTTGATGCGTACCTAATGGTATCTAGATCTCAAGTCAATCTTCGAGAACATTGTTGCTCCCTTCAATTGATCAAACAAGTCATTAATCCTCGGTAATGGATACCTGTTCTTAATAGTCACTTTTTTTCAACTACCTCTAATCAATGCATAATTTGAGTGTTCCATATTTCTTCTTTATGAACAATACTGGTGCGCCCCAAGGTGATACACTTGGCCCGATGTATCCCTTGTCCAAAATTTCCTTCAGCTACAACTTTAACTCAACTAACTCATGTGTGCTCATCCTTTAAGGTGATTTTGATGTCGGAGTTTCCCCTGGCACTAACTCAATAGAAACATCTACCTCCCTGTGAGGTGGAAACTCTATAATGTCCTCAGGAAATGCATCCTTACACCCTTTCCTGCGACTATGCTTTTCTTGCATAGTTTTCACCATCCTAACTGATGTAGCTATCTTCTTACCCTGTAAGACTCTTGGTTCCCCATTGTCATCAACACACTCAATGGCTTTGTCATAACAGTCTACCTTTGTTCTATGAAGATACACCCAATCCATTCCCAACAACATACTGTATGAACCCAATGGTAATACATTAAAATGTGTTGCGGTAGGCGTACCATTCAAGTCAAATGTACAAGCTCTTAACCAATGATGAACTCATTTCTTCGTACTTGTATCCAACTTCACTAACCAAGACTCTCCATGTGATGCCTTACTCAAACCACACTTATCCAACAAGAAGGGACTAACATAGCTTTAATTAGATCCAGGGTCAATCAAAATATAAATAACTTGATCACAAAGATTATCGTCCATCTGAATGATAGATGCCTGATTCCCTGCCTATTTGTTATCCAATGTTGTATAGATACACGAAATACTCTGACCAACATCCCCAACAGTTTGTGCCTCCTGCGCATTGTATATCTGAGGTCTACCACCCTGATTTTGCAAACAATCTCTCCTACGATGATCTTTTACACAAGTCCAACACTCTATAGGCTTCCAACATGTCTCCTTATTTTTTTCACCTTATCAGAATCCCTGTCCTCTATCGAATGCATTGAACTTATTAGGTGGTGCAACATTCTCCTTGTTACCTGTATCCCGAGGCCTTGTTCTCTTTCTGTCCCATTTGCCTTTGTTCTTTGCATTACATCTCCATTCTAGCTTAGTCTCGGTTTTGTGCTTCAATTGTTCATAGCAATGCCTTAGCTTCCGAATGGCCTCCTCCAATGATCTAGGCTCATCGAACTCAATTCTATCTTTAAATGAAATCGGTAACCCACTAATGAACCTATGAATATTGGCCTTTTCCTCTGTGAGATAAGGCACATACCTTAGTAACTCCAAGAACTTGCTAGTGTACTCATCATTTCTCATGGAGCCCATCTTTAGCCATAAAAATCTTTTTCTCTATCATCAAAGTATCCCTCTAACAAGTACTTCTTCTTGAATATCCACTCAAACTCACTCCAATTCAAATCCTCCTCATGAATTCATCTGAAATTCTTCACATTTTCCCACGAAATGCATGCTTTACCTTTGAGACTGAATGTAGCCACTATAGCTTTCATGTTCTCTAAATAGTCATGCAACCTGAAGAATTTCTACATGCCAAGCAACCATGCCTCTACATCCTGTGGTTTCTTCATCTCTCCATCAAATTTTGGTGGCCTTGCTTTCTTAAACTCCTAATATCCCCTATCATTTCCCATGTAAGGATGATACCAATGATGATTGTGGTTCTTATCTAAATCAGAACTAGAATCATACCTTTGTCTATCCCTTCTCCTATCCGGAGTGTCCAACCATCTTCCATCTCTAATTGTGTCATCTCTATCTAATTTGTGACCACCATGAAATTGACTACCATATGCCCCATTAGTTCTATCCTCATGCTCATAGTTTATTTGACATGGTCCTTGTCGCTGCAAATCTGACAAACTCTAAAGTATTATTGCATTTACCTCTGCTAACTTTTCTTGTTCCTGTATGATTCTGTCATTATCTGCCTTACAAATCCTTATTTATTCCTTTAAACTTCTCAGTATCACTTCCAAGTCAGAAGAGTCCCCAACAACATACTGCTCTTCGGATTCATAGGGAGAGTCTTTGCAGTTAACCATCTTGCTAGCCATTTGATATTTCTTCCTCCAAGGAGTATCATGTTAGCTAAACCAAATCACAATAAACCAACGTAACTTAGTATAGCTCATGGAGGATACCTTGTCTACAATATCAACAAATCAGCGTGATACATGTATAACATAATCATGATAGCATATAGAAACATAAAACATAAGCATATTACCATGCAACCACCATTCTAGCTAGGGTCCAGTCATCAATGCATGACCTCAACAAAAACACACACCACGACCTCATGCATGAAAACCAACATCATTACGTCACTATACACTTGACCACATGCAAACATGAACATGCATAAGCGATGCATAACCATCCACACATATGCATAAACACGTATGATTAAGCATGAATGAACAATACTTGAAATCAAACCTGCAAGAATGATACATGCAACCAAGCATACAATAATGTAACCAATAAAGCAGGATTGCAATCAAAAATAGTACAACGATACATGTAAGCGACATAAATAACCATTCATATACTCACAACACTACATTTCACCACAACAACCTCAAGTTTCACATGACAACATCACTACAACCATGAACAACATCATGAAAATGCAACAAGAACATGGAATGCAAGTGTGAGAGACACACATGCAATTGACATGCATGCATGACCAACATATATCCCATCCAGTCCGAGGGGTGAACCATGCTCTAATACCACTCTATAACACCCCCCTCCCACATCTACCCAAGCAACCAGCTAGCCAGGGTAAACATGCAATGAGAGGCCACTATGATATGATTCGACCTCCTAAGTCACATTAAGGAAGTGGAACTGATAGAAACACACCATACATACATTAATAATTAGCTACAAAACCCTCAAGAACCAATCCAATACCTTAAACAACTTGCCTTGGGGTCCCACTGAGCTTTTGGACAATTTAAGGCTCAATCACTCCCATGTTATAGTCATGAGTGCGACCAGAAACCCAAAGTCGCTCTCACAAGCTTGCATGCCAGCAACTAAACACCCAAATTGTCAGTGCTATGCCAGTGACTCCGAGATTTGAGCCACTTTTTCAGGCCCAGAGCCCATGTCACTGCCCACAATTGAACCATCTCTTCAAATCTATAAATTAGCACGAAAATGATAGTACTAAAGAAAATACTTGTTCAAAACCTTGACTGGAACCCTATTAGCCGTGACAGGCATTTCGTCAAACATATCACCAATATGTAATCTATAGGTGTAAGTAATAGTTCTAAGCATAGGGGTCTCATGCTTAGCTAAGAATCGCTAAGAGCCATTGATGCCTCAACTTCCATTCCATCCATTAGGTCATAGATACATTGATCATTCAATTACAAGTAAAAACATGATGAAATCCATGCATGGATATTGTCATAAAACACATACATAACCAGCATAATGGTAGTAGAAATACTCATGAAAGTACAACCATATAGACCACATATAATCCTTCAAAATTCTCATAGAAATTAAAAAAAAAAAAAAAATAACCTTTCATTAATGATGCAAAATCCAAAACTGAGATGGGACTTCCACGTTCCACCCGACTCTAGAATAGCTAAGACAAATCTCTCTTAATCCATTCACCCTCGTGCCATATTCCAATCATGAATGTGGGATCTCATAGAACACATCAATCAAAACTCATCCATGGCTTCTAGATGCCATCCACCTTAACCCATCAAATAGTGATTCCACCTCATGGTCGGACATCACAAAACCATCATCAGATTGGTCTCCATCCAAGCCTTTCGGGGATTCCAGAGCATTTGTTCTAGCCAAGGCTTCCAGGACTAGTAACTCAACGCATAGTTGTCATCGGGCTTGCAGATTGTTTGTCCAACCAAGGCTTCCAAGACTAGTAGCTCAACCCACCAAGGGCTTCCAGAGCATTTGTCCAACCAAGGCTTCTAGGACTAGTAACTCAACCCAAGTTGTTACAGGGCTTCCAGAGTGTTTGTCCAATCAGGGCTTCCATGAACTAATAACTCAACCCAAGCTAAGGAAACATGAGAACCAACCAAAAACAAACAAGGAAAGTAAACCCACGATCACCATGGCTATCCAGGAAATGGCAAGGCTAGGCAGTCCATTGTCAATCCAGGAAATCCTCCATGCCAATGACATATCAGAACCAAGAAACCACATGCATGTGCCATGCATGCCAAAATTAGTGAAGGAAACATACATGCAACTCAGCAATTGCAAGAAAATTTGATGTAATTGTTGATCCCAATGCTTCCTTGCGCTTTCCTGCTCTTCCTTTGCCCTCTTTCTCCAAAAATCTAAGTATGTCACACCCACCAAGAGTGCTCTAAGAAAAATCTAAGTTTCCAAGAGTATGAGAGAGAGAAAATAATGAGAGAGCTCCAAAACTAAACTGACAAAAGGTTACCAATTGATCCTCATAAGCCTTTTTATGAATGAGGCCTCTATTTTCTTTGTTTTCCATTATTTTCCTTCATTTTCCTTCTTACATGCAACTTGTGA
The DNA here is from genome assembly GCA_031772625.1 of Pinus tabuliformis. NCBI lineage: Eukaryota > Viridiplantae > Streptophyta > Pinopsida > Pinales > Pinaceae > Pinus > Pinus tabuliformis. Next base: position 1,430,551,237 of record CM062804.1, on the reverse strand, counting down.
CCTTTCACCTCCTTTTTCTCTTAATTTCCATTATTTTCATAAATAAATGTGCCAAAAATACCATTTTCATTTCCAAAGCCTTAGCCATTGCCTTTGCCAATTTCCTTAGCCATAACCAATCATAAGTGATCCCCATCACTAGGATTTTGTCGAACATTCAGCTTGGAATAAGTGTCCCATCATCCATGGTTATTATTTTGCGTTTATTTACTTTAATTACATGGAATTTTCACCAAGGTTATTACAGCAGTGGATGAAGAGAGCATAGCAAAGGAAGAGAGAAAAGAAGAGGCTGCGGGAAGAAGAACTAAAGCTGTGGGAGATGGAGAAGAAGTTGAAGGAAGAACAGGAGCTGAGGAGCAGAGAAAAGGAAGAGAAGAAGAAGCAGGAAGAGGAACAAAGGAAAGGCGTGATGCCAAAGCAAACAATGTCAATACAGGTTGATGAGCTGGAACAACCAGCAGCTAAGGAAGAGCGTGAACAGATGTAGGATTGAAAGCTTGCTCAGTAGATTTAGAAACTAATTGAAGTGATAGACATGGATTTGGAATAGGAGCCACAGAATGAAGATACTAACCTTATGCCGATAGCACCAGAGGTCATCTCTCAGACTCCACCACCTCCAGTGTCAGAACCTGTCCCGAGTGAGCAAGGAGATATTGCTCTCCTTGATGATGATCCGGTCATGGATGTGTACAATATATCATTTGACGAGTTGTAGAAGAAGATTGTACAGGTAGGGAGGAAGCACTTTCTAGATGATCATGCATCACCTGCATTCATCAAGGAAAGGGTGATGGTTTCAGACACCAAGAAGCATCCAAATACCCTTGTTGAAGCCAGCTTGGCCTATGTAGAAGCAACAAGTTCAAATGTTAAGTACCTCACGGCCTAGAATGAACAACTAGCAAAGAACTTGTAGGCTACCAAGAAAGAGGCAGAACAACTTTGAGCATCAACGAAGAATGTAGTTTCCGCATTGGGGGAATGAGGACAATGATACTTGCTGAAGTATCAACACTTGAGGGTACCATGCAGAAGATCTATGACAGATTTGTCCCCGTGCATAAAGTAGTTATCTGTGTGTATGGCCTCAAGCACTGGAGCAAATATTTTGTTCAAACTCTCAAGAACATACATTCTACCACCACCCATGTACAAGAGTGGACAATGTGGTACAAAGGGGCCCCACTTGACTTAGTAAAGAAGATGAAGCCACAGGAAGAGCTGGAGAAGGCAAAGGTCTGAATTTTGGCTCAAAAATACGAGTAGGTTGCCCCATTCATTAGCAACATACAGGCCTCATATGTGTGGTTGTACAATAGTTTGGATTTCATGGCGAGGAAGCACAGGATCCCATCAATTAGTTTCCTCCTTGATGCTAAACCCAAGAACCATGTCTGGCTAGAGACCGATGAGTACATGGAGCAGCTAAGATGAGAGGCCACCAAGGAAGACATGGAGCTTAACGCACACAACATGCAGAAGTACATTAGTGGTCTTGCCAAGGTCAATACCATGTTGCACTTGCTTCAGAACGAGTTGGATACATGTTCCAAGACCATATACCCGTATGCCATGGAGGCAAGAATCTGCTTTCAGAAAGACACAATCAAACAGTTTTGGGACACCATCATATATTACCAAGCTTAGCATAAATATGTGACTGAGAAGAAGCAAGTGGAGGTTTTCAAGTTAGTATTTCCCCAAATTTTGGAATCATAGTGTTTTGTCTTGTTAGGTTTTCTCTGGCCTATTTTGTTTCACATGGGTACATGTGGAAAATGTAATATTATTTGTAAATATGTTGTGAGTGAAATTCCAAGTGTCATTAGTAGAATGTGAAAGGTCATCATGTTATGTAATGAGTTACTTGTAAATAATTTGAAGATTCATGAGGGTAGTCAAAGAGTCACAAAGGGGAATGTCAAGGGTCACCCCACCCTTTGTTATTAATAGAACATCATAACTCATAGAAGAGGCTTTTGGCTAGGATTAGGCTTAGAAAAGGCTTAGGAGTATTGTGAAGAGCCTTGGCTTCTCCATAGCATGGAACGAGTATACTTCTTTGGAGGAGCAAGTGTTCTTGACTGTAATGTTCCACTATTGGGGCTAGTGGTCGTCAATGATGTAAGTTTGGATGGAACTTTCACTTATAATAATAATATCAGAGCTAGCATGCTTCCATGCATATGTTGTTAATGTGGTTGGACTATTCTGGTTGCTTTAGCAATGTATGTTATTTAACTTACAAATATGATTATGAACTACTTTGTATACATTTGTATGAATCATTTTGAATGTGTGTTGTTGGATTAACTCATCACTTTAATTTGTGCAATATTTTGCATTTTGGCTTGTGATGTCATTATGCTCATGTGTTCCTTCCAAGCTACGTACTATTACAGGCTTCTAAGGGGTGTACTTCCTTTTCCCCTCCATGTGTTAGAACCTTCATGCATCACACTTGACTCTCTGTAGGTTCACACACTTTCTCTCACCCAAAGTTATCATAGTTACCTATGCGCGCTACCATAGTCAAGGCATTACACTACCGCCCACTACTGGAACTCCTACTCCAAACAGGTTGAGGTCTAGTTGGGGTTTCATATCGAGGAGATCCCCTAAATTTTGGTGGTTCTAGCATCGTCAACAAATGGCAAAGTTTTATCCCCATAAAACATTGTTTGATGCCTCAAAATGCTCCCAGAAGGTTTCAAACCTCATTTTTCCAAACTAAGTCCAGCCGGTAAAAACAGTCTCGTGAGATGATTCCTCCACTTTTTCCACTCCAAATGCATCTAGATGGATGACAAACAATATAATGATCCAATTCATATCACCTAATATTATATTATTGGAATTTATGTGTTAAATTGTTTAGTATTTCACTTTCAAGTTAAAGCTTCTTGAGCGCGCCTCTGGAAATTTGCATTGGTCATTTACTGGATAAATTTTAAAACTGTTAGATTTTCATCGTTAATTTATAATTACATTAGTTTTACTATGCTTATGGATCGGGTCCTACTTTGAATTAATTTTACTAGTTCAATTTAACTCATAGCAAATTGTTGGTGATATTTCTGTTTCTATATTTTATATTATTGACTTGGAGTTTATTACTGGATTGGTTTGAAAATTAGGAAAGTGACTACACTTGTTGTAGCATTTCTTGTAATTCTTTGTATTCATAACATTAACTTGAATATTAAGAAAATGTTTTGTCTTTGATTTTCTTTTTATATGTGTATGTTTTCTTTCTTTTTTTAATCGTTGCATTTTCTCCCATCTTCATTTTAGATGCATGAATTATGTGTTTGTGTCAATGATATTTTACTTTAATGAATTGAAAGTCCTTCTGTCTATGCCATTCAATTATTACGAAAATCTATATTTATCAATAATTGGTCTTATTCAATTTTTATATTGAAAATATACATAATCTTAATCATAGAATACCCCTTGTGGTGTGTGGGAGACCATCCCAAGAAACCTAGAGCAGGAGGACAAGGTCCTCATCAAATGTGTTCCTAAATAGTTTTGAATGTGTTCTTGAATAGTTTCCATAAGGGAACTATTTGGGAACCAACAAATATACAAGATCTTATTTCCCCTATTGGATTCTTTGTTACCTCATTTGATTGTACTTATCATTATCACCTCACAAGTCCTATTTTTCCCTCTAAAAGAGAGCTCATTGTTCAATGTCTTGGATACAAGTTCATTGTAGTGATTTAAAATGGAAATGTGTTGATGTTTTAAATATCAACTTTCTTTTGGTTAATTGTTATTGTTGATTTTGTATCTCACTTGCATATATGAATGAGTTTTCATCCATGTAGACTAGGTAGGATGGGTCAAGGTAGAGGAAATAGGACTCCTGGTATCTAGGATACTAGAAGAAAAAATAAAATACATTTATCTGAAACTTTTAATGTTGACTCAGAAGAATTTCATCAATTGGCCCCCATGGGGCACTTGTTTCTAGGTTATCCTAACATCACCTGTCAACCCCTAGTGTTTCAATTATGTGATTCTTCCTCGTTGTTGCCTCATATGAATATTCAGAAAATCCCTCTACAGAACCCTGCATATAATGCATAGGATAATATTCATTATGATGGCCATAATCCATCACCATAACCTTCTCACATAGAAGATAAAACTTAGGGACAAATCCTCCCTATTATTGCTTGCCATGTGTTTTCTCATCCTCATTCCTCAGCCACTCATTCACAAAATTCACCATATGAAATTTCCATCCCCAATTCCAATCTCAAATATATTGTGCTTCTTACTACTACTATTACTCATGTTGGTCCTACTAATGCTCCTACTACTGAAGTTATTGTTGTTGTTCACCCTACTTCTAAATTTGTTGATTCTAGTCCACTGCCAGTAAACTTTGCCAATCCTAATAATAAGAAGTCCACTCCTAATCCTAAACACTCTGATTCTAATCCTATTTCTATAGATGCATCCCTAAATGAAGGAGATAAAGGAAAGGAGATTGTGTCCAATGAAAATCCTACAGAATCATTCACATAGCAACCGGTAATTTCAATTGAGAAGCTCTTTTCTAAAACAACACATAACTTAGTTGTTTTCTCTTATAGATTAGTGGCAATTTTGTGATGGTTATGATGATTAGCCACATGGACATTTCCTATGCACTTATTTTATGGACATTACTTATATATTTTTCAAATTATTGGATGAGATTCAATCTTTAATGATTCACTATGATGTGATGCATGGTTAGGTGGAGAACATAAGGGATTATCATGCATGATTTGAATTTTCTTTAAAATATTTATGAAACATGATGACATAATATGGTTATGGATGTGGGTCCTCCCTCCCTCTTGCATCGTGAGTTTTTTTCTTATTTGTGAGGCCAATATTTAAATTGTTTTCCTTATCACTTATTCAAGTAATTTTATTAATTAACCTAGGAAAAATAAATAAATAAAACAATTGTATAATGTAATATACCTCATTATACACACTTATTGTTTTTTAGTATATGTAGAAAGTCATTATCATTATTTGGAAATTTTAATCTTGGAGTCCTTCATCTTAATTCTTTGTTTAAATTATTCCAATAGCATTAATAACTATTCCTTCACTTAAGATTAGGGTATAAAGGAGTAATCACCATATACATTTAATCTAATTTCCTAAGGAGTTTTCTCTCTTATGCGGAGGTGATTTAAATTTAGTTCTTGACCGATATTTGTACACTATTAGGTCCCTATAATACTAGTGATTACCCCATTACTATTGTAGTTATATCCCTTATTAATATTGTTGTGCCCCTATTATCCCTATATTGTTATTACTGTGCCCCATAGAATCCCTCTATTGTTATTTTTGTGCCTTTATATTGTTATTGTTAGGTTGGTCGGGTTATATTGTGACTCCTTAGACTCCTATATATAGAAAGGAGGTTTTGTCATTTGAATCATCAAAGAATCATTCATTTGTGTAATGTAAAGTAGGTTACCTCCTCGAAGAGGCTGAATTCTAAGGTGTTGATCTATCTTTTCTATCTTTTTGTGAGCTGGTTTCATAACATTTGGTATCAGAGCTTTGGATTCTAGGGTTTCGCTGCTCCAAATAGGTCATCATAGCATTTTCGCTATAACTTTTTTTTTGTGAAATTTCAAAAGTGAAAAAAAAACCCATTTGAGATGAAATCGCACTGAACCTTGGGTCGGAATTTTAGAGCTTTCCGCGCTATATTTGCGGAGATATGATCTGAGGAAGTTGGTCTTTTTGCAGAGTCCTGAATTACATTCCAAACAAGTGACTTGGGGAAAATCGTCATAACTTTCTCTCTAAGCATCGGATTGAAGTTTCATAAGAAGGTACAGAAAGAGGACGGATTGTAGTTTCTTTTATATATTTTTCAGAGCCAAAGGTCGAAACAGGGACACGTGGCATGTCATACAAGTTCGCTCTACTGAACTAGTCTATAATCAGGTCACTGTGGGAGATTTGGAATAACTCTTTCGTGGAGAATCCAATTTGGATCAGACTGGTGGCATTGGAAATAGGACACAAAGGGCTACTACGGGTCACAATTTCAGAACTGGATGATCTGAAATTACAAAGATACATCAGAGGCAATATCGAGCTCCTACAAAGTGAAAAAAGGTGTGTAGATTTTTTTAAATTTTTGCTTAAGCTTGGTTTGAAAATTTATTTTGAAGGAATTCAAAGGGCATAATAGAGCATTATTATTGGTAACTGATGCCCCGAGGAAAGAAAATGCAAACACCTAGTAAGCAACCTGAAAGCTCTAGCATGACTCATGAAGAAGAGGAAGAAATGCTACATGATATATCAAAATTACAAGACCAAGTGCAACAAATGTCACTCTCACAAAAGCTAACAGAAGCTAAGATAAATGGCATGGAATCTAAGATAAAGGGCATGGAAGCTAATATGGACGATTTGAAGATATATTTGAAGAGAGACATGGCAGATTTGTAGACAGATTTGAAGAGAGACATGGCAGATTTGAAGACAGATTTGACAAATTTTCTACAAGAAATACTTACAAATTGTGAAAGGGTAGTAAAGGAAACACATGATCCGAACAAATGAAATGTTAATCATGATTTCATAGACTCTAATGTTGGATTAAATACCCACCATATTCCAAAATTCGATATGAGGAAGTTTGATGGCAAGGATCCCGCAACATGGATATTACAGATGGAGCAATTTTTTGATCTCAATAATGTGCAGAACACACAAAAGGTACGTATTGAAACTTTATATTTGGAACAAAATCAGTTTGTATGGTATCAATGGCTTTGCTCTCGTAAAAAAATTATCACTTGGGAAATTTTTACGGAAGAATTGATAGCACATTATGAGGATACAAAAAGCAACACTTTTTTTAGCCAATTGATAAGTCTCAAACAAAAGGGTTCAATAATGGAGCACATTGAAGAGTTCCAAAAATTGAACATAAGGGTAAAAAATATTCCAGAGGAGCATAGGATTGATGTGTTCATAGGGAATTTAAAGGATAATATCCAACATGATGTTCGCCTTTGGGAACCTAATTCATTAGAGAAGGCATTCAAGTTAGCAAGAAAAATGGAAAGCAAAATTATGGCAACCAGGAAGCATACCACTCACAACTATAAAGATGGAAGTGTTGTTGCCCCTAGTCTTCCACAACCTATAAGGTTGATATCTTAACAATTGGAAGAAAAAAGAGCAAAAGGGCTTTGTTACAGTTGTGATAGCAAATACACTAAAGGTCATAAGTGTGCTGAGAAGAAATTATTCTTCATAGATTGTGAAGAGGAAGAAGAAAAAGAGCAAGAAAGGTCAAAGAAGAGGATATACTCCATATCTTGTAATGCATTGGCTGGGAATTACCACTCCTCAAACCATCAAGATAGAAGTACAAATCAAGAAGAAAAAGGTAATAGTGTTGATTGATTAAGGAAGTACCCACAATTTTATTCATTATAAGGTAGCAAAAGAATTGAATTGCTTCCTATGTCCAACACCAAAGTGTCAAGTGATGGTTGCAAATGGAGGAACAATAAATTACTCTGGAAAGTGCCATAATATCAAGCTATCCATGGGAGAATATGTATTGACTAGCCCAATGCTTTCCATTCCAATGGGAGGTGCTGATGTTGTACTAGGAGTCCAATGGCTACAATCCTTGGGTACAATAGCTTTTGATTTTCAAGAACTTTTCATGAAATTTTCTGTGGAAGGAAAGGAAGTTAAATTAAGGGGTATTGCAGGGAAATCGGGAAAGATAATCAGCTCTACGGTATGACAAAGCTTCTAAAAAAGGAACAAAGATGTGTAATTGCACAATTATGTTCGCTAGATGTTTCCACATCGAAATCATCTATTTCTCCAGATCTCCAAAAAGTCTTGGACAATCATTCCAAGGTATTTGAGATTCCCAAAGGTCTCCCACCTATTCATGATCATGATCATGCTATTCATCTGATTCCAGGAAGTGTTCCTCCAAACATCAGGCCGTACAGATATCCCTATGCCCAAAAGAGTGAAATTGAACGTATGGTTGCAAAAATGCTAGAGGCTGGTATAATTAAACCTAGTCAAAGTTCTTTCTCTGCTCCAGTAGTATTGGTGCACAAGAAGGATGGATCATGGTGCATGTGTCCAGGTTATAGGGAGCTCAACAAGCTCACTATTAAAGATAAGTTTCCCATTCATGTCATTGATGAATTATTGGATGAATTGCATGGATCAATTTAATTCACCAAGTTGGATATTTGTTCAAGATATCATCAAATCAAAATGAATACTAAAGACATTCCGAAAACAACATTTAGAACTCATGAGGGTGATTATGGATTTTTGGTCATGCCTTTTGGCCTTACCAATGCACCTTCTACATTTCAAGGTTTGATGAATTCCATAAAACCTTCCTTAGAAAATTTGTGTTAGTATTTTTTGATGATATACTAATCTACAGCAAGTCTTGGAAGGATCATGTTGAACATGTTGACAAGGTGCTACAACTATTGGAGGAGAAACAATTATATGCAAAAAGATCCAAATGTTTCTTTGGAGTACAAGAAGTGGAATATCTGGGTCATATTGTATCTCATGAAGGAGTTAAGGTAGACCCTAGCAAAACTAAAGGCATTAAGGAATGGAAAATCCCCACATCCATAAAGCATCTGCGAGGATTTCTCGGGATGACAGGGTATTATTGCAAGTTTGTTAAAAATTATGGGAGAATAGCAGCACCTCTAACAACATTATTGAAGAAAGATGCATTTTCATGGACTCTAGAAGCAACAAAAGCCTTTGAACATCTTAAAGAGGCAATGTGCCAAGCACCGATCTTAGCTACACCGGACTTCACAAAAACCTTTATTGTGGAATGTGATGATTCAGGAAATGGAATTGGTGTTTTTTTAATGCAAGATGAAAGACCCATTGCTTTTGAATGTCATCCAATCAAGGGAAAGTTTTTACACAAAGCCATTTATGAGAAGGAAATGTTGGCAATACTACATGCACTTAAGAAATGGTGACCCTACCTAATGGGAAGACACTTCAAGGTAAAAACGGATCATGATAACCTTAAATACTTTTTAGAACAAAGATTATCCTCTGAAGAGCAACAAAAGTGGGTCACAAAGATGTTGGGTTATGACTTTGAAATTATCTACAAAAAAGGGAAGCAAAATGTGGTGGCAGATGCACTCTCAAGAAAGGATGAGGATGTGGAAGCATTGTTGTGCACCATTTCTATTATCCAACCAGATTGGATAAACAAGGAAAGGGAGGAATGGAAGAATGATGAAGAAGTGTGAGAACTTATTCAAAAGTTACAACAAGATTCCAGTACATCTGATACATTTAGCTGGAAAAATGATTCGTTATGGTACAAAGATCACTTATACCTCTATAAGAATTCCCAAATCAAACAAAAGATTCTTATGGAATTGCACACTTCTCCCTTAGGAGGGAACTCAGTATTTTTAAAAACTTACCACAGGGTTAAGAAGGAATTTTTTTGGGATGGCCTTAAATCGTATATTCAAAAGTTTGTGGCAGAATGTTTGGTTTGCCAACAAAAGAAAGTTGAAACAATTAAGACCTCGAGTCTATTACAACCTTTATCCATTCCAAGCCAACGTTGGGAGGAGGTTTCAATGGATTTTATCACAGGTTTACCCAAATCTGAGGGAAAGAGTGTCATCATGGTGGTAGTTGACAGACTTACCAAGTATGCACACTTTTGTGCATTATCACATCCATTTAAAGCCAGTACAGTTTCTACTGCATTTATGGAAACAATTCAAAAGCTACATGGAAACCCAAAGATTATTGTAGGTGACAAAGATCCCATTTTCACTAGAAAATTTTGGACAGAATTATTTTCTTGTCTCGGTACTCAGTTTGCTCATAGCTCATCTTATCATCCTCAATCTGATGGGAAAACTGAGATAGTAAACAAATGTTTTGAAGGATATCTTTGCTTCTTTGTATATGATAAATAGACACAATGGGTCAAATGGTTGCCTCTGGCTGAATGGTGGTATAACACTTCCTTCCATACAGCAACAAAAATGACCCCATTTATGGCACTTTATGGATATCAGCCACCATCCATCACATCATATTTAAGAGAAAATTCTAAGGTTCAAGTAGTGGAACATCAAATCGAGCATCAACAACAAGTCCTCCAACTCTTAAAGGATAACCTCATGTTGGCGCAGAATAGAATGAAACAATAGGCAGATCAACATCACAGTGAAAGAAGTTTTGATGTAGGTGATTGGGTATTCCTACGACTACAACCATATAAACAAATGTCCCTCAAGCAAGCTAAGAAGGATAATAAATTATCACCAAAGTATTACAGTCCATAGAAGGTGTTGCAAAAGATTGGTACTGTGGCATACAAATTGGAGCTTCCTGTAGCTTCTCGAGTCCACCCAATTTTCCATGTTTCATGTTTAAAGAAGGTTATAGATGACAAGCTCCCAATTCAAACAATATTGCCAGAACTTGACGTGGAAGGAAAAATTATATTGGAACCGGAAGCAGTCACAGAAACAAGAACTCAACAGCTATGAAACCGATCAATTTCAGAGTATCTCATCAAGTGGAAGAACTTATCCGCTGAAGATTCCACATGGGAGGATGAGAATTTTATACAGAAGCATCCATAACTACTCAAGCATTTAGGACAACACTTTTTTGAAGGAGAGGGGCATGTTAGGTCCCCATAATACTAGTGATTACCCCATTACTATTGTAGTTATATCCCTTATTAATATTGTTGTGCCCCTATTGTCCCCATATTGTTATTACTGTGCCCCATAGAATCCCTCTATTGTTATTTTTGTGCCTTTATATTATTATTGTTAGGTCGACTGGGTTATATTGTGACTCCTTAGACTCCTATATATAGAAAGGAGGTTTTGTCATTTGAATCATCAAAGAATCATTCATTTGTGTAATGTAAAGGAGGTTGCCCCCTCGAAGAGGCTGAATTCTAAGGCATTGATCTATCTTTTCTATCTTTTTGTGAGTTGGTTTCATAACATACACCTTATAATTCTTCCTTTATCCTGGAAGGAATAATTGTAAATATTGATTTGATACTCCTTCCTTTATCTTGGAAGGAATAATTGTAAATATTAATTTGATATTGCCTTTCATCGAAATGATAGAGCTTTAGAAATTGAGTATATAAACCTAGTTCTCACTTGGCGTAGGGTGAGATTTAAACTTCCATTATTCCAAGTCCTATTTGACATATTTTATGTTCATAATTTTTTTATTATTTATACTATATATTAAATTAACTTATATCCTCTTCAAAAGGCTTATTTATTGTTCCTTTATACATATATGTTTCCCTTCTTTATAGTAAGTATATCATGGTTTACAATGTTTTACAGCTCTGTCACATATATTACTTATCAACATTATGTTGATAGCACAAGTCAACGTTCAGCAACATATATCAACCCTACGTAGACCACGTTACACAACCACAATAATTCAAGGTTCAATATTATATGTTTTAAACCTTATTCTCTGGTGACATGTGGTATATTTATTTAAACATTAACTAGAATATTCACGAACCTTCGACACAATTCATTTACTTCCATGTGTTGTTAGGTTATTATGCCACAATGATGAATTCAAACCTAAAGATCTAAAATTGACATATATCTTGGTAGATCAACAATTCACAAAAGTTAGGGTTACTGTGAAATTACAATGACTACCTTCGGTCATCATTTTCACGGATTCATTCTTTCATTTTGAGCTTTTATGAGTAGATCTCTGCAAGATTTGAAACTTGACTTAGGCTCCAACCATTAACCATTGTTTTTATGATACTTGAGAGAGACTCTGACTTCAACCTTTCTATCTTCCCATGTTTTCAATTCCCAGCATTCACACCTAGAACATGCTCTTTAGTAATCTAGAGTTTTATTTTCAAAGGTAAGTTTTCTTGTTTGGCACAAGTTTATAAGCTTGAAATTAGACCTTAATAATATTTGTAGTTGTATTTTCACATTCCCTTCATTGTACAACCTTATAACTAACCTTGTGTTTTTTAATCTTCGGGAAATGATTTGGTTGGTTAATAGTTTAAATTTTTGGTTGTGGATTCGTTTGAATCCTTCACCTTTTGGTATTCGCCATACATTAGAAGTATAAAATGGCTTGGTGGGTATAGTTCAACGATTTTTAGGTAACACTTAAAAACCCTAATTCTTTTATCTCCCACATACATACCTAGATTTTATTTTTAAGCTATAATCCTTTGTTGGAAGTTACATGTATAAAATTTTATGATTTTAAACCACCTCGTTTGATTTTCCTTCTACAATTTGCATGGTTACAGTTTCATTCAATTTGCTGGAGGAATTTCTTTTCATTTTGAATCAAGATTCATACATAAATATCATTTATTTATTTAAACAAAGTCTTTTGGTAGAAATCACATGAGAGAATTTTTTGGCGACGTGTTTCGAACCAACAAGTGTGGTTCATCATCAAGACCAGATAAATTCACCACACTTGTTGGTTCGAAACACATTGCCAAAAAATTCTCTCATGCGATTTCTACTGAAAGACTTTATTTAATTCATTATGGATCACAAAAGATTGAATACAGAAATAATTTATTTAGTGTTTTCTTTCATTGGTTTACACTTTCATCCTAGAAGGTTATAAATATTAGGCTTCTATGGGTACATATTGTTATGCAACCAGCTCACAAAATAGAAGAAAAGATAGGTAAATGACTTCAAAATCAGCGTCTTTCAGGGGGCAAACTCCTTTACATTACAAAAAAGAACAATTATTGGATGATTCAAATGACAAAACCTCCTTTCTATATATAGGATTCTAAGGGGTCGCAATATAATCAAATCCGACATAACAATAATAATATAAGGGCACAACAATAACAATAGTGGGCTTCTATGGGGCACAATAATAACAATGTCGGGACAACTGGGGCACAACAATAATAATAAGGGGCTACAATGACAATAGTAATGGGGGAATTAGTAGTATTATAGGGACCTAACGTGCCCCTCTCCTTCAAAAAAGTGTTGTCTTCAATGCTTGAGTAGTTCTTGATGCTTCTGTATAAAATTCTCATCCTCCCATGTGGAATCTTCAGCGGGTAAGTTCTCCCACTTGATGAGATACTCTGAAATTGATCAATTTCATAGCTGTCGAGTTCTTGCTTCTATGACTACTTCAAGTTCCAATATGATTTTTCCTTCCTCGTCAAGTTCTGGAAGTATTGTTTGAACTAGGAGCTTGTTACCTATAACCTTCCTTAAGCATGAAACATATAAAATTGGGTGCACTCGAGAAGATGCAAGAAGCTCCAATTTGTATTCCATAGTGCCAATATTTTTCAACACCTTGTATGGACCATAATACTTTGGCGATAATTTATTGTCCTTCTTAGCTTTATTGAGGGACATTTATTTGTATGGTTGTAGTCGTAGAAATACCTAGTCACCTACATCAAAACTTATTTCGTTGCAATGTTGATCTGCCTATTGTTTCATTCTATTCTGCGCCAAAGTGAGGTTATCCTTTAAGAGTTGGAGAACCTGTTGTTGATGCTTGATGTGATCTTCCACTGCTTGAACCTTAGAATTTTCTCTTAAAGATGTTGTGATGGACATTGGATGATATCCATAAAGTGCCATAAATGGGGTCATTTTTTCCACAATATGGAAGGAAGTGTTATACCACCATTCAGCCAGAGGCAACCACTTGACCCATTGTGTTCGTTTATCAGATACAAAGCAACGAATATACCATTCCAAACATTTGTTCACTATCTCAGTTTGTACATCAGATTGAGGATGATAAGATGAACTATGAACTAACTGAGTACCCATACAAGAAGATAATTCAATCTAAAAATTTCCAGTGAAACTGGGATCTCTGTCGCTTACAATAATCTTTGGGTTTCCATGTAGCTTTTGAGTTGTTTCCATAAATGAAGGAGCAACTGTACTGCCTTTAAATGGATGGGATAATGCACAAAAGTGTGCAATTCTATCAACTACCACCATGATGACACTCTTTCCTTTGGACTTGGGTAAACTTGTGATAAAATCCATTGAAACCTCCTCCCAATGTTAACTTAGAATGGATAAAGGTTGTAACAGACCTAGGGTCTTAATTGTCTCAACTTTATTTTGTTGGCAAACCAAACATTCTGCCACAAACCTTTGAATATCATATTTAAGGCCATGCCAAAAAAATTCCTTCTTAACCCTATGGTAAGTTTTTAAAAATCCTGAGTTCCCTCCTAAGAGAGAGGTGTGTAATTCCAGAAGAATTTTTTGTTTGAGTTGAGAATTCTTACAGTAGGTCTAAGCGATTTGTGTACCATAACGAATCATATTTCGAACTCAATGTATTAGATGTACTGGGATCTTGTTGCAACTTTTGAATGAGTGCCACACTTCTTCGTCATTCTTCCATTCATCCCTAGATTTGTTTATCCAATCTAGTTGGATGATAGAGATGGCACAAAGAAATTCTTTCACATCCTCATCCTTTCTTGAGAGTGCATCTGCAACAACATTTTGCTTCCCTTTTTCGTAGATGATTTCAAAGTCAAAACCAAAAATCTTTGTGACCCATTTTTGTTGCTCTTTTGAAGATAATATTTTTTCTAAAAAGTATTTAAGACTATCATGATTTGTTTTTACCTTGAAGTTTCTTCCCATTAGGTAAGGTCACCATTTCTTAAGTTCATGTAGTATTGTTGGCATTTCCTTCTCATAAATAGCTTTGTGTAAATACTTTCCTTTGATTGGACGGCTTTCAAAAGAAATGGGTCTTCCTTCTTGCATTAAAACAGTTCCAATTCCATTTCCTGAGGCATCACATTCCACAATAAAGGTTTTTGTGAAGTCTGGCGTAGCTAAGACCAGTGCTTGGCACATTGCCTCTTTATGATATTCAAAATCCTTTGTTGCTTCTGGAGTCCAAGAAAATGCATCTTTCTTCAATAATGTTGTTAGAGGTGTTGTTATTTTACCATAATTCTTAACAAACTTGTGATAATACCCTTTTAACCCGAGAAATCCTCGCAGATTCTTTATGGATGTGGGGATTTTCAATTCCTTAATGGATTTAATTTTGCTAGGGTCTACCTTAACACTTTCATGAGATACAATATGACCCAGATATTCCACCTCCTATACTCCAAAGAAACATTTGGAGGTTTTTGCATATAATTTTTTCTCCTCCAATAGTTTGAGCACCATGTTAACATGTTGAATATGATCCTTCCAAGACTTGTTGTAGATTAGTATATCATCAAAAAATACTAACACAAATTTTCTAAGGAAGGGTTTGAAAATGCAATTCATCAAACCTTGAAATGTAAAAGGTACATTGGTAAGGCCAAAAGGCATGACCAAAAATTCATAATTACCCTCATGAGTTCTAAATGTTTTTTTCATAATGTCTTCAATCTTCATTCTGATTTGATGATATCCTAAACGAAGATCCAACTTGGTGAAGTAAATTGCTCCATGTAAATCATCCAATAATTCATCAATGGCAGGAATGGGAAATTTATCTCTAATAGTGAGCTTGTTGATCTCCCTATATTCTAGACACATCCACCATGATCCATCCTTCTTGTGCACCAATGCTACTGGAGTAGAGAAAGAATTTTGACTAGGTTGAATTATACCAACCTCTAGCATTTCTGCAACCATATGTTCAATTTCACTCTTTTGGGCATAGGGATATCTGTAAGGCCTGATGTTTGGAGAAACACTTTCTGGAATCAAATGAATAAAATGATCATGATCATAAATAGGTGGGAGGCCTTTGGGAGTCTCAAACACCTTGGAATGATCATCCAAGACTTTTTGGAGATCTGGAGAAATTGATGATTTCAATGTGGGAACTTCTAGTGAACATAATTGTACAATTATGCCTCATTGTTATTTCTTTAGAAGCTTTGTTATGTTGTTAGAGCTTATTATCTTTCTTAGTTTCCATGTGATACCCCTTAATTCAAATTCCTCTCCTTCCCAACAAAATTTCATGAAAAGTTATTTAAAATTAAAAGCTATCATACCCAAATATTGTATCCATTGGACTCCTAGTACAACATCAACACCACCCATTGGAATAGAAATCATAGGACTATTCAATACATATTCTCCCGTGGATAGCTTGATATTATGGCACTCTCCAGAGCAATTTATGGTTCCTCCATTTGCAACCATCACTCGACACTCTGGTGCTCGATATAGGAAGTAATTCAATTCTTTGGTTATCTTACAATGAATAAAATTATAGGTACTACCTGAATCAATCAACACTATTACCGTTTTGTTCTTGATATGTCCTTCTATCTTGAGAGTTTGAGGAGTAGTAATTCCTGCCAATGCATTACAAGATATGGTTGGATTCATTTCTTCTTTCTCTAGGGTTGATTCCTAATGTATATCCTCTTCTTTTGACGTTTCTTGTTCCTTTTCTTCCTCCTCTTCACAATCTATTTAAAATAATTTCTTCTCAGCACACTTATGACATTTAGTGTATTTTCTATCACAACTATAACAAAGCCCCTTATCTATTTTTTCTTCCAATCATTGTGGTCTCAACCTTGTAGGTTGTGGAAGGCTAGGGGTAGCAACACTTCCATCTTTACAATTGTGAGTGGTAGGCTTCCTTGTTGCCATAATTTTTCTTTCGATTTTTCTTGCCAACCTGAATGCCTTCTCCAATGAATCAGGTTCCCAAAGATGAACCTCATGATGGATGTTATCCTTTAAATTCCCTATGAACACATCAATCCTATGCTCCTCTGGAATATCATTTACCCTTATATTCAATTTTTGGAAATCCTCAATGTGCTCCACCATTGAACCCTTTTGTTTGAGATATATCAATTGGCTAAAGAAGGTGTTGCTCTTTGTATCCTCATAATGTGCTATCATTTCGTCTGTAAAAATTGACCAAGTGACAATTTTTCTACGAGAGTAAAGTCATCGATACCATACAAACTAATTTGGTTCCAAATATAAAGTTGCAATGCGTGCCTTTTGTGTGTTTTTCACATTATGAAGATCGAAATATTGTTCCATCTGTAGTGTCCATGTTACGAGATCTTTTCCATCAAAATTCCTCATATCGATCTTTGGAACATGGTGGGTCTTTATTCCAAAGTTAGAGTCTATGAAATCATGATTAACATTTCTTTTGTTCTCATCATGAGTTTCCTCTACTACCTTTTCGCCATTAGGAAGCCTTTCTTGTAGCAACTTTGTCAAACCTTCCTTCAAACCTTCCACATCTTTCTTCAAATCTTCAATGTTGTCCTTCTTCGAATCATGATTAACATTTCTTTTGTTCTCATTATGAGTTTTCTCTACTACCTTTTCGTCATTAGGAAGCCTTTCTTGTAGCAACTTTGTCAAACCTTCCTTCCAACCATCCATGTCTTTCTTCCAATCTTCAATGTTGTCTTTCAAACCATCCATCTTAGCTTCTGTTACTTTTTGTGAGAGAGAAATTTGTTGCACTTGGTCTCATAATTTTGATATATCATGTTGCATTTCTTCCTCTTCTTCATGTGTCATAGTAGAGATTTCAGGTTGCTTACTAGGTGTTGCCATTTTCTTTCTTCAGGGCATCAACTAATGATAATTTTCTTCACTATTCCCTTTTAATCACTTCAAACTAATTTTTCAAACAAAACTTATGCAAATTTTTAAAAAGACTACACACCTTTCTTTTTTTGTAGGAGATTGATATTGAATCTGATGTATCTCTGAAATTTCAGATCTCCAAGGTTTGAAATTCCGAACTATGGTAGCCCTCTGCGTCCTCTTTCCAACGTCACTAGTTTGATAAAAATTGGATTCTCCAAGAGTTATGCCCAATTTCCGAACATGACCTGACTATAAAAGTTTTCAGTAGAGAGAACTTGTACAAAGTGCCATGTGTCATTGTTTCAACCTTCGGACATGAAAATGATGCACAAAAAATTACAGTTTGTACTCTTTTTATAACTTATTATGAAATTTCAATCTGATACTCAAAGAGAAACTTATGACAATTTTCCCAAGGTCACATGTTTGGGATGTAATTCGGGATCCTGTAAAAACCCTAACTACCTTGGATCATATCTCCGAAAATATAGCAAAACAAACTCTGAAATTCAGACCCGAGGGCCATCAAGATTTCGGCTCAAATGGGTTTGTTTTTTATCTTCTGAAACGTCATCTAAAAAAAGTTATAGTGAAAATTCCATGATGACCTATTTGGAGCAGCAAAACCCTAGAATCCAAACCTCTGATACCAAATGTTATGCAACCAACTCACAAAATAGAAGAAAAAATAGGTAAATGACTTCAAAATCAGCCTCTTCGAGGGGGAAACCTCCTTTACATTACACAAATGAACAATTCTTGGATGATTGAAATGAAAAAACCTCATTTCTATATATGGGAATCTAAGGGGCCATAATATAATCAAAGCCGACATAACAATAATAATATAAGGGCACGACAATCACAATAGTGGGCTTCTATGGGGCACAATAATAACAATGTGGGGACAACTGGGGCACAACAATAACAATAAGGGGCTACAGTGACAATAGTAATGGGGGAATCAATAGTATTATAGGGACCTAACAACATATGTACTTTAACTTGTAACTTGTGAATATTCACTACATGTAGTGAAGTCAATTCTATTGGTCGTGTCTACTACTTAGACAATTTTCTATTTTAATAATATTACATCTGAGTCATTATACTCTTTTAGTTGTAAAAACAATTATGTTTATGTGCTTGTAATATTCTATCGGCTATTACTTGGCTACGATACTTTTTTATTCTTATTATATGACTAGTTATCACATTTTTATGTCTATTCTATCTACATGCACAATGCTTTGCTATAACTATTTATTTTTTTTCTAATTATATTTATTATTTCTGAATTTGAAATATTTTGTCTTTTATATAATAATGTTCTCCCTTTAACTATTCAAGTCCATTTAGATTTTTGAACTATCCATACAAATTTCATAGTTTTGAATTTGAAATATTTTGTCTTTTATATAATAATGTTCTCTCTTTAACTATTCAAGTCCATTTAGATTTTTTAGCAATCCATACAAATTTCATAGTTTTAAATATTTTAAGGTAATCCCTTAAGGAATATATTTTGCTAAATTCCTTCGTTAATATCATTGCAATGCTTTCACTACTATCGATATTTATAATCAGTATCCCTATACACTTTAGTAACATTTCTATGTAATATTCATGATAAAAGATTAACTTTAACAGTATTGTATTGTTACTTTTCTTTACTGCTAACAACTTTATAAAAAATCGAGATATATATATTACTTAAAGATTATTTCATCATAAGAAAGGAACTTAATCTTATATTTAAATTCCTTATTTCCTAATTAGTCTTTTGTGGTTCAAATTTTTAACTATAGTCTACAAATACTTGAGCATCTTTTGCTCTGTGGTATTTCTAAATTACAAATATAAGTCTAAAAGTCCTCGAGCACTTTGACTGCAAGTCATCAATTCACTTGTTCACTTTGTCTTTTTCTTTCTTGCTTCACTAGTTTGACTCTGTGTGATTCTTCTACTGGTGACCAAAAGTGGATTACCCTCTATACCATTTAGTTGATAGTTGGTAACCATCTCCACCTCATCCAAGAGGTGGTAGGTATTTACTAGCTCATTTATGAGTTCTATTTCCCCACTTTCCAAGATAACTTCCTTTCTTTTAGGAAACTTAATGATCAATTACTTCTATGATCATTTATAATTTAATCATTTAGATTAAATGCCTATTAATTAAGGAGTGGTAATCAATATCAACAATTAACTTGCAACCATAACTCTTTCAACTAGGTGTAATTCTAGGATCAGTCCCAAATAATTATTTTATTAACAACACTATAAATGCAAAATTTACATTCAACATTTATCAACTTATCACACCATAAATTGTTTTTCAAATATGTCTTTCAAAATTAAAACATGGACATACTTAACCATAATTACAAATTCGCAATGAAAGATTCAAGTAAAGGGATATCACATATAACCATCTCAAAGGAAGCTTCACTACAAATACTTGCTCAAGGAAGGAAAACGCAACGAGACTTTTACACAAAGTATGGTATGATTTATTTTGATTTCTTTAGTTTTGGGATAATTTGTTGTGTTGTTTAGATATTTGCGTCTCATAAGTTGGAGGACTTCTTTTAAATACTAGTAATGAATGGAGGTCTGAAAGTCTAACTTATTAAGGTATATTTCACTTCATTGATGATATTATAAATGTTGTATATTTTCCATTACTATTAATTGGCATTTTGTACAACTTGTTGTGTTGTTAAGATATTAGAGTCTTATAAAACCTTCGCTGCAAGACTTCTTTTAAATACTAGCAATGAATGGAGGTCTAAAATTCTAACTTATTAAGGTATATTTCACTTCATTGATGATATTCTAAATGTTGTATATTTGTCATTATTATAAATCGACATTTTGTACAGTAGCATACCAATGTTCAAAGGTCTCATTGAACCATATGTAGCAAGGACAAGGCTTATTTATTGTTCTTTTTTACTTGTATTTGACTTATACAGTTCATAGATATAGTCATTTGTAAAGGAGATTCTTCTTACATATTATCTTTAATTTGTTGAGTTTGAATTTATTATGATTTGAACAATATTTTTAAATATACTCAATGAAGGATCTATTTTTCATCTTACCATCACATGTCTTATTTCTATTATTTCTTGTCATTACTTTCTTAATTGCAATATCTTTTGTGTTCTATTTAGCATCACTTAGGTTGATAACTTTCTATTTTAAACACAGATAGTGAATGGTTGTTAATGTTCATTCTACATCATCATAATTAGATGTTTTGATAATCTGTCATATATGTCTTGTGTTTTATTTGTAAAGATTTCTCAACTACTTTGATTTTGTTTATTTTTTTGAGATTTGTGATAATATTTGTGCATAGTATAGATATACAAATAGGAAAACCATATTTATGTTAGTTGTGCTCAAATACTAAGTAGTTACTTTGAAGTTGTAACATTTTAAAAAAAACCTATAAATTCTGGGTAACTTTCCCATATTTCTCAAAGATTCAAACAAAAATGTTAAAAGAATAAAGTTTCTAATTTCGCCCATCAATAGTTGGTCCTTCTTCAACTTCAATAATGTATAATTTAATTAAATTAAATATTAAAAAAAAAAAAAAAAAAAAAAAACCTTGGGAAGACATCCACATTGGCCCTCGAAGATCATCGCCCTTTAATTATTATATTTAAAGAACTTGGGAATTAGAAAATGACACTACATACACGTACGCAAAGAAAGAAATAATGTGTGATGAAATTAATGAACCAATAAACCTCTCAACAAAAATCAATTTAATCCGTAATCTAATTAATCTTATTACACAAAATTTCCAACCCAAAAAAAATTCCTCCACTTTTTCATTTCGTGAAATCCTACCTTCCTTCTTTTTGCGTCATGACAAGGAATGGTAAAAGTTTTCTTAATTTAGGGAAATCTAACTTTTATCCTGCCGCGTAGTCACAGGGAAAAGTGAAGACTTTTTAATTTGATGATATCTAACCTCCCGTCCTTACGCGTAAAGGAATAGTCTAGATTCCGTCACTGTCACCCAAGGAATGCAGGAACCAATGCATTAAACTTGAAACGAGAGGAAAGTTCCCCAGTCAAACAAATAGTGATGTTTAAGATGTAATGTTTTATAATTTAAATTATATTTGAATGAAAAATGAATTTAATATTTTAATTATATAGTATTTAAATTTAATATATGTAAAGGTAACAATTTAAAATATTGATTTTTTATTAAATTTCAAACAAAAGTTAACCAAATAGAATTGCATATTATGACATATGCTTCTTTTAATTTAACCCAATAGAATTGCATATTATGACATATGCTTCTTTTAATTTAACCCAATAGAATTGCATATTATGACATATGCTTCTTTTTATTACTTTATCAATAGTTATAAAAAAAATTGGTTGATATAGTTACTGGACCAGGTAAAGTGGCATATTCCCTGTACTTCTTTTTATTAACTCATCAATAGTTAAAAAAGAAATAATGTGGTTGGTATAGTTATTATTCCGACCAAAAGTACGCCCCACATATATAAATACGAATATGAATGTGTCCGCAAAGTGAGTGTCTCATTCCGAGCAGACCGCCTCAGTTTGTGTATCTCCAGCCTAAAGTCAGTACGACCTTTTAATCCTCCATGTACTTCAGGACAAGGGGTTCCGAACTTCACGGATCGGATTTAAAAAAAAACTTGGTGCTCAAATTTATTAAAAATGGGAGTTGTTGGAATTATAATTTTGAGTTGTGAATTTTATATAATTTTAAAAATGGGAGTTGTTGGAATTATAATTTTGAGTTATGAATTTTATATAATTTGAGTATTTTTAGAGTTTATTACGCTGTTGAATTTATTTGTGTTTAAAATGTATTTTAATTTTTTTTCAGAAAGAAAAAGCTGATTCAGTATTTTATGAAGGGCATAGAAGTTTTGTCCGAATTTACAGGAACATCAAGTTGTAGTGGCAATAATAAGAATATATAAAATTAATATAATATTAAAAATAAAATGAAATAATTATTTATTTCCATCCAAAACTTGCCAATGAAACCATCTTGCAAAGAATATGTAAAAGATTGAACTTTGAAACACTGCCAAAAAATCAAAATATTAATCTATCGAAAATTTGCCAATCCAAAAACTTCCTTTCGAGCAAAGAAATGCAGAACTCCCAAACCAGGAAAAAGGTTGTTATTACTCCATTATTAAGTGATTTAATGCAATGAAAATATTAACTCACTGGATCAATTCCTCGCCCTTGATTAACCTCACCAATATTATATATATATATGATAGATAGATAGAGATAGAAAAACTAAAATATATATTAATAATAATTAAAAATAAATAAAACACTAGAGTTTAAAACCAATGTTATTTTGAAGAGAGTTTGTATAATAAAATTATAAACTTCCAAGTTAATATATATTTTATACTTCAATAAATATGAAAATTGAATTAAAAAATGTTTTTTTAATAATATTTATATTTCATAATTTCAACTATTTTTTTCTTTAGTATTCCATCTTTTGTTGATTCAGCTCCGGCGATAATGATGGTTTTTCCAGTGGCCAACAATTTGTCTAAATGCTTTTATATCCATCCACCATTAGTGTATACAAGGAGAATGAATAGCTTTGCAATGACAAAGATAAGAACAGGCCAAACACATCATCTTCATTCGGATAGAATGGCATTCCATAATGGGTTGTTTCTCTTAGTTCCATACCCATATCCCCATCTAAACCAACAACATACCCTTCCCTTAGCACAATTCCATGAGTTGCAGTGTCAAATACACCTAAGTTTGCAATTATTCATTGCAATGAAGCTCCCAAAACCTCAAAAAATTGTTGCAGTGAAGCTCCCAAAAAGCTCCAAATTATTAGTTGAAGCTCTCGCACGTTTTGCAGCGTTTCCGACCAGCTCCCAAGGCCCCCAGCAGAGGAGCTTGGAATATATGCTCTCCAATGCCTGAGAGCAATACTGAGGTAACTATGATTTTAAATAATAATAAAATTATGATTTAACCAAAAATTGTTTCATCAAATTCTAACAAGAAAAAACACTTATAAACATCAAATAATTTTACAATGTCTTAAAAAACATTTATTTTAAACTGAAATTATATGATTAACTTATATGAATAAAGTTTTTAATATTCAAACACTTCAATATTTCTCCAGAATTGAGTGACATTGATGTTTGAGCATATACTATCCACATAATACTTTATTTTCACTATCATTACCACATAAACATTTCATTTTCATCACCATTATCAATTAAGTTGTAAAAGTTAAAATAGATTAATATTAATAATTTATTATTTTAATTATTTAATTTAAATTCATAAATTATTAATCACCATTATCAATTAAGTTGTAAAAGTTCCCAAATAGCACCTCAATATATAGATAATTTTATTATTATTTAATTTTAATTTTAAGTGATAAATTCAATACAATGTTTTAAAAAGATCCTGCTATTACTCATTCCCCCAGTTATAGAGTGATGCCCCATATTTAAGCATTTCCTCTCTAAATTTGGCACCTTTCCATATCGTATCCAGCCCAGAAAAGGTAAATATTCCCTTATTTCAATGAATATAAATATAGAATAATGTAATATAATATTTAGGATAAAATTGTATGTTTAATATTTACCATTAGTTTTTGGATAGTGGATGACGGATCTAAATGAAAATAGAATTGGAGATCTTATTGGAATCTTGTATAAAATAATAGACATGTAAATTAGAAAATCAGTCTTAAAATAATCTATAAACGAGAAAATAAGGAAAAAATATTTATTATTAAACTATACGCCCAATAATTTTTATAACGAATTAGATATCCTACAATATTTTGCAAGAAGGATTACAAATACAATGTTATGTAAGAAGAAACACATAGGTACAAATCCAGAACTGGCATAAAATACAATTCAAAGGATAAATAATGGTTCGGATTTTACAAAAACATGTTCCTGCCGTACAAGAAAAGGCAGAGTATGCGTATTATACACAACAAGCTTCAAATTAGAACAAGAATTATTTCGAGAGCGGACAACCGAGACATGAGATTATTCCTTTGAAATTGAAATGGCTGCTCCTCGATAATAGAATCTACACTGATCTTTATTATTCATGTTTCTGTGCAACGAACCCTTTTTCCAATACTCATCCAAGGGAATTGGGAGCTCTGACTGCGCTCCGAATTCCTCTTATGTTTTCTTCGTTTCAGATCTACTGCTGCTGTGGCCGACACTATTTTCTTCCCAGCAGGCTGGGAAGTAAATACCACCATAAAGAAGTACACAAAACAGCTAAAAGCCTGTTTGACAACACTACCAGGCATCCCATAATTATAATAACAAACCATAAATTCATACCCTTAACAGATCCCTCGCATTCACCTGTTGCTCCCCCTAAAGACTTTGTACTGGTTTGGGTTAGGGTTCCCTTTCCTTTTGCCGACATATTAAGCTTCCTAGGCTGCGAATTAGATTTAGGACTATTTGGCATCACAGCCATGTCTGGGCATGGAAACTGCGGAGACGAGGACGCCGAGGAGAGGGAATCAGTGGATTCGATCCCCTGACGTTTGAAAGGGATGTTAGGAACACTGGCATGAGAACTCACCTTCCTGTCAAAACCAATAGATGTCAACTGCTGGCCGCCCTCAGAATCCACTTCCGCGGAGATGCTAGCAGACTTAGATGCTTGGTCCACTGGTGCCGGGATCAAATCTGGCAGCTCGTTTTCCGGACGGATCTCTAGTGCTTTGCCTTGCTCGATCGCTGGCGCTTCGGTATCCTTTGCGTGGCCTCCAAGAGAACCTTGTGAAACCTTTAGCTCAGCTCGGCTATTTTGATGCAAATCAGGCACCTGACAAACAAAAACGGCAGGCAGGGACAACATCAGTCTCGCATTCCTTCCAATTAAATATATCCAACACACATCACCGCTGAATAGGTTAAAAATCGAAGCCCAAGTGCTTACTTACCGTTGGGAACAAAAAGGCTTTGCGGATTCGAACCCACGACCGCAGATTCGACTTTCTCCCGCCAACCTTTTCCTCTTTCTTGGAAATCTCTTTTGAAGCTAGTTCGTCCGAGGGAACTTCTGATTCGCGTGATTTCATAGAAATGTCAGCTGCATCGCGTGATTTCACCTTAATATCTGCTGCATCGAAACCCGGTGGCTTCTTCTTCTTCTTGGAGGGCTGCTGATCATTGGAAATTGATTTCCTGGCAGGTGACAGAACTACAGGAATCAATTCTCCGTCTCGAGAAATCGAAACAATCCTCACAGAACCCTCCGATTTAGGGGAAATCTCGACAGCGTATTTTGAGAAAGGGCTTGGCATGGATGCCTGGTTTTTGCCTATTCGTTTTATCCGCCTTTTGAACCTAGGCCACAAGGATTCTGACTCAGACACCACGTTGCTGGCATCGGTTCCCATGGTAGAGCCGAAGCAACTACAGCTGCTCTTGGCACCCGTGATGTCACTCTGTTAGACTTCTACAGCTTTCTTTCCTTTGCCAATATCTGCTAATACAGAAAAATTTGACGCTTCTTTGGATAATACGAGGCCTTTTGCAGCGTGAAATCCACAGCCATTGGAGTTAAAGAATTATTTGTGCGCCCTCATCGTCAAGGAGCAAAAGTCAATGTGTGCGACGTGGTTGTTGCGTCTTGCAACAATTCCACCTCTACAGTGTTTCGATCCCGCGACCTTTAGTGCTAGACTAGGACAGCAGGGTGGATTTGTGTTTCAATTGAGAGGCCACCCCTTTATCTATCCATATTGCAAACCTCCAGGGTCAAACCACCTTGAAACCCGCACCCTCTCCCGTTCGTCCATCGCGATGAACAAAAACTATGTTGAAATTTCCAACCGAGCCAGCCCGTTTGGACACCACCATCATCCGTTTTCACAATTTTGGAGAAAATTTTCAATTTACCCGTGCTGCCGTGAGTAATTTTTAACCCTATTTTATGGGTAAATCGCAAATTTTCCGATCAAATTCCATATCGAACGTATTAGTGAATAAAATGACTTAAAATTTTTGATAATATAATTCAATTGATAATAAAATAATTAATTATAATAATTTTGAAGAAAAATGTTAATGACCGTGAGTAAACTTTAACTCTATTTTATGGGTAAATCGCAAATTTCCCATCAAATTCCATATACTAATAAATTAATAAATAAAGTATAATGGATACTAAAATAGTTAATTATAAAATATATTAAAATTAAAAAGTATATAGCCTATGCAGTGGAATAGATTGTGATGGGTGAATTGTCAAGTTATTATATATCAGTAGTTTAAAACTTAAATTTATTATATTTAATAATAAATAGTTCAAAATTTAAACTTATTATATTTAATAATAAATATATTGAATAATTATTTTATTTTATTTTTTTATATATAATTATTTTTTTAAGTTTTCAGTATAGGGATTTTCTATTTATATATATATATATATATATATATATATATATATCGTTTAATTATTGTATATTAAGTTTTACAAAATAATAATAAATATGAGAAAAATGTTGTTTTATAAGGTTATATTTAAAAATAATAAAATATTATTTATATTAATAAATTGAAAAATAATAATAACAAAAAAAATTTCTTAGCTATTTAATATGAAGTTGACAAATAGCATGTAAAAATATTATTAATAATATTATATGATTAAAGAGTTCAGGCTTCTGTGATCCATATCAAGTTTGTGAGTCTTAATTATATTTATATTTATGCATATAATTTATTCTTATATTATAAACTAATTTCCTTTAAATTCTAATCTACCTATACTTTTTAAATAATTTTCTAACTAACCTAACATCCTTTTGATATTACTTTATTTTATACAGGTCCCTTATGTAACTAATTTTCCATTTAATTATTAATTAACTTATAATTTTTAATAATACTTTTAAATAAAATTAATTTATACATTACTTTATATATTTGTATTTATTTAATTTATTCATATATTATAAGGTCTTTTATTTAATTAAATTTCTTTTTAAAAACTAATTGACTTATAATTTTTATAATATTTTTTGAACTGCATACCCATTAAAAAATATATTTTATATATTTTTAAGATATTGGTCCTAGGTATTACTAATTATATTATTAAATAATTTTGACCCCGGTCCTAGAGTCAAACTAGCCGTTGGAGGCTCTGCTCAGACTATTTAACATGCTAAGCTGGATCTGTTTCTTCATCTTGTCAGCATGCTAAGCTGGATCTGTTTCTTCATCTTGTCAGCATGCTAAGCTGGATCTGTTTCTTCATCTTGTCAGCATGCTAAGCTGGATCTGTTTCTTCATCTTGTCCTGACGATGAACCACACTAGTTGGTTCGAAACGGGTCGACAAATAGTTTTCCATGTGATTTTTGCCGAAAAATCTCTCAAAAATATTATATGATGTTTAATTCATTTATTTAAAAATTATTAATAACAAAAATTAGTGTCAATTATAAATGCAATATGTTAATGGCTATATTAAATAACATAATTTTATATAATTTTTTTCTTTTGTTTATTAGGTTATTTGAGTCTTAATATGATTGGCACACTTAACATGTGGCTTAAGTAGCTTGATCTAGGGCATCTAAGTCCTCAAAATCACTTGGGGATCACCCAACATGGCTAGATTTTTGCCCATGAAGGTGGATTTTTGCTCAGAGAGTTTCTAACCAGTGACCTTTACACCATGGAAGGTCTTAACATAACGTCTTGTCACCCTTTGCTTACACAGTTGTAAACTAGTGACATTTACACCATGGAGTGCCTTAACAAAAAGCCCTGCCACCATCTACTCTATGCCAGATGGACTTAATTTTTATATCAATTTTATATAGAGAAAAATAAAGTAATTTAAATCAAAAAATTGTTATATTTTTCCCTTTTCATTATGATGGAGATGTGTAATTATTTCATTCTTAATATGGTGTTGATATATAATATTTAAAAAATATTAAAGCATAGAGAGATGTTTTCTACTTCCAAATATGAGAGGGGCATGCACTAACATTTTAATGTGAAAAATGCCAAGAATCATAAATAAATATTTCAATGTCAACTATATATATATATATATATATAGTTAAAGTTAAATATGAGGGGGCATGCATTAACATTTGAAGAATCATAAATAAATATTTCAATGTCAACTATGTATATATTATATAAAACTGTGAAAAAAATATAATAATAATAATAATAATAAATTAAATAAATATAAACAAACAAAAAGTTATAGTTAAAAATTTTTATTAGTGTTTTGCTCAAAACTAATATAGATTCATCTTAATTTTAAATTTATCAAGAACCTAGATGAATCAAATCTCCAGAAATACGAAAGTTCCCTCAATTTTTGTACTCAAAAAGAAATTTGCATCTTGAGAGATTTGATCCTTCTCAACACTTGGTAAATCCAGAATTAAAATAAATATATATTAATATAAATTTAAAAATCTAATACTTACAATAATAACAATATATTTAAAAATCTAATACTTACAATAATAACAATAATTTTTTAATTTTATACACATATCTTCTACTCTTATAACTTAAGATTGGCGAAGAAAGGCGATCCGAGATCCGAGATCCCCGCTGAGCTCTCCCGCTCGCTCCCTCAGCCCTTCTCGGCCCCTTGGCCTTCCATCTGCAAAGCCTGTCTCTCCAGAACTAGCGCGGGTCTGTCCGGCGATCCTCCTCTGCGATCTACCGGGCCATGGGTGTTCGCCTTCCTTGAGCATCCCGCAAGCCTGACCTCCATGGAGGCGGTGGGCACCCCCCAGGCTCCTCCCTCTCCTCCGTCGAAGATCTCCGCAGCTGAGGCATTCAGCCGTCTTCTGGAAGGGCTGCCAAAGAAGAAACCTGCTGAAGCGGCGAAATTCGTAAAGAGGATCGATGAAATCCCCGAGATCTCACTCCCTCCGGAAACTCCGATACAGGTTGCTTTGTCCTTATCCGAACGAGCTCTCATAGGCCAGTTTACGGGTCTATGGCCATCCCCCAAGTCCACAGAGAGCTGGGTCAAAAGAAACTGGGCGCCGCTGATCAAAGAAAGCGTGACCTCTTATTTCCTGGGGCGAGGATTCTTCCTTTTTGAATTTAACACCAAAGAAGACAAAGATCTGATCTTTCGAAACGGTCCTTACTTCATGGGCCCCCAGGGCCTATATCTGAATAAATGGACTCCTGATTTTGATCCAGAAGTGGACGTCCCCAAAGCTGTTCCGGTCTGGGTAAGGCTCCCAAACCTCCCAGTTCACTGCTGGAACTGGGATTCTCTGATGCACATCGGAAATGCTCTGGGGAAATTCATAGACCGAGCAAACAACAAGGACCAATATGACTGTGCCAGGATCTGCGTTGAGGTGGATCTGGAGGAGGGGCTCCCGGAGGCAATCAAAATCAAAGTAGGAAACTGGATGCATGTTCAGAAGCTAGACTACGAACAGTTGCCCTTCAAATGTCGGAAATGCCAGGTTTATGGGCACTTTGCCAGGAACTGCCCATCGGCGAATGAAACAACTCAAGGTAAGGAGGTCGGCTGGAACCAAGTCAAACGATCCAAAATGCCATCCAAGACTCAGAAGCCGGGAGGAACTACAAGCAAAGGGATCCATCAAGACCCAGTTCAGCAGATCCAGCAAAGCCAGCCCAAGTCTACCCCAGAGAACAGGTTTGAACTTCTCAGCTCCCAACCAGAGGATCCACATGAAGAAGCAAATCAAAAGTCAGTGTCCCCAGACAAAGACTCTCCATCTCATATCTTTAAAGACATGGGAGTTCCAGAAAGCTCAAAAGGAACTCCTGAAGTAGCCGAGGAGGAGGACCAAGAATCAGAAGACTCGGAGGAGGAAGGAGAAATAGGAGAGTCCCAATCCTCTGTAAGGAGATCTACAAGAGGGCGCAAAACGGATCGGGAAAAAAGAGAGCATGAAATGTACAAGGACAAGCTACAGGGCAGCCAACCAACACTGGAGAAGCTGCTAGCAAAAAAGCCGAAGATGGCAAGAAACCAGCACCAAGGCTCCAAGGGAGCCCAACCGAGCAAAGGTAAATAATGAAAATAATCTCCTGGAACTGTAGGGGTATGGGCAGCAAGATCAAAGAAGATGCTATTCGAAATCTAATTAGAATAGAGGTTCCGGACATACTCCTCCTCCAGGAGACTAAAATGGAGGAATCTGATTTCCTTCAGGTAAGCAAAAAACTCTGGAAAAAAAGTAACGCAACAGCAGTCTCAGCCCGAGGAGCCTCCGGAGGGTTGGGTACTCTCTGGAATGAAAGTAGGTTTTCATTGGTGTCACAGGTATCAAATATCCATTGGGTGATGGTAAAGATGCAGCACATAATCACAAAAGAAATCTTTTGTCTTATTAATGTTTATGTACCAGTCAACGCCGGAGAAAAAAAGGACTGTTGGGATTCATTAAGACAGCAAGCAGAGCTGGGCAATCTGGATAAAGTCATCATAGCAGGTGACCTGAACATCACGCTGCACTCTTCAGAAAAGCGAGGAGGCTGCATCGTGCGAGATCCGGCAAGGGAATGGGCAGAGGATCTCCTCCTAGATTGGGATCTGATCGATATCAAGCCTGTCTCAGGTAAGTTCACTTGGTCCAATAAAAGATTAGGCCCCGGGCATATCACTGCTAGGTTGGATAGATTCTTTGTTCATAGCTCGTTTCTCTTGCTTGGTTTAGATGCAAGCATGCACATTCTTCCTTGTAGTACCTCTGATCATAATCCTATTATGCTATCTCTTAGAGCTCACTCTGACCTTGGCCCCATTCCCTTCAAGTTCAGTCCTTTATGGATCAAGGAACCAAGCTTCATGCAGATTGTCAAAGAATGTTGGTCCCTGCCTGTAAGTGGATCTCCATTCTATATATGGGAGGAAAAAATCAGAAGATTGAAGTCAAAGCTAAAGGGTTGGGCCAAATCCCTGGCCAACCCAGCATCTGAAAGAAAAAATACTCATAATCAGCTAGAAGCCCATTACTTGCAAACGGAAGAGGCATATATCACCAGAGACATATTAGACAAAGAAGCGCAGCTCCAAAAACAATATCATAAATCATGCCTGGCTGAAGATGAAGCGTGGAGGATCAAATCACGCTGCCTATGGCTAAAGGCAGGTGACAGAAATACCAGTTTCTTTCACAAACAAGCTGAATCCAGGAAATGCTTTAATTCCATAACAGAAATTAGAGAAGGAGATATCACGCACAAAGATTTTACAAACATTAAACAAGCAGCCCATCAACATTTCAAAAGGTTGTACAGCGCAGAGGAGAATACTCAACAGAATTTGCAACTGTTGGACGGGGTTCCCAACCTCGTTTCTGATGAGGAGAATCATCATCTAGAGAAAAATATCACAATGGAAGAAGTCAAAAATGCCCTGGCTGCTATGAACCCCGATAAATCACCAGGACCAGATGGGTTCTCCGCCTCCTTTCTCCAATCCTGCTGGCACATAGTGGGGAAAGATTTGTGTAAAATGGTTCAAAAATCGCAGATTTGTCAGAAATTAGGAGGAGGAACCAACTCTTCATTCCTTGCCCTCATCCCCAAGGAAAAGGGAGCTAATGCTTTCAATAGGTTTCGGCCCATATCCCTTTGTAATATTGGCTACAAGGTGATCACAAAAATCATTGCTAACAGGTTGAAGCAAATCCTACCTAGAATCATTCCTGAGAACCAAGGGGGCTTTATACAAGGGAGATATCTGGTGGACAACTTTCTTCTTGTCCAAGAGGCTATCCTGTCAAGTCAGAAGCGCAAAGAACAAGGTATGGCTATAAAATTGGATTTAGAAAATGCCTTTGACCGAGTTAATTATTGTTTTCTATTTAATGTTCTGGAAAAATTTAGGTTTAGAACAAGGTTTATTAACTGGATTCGGGCCTGCATATCGGAACCTTGGATCGCTCCTCTAGTTAATGGTAGATCTGCAAGTTTCTTCAAAGCTACAAGAGGGTTAAGACAGGGATGCCCTCTGTCCCCTCTGCTGTTTGTTATTCAAGCTTCAGTTCTCAGCTTTCATCTAAACAAAAAATTGCAAGAGCAAGAGATCCCAGGGATCTGCATAGCAAGGGGAGTCCAACATATAAACCATGCCCTTTTCGCAGATGACACTCTGCTTCTTGGAGCAGCTTCGATTCATTCAGCCAGAAAATTCAAAGAGGCCCTTGACGAGTACTGTATCGAATCTGGAAGCAGCCTCAACAAGGGTAAGTGTCACATTTACTGTTGGAACACCCCCCCATCTCTGATAACTTCCATCTCGAGATGTCTTGGATTTGTCGCCACCAAAGATTGGACCTCTTTTAAGTACCTGGGTTTGCCAATATTTCTCAAGCGCCCCTACAGCAGAGATTGGCTGCCTCAGGTAGAGAAATTTAAAATCAGGCTTCAGGCATGGGGGATCAACTGGTTAAATATGGCAGGAAAGACTATACTCATAAAAGCTGTTCTTAGCAGCCTCCCTCTTTTTCAATTCTCAGTGCTACTTGCGCCCAATGGCATTCTACAAAAAATGGAGAAGTATATCAGATATTTTTTTTGGAAAGGGGGTAAAAACAATGAAAGGAGATTCCCGTTGGTAAAATGGGAGACGATCCTCAAACCCATGATGGAAGGAGGGCTCAATATTAAAAAACTTCATCTGCAGAATATAGCAATGTGTGGCAAGCAGCTCTGGAGACTAATAGCGCCCAAACCTGGCTGGGCACAGTTAGCAATCTAGAGAAAATACTTCCAAGGCAAATGAATGAGATGCTTAGATGGGCCTCTTCCGCAAGGAACCTCGCCCTTCATCACGCTCTACTCAAAAGCAGCCCCGCTATTGCGATCCAGAGCCTATTGGATTCCCGGGAATGGGAAAAAAAATTAATCTATGGACAGACTGAATCATGGACAGAGATCCAATCGAAGACTGCCCAAACGTGACTACATTAAAAATCTAGATGAAGGCTACAGGGAAAAACAAGCTATGGGACATTACAGCGTGGAATGGGTTGCAATGGGCGGGCTGGCAGCTGTCGGACGTGCCGTCAAACCTCCAGCATGAAGTCAACCATCTCCGCGTCCTGCTGAATGGTATTGCTCCCCTGCACTGCCACAAGAAAGACAGACGAGGATGGGGTGATCGGGCTGCAGGTTACTCGGTCGCCCAGGCCTATGCGCAGCTAGATTCTATCCCCAACGTGCCACCTGATCCAACCCTGTGGAAAGCCATTTGGGATATCAAATCGCAGCCCAAAATCGATCTCTTCTGTTGGCTGTTATGCCATAGAAAAATATTGACAGAGGATAAACTCCAGAGGCGTGGTTACTGTGGACCTTCCAGATGTTCCTTGTGCCAAGAATTAGAAGAGAACGCCACACATCTTATTCTCAGTTGTAAATTCTCCATTCAGGTATGGAGAGAATTAATGGATGATTGGAATCCAAGATTCGAGTTACCTGTCATTCCTACTCTCTATCTAAAACCATCATCACCTGTATGGATTCATTATTTAACAATAGTCCTATTTGCAACTTGGAAAAACAGTTATCATGGTCCCCCTCCTAAAAACAAATTGATCAAAGTGGCCTGGGCATCACTTCTCAAAATTTGCTGCTGGCAAATTTGGTTAGAGCGAAATGGCATAATCTTCAGAAGTACTCAGCACAATCCCAAGAAAGTTGCAGCCAAGGTAAAGAGGCAATTAAAAGAATGCTTGGGAGAACAAAAAGATGACTCGAATCTCAGCCAGATAGACATAGATTGGGGGTCCTTCCTGGACCTGCAATTCCGCCAAAAAATCAGAAGCATGGACCACCCTGAGGAATGGCAAATCAGGGGAAAAAACAGCGAGGAGTTTCAAAACTGGGTTCCCAAACAAAAGGCTCACTCTCTATTCTTTGACGGGGCATCAAAAGGGAATCCGGGCAAGGCTGGAGCAGGAGGAGTTATTAAAAACATTGATGGAGTACCGATTCTTCAGTTTGCCTGGGGTTTGGGAATCAACACCAGTATTCAAGCTGAGGCATTAGCCCTCTTCCAAGGAGTTAATCTGCTTTTGAAGCTGGGAATCAAGGAGGCAATTATTTTTGGGGACTCTGAAGTGATCATAAAAACCATGGTGACCAATTCTAGTCCGCGGGATCTAAGGCTAGCAAGGTTGATCCAAAGAATCAGAAGCATGGCGAAGCTGTTCCAAAACCTGAGATACTATCACGTGCTGAGAGACAACAACAAAGAAGCAGATCTTGAAGCCAATAAAGCAGCACAACTCAAGGACGGGGCAATGAAAAGCGACGAGGAAGAAACATGGGTCCCAATCCCTTAAATCTGTTCAGCAGCTATGTTCTTTTGTTTGATTCTAAAACAATTTGTCTGTATATTTAAACTTGGGAAAATTGCAGAAACAAACTCTTTAGATGACCCCAAAAGGAACTGGAAGTGGAATTCAAGCTCCACAGTTACTCAGAAGGACGAATCCTACTGGATCAGGCCTATTGTAATCAGAAAATTGGTATTCAGACCGACCCAATAATATATTCCATAACCGTTCTTGTAAAAAAAAAAAACAATATTTTTTTAATTTTCTTATTTTATTTTATTTTATTTTTATAATAAATTCATTTTATCAATACACTCCATAACACCTTCTTCTAACCTATCCACATCAATAATAACACTTAGTGTAATAGTGTATAAGTTTATTGTATTAGAAATTAATTTCATATTGAAAGAATTATTTCAATATTTGAGTAAGGTGTTTTTAAAATCTATTCTTATGTAGAATTGCAAATAAAAGTAAAAGGTAACTAGATATAGCAATTGGAACCTTCTTCTAACCTATCCACATCAATAATAACACTTAGTGTAATAGTGTATAAGTTTATTGTATTAGAAATTAATTTCATATTCACAAAATTCTTTGAATATTTGAGTAAGGTGTTTTTAAAATCTATTCTTATGTAGAATTGCAAATAAAGTAAAAGGTAACTAGATATAGCTATTGGAACATTCAAGGGAAACTTTAATATAAAAGAATGTGATCTGTGATAGTATTTTGAATATATTAAAACATTGTTTTTAGATATTTACCTCTACTTGATTTGTGTTTAGATGTTGGTCATACTACAAGAACTTGTTAAGCTACATGTATTTCATAAATTCTAATAACATGGATGTGTTACAATAATCATACATTAATTTTTTTAAAGTTTATTATCTATTTTTATTTTTTATAGAGATTATATAATTAGTGTTTTTTTATAAATGCATCTAAAAACCAATTTAAATTTATCTTAACTCTAAATCTATTATGTGTTGAAAGGGATCTCTAACTTTTATAGTAAAAAGAGATTTGATCCATCTTCGCTTTTCATTAGAGAAGAATACCATGAGTTAATAATATCATGGGAAAAACCTCTTCGCTCTTCATTAGAGAAGAATACCACGAGTTAAGAATATCATGGGAAAAATAAGGGCTGGAGAATTTTATATTTTATATTTATTTTATTTGTATTTTTATTTGTCTTTTGTTTTATTTTATCTGAGCCAAAATATTAAACATTATTGGAGAATTTTATGTTTTTTATTTTATTTTTTTACCAAATCAAAATGTTAAACATTAAGTCGCCCCCAAATCAATCACCAATACCATCATATGCATCCACAAAGAACTTTTTATGGAGGGGCACAGACACAAAAAATGGGCTCTTATAGCCTAGGAAAAGGTGTGCAGACCAAAAAATGTTGGAGGATTGGGTTTGAGGGATCGAGAAATTCTTGGAAAATCCCTTGGGGCCAAAACATGGTGGCATTAGCAAGATAACCCACAGACACCATGGGGCCTCATATGGAAGGAAAAATATGTGCCAAATCACTCAAATGACGATCTCATCAAGCTCACCGACGACATCAAAGGTTCAACAATCTGGAATCAAGCTTGGGAAAATAAAGTTGTCATTCAAAAGCACAACTTCTGGGAGATTGGAAATGGAGAAAATTTTCTTTTTGGGAAGATGCATGGCAGAAACTACCCAACCTAAATAGGGAACAGTTCACCCAACTTCGTAATGCAATGAAATAAAAAGGAAAACATAGGGTGGCCCATTATTGGAAGCCCAACAACAGAAGGGAAAAATGGTGAGAATGGTTGGAAGACAGAGAATGGGAACCTCTGCCCATTAGATTTGATTGGAGCACTTTTTCCAACACCATTCAAGAAATACAAATTCAATTCGACAAAGGGGAAGATAAGATCAGATGGGGAAAAAAGTCTACAAGCCACTTCAACCTCAAGGAAGTTTATGGTTATATAGCAAACCATGATCAGATTTAGCCTCAACAAAAATGGAAAACTCTGTGGGGCAAAAAAATGTGGCCCAAAATCACCCTCTTTCTGTGTTTAACCATGTAGAGGAAGATCCTAAAATGGGACAATTTAAGCAGAAGAGGATTCAACAGACCCTCAAGATGCCCTCTCTGTGAAAAGAGCGAAGAAACAACAAACCACCTCTTAAACGAATGTGAATATTCCAACAATATTTGGGAGTGGGCAGAGATGGCTTTCAAAGCTTCTGACAGGGACAAGGTTTCCATCCTCAAGAAAATTAGAGATCCTCCTTCTCCTCACACCCTATGGTTGACAAGGCCTGGAATATCATCCCGGGTATCATATGCTGGGTTGTTTGGAAAGAATGAAATGCTTGAATTTTTAGAGAAGAAAAAAAGCTAGAAGAGAACATCCTCACATTCATTAAAAAGATAATTCAGGAATTTGTAGCCATCTCTAAACTTTCAATCTTCAATGATCCTCCTCGCCCTGCTGATCAGAGGATCCTTTATCTCCTCGAGCTACGTTCCCCCCCTCAAAATATTCTAACTCAAGCAACAACAAACTAGGAAGTGCCCTGCTACTGACACCCTCCTGACAAAGACATCCTCAAACTAAACTATGATGGAATTACCAAATGCAATCCGGGAGCTACAGGTTTTGGGGGTGTCTTCAGAAACTCACAAGGGGAGATAATATTGCTATACGTAGGCAACCTAGGTACAACTACCAACAATGTCGAAGAAATCCAAGCTCTGGAGCATGGTCTGGACATTGCCAAAGCCCAAAGATTTTGGCTACTCATAGTGGAAGGAGACTCAACTCTTGCCACCCATGCCTGTAGGAAGCTTCAACAAGAAATGACAGTCACCAAGGTAACGGAAAACTAGCGATCAATAAAACCTTGCACCACATCAGCAAACATGTTGGGAGCTAAGTGGGCTCCACTTCAGGTCGTAAGAAGGAAGGAAAACAACGTGGCTGACAGACTGGAAAATGAAGGAACACCTAGTAGCACGAGAATCTGCTCCCTTGCATGGAGTGACCTAGACGAAAAGGAATGGTACAATTCCCGCATCACCCCATTATGATTTCCTCGAACTGCAACCATCCCAATTCTTCACATGAAGTTGACATTAAACAGTTTGCAACGTTCCCTCAGAGTCGTCACCATCCGGACTCTTCGACCAGTACCGATACATGCTGCCTCTTGACAATGTTGTACCTCTTACTAGCAACATTCAATGGCTCTTTCATGTCGCCCCACTCCACCTATGAATACCCCATCCAACTTGCTCTTCCCTTCTATTATTTTCACCCTAACGTTATCACTCTCATCGCCTCTGTCGAGGACTCACCCCCTAATCCCCTTTCCTTCCAAAGCATGGCCTATTGGCATAGCTATGACCCTGTTCCTTGGTGCGGTAGCGACCACAACAACTCCAGGTGGGACAACCCAAGAAGGAAGCCTAGCACCAAGGCAGAGGCTTTGACAAGACGAGTTGCTCTTAATTACGTAGTCTCAGTCAACCCTGGAACCCAAGATCGAATCCATAACCTGGAGCTCCAAACATGTAACATAAGACAGAGAGCGACCACAGAAACAGTTGATGCTGAATTTGAATGGAATCCTGACCTGGGCCTCACCTAGGCTAGGGAGAATTTGTACGACCGCACTATCGAACTTTCTTGGTGGCTCAAGACAATTATGGGGCTAGCATTACAGGAACAGTCGGAAAACACAAAAGTTGTGGAGGAGAAGTTAGATATTCTGAGTGCTAAATTCATTGTCTATGTGGAATCAGTCCACCACCGTCACTTTGTAATGAGGGACTCCCCACATTATTCTCTGCTCAAGCGGCGTATGGATACTATGCAAGCCAGTGGATGGGGCTCTCTGAGCATCAAGAAAGAAACTGCAGGAGCCTCCACCAGTCACTAGGGAGTGACAAATGCTCCTGTCGGCGGCAATCCAAAGAAACCCATTAGTCTTGAGGACAAGCCCTTGGAAGGCACTACTTAATGGTAAATTGTCTGATCCTTTTTCCAGGTTTCTGGAAGGTTCCTTTTATCTACGACACCCTCGACATCAATGCCACTCTCAGCGTTTTAGTTTTTCCAATCATTCTCAGTTCTCACCCTTTGAATCAAGGGGATTTTTTTGGAAAATTTTACAGCTCTCCTTCTATCCTCCATCTATCTTCTCTATCTTCTCAGCTCAGAAGAAGGAGCTTTTTTGTATGTCATTGTAAAAGAAATTCCAGGAGATGTAAGGGAGGTCTTTTTTGTAATCATTGTAAAAAGAAATACTAACTATAGTGCTTGATCATCTTGCTTGCGCCACCCCACTTTAATTGTAAATGCCCTATTTTGAATTAATAGAAAGTATCTTACTTAAAAAAATATTGACATTACTTCAACATTTATAAACATTTATAACTACATACTAAGTTGGAGAAAAAAAATTCAACAGTCATAACTACCTATTTAAACTTATAAAAACATATTAATAAAAAAAAAACCAATAACATTAAAGCATCACTCCCATTAGAAAGAAAAACTCAAAACCAAATTACACTACATAAGTTAACCCTAACCCTTTAAGTTACATTTAAACAATTCCTTAACGCTATTGGGTCTATTCCACATGTTTTCTATACAATGTGGGAAAGTTTTAATATAGGACAATACATAAATTAATTCTCGATAATGTTACACTTAAACAATTCCTTAAGGTTATTGTTTTTTTGCTTTGGCATACACTATATTATATTTTTTCTATACAAAGTAGGAAGTTCCAATAGGTTATTGGGTTTTTTTGCTTTTCCATATATTTTTCATACCATGTTGAAAATAAAAATAAAATAAATAATAAATATATATATATATATATATATATATATATATATATATAAATTAAACATTTCACTTTATAAAAATATATTAATTAAAAAAATAAGAATAAGTATCATCGGACAATATGAAACTCAAAACCAAGTCACAGAGCATAAATTAACTTGAAATCAAGTTACACTCAAACAATTTCCTAATTTCTTAAGGACATCCAATATATTTTTGCTTCACTCTGCATTACTTGGATTTTTCATATAGTATGGAGAAATCTAATATATGCATTTAGAAATAACTATTATAAATCGAAAAGAAATTATACAAATATTCTTTTTAAATCAATGAAAAATGTTACAGCAAAAAAATTACAACAACTAAAAAGTTAAAAATAAATTTCTTAATAATATTTAATTATATAATATTATATATAAATAACATTACGATAGTAAGTTAAAGTCTACGGAGACCAAATTTTGGTCTATCGGATTCAAAGAAACAAATTATTTAGTCTGATTTAAGATTTTATTCCTATGCTCAAAAAGCTTGGGGAGAAGCCTCCCGAACTCATTATAATTTTGACATAGTAGAAAGCTAGGAAGGTCAGTATTGTGACAGAGATTATGAAACTGAGATCTAATGTGGTTGTCCACGGGGCACTCTAAGAGGAAGTGGTTTTCATCCTGGATGTTCCTATTCTCACAGAGGTGGCAGATCCTTTCCATCCATGGTGTTTTAGGAACTGCCCAACGACCTGTTTCACTATGAAGCTCATGAGAGTTTGTTCTAATCTTCACTATATTAATGTCACACTCTATCACAAGGGTAAAGTTTTTTTTTATTTTTTTTACTTACCAACTTAGAATAAACTTGCACATAACCTTGTATGGAGATTCCTCGTACCAATAACAAATATATATATAGTTCGACAAGCACATCATATGTAGCACAACTAAATCCCACTTGACATATTGTAATGGTTACATTTTTGTAATACATGCATGCATGGGTTAATGGTCTTCCCATACCCGTTTATTTAATATGTTTATATATATTATCTTTGGTATGTGGCGATTATGGTTTTGGTTCCACAGCAAGTCCCGGGTACAGTGGACTGTTCGCCTTCTTAATTAAAACCTTTATGGCATTTACTATGTATTGCACTGGCTTGCCTCACCGAGATGCTGATGTGGTGAAGTTCTGCCGCTTACGGCTTCCGCTTATTGTATGCCGTCCACCTGGCTCGATCAGTGGTCAGCCTTCAAACGACCATGTGCGGTGGCGTGTCTCAGGCTCCAAGTGTTATGAGGACAGGTCCTCGATCTTACCATTTCGCGCCCATAATCTTTCCCAGTTCCTCCTTGTCGATCGAACGGTTGAAAGATGGTCAGTCAAATCGAAGGTTACAAATTACGCCACGAAGCAGGGTTTCACGGTGAAATATTTAAGTGTTGTTTCCTCTCGGCTTATTCTTGTTTTCACTTCAGAGCGACTGTGTGCAGCCGAGGACTTTGGTGGCTCTCTGCCATACCGGGGTTTCATTCTCAAACCCAGAGCACGGTGTCATGCCGCGGCTTCTCCTTTTGACACAGGTATGGACGTGCTCGTTCTTTGCTTAACTTCTGGAGTTTTTCTCATGATGCCGGATTTAACCTTTCCCGCTGTTAGATTGTTTGTCATTGTTCACAGTGATTCCAAAAGGGCTCTAAGTTTAATTGTTTCAATGTATTCAGGAGGTGCTTCGTCGACCATCGGCGTTCGGAAGGAGTCTGGCTTTTCCCTTCCTCATCCGTTCCACTACGGGTAAGAGCTGGTTGCTTTCCGAAGGTCCTGCTTTCGTATTCTTTTCTCAGAGTATTATCTGAACCTCTGTTCCACTGAACAGGGTGGCCGAGGTTTTTGCTATTGTAATCAATTTCCCCGCCATGCATCCGGGGTTCCTTTACTGCGAAGCTATATGACTCATTTTCTAGTTTGTATAGTCATTTATATATGGTTGTTTTTCTTTTATTTACCAACCTCAGGCGGAACTCCGCCTAGGCACGGTACGCCGGCTTGAGTTGTATGTAAATGTACTGTTCTGTTTCAGGGTTTTGCCCGACTCACGGACGTTACTTCATAACAAATACTGTTACAGTTTATAATGTTAATCCTTTGTTATTCAGTTACAAGTTTGTCGTGGGAGTTCTGGTATTTTGAAATGGCTATATTATGTTCTCGGTATGGATTGGCTGTTTCCACAACTGTTACTTTGAACTCGTTTGATATACGAGTCACCGTATGATTTCTTTTCAATGTATGTGTTATCCTGTAGTGGCTATATCTTGGTTCTTAGTTCGGCAAAGGTGCCCTGCTAGTTAAGCACACGCTTATGCCGCAGCGGTGGCACCTTAGAACCAGCATTCATTGCATATAACTATACGCATGCATAATGTATTGACCTTTTCATTTGTTACTTGAACAGGAATATCTTCGCCTGTAGATTATGTCTATAATATGCATGTACATAATTTCAGTTTTGTCGTTTTACTTATGTAATAGCAGAGATATTGTTCTTTTTCACATCAGAGTTTGTATTTAGGCTGCCGACGAATGTTCGGCTCACTCTTGCCTTGATAATGGTTCGAT
This sequence comes from Pinus tabuliformis, assembly GCA_031772625.1. Lineage (NCBI taxonomy): Eukaryota > Viridiplantae > Streptophyta > Pinopsida > Pinales > Pinaceae > Pinus > Pinus tabuliformis. Next base: position 1,430,508,632 of record CM062804.1, on the reverse strand, counting down.
CTCGCCACTGTTTGTTGCTATTTTGAGTTGTTATAAGAACGTAGCTGTTCTGTTTTATGGTTCATTTTATTTCTTTAAACATTACTCGCTCCAGGGCACAGATTTGGGTTAAATAGTTCCTATCTATTTTAATATTTGGTTTACTGTCTGTATTACAAGTTCTCGGTTCAATATATTTTCAATGTTTACATTCTTAAATGGAAATGCAGTTACCGACTCTGCCGAGCGCATAGAGGGTTTTCTTTTCTAGGGAATAAACAATGTTTCCCTCTAATTTATTTGGTTCACCACAGAAAGGCAAAGTCATTTCTCAGTTAATAGTCTGACCACAGATAGATAAGGTCATTGCGCAGTTAATAGGCTTACCACAGAAAGACAAAATCATTGCGCAATTACTAGGCTTACCACAGAAAGATAAAGTCATTTCTCAGTTTATAAGTTTAATAAGCCATACCTGCTTAGCCGCAAACCTGTATGTAATGCTTGTCTACCACCCATCCGTAGGAAGATCCTCCTCGATCTTCCACCCCCAAGCACATCTGCAGATCTCGTTTGCAATCTCACTGGCTATGCCAGTTCTCGCTATCTGATCCTAACTAGACATAGCGGATTCAGGAATTCTCTTCCTCATAAACATGCCATCTGGTCCCAACCAGACATAGCACTTTTCTTTCTTCCTTCTGCCATCTGATCCTAACCAGACTTGGCATTTTCCCCTTTTTCCTCTTGGGGACTCAACTGCCTCCTCAAGGCAGTTAGGGTTTCTTTTTATTTAACCACCTTCACAGTGGTTAGCCACAGTTAATCATATACTCACATTGAATAATGATAACACAATTAATTATCATAATGGTTAACAATACTTAACAACAGAGTTTATATATTTCATCAAATAGAGTTTATCTCACAGTAAAATTTACTAATTTACCAACATTACTCCTCACGAAGGGCATCACATCTCCCCATCCTGAAGTTCTACATCGTCCCGATGTTGCTGTTCAGCCAAAAATAGTCTGGGATAAGTTTCCCTCATACTCTGTTCATCCTCCCAGGTGGCCTCGTCAGGCCCAAAGTGCTGCCATTGCACTTTAACCTGGTGGATGATCCTTTTCCGCAGCTCGACTCTTCTCCGATCTAATATGTTCACTGGCTCAACCATGAACTCTCCTTCCGGTTCCACCTGAAACACACAGTATTCAGTCAGCTGCTTACTAGCATTCTATTTTAGTTTTACGTTTATTAACAGCCCTTTTCTTACTTGAATATCCTGCCAACTTATTATGTGCCTAGGGTCATAGACATATTTCTTTAAAACTGATACATGGAAAACATTATGAACTCGAATATGGCTGGGTAGGGCTAGCTGATAAGCTACTGGCCCCACTCGCGCCAAAATCTGGAAAGGCCCACAGAAACAAGGTGCCAGTTTGGTGCAACCATTCCGTTGAAGAGTACTTTTCCTAGCTCGGATTCTGACGTACACATGTTCACCAACCTGATATTCTTTAAATGTCCTCTTCCGATCTGCAAAGTTTTTCTGTCTGTCCTGAGCTATCTTTAAATTAGCCCGGACCTTTTTGACCATGACCTCCATCTCCTCCAACATCTCGGGACCCAACAAGAGTTTGTCCTCCGGTCCACCCCAACTGGATGGTGTACGGCATTTCCGGCCGTAAAGCACTTCGAATGGACTCATCTTCAAAGACGCATGGTAACCATTGTTATAAGCAAATTCCACCAGATGCAAATACTCCTCCCATCGAGTAGGTTGTTGCATCACGTACGACCTCAACATGTCTTCCACCACCTGATTCACCCGCTCAGTCTGCCCGTCGGTTTGCGGATGATAAGCGGTGCTGAAGTTCAATTGAGTTCCCAGCCCTTCAAACAAGGTCCTCCAAAAGACTGATGTGAATTTCACATCACGATCGGATATTATTGTTTTTGGCAGCCCATGGAGTTTGAATATATTCTGCATAAAAATATTTGCGACTTGAGCCGCACGGTAGGTGGATTGAACCGGTATGAAGTGAGCTGACTTACTGAGTTTGTCTATTACAACCATTATAGAATCATTGTTCTTTTTAGATTTTGGCAATCCCGTAATAAAGTCCATGGTAATGGTCTCCCATTTCCATTCTGGTATAGGTAATGGTTGCAGTAAACCCGCAGGGTGCTGATGTTCAGCCTTAACTTGCTGGCACTCTAAACAACGCGCCAGATATTCCATCGCATCCCTCTTCATGCCTGGCCAGTGGTACTCTTTCCGAAGCGAGGTGATCAATTTTTGATAGCCCGGATGTCCCGCATAAGGACTTCTATGATATTCATCCAGAATCTTTTCTTTAATACTGCTTTGATTGGGTACATAAACCTTCTTTTTGTAGCACAGAATTCCGGCTGCATTCAAAGTGTACCCTTGTTGCATTATGTGGGTATTTAAATCCTGCACCAGTTGTTTCTTTTGTAGATAAATTTGATCTTGAGCAGCAGCCTCTTCAATTTCCTTATCAAGGGTGAACTGTCCCTTACTAATACCGATTTCATAAAGGCAGTGCACTTTTCGACTCAATGCATCAGCTACCCGGTTTTCTTTTCCTTTCAAATGTTTAATTTCAAAATCAAAACCTCCCAAAAAGTCCACCCATCTTGCTTGTCTCGCGTTCAAGGTTGGTTGACTAAAATAGCTAGTCAAACTATGGTGATCAGTCATCAGCAAGAACTTCCTTCCCACTAAATAATGACGCCACATCTTCAGCGCATGAACCACCGCGGTTAATTCCAGATCATAAGCAGAATACTTCTGCTCGTGCTCTTTGAACTTCCGGGATTCATATGCGATCACCTTTCCTTCCTGCATTAATACCCCACCTACGCCCTCCTTACTTGCGTCTGTGCAAACTACATATTCTTTCTCTGGGTCTGCAACACTCAGCACAGGTGCGGTGGTGAGCAGGTATTTGAGCTGCTCAAAGCTCCGCTGACATTCTGCTGTCCACTTAAACACTTTCCCCTTCTTTTGCAAAGAAGTGATGGGGTATGCAATCCGGGAGAAACCTTCTACGAACCGTCGGTAGTAACCAGCCAACCCCATAAAGGATCGAACATCTGCTACATCTTTGGGTGTTGGCCATTCCATTATGGTTTTGATCTTTTTAGGATCCACAGCTATACCTTCTTTGGTGATGATGTGTCCCAAATACTGGATCTGTTCTTTATAAAAATCACATTTGCTAAATTTGCCATATAACTGATGCTCACGTAGCGTCTGTAACACTATTCTAAGATGCTCCTCATGCTCCTTCATATTTCGGGAGTATATAAGTATGTCATCAATAAAGACTAACACGAATTTGTCTAAGTATTGGTGAAATACACTGTTCATCAAGCACATGAATGTCGCAGCAACCCAAAAGGCAGTACCACAAACTCGTAATGTCCATAACGAGTACGAAATGCGGTTTTGGCTATGTCCTCATCCTTAATTCTGATTTGATGATAGCCCGACCTCAGGTCGATCTTTGAAAAGATTGTCGCCCCCTTCACCTGATCGAACAGCTCATCAATGCGAGGTAGTGGATATTTGTTTTTAACTGTCAATTTGTTCAGCTGTCTATAATCTATGCACATCCGTAGAGTTCCGTCCTTTTTCCTAACAAACAACACGGGAGCCCCCCAAGGGGATACACTGGGGCGGATGTACTTCTTATCCAACAACTCTTGCAATTGCATCTTTAACTCAGTTAATTCCGGCACACTCATCCGGTAGGGTGCACGGGATACCGGGGCTGCACCGGGTACCAATTCGATGGTGAAGTCCAAATCCCGCTTGGGCGGCAGCCCTGGGATTTCCTCTGGGAATACATCAGCAAAATCTTGCACCACCGGTATATTTTCCACAGTCGTAATTTTATCCCCAGACCCAGCGTACCCCACCTGTATTGCATATATTTGGCATTTCTTCCGCACACTTCTAACTAGCTGTGAGGCCGTAATTGGCCGGATCTGCACCGGTTTTTGGATGCCTTGAATCTCTTTTTCCACTCCCTGTTCATCTCGGTAAGAAATTGTTTTTGTCTTACAGTTAATTACAGACCATCGCTTTTCCAACCAGTCCATTCCTATCAGCACATCATAAGATCCAAGAGGGAGTACGTTCAGTTCTGTTGTTATTGTCTGACCAGCTAACCTTAGTGGACAGCTGCTGACCTTAGTCAGTACTCGTCTTTTGGCCCCCGTGGCCAGCTGTACTAACCAAGGATTTTTAAACTTAATAGTTTGCAAACTGCAGCTTTCCACAACTTTGTGACTTACATAGCTTAAAGTAGCTCCTGGATCTACTAAAACAGAAACAGTTCGATCAAAGATCTTACCTTCAAACTCGATCATGGTTGGCTGGTAGTCAGCTATCGATCCTCAAGTGCTGCATTTATTCTGGGTATGGATTTGGCCACGTCTCCCACTGTAGAAGCTTCATAGATCTGGGACAACTGATCGCTTTCCTTCCGATGAGGACAATTTCTAATATAATGGGGTCCACCACAACCCCAGCACTGAACTGGTGGCCTTGTTGCACCTTCATTATCCATTCTAACCTGTTGTTCGCTGTATTTTGATTCAGCAGGTGGCTTAAATATGCTTTGACTTCTCGATGGGTTTTTAGTGCTGGCCCCTTTCGAGAATCCTTTGTGGAAGCTGCTGCGAGTTCCCTTATTTCCCACAGCCATTCTGCTGCTCTTCTTGTCAGCCCAGCGCTTCCCAAAACCTTCTCCTTTTTGTTTACTCTGATGGTAACAGAGTCTAGCCTTCTGAATTGCTTCATCCATCGTCTTCGGATTGTCAAACTCGATCCTTTCTCGCATTGTCAGGGGTAGACTGCTAACAAACCGCTGCACCTTAGCCTTCTCCTCTCGAATATACGGTACATAACGGAGCAGTGATGTAAATTTGGTTATGAATTCATCTATGGTCTGCTGTCCAAGACGCAGATCATGGAATTCTCGTGCTTTTTCATCATAAAAGCGTTCTGTCAGGTATTTTTCCTTAAAATATCTTTGAAAAGCCTCCCAAGTCACATCCTGCTCACTCACTCCCCACACCATCTTGACCTCTTCCCACCATAATGTGGCCTTGGCCTGCAGCTGGAATATAGCTAGCCGGGCCTTAAGATGGTGATCATACTCGTACACGTGGAAATACTTATTCATATTAATTAGCCATGCTTCCGCGGCTTCTTCTGATTCCCCATCGAATTGAGGTGGCTTAATTTTCCGAAACTCACCTTGTAACTCTATTCGCGGTCTTTTTGGAGTTTGATATTTGGAGGCGTTAACAGACTTCTCGCCTCGCGTTTCTGCCCTGTCCTCCGCTTCCTCCTGTTCCGTATGATAGCTCTGTTCATCTGTTACTCGTGTCTGTTCAGGTCTAGGAGGGGACTGTTGATGATGCTGTTTGTCGGATAAGCTTTTCAGAATCCTCTCCTGTTCCATGTTTAATCTCGCATTGTCCTCTCGCAAACGGACCATTTCGTCCTTCAGCTCCTGAACTGTCCTCAATATAGCCGAATTAGTATTGCGGCCTTCTGCTCCCAGTTGTACCCATAGCTCAGGATTCCCTTGAGGATGAGCTGCATTATCAGGTTGTTCCAAGTTCCTATGAGGAGCGCTACTTGTTCTTCTCATTCTGCTGTTACCTGTACAAGATTGACTAGTTCAACAACTGTGATTATATAATTCAGTATACTCTTAATATGGTTGTCATTGTATTATTTAAGCATTACTGCCTTATTAAAGTTTACCCAAGGCCACAGAGTTGTAACCTGGGCTCTGATACCAATTTGTCACACTCTATCACAGGGGTAAAGTTTTTTTTTATTTTTTTTTACTTACCAACTTAGAATAAACTTGCACATAACCTTGTATGGAGATTCCTCGTACCAATAACAAATACATATATAGTTCGACACGCACATCATATGCAGCACAACTAAATCCCACTTGACATATTGTAATGGTTACATTTTTGTAATACATGCATGCATGGGTTAATGGTCTTCCCATACCCGTTTATTTAATATGTTTATATATATTATCTTTGGTATGTGGCGATTATGGTTTTGGTTCCACGGCAAGTCCCGGGTACAGTGGACTGTTCACCTTCTTAATTAAAACCTTTATGGCATTTACTATGTATTGCACTGGCTTGCCTCCCCGAGATGCTGATGTGGTGAAGTTCTGCCGCTTACGGCTTCCGCTTATTGTATGCCGTCCACCTGGCTCGATTAGTGGTCAGCCTTCAAATGACCATGTGCGGTGGCGTGTCTCAGGCTCCAAGTGTTATGAGGACAGGTCCTCGATCTTACCATTTCGCGCCCATAATCTTTCCCGGTTCCTCCTTGTCGATCGAATGGTTGAAAGATGGTCAGTCAGATCGAAGGTTGCAAATTACGCCACGAAGCAGGGTTTCACGGTGAAATATTTAAGTGTTGTTTCCTCTCGGCTTATTCTTGTTTTCACTTCAGAGCGACTGTGTGCAGCCGAGGACTTTGGTGGTTCTCTGCCATACCGGGGTTTCATTCTCAAACCCAGAGCACGGTGTCATGCCGCGGCTTCTCCTTTTGACACAGGTATGGACGTGCTCGTTCTTTGCTTAACTTCTGGAGTTTTTCTCATGATGCCGGATTTAACCTTTCCTGCTGTTAGATTGTTTGTCATTGTTCACAGTGATTCCAAAGGGGCTCTAAGTTTAATTGTTTCAATGTATTCAGGAGGTGCTTCGGCGACCGGTCGGCGTTCGGAAGGAGTCTGGCTTTTCCCTTCCTCATCCGTTCCACTACGGGTAAGAGCTGGTTGCTTTCCGAAGGTCCTGCTTTCGTATTCTTTTCTCAGAGTATTATTTGAACCTCTGTTCCACTGAACAGGGTGGCCGAGGTTTTTGCTATTGTAATCAATTTCCCCGCCATGCATCCGGGGTTCCTTTACTGCGAAGCTATATGACTCATTTTCTAGTTTGTATAGTCATTTATATCTGGTTGTTTTTCTTTTATTTACCAACCTCAGGCGGAACTCCGCCTAGGCACGGTACGCCGGCTTGAGTTGTATGTAAATGTATTGTTCTGTTTCAGGGTTTTGCCCGACTCACGGACGTTACTTCATAACAAATACTGTTACAGTTTATAATGTTAATCCTTTGTTATTCAGTTACAAGTTTGTCGTGCGAGTTCTGGTATTTTGAAATGGCTATATTATGTTCTCGGTATGGATTGGCTGTTTCCACAACTGTTACTTTGAACTCGTTTGATATACGAGTCGCCGTATGATTTCTTTTCAATGTATGTGTTATCCTGTAGTGGCTATATCTTGGTTCTTAGTTCGGCAAAGGTGCCCTGCTAGTTAAGCACACGCTTATGCCGCAGCGGTGGCACCTTAGAACCAGCATTCATTGCATATAACTATACGCATGCATAATGTATTGACCTTTTCATTTGTTACTTGAACAGGAATATCTTCGCCTGTAGATTATGTCTATAATATGCATGTACATAATTTCAGTTTTGTCGTTTTACTTATGTAATAGCAGAGATATTGTTCTTTTTCACATCAGAGTTTGTATTTAGGCTGCCGACGAATGTTCGGCTCACTCTTGCCTTGATAATGGTTCGATCTCGCCACTGTTTGTTGCTATTTTGAGTTGTTATAAGAATGTAGCTGTTCTGTTTTATGGTTCATTTTATTTCTTTAAACATTACTCGCTCCAGGGCACAGATTTGGGTTAAATAGTTCCTATCTGTTTTAATATTTGGTTTACTGTCTGTATTACAAGTTCTCGGTTCAATATATTTTCAATGTTTACATTCTTAAATGGAAATGCAGTTACCGACTCTGCCGAGCGGTTTTCTTTTCTAGGGAATAAACAGTTTATTTCCCTCTAATTTATTTGGTTCACCACAGAAAGGCAAAGTCATTTCTCAGTTAATAGTCTGACCACAGATAGATAAGGTCATTGCACAGTTAATAGGCTTACCACAGAAAGACAAAATCATTGCGCAATTACTAGGCTTACCACAGAAAGATAAAGTCATTTCTCAGTTTATAAGTTTAATAAGCCATACCTGCTTAGCCGCAAACCTGTATGTAATGCTTGTCTACCACCCGTCCGTAGGAAGATCCTCCTCGATCTTCCACCCCCAAGCACATCTGCAGATCTCGTCTGCAATCTCACTGGCTATGCCAGTTCTCGCTATCTGATCCTAACTAGACATAGCGGATTCAGGAATTCTCTTCCTCATAAACATGCCATCTGGTCCCAACCAGACATAGCACTTTTCTTTCTTCCTTCTGCCATCTGATCCTAACCAGACTTGGCATTTTCCCCTTTTTCCTCTTGGGGACTCAACTGCCTCCTCAAGGCAGTTAGGGTTTCTTTTTATTTAACCACCTTCACAGTGGTTAGCCACAGTTAATCATATACTCACATTGAATAATGATAACACAATTAATTATCATAATGGTTAACAATACTTAACAACAGAGTTTATATATTTCATCAAATAGAGTTTATCTCATAGTAAAATTTACTAATTTACCAACATTACTCCTCACGAAGGGCATCACAATTAATTTTCTTCTTTGAACTATTTAAAACATAGAGATACTTTTGATCTACTATGAAGCTCATGAGAGTTCGTTCTAATCTTCACTATATTAATTTTCTTCTTTGAACTATTTAAAACATAGAGATACTTTTGATCTTTTAGGGTGGGGTTGATGACCACCTTATAATAGCTTAATTTTCTTTTAGCTGCTGAATCTTTTTCACACCACATTTTTTCATATATAATTTTAATATTTTATAATATATATTTTTTTAAATTGATTAAACTTAAGAAAAAATTTATATATTTTTTAATAAGTATATTTATTTATTTATTTATAAAGCAAAAAAATTACATTATTCTTTTAGTTGTTATTATTATGATTTCAAAATATAAAAATAGACAAAGCTATTGACAATTTGAAATTATTTTTTTGATAATTTATATGATATGATATTGTTAGATCTAAGGCTTTTGTGATCCATAATGTAGATAGATGTCTTTCCGATTAATCATATTATTAAGATTTATTCCACATTTCAAACCAACTAATATAATTCATCCTCAAAACATAATATTCTTAAATCATTAATATATTTTTTATATTTCAAAACACATATTTTAACAAATTAAATATAATTATTTTTTTATTTTACTATAAAAAAATAACTATATTTTAAATTTTCATAATTTACACAATATTTCATAACACAACCCTACTGATAACACTACTCATAAATCACTTTAATACAATTTTAAATAATATTAAAAAAATCCAAAACAATAACTAATATCCACCGTATATTTAATATCCAATTTAATCATCTCTACAACTAAAACAAAATCATGCAATCCTCCCCTTCAACGCCGTACATAAGATCTCAACCAACTTAACAGGTCTTTGCAAAGCTTCCGTGTTTTACTTCTCTACTGCCACCTACTTGTGTATATTTCACGATGGGGAAATTTTGTGAAGACTTTGTTTGATATACCGCTCTTCATTAGTTTTATTTTTCATGTGTATTTTTTTTTAATGTTTTTTTCACTTATATTTACGCCGTAAGGCGTTCCTCTGGGAAGAACTCCCCTCCAGTGCCACTCTGTACCTTCATGTGCCCTTGATTTCGTTGTTAGACGATGGAATTGATATTAGCCGTTTGATTCGAGGGGTTGATTCATTATCCCTCCCCGCGCATAGCATCTGCCATTTGTCCGCGCATGGCATATGGTATCTGGCAAGCATGCAAATCAACTTAAGTTACAGTTTTTGTTCCCAATTTGTCTTTTGTACTGCCTCTCGACCATTTGCGTGTCTTTTCTACTGCCTCTCGGCCATTTGCGTGTTTTACCAGCTTTTGGCTCATCTTTACGGTTGCAATTCACTTCGTTCACTTTATTCTATGGGGTTTTATTTTATCTGTTGTGCAATTCACTCCGTTTCTTTAATTTAATTTAATGGGGTTCTATTTCATGTGTGCAGGGGTTTTCAGCCAGAGAAAGAGAAACCGGGAAGAATATCATTGTGGATTCAGGGTTTTCTCTGTTGAACAAGGATCGCTCGATAATTTCGCAGTCTGTACCCGTGAAACTCTGCGGGATTTGCTTTGAGGAGTCGTCCGATATGTTTGAGGGCAATCTTTGCTTTCATCGTTTTTGCGAGGCATGCATGACGCGGTACATCCACTCGATGCTCGAACAGCGAAGGCATCAGATATATTGCCCGCATGAAACTTGTTACGCCGTAAGGCATTCCTCTGGGAAGAACTCCCCTCCAGTGCCACTCTGTACCTTCATGTGCCCTTGATTTCGTTGTTAGACGATGGAATTGATATTAGCCGTTTGATTCAAGGGGTTCGATTCATTATCCCTCCCCGCGCATAGCATCTGCCATTTGTCTGCGCATGGCATATGGTATCTGGCAAGCATGCAAATCAACTTAAGTTACAGTTTTTGTTCCCAATTTGTCTTTTGTACTGCCTCTCGGCCATTTGCGTGTCTTTTCTACTGCCTCTCGGCCATTTGCGTGTTTTACCAGCTTTTGGCTCATCTTTACGGTTGCAATTCACTTCGTTCACTTTATTCTATGGGGTTTTATTTTATCTGTTGTGCAATTCACTCCGTTTATTTAATTTGATGGGGTTCTATTTCATGTGTGCAGGGGTTTTCAGCCAGAGAAAGAGAAACCGGGAAGAATATCATTGTGGATTCAGGGTTTTCTCTGTTGAACAAGGATCGCTCGATAATTTCGCAGTCTGTACCCGTGAAACTCTGCAGGATTTGCTTTGAGGAGTCGTCCGATATGTTTGAGGGCAGTATTTGCTTTCATCATTTTTGCGAGGCGTGCATGACGCGGTACATCCACTCGATGCTCGAACAGCGAAGGCATCAGATATATTGCCCGCATGAAACTTGCAGAGAAGCATTGACGCTGGATGAGTGCAGGTATTTTCTGCCTGCAGAGATCTTTGAGCAGTGGTCAGCTGTAATGGTGGAGGCAGAAATTCCTGAAGCCCTGAAAGTATACTGCCCCTTTTCCGACTGCTCTGGACTTCTTGTCAAGGAAAGTGTTGGAACCTTGGATGTGGAGGAAGTGGAAATGGCGGAATGCCCCTTCTGCAACAGGTTGTTCTGCGTTGCAAGGTTCCGTGGCATGCAAATTTACAGTGCTCCGAGTTTCAGAGCCTGCCGACCACCGACAAAACTGAAGCGGATTTTCTGCTTCTCAAGCTGGCCGAGGATCATAAGTGGCGCCGCTGTGGAAAGTGCAAATAGATGGTTGAATTGATCTATGGGTGTAATCACATTACTTGCAGGTACGTTTTTTCGTTTATTTTCTGAAATTCTTCGCTTGTATGTTGAATTCTCAGGTAAAGTAGAGCCCATATAAAGACTTAGGGCTGAGAATTCAACCTGGGCATCTTGTTTATTAAAGAAAACGCTACAAACCGAATAATCGGTTACTGTGCAATCAGGGTTTTTGGGTTCGTAAGTAATCTGTGTTGGTGATGGTCAATGCAGGTGCCAACACGAATTCTGTTACGTTTGTGGCACCTCATGGAGAAATGGAAGCCCTGACTGCAATTGTCCTCGGACAACTGTTGACCGCTTAATACGTTGACTGGTTCATAATCCCAGGAGTTCTGATGATATATATTTTTTGCAATACACGCAGGCTGTAGATGATTTTTACCGGGTAATTACTATGTTAGTGGATTGTGTTTAGATGGTGCTATGGGGATTCTGTGCAGCATCCCCAAATATATTGTCTGTATGAATGCACTTCCATGGCAGAGGAGGCAAAGCCTGCTCACGCCATTTGTGCAACAATTAGTTCCTTGTAATGGAATATTTGGATGGAATATTTTGGTTTGCTGTCAGTAATTAGTGTGCACAGTGCTTTTCTTTACAACCCAGAGGTTACTAATATTCTGTTACAGTCGGTGTTCTGATGGGATATAAATTAGCAACTGAAAGTGACGTGTCTCTGTGTGATGTAGAAATAAAGATTCGATGTAACGCATAAAGAAATGGTTTTTCTTTTAATAACATATTATAATATTTCTAAAATTATTGATAGTATTTTCTTTGCTTTGTCGTTATTAGTGAAAACACTGGATTCTGGAATCTAAATTTCAAATTTAGTTTGAGAGTGATCAAGTTGTTTTTTGATTCCAACTCAATTTCAGCTTTGAATTTTATGCTATGATTTTGTGAGATAGATAGAACTCTTACTCAACACCAAGGTGTCAGCTTTGAATTTTATGCTATGATTTTGTGAGATAGATAGAACTCTTACTCAACACCAAGGTGTCCCATGAGAAGCACCATTAATATGTGCATGGAAGATTTTGTATATTATCTTTTTCGAATGATTATGTGAAGATTGTTTCTCCTATGCACAATATATGTTTAAAGCTTAGACAAAACATTTTAATGGTTAGTCTTTTTGTCTTCAAACCATTTTCAGCACTTAGCCAACAAAACTTCCCATGCAGTTTTTACGGGAAGAGCTTAATTTTTTTTATAAACTTGTTGGCATACCATGACTTGAAAGCCATTTCAACATCCCCACCTACCCAAAACTTATGGGACCTCATCATCCCCTCCACTTCTTTCCAAACTTTTTTTGCAAATGGGCAAGTCATAATTATGTTTACTTGTTTCTTCTGCCTTTTGGCATACATTGCACCATCTATAACTAGTGAAAATTTTCTTTCTTTGTAGCATGTCCCATGTTGGATCCCTATTGTTTCAAAGCATCCATATGATTTTTTTTTTATTTTTTTCGACATTTTAGTTTCTATAATAATTCCCACCATCATGTGTATTGTTCTTTTCTATAGTAATTCCCACCATCATGTGTATTGTTCTTCTCTTCCTGGGCATGTGTTTTATAACCTAATTTTGGCACATAATATGGACCATATTAATTTATCACCCTCCTCTCTAATCCTAACATTGATATCTTTCAAAAGGCCTATGCATGTTGCCATTCAAGAACATACTCTTTCTTATTACCTTACTCCCTCTAGGTCAACGATTCTTGTGTCCAATTGTTTGTTCTATGTCTATTTGCAACTTGAATTAATTACGCCGTAAGGCGTTCCTCTGGGAAGAACTCCCCTCCAGTGCCACTCTGTACCTTCTTGCGCCCTTGATTTCGTTGTTAGACGATGGAATTGATATTAGCCGTTTGATTCGAGGGGTTCAATTCATTATCCCTCCCCGCGCATAGCATCTGCCATTTGTCCGCGCATGGCATATGGTATCTGGCAAGCATGTAAATCAACTTAAGTTACAGTTTTTGTTCCCAATTTGTCTTTTCTACTGCCTCTCGGCCATTTGCGTGTTTTACCAGCCTCTGGCTCATCTTTACATTCAGCGTCCTCTCCTCTTTTCAGTTCTCTGTTTTCTTTTGTTCTGTTTGGTTTTGTTATGTTTGTTTACGAGTTTCTTTTAGGTTTCCTTTCGTCTCCAACATGGTTTTCTGAGATGCTGTGGATTTCTTTTTTCTCAATATTGTTCAGTTTGATTTTATTGATGTTCATTGTATTTTCTGTACTGCTTTCTGTTTAATTTCTATTGATCTTCACTATATTTTCTCTGCAGCTTTCGGTTTAATTTTTAATGATCTTTTCTTTTATTTTCTCTGGATTTTTCACGCATGTGAGTGAAACTTTAAATATATTTGAATTCCCTCATCGTGTACAGTTCTGCAGTTGAATATTCGCAATCGGACATGGAGTTTAAGCAATATTGGAGGCAACCAGGTAAATAAACAGTTCGTCGTGATAAAGATATTTTTTAAAGGGTTTGAAAAAGCAATATTGGAGGCAACCAGGTAAATAAACAGTTCCTCGTGATAAAGATATTTTTTAAAGGGTTTGAAAAAATATTTGCACGAAGGATAATCTAGATCCTGGTTTGCAGAGAAATTGCTTAATATTATCCTGCTGCTGCTTTCATTCGCTAATATATCATATATTTTTCACATTTTTAGGTTCTTGATCGTTGAGATTAAAATCTAATTAAATATATATTACTTATATATTCCTCATCTCTTCTCTTTGCAGAGGATTGGCTTAAATTGGAGGAGGGGCTGCTGCGGCGGATTGTCTTTAATTGCAGAGTATTGACTCTCATTGAAGGAGGGGCTGCGGCAGCCGATTGAAAATCTGAGTTATATTTCTTTCCTGCTCATTGTTTTCACAATTTGATATGATAAAATCGCAATGATCAGAGAATTTCATTAAATAAATTGCCTATCTAACTATCTATATAGCTCATCTCTGCCAGCTGCAGAGGATTGGCTTTAACTGGAGGAGGAGCTGCTGAGGCGGATGGTCTTTAATTGAAGAGGATTGGTTGTCATTGAAGGAGGGGCTGCCGCGGCGGATTACTATTTAATGGAATTGAAAGACATTTTCATACAAGGAGAGGTTTGTGAAAAACCTTATTTGCACTGATAAGAAATCGATGTGCCTTCGCCTTTGCTACAACCCATCCTGGTGCCACCGACGTTGTCGCTGTCTATCTAGCAACTATATTATCTTTCTAATGAAAACCTCCAATGCCCAAGGTTTTATATTTAGCAGCTGGGGTAGCTGCACTGCGCAAAAGGCCTGAAAATTGATCGAAAGATATATACACTCCAAATACTGTGGCAAGTACCGTGTATACTGTCTACAAAAACATTTCAATTTTTAATTTTAACGGTTTGCAGAACCTATGCATTTTATTGAAAATTTTAGAAAAGTAAGCCTGTCTTGTCCCATTCAAGACAAGTCACATAACACAAGAAGCCTGTCTTGTCCCATTCAAGACAAGTCACATAACACAAGATCATGCCAAGCTCTATCATATGTAAGTGTTTCATTCTTTTAATCAAACAAAGCTCTCCCAGCGTCATCACTCCCATGTCATATCTTCTCAAATCATTTCAGTTTCCTATGTTTGTCAAGGAGTTGTCGTAGCTTCTAAATCTGATTTGCTACAACTGCCTTGACCTCTTAAACTCAATGTATGTCTGTGTCCTATGTTTATTAACTGTGATCCAGATGTCATATTAGCATCTACACAGTCCATCTCTTGAAAACATGGATTTTTATTATTTAAAGTTTAACTTTAATGGAAAGGAATAGATCAAATCACTGATATGTAAATGCAATTGATGATTTGCATAAACATAACAAAACAGTAAAGGGGACTAGCTCAGTCATCAACTGCAGAACCCACCTCCCATTTGCTGAAGTGCTAGTAAAACCATGTTAGCTCTTGTTCTTCAAATCTTTTGTGCTGGATTTTCTTGATAAAATGTAACTGTTGTATACATACCATCATATGTTGTCTTCATGGAAAAAAAATAATATTTTATAAAGTCCAATAACAGTTTGTTAATCCAAATAAGTACTACTAGTGCAAGCATTGACAAAATATTAGAAATACATACACATCTAACTGGATCTATTCGCTAAGGTGACACAATACTGGCATTGAGTGGAATTAAAGTGAACAGGCATAGGTGTATTTCAAATCTTAATATTGCTATAGAGATGAAAGTACACGCTAGATTTGTAGATATCTCTTCGTAGATAACAACAGATAATAGCATTTGAGCTCTTCTGCAATAGTAGGTTGAATCTATGGATTGTCAAGTTTGTGGCTAGCTCTGGCTAGTGGAGCTTAAGATGCATGCCGTTTTACTGTAGACTATTTAAAGCTTTGTAGTTATTTGATTTTTAAGGTGTACCTCTTTGCATCCAATGTACAATGCTGCAGGTTTTCAGTTTTGTTTAATTTGTTTGCTTTGCTTTGATGCAAGTAAATTGTAATTTATAATTAGATCACTCACGACTTTAAAAATTTGCCAAAAATCACCAGTTCAAATTGAACATCCTTAAATTTGTTACATCCAGAGTACTTGGAGCACTGACTTATCATATGTATGCAGCTTATGGAGGATTTTCTTTGTTAACCTAGGTTTTAATTTAGGATGTCTTGAAGCATGCAACATAAGTGGTTCTGAGCACTTCTATAATCTTCATTTACAGTCAAAATGGCAAACAGAAGTTGGCAAGTATTGCAAGAGTCGAATTCTTTTTATTATTTCTTTTGTGAGATTCTGGGTTGTATTGTTTTTATTTTTATCTAATAGCCATTTTATTCTAATTCATTGGTGCTCATTTTTCATGGGCCTTAGATGTTACCAAGAATATAGATGTCCTATTGCTGTTAATGAAGTCTTCATGCCTTCACAAAACTTTGTGCATTTACGGAACTTCCTGGTAATCCATATCCCAAAGCTCCCAGAATTTCCCTAATGGAGTATACATGGCAAACATCCAAAAGGAATCCCTTGAGCAAACAAATATAAAAGGATAAGTCAAAGTCTTCCAGGCTTGAGTAAGAGACAAGCCCAAAGTTCTCTAATTGCCAGACCGAGTACCACTCTGAGGAAAGCCAGAATTGCCAAAAAAACACCTTCAAAATCCAAAGTTGAGAATGTAAAACAGCCCACAGAAGCAGACTAACAAAAATCAAAAGGATGTGATACCCAAACTCCCATCTACAAGCCTAAACATAAAGATATGATAGGTCACTAGGTTAGACTTAGGAATATACAATATTAAATAATTGTTTTTCTAGCTGATGTGTTCTAACTTTTTCTACATGATAATGCAGAACAAATTATAAGGAACCACGAGGTTCCTATAATGTGGTCACCAAATAGAATTGCAGGTTTTAACTTTTATGGCACTGTTGGAGTTTGCATAGCAATAAAGAGTGAGAGAGATTTGTTATCATGTGGCATACCAGATTTTGACAGTGTACTAAATCCCCATGGATATGTACTACCTTTCAATGAAGGTTATATAAAGGCAATGTCTATGAGTGTACCAGATGCCCCTGTGTACTTTCCACAAGATTTCAGTTTTCATACGTACCCAACACATACATTGAAGCAAGGAATTATTAGTCAAAGGAATTGGGACTACATGGTGCCACCAGGGAGCAGTCTTCAGAATGTACCTTTTAAACTGCAACCTCAAGGGAATGCCCCGGAACTGCAACTACCTTTCAAACTGCATCCTCAAGGGAATGCCTAGGAACTTCAACTCCAAGATTTTCAGTACTTCGTTGTGATTGATTTTGAGGCAACTTGTGACGTGGGTACACTTCTTAGTCCACAAGAGATAGTGTTTTTATTTATTTATCTCATATCTGGTTCTTATTTGTGGCGATTTCCTTTCCATTTATGCAGATTATGAACAATGGAAAAGAGGGTTCACACCCTCCATTTCCATCCACTTCTTTTCATGATCATTCCAAGATGGAGAAAAAGGAATGTTTTGATAATTGCGAGATCCATTACCGTTTCGTCTCAAACGATCTTCAGACATTCTCAATGTAAGAGAATACTTATTGTTATACTTGAAGAAGTGTATTGAATGACCACTGACCCAGGACCGACGAGGATATGACAAAGATGAATCCTAGTATCCATATCAAGAGTCAAGAGGAGTGTTTCTGTTGAAGACGTTATTTTCCCTTAAAGGAATTGTTGACTGGAATAGGTTTATAACTCTATTACAATTTTGTCATGTCAATTAAGTTGATTGGATCCATGCCTTCTTTACTTGAAAGGTGATGGGTGGTAAGGTGGACATTTATCTGAAATGAAATTTTATTAGCATCCACGGAAATCCCTGAACATCTACACGAGGACTAAAGCAATCACAGTTTTAAGAAGAATTTATCTCCCCTTTAACTCCAATCTATAAGGGATGTAAAAGTATATCCGGTTACATTGTATATATTCCGTGTCTAAACTGTCTAAACATGTTCTCTGATATTGCAAGACATCTTTCATGTAGATGGCAACTTGCTTGGCATAGAAGCAAAGCAAACTCTGTATAGTCTTCACATCTCACTTTATTAAGCGTTTTTCTCTTATCTGGTCGTCTCTTGCAGAGTTCAACATCACATGTACATTATCTTCAATTATTTCAAATCTTAATATTGCTATAGAGATGAAAGTACACGCTAGATTTGTAGATATCTCTTCGTTGATAACAACAGATAATAGCATTTGAGCTCTTCTGCAATAGTAGGTTGAATCTATGGATTGTCAAGTCTGTGGCTAGCTCTGGCTAGTGGAGCTTAAGATGCATGCTGTTTTACTGTAGACTGTTTAAAGCTTTGTAGTTATTTGATTTTTAAGGTGTACCTCTTTGCATCCAATGTACAATGCTGCAGGTTTTCAGTTTTGTTTAATTTGTTTGCTTTGCTTTGATGCAAGTAAATTGTAATTTATAATTAGATCACTCACAACTTTAAAAATTTGCCAAAAATCACTAGTTCAAATTGAACATCCTTAAATTTGTTACATCCAGAGTACTTGGAGCATTGACTTATCATATGTATGCAGCCTATGCAGGATTTTCTTTGTTAACCTAGGTTTTAATTTAGGATGTCTTGAAGCATGCAACATAAGTGGTTCTGAGCACTAATATAATCTTCATTTACAGTCAAAATGGCAAACAAAAGTTGGCAAGTATTGCAAGAGTCAAATTCTTTTTATCATTTCTTTTGTGAGATTCTGGCGTTGTATTGTTTTTATTTTTATCTAATAGCCATTTTATTCTAATTCATTGGTGCTCATTTTTCATGGGCTCTAGATGTTACCAAGAATATAGATGTCCTATTGCTGTTAATGAAGTCTTCATGCCTTCACAAAACTTTGTGCATTTACAGAACTTCCTGGTAATCCATATCCCAAAGCTCCCAGAATTGCCCTAATGGAGTATACATGGCAAACATCCAAAAGGAATCCCTTGAGCAAACAAATATAAAAGGATAAGTCAAAGTATTCCAGGCTTGAGTAAGAGACAAGCCCAAAGTTCTCTAATTGCCAGACCGAGTACCACTTTGAGGAAAGCCAGAATTGCCAAAAAAACACCTTCAAAATCCAAAGTTGAGAATGCAAAACAGCCCACATAAGAAGACTAACAAAAATCAAAAGGATGTGATACCCAAACTCCCATCTACAAGCCTAAACATAAAGATATGATAGGTCACTAGGTTAGACTTAGGAATATACAGTATTAAATAATTGTTTTTCTGGCTGATGTGTTCTAACTTTTTCTCCATGATAATGTAGAACAAATTATAAGGAACCACGAGGTTCCTATAATGTGGTCACCAAATAGAATTGCATGTTTTAACTTTTATGGCACTGTTGGAGTTTGCATAGCAATAAAGAGTGAGAAAGATTTGTTTTCATGTGGCATACCAGATTTTGACAGTGTACTAAATCCCCATGGATATGTACTACCTTTCAATGAAGGTTATATAAAGGCAATGTCTATGAGATGCCCTTGTGTACTTTCCACAAGATTTCAGTTTTCATACGTACCCAACACATACATTGAAGCAAGGACTTATTAGTCAAAGGAATTGGGACTACATGGTGCCACCAGGAAGCAGTCTTCAGAATGTACCTTTTAAACTGCAACCTCAAGGAAATGCCCGGAACTGCAACTACCTTTCAAACTGCATCCTCAAGGGAATGCCCAGGAACTTCAACTCCAAGATTTTCAGTACTTCGTTGTGATTGATTTTGAGGCAACTTGTGACGTGGGTACACGTCTTAGTCCACAAGAGATAGTGTTTTTTTTATTTAACTCATATCTGGTTCTTATTTGTGGCGATTTCCTTTCCATTTATGCAGATTATGAACAATGGAAAAGAGGGGTCGCGCCCTCCATTTCCATCCACTTCTTTTCATGATCATTCCAAGATGGAGAAAAAGGAATGTTTTGATAATTGCGAGATCCATTACCGTTTCGTCTCAAACGATCTTCAGACATTCTCAATGTAAGAGAATACTTATCGTTATACTTGCTGAAGTGTATTGAATGACCACTGACCCAGGACCGACGAGGATATGACAAAGATGAAATGTAGGTGTTATATATAATGTGCTAAAAAGGAACTACCGAAGATGAAATATAAGTGTTATATATAATATGCTAAAAGGGAACTACCGTTGTTAAATCTCTTTCATTATATAGAATATATGTTTATCCAACTCGATTTGCAGTTTTCTAAATCGTCAACATTTAAAATTTCATCTTTTTGTGCTTATCGCTTCAAATCCTGATTTTAGATTGGAATTCATCCATGGTTCTCAGCTAAGACCAATCAAATTATCAAGGAAATTAATCCTCTAATCTTACTATAATAGAGATCAAATTTTGTTACTTTTACGAGGTGCCCTAAAGATTTGTTGCAAACGCTGGTCATAATAGGGCTCGCATAGTGTTGGTATTCTAGCCTTTTGAATTCTTATTGTACATCGTAGATATATTTCATGTCAAATATAATAAATATCATGAGCCACTAACTACTGACAGACATTCATTTTGAAGTAATAATGTTACTGTTATGAAATATCTTCTTAAAGTTGCTCCAAAATTTTGTGCCATGCGTACTTTTTTCAATAAACAGTTGGGAAATCCCACGAAGATGAGACAACTCAGGTAGCAAGATGCGTGCTTGGAAACAAAAGAAATAAATTTAAAACGTGGTTGGGAGAGCTCAAGAAACTATGTTATCACAAATAGGTTAATACCCATACTATAAAAGGAGACTGAAATTAAATGCAGGGTGCACACCGAATATTAAATGATAGTACCATGTTTAGATCATCTTCTGTATTTTTGCATTTTTTGAATAGATTCAAATGGACATGAAGTTTGTCGAGGTAAAAATCCAAAAAAAAGTGGCCCAAAATCTAGTGATAAGGAGGGGCAGCAACACAAGTAATTTCCACTGCAACTTGATTCCATATTTTTACAAGTTCTTAACATAAATGGTAATTTTTTATTAAATGGCTGTTCACAAGTCAACATCTCTTTCTACCTGTTGTAGAGCTTCTTTAACTTTAATTGACCTGTTATTATAGTTAGAAGGTTATTTGTCAAATTTCATATCATAGCTATTTAAGTCTTGTCATAACCTATTGCTTATTTCCCATTTCATATCTATGATATCTTTGTCTTATTGCCGCCTTATTATATGTAATGTTTTTTTCTTCAACGAAAATGGGCAAAAAGGTTCTTTAGCCAAAATTTAAGGTTCTTTCACACGCCACACCCTCATTATTTGAGTATCCTCATCCTACAACACCTCCAAAAAAAACTTCTGCAGTAAAAATGCCAATGGTTGTTTTGTATCTATTAGCAAAGGCTAAAGTGAGAACAAAGAAAGAAACAAATCAGAAAATTGCTATGGATGAGGGAAAGATTTTTGGTGAAGAAGGACCAATGAAAGGCCCAAAATCTAGTGATAAGGAGGGGGAAGCAATGCATGTAATTTCCACCTACAACTTGATTCCGTACTTTTACAAGTTCTTAACGTAAATAGGATATTTTTATTAAATGGAAGTTCATAAGTCAACATCTATTTCTAGATTTTGTAGAGCTCCTTTTCCATTCATTGAACTGTTATTATAATTAGAAGTTTATTTGTCAAATTTAGTATCATAGCTATTTTAGTTTTGTTGCCAATTATTGGTTATTTCCCATTTCATATCTATCATATCTTTGTCTTATTGTCACCTTATTATATCTAATGGTTTTTTCTTCAGTGAAAATGGGCACAAACGTTCTGTATAGAATATTATAGTTGAGATCTAGGAATGGAGTGTATCACACCATTGTTGTTCATGGTCATGGTTGTATTCAGAAAATCAGGGTCAATTTAACATTGTTATTTGAAGTTTATTTCTCCTTCATTTTATGATCTTGGGCTTCTTCTTAATTTTTCCATCTACATAACCCACTCTTCCTCTATGCTTATTCAGGTTAATTTAATTTTTGCAGGTGGATATTGCATCTTCAGTAGCCATTTTGTGAAATTATCTCAAATGTACCTTCAACATTATTATTTGTGTCCTCATAGGGTGATCAAAAACCTATTTTCTAGGCCTTTATATTGTTATTTTTCATGGTAATAAATGTTGACTAAATGATCTTGAACATTGTAAATATATCATTTTTGAAACATTATAATGTTGTGCAGAGATTGCATTGATTTTACAAGACATTTCAAGCTACTAGTTCATTTTCTATTGGCTTGCCTTACGACGTTTTCTTTGCAACATTAGGTGCAAATGCTAGTAATAGGTAATATTAATATATCTGATTTATAGATAGTTGGATGTATTCTTAGTTATAATGGCAGCTACGAAGATTAATTCGTGATCTCCTATAAATTAAACTTAACAATTACCAACTCACTTTGTATTATCGCAATTATGACAATTACCGATTCACTTTTTAACATTATATCTAAAACTTTGTTTAAATTATGTTCCAAACATTATCCATGGTCATTTTCCACATGGGCCATTACATATTTAGCGCATAATGGTTTTTAAAACTCAAAAAGTCTTGTTGACTAGGCTATAATGTTGAACGATCCTTCTATATTAATATTAACATCTTGCTGCCTGCATAATTATAATTTGACTTTGCTCTCCTTTGATTGAGATTTAGCGAAGGGATGAAAATGTTTCTCGAAGGTAAATCACCCTTTGGTGAGATTTAGTGAAGGGATGAAAATGTTTCTCGAAAGGAATCACTTTTTGGTGAGATTTAGTGAAGGGTTGAAAATGTTTATCGATACGGTGAAATTTAGTGAAGGGATGAAAATGTTTATCGAAGGGAATCACCTTTTGGTGTTCCTTTCAGGAAATTTTTCATCTCACTACATAAGTTATGTGTTAAGTTCTTAAAAGATAAGTGTGATCGTATTGAGATTTTATTTGTAGGTATTAAAGGCTAAAGCCTTGCAACAAATTTATGAATATTTTGTTTTTTAAAAGCTATATTGTAATATAATTTAATTATAGTTATTAATTAATTAATATAAATTAGGTAAAATAGGTATTTATGATTGTCTTGAAATTATAATAGAATTTGTGATATCATTAACTAAAATATCATTAGCACAACCATAGTAATAAATGTGGTTGATATATGTTATAGGTGTCAACTTAATATTTAAACTTAATATTAATTATTAATATGTTAATTATGTATTAAGTAAGTATTGCATTAACTTTACATACTTTGACTTTTCTGAAAACAACTCCAAAACATTGAAAAACCTAGATAAGAGTATAATAATCGTTATTTTACCCAATAAAAAAAATAAAATATACATAAAGTATGTAATCAAATTCCCACTAAATATTAATCAACACGGAGTTATCACAAAGAAACCAAAAAAAAATAATATAGATGTTGCATGGTTTAAGGCATCAATTTGTCTAAGTCCTAGGCCATGAAGATTCAGTAATGCTAGTAAATTAATTGTTCATATTGCAAAAACTAACCTGGGCACCAATTCCAATGGAGGGATTGCCTCCTGCACGTCATCACAATACTCTACAATGCACTGCCAAAAATCGTGTTTAAGCATATCTTGATTATTCCCTCACCTCCTGCACATCATTGTAATACTCTACAATGCATTGCCAAAAGTCATATTCAACCATATCTCGATTATGATCCAATTTAGGTGCTTTTGTAATCTTTAGATATTTAACAAGTCGATTTTTCTCTCAAGCTAATCAGCTTAATGCATAGACTTCTTTGATGCAACACTCAAAATCTACATAAATTATGGAATTGTATAATTCAGTGGCTTTCATCGTGTCTTTGCAGCATGTATAGTGAGAACCGTAATCCAAATAATTTGGAAACCCAACCTTACATTAACAATCTCTCGTTCAAATCCACATTCAATAGTTTCTATGATTAAAATTCAACCAAACTTGCGACAGAGTAATATGGTGATTGAGTTGGATGCTAAACCAAATGAAACCTAATCGATTCCATTCCAATCCGATAAACATGTGGTGAAATAACTAATATTTAAATTAAATATGTTATTCTTTGATTTGAAACTAAAAACCCTTTCACATACTTTTCATATCATCCGTTAGATAATGTATTAGATCAAGAATATTCTCTTGATATCTAATTTTGTACATTCAATTATTAGAAAATCAAAATTCCTCAAGCCCAATTCTAATATAGACCACGTCTATATCACTAACTAAAATATTTTAGATGACTTAAGTTCTAAAAATGGTCTACCCTTTAAAAAAACCACTTTTACAACAATGGCCCCCACTTTTAATATTATAGGTTATATGAAAATATATTTTTAAATATCTATGATTACATTTACTAAAATATATCAAGAAACATTTATCAAAATGTTTATATATACATTTTTATGTATGAAAGAGTAGTGTATTTTTTGAAAATATTAGTGGACCTTATATAGCAAATAATGTCCAAAATAATAATAATAATAATAAAAATAATGCACTGCGTAAAACCCCCATACTTAAATTCAAAAAGAGTCAAGGGATCTCTACTTGAATGGTTCATGAGGCACAATACTTGCTAAGGTTTTGCAAATGGGGTAGCAAGCTAAGTGGGCTTGATTGTGGGAAAAACTCCACAGTTAAGCGCGCTTGAGCCAGAGGAGTTCTGGGATGGGTGACCTCCTGGGAAGTCCTGGTTACCGGGTGCAAGCCCCGGAAGTGATGATTGATGCTATGTGATTCGTTCTCCACATTTCACTAGTTTCAATCCCACTTCTTCACCCCTGTGAGCATCACCCGATGCAATGAGTGCTAAGTGAACTATTCAAAAATCATGAGAAATTAGTCAGTTAAGACTACCTCTCATGGAAATGGTCATACGTGAATGATCTTACTTAACGCAGTTGAATCCCAAAATGATATCTAATATTAGTAATAATAATAAATAGTAATGATAAGAGTAACAAAATGTTAATGAGTACTTGGTTGGTTTTTGAAGTTATGACATTGTCAATCCCCCCATAAAAGGTCAAATCCCTTCACTACCCTAATCAACTATTGTTCTATGGTCAATATTGTCATGCTTAACTATTATTCAAACACACATGCACGTGCACATGTGTTATACCTCATAATCCTTAATAGAATCACCCCTAACCAGTTTGACATTATACTCCTTCTTATGACCTCTAACACAATCTCCACTTAAACCACTATGCTACTAAATGCACTAATATTGAAATACCATATAACCACTAACAACTATTGAACAATTGAATCTATTAACCATGGTTGATTTTATTAACTACATTGTCACATTAACCTTTAATACCTTAATCCACTAATTTCTCGACCCAGTAACCCATATTGACATATATTGACTAGTGTTGACTATCACTCAACATAAGGCATCATAACTGAACTAGTACAACTAGACATTAATCCTTGATCATGGTTAACCAATATTGACTATGGTTAACTATCTTGACTATCTTGACTTCTTTAGTCATATTTGCACATATAAATCATATTGACACATTAATCAACTAACCCAAAATCCCTTAATATATTAATCGTGTTACCTACTTAGATCCTAATAAATTAGTAGTTGTCATTGAGCATTATCTAACTATTATATGTTTTGGAGTTTTTTCCAAAATATGAAGAACATTTTTTGGTCGAATCATGACCTTTTGTTGTGTAAAACATTTTTTTTTACTTCATATATGGATTCAACGCCTTGAAAAATCCGCAGGGCATTAGGATTGTGGAGAGTTAACAACTCAAACTTGTGAATCCAACAAATCCCTACTAGATTTTAGGAAAATTCAATTGGAAAATATGCTTGGAAAGGCTCCAAAATGTATAATAGGTAGACTATGATGTTTTCATTAACCATTTCCCTTATATACCATGGTAGAGGGATTGCTAACAATCACATCGCTAATCACATTTTCTTGTTGGGGATGCTGACTCCATGATTAGTGTGTGATGGTTTCCTAAGATTGTTAGAGAACTAGTGCCCAATTACTTCAATCACAACTATTTCCTAAACTTTAGTAGGTAACCCAACCACTATGTAAATATAAAAAACTACACCCTAAGACAAAATGATTTCGCATGGGCTTTGTCTATCTATTTTCTCTAATTGATGCTTGGCCACATAATCTCATAAAATGATAGTGTCTCTATTTTATCATGCCTTAACTTCACTCATTTCCTGCAGCTCAAATGATGTATATATCTTCTTATTATATTTGATGATAATACGATGGCCTAATATAATTGGTATTGATGTTTTATGTTTTAGTTGTTGCACATGCACAATGTGCATAGAATTAGAAGAAGACATTTATGACTTTGTTTTTGATATGCTGGAATTTGTTTTGTTTTGTTTTTTAATGTTGGGTGGTGTGTAATGTATATTTAAGGATTCAAAAATTTCATCCATGACTCCTATGGATTTGCTAATGAGTTCCTCTTGAAGGGAAATAGATGCAAGACATAAAGACGATAACCTTCATCACAACCTATGGCCTTCTATAGTCATCAAATGTCGTTGACAAAGTTGATATTTCCCACAATGTTAGATGATCAATACTGGCCACCTTTATCCACTCCATCCTCTTTTCCATGGGGAGTAGTAGTTGTAATAACTAGAGGCAAAGGAGGAGCATTGGTGGAGTGTTCCATAGTAGCAACAATGCACATTGGTGTCTCTACTTCTATTAATATGATATTAGCTCTATAACATGAAAATAAGCTAAGAATGAGAAGGAATAATTCATGTTCTTATTTGAACTTACACACATGTGAAACCTCTATAATGACATCATATATTTCAATTTGAAAGAAATCACAACACAGTAAAAAATAAATTACAGAGCATAAAATATTAAACACTAATGCACACAACTCTCACACACCAACTCAATCAAATTTCAATAACATGGACATATATTTATACATGAGGAGAGGTAGGAATTTCAGGGAAGGAAGGCTTGAATGTGTTCATTTAAGGGACTTGAACTGAAGAGTTTGAGGCACGTTCAGGACCAACTCTTAATCAGTAATTCCAGCGTGACTATAGAGGTATACTTAAGTAATGAGATTCTAGGTGGGAGAACTCGTGTCAGGATTTTTTATCTCCACAAATCACTCCATAATTCTCTAAACAATCATCCTCAAATCTCTTGTCTATCATTCCACTAATTTCTCCGTAAATGTCTCACTAAAAACAACAACTTTAATTATTTAGTATTTGAAAAATGATCCATTATTCCATCACAATTAACGCCATGTTAAGATACTCCTCTTCCTTCCCATCATCATCATCATTGGTGAAAATTAGTCTATGTATCTTCATTTCCTATGAACATCAAAGACTTGAATATCACCAACCCATCAACAACACAATTCTCCCTCTCCTCCTAAAAATCTCAAGAACACCCTTGACACCCCAATTCGTGACATGAAATCACAAAATCATGAGTGACAACAACGAAGTAACAAAAATATCCTCTTTTTCATCATGATTCTACTCCTCTTAACTCTTTGGCTTGAGCATTACCAAATTATCATCCATATTGTTTGTGCACAAAAAGCTAGGGAAATGTCTATGAACTCAAGCCCATCTACAAGCTCTGTAACATTATTAAAAGATTTTGAAATCTCTCCAAAGCTCTTTAATGTCCCTCTCCATAGGAAGAAGTGATTACATCCCAAGGTGGGCATCGGTTAAGCCTATGCTAACAACTTACAATAAGAAACATAATATTATCACCCTCTAAAGCCCTAAAGGCAACCACTAGTGGAAAAAGTATTGCATCTTTTGAAGAAGTTATTGATTCTTATGTTGTATTCTAGATATAACGTCCAAACTAATAATATTAAAACAAATAAATAATAATAATAAATAAAAAATTAAAGAGTTCAGGCTTCTGTGATCCATATCAAGTTTGTGAGAGATTTTTCGACGAAAATCACATGGAATACCATTTGTCGACGCGTTTCGAACCAACTAGTGTGGTTCATCGTCAGGACAAGTTGAAGAAACAGATCCAACTTAGCATGTTAAATAGTCTGAGCAGAGCCTCCAACGGCTAACTTGACCAACGGCTAGTTTGACTCTAGGACCGGGGTCAAAATTATTTAATAATATAATTAGTAATACCTAGGACCAATATCTTAAAAATATATAAAATATATTTTTTAATGGGTATTCAGTTCAAAAAATATTATAAAAATTATAAGTCAATTAGTATTTAAAAGGAAATTTAGTTAAATAAAAGACCTTATAATATATGAATAAATTAAATAAATACAAATATATAAAGTAATATATAAAATAATTTTATTTAAAAGTATTATTAAAAATTACAAGTTAATTAATAATTAAATGGAAAATTAGTTACATAAGGGACCTTATAATAACTGCATAAAATAAAGTAATATCAAAAGGATGTTAGGTTAGTTAGAAAATTATTTAAAAAGTATCAGTTGATTAGAATTTAAAGGAAATTAGTTTATAATATAAGAATAAATTATATGCATAAATATAAATATATGAAGTAATATAAAATATATAAAAATAATTGAAATGGGTGTTCATTTAGAAGTATTATTAAAGTTATAAGCTAATTAGTATTCAAATGGAAAATAGTCACAATGGACATTATAATACCTGAAGTAATAAGTTGTTAGAATAAATATAGGAAATAGGAAAAATAACACTCTATAATAATAAAAAAATAAAAAATAAAAAATAAATAAAAAGAAAAAAAATAAAATAAAAATAACAGAAAATAAAATAAATAAATAAATAAATAAATAAACAAATAACATAAACAAAAAAAAAATAACAAAAAAAAATAAAAAATAAAAATAAAAATAAAATAAAACAAAAATAACAAAAAATAAGATAAAATAAAAATAAATAAATAAAATAAAATAAATAAATAAATAAATAGATAAAAATAATCTAAAGAGGGGGCGGAAAAATGACTAGGAAGAGAGTGATGAGACCCAACACCTACTGATTTTCCAGCCATCCTCCCTATTGAGATTGCATGGCCTCTTTTCAATCTCAAGCGCTTCCCTAAATTTTTGATGATGGAAATGCGAAACTTTAGCAATAACACTAGCCTCCTCAATACAAACATGATGATTGGTTTTCTCAGCATGTTCAGCTAAAGCAGAAGACTTAGCTCTCCTATGCTTAAGGTCCGCCGCGTGCTCGCTAATCCTTTGATTAATGGAGCGACCAGTCTCCCCAATATAGGGGGTCCCACAGGAACAGGGGATCATATAAACGCCTTTCATATCCTTAGGGTCGATGGGATCCTTCACCGATCTGAGGGACATACGAATGGTGTTCAGGGGCCTAAAGGTCACAGGGATACTATGCTTCCTGAGAATCCTTCCAATTCTATCAGTGGTCCCCTGAACATACGGAAGATGGACACCTGGAATTTATTTATTTATTTTGTTTTTTTCCAATTTTTATTTTATTTTATTTATTTTTTTGTTATTTTTTTTTTTTTTTTTTTTTTATTTATTTATTTTATTTTCTGTTATTTTTTTTCCTTTATTTTTTTTTTTTTTTTTAATAGAGTGTTAATTTTCTCATTTCCTATATTTATTCTAACAACTTATTACTTCAGGTATTATAATGTCCGTTGTGACTATTTTCCATTTGAAGACTAATTAGCTTATAACTTTAATAATACTTCTAAATGAACACCCATTTCAATTATTTTTATATAGTTTATATTACTTCATATATTTATATTTATGCATATATTTTATTCTTATATTATAAACTAATTTCCTTTAAATTCTAATCAACTTATATTTTTTAAATAATTTTCTAACTAACCTAACATCCTTTTGATATTACTTTATTTTATACAGTTATTATAAGGTCCCTTATGTAACTAATTTTCCATTTAATTATTAATTAACTTATAATTTTTAATAATACTTTTAAATAAAATTATTTTATATATTACTTTATATATTTGTATTTATTTAATTTATTCATATATTATAAGGTCTTTTATTTAACTAAATTTCCTTTTAAATACTAATTGACTTATAATTTTTATAATATTTTTTGAACTGAATAACCATTAAAAAATATATTTCATATATTTTTAAGATATTGGTCCTAGGTATTACTAATTATAGTATTAAATAATTTTGACCCCGATCCTAGAGTCAAACTAGTCGTTGGTCAAGTTAGCCGTTGGAGGCTCTGCTCAGACTATTTAACATGCTAAGCTGGATTTGTTTCTTCAACTTGTCCTGACGATGAACCACACTAGTTGGTTCTAAACGCATCGACAAATGGTATTCCATGTGATTTTCGCTGAAAAATCTCTCACAAAAATAAAAAATTATCATTCTAAATAATAATATGTAGTAGTAACAATGATAATAATGATGATATTATTTATAAAGTTTAATGTTTGGGGCTTCATTAATTGGTAAAGTAGCGACATTGACATTCCCCTTATAAAGATTCAAATCCCTTACCTTTCCCCTAATGCCATGGTTGATATTATTTATTATGTGTTATTAATGTTGTTGTTGTTATTGTTTTTTACCATGGTGAATCATTAATTTGTTGGAGTAATATGAGCAAAGCCCAAGATCAAACCTAGTGGTTGCCACTGTAACACCAAGAGTTTATCTAATAGCCTTTAAGCTAGATATACAAGGAATTTGTGATTTAGCAAGAGCTAAGACTCTACAATGGTGAGGGAGCCTACTCCTTATGCCTTATCACAATGGGCCAAAGTTGTCCCTTTGTGGGATTTGAAATCGTGTGGAGGGGATAACATTCCATTGTGCCAACCACTTGGTTGTCCCACAAGGAGACTATCATGTATTATTAATGTTATAACCCAATTTATTTTAATATTTTCTCCACTATACCCCCTAGCCTTTGTGGCCCTTAATAATTTCATCATTTTAATACACTAACTCCCAAACACATAAACCTATTCATATGACAAGACATCTAACCATTATGACCCTAGACTCACTATAACTCTAACCACGATGACTTTATACTTCTTAACCCTTATGATCTTGGTCACAATCAACTCTTAAAAACCTATGAACTTAGACACATTAACCTTAAAATACACTATAACCACTTAAAACTATTGACCAATATGATATAGTAACAATGGTAAGCAATATTGACCACCTATTAACATCCTATCTTTAATCTATTAACCTCTTAACCCACTAAATTCATATTGATAAATATTAGGTATCAATAAATATAAGTCATCATAATTCAACTAATGCACTAGACATTAACTCTTGATCATAGTTAACCATATTGACCATCTTGATTATATTGATCACTTTG
Source organism: Pinus tabuliformis (assembly GCA_031772625.1). Lineage (NCBI taxonomy): Eukaryota > Viridiplantae > Streptophyta > Pinopsida > Pinales > Pinaceae > Pinus > Pinus tabuliformis. The sequence continues at coordinate 1,430,477,252 of CM062804.1, read as the reverse complement.
ATAATATTTTGTTATATTAACAATAATTGACCATATTTCCATAATAAACCATTAACCTAAAACCCCTTTAGTAACTAAACATATTACCCACTAACCTCAATAAACCCAGAGTGATTATTGACACATTATTGAATTAAGTGTGTGACATCATCATGGTAGAGTGATTGATTGCCAATGTGTGGCATCATCAATATGCATGTTGTAGGCGTTGTAATAAAATTTCTCCTCTATCGTGTTTCAAACTTGCAAGCTAATGTGTTTGGGCTAGGATCATGATGTGGTTTCAGATTTATAATTTTAAATTGAATAAATTATATTTTTATATAAAAATAGATTTAACAATTTCAAATATCAATATTTAATTTAAATTATAAATATTTAATATTTATAATTTTATTCTTCGATTGGGGTGTGAGCTAGCTCGTATGAGACTTGTTTTTGCCTATCGTTCAATATGAAAATCTCGAGGTGATCTTTTACCACCCCATGGGGGATTCACTAGGGGAGAAATACTATACCACATGCATTCATATTGGGGGATATATATTGAGGAAAAAATGACATAATATATTGAGCATATAATAGGGGGTAAAGGGTTTTTATATTAGTAGGTATAAAAATGGAGCTCAAAGTTAATGGAAAAATATAAAGGGGCATAAAAAATGTTAATGAAAAAATGGATACCTACAATATCTAGTGGAAGTAGGGGATTTTTAATTGGGAAGGTGTATTGGGTTCATATTGGTAGGGGGTTAAATAATGTGATTTTTAGAGGCATTTTTCAATATGTAGTCAAATTAAGGGTATTGTTTAGTATGCCATGAATGCACGTGCTATGTCAGAGGTTCGTTGAGTGAATTCCTCGTGTACCACCCTCCACATACATGAAGCACATGGAGAGGTGGTTGTGTGCATGGAGCTAATTAATTCCATCCCCAAAGGTGGAAGAGGTATTATCAAGGTGTTGGATTTCGTTTTTTTTCTTGATAAGTTTGGTAAGTTTCATGTATATGAGTTCTGTTTGATTTGGATCTGGCCCGAGCTACTCATCATCTTGGGGAAGGAGTCCTTCGTGAATCTTCATCGGGCTCTAGTTCATTCTCTGTTGGTTCAAGTCTCCTCTCATGGGTATGTTTTCAGTCCCAATTCCTGTATCCCTGCTCCTATGGCTCGCTATCTCTGTATGCTAGTCTTCAGGGTGAATGGTTATGTTTTAAATTGGTGGGTGTGGAAGGAGACCTATATGGAATTCCTTATGGTTGTTACATAATTCTGTGAGGAGTCTCTTGTTTATTGTGTTCCCATGTCAATGGTTTATGGAATCTTATTGTCGCGCATGGGTCTGTGTTGGGTTTGGTCTATGGGCCACTCTTGGTTCTATTACTGTCTCTACCCCTGGTGCAAGGGATTTCTTTATGGTATGAATATAAGTGGGTTAGGCCTAGAACCTTCAAGGTTTTGGTATTTGAAATATTCTGTTTATATTTAAAGCCCCAGACATATCGGGAAAAGTTGGATTAATGTGTGGTTCGGGGCCTTTGTTTCTTGTTGGTCGCCTATCGACAACAAGCAATTGAATTGGTTTATATTTCTATTCTCGTCCTCTTATATGGTTACATTGGCAAGTGCCCTATTTGGAGTGACCCCAGGATGCTTCTTCCTTTGTGCATAAACTTTGTTCAGGCCGGTTACTAGGGTTATAGTTAGTTTATCACAAACCTTGTAGGTACCTCAACTACATGGCTCGTGCCACCTCTGGTAAAGGAAAGGTTGTTCGGGGATCTCGCGACCAAGGTAAACGAAGGAAAACATCCCCTGTGACCAGTCAACCCAGTGCATTAGGTGGTAAAGTCTGTGGGCATAAGTCAGCCTCCCAAATCATTAAAGAAGTGACCCATGCATACCATTTAAGTAGCTCTGCCCCGATCAAGAAACTCATTATAGAATGGGAAGAGGAGCTCAACCAGAAAGTAGATATTCTTGAAATTGATTTGGAAGATTGGCAGACTTTGGTGCCAGACCATGGTCATTCTCGAGGAAGATCCACCCAATACAAACAAACAATTCATTTATATTGGATGATGAAGAACCTACTCGCTAAATTTCTAGAGCAGCTCTCAACATTCACTTTCAACTTCTCATGGGTACTCGGATTATAGTAAGGAGTTTCAAAAGATTCAATTCCAACTGCAACAACAAAATGGCCACCTCAGTTGCATCAAGCAACATATTCCATGTATCCCTCAAACTGAGATACCAGGCTCCAGTGCGAAGGACCCTAGTCCTGTTGATTTAGTTGAAGATGAATAGTGTGTTGGTGCACCCCTTGTTTTGGTTTTTTGTATGCAACAGTTTCATACTTTTCAGAATGTTTACAGTTATGTTTACAATTATCTAGATTGTAGGAAGTATAAGGACACTTAGACTTATTTAGCGTGGCTTGCTAGACTCATCATATTTTTCTTTTGGATGGCTTATCATGCCGTTAGGTGGTCAACAGACTTGGTTTCCCATTGGGCAGGTTGAGGCCACCTAACCATCTAGAATGTGGATGTAACCTACTTCTTTTTTGACAAAAAATTAATAGAAAGGTCCTATCAAATTTACAAAAAAAAAACTTGTAATTTTATCCAGTATAAAAATATATATACTAGTACAACCACATTAAAAATATTAATGTGGTTGATATAGCTTAAGGATTTATAGTGCAACACGAAGATACTAGTACAACCACATTAAAAATATTAATGTGGTTGATATAGCTTAAGGATTTATAAATATAACAAAAAAACTAGTGCAACACGAAGATACTAGTACAACCACATTAAAAATATTAATGTGGTTGATATAGCTTAAGGATTTATAAATATAACAAAAAAACTAGTGCAACACGAAGACTGCCTTACCAATGCACACATTTTCCTCATTAACCATGTATAAAAAAATTATGGGTCAACTTTTACTTGAGAGAAAAAAGAAATACACATCATATTGTAAAATGGACCATTTTGCTAAATGAAATTTGCTTATATATAAATGAATGTTGTAAATAATAATGAGGAACTTATCATGGAATAATTTATTAAAATTGGAATAATTTCAAATCCGTAGAAATTTGGTGGGCGTGGAGCCACTTGACACGAATCTATTTTTATTAATTTATTAAAAGTAATGGACCATTTTGCTAAATAAAATTCTCTCATATATAAATGAATGTTATAAATAATAATTAAGAACTTATCATAGAAGAGTTTATTAGAATTGCAATAATCTCAAATCTCTAAAAAATTGGTGGGCAAAAAGTCACTTGAAATGAATTTAATTTTTAAATTGATTAAAAATCAATGCAACCTAATAACACACTATAACCCTTTATAAACATTTAGGCTAAACATATACTAAATATATCCCTCTAAAACCAAACTAAACCATCAATTAAAAAAAGAATAAATAAAATAAAAACCCTTTAATGATTATTATTTAAATTATTATTATTAATATTTTTTAGTTTAAAAAAATATTCATAAAACTTTTAAAATACAATATCAATCAATCACTCATGACCATTTAAAAAGTGCATTGAAAACCTTATTCCCTCGCTTCCTTCCCTCGTGATGCTTTAATGCCAAAGCCAAGCTCTCTCTTTTACCACTTTAAAAAAATTTCGGTCGCCTAGGTGGCAATCTCTGAAAGGTTTTGTTTGATAAATGTGACCAACATTGCCCTCCACCATTTTTAATTTGTGGGCCTTCGGCGACGATTACAATGGAGTTATATTTAAATGTTTTGGAACTTTTTTTTTTCACACGCTGCCTTATCCTATCCGCTTTTACGGGTAATAACGTATTTAATTTTATTTTATCTAATGTTTATTTTTGGAAAAAAATTAATTTAATTTTTTATTTTTTAAAATCTTTTTTTTTCTACATGCTGATTGGTTAGAGTCTTATTTTATAATGATAATATATACTTTGACAAATTAATAACAATGTACAGAAAATCTTAGTATAACTATGCTTTGATTGTGCATGTGGTTGCGATAACGTTTAAAATAAAATTAAAAAATGAACCATTGGTTTTTTCCAACGATTGCAATGAGGGTTGGCCTTTCACATAAACAAAATATAAAATATTAGATTAGACACAAAAATAATCATTAATTTACAGGTTGCTGTGTGTAAATTGTATGAAAACTTTGCAGTTGCAATTTGGTAGTGGAGCATTAAAGGGAGTCTTGCAATTTAGTAGTGGAGCATTAAAGGGAGTCTTGAAAAATAGTACGATATAAATAATATATCAGGGAGTCTTGAAAAATAGTACGATATAAATAATATATAAAGGACAATGACAACAACAGCGACAAGAGGAGTTCTGAAAGTGGCAGGAGTTACCATGTACCATGTAAAATAATTTTTTTAATATAAAAGAAAGATTTTTTAAAAAATTGATGGTACAATGTAATAAAAAGTTTGTACAAATTATTATAATTAGATTACAGATGTCATTTTTATATTTTTTTTTAAATTAATGTTTTATATATTATTTTTTATTTACAAATAGAAATTAAACTCCATAAAAATTGTCTTTTTAATATTCTAGATCAATCACAAAATAAAGTTTTTGAATTTCAAATATTTTATAAATAATTTTAATTTTGAAAAAAAATATATTTTAATATGATAATTTTTTAAGAAGTTTAATATTTTTTATAAATTGTTTCAAAAATTTAAGATGAGAGTTCAAAGCTTTTTGACTATAAACTGATTTTAATATAACTTGCCTAAAAGCAGGGATAATAATACAACTTTGGTTTTACATGTATTTGTACTTTAAATTTCATTTATAACTGGTGGTACAAAACAAGAAGGATAATAATGGAAGAATGTGTAAAATTAATGTGAAGTAAAATTAAATTAAATTAAATTTTTATTGTATTCACCGGCTATTAGGAATTAATTATATTAGCAAGAAATAAAATGTTATATATGGCTATGTTCTTGTGAAGTAAAGTGAAGGAATTAATCGTTGAAGTGACCTAGCTTTTTAATAAATATCAAATATCATAAATCTGGTTAAACAGAGAAGTCACGATAAAATGTTTTGTATTGGTGATGCTACTAGATTTTTAATAAATATCAAATATCATAAATCTGGTTACACAGGGAAGTCATGATAAAATATTTTGTACTAGTGATGCTAGAAATGGTTTCAGAGATTTTTCAAGCCAACAATACAAGTTTCTTTAAATGGTAGATTTGGTGAATTTTGTCTATTGTCATGTAGAGGTTTTCAACTAAAAGTAAAAGTAAGAAAGTGCAATGGGATTAAGTGTCTCCCCAAATTCATATTAAATATTTTGGAAATTATTTTTTTAACTGAAAATTTTAATATGGCCTATATTTTTAATTTTTGTTGTATTTAATTATTTTGTATCTTTGAATCCTTATTTAATTGTTTTGCATTTTAAAATTTATATTAAATTTCAATTCTAAGATGATACAATTATAAAATTGTCATATATACTATCAAATAACATATTACATCATATAAAATAACAAATTACATCATATAAAAATTAAATTATCAAATACTAAATAATACATTTCATTTTGAGAAATATAGAAATTATTAAAAAATGTAATAATTAGCTAAATTATTATTTTATAGTACTTAGATTACATAACTTTTAATCTATTGGTTCTTGAAATACACCTTGAAATATCCATTTTTCATCGAAAAGAATTCAATCATATTTATTTTCAAAGTTTTTGATATAATGGTTAGTTAAATTATAATTTTTATATTATTTAAATGACATTTTTAATATCAGTTTTGGCAAATACTTTATTCATTTTGAAATGTCATAAGATAATTAATGCAAATGCAAATTTTTTATATATTTTTTATAATATATCAGAATCTAGTTATGTAAGTCATGGTCAAATCGTCACTAGTAAATTTTGCCTAAAATCAAATAAAAACTAATTAAAATATCTTTAAATTATTATGCATTCAAAAACACATTATTAAAAAAATATATATCATAATTTTGTTAAAAATTATATCACCTAAAATTAATAAAGTAATTGTGTCTTTATTACATAAAACATTATAATGTCAGTATTTTCTAAATTTATTAATTTGTTTATTGTTTTTGATAAAAATCTTTACTTGAGTGTTCATTTCACTTGTGTAGAAAATATACTTTTTGTTCATATTTAGTATATATATGATGATGATGATGGTTAACGTCCGCTGAGACCAAATAATGGTCTATCGGACCTAAATAAACAAATTATCTATTTTGATTTAAGATTTTATTCCTATGCTCAAAAAGCTTGGAGAGAAGCCTCCCGAGCTCACTATAATTTTGACATTGTAAAAGGCTAGAAAGGTCAGTATTGTAACAAAGATTGTGAAACTGAGATCTAATGTCGTTATACGCGGGGCACTCTAAGAGGAAGTGGTTTTCATCCTCGATGTTCCTATTCTCACATATATGGCAGATCCTTTCCGTCCATGGCGTTTTAGGAACTGCCCAACGACCTGTTTCACTATGGAGCTCATGAGAATTCGTTCTAATCTTTGCTATATTAATTTTCTTCTTTGAGCTAGTTAAAATAGAGAGATACTTTTGATCTTCTAGGGTGGGGTTAATGACCTTCTTATAATAACTTAATTTTCTTTTAGCTGCTAAGTCTTTCTCACACCACATTTTTTCTTTGAACTTAGAAGTAACAATCTCTTTAATGTTATTTATGTTTTGCAATGCATCATTTTCGTTGATCTCCCAATAGTTTAACCAGGCCCTTGTGTCTTTATGCCACCCTCGATTGAGCCTTAGGTGGTTTTGGCTAGAATTTAAAGCTAGCTTAGGAAGTCTATGATCGTCTATGTTACTGATTTTGTGCTTGTACAACAGAAACCTAAGCATAGCTAGGCTCTCAATAGGGGAAAGACCTACTTCTATAAGGAGAATAGGATAGGGTGTATTACTTATAATTTTCAGGTTATAAGTTATAAAACGCTTCTGGATTTGCTCAATCTTTCTCCATGATTCTCTAGAGATGCTGCAACCCCAAACCTCACAGCCATATAAGATAACAGGAGTGACTAAAGTTTCAAAGAGGAACTTCTTTTTATCCCACATTACAAGGTTTGCTATTTTACAATTATTTTCAAGACCAAAGTAAGCTTTCCACCCCCCATTAATCCTTTTCTCAATGCTATGGTTCCAGTTGAGCTTGTGATGAATATCAATTCCTAGGTACTTGTAAGAATACACTTCCTCCAAGTTATTATTGTCATACATAAAATTAGCGTAAGTGTCCTTCTTGGATTTGATAATCATAACTTTTGTTTTGTCAGTGTTAACAGTCATACCCATGGTAGAGCCGAAATCCTTAAGAAGCCTGAGTTTCTTATTAAGATCAGATGGGCACCTTGCCAAAAGAACAATATCGTCAGCATAAAGAAGAAGGATGACGACTATCCCAGCTAAGATCGTGCCATCACATCCTGCTTCCTCTAAATAGCCTTCGAGCTTATCGATGTAAATGCCAAATAGGGTAGGGGAGAGGGGGCAACCTTGTTTAACTCCGATGTTACACTTAATATCTTTCGACCACCCTTCATTGCTCTTTAGCTTGGCAATTACATTCTCGTATAACCTTATAGCGGCAGCTCTCAACTCGAGAGGAACCTTTAGCTCTTCTAATCTATTCCAAAGGTTGTATCTAGGAACCGTATCGAAAGCCTTTCTAAAGTCCACAAAGCAACAAAATAAATTGGATTTATCATTACGACATTCCTCCGCAATGATCCTAAGCATAACAAGGTGGTCTATTGTTGAGTGATGCCTTCTGAAACCTGCTTGGCCTTTAGCCCGCTTACCTTCACTTTCAAGCCATATGCTTAACTTCTTTTCCAAAATACTACCATATAACTTGGCTAAGAGAGGGCTGATCATAATTGTTCGATAATTAGAGGGGTTATTTGTATCCCCACTTTTAAAAATAGGGATAATGAGGCTCTCAGTCCAAGGTTTAGGGAACCCTTGCTTGACTGCTTGATTGAAAAGCTTGTGGATGTGGGGGATGAGGACAGGACCTCCAATTTTTAAGATTTCCGCTTGGTAACCTTCAATGTCCTTAGTTTTCCCATTAGCGAGGCGATTAACCCCAAACTTAATGTCTTCATATGATGTTTATCTTGAGCATATTCATATGTATTCGAACAAATGTAATATTGTGTAAAAATAGAATTCGATGAGAAGTTATATATATGTATATGTTAGCAGTTTTAGGTAGCAGATTTCCAATGCAAGATAACAATATTTTTTTTACTACTTTTGGTAGAAACATTTTTTGGTTTGGAAGTATGGTTCTAGAATTTTGGTTTCAACATTCGATATCAATATTTTTTTTACCACTTTTGGTAGAAACATTTTTTTGTTTGGAAGTATGGTTCTAGAATTTTGGTTTCAACGTTCAAGTACTAAGTCTCAGGTCATTAGCAGTGTTTTATGGCTACTAAAAACACTTTATTCATTCATTCATGTATGTCTTATTTGTTTCTTACTCTAATTTAAGGATACTTAAAATAAGCAAGAATATCTACAAAGTAGCCCTTGTTCAAATACAATAGTTAGTTCATACATTTCAAAATTCAATAATTGAACTAAGCTGCAGGGAAACGCTAGCTATGGGACCTTGTTATTCACAAATTTATTGTTTTAGATAATGTTTAGCTATAGTTTATGGGGATGATGACATGTTTTATTAGGTGGGAACTATAGTTTTTTTTGATAGACTTGTTAATAGACTCGTTGAGTTCAATATTTTGAAATTGATTAGATAGCAAATATGAGGTCTTTTTAAATTTAGAAATATATATTGTTTTTTAATTAATATTTTTGTATTTTTCAAATAAATTGATTTGCATAAATATTTGATTGTGCAAAGACAATGCGAATCTTTTCAATAAATTTTCTTTGTCACTCAGCCCAAACAAAATACACATCATAAACAAAATACATGTGAACATGCCATATATGGTTTGGTCACCTCCCCATATATACTAGATATCGATACCTATGCAATTATCCATAGAGGGATGACTAGCTCTTTCACCCACACAAGCATTCACCCAACAAACCATTAGAACTTGTTGTAACCTACTTTGTATTTTACATTTTTTTTTGGTTGAAAAAGGAATTATATATATATATATATATATATATATATATATAACAAAAAGAAAAAAATAGAAAAGACAAGGGATATAAAAAATATAGAAAAATAAAAGAAAAAAGGAAAAAAGAATTAAATCACATGCAAAAGGCGTGCCAATCTAAATGTCATCACATATATGATTAATTAGTTTTTGATTAGTTTAAACATCAATTAGTGACTAATTAAAATACTTTTATAAAGTCTAATTTGACATTTTGTCATTTATTGTAATACTCATGCTATTTTCGACTGTCGGAATGTTCTCCGCCCAGATCAATGGCCGGGGGAACATTTTGGAACCCCCCCTCGCATTCTTGACGTTTAACCAAGGGGGGGGGGGGGTGGGGTCTGAAAAGATGAATTCAAAAAACTGTCGCCATCGACGTGTCCTCCTTTCGTTCATTTCTTAAAACCCCCCCATCTCCAAAACCATTTACCATCCAACCCCCCAAAAATGGCCCGATTAACCATTTCTGCTCTCGCCAAAAATAAAATGTCACTCCACTTCTGCCATTTTTCAAACTCCAATTCGTCCATTTATTAACCATTATATTATACAATTACTCCACCACAATCATTTCCTTCTCGCAATAAATACCCCGCTCTTGTCAACAGCTATACCTCCAAATGATTTAATCCTCATGCATAAATAAAACATATACGTTTTACCTCCATTTCTTTTGCTTATTCCATCTACAAGTTGCATGCACAGGTCCGGTGCAACCAACATCAGAAAAAAAACATTCGTCATACATTAATCAGTTAATCACCTAGTAAAATGACAATTCTTACCTAATTACATTTTCAAATTTCTTATTCTAAAGGAAAGTCTAAACTAGTTGAAGAAAACCCAATGATTCCCCCTGTTGTAGACTTAGATAAATTACCCTTCATTGACGAGCTGATCCAGGTGGATATTGGTGGCCACCTGCCTATTCCACTTGGACCTCCAACACTGTCTCTTTCAGTTTTTCGGTTTCCTTAATTGTAGCACAGTTTACTATTTTGGGTAGTTTTTTCGGGTCCTGAACTTCCGGAGCCGTTTTGAGGCCCTAAATGGCATTTTTAGGGAAAACGGAGAGACCAAAAATGTCCCAAACAAGTTTGGTAGTTTGTTTTAGGCCTTCTCTTCAAGATCTTTGAAACGAGGTATTATGATAGCCAAACGGAGATCGTATGCCAAAGTTACGACCCCGGTAAGTTGATGTAACAATTTACTCAAATGGGGCCCACAGTTTTGGCGCTTCATCTCCCAAGGTTAGGTTTTTGGATGTTTAGGGTTTTCCATTGTTTCTCAATAATAAATAGGCCTTTAGACTCATTGTAACACAGTTCGGAGGCATGTAGCCACCACATCTCTTCTCTTACATAAGCTACCATTGCCCGAGCTAGTCTTATTTCCATTCTGTTTGTAAGCATATTTCAGTGTTTGATATTAACGAAATGAAGTGTTATTTCTACTGCACCTTGGTATATATGGTTATATCTGTAATTTGTTGCATTCCTGTTTAAATCCGGATCAGTGGTATCAGAGCGGTCTGCTCTTTCTCTGTTTTTCTTTGCATATCCCCATCGAGGTCGGGGTATAAGGAGTTAGGGCTTGAATTGGTCGAACCGTTGCAAGACCGGCCTCGCAAATCTTGATGGAATCCCATGGCATATGAAAAGAAAGACGAGGGGGTAGGAGATTCTATCAAAATCTTGCTCGAAGAAACCCTCGAGTGACAAAGGAATGTGATGATGGACAACTTTTTCCAGATCCTTTAGCGGCTACCCAAGGGCGACACATCTACTTCTGGTAGCTACTCTGGATGTGCCACACCCTTTAAGGTACAAGTTAACTTTGACATTCCCATATTTGAGGGTCAGATAGATGTAGACGCTGTAGATAAATGGTGCACTTCTCAAAGCAGCACCCCACGTCAAGGACTGGTGGGGAACCTACTGTGAGCAGAAGGATGAAAGTACGAACTCACTGTTTTCAGTTGCACCCACTTCGAACTCATTTCGAGATGCCATCGATGAGGAGTACTACCCAGTCAGGAGCTATGAGGATAAATACATAAAGTGGACAACTTTGCGACAGGGAAGGGACCAAGATGTACCGAAGTTTACTAATGTTTTTCATACCCTTCGCACGAAGTTGGGTATCAAGGATTTTGAGAACCATTTAGTTCTCAAGTACCGCGACTGCCTACACAGGTACATCCAGGATGAGATGGAGTTCCTGAACATCTCCTCACTCGGCATGGCATACCGATATGCCGTTAAGATCAAGCAAAAGTTTAAACAGAAGAAGCGAGACTTTGGATCTGCGAATCCGAAGAAAGGGAAAGGTACCCCAAAACTGCAGAACAAAGGAAAAAGCCAAGGCAGGGCAGTCCAGGACAACTCACCAAGGCCACAAGCAAAGAACAACATCGCTAAGCCGAAGAAGGACACAGGAAAGTGGTGTGAGTTCTATAAGAGCTCCACTCACAACACAAGTGAGTGTCGGGCCAAGTAGTAACTGGTGGCCGAGCTAAAGGCTTCAGAATCAGATGCATGTTCTGACTCTGAGTCAGAACCCGACAAGGGGAATGACAAAGGGAAGCAGATTATCAATGTAGAGCCCAACGCCACTATTTCCACCATGAAGATCCAGAAGGAGGAACCCAAAGATCCAGAGGAGGAGGAGCGACTCTTCCACTCCCAGATGTGGGTAAGGGGTTCCCCGCTATAGTTAATTGTCGACAACGGGAGCCAAAACAACCTCATTTTGGCAGAGGTCGTGAAGTGACTAGGCTTACCGACCACAACACATCCACAACCGCACACCATCGAGTGGATTCACCAAGGATGGGATCTTCGCGTGAGCCAGCAATGCCGCCTTCCATACAACACCAAGCCCTTCACGGATGAGGTATTACGTGACATTGCTCCCCTTGATGTTTGTGATGTATTATTAGGCCAACCATGCTTATGGAAGCTACATTTTGTGTATGAGTCAAGGTCTCGTGCTGTTATTGTTACTTTGGGAAATAAGTTGTACAGGATATCGGAGGTAGCACCGCCTACCACCATCTCTTTGGTTACTGCAAAACAATGCAGTAAGCTCATTTCCAAAACTGGGAAATGTGTTTTCCTAATGATACGCCCTCAGGGAAAGAAGACAGTGGCCATGACCTCCAGACAGGGCCCCTCTGCACGACAACAACAGTTGGACAAGATCATGGAGGAGTACGAGGACATCTTCACCTCCCCCATAGGGGTGCCTCTGCATTGTCAGGTCAAGCACTCCATCGATTTGACCCCAGGTGCACCACTTCCCAATGGACAAAACTATCGGCACTCCTTTTGGAGAACGACGAAATCAAGAGGCAGATTTAGGAGCTGCTGAAGGAAGGTCACATCTGACCGAGTTCATTGCCCTGTGGGAGCCCGATCGTGTTGGTACAGAAGAAGGATTGGACTTGGAGACTCTGTATTGACTATCGGGTGCTGAACAAGATCACCGTCTAGAATAGGTACCCGATCCCATGGATTGATGACCTTCTGGACCAACTAAAGGGGGGGAAATATTTCAACAAGATCAACTTGAAGTCAATCACCAGGTACCAATTGAACCCTCTGATGTGTGGAAGACGACCTTCAAAGCCATGGAGGGCCTTTTCGAATGGTTGGTTATGCCTTTCGGGTTGACGAATGCTCTTGCAACCTTCATGAGGTTGATGGATGACATCTTACGGCCATTCACCAACTCATTTGTAGTAGTATACTTGGATGACATCCTGATCTTCAGCCAGAGTTGGGAAGAGCACCTCCACCACATCCGACAGGTTCTCCGAACACTGCGACAACACAAGCTATGTGCCAATTTGGAGAAATGCACTTTTGGAATGACCCGGGTTCAATATCTGGGATACATTATTGACGAACGGGGGGTGCATGTGGATCTAGCCAAGATCCAAGTCATCCAGGATTGGCCAGCACCAACCACTTTGACAGAGCTCTGCAGCTTCCTGGGTCTTGCCAATTTCTACTGCAGGTTCATGTTGGGATTCTCTCATATCACTTGGCCCTTGAGTCAAGTCACCAAGGGAGGAGCAAAAGCAAAATTCTTTTGGTATGAATCTCAACAGAAGGCATTCAAAGAGTTGAAACATCGTCTGTGCTCGGAACCAGTGCTCACATTACCGGACTTGAAACAACCATTTAAGGTCGAGACAGATGCCTCTGACTATGCTATTGGGGTAGTCCTTACTCAACAGGGGCATCCAGTGGCATATCACAGTGAGACAATTTCAGACACAATCCGGAAGCATCTCACTTATGACGAAGAGACCTATTCCATTGTGCAGGCCTGTCGACAAAGGAAGCATTACATTTTGGGGAAGGAAACGACCATCCACACAAACCACCGGCCCCTACAATTCATACAGATGCAAGGGAAGTTGCAAAATGATTGTCATCAAAATTGGTCCACATACCTGAAACATTTCCATTTTCATATCAAGTACAAGAAGGGAAACACCAATAATGTTGCAGATTGCCTCAGCCGACCACCGATCATGGCGTTAACCACCGTGCTCAACTCTTGTGGGCACGAGACTTTTGATTGGCCACTTCTCTACAAAAGCGACCGAAAATTCGGCCACACATACTAGATGCTCTTGGAGGGTTAGCAAGTTCTAGATTTTCACCTCCAGGATGCCCTATTATGCCACCTGGGACACCTTTATGTTCCTTCAAAAGAGCATGCAAAGATGACTTGGGAAGCACACTACAGTCAGGCTGCTGGGCACTTTGGGGTCGACAAAATGGTGGCAGTACTTCAGAAGTATTTCTATTTGCCAAATCTTCGATAAGATGTCGGGAAGTACATTAGATCCTGCATGGCTTGCGCCATTACCAAACCGACCATCAAGAAGCAAGGCCTCTATACTCCGCTACCTACCCCTATTTGACCTTGGGAATCCATCTCCATGGATTACATGTCGGGCCTTACTTCTACTAAGCATGGCAACAATTGTGTTTTTGTAGTTGTCAACATATTCTCAAAGATGGCCATTGTGGCGGCCTGCAAGAATAATATCATAGCGGAAGCCACTGCTAAACTCTTCTTTGAACAAGTGTGGGTACACTTTGGGATCCCACAGTCTATCATCTCAGATCGGGACAGTAGGTTCCTCAGTAAATTTTGGTCTAGTCTCTGGTCGATGCTGGACACCAAGCTCACTAAGTCCACAGCTTTCCATCCCCTAACTGATGGCTAGATAGACGTCGTCAATAGGATGATCGTACACATTCTGCGCATCTACAACTCAAATCATCCACACACATGGGATGAGAGCCTCCCCTATGTCCAACAAAGATATAACTGGGCTCTCCACAGCTCGACTAGCCACAACCCTTTTCAGGTGGGCTTGGGTGATCCAAAATCTTTTGCTTATAGATGTGTTAAAGAATTACATGCATAAACTGTAGCTTAACATAGAAATTTAATGTGCACATGAGAGAAGAGGAGAAACACATAAAGCATGAAATAAGACAAAAGAACTTGATAACGGAGTTCGTTCTACTTGGACTATGTCTCTGGGCCTTGCTCGATCAATAGGGAGGCCTTCATTCATTAAGTGGCATGAGAAAGAAGAGTATAAGCATCAATTACAAAAAAAAGGAGTTTTATACCTCCATACTGAAAAATGGCCGAAAAATGCAGAACTCTGATGGAGAAACGGACAACGTCATTTCATTCAGGGTGTTGAGAAATGCTGAAACCATATAAAATTTGTCAAAATCTGGCAAAGTGGAAATTCGGCCCTCCTGCAAAATTCTGCCTCGAATTGCGTGCACTGCCTCCTCTTTGCCTGGGCGCACTAATAAACTATGTTTAAATAAAATAAAGGTGAAAGATTCTTCAAGGATTCGGTTGTGGCTTGTTGGTTTAGGATCTGTTTAATAGGGAGGAGGTTGGGCAGTCAAACCCCACCTCCATTTTTTATACAGCGAATCTCTTTAAATTTAACAAACCCCTTTTTTTACATTATGGGTTGGGCTGGGCTCGCCTTGGGTGGCCCACCCCCCGTACCTACCTCTCGCTGGTCGTCGTGGTAAGGAATGATTCTTTGGGTGTGGTTGGGTCAGTGCCCCAAGGGCCATCCCACCACCCACTACATATAGAGCCCTCTCGTTTGGTGTGAGTTGTGGGGTGGCGGGGTCATGGCCGCCCACCCCATTTTGGGTTGTTGGTTTCGTGGGAGGGTCCGGGGGTCATGGTCCCCCCCTCCACCATATATGTAATATTTTTATGTGTGGATAAGAGTTGAGGTGGCGGGGTTGGTGGCCCACCACCCTTTATATATATATATATATATATATATATGTTATATAAAACAAAGGGTTCATTTTTGGAAATTCGGTTTTTTTACCGAAGGGGTCATTTTAACCAGGAAACGATTTCACCTGGAACCTTGCCGGAGTTGGCCGGATTCTGTCTGCCTAAAAAATTCCAAATTGTGCCTTCATTAATCCTGCCCAGTCATAAAAAAGTCAACCCAACTTTGACTGCCTCTATCTCCTTCATCTAGATTCGGATTGGAGTGTCGTTCACACCATTGGAATCAGGGTGACGAGCACTTCGATCTGATATCAAGTTCATCATCTTTCTGCCCCTTTGAAATTTGAGCCTTTTCCATGCCACTGGTGTCTAGAGATCCACATGGATCAATCCTCCCCATTGAGGAGATTTTGGACCCCAAAAGCATTTACACTTAGCACACTGTTTGTGTCCTTTCAACCCACACTTTCGATCACATGCACACAAAACTAGTACATTTTTGGTTATTGTTGCAATTATGCACACCACACGTGACTTAACAACCCTTCCTTGCCAAGAGTTTATAGCACACACTCCTTGGCCAAGGATTACATAAAAAGTAATCAATACCTCAACTACTAATAAAGAAAGGCCAAAATATCATCATTGCATTTTGAAGTGATAGGAAACACACCATCACTTTTACATTTACTTGCAACATATGATTTACAATGGTGGCCATAACAAGCTACTACCTTAAAAAAACAAACTTAATAAAGTAGACCATCGTGAATGGGGTGGATTCATTTGTTGAACATGTTCACCTTTTGTCTCCTCCAACGATGTTTCCAGAGCATGGAGCATTGGACACACGGTCTGTTGGTGTCCCTCTTTGTTGCAATGGCTACAACGATTCTTCTTCCTCCAAACTTTCGGGGTTTCCTTGGGGTGCTTTCCCCTGGTGTTCCTCCAATAAGTGTTTATGGGGCCCTCACTATCGCTAGACTGTGAGGAGGGAATTTCATCGTTTGTTGTTGGCTGGTTTCTAGCTGTATTGGAGCTTTATCCCATTTCCTTTCTAGCGTACGCGAGTCCTGCACGATGCGGAAATTACTCGACTTCGATGGGGTTTATGATGCCTTGGCCTTTGATGCCGAAGTCATTTCCCTAATACCCCATCTTCGTCTCTGCTTGGATGCGGTGGTTGATCTCCTCAAATTCCTGGAGCCCTATTGCGGGGAGTGCCCTTTTTGTTAGGTCTGTTGAAATCCTTGATTCATGGCCAGAATCAGAGCCCAAATCTATAGGTCCTCCTGCTGCGATCCCAAGGGCTACAAACTTCATTTCATTGCCAAAATCAGACCCCAAGTCAATGGGCCTACCTCGTGCAAATCCTGCAGCTGTGACCTTCTCATCTTCCTCTTACTCGGAATCTTGGTTTTGTTGCACAATGGTGATGACCTTCTGCTTCCCCTTTCTGTCATTCCTTTCAGGTCTCAGCTTAGTGTGCAACTTCCATCAATTTTCTTCATCATGCCCCTCTTTCTCACAATGTGTACAAGAGGGCTTTGCTCCCCTTCTCTTGGCTACTGCGGCTCTCTTTGAGTGTTCATCCCATTTAGGTGTTCCCTTGTTTTCCAAATGAATGTCCTTTACACTAACCGAGTCAATGATAGTAGGTTCAAACAATAATAATGAATGCCTAATGTAACTATGTAATGTTCCAATATACTTAGTTACTACTTCAGGTGAGTCAAGTGCAATTTCCAAATTAAGTGCTTGTTTCTAAACTCCTTGGTAAAGCTTTGAACATCCTGACCTCTCCCTTGCATTAAGTATTGCCAATCCATTAAGGCTTTTTGCTTATAACCCAAGGGATAGAATTGTTCCTTTAATGCATAAATGAAACTAGGCCATGAGGAAAGAAGATTACCCACACTCTTACTGCTTCAAAATTTTCTCTCCCACCAGACGAGAGCGGTGCCACTCAGTTGAAGAGAGGCCAACTGAATCTTTACCTCATCTTCTTCGATCTGCTGAATCCTACAGTAGATCTCAATCTGCCTAATCCAATTATTAAGCTTTTTTGCATTACTTTCAGTGTTATACATGGGAAGATCAAATTTGACATCTAATTTAAGGAAAGGTTTCTTAGATGCACGCCTTGAATTTCTACAATGATGATGATGACAGGAAGAAGAGCTTTCACTCGTGGAAGGAGAAGGAGGGGGTTCTTCTTCACCATTTCCATGCACTGAACCTTGTTCTTCTGCCTTTTTCCTTTCTGCTTTCTCCAACCTTGAAAGCAACTGACTTTTCTACCACTGTATAGAAGGTTTTGCGGAAATTGAGCTCCTCTTCATAACGAGCCTCTTCATCTGCCATGTTTCTTCTTCGATGTGCATGCCCCGCTTCGAGATTGAAAGACTTTAGTTTCCCTTTGTCTCTTCGGAGCCTGTTTCTTGTTAGCATACAAACATGCAATTCACATCTAAGAAGACCTGCTCTGATACCACTTGATCCAAAATCTTTTGCTTATAGATGTGTTAAAGAATTACATGCATAAAATGTAGCTTAACATAGAAATTTAATGTATAAAGCATGAAGGAAGACAACAAAACTTGATAATGGAGTTCGTCCAACTTGGACTATGTCTCCAGGCCCTTCTCGATCAATGGGGAGGCCTTCATTCATTAAGTGGCATGAGAAAGAAGAGTACAAGTATCAGTTACAAAAAAAAGGAGTTTTATACCTCCATACTTAAAAATGGTCGAAAAATGTAGAACTTTGATGGAGAAACAAACAGTTCCATTGCGTTCATGGCATCGAGAAATGCTAAAACCATATAAAATTTGTCAAAATTTGACAAATTGGAAATTCGACCCTCTTGCAAAATTCTGCCTCAAACTGCATGCATTACCTCCCCTCTGCTTGGGTGCACTGATAAACTGTGTTTAAATAAAATAATGGTGATGGATTCTTCAAGGATTCAGTTGTGGCATGTTGGTTGAGGATCTTTTTAATAGGGAGGAGGTCGGGCAGTCAAACCCCACCTCCTCCTTTTTCTATACATCGAATCTCTTAAAATTTAACAAACTCCTATTTTTTACATTATGGGTGGCGCTGGGCCTGCCTTGGGCGGCCCGCCCCCCGTACCTACCTCCTGTTGGTCGTCGTGGTAAGGAATGATTCTTTGGGCATGGTTGGTCCGTGCCCCAAGGGTCAACCCACCACCCACTACATATAGAGCCCTCTCGTTTGGTGTGAGTTGTGGGGTGGCGGGGTCATGGCCGCCCACCCCATTTTGGGTTGTTGGTTCCGTGGGAGGGGTCAGGGGTCCTAGCCTGCCCCTCCACCATATATGTTCTATTGTTATGTGTGGATAAGAGTTGGGGTGGTGGGGTTGGTGGCCCGCCACCCTTTATATATATATATATATATATATATATATATATATATATATATATATATATATATATATATATATATATATATATATATATATATATATATATATATACACATATATATATATATATATATATATATATATATATATATATATATATATATATATATATATATATATATATATATGTATGTATATATATATACATACATACATACATACATACATACATACATACATACACACACACACATACATATATATATATATATATATATATATATATATATTGTTATATAAAACAAAGGGTTCATTTTTGGAAATTCAGTTTTTTGACCGAAGGGGTCATTTTAACCAGGCAACGATTTCGTCTAGAATCTGGCCAGAGTTGGCCAGATTCCGTCCACCAGAAAAAGTCCAAATTGTTCCTTCATTAGTCTTGCCCAGTCACCAAAAAGTCAACCCAAATTTGACTACCTCTATCTCCTTCATCCCGACTCGAATTGGAGTGCCATTCACACCGTCAGAATCAGGGCGACGAGCACTTCGATCTGATGTCAAGTTCATCTCATCCTTCTGCCACTTTGAATTTTCAGCCTTTTCCATGCCATTGGTGTTTGGAGATCCACTTGGATCATTGGGATTCCAAGAACTATGTCCCATTGATGTGGCCATGCCATTTGCAGCTACTCATGCAGATTTGGCTCATGTCCAGTCTGGAACCGATAAGGTAAACAACTTCATTAAGCACATCAAACATATTCGCCAGTAGGTCCACGACATTTTGGAGAAATCAAATGCCAAGTATAAGCAGCCACATGATCAACATTGGGTGCCACACAAGTTTCAGGTGGGCAACAAAGTCTGGTTGCATTTGCAAAAGGAATGCCTTACTGGAGCTTATCGGAAACTCAGACCACTTCGATATGGTCCTTACACCATTACCAAGGCGGTGGGAGACAATGTATTTGAGTTCAACATTCCCCCATTCCTTCGCATGCAACCAGTGTTCAACATGGACCGCCTTCGACCATACTTCCCATCATTGCTAGACACATTAGACATTGCAGAACAACTCACACCTACAGAGTTAAATCCAGATTGCATGGAACAAGCCACAACTAATTGGATCATGGACATGCAGATCAAGAACACCCGATAACAAAGGATCCAACTATATCGAGTTGTCAAAGCAAGCCAACTCCTTCACTGGGGCAAGTGGCTCACCAGGGACCAAGTTCAGCAGAAGTTTCCTCATCTCATGGAGGAAGTCAACGCAATGGGGACCATTGCTTCCTAAGGGGGGAAGAATGATCCAAGTGGATATTGGTGGTCACCTTCCTATTCCACTTGGATGTCTCTTTCAGTTTTTTGGTTTCCTTAATTGTAGCACAGTTTACTATTTTTGGCAGTTCTTCGAGTCCTGAACTTCCGGAGCCATTTTGAGGCCCTAAAAGGCATTTTTAGGGAAAACGAAGAGACTGAAAATGTCCCTGTTAGGCCAGGCCGTAACTCCACAGAAGAAAAACTGATTCGTATATTATTCCATTGGTAAGTCATTGTTATATACAATAGGAGTGATTGTTCAGTTCATCTCCCGATGACTGTTCACATTCCTAATTTATTTATTTACACAAAATTCCCCCAATCATGAAGATTAGGTGTCAACATTCCCCCCTTAATCTGAAGGGATGTTGGTGAGTCCAAGCATCATTCTGAATTGTTCAAGCTTTTCCCTTCCAAGTGCTTTGGTGAAGATGTTTGCAATTTTCTCATTTGTGGAACAATGACAGAGATGGATTGTTTTGTCCTCAACATGATGTCGAATCAGATGATATTTAGTATTGATATGCTTTGTTTGATCATGGAACTTTGGGTTCTTGGCCAACTTTATTGCAGAGGTGTTGTCAATCATGAGTGGAGTTGATTGTACTTGTTTTACCTGCAATCTTCAAGAATTTTCCTGAGCCACACAATTTCTTTCGTTGCTTCAGCTGTTGCCACGTATTATGCTTCTGTTGTGGAATCTGCTGGAACTGATTGTTTGCGTGATCTCCAGGAGACAGCTCCTGATCCAAGACTCATAGCATATCTTGAAGTAGATACCCCAGTTTCTTTGTCTCCATCGAAGTCTGAATCAGAGTATCCAATCAAGCTGAAGTCGTCCACCTGTGTATACTTGATTCCAAGGTCTTGAGTTCCCTTCAAGTACCTTAGAACTCTTTTTTCAGCAGACCAATGTCCCTCACAAGGCTTTTGCATAAACCTGGAGAGGATTCCAACAGCAAATGAAATGTCTGGTCTGGTAGTAGTGAGGTAGATGAGACTTCCTACAAGCTGTCTATACTTTGTTGCATCCTCAAATTCCTTTCCTTCAATAGATGTGAGGTTTAAGTTTTGTTCCATTGGAGTAGTAAGAGGATTGCACTTTGTCATGCCAAACCTGTTCAACAAATCTCCAATGTATTTCTTTTGAGAAAGAAATATGGACTTTGGATGTTGGGTTACTTCAATGCCAAGATAGTAATGAACATAGCCCAAATCAGTCATTTCAAAACTTTTCCCCAATTCCTTCTTTATGGATGCAATGTAGCTTTCATTGTTCCCTGTCATTAAAAGATCATCTACATATACCACAAGATATACAACTCTTTTGCCAACTTTCTTGACAAATAAAGTTGCATCATCAAGATCAAAATGACTGAAGTTGAGTTTCAGAAGATACTCAGTTAGTTTTTCATACCAGGCTCGTGGTGCTTGTTTGAGGCCATACAAGGACTTCACAAGTTTGCATACTTTATGTTCATGTCCTTTTACAACAATTCCTTCAGGCTGGGACATAAAAAAATTCTCTTTTAGATCTCCATTCAAGAAGGCAGTTTTTACATCCATTTGATGGACTTTCCAACCGTTCTGAGCTGCTAGTGCAAAGAGTGTCCAGATGGTGGCCCATTTTGCTGTGGGGGAAAAAGTTTCCTCATAATCGACCCCTTCCTTCTGTGCAAAACCTTTTGCCACAAGCCTATCTTTGTGCTTGTCAAGTGAGCCATCAGCTTTGTACTTGTTCTTGTAGACCCACTTGCAGCCAATTGGTTTGGTTCCAAATGGAGGATCAACCAGCTTCCAAGTGACGTTCTTTATGAGGGCATCATACTCCTTTTGCATCACTTCTTTCCATTCATCATGAGAAGCAGCTTCTTTAAAGGAAGTTGGTTCAAAATCTGTAGACAATTTCAATTCACAATCATAAGAAACATCCATATCAACAAGTGAATTAGAGTCATCTACATCACCTCCATTTTGTCGGTTTGAATTTCTGGTTCCTGTTTTTCCATTTTCATCAGGATGAACACTTTCAAGTGTCTTCGTCAGCCACTTTGGGGGACCTTTCTAAGATGGTCCAGGCTTCTCTGTTGATTGAGTTGGGACTGAATCAAGATTGAGTCTCCCAATTCTATCAATTACATCACTTAAAGCATCATCCGTTGTTGGAGTTTCAGTCGGGGGAGAGTGTTCTTTAGAAGAAGATTCCACATGTTGATCTAGAATAGGAATCCCCCCTTCAAGATGTGGAATCTGATTATCAAATTCTTGAAATGATTTCATTTTTGCGAATCTATCCAAACGATCAAGTTGCCGCTCAACAACATTGTCAGATTTGGATGATTCAAGAAAAATTACATCTCTAGATACAACAAACTTTTTATTTACTTCATCATAGAAGCGGTATGCTTTGGAGGTGTTTGAATACCCCAGGAAGATACACTTAGGACTTCTAGCACCAAGTTTGTTTCTATGTACCTTTGGTATCAAAGCATAATAGGTGGAACCAAAGATCCTGAGATGTTTTACCGAAGGAGCATGTCCATACCATAATTCATAAGGAGTCTTGTTTCTTATAGCATTAGATGGACATCTATTCTTTATATATGCAGCACATAGAACATCATCAGCCCAAAACACTATCTTTACATTTTTGAAGAAAAGCATAGATTGTACCATATTCAAGATTGTTCTATTCATTCTTTCAGCTACACCATTCTGTTGGGGATTATAAGGCACAGTTGTTTGATGTTTGATCCCATGTTGGCGAAGATAGTTTTCAAATTCATTTGATGTATATTCTTTTCCATTATCAGTGTGAATAGACCCAATATGAGACTGTGCATCATTTTCAATCCATTTATGAAAATTCTTGAATGTTTGAAAAGCATCAGATTTGTTCTTCAATAAATAAACCCAACACATTCTGGTGTAGTCATCAATAAATGTCATGATATATTTATTTCCATTTGCAGAAGGAACATGCATTGGACCACATAAATCTGAATGAATGAGTTCAGGCTTCCTATGTGCTCTTGAATTTGAATCATGAAAAGACTGTATGCTATGCTTTCCTAGAATGCAAGCATCACATTGCTTATGTTTCCTAGGAATTGTAGGCAAACCAACAACACCATTTTTCTTCAATAAGCGGAGACTGTCATAGTTTAAATGTCCAAATCTAGCATGCCATAATAAAATTGATGGAAGTGTACTTTCTTCATGATGAGAAATATATGAGAAATGTTGTGCATGAGCAGAGGTTCCTTGCAGTTTGAGAAGCCTTTCTTCTTCTATTCCCCTCATGACAAGTGAGTGGTCAGAAGCTTTTCTTACCTCAAGCTTGCCATCAAACATATGAATGGAGTGACCTTGCTGGCGGATGTGGACCAAGGACAACAAGTTTCTCTTGAGTTGTGGGAGATATAGAACATGATCTAGAAGAAAGTCTGGAAGACCAGGCAATTTAAGCCTGATTGTGCCAAGCCCTGATGGCTTGATGTTTGACTGATCTGCAAAGTATACTGCTCCATCAACATTGTCAGTGAAATCTTCAAAAAAATATTTTCTATGAGTCATGTGACAGGTTGCTCCTGAATCAAGCAACCAATCATTTTTCGAAGAAGCAATTGAAGCATTAAACAAATCTTCATTTACTCCAATGTTACATTGTGCCTCAATATAGTGAGCGGATTCAGGTGCTTTACCTTTGTCTGTATCATCAGTTTTATCTTTCTGTTGGTTTCTTTTCTGCTCAATTTTGTCCCATGGTAGCTTGCATGTAGAGGCATCATGTGATCCATTTATTTTGCAGCGAATGCAATGAAGATCTACCTTTTCTCCTTGAGAATGTCCGCCCCCCTTGCCTCTGAAATATCTTCCTCTTCCTCTTCGTCCACCTCTTCCTCTTGTAGAATCTTGAGCAGGATGCTTTTCTTTATGAGCAAGGCACACAATCTCTTCAGAAGATTCAGGGTTGTCTTCTTTCCAAAGGCTTTCTCTCTTTCAACAAACTTTTTCACAAGAGAGTCAAAGGTTATATCTTTAAGATTTCCATTTGCTTGTAAAGACTCAAGATAATTGGAGTAAGTAGGATAGAGTGCCTTGAGAAAAGAAATAAGAGGGGTATCCAGCTCAACCTTAGTGGATTTGATATCATGCATTATAGACTTTACTTCAGATGCAAGAGCAAGAGGATCATTATTTTTTAGTTCAAGAGTGAAGAGTTTAATCATGAGCTGAACAACTTCAAGTGCAGAATGTGAGTCATAGAGTTCTTTCAGCTTTTGTAAAGCTTCAAAGGCAGTTGAATATGATGAAATATGGCGACTCACCTCTTCATTTACAGATGTTGTGATTAATGCATAGGCTTTGTTTTTCTTGTTTTCCCAAATGATGAGCTCTTTGTCTGAGGTAGGCTGTACTAGGTCATTGTCTCCTTCTTCGACACACACTCCTTTCCACAACTCATTGAAGATGAGGTTGTGTTTTATCATCCGGGACCATTCAGGATAGTTCTCCTTGCTAATGAGAACTATTCCTACCATAGAGATGATTGAATGCATTCTGTAAAAAAAATACTTCTGTTGATAGAAAAAATACTTCTGCTGATATACAGTGAAATTGTACTCAAAAGGGCATTCTCAAAAGATTTCAAATCTCTTCCTCATATACCAATATGTACGTCAATACTTCAAGCTACAACTTTATGCAACATATTTTGTCCAAATTTATTTTCTTCAAATCCCTCCAATGTTTGATATAAAAGCATCCAACATTTCAAATATTAGGTATTACATATCACTTCAACGTTTTAAATGTAATATACGCCCATTACAAAATATTACATATCACTTCAACGCTTTAAATGTAATATATGCCCATTACATTTACATATTACATATCACTTCAACGCTTTAAATGTAATATATGCCCCTTACATTTCACTTCAACGTTTTAAATGTAATATACGCCCATTACAAAATATTACATATTACTTCAACGCTTTAAATGTAATATATGCCCATTACATTTCACTTCAACGTTTTAAATGTAATATACGCCCATTACAAAATATTACATATTACATTACCATACAATGAAGCACGCAGGCGTGATGATTTCTCATAGGTGAGGAGCAGTGATGCGTGGTCTCTTAAGATTGTGTAGTAGCAGTGCTTCTTCCTTCAGGAGCTCGGCCTCTTTGGATGCGCCTTATCTCGTTTAGCCACACAACAATGGCGTTCGAACGCAAGTCTCCAGGCAGAAGGATTATGGAAAGGGAACAGTGATAGTCGTAGGAATCGAAAAGTACAGCGGTTCTTTACACAGGTAAAAAGAGAAGTTTTTTAGATGAGGGGACTCTTGAAATATTTATTAACATCTCAGGTGACGCCAGAAAGATTATGCAATTGCAGTGTTTCTAGAGCCAACGTATATGCTTTCAAAACAGTGTGACATCGTTTCAAAACAACCATAGTACAAGCGTTGGTTAAAACACAAGACCTCTGCGCAGTTTTGAACAGTCAAGGAGACACAACACATGGAGTTGGAGCAGGGTCGAGGTGGACATAGCAGCGTATGAGCGTATGGGAGCCAAACGCAGCAGAGTAACGTAGCAACAGTCAATGGAGTAGGTAGGCTTGACAGAAAATGTCAGGCAACTGAAACCAACGAATATATGGGCAACGTACTGTGTCGAGCAGGGCGCAGGTAATGGAATATGGAGCAGAGTGCAGGCACTCAGTCAGACAAGGGAGTTACAAGGAACAAGAGCTAAAAAAGGAGCTGGCTCTGATACCATGTTAGGCCAGGCAGTAACTCCACAACACAAAAACTGATTCGTATATTATTCCATAGGTAAGTCATTGTTATATACAATAGGAGTGATTGTTCAGTTCATCTCCCGATGACTGTTCACATTCCTAATTTATTTATTTACACAAAATTCCCCCAATCATGAAGATTAGGTGTCAACAGTCCCAACCCAATTTTCCAAATTGTTTTCGACCTGCTCTTCGAGATCTTCGAAGAGGTATTATGATAGCCAAACGAAGATCGTATGCCTAAGTTACGACCTCGGGAAGTTGATGTACCAATTTACCCAAATGGGGCCCACAGTTTTGGCGCTTCATCTCCTAGGGTTAGGTTTTTGGATGTTTAGGGTTTTCCATTGTTTCTCAATAATAAATAGGCCTTTGAGTCTCATTGTAACACAGTGCAGAGGAATGTAGCCACCACATCTCTTCTCTGAGATAAGCTACCATCGCCTGAGCTACTCTTATTTCCATTATGTTTGTAAGCATATTTCAGTATTTGATATTAATGAAATGAAGTGTTATTTCTACTGCACCTTAGTATTTATGGTTATATATGTAATTTGTTGCGTTCCTATTTAAATCTGGATCAGTGGTATTAGAGCGGTCTGCTCTTTCTCTGTTTTTCTTTGCATGTCCCCAACGAGGTTGGGATATAAGGAGTTAGGGCTTGAACTGGTCGAACCTTTGCAAGACCAACCTCACAAATCCCGATGACCTCCCATCGAGGATGAAAAGAAATATGAGGAGGCAAGAGATCCTATCAAAATATTGCTTGAAGAAGCCCTCAAGCAACAAAGGAACGTGATGATGGACAATTTTGTCTAGTTCCTTCAACGGCTACCCAAGGGCGACGCTTCTACTTTCGGCAGCTACTCTGGAAGTGCCACACCCTTTAAGGTACAAGTTAACTTTGACATTCCCATATTTGAGGGTCAGATAGATGCAAATGATGTAGATAAATGGTTAAATCTGCTAGAAGGATATTTTTCCATTCATGATTTTTCCAGTCGGGAAAATATCACTTTTGCACTTCTCAAAGCAGCCCCCCACGTCAAGCACTGGTGGGGAACCTACTGTGAGCATAAGGATGAAAGTATGAAACCATTGTTTTTAGTCGCACGCACTTGGAACTCATTCCGAGATGCCATTAAGGAGCGGTACTACCCTCTCGGGAGCTATGAGGATAAATACATAAAGTGGACAACGCTGCGATAGGGAAGGGACCAAGATATACCAGAGTTTACCATTGTTTTTCATACCCTTCGCATGACATTGGGTATCAAGGATTCTGAGAACCATTTCGCTCTCAAGTACTGTGGCTGCCTACATAGGTACATCCAGGACGAGATGGAGTTCCTAAACATCTCCTCGCTCGGTATGGCATACCGATATGCTGTTAAGATCAAACAAAAGTTTAAACAGAAGAAGCGAGACTTTGGATATGCAAATCCGAAGTAAGAGAATGGTACCCCCAAACCGCAGAACAAACGACAAAGCCAAGGCGGGGTAGCCTAGGAATACCCGCCAAGGCCGCAAGCAAAGAACAACTCCCCTAAGACAAAGAAGGACACAGGAAAGTGGTGCCAGTTCCATAAGAGCTCCACTCACAACACAAGTGAGTGTCGGGCCAAGCAGTCAATGGTGGCCAAGCTAAAGGCTTCAGAATCAGATGCATGTTTTGACTCTGAGTCAGAACCCGACAAGGGGAATGACAAAGCGAAGAAGATTATTGATGTGTAGCCCAATGCCACCACGAAGATCCAGAGGAGGAGGAGCATCTTTTCCACTCCCAGATGTGGGTAAAGGGTTCCCCGCTATAGTTCATTGTCAACAGTGGGAGCCAAAAGAACCTCATTTCGGAAAAGGTCGTGAAGTGGCTGGGCTTACTGACCACAACACATCCACAACCATACACCACTGGGTGGCTTCACCATACTTATGGAAGCGATATTCTGTGTATGAATCAAGGCCTCGTGTTCTTGTTGTTACTTTGGGAAATAAGTTGTACAGGATACTAGAGGTAGCACTGCCTACCACCATCTCTTTGGTTACTGCAAAACAATGTAGTAAGATCATTTCCAAAACTGTGAAATTTTTTTTCCTGATGATATGCCCTTAGGGAAAGAAGAAGACAGTGGCCACGACCTCCAAACAGGGCCTCTTCGCATGACAACAATAGATGGACAAGGTTGTGGAGGAGATATCTTCACCTCCCCCGTAGGGGTGCCTCTGCACTGTCAGGTCAAGCACTCCATCGATCAAACCCTAGGTGCGTCGCTACCCAATGGACCAATCTATTAGCGCTCTGTTATGGAGAATGATGAAATCAAGAGGCAGATTTAGGAGTTGCTGAAGAAAGGTCACATTTGGCTGAGTTCATCGCCCTGTGGGAGCCCGATCATGTTGGTACAGAAGAAGGATGGGACTTGGAGACTCTATATTGACTATCAGGCGCTGAACAAGATCACCGTTGGGAATAGGTACTTGTTCCCACGGATTGATGACCTTCTGGACCAACTGAAGGGGGAAAAATATTTCAGCAAGATCGACTTGAAGTGAGAATATCACCAAGTACCAATTGAACCCTCTAATGAGTGGAAGACGGCCTTCAAATTCAAGAAGGGCCTTTTCGAATGGTTGGTTATGACTTTCGGGTTGACGAATGCTCCTTTAACCTTCATCAGCTAATGGATGACATCTTGTGGCCATTCACCAACTCATTTGTAGTGGTATACTTGGATGACATCCTGATCTTCAGCCAAAGTTGGGAAGAGCACCTCCACCACATCCGATAGGTTCTCCAAACACTGCGACAACACAAGCTATGTGCCAATTTGGAGAAATGCACTTTGGCATGACCCAGGTTTAGTATCTGGTATACATTTTTGATGAACGGGGGGTGCATGTGGATCCAGCCAAGATCCAAGTCATCCGTGATTGGCCAGCTTCAACCACTTTGACAGAGCTCTGCAGCTTTCTGGGTCTTGCCAATTTCTACCACAGGTTCGTGTTGGGATTCTCTCATATCACTTGGCCCTTGAGTCGTGTCACCAAGGGAGGAGCGAAAGAAAAATTATTTTGGTCTGAATCTCAAAAGAAGGCATTCAAAGAGTTGAAATATTGCCTTTACTCGACACCAATTCTCACATTACCAAACTTGCAACAACCATTTGAGGTCGAGATAGATGTCTCTGACTATGCTATTGGGGCACTCCTTACTCAACATGGGCATTCAATGGCATATCACAGTGAGACACTTTCATACACAGTTTGAAAGTATCCCACTTATGACAGAGAGATGTATTCCATTATGCAGGCCTGCTAACAATGGAAGCATTACATTTTGGGGAAGGAAACGGTCATCCACACAGACCACCGGCTGCTGCAGTTCATACAGATGCAAGGGAAGTTGTAGAATGATCGCCATCAGAAGTGGTCCACATACATGCAACCGTTCCATTTGCATATCAAGTATAAGAAAGGTAGAACCAATAATGTTGCAGATTGCCTCAACCGACCACCGATCATGGCGTTAACCACCGTGCTCAACTCTTGTGGGCATGAGACTTCTGATTGGCCACTTCTCTACAAAAGAGACCCAGAATTCGGCCACACATACCATACGCTCTTGGAGGGTTAGCAAGTTGCAGATTTTCACCTCTAGGATGCCCTATTATACCACTTGGGACACCTTTGTGTTCCTTCAAGAGAGCGTGCCAAGATGATTTGGGAAGCACACTACAGTCAGCCCACTGGGCATTCCAGGGTTGACAAAATAGTGGCAACACTGCAGAAGTATTTCTATTGGCCGAATCTTCGACAGGATGTCAGGAAGTACATCAGATCCTGCACGGCCTGCACTATTGCCAAACCAACCATCAAGAAGCAAGGCCTCTATACTCTGCTTTCTACCGCTAGTCGACCTTGGGAATCCATCTCCATGGATTAGATGTCAGGCCTTCCTTCTACTAAGCATGTCAACGACTGTGCTTTTGTAGTCATCGACAGATCTCGAAGATGGCCATTATGGTGGCCTGCAAGAAGAATATCACAGTGGAATCCACTGCTAAACTCTTCTTTGAATGAGTGTGGTTACACTTTACGATCCAATAGTCTATCATCTCAGATCAGGACAACAGGTTCCTCAGTACATTTTTCTCTAGTCTCAGGTCGATGCTGGACACCAAGCTCACTACGTCCACATCTTTCCATCCCCAAACTGATGGCCAGACAGAGGTCATCAACAGGATGATCGTACACATTCTGCGCAACTGAGTGCCCCCAACACAATCTGGTTCTCCTACATAAAATATTGGAGGGCCTCGGAGGTGACATCGCACACTGTCTTTCTGATGTCATGCAGATTTCCCTCAGTAAGGGTTATCGGGTCAATTGACAACTTCGATGCATTAACCTTCTTGCACGGCCCTGTCCGTTCCGTTGGGTGCTGGCACTTCAATTATGTTGACATGGTTTGTGGGTCCATGCCTCCCTCTTCTTCTTCTGCTTCCTACCCATGTGAAGGCGACTTTTGGCCCTTGCGTGCCTTCGTGGCTGCTTCTTGTGGTGGTGGTGGTGGTGCTGCCATTTTCTATTCAGCTGCTATTTGAGCAGCATCCCGTGCCTCCTGCACTTCTACTGTCTATACCTCTTTCTTTCTCTTTTTTGCTAACTACGCCATGCGTAGTTTGGCCTCCTCTTTCTTCTTTTGCGCCGCAGACTTCTCTATTGCCGCGATGTCTAGAGCGCGCCACTACGGTGGCCATGTCTCCAATACATTGAAGATTACGTCGTTCGTGGCCACAAAGGGTAGCTCTGTCAATTTCTTGTCCGGGTCCTTGCATGCTCTGATGTATATGTTGTGGAGATCCGCCTTAAACTCTGCAAAAATTTGCAGGTTGTTGTAGACAGTGGGTGACAACCACGGCTTGCGGTTGATCCCCATTCTGAGGCTCATCTCCATGAACACCCAGAATATCTTACTATCGCGGATCCTATTTGCATCCTTTGTGGCCCAGAGCGAAGCGTACTTTGCAGCCTCTGACAGATCCCTGTCAATTGTGGGGAATTGACTGTCTTCCGGCAATTATCCTGCCACGAGCACTATGGACAACAAAAGCCATGCATAGTGGAATGTTTTGCCATGTTCCTGAGCTTCGCGGCAATTCTCCAAGAATTCCTTGCAGAGGAACATGGACTAGTTAAACTGGACCCCCTCCGTGCACTGCTCAGCAAGTGATACCACCGGCGCGGGTACTTCGTCCATGTGACACTTGCGCATATCCTTACCTACTAGAATTTGTGTCACCACCCATACTACTTTGTCATTTATGTTGGATATGGCGTAGCCCCTCTTCTTCTTTTCTGGTTTATGCTTCTTCTTCATGGCCTCCGTGACGACCAAGTCACTTCTTTTCCCCTCCGAGATATCCGTGGGGTTATCTCCTTTGCATGAAAGTAGGGTGATGTGGTAAATTAAATGCTCTGTGATGGGGATGGGATCCTCTAGCCATAAACACCCACCATGCACCAGGCAGAGTAGCTTCCTAATGACGAAAATTGTTATTGGGGCATGGTGGAAATGCGGCACCCAAAGAAGGTTTAGTAGCCCTGCCTTTTCCACTCCGCACAACCACTTTCTCGGCTCTAATTCGGTAACCTCCGTCGCGGTGTTCTGTTTAGGCTTCATAAGCTGCGTTGTCTCTAGGTGAGGGAACTTCTTGTGGTTAGCGAGGTCCCAATCTTCAAATTTTAAGCTAGGCACCCGTCCCAGGTGCGTGCCCTAGAAAATGATGTTATATGGGAGGAGTGGGGTCTGGAGAGAGCTCTTGCTCTCGTTAAGATCCTTGGGAACTTTAGCCTTCCCCTTCTGCGGGGAGATATAGGTGGGCAGCTTTGTTGGAGGGTGCGTAGGCTCAGTTTCCTCCTCCATGCCTTCGTCCTCATCTTCTTTGATGATCAGGTCCTCCAGTGCTTGCTCCTCCTCGTCGGTTTCTATGTTAACAACTTTCTACTTCTCCTCCATCATCAACCTGGTGCACAACGGGTTTCGCGGGGACACACATACAAGAACCATCACTTGTTTTTCCTTATTTGGTCTTGGCGTGCGCAGTGATTTCAGGATTTCTGCCACAACCTCGACGCCTTCGGGGGCATCCCCCACAGTCAAGGCCTGCGAGGTCTCTTTGGTGCTCATCTCTGTGATATCCATAACTTCTTCAGATGCTGCCATCGTGTCCGACTAGAAATCTATCGTCCATGTATTCAGGGGTTGAATGAACGCTCTGCACAGGTCAAATAGGGCTCTGCTCAGGCTACGCGGGGTATACAACTGCTCAATTCACAAATGACCAAGTGTTGTTTGCTGGGAATCCCTTTGTAATTTATAGCGCCTTTTGAATTTGAATTCGACCATTCCCCCAAAATCCAAATCATTAATGCTCTCTTGGCGGTAGATTTTCCCAAATCTTGCCCATAAATCGCATCTTAAATGCCTGCCGCCCGCTCCATTTGGCCTCAAGTCAAGCATCCCATCGTGAATAGTGACTTCAATGGTCACTTTCTGACCAACCCGCGCAGCAACACAGCCCCCCTTATATGGTTGTGGACCTTGTGACTCCTTTCTTCTACGCGCAGCTCCAACATCGCACAACTTCCGGGCAGAGTAGTTTATAGTCCTGCGCCTCCTTTCAACTGCCTAGAAAGCTAAGACTGTACTTCCCTTGGCTAGTTAGGCGGTCGCACCACCTGTATAGGGTTTCATCCTGTCATCCATCACTTTTCATGGAAAATACCAACCTTTTATTGGTACGGGCGGCATCACACACTTTATCATGTGCAATGTGCCACCCTGGTTGATTCACTTAGTAATGTGCGGTCTAACCCAAGGCATCAGACTGATCAATTCATGGCGATAGTCCTCAAACTTGTAAGCGTGATCGTGCGCATCCTGTCTTATCACCCTGGTCTTCTTATCAAGAAAATATTCCTTTATCTCATCCTCTAGCTTCTTGACTTTTGCTTCTATTAGAGCACTTTTCTTCCTTAATCGCACCCTTTATTTCTCAAGTTCTTGGAGCCTAAAATTTCCCTGTTGGATTTCTTCTTCCAAGGTTTCGTGAACCATCATATCTACCAGTGCTATCATGCGCGGACTAGGCTTTTTCATGTACTATAGGGCTTACAATGTTCATTTTATACTCCAGCCTTGGCCGTGCTTGCACAGTCAAGTTCTTGCACACTGTCCTATAAGCCCATAGAACAGCTAGAACACATAGGTCTCAGTCAGTCCGCTTCGCATTGTGGACCTTGTTCAACACTTCCCACACTTTGTTAAAGGCTTCTGCATGGATAAGCTTCTGCGCACTTGGTTTTTCCATACTTTGTGGTTCCAACCGGAGGGGTTGTTCGTGCCATGGCCTTGCCTGCACCTGCTTACTGACCGTGTCTCCTAATGCGAAGAATATGTGCATGCATGCATGTTTCATACCATATGCCTATATCCATCCGAATAGGTGGGTGTGTAGACGATTTCGTTTGGCAATCTTTTCCGTCAATCTCATCCGAGGCTGCCCAAACCGCATGCGCATCATCTTTTTGCATTTGCGCCAGTCCTCAAAACTTCCTTGGTGCATATCCCACCACCTCGCAAGAGTAGTGCACAGTACCCATTTCAAAGCTTAGAAACATTGTTGTTCCGCACTCCTCTTTCAAATCTGCTCAAGAAGTCATCCACCTCAGTTGACCAATCATACGTAGGCAGGTCGCTCACCTCTGTCGATACATAGTGCAACGATCTTGTCATCATGTTACAGTTCAATTTGGTTACCTCGTGTAATTGGTTTTGCCATCATTCTATTTCCTTGTCTGAATTCGATGTGCATGAGCTTTCGCGTTCCCATGAGATTCGTCCATCTACGGTCGGATTCACACAGTCTTGCTCTCACATGGTTATCTTGTAGATGCAGTCCAAGTCATCGTCGCTATCATAGTCACGCACTGGCTCTGTGTAGAGCGATCCCTCTACAGGGTCTAATGGTACAACCATGCATAGATACTTTTTCTCAAAATTCATCTTGGGTTTCTTCAGATTTATCACCCCATTCATGTTAGTGGCCCAATCTCTTCCCAATAGCATGGGGTAGGTATTTATATCATCAACAATCTCTATCACTTCAAAATCTTCTAGCACACTTTATCCTTCGATATCTATTGTGATTCCTTGCAATCGCCCCATAGGTAGGATCTTTTGTTGGTTCGCCATTCATAGTTGGATAGGAGACCATTGTAGTGTAGGCCTCCCCATGCACTCCCATGTCTGCTTTGGTAGGATGTTCGCGTCCGATCCTAATTTAATCAGAAATCACTTGGTCCATCTCATATTCTCCAATCTGTGTAGTCAATCTCATTTCCCTTCCCATTCTTGTTGTGTGCTTTTCGAGCTTCCGGACAATGCGCGGTTCTCCTTGTGCGGTCCCAGTGCATCTATTTATGAGTTCCTGCAGCCCCTTTACAGCCTTGTTGTCACGCAACAACTTCATGCATGTTTCTAGGAACGTAGTGAGCATTGATGGGTGCATTTCCAGCTCCAGTTTGTCTTTACTTCCTGAAGTGGAGGCATCAACGAAGCTCCCTTGGCTTCCATGAAGATCTCCTTAGCACGCTCCAAATCAAATTTTGGTTCCTTCGTTGGAGCCTTGCGAACCCAAGTACTTTCTTCAGGCTGCTTGCCTTTGTCATCCCCTGTCTTAATTCCACTTCGGAGCATGATATTTACAATCTTAGCACTCTCCAAATCAAATTCTGGTTCCTTCGTTGGAGCCTTGCGAACCTAAGTACTTTCTTCTGGCTACTTGCCTTTGTCATCCCCTGCCGTAATTCCACTCTGGAGCAAGATATTGTTTATTTGTTGGCTTGTTGGGGCCTGACCAAAGTTCAGAGTTAATTAGCCAAACAAATCCCTGTCCTACTAGCCCTTTCGGCAACAATCTGTGAAGCGCAGATTGAGGTCTCACCCGAAGTAGTATGGGAGGGTGCTCGAACTAGGTTTCTGCACCCTTGAGATGTCTTAGAGGTTCGACTAGTTCATCAGTTCATCCCTGCGCGTAGGTTGCTTCCCACACTTCCCAGGCCTTCGTGCCCTGATATACTTGCCTTCACGCAGCCCTAACCAGGGGCTGTGGGGCTTCCACGTTGCTGGAGCAGCGTTCTGTGCTATTCGCCTAAGTCACACCTGAGATCTTACTTATCTTCCTACGCCTAGTCAATTTTCTTCACGCAAATGGATGTCTTACGTTATATTTATTTATACAACACATTCATAAGAGTTCACACAACAAATAAACAATACACTTTCAATTTACACCCAACCATACATTAAAACAGGAAAAGATACACAGAAATATGGTAAACTTCTCTTTATTAATTCTTCCAATGGTTATAGACTAGACCTTCCCTGCACACTCAGCTGCAGGGGTCTGCGCACTCAACTACGGACTACTAGGCCTCTGCGCACTCAGCTGCAGAGCCTTTTCCTACTCTACGACCCAAAGACACACTTTAAACTTCGACTCATCATACTTCCATTCTCCTTCGCTATCCTATATACTGAGAGCCTCGCTCTATTTATACAATCCCATGGTCAGTGGACCATGGTTAGGTCTATCAAGCCGACATTATATTACAAAACCAAGGGTGGACAACCCTGTGACTCTATTATAACTTCACGCTCCGCGCCCATAATTCGCGGAGATTTTACAAAAGACGTGGTCAAAACTTGGGCTTTAAGCCCCAAAACATGCCGTGGGGGGATTCCATGCCCAACACCTTAATTGTAGCAAAGTTTAATATTTTTGGTAGTTTTTCGGGTCCTGAACTTTCGGAGCCATTTTGAGGCCCTAAATGGCGTTTTTAGGGAAAATAAAGAGACCGTAAATGTCCCAAATTAGAATGCTATTGTTTTCAACCTTTTCTTTGAGATATTCGAAATGAGGTATTATGATAGCCAAACGGAGATTGTATGCCAAAGTTACGACCCCGGGAAGTTGATGTACCAATTTACCCAAACGGGGCCCACAGTTTTGGCGCTTCATCTCCTAGGGTTAGTTTTTTGGATGTTTAGGGTTTTCCATTGTTTCTCAATAGTAAATAGGCCTTTGAGCCTCATTGTAACACAGTTAGGAGGCATGTAGCCGCCACATCTCTTCTCAGAGATAAGCTACCATCGCTCGAGTTAGTCTTATTTCCATTATGTTTGTAAGCATATTTCAGTATTTGATATTAATGAAATGAAATGTTATTTCTACTGCACCTTGGTATTTATGGTTATATATGTAATTTGTTGCATTCCTGTTTAAATCTGGATCAGTGGTATCATAGCGGTCTGCTCTTTGTCTATTTTTCTTTGCATGTCCCCAACGAGGTCGGGATATAAGGAGTTAGGGCTTGAACTAGTCAAACCTTTACAAGACCAACCTCGCAAATCCGAAGGCCTCCCATGCCGGATGAAAAGAAAGACAAGGGGGCACGAGATCCTATCAAAATCTTGCTCGAAGAAGCCCTCGAGCGACAAAGGAATGCGATGATGGAAAATTTTGTCCAGATCCTTCAGCAACTACCCAAGGGTGACGCATCTACTTCCAACAGCTACTCTTAAAGTGCCACACCTTTTAAGGTACAAGTTAACTTTGACATTCCCATATTTGAGGGTCAAATAGATGTAGACGCTCTAGATAAATGGTTAAATCTACTAGAAGGATATTTTTATGTTCATGATTTTTCTAGCCAGG
Source organism: Pinus tabuliformis (assembly GCA_031772625.1). Taxonomy (NCBI): domain Eukaryota; kingdom Viridiplantae; phylum Streptophyta; class Pinopsida; order Pinales; family Pinaceae; genus Pinus; species Pinus tabuliformis. Next base: position 1,430,440,383 of record CM062804.1, on the reverse strand, counting down.
AAAAGATCACTTTTTCACTTCTCAAAGAAGCCTCCCACGTCAAGGACTAGTGGGGAACCTACTGTAAGCAGAAGGATGAAAGTACGAACTCATTGTTTTCAGCCGCACCCACTTAGAAGTTGTTCCGGGATGCCATCAAGGAGGAGTAATACCCTGTTAGGAGATATGAGGATAAATACATAAAGTGGACAATGCTGCGACAGGGAAAGGACCAAGATGTACTGGAGTTTACCAATGTTTTTCATGCCCTTCGCATGAAGTTGGGTATCAAGGTATCGGAGAACCATTTGGTTCTCAAGTACCATGGCTACCTACACAGGTACATCAAGGATGAGATGGAGTTCCTTAACATCTCCACGCTTGACACGACATACCGATATGCCGTTAAGATCGAGAAAAAGTTTAAACAGAAGAAGCGAGACTTTGGATCTGCGAATCCGAAGCAAGGGAAAGGTACCCCCAAACCATAGAACAAAAGACAAAGCCAAGGTGGGGCGACCCAAGACAACCCACCAAGGTCGAAAGCAAAGAACAACACTGCTAAGCTGAATAAGGACACGGGAAAGTGGTGTGAGTTCCATAAGAGATCCACTCACAACGCAAGTGATTGTCGGGCCAAGTAGTCACTAGTGGCCAAGCTAAAGGCTTCGGAATCAGATGAATGTTCCAACTCTAGGTCAGAACTCGACAAGGGGAATGACAAAGGGAAGTAGATTATCGATGCTGAGCCCAAAGCCACTATTTCCACCACAAAGATCCAAAAAGAGGAACCTGAAGATCCAGAGGAGGAGTAGTGCCTCTTCCACTCCCAGATGTGGGTAAAGGGTTCCCCGCTACAGTTCATTGTCAACAATGGGAGCCAAAAGAACCTAATTTCAGCAGAGGTCCTGAAGCGGCTGGGCTTACTGACCACAACATATCCACAACCATACACCATCGGGTGGCTTCACCAAGGACGAGATCTCCACGTGAGCCAGCAATGCCTCCTTCCATACAACATCAAGCCCTTCACGGATGAGGTATTATGTGACATTGCTCCCCTTGATGTTTGTGATGTATTATTAGGCCAACCATACTTATGGAAGCGCCATTTTGTGTATGAGTCAAGGCCTTGTGCTGTTATTATTACTTTACGAAATAAGTTGTATAGGATACCGTAGGTAGCACCACCAACCGCCATCTCTTTGGTTATTGCAAAACAATGTAGTAAGCTCATTTCCAAAACTGGGGAATTTGTTTTCCTGATGATATGCCCTTAGGGAAAGAAGAAGACAGTGGCCATGACCTCCAAACAGGGCCCCTCCGCACGACAACAATAGATGGACAAGGTCGTGGAGGAGAACGAGGACATCTTCACCTCCCCCGTAGGGGTGCCTATGCACTGTCAGGTCAAGCACTCCATCGATCTGACCCTAGGTGTGCCGCTGCCCAATGGACCAATCTATCGGCACTCCATTATGGAGAACGACGAAATCAAGAGGCAGATTCAGAAGCTACTGTAGAAAGGTCACATCCGGCCAAGTTCATCGCCCTATGGGAGCCCGATCGTGTTGGTACAGAAGAAGGATGGGACTTGGAGACTCTGTATTGACTATTAGGAACTGAACAAGATCATTGTCTGGAATATGTACCCGATCCCACAGATTGATGACCTTCTGCACCAACTGAAGGGGGCAAAATATTTCAGCAAGATCGACCTGAAGTTAGGATATCACCAGGTACCAATCGAACCCTCCGATGTGTGGAAGAAGGCCTTCAAAGCCAAGGAGGGCCTTTTCGAATGGTTGGTTATGCCTTTTGGGTTGATGAATGATCCTGCAACCTTCATGAGGCTGATGGATGACATCTTATGGCCATTCACCAACTCATTTGTAGTGGTATACTTGGATGACATCCTGATCTTTAGCCAGAGTTGGGAAGAGCACCTCCACCACATCCGACAGGTTCTCCAAACACTGCGCAACACAAGCTATGTGCCAATTTGGAGAAATGCACTTTTGGCATGACCTAGGTTTAGTATCTGGGATACATTATTGATGAACGGGGGGTGCATGTGGATCCAGCCAAGATCCAAGTCATCCGGGATTGGCCAGCTCCAACCACTTTGACAAAGCTCCGCAGCTTTCTGGGTCTTGCCAATTTCTACTGCAGGTTTGTGTTGGGATTCTCTCATATCACTTGGACCTTGAGTCAAGTCACCAAAGGAGGAGCAAAAGAAAAATTCTTTTGGTATGAATCTCAACAGATGGCATTCAAAGAGTTGAAACATCACCTCTGCTTGGCACCAATTCTCACATTACCAGACTTGCAACAACCATTTGAGATCAAGACAAATGCCTTTGACTATGCTATTGGGGTAGTCCTTACTCAACAGGGGCATCCAGTGGCATATCACAGTGAGACACTTTCAGACACAGTCTGGAAGTATCCCACTTATGACAAAGAAATGTATGCCATTGAGGAGGCCTGCCGATAATGGAAGCATTACATTTTTGGAAAGGAAACGATCATCCATACAAACCACTAGCCCCTGCAGTTCATACAAACGCAAGGGAAGTTGGAGAATGATCGCCATCAGAATTGGACCACATACCTGCAACAATTCCATTTGCATATCAATTATAACAAGGGTAGCACCAATAATGTTGCAGATTTCCTCAGCTGACCATCGATCATGGCGTTAGCCACCGTTCTCAACTCTTGTGGGTAAGAGACTTATGATTGGCCACTTCTCTACAAAAGTGACCCAGAATTCGACCACACATACCAAATGCTCTTAGAGGGTCAGCAAGTTCCAGATTTTCACCTCTAGGATGCCCTATTTTTCCACCTGGGACACCTTTGTGTTCCTTCAAGAGAGCGTGCCAAGATGATTTAGGAAGCACACTACAGTCGGGCTGCTGGGCATTTCGGGGTCGAGAAAACGATGGAAGTTATATAGAAGTATTTCGATTGGCCGAATCTTCGACAGGATGTCAGGAAGTACATCAGATCCTACACGGCCTGCACCATTGCCAAACCGAACATCAAGAAGTGGCCTCTATACTCCGCTGCCTACCCCTATTCGACCTTGGGAATCCATCTCCATGGATTACATGTCGTGCCTTCCTTCTACTAAGTATGGAAACGACTGTGTTTTTGTATTCGTTAATAGATTCTCAAAGATGGCCATTATGTCGGCCTGTAAGAAGAATATCACAGTGGAAGCCAGTGCTAAAATCTTCTTTGAACAAGTGTGGGTACACTTTGGGATCCCACAGTCTATCATCTTAGATCGGGACAACAGGTTCCTCAGTACATTTTGGTCCAGTCTCTGGTCGATGCTGGACACCAAGCTCACTAAGTCCACAACCTTCCATCCCAAAACTGATGGCTAGACAGAGGATGTCAACAATATGATTGTACACATTCTGTGCATGTACAACTCAAAGCATCCACACACATGGGATGAGAGCCTCCCTATGTCAAACACAGCTATAACCGGGCTCTCCATAGCTCGATTGGCCACAACCATTTTCAGGTGGGCTTGGGATTCCAGCCACTATGTCCCATTGATGTGGCCATGCCATTTGCAGCTACTCATGCAGATTCAGCTCATGTCCATTCTGAAACCGATAAGGAAAATAGCTTCATTGAGCACATCCAACATATCTGCCAGCAAGTCCACGACATTTTGGAGATATCAAATGCCAAGTACAAGCAACGACATGATCAACATTGGCTGCCACACAAGTTTCAAGTGGGCGACAAAGTCTGGTTGCATTTGCAAAAAGAACGCCTTACCGAAGCCTATCGGAAACTCAGACCACTTTGATATGGTCCTTACACCATTACCAAGGTGGTGGGAGACAATGCATTTGAGTTCAGCATTCCCCCATTCCTTGGCTTGCACCCAATGTTCAATGTGGATCGCCTTCAACCATACTTCCCACCATTGCTAGACACATCAGACATTGCAGAACAACTCACACCTACAGAGTTAAATCCAGATTGCATGGAACAAGCCACAATTGATCGGATCATGGAGATGCAAATCAAGAACACTCGATAGCAAAGGATCCAACTATATTGAGTTGTCAAAGCAGGCCAACTCCTTCATCAGGGCAAGTGGCTCACTAGGGACCAAGTTCAACAGAAGTTTCCTCATCTCATGGAGGAACTTAATGCAATGGGGACCATTGCTTCGTAAGGGGGGAGGAATGATCCAGGTGGATATTGGTGGCCAACTGCCTATTCCACTTGGACCCCCAACACTGTCTCTTTCAGTTTTTCCGTTTCCTTAATTATAGCACAGTTTACTATTTTTGGCAGTTTTTTAGGTCCTGAACTTCTAGAGCCGTTTTGAGGCCCTAAACGATGTTTTCAGGGAAAACGAAGAGACTGAAAATGTCCCAGCCCAATTTGCCAAATTATTTTCAACCTTCTCTTCGATATTTTCGAAACAAGGTATTATGATAGCCAAACGAAGATCATATGCCAAAGTTACAACCCTAGGAAGTTGATGTACAAATTTACCCAAACGGGGCCCATAGTTTTGGCGCTTCATCTCCCAGGGTTAGGTTTTTGGATGTTTAGGATTTTCCATTGTTTCTCAATAATAAATAGGCCTTTGAGCCTAATTGTAACACAATTCGGGGGCATGTAGCCACCACATCTCTTCTCAGAGATAAGCTACCATCGCTCGAGCTAGTCATATTTCCATTATGTTTATAAGCATATTTTAGTATTTGATATTAATGAAATGAAGTGTTATTTCTATTGCACCTTGGTATTTATGGTTATATATGTAATTTGTTGCGTTCCTGTTTAAATCCAGATCATGAGAAATACACAAATTCTGAAACCTAGTGTGAGATCGATCTTTATGAACTACACAAGTGGGCCAAATAGAAATTCTCTTATGCTAGCGATGAATTAAGCATGTGGGACTCCTTTATGCTTCAATTAATCTTCCCTCATACTCATTTCTTTACAGAATTTGTAGGCAGGTGTCATTTTAGGTACATTCCAATTCAAAGAGTCATTATTGCTCAAAACAATAATATTCCGTTCATAATATCCCCTAAGTCTATATGCCAAATGATTCAAGTTAAACCTTCAACCCCTCTGCACCCTTTTTCTATAGATTCCCTCATGGAAATCCATAAAAAACTCACTTTCCATAAAAGAGCTAAGATTTTCGAGATATTTTTACCTGAAAATGTAGAATTACCGAGAACAAATACTCCATACCCTCCCTCAATGTTTCTAGAGATGACTAGACATGTTGTCTCAATATTCGCTTGTCTATTAGGTTATCCAACTGATCAGTGGGTTGATGAAATTATTCTAGGATTTCTATCAGTGTTTTCATTTGGTGAAAACCCCTCAATTGTCTTCAATTACAGTGAATTTGTGTCAGAAGCTATACATGATCAATTCTTGAAGTTTTCTACTAAAGGAGCTTTTAAATACCAATCAGTTCTTGTATACTTGTTCTTGTTTCATCAAGCATATAAATTTCAGTTTCCATTAAAGAATTTAGATGAATAGGGTAATCCTCAATCTGTAATTCATTTGAATTCCTTGGGAAGGAAGAACACCAATGAATTTTCGTTCAGTGATTACACAAATCAGTTCCTATATATGGTTTCATGCGTGCTCAATAGTGATGTTGTTCCTAGGATTTCAACTGAAATCAAGAGACTTTTGCACCTCATTGAGAAAACAAAGGCTAGAGATTGGTACCTGTATCAAAACTTCTAAGAGATCAGAGTATATGGATGTGGGATTCCTCCATATAAGTTGCCTAAGTTTGTGCAAATAAGGATTTTTGCATTAGAGTATATCAGGCAAAAGATGAACATGGATGAGCTGCACTTTGTGTTAGATAAGAAGAAGTCTCAATTCAAGTTAAACACCCAGATTAGACGCTTTATTTGCAACATCAGAGAAGTAGTGAAGGAGGCATATCATCTTTTGAAACAAATGAATTTCAAATTAAGTTTTACCTGGCCTTATGATCGCTTAGGGATTATTTCTAATCTATGGGTAGAACATAAAAATACTCCTTATGCCAGAAATTGAATAGTACATGAATCAAGAGGAGTGGCAGGAGAATACATTACAAGAGGCAAAAGAGTAGGTCTTTATTTCGACAACATCACAAAATCCAGTTCCATAGGAGAAACAGGCTAAGAGGACAAGGGAAATTGTTTCCCCTTCAGTTTCAGAAGTTCCAGAGACAGAGTTCATAATGTATAAGAAGAAGAAGAAGAAGAAGAAGAAGAATCCTCTTGAAGAGCCATTTCAAGAAGAGAGTTCACAGGAACAAACCTCATTGGTTCTCATAGGTACCCATGCTGCAACTTTTCCAAGGATTGAGGAAGTTTTCTCAAGATCTCCTGTATTTTCAGTTTCTCGAGACCCATTAGAAACCACTCAGACAAGAGATCTAACTCATAGTGCAACAAAATCAAGTATCTTTTCTAGATATTGGAAAATAAAGAAGAAAAATGAAGCACTAAAGGCCACCACTTATTCTGAATTCTGGAAGCAAACTCCAGCTTCCCAGCAAAGGCTTCTTTCTGCACTGGATACTAAGAAAGGAAAGTTTCAGATGGCTCTCTTGGAGCCTAAAGTTACCTTCCCTAGGACTGCAAAAGACTACAAAAAGTATGTTTTTACTTTTGATACTAAACAGATTCATCTTATTGACCAGATTGATTTACACAAGCAATCTGGAGAAAAGATATAGTCCACTTTAACTAGTTTAGCAATGGCGACATCTAAGTTGCAATTTTCATTAAACAATATTCAGTCAAAGTTAAAGTTAGAAAAGATATCATCCCTGGCCAAGGATACCAAGATAAAATCCTTAGAAGATCTAGTAATTAAATTGGGATATGATCCCAGTAATGTTAAGGTTTCCGAAGAAATGACGAGGAGTAAAAACGATGATATCCTAGCATTAAGAAAATGGCTAAAACTCCCTACCAGGGAAGATCCACAAATCAAAGAAGTTGGTGAGTTAGAGAAAGAGAAAGAAAACATGTTTAAGATTATTGTTGAACAAAATTTGCAGATACAGAAGATGGAGACTGAATTAGAAAATTTATTAAAGGAAAAAGAACAAGAAGTCGATGTAGCAACAACTATTCCTATAACAACAACTTCTATTGTAGGTAATTCAACAACAGGGAATTCTATTGCAGTAGCCGTAATAGTGGAAACACAGTCCACAAATTCAACAATTGATCTAGCTAAAGCTATGGGAGAGTTATCCTTAAAGGGTCAAGAAATTGAAAATCTAAAGGCTCAACTCAGCAATCTTCAGGAGTAGAAAATCAAATTTGTTAATGCTTACTTGGTAGAGATTCAGAAAAGCCATAGACTAACTTAGAGAATAGAGACCCTGGAAAATGAGATTGCTATTGCTCAAACCATTGCACAAGCCAAAGAGAATATATAGCTAGATATCAATGAGTCCATAACTAATTTCTAGCCTTCAACTGAAATCATTTTTGAGCAGGAAGAATTATTAGAGAGGTTAAAGGAGTTAATAGCAGAAGTAAAGAAAGAAATGGGTCATAAACAAGGAGATGCAACATCATTGATCATAATTTTGAATTCAAAAACAAGGGAAAATATAAAATACTATGACATTGAAGACATAACTGAAAACTATTATGGAAGTTAGAAGGATACTTACCAAAAGAAATTTAATGTTGCAATTACGAAATAAGTTTCATAATTTAGAAGCTAATATTCATAAGGTTCTTAGAAAGTTTAATGTGCTTCATTAGAAAGGACTTCAAGGTTTGAGAGGAATGGGAGACAGACTGGTTCCCATTGAAGAATACCACTGTATATTGCATTCTATATCTATTGACAAATCAAGATTTGCTAAGATCAAGGGAACCATTACAAGGAAGGATTTTATTAAAGGTTTGAGTTTTGATTTGTTAATCCAACATGAAATCAAACATTTGTTCATAGCCAAAACCACCTTTCAAAAATACACTAAAGTGGACGAGACTTACATAAAATTAATCAAATATTCCATTCCTGATGAAGAAAGATGGGAAAAGATATGTCAACTCACTAACTGAACAAAAAATAGGTTTCCAGCAGCGGACAACAGGTTTTCAGCCACAAGATGTAGATTTATAAGAGCAAAAGCACAGATGATTAGGAAAGGAAACAAACATAAGCTTTTACATCCTTAGTCATCACTAGAAGCCTCAAATTTTGTGCAAGATGTCGAAGCAATCCAAGTTTCCTATTTTATAGTTCTATTTTTGTAATTAGTTTCAAAGATATTTTGTAAATAAATCTTGAATTTTTAAATCAAGATATTTTGAAGAAATTTGTATAAATACTTTGTAGCTAGAAAGTGTGAAGGGTGGATCCCTTGTGATAAACTATTAAGCAAGATTATAATCCTTTGAGTTATTTTATGAGATTAATAAAAGGATTATGGATTCATTTTGAAACAACTTGTGTTCCTGTGAGTACTTCTATGTTTCTTATGTTTTCATTTTTGTTTAATTCTGCATATGTTTAAAATAAATGGGAAATATGGGCAAGATAAGACTGAATATCAATCTATCTGAAAACCCCTGTGAAGTTATGATCAATTACGGAGACTAGTTAATTAGAATTTTCTGTTTAAATTAATTCCTTTATATATTTTAATTGTCACTTCCCTTTAAGATTTAAATGTATTTTGTTTGGCTGTAAAAGTATTTTATACACATCACCTATATATGATTAATTAAGTACTTTGTTTTAAGGTTTAATAGATCATATATCTTCTTAAGTTCAACCTTACAAATTTTTCAAAGCTAAATTTCTGTTAAAGGTGAAGAATCAACCCTTTTACTATATCATAAATAATTAAGAATATGCACTTGTTTAATAATTTTAAGCATTGGTCATCCAGAAATCCAAAACAAAACAAAACATTTTAGATGCTCTGGTGTAATTCCTTAACCTAGAATTGTCTACAAAGGTACAAAATCATATTGGTGTCGTTGCCAGGGAGTGAAATTTTTTGAATTATCTTTCCTTGGGAAATTGATTAGGATTTCCTTTTAATGGTGAGTAAAAGGTTAGTAGGTTAAAATATTTCACTTGGTGATTCCACAAAACAAAATTGGCTTCATGGAGGCACACCAAATCTCTCTCATATCCTCATCATTATTCTCCATTATCAGATCCATAGAGGCTAGTGAGAGTTGCCTCTTTAAGATGAATATTAGAAGCCTCTACTTCTTCTCCTATATCACTTCCACATGAAACTATTTCAGAAACTAATCCTTTTAGACCCGTCCCAATTCCTCCTGAAGAATCAGATCTACCACCAAAAGTGTTATAACTTTTATTTTAACGGGTTTATTTGCAGTCAACTCTTCTTGTTTATCAATTATAATCTTACCAAATTCCTAAAACTATTTCAGAATCTCCCAAATCAGAAGCAGAATTAGGTTTAGAATTACCTGAATTAAAACCTAGTGATTTCATTTCTTTTGTCATTCATACATATCCATCTACTTTTTCTAAACCTGAAGATAGATTCTTTGTTTATACAAATCCTTTATTTGAAAGTGAAGGAAAATTTGGTCTAGAAGTGCATAAGTTAGTTATTCAATCACCATTATTAAAAAATTCTAGAAATTCTACTTAATTATCTTCACCTTCTTCATCTCCCATAATTTCATCTTCATATTGACCTTCCTTATCCCCTTCATCTTCATCTTCACTATATTCAACTAATCAAATAGTTGGTTTTCAACCTATCATTCAGGCTCATTATGAAGCCTCAGTCCTTCCTGGTAAGCTTAATAATTTTCGAGATGGATATCTAAAGCACTTACCTAGGTTTAATGGGGAAAATGGTTTATCTACTAAGGATCATTTAGCTGCCTCTATGGAATTTGCTGATAATATGAACATAGAGCATGAAGATTTTTACATGAGGCTATTTGTTCAATCTCTTGAAGGAAATGTTAGGATTTGATTTAGACAATTGCGAGCTCTTTCTATCCCTACATGGAATGAATTTATCACTATCTTTAAAACCCAATGGGGAGTTAAAAAGGATCTTGTTTACTATCTTATCGAATTTGATGATCTAAAAAGAAATGTTGGTGAACCTGTGGCTAATTTTATAAAAATATTTAATAAAATTATTAACAAAATAACACCAGACTGTAAACCACCAGTGGTTGCAGCTAAAGTTAGATTTTCTAAAGGTTTTAATGATGATTTTGTTGTTATGCTTAGGGAAAAAACATTTGTCACCCTAGAAGACATGCATACCAATGCCATTGAAGTTGAAGTTAATAGATCAACATCAACTACACTTAAGGAAAATGCAGAAAAATCTTAGAGAAAGATGAAAGCTAGGGAAGAAGGTACTTCTTCTTCTAAAAATAAGAGTGAACATCATAAAATAGATGAAATTACTTCTCTACTAAGAAATATTTCATATATAATTTTAAACATGGAAGCACAACCTAGAGTAGTTCAACCAATATCAAATAGACCTCAAGTTCAATATAAGAGACATTTTCAGCCTCAAATCTTATAAAGACCTAATACTGATAAACAAATCCAACCCCCATTGATGATTGATGGTCAAGACCCTTAAGAAACTGGTCCTTTAGTTACAAATGATATCAATTATTTTGATGATCCATCATCACAAAATGCTATAATTCCATTTTCTCATGACGAGCCTTTAGTTCAAAATCAAGAGGCTTCTCAAGTTTCTAAATATCAGGCCTTCTCTGAATTTCTTATTATAGAATTAAACAGAAGACATGATTTGATACCAAGACCAGGACCTGGTAGACCAACTAAAAATGTCACCATTAATGAACCTGCAGTCAAAACCACTGAAGCACAAACAACAATGATTCAATCATTAAATACACCAAATGAACAAAATACATTTGAAAATATTTTTCCAACAAATTTTAATGTGGAAAAAGAATAAGAGAGAGTCAAGATTCCCATTCCATTATCTAAACTCTCCAAAAATCTAGGTTACAAGAATCAAGTGTCAAAATGGATTCAATCTTCAAGTATTGATGCTGAGGGAGATGTGATTAGTTTACAAGATGAAAAACCTTTAGTGGTTTTTGGTCCTAGTTCTGATATGATTGATGAAAATGTCCCTCCCTTTTATGTTACTTTGAAGGTTCATGATTTTCTCTTATATAATTGTATGTTAGATTCAGAGGCCTCTCATAATCTAACACTTAAAGTAATTATGGACCAGCTTCAATTACAAATCACAAGACCCTATCATGATCTATACATTTGATTCAAAGAAAGTACATTATCTTGGATTATTCAAATATTTAGTTGTAACACTTGCTCAGATCCCTGTTAAGAGTGTAGTTTTAGATATTGTTGTTACAGATATTCCCCCAAAATTTGGAATGTTATTATCCAGATCTTGTTGTGCCAAGTTAGGGGGAAGTTTGCAAATGGATGACTTTTTCTACAATTCTTGTTTATGGAGGAGAGCATTTGAGATTATACAGAGAGGTGAGATTTATTAATACTGTTTGCAAAGCTGATCAAGCAATAAATCATCCTATTTATGTTGTTGATCAGGATTTTGGGTGTTTTACTTTAACAACTAATAATATCCAAAATTATCAACTTAGCATTGAACAAACTGTGAATAAACCCCAATGTATAAAAACTAATGTTTGGAAGTTATACTTTGATGGAGCCTTTTCCAAAGATGGAGCTGGAGTTGGAATTGTACTTATCTCTCCAGATAAAGAAAATATAACTCAATCTTTTAAGTTAGACTTTGATGTTACAAACAATGTAGCAGAGTATGAAGCCTTACTTTTAGGACTAGAGTTAGCTAAAAGTTTGAAAGTCAAAAACTTAAGTGTATTTAGTGACTCAGAGCTTATTGTGAAAAAAATTAGAAATCTATGCCAAGCAAAACATCCTAGGCTTAGATCTTATCGGAATGAGGTATGAGATTTTGTGGACAATTACTTTCAAGCTTTTAACATTACAACAATCCCTAGAGATGAAAACATTTATGCAGACTCTTTAGCAGTCTAGGCTATCTCTTTCAAAATTCTTGATCTTATGCAATTGCAATATTAAATTCAAGCAAAGTATAGGCCTTCAATCCCTGAAAACCTTTAACATTGGAAAGTTTTCGAAGATGATGAGGAATTAAAGATTTTCTTACAAGTAATTGATGAATTTTCAGCTCTACAAATGGAAGAAGAACAAATCAATGAACATATGTAGTATACCTAGGGGAGATATTATGGGGTATAGAGGGAGGTACCAAAGGGAATAATGTAATAATGGGATGGGCCATAGTTAATAAGTAAAGTGGTTAACTTGCATCATGTAAGCGACCACAAGTAGTTAGCAATAATGTGATAAGACCATTGTATTAGATATATGGTATTGAGAGAACCATGGTAATCACCCATGGTATTGTATGTATGAATCATATATAGAGGTGAGAGACTCCCCATTGAGAGATTTCAAGGAATATTGTATTGACAAGCATATGGCTTGTGGAGTGTTCTCCTTCCTTAAGGAGTGATTGTATGGTGTTGCACTACTTTAAGGGTTTTGATCAATGAAGAGAAGTTTATCTATTTCGATCTTGTTATTTCTGGGTATATTTTCTTTATTATATATTTGCAGGTCAGATCTATTACAAGTGGTATCAGAGCACTTTCTTGGGCAAAGCGGAGAATTTAGTATACAAGTAGTTAGCAATAATGTGATAAGCTCGTTGTATTAGATATATGGTATTGAGAGAACCATGGTAATGACCCATGGTATTGTATGTATGAATCATATATAGAGGCGAGAGACTTCCCATTGAGAGATGTCAGGAATATTGTATAGACAAGCATATGGCTTGTGGAGTGTTCTCCTTTCTTAAGGAGTGATTGTATGGTGTTGCCCTACCTTACAGGTTTTGATCAATAAAGAGAAGTTTATCTATTTCGATCTTGTTATTTCTGGGTATATTTTCTTTATTATATTTGCAGGTCAGATCTATTACAACATAAGTCAAATAATGAAAATGAAACTTCACAGTTAAATCATAAAATAACTGATCATAATATCATTAAGTTGTCTAATAATTACATTCCAAAATGATTAATTCCTCTTGAATTTTTTTTTGATAATAATGATGTTTCAAAAAAATTATTATCAACTTCATAGCAAGAGGATGTAGAAGATTTTAATATTGGAACCAATGACGAGATTAGAAATGTGAAAATTTCAGCATCATTACCCCTGGAAACAAAAGACATATGTTAATCTTCTGAAACATTATAAATATGTATTTTCTTGGTCATATGAAGAACTTAAAACCTATGACACAACTCTTATTGAACATAAAATTCCTCTCAAGCCAAAATCTAAACCTTTCAAACAAAAATTAAGAAGACTAAATCCAATTTTGCTTCCAACTATTGAAAAATAACTTAAGAAATTATTGGATATAAAAATTATTGCTCCCCTAAGATACTTTGATTGGATAACAAACCTAGTTCCTTTCAGGAAAAAAAAATGGTCAGATAATATTGTATGTAGACTTCAGAAACCTAAACAAACTATCTTTAAAGGATAATTATCCATTTCCCAAGATGGATCAATTGCTCCAAAAATTTTCAGGCTCAAATAGGATTTCAATGCTGGATGGATTTTCTGGATACAATCAGATCTTGGTAAGTCTATAAAATAGGGAAAAAACAACATTTACAACTCATGGTACATTTATGTATGCTAGAATGCCATTTGGGCTAACAAATGTAGGAGCTACCTTTCAAAGAGAAATGGACCTAGCATTTGTTTGTAATGTTAACAAATTTGTTGTTATTTATCTTGATGATATGACTGTTTTTTCAAGTTTTGATAAGAAAAATTTAAAACACTTGAGAAATGTTTTTGACAAATGCAGGAAATATAGAATTTCCCTCAATCCAAAGAAATATTGTTTTCTATAAAGGAAGGGAAGCTACCTGGACACATTATTTCAAAGGAAGGAGTAGTGATCGATCCAAAAAGAGTCTCGTCCATTGAGGTAATTAGCCTACCTAGAAATAAAAAGGAAATTCAAAATTTTCTTGGAAAGATTATTTTTTTGAGAATATTTATACCAAATTTTGTTGAGATAGTTAAAGATATTATTGATATGCTAAAGAAAGATCATGAAGTCAAATGGACAATGCAGGCAAGGCAGGTTTTTACAAAGATCAAGAAAGTTATTTCTGAAGCCTCAGTACTAGTGAGTCTTGATTATTCAAAGCCTTTTAGCATTTTCTCCTTTGCCTCTGATACTACCTTAGCTATTGTTCTGTTACAAAAGAATGATAATGAAGATGCCCAACCTATTTCCTTTTTCAGCAAAGTAATGAGAGATGTTGAGCTAAAATATGGTATCATTTAAAAGCAAGCCTATGCTCTTGTGCAAGCCCTAAAAGCCTTCAAAACTTATGCCCTTCATTCCCCTATTACTGCCTATGTCCCAAATAATGTTGTAAAGGTTGTCTTAACAAAACTTGATACAGATGATAGGAGAGGGAGATGGATTGCAAAAATACTAGAGTTTGATTTAGATATCAAATCTACCAAATTGGTTAAAGGTCAAGGTTTAGCCAAACTCTTGGCTCAACCAAATTGTAAAGTTCTGGGAATCAATACTATCATGCAAGTATCAGGAGAGAAGAATACACAAGAACCTTCTCAAAGTTCAGGAGAGAAGAACACACAAGAACCTTCTTCTACTACAGATTCAATTCCTCTTCCACTTCATATTGATGAAAAGTTCATGTTATCCGAATGGTATGCTGATATTATACATTTTTTTTGTGATTTTGAGTATCCTCTTGGATTCACAAAGAATCAATGTAGAACTGTCAGACTAAAGGCTATAAATTATTGCATCATCAATTCCAATCTGTATTGGAAATATCCATTGAATATCCTTCTTTTATGTCTAATTGAAAATGAAACAAAAGGTGTTATAGAAAAATTTCATGAAGGTATATGTGGAGGACACTATGCTTGGAGAGCAACAACATATAAAATTCTAAGAGAAAGATTTTATTGGCCAAAATTGTTTTCACAAGTTGGAGCAAAGGTCAGAAGTTGTATTCCATGTCAAATATTTGCTGGGAAGCAAAGGTTAGCAACACTTCCACTGGTTCCAATATTGATTGAAGCACCCTTTTTATAGTGGGGATTAGATTTCATAGGAGGAATAATTCCAACATCCAGTAATAAACACAAATGGATCTTAAGTTCTATAGACTACTTCATAAAGTGGGTAGAAGCCATCCCTGTCAAGAACGCAATAGATGCTGTTGTCATTAAATTCATTGAAGAAAACATATTATTCAGATTTGGCTGTTCACAACAAATAGTCACTGGTAATGAAAAAGAATTTAGTAGTATCAAAATGATATAATTTTGCCCAAAGTATCAGATTTTATTGCATCATTCTACCCCATATTATCCTCAAGGAAATGGATTGGAAGAATCATCAAATAACAATTTGGTCAAAGTTATCAAGAAGTTACTAACATATCATAAAAGGAATTGGGATATTCATCTCAAGTATGAAGTTTGGGCTAACAGAGTATCACCTAAGAGATCTACTGGTAAATCCCCTTTCCAACTTGTTTATGGAACTGAGGCAATTTTTCCTACACAACTAGCTTTTCCTGTTATGAAATTTTTACAGGAATCATATGAGGAACCTGATGATTTTTCAAGAAGAATCAATCATATCATTGAGTTGAATCAAGACAAAGATGAATTTTAGTACAAGCTTCGTCAATATCAGAACAAGATGAAGAGCTTATTTGATAGAAATGCTAGGGAAAGAGACTTCAGGCAAGGAGATTTAGTCTTAAGATGGGATGCCAAAAGAGAGGAAAGAGTAAAACATGGTAAATTTGATAATCTCTGGTTAGGACCATTCAACATTGTAGATGTCAAGGGAAATAAAAATTTTAGTATGCAGAATCTGGAAAGAAGATATTCTTCATTGCCTGTGAATGGACAATATCTTAAACACTACATTTAGTATTGAAGTTGCTATAGTAATAGTCCATTGTGCATTACCATTTTTTATTTAAATTTTGTTGTCAAGTGTGATTTTCACAGCAAAGGCTCCATAGCCCAAGGAGAAGGCACATGGATTTGCATGTTCTTTGCATCCCACAGGGGGAAGCAGTCCCTAGCTGGAGCTGATGTTGTAACCTACTTTGTATTTTACATTTTTTGTTGTTGAAAAAAGAAGAATAATATATATATATATATATATATATATATATATATATATATATATATATAGAAAAAGAAAAAATAGAAAAAGAAAAGGGATATAAAAATTATACAAAAATAAGAAAAATAAAAGAAAAAAGGAAAAATTAAATAAATCTAGTGCAGAAGGCATGCTAATCTAAATGGTGCCACATATATGATTAATTAGTTGATTAGTTTAAACATCAATTAACAACTAATTAAATTGCTTTTATAAAATATGATTTAACATTTTGTCGTTTATTGTAATAATCATTCTATTTTTTACCATCAGAATGTTTCTTGCCTAGATCAATGGCTGGGGGAACATTTCAGACCCCCCACTCTGCATTCCCGATGTTTAACCAAGGGTGGGGGTCCTAAAATCTGGATTCACAAAACTGCCGCCACCGATGTGTCCTCCTTTCGTTGATTTCGAACCCCACCTCTCCAAAACCATTTACCATCCACCCCCCGAAAACCATTGATTGACCATTTTTGCTCCCGCCAAAAATAAAATGGCACTCCACTTCCGCCATTTGTCCAAATCCCTTCCCACAATAAATATCCCACTCCTATTAATGGTTATCCTTCCAAATGGTTTAATCCTCATGCATAAATAAAACATATACATTTTACCTCCATTTCTTTTGCTTATTCCATCTAATAGTTGCATGCATAGGTCTGGTACAACCAACATTAGAAACACAACATTCGTTGTTGCATCAATCAGCTAATCACCTAGTAAAATGACAATCCTTACCTAATTACATTTTCAACATGTCTTCTTCTAAAGGAAAGTCTAAACTAGTTGAAGAAAACCCAATGTTGCCCCCTATTGTAGACTTAGATAAATTACCCTTAGTTGACTAGCAGTACAAAATTTCTGAAACCTAGTGTGAGTTCGATCTTTATGAACTGCACAATTGGGCCAAACAAAAATTCTATGATGCTAGCGATGAATTGAGCATGTGGGACTCCTTCCTGCCTCAATTCATCTTCCCTTAGACTCATTTCTTTCCAGAATTTGTAGCCTAGTGTCATTTTAGGTACATTCCAAGTCAAAGAGCCATTATTGCTCAAAATAATAATATTTTGTTCACAATATCCCCTGAGTCTATATGCCAAATGCTTCAAGTTAAACCTTTAGCCCCTTTGTACCCTTTTTTTGTAGATTCCCTCATGGAAATCTATAAAAAACTCACTTTCCCTCAAAGAGCTAAGATTTTTGAGATATTTTTACCTGAAAATGCAGAATTACCAAGAACAAATCCTCCATACCCTTCCTCAATGTTTCTAGAGATGAATAGACAAGTTGTCTCAATGGTTTCTTGTCTATTAGGTTATCCAACTGATCAATGGGTTGATGGAATTATTCTAGGATTTCTATCAGTGTTTTCAGTAGGTGAAAAATCCTCAATTATCTTCAATTACAGTCAAATTTTTTGTCAAAAGCTATACATGATCAATTCTTGAAGTTTTCTACTGAAAGAGATTTTAAATACCATTTAGTTCTTATATACATGTTCTTATTCCATCAAGCAGATAAATTTCAGTTTCCATTACAAAAGTTAGATGAACAGGGTAATCCTCAATCTGTAATTCGTTGGATTTCCTTGGTAAGGAAGAACATTAATGAAATTTCCATTAGTGATTACACAAATCAGTTCCTATACATGGTTTCATGCTTACTCAATAGTGATGTTGTTCCTAGGCTTTCACCTGAAATCAAGAGAATTCTCCACCTTAATGAGAAAACAAATACTGGAGATTGGTATCTGTATCAAAACTACACAAAGATCAAAGTATATGGATGTGAGATTCCTAAGTTTGTGCCAATAAGGATTTTTGCATTAGAGTATACTAGATAGATGATGAACATGGATGAGTTGCACTTTGTGTCAACTAAGAAGAATTATCAATTCAAGTCAAAGGCCTAGATTGGACCCTTTATTTGCAACACCAGAGTAGCAGTGAAGGAGGAAGATCTTATTTTGAAACAAATTAATTTCAAATTAAGTTTTACTTGGTCTTATGATCCCTTGGGGATTATTTCTAAGCTAAAGTGTAGAGCATAAAACTACTCCTTATACACACATTCCTAGACCAGAAATTGAATAGTACATTAATCAAGAGGAGTGGTAGGAGAATACATTGTAGGAGGCAAAAGAGTAGGTCTTCATTTCAAAAACATCACAAACTCCAGTTCGACAGGAGAAACATGCTTTTTTCCCATGAAAAAAATGTAATTTTATTAATGAAAATAATATTACATGTTTCATATGCTATGGCGCATTCATCATCAAGACCAAGACTGCTGATCATAAGTTCAAACCAAAAAAAAACTAATATACAAATGAGGAGAACAGTTAGGCTTTTCTCCCTTTCTTTTTCTCTACCTTACGTCATTCCCCTTGTGACGACGATGCAGATACAAGAGAAAGATGATTTCCAACATCATGTATTGCATTTTCCATCTGAATCTAAGGTGTCTAATGTATGTAGATGTTTGATGCCACTGGTATCTTTGTAGATTTTGCCATATTACTCTGTGTTTCAATTGGATCTTGTGAGATTTCCTCCTGGATTTCTGGTTCATTTGTTGTATAATTGTTCTCATTGGGTGTGGGTTCTACCTCTGCTTCATCCTCCTCCTCATCAGACTTTTTGGGGGGAATTTCCATCCTTTGGGTTGTCTCCCAGTCTTCTTCTTCCTTTCAGTGCCTTTCTTGGCTTCAGGGCACATATTTTGTAGGTGTCCTTTTTGCCGGCATATTGTGCACTTGAAGGTTGTGTTCTCATAATCTAAACTCTATGTCCAGATCCACTGGATGTGAATCAATTGTATGTGATCTGGTAAGCCTTTACTGAGATCTACTTCCACACATATTTATGCAAAGGTGAAGACTCTTTCCTCTAGTCTTTGGATATCTGTTTTGATGTATCTCTGAATGATGTTCCCAATACCTGTAAGGACACGATTATCCTAGAAATTTAGAGGGACATTGAGCAATCAAACCCATACCGACATTCTGGATATGACCATGGTATTTGCATCAAATTCTGGAAACCAAGGTGTGATGAAGAGGCTCATCAATCCCCAAAACCATGGTCCTTCCTGAAGGATAATGTCTCTTGCATCCGATGATGGGAAATTTACAATGAAGAACCCTTTGGAGCAGAGGTGAATTTCACAATCTACTATCCAGTTAGTGAAGATCCAATGGAAAAACTTTATTAGTTTTGGCCAAAAATAGTTGAATAAGTATATAATGGCTCGTAATTCAAATGTATCACAATGCTCATCTATTTCTGGAGTGTCTATTTTTAGTTCTAGAGTGTAGTTCAATTGCTCAAATATGTATGGAATAGGAGAAGTACCTGCTTGAATTGATGGTATTTTTTCCCTGTAGGATGTTCATGAAGGAGTGACCTCCATTTATCTGCTTCTATTTTGATTATGTGCTTTTCGATGTCCTGCTCGCATTGCCTCCTCCTGCACTTTTTATTTTATTGGATGCCACAACACAACCTCTTAGTTGCAGATTGAGGGTTATGGAGGATGCTGATAGGATATTGTAATCCATCAAGAACCAATTATCCCACAATGATCTTCCCCCATAGATAAAATGTTGCAGCCGCAGGGTATCGAGTATTTTGCGAGATGTTTTGCTTCAAATGCATCACGCTGTCTGTTGCATACACCCAAACTAATAAAGACATCCCGACAGGGGTTTTTAGAAAGATTTGAAAGCGAAATGATTTTACCAGATGCAGGGATACTATGTCCATCTTGTTGATGAAAGTTCGATATGCTTTAGATGTCCCATTTTGCGAAGAGGTCTGTTTTGAGTGATTGATGGAGAGGTTCGTATCAGGAGCCACCCATCCATGCCCAATCTCTACACTTGCTCTGTATATGTCTTTAGAGAGTGAATATTGGTGTGGAACTCCTTGAACAAAGGGCTTTTGTCCTTATTGAAATCTGAGCCTATTGTATCTATGCCTGGTGGACCTTGTTCAAGTACTTGATCATCCAGATCTAAGATGACGAGTGGGTGTGTTAGTGGCGTATAACCAGCCTCCACAA
Organism: Pinus tabuliformis; assembly: GCA_031772625.1. Taxonomy (NCBI): domain Eukaryota; kingdom Viridiplantae; phylum Streptophyta; class Pinopsida; order Pinales; family Pinaceae; genus Pinus; species Pinus tabuliformis. The sequence continues at coordinate 1,430,419,988 of CM062804.1, read as the reverse complement.
TAGAGTTGATATGCATGTAGACCTAAAAAATAGGGTGTATCAGAGATTTCTCGATCAAGTTCTCATCCGTGAATGTGAAATCATTATTGTTGTGACAACAGAGGGTTCTCGGGGTGTTGTACTAGCATGTCTCAGAGACTATGTTCTCATATAACCATGTTTATTATGCCTTCCTCAAAGTCTCCCATCCGATTCGCACAGGTTTTGTCAAACAAGCCATATGTGACCAATCCATAAGGGTTGATATGCAATATTCAATAGTCTTGTGAAGGATGATGAGTCGTTTGTGACAAAGTGCAGTCAATTTGGTTGCCCCGAGGGTGGAAGCCACCGCAGGGTCATGATCTCCTTCCTCTGCATGTTTCAGGTACCCTTCGTTCCAAAAACCAGGCTGCCCTCACAAAATAGATGGCACAACATAAGCCCACCCAGAAATGTGAACCCACCAGAGGCCAAGTGCCTCATCTCCATAGTTGCCATGCGAACCTGCCAAGGGGATTTTCTTGGCCACTAATCCTCTTCCCGCATACCTAAACTATGAAACCCTATCGCCGATTAGATCCATTTTTTCCTCCAAACTATTATCTTCATTCAGAACATGTCACAGGAGAAACAAGCTAAGAGGACAAGGGAAAGTGTTTCCCCTTTAGTTTCAGAAGTTCTAGGGATAGAGTTCATAATGTATTAGAAGAAGAAGAAGAAGAAGAAGAAGAAGAATCCTCTTGAAGATCCATTTCAGGAAGAGAGTTCACAAGAACATACCACATTGGTTCTCATAGGTCCCCATGCTGCAACTTTTCCAAGGATTGAGGAAATTTCTCAACCTCTCCTATATCTTTAGTTTCCCAAGACCCCTTAGAAACAACCCAGACATGAGAGCTAACTCATAGTGCAACAAAACCAAGTATCTTTGCTAGATACAGGGAAATCAAGAAGAAAAATGAAGCACTAAAGGGCACCACTTATTTTGAATTCTAGAAGTAAACTTCATCTTCCCAACACAAGCTTCTTTCTGCACTGGATACTGAGAAAGGATAGTTTTAGATGGCCCTCATAGAGCCTAAAGTTCCCTTCCTTAGGACTGCAGAAGACTACAAAAAGTATGTTTTTTCTTTTGATACTAAACAAATTCATCCTATTGACCATAATGATTTACATAAGCAAGTTGGAGAAATGATTTACTCCACTTTAACTAGTTCAGTAGTGGAAAAATCTAAGATGCAAGTTTCATTAAACAATATTGAGTCACATTTAAAGTTAGAAAAGACATCATCCCTCGCCAAGGATACCAAGATAAAATCCTTAGAAGATCTGGTAATTAAATTGGAATATGATCCCAGTAATGTTAAGGTTGCTGAATAAATGATCAGGATTAAAAACGTTGATATCCTAGCATTAAGAAAACAACTAAAAATCTCTACCACAAAAGATCCACAAACCAAAGAAGTTGGTGAGTTAGAGAAAGAGAAAGAAAGCATGTTTAAGATTATTGTTGAACATAATTTGTAGATACAGAGGATGGAGACTAGATTAGAAAATTTATTAAAGGAAAAAGATTAGCAAGTCGATGTAGTAGCAACTATTCCTATAACAACAAATTCTACTGCAGGTACTTCAACAACATGGAATTCTATTCCCACAACCATAACAGTGGAAACATAGTCCACAGATTAAACAACTGATCTAGCTAAAGATATGGGAGATTTTTCCTTAAAGGATCAAGAAATTGAAAATTTAAAGGATCAACTCAACAATCTTCAGGAGAAGAAAATCAAAACTAATAATGCTTACTTGGTAGATCTTCAGAAAAGCCATAGGCTAACTCAGAGAATAGAGACCTTGGAAAATGAGACTGTTATTGCTCAAACCATTGCACAAGCCAAAGAGAATATTTGGCTGGATATCAATGAGTCCATAACTAATTTATGGCCTTCAACTGAAATCATTTTTGGGTAGGAAGAATTATTGGAGAGGTCAAAGGATGTAATAGAAAAAGTAAAGAAAGAGTCGGGGCATAAACTAGGAGATGCAACAACATTGATCATAATTTTGAATTCAAAAACAAGGGAAGAGTTGGAAGACTATGACATTGAAGACATAACTGAAACTATTCTGGAAGTCAAAAGGATACTTACCAAAAGAAATTTAATGTTGCAATTAGAAAATAAGTGTCATAATTTAGAAGCTAATATTTAGAAGTTTCATAAAAAATTTAATGTGCTTCATCAGAAAGGACTTCTAGGTTTGAGAGGAATGGGAGACAGATTGCTTCCTCTCGAAGAATACCAACGTAGACTGTATTCTATAGTTGTGGACAAATCAAGATTTTCTAAGATCAAGGGAACCATTACAGGGAAGGCTTTTGTTGAAGGTTTGACTTTTGATTTGTTAATCCAACATGAAATCAAACTTTTGTTCATAGTCAAATGCACCTTTCAGAAATACACTGAAGTGGATGAGATTTACAAAAAAATAAAAAAATATTCCATTCCTGATGAAGAAAGATGGGAAAAGATTTGTCAACTGATTGACTGAACAAACAACAAGTTTCCAGCAGCAAACAACAGGTTTTCAGCAACAAGATGCAAATTTATAGGAGAAAAAGAACAGATGATTAGGAAAGGAAACAAACAACAACTTTTACAGCCTTAGTCATCATTAGAAGCCTCGAATTATGTGCAAGATGTCCAAGCAGTTCAAGTTTCCTATTTTATAGTTCTATTTTTGTAATTAGTTTCAAAGATATTTTGTAAATAAATCTTGATTTTTTAAATCAATATATTTTGAAGAAAGTTGTATAAATACTTTGTAGCTCGAAGTATGAAGGGTGGAACCCTTTTGATAAACTACTCAGTAGAATTTTAATCCTCTGAGTTATTTTATGAGATTAATAGAAGGATTTTAGATTCATTTTGAAACAACTTGTGTTCCTGTGAGTACTTCTATGTTTTTTTTTGTGTAAGTTAGCTTTTGATATTAACAAAATGAAAATATAGTACAAAACTTCTGCTTCAGCAGACTATGGGCCGCTAAACAGCAGGCCTTACCACAGGAGACCAGAAGAGAACAGAGTAACTGAAAACTAGAGAAGACAGAGTAACAGAAAGCTGAAAGCCAGCACACCATGCAGGGCGGCAGAGGACTAGAACTAACAAAAGGACATAAATAGAGGAAACCTGGACAATGAACATATCAACCCGCTGAGAAGAGGGAAGCGAGGATAGCAAGCTGTGAAACAAAAGAGAAGTCCGCCGAGGACGAGGAGTCTGAGAGACTTCAGAGTCAGATAAGTTTAAACATCTCCAAGACCGGTGCAGACCTTGCCATGTTGACCTGTCCTGGCTTGGGAGGATTGCCCTGCTGATCTCCAGTCGGATCTCCCTTCTGCATGTCTGAAGGCTTGCTGTCTTGACCAATGACTTGTCGTAAAAGTTTAATCAGGACCGTGAGTTTCTTGTCAATCATGTCGACCTGTTGGTGCAATGCACTCAGCTTGAATTCACTGCTTTCCACGACCGCCATATGATCATGCATCATGGCTTCTGTGAACTGCTGAAGCTTTCGCAGCTGCTCCTCGTGTTCACCCTGAATATCCATTGCTTTCACAAGAAGGGTCTTCATACGCCAGCTCTTAGCTTGAGTTCTGAAAAATTGAGTAGCGCGAGTGCTGAGTGTTCCAGGGTCCTGGATCCAATCTACTTCTTTCCCAATTTGCTGGTCTGAAAGCTTGTTTTCCTCTTCCTAGACTATGGCTTCTAAGTTGATAATCTTACGCTTGTTCCTTTAAGAGGTTCGCGTCTCATACATCTCTCTCACTTTCTGAAGGTCGTTGTTGGCAGACTTATTGCGGTTGCCTTCCCCTACCATTGTATTTCTAACTCTCCTAGCGTTTTCCTGAGCTCTGTCTGCAAAGTGAGGAGGTTCTGTCTTGCTACACACTAAAACAATGTTTTTCCTTTGGCCTTTGATAGTGGTTAAATAACAAATTCCGGGGAGATTACCGGTGTGTGATCGCTTATCTCTGTGCAACTTGCACGTCAGATCACCATAATTGATACTTGATGGAATTTTGGTGGGGTTATGGAATAATTGTATCCCCTTACGGTCACCGCTCCCTGCTTGCTCCATATTCTACCAAGTGTCCCTCTTCCTTATTATGATTCGGTGGCTCATATCACCACAGATCATGTAACTGCAAAAATCTTTGTCATCTGCTTCTGTCATAGTTGCCCTCATCCCGCTTGTCCTTTGAGGTCTGCTGGAAATTAATGGAGCGTGTCTAGTCAGCCTGTCTAATCAATTATGGCGCTAAGTTATTCGACCCTCCGGTCGGACTCCTCTGCCGTCACCATATCTAACCTGGAGAGTTGCATGCACTTTTCTCTTAACTGTGGGTTGTCAATATTCTGCCAACAGCTGTCCCACATTGTGTTGGGGTGTTCAATCCCATGATTTGCCAGGTGGTCAGCAACCGAATTTTCATTTCGCCTTACCACCTGAAAGATGAGGCCTTTCATTTCTCCTAACAGTTTGGCAATATTTTCTGTGACCTTGGACAGTCGCCAATGTTTTGTAACCTTGTTGGCTGGTGTTCCCCCGTAGATTTTCCTGGCCGCTGTTATGGCTACTTCTGAATCTCCTTCAATCACTGCGTTGCTTGTTTGGTTCATTCTGAGAATCCTTAGTCCTTTTTCCATGGCTGCAAATTCCATTTCATTATTGGTGCCTTCCCCTAGAGCTTTACTGTAAATGTGAAGAATTTCCCCTTCATGATTCCGGATGATTCCTCCAATGCCTGCCGGGCCAGGATTGCCTCTCGAGGCACCGTCAAAATTTAGCTTTAGAAACCCTTCTGGCGGACGACTCCAGCCCTTTGGCATAGTGTTTAGTTTTTGCTGGCGCTCTGTGGATCCCATGTTTTGTTCGTTGATCAGGTTGAAGGCGTTCAGAATTCTCTGGTCCTCGGCCGAAGCTTGGTTGTCAGGATCGACTATGCATTTTACCAAGATTAATTGACGAATATTTTGGGTTAAGGTAATTTGCGAGTGCTCTATATTTCTGTGCTCATTTTGAAAAATTCTTCTATTTCTTTCTTTCCATATGGTCCAAGTTATGAAGCCTGGCAGGACTTTCCATATACTGTTGATTCTTAAGTTGTTAGAGTACTCGCTTGGCCAATTCATAATAGTATTTTGAATGGAGTCCCTATCTCTGTTAGTTTGTTGCATTATAGTTTCCATCCCTCGCCAAAGGTGATCAGCCCATTCACAGGTGTTGAATAAATGGTTCATAGTTTCTTCAGCTTGATTGCACAGCGGGAATTTGGAAGGGCCCTTGAAACCTTTTTTGCGCAGGTTATCCCAGGTGAGAGTTTTTCGCCGCATTAGGAGCCAGAGAAAGGTTTTTATTTTATGCCAAAACATGGGATCCCAAACCTTGTTACTCCATTGCATAACCTCCACCTACTTTGAATGTTCTAGCTGCTCTCTGGCCTCTTTGAGAGTGAAATTACCACTCCCTTTCATACCCCATCTTAGCATGTCGCTTTCTGTGGTCTTTCTGATTTTTCTTTTGTTTAGATGGTTTAGTAGATCCCTTGTATTATTGTTTTCCTCAATTGGGTTTTCAGTGTCATGGAGTGACCATTCTCTCCATTCTTGGTCGCTGCTGCTATGACTCCAGTAGTGGTGGAAGGTGAACTCTCCCCTGTTCTGGCATTCTCTTTTAAAATCTTCGAGCTCTGGTTTTTCCAGCTTGGGGAGTTGCTGCCAAGAATCTTCCCAGAAGAGGGCGGTTTCCCCATTGCGGATTTCCCAGAAACTATGGTCCTGAACTAAGTTGCGATTCCTTTAGCTAAATTCCATATTGGAGAAGCCTCAGGGACTTCCTATAACCTTATTAAGTCCTGTTCGTTGCAGTCGGGAGTGTATTTCTCCTTCCAGTGTCTGGCCCAGGGCAGATTGGTTTCCTTCAGCCAACGCCACCACGGCTTGGCTCCACATGTCATATTGATGGTGTAGGGATCTACTAAATTTAAGCCCCCTGCTGCTTTCGATTTGCATAATTTGTTCCAGGCCACCAGTGCCCATTTATTTTTCTCAGCATTGCCACTCCACAGAAAGGATCTTTGAATAGCTCTAATTTTCTGGAGGACTCCACTAGGAGCCGACATGATGGAAAGCAGATACTGCGGAATGACTTGCAGTATTGCTTTAGTGAGGACCAATCTTCCAGCAAAATTAAGAGCCCTATGAGTCCAATGCTTACATCTTTTCTCCATTTTCGCTAAGATTTTTTCCCAATGAATTTTTTGCCAAGGTTTAGTCGTGAGCGGGGCTCCCAGATACTTAGAGGGTAGACTGCCTTTTCGAAAGCTGAGAATGTTGGATATATGCTTCTGAATGGATAGATGAGTATTAAAGAAGAAAATAGTAGATTTAGCATGATTAATCTCTATACCTGAAGCTTTGCTGAAGAGGTTTAGAATGTTCTTGAAAGCCCTGACTTCTTTCACAGTTGGAGTGCCATGCAGCATTGTGTCATCTACAAACTACTGGTGCGTTGTTGCATGTATGGAGGGAAGAGGATGTAAGCCTTTGATTTTTCCTTCCTCTCTTGCTTTGTGAATAAGCCTGCTAAGCCCTTCCATAAGGATCACAAAAAGGAATGGGGAGAGAGGGTCTCCTTGCCTGATGCCTCGGGAGGGGGAGAAAGGTTCAGAGGGGGAGCCATTGACCAAGATGGAAAAATTGGTGGATTTAATCAGAGCAAAGATCCACTTGGTCCATTGTTTGTCAAAGCAAAAAGCATTCATAATGGCTTCCAAATAATTCCAGTTGACTTTGTAGAAAGCTTTGGAGAGATCTAGCTGCATCAGCATGCCTGGTAATTTCCTTGTCTGAAGGGTATGAACCATCTCCTGAGCTAAACGGATGTTGTCTAAAATTTGTCTGCCCTCCACGTAGCCTGACTACTCTTCCGAGATTAAGTCAGGAAGAATAGGCTTAAGTCTGTTGGCTATAACTTTAGATATGATTTTATATATCACATTACATAAAGCTATAGGTCTAAATTTTTCTGGGGAGTTGGCTTCTTATTCCTTAGGAATTAGAGCTAGGAAGGTGGAGTTCAGGGATTTGAGAATGGAACCGGAGCGTCTGGAATCTTTGACAACTTCCCATACCTCTGTTTTAATAGTAGGCCAGCATGCTTTGTAGAAATTTATTGTAAAACCGTCAGGCCCAGGTGCCTTATCATTCGGCATACTCTTGACAGCGTCTTCCACCTCCTCCATCGAAACCTCTCTTAGCAGAGCTGAGTTTTGCTCAGAAGTTATGATGTGGGGTATAGCTTGGGTTAGTTCCTCTATGGCCTCTGATCTTTCTTCCTGCATTTCCTGAGCTATATGCTTGAAGTGCCTAGTGAGCAAAGTTGATATTTCCTTGTGATTTTGAAGAGTTTCCCCTGCTTCATTATTGAACCGAAGAATTTTATTTTCCCCCCTGTAGTCCAGCGTGGATCTATGGAAAAACTTGGTATTTTGTTCTCCCTCCTTTAGCCATTGGATCCTTGATTTTTGTTTCCAAAGTGTCTCTTCCTGCTGACAACGGAGTTTCCATTGTTGCATCAATGCCTTCTCCTGTTCCCTTGAGTCTTCACTGCAGTTCCCCGAAGCCCATTCTTTATGAATTTGATTTAACTTGTCTTCTATGATGGTTTTTTCTTGGAAGATGTTCCCAAATTCAGCTGCATTCCAATCTTTAATTTTGTTTTTGATGTGTTTTAATTTGATTTGGAGCTTGAAAATTCTAGTTCCTCTGATATCCAATGGTTCACACCACCATTTCTTCAGCAAATGTACAAAGTTGGGGTGAGTTAACCAGAACTTTTCGAATCTGAAGGGCTTGTTTCTAGGGGTCCCTAGGAAGGCTGCCTCCAAAGAGATTGGCCAGTGATCTGATCCTCCACTGGGAAGAATGTCAGAATACACTGTTATTCCTTCGAGTAAAATGCTTTCTGAGATCAGAAATCTATCCAGACGAGAGGCAATCAACTTCTCTCCTCCTCTCCTGTTTTTCCAAGTGAAGGAACCATTTTTGGGAAGGATGTCTACTAGTTTGGCAGATTCAATGAATTCAGCAAAGAGTTCTGTATCTTTATTGAGCCTTCTGATTCCTCCTTTCTTCTCCAGGAGAGAGGTTATCATGTTAAAATCCCCTCCCATGATTATCTTTGAGGTGGGGTGTCTAAGCTTTAAACTCATGAGAGAATTAAGGAAAGAAAATTTATCTTCTAATCTTTGCGGACCATAAACATTTATGCATAAGTAAGTTTCAGAATTACCTATCATTTGAACTTCTGTGGCGACGAACGATCGTGTAGCTTCCATTGAGAGGATTCCTACTACTATGGTGTCCCAAAGAGTAACTATGCCTCCTTCCCATCCCTGACTGGCTACGTCTATAAATTCTATAGGTTTACCCAGCCTTTTGCTGATGTTCTCCATTTGATTAATGGCACATTTGGTTTCCTGTATGAACATAATATCTGGCTTTTCTTTTTGGAACTTTCTCTTAAGAAGTCTTTGTTTGGCTTGGCTATTGAGCCCTCTTGCATTCCATGAAATGATTTTCATTTATAACTAGATATATTATTGGTAAGACGGGAAGGCGTTTAGGGCCTTCATTTTGCCTGAATTTAACATTAGAATCCACAAGTCGTGCAATACCTCCCCATTTGTTCTTCGGCCTCTTCTCTTTCTTTGCTTCCGACCTGTTGGATTAAGAGAGATGCTCTTTGAATGATTTCCTGTGCCTTTTGCTATTCCTAATCTCCTGTTTTGCCTGTCTAGTTCCGCCTTTTGTCTTGCAATGAAGAGATCACTGATCTTCCTTATTTCTTCTTCCGGAATATTTTCCAGTCCTTGAGTTCTCCAATTTTTTTCCATATCTGGGAGGTTCACCCCTTCCTTTTCTAGAACTTCATTGAGCTCCATCTCCTCACTACCCCCATCGCTGGTTAGCATATCAGTATCTTCATCGCGCTCATCTTCTAACTCTTGCATTTGGACTTCTGTTCTGATTATATTTTCCTCCCCTTCCTTTGTTTTGTGTCCTTGCTTGTCTTTTAGTTCTTCATTAAGTTTCGTTCCCCTGTTTGTTCCTTCTGAATCTGTATCAGTTTCCAGAATGCTGAAGGTGTTGTTGGTGATTCCTGGGACTGCCTCTGCTCTGTACATTCTTTTTCTGTTAGCTCTTTGTCTTGTTTTTGGATTTGTGAAGGCTTCTTTGCTCTTTGCTGCTTGCTCTGGTTTGTGCTCTTCCCCTGTTCTATTTAAAGGGCATCCTCTGACAAGGTGTCCGTGTTCATGACACCTTCTACATCGGAAGGGGATTTGCTCATAATCGATGGCTTGATAATAGTCCTCATCTCTTAATTCCAACCATAGGCCTTCATGTAGGGCTCCTGAGACATCCATCTCCACACAGATTCTTGCACAGAAAGTGTATCTTTGTTTCATCGTTGCTTCTGAAGCTTTGATGAAGGTTCCGAGACGGTCTCCTATTTGCTTAAGCGTCGCTAGTCCCCAATAGTCTATTGGAAGGGAGAATAGGCGGATCCACACAGGAACCTGTGTGAAGGTTTCTTTTTCGGGCACAAAGTTTGCTTTCCAGGGTCTCATATAGAGTCCTGCTGAGGCAAAGAAGTATGGACCTCCATCGAAGACTCTATCCTTGTCCTCTAAGTTCATAAAAACAACAGTAAAAAAACCTTTTGCCCCAAGGTGTAGTTTAACATCACCTTTAGGTTTCCAATGTTGCTTGATCCATTGACAGAGCGCTCGTTCCGTTGGCCACAGTCCCATGAACTTGCATATTATTGCATGTTCCGTCATGTGGTCTCTATAAGCTTGAATGTCCGGATCTGAGAAGACCACTCGGAGGGTTTCGATTTTTTTCGGTTTGCATGCTCCTTGCGTTGCTTTGTTGGAGCTGGGGTTTGAGGCCTTTGCTTTCTCCTCTTCCTCTCGAGGGTGCTTCTCTGCCCCATGTTCCTCTTCGCCCTCTGTTTGGATAATTATTGGTACTGTGTCTCTTTGGCTTGCATCTGCCCTTTTGTCGTTATTCTCCTGTCCATTGTTTACTTTTTCTTTCATTTTTGGGTTGTTTCTTGTTTCTTTTTGCAACTGCTGTGTCCTTTCTTTGCTGGTTCCGCTGTTTTCCTTACGCTCTCCATAACCAGTGATTTTAAATCCTTCCTGCACTTTCTGTTTCTGCATTACAACTTGCTTGAAGGATGGGGTCCCAGTGGACCCCCCGTTTACCATTTGTCGGGTCAGTCCTCGACCTCTGTAAAGTAGATCTGCTATTCTGTCTCTATGTGCTTCCAGAACTATTGCTGAGCCTGCAGGATTGCAGCACTAAACCCTAGACCTCGAAGCTCGCTCCCCCTCTCTGCTCCACTTCATCTCTATAAATATTATATGTGAGTACTTCTATGTTACTTATGTTTTCATTTTTGTTTGATTTTGCATATGTTTTAAATAAATGGGAAATCTGGGTAAGATAAGACTGAATATCAGTCTATCTGAAAACCCCTCTGAAGTTATGATCAATTACAGAGACTAGTTAATTACAAATTTCTGTTTTAATTAATTCCTCTATATCTTTTAATTGTCACTTCCCTTTAAGCTTTAAATGTATTTTGTTTGGTTGTAAAAGGATTTTACACGCATCACCTATATATGATTAGTTAAATACTCTGTTTGAAGGTTTAATAGATCATATATCTTCTAAAGTTCAACCTTACACATTTTTCAAAGCTAAATTTTTGTTAAAGGTGAAGAATCATCCCTTTTAGTATATCGTAAATAATTAAGAATCTACACCTGTTTAACAGTTTAAAGTATTGGTCATCCAAAAATCCAAAACAAAACAAAACATTTTAGATGCTCTGGCATAATTCCTTAACCTATAATTGTCTTCAGAGGTACAACAGAACTAACGATTACACCTCGCTTAGAGTGTCGCCAAGCACCATCAGACTATCAGGCTACGACCCTCCAAGCACTGCTTTGATGACATCTGACAATTATGGCGAGAACCCAACAAATTTTGCCTAGGAATGACAAATCCTTCCAAAAACATGTAATTTGCATACCACCACTAGCATGTAACAACAACTGGAAAAGAGAACATCAAATACCAAAAAAGTGCCAGAAGTACCCCACAGAAACACAAGGCCACGACCACATTATGTCACCATAATCTGAAGACCATGAGGCCAACAATAAACTTGCAGAGGAGAAAACTCGTGGCATCAGATAAGCCTCGAACTGCCCACTCACCACCCATGCTCATTGATCATCTTCTGAAGACAAAATATTATTTGAAACCCTTGTGTTGGAGCTAGGAAGATCCATCAGGTCCCCACCATCAAAGTCATAGGATATATGGAGTTCCACATGCGCCATACGAGCATCAATTCTATCCAGACAAATCCTCTGATTCCTAAACATCCTCTTAACATCTTCTAGAGAGGCGAAGATATTGCATTTCTCCACTTGCTTTTCCCTTAACACCAACCCAACAAAGTCTTCATTTTCCAATGAAGAGCTCCATAAGCGTCCTCCCATCATAAATGCAATATTACGAACTCAAGGGTGGTGGACACTTTGTCCCAGGCCTTGTTCCATTTGTCATTACGCCCCATCGATAATTAAAACCCGAAACAATATTATATATATAATCTACCTTTAACTCATTCTATGAATAATAAAAAGATGTTTTTTTTTGTTCGGTTGGAAAAAAAAATGACAACATATTTTATAATGCATATAAAAAGCTAGTTCAATGTAGAATAAAATTACATGTTTTTATATTATTATTAAACTTACATGGTGCATATAACATAACACACTACTTCTTTTGTTCTTATGATTGAGAAAGTGTTTAATGAAAAAAGTAATGGGATTTGAAATGTGGTATTTTATCTTTATTTTTATTTTTTTATTAATTTTATTTTATTAAAAAAAGTTAATTTTTGTATATTTTGATTTCTTTTCCCTAAATTATTTATTTAAATTATCTTAAAAATTTAAAAATAAAATTTCATGGACAAAACGTTCTTCATAAAATTCAAATTGAAATATTCACTATACTTTTAATCAAATTTGAAATTAATATTAAAAGAAAACATTTTTAATATTATGTTTCCGAAATAATCACATTATCTAATTTCTATCTTTAAAAATTTTAACAATATATATGTTAAATTCTTCACATCATCAACCATATCATATTAACTATAAATGGTTTGATAAATATATGTAAAAACATATAAAATATCAGTCTTAATCCACATTTCTAAAATGTGATCTGGATCATGAAATGGAACATTGAATAAATATAAAAAACACTCCGAAATCTATGCATTGAAAAGATATGCTTAAACCTTTCATAACAATTTATATAACCTATGATTTCAAACTCTCATTAAGTATATGAAAAACGATTTATAGATTACTAACCATATTTTATATTTTATTTTATTGATTCAATTTGTTTTCCTGTGAATAATATTTACAATATTTACATAGTCCGATGATTACAATCCCTGCGTCAATAGAGGACAGCACAACATGTAGGCCGTGGGTCGAACCTGGGTGAGGAGGCAAATAGTGTGTCGTCCCAGCCACGTGGGATATCGCCCAGGTACATTGATTCAATTTCTTATAATAAGTTTTCTAATATTTTTTTTTATTATCTAATTAATTTTTTAGATCTTAGATTTATTATCATTAATTTATTATTTAAATTTATGAAATAATTGAAAAATGAAAAAATAAATAAATGAACATATACTTTATATAAATAAATACAATATGTGATTAGAAAATTTAATGTGGGAGTAGTTTTGAAGGTTTGTTTAATTGTTTAAGTTCTCGTGGTTAAAAGTATCTTGTTATTGAGAAGTCATATGGTCAATTCTCCTCAATGCTTTTGGGGTTAGGCTTCGTTAATAAGCCAACAAGAAGTGATCACTTTGGGTAGATCTGCCTGGAACAATGTTTTCATGGATTTAGCAATCACTAATCTCTGAAGCCTGTGAACCACGCCAAAAAAAGAAATTAAAAAAATATGTGAGAAAATCCAGTTAGAGAGTAAGGTTTATGCTTTGGTTTCTTTTCTTCAATTGTAAATTACATGTACAAAGAAAGGGGGCACTATTTATGGAGTTTCTTTTGACATCGTAGTCTAAGTGGCTACTATAAGGTCCTTTCCCTCTTTGTTATGCTCTCAAATCCCACTCCTAGATACTTTTCACAACTATGAAACATGTATGATGCTAGAAGCATAGAAACCCCCTCCTCTTCCTAGTAACACAATATGAAACATAACTTGATAGCAATGTTGAGTTAGGGTTAGGGGTTTTGCATAATCATTAATTAATATTAGATTTTTGGACCTTATAGAATGTTCTTTAAAATTTACATGTGACTAGCCCAACATATGTGAGCAATGTACATTGACATGGTGTCCACTTAGTGTCACGGTGGTCTACATGGTAGGTCAACTTATGGGAGATATAACTTATAAATATGAGCTTTAATTGAGGTGATTTTTCAACCATTGAAAATCTCTTGGTGTGTTGATCAATATTAAGGTGATGGAAGATATAATCATAATTTTTTTACCCCAGAAGTTGTCATTTGATTACTCTAGCTTACTTTAAAAGGATTTGAACCCCAAATCTCTAACATAAAACCGATCATTAAAATGGACATCACAAACCAATACCTCAAGTTTTCTAATTCAAAAATACTAAAATACATAATAAATTATATAACAATTTATTTTGAATCAACACCACTTTAATATATTTACTAATTTAAAAAAAATAAAAACTCCATTTAAAAACTAAATCACTTATATAAAATAATAATAATTTAAAAGTAAATCACTTATATAAAATTATCACCTTGAATACAACATTAAAATCCTATGGGAAAACCCAATTTAAAAGTAATTCATGTGGATAAAGCAATGCTTAATATATTGTGACCATCCCTTTAATCAAAGAAAAATGTATTATGGCAGTCCCATGAGGTGGTTAAGGTTTTAGTCAGTTAAAACTATTTATAGTAATAGAGGTGATGTATTTAATCACCACATGACAAATATTGTGTTCGATCTCTACTCAATTGGAATTTTCCATGTCAAAGAGGCAAGTGAACATGCTTTCTAATGAGAATATTAATAAAGGTTTTCCTATAATTGTTTTTTAGTACTTTGGTTTCATTTTATTTTATTTTCTTTTCCACAATTGTATTTCTATCTATATTGTTGAGTATTTTATTTTTATATATTAAGGAACACCATCTTGGCTAGCTTGATTAGTTCGATTCTTTGGGCTTCATGTAGGGTTCATCCCCCAAGCTAGATATCTCTATTACCTGCCTCTTTTCATGTCCCCATTGGTTCAAGCATTGCTATCAATATTGTTGAGTTTACATTAGGTACCATCTACAAAATATGATGAAGCTTCTAAGGATTCCCTCACAAGTTTTTCCTTTAAAAGTGCATTTATAATTGTCTCATTTTTAAAGGAATTAATAGTGAAAGAACATTTACATATGTTTATCAATATTTATCATGAAATTCCTTCCTAAATCATGTTTTACATCACATCCACCACATGACATGTATATTGGGCGACCAATAATGTAATTAATCCTTAATCACTAATATCGAGTACAAAATCAACTATTATAGACCCCTTGTACTTACATCATTCACATGGAACCATTTTGAACATGTCACACCCAAGAAAAAATATAGAGGTAAGAAACACTACAAAACATATGCAGGAGAAATTTTGAAGTCCACAATGGTGCCATGTAAGCACTACACACCCTAAAGTTAGGTTTCTCAAGTGTTCGCCCCTATCCCCTATTGAAGCTTGAAGAAAACAACTATTCAAGGTCATATGCATTCTATATTTGTGTTATACGGAATCTACGACTGTGGACAGAATTATCTTCCCTAGACCTAATGGCCTAGGCTAGAACAATAGAAATCAAAGGCTATAAAGTTTTCCTTAGAAGAATTGGAGAATGGAAATATGAATTACTTATAGTCTGTATACTCTTTGTATTAATATGAAAGGGAGAGAGTTTACAACAAAAAAAGGAAGTTGATATTGTAGAGATCCTCCCAAGTTTACTTTTCCTTCCTTGCCATAATGTACTCCTTAAAGCCACCCTAATGCATGGGAATGATAACTCTCTTATGATCAAAGCAGCAGCATAAGGGTATGATTAGTCTCCAAAATCCAAACTCTAGCTTGTGGATCGCAATGAATATATAGAAGAGGATGGTAGTTTAGGAATTCTTATCCATTTACCAATCTAGGCTTGAGATCCACTCTTGATGGGGGGATGAGCTCAAGGGATAAGAAGGTGAAAATTCCAAGGCAGGGAAGATAGGATTCAAAGTTCTTATCCAAGGTAAATGGTTGTAACAACTCTTGGAAGCTTCTGGAATAGGAAGTTTTAGGATTCTTTTTATTTTTTCTAAATTTTTGTGATCAGCACACCCCCAACAAGGGAAAATATTCTATGATCAGAGCAGGTGCAGAACTGAGCAACCTGCCACTCAAAACAGGTCCGTAAAGGGCCAAGGTACAATGGGCCCTAAAAGCACTGAATTGAAGTAGTAAATCTCAAAAACTCAAGGATTTAAGAGAGTCATATTCAGGGCTTTGTGTAGGGATGATGAAAAGGTGTTCATGGATGTTGATGGATCCAGTTTGCAGGCCTATTGACCAGATGTGGCAAAATGACCTATAACAAATTTCCCCCTAAAGCGCAAAGTCTAAAATATTGGCTGATGATTGAAGTGATTTACCTTGTGACAAGTCTGGATCAATAACAACTAGTCAGATCATCATCTGTTACAATACATTTACATCATTATATCTTTGTTGAGGGAGCCATACCCATGCTCAACACATAAGCTAAAATTACATGTACAATGATCAAGTAGACATGTCCGTATGATAATAGCCATCATACATTGTGATCTTTTATTAACCCTGAAATCGCAACCCAGATGGATGAAACTAGATCCGGGGTCTTTTATCTCATTCACTCGATCGTCCAAAGTATGAGTCTAATGATGTGAATACATGAGCTTGAGTCAAACATGGTAGACACCATCTAATTACCGACCAATGATGTAAGTCGTTAACAAATGCGAGAGAAACCATTGATGATGTTAATCTAAGGCAAGGTACCTACTTGTTGTCTTTCACTTTCCCTTTGTCTCCTTTGTATGGCTCCCGTCACTGCTTCTTGAACTAAATCCGCTTGACAAGTACCTGCAATCATAAACATAAGACAAAAACCATTCAAAGCAAGAGATCTATTGAGTATAAGCAAATGGAATCGAAAGCATTTACACATATAATCATTATACATAAAGACAAGAACATGGGAAAAGGTGTAAACATGTTTATTAAGTAGAAGGAAAGTTACAACCATGAAGTCCGATCCAATGTCACTCCTCCAGCTTGAGTTCCATCCAACATAACATAAAAAACACAACACTCCGGCAACATAACAATACTTACTTACAATCTCAAATCGCACACCAACAGTATCTCAAAGTCCAGCCCCTGATCACTTAGATGAGTGCTCAATTTATAGGAAAATGGAGGTTGTTTGGTCATAAATGAGCGTATTGAATGGACTTATAAACTTAGAGTTAGTTTCCATGGAGGAAGGGATGAGAGGATAGGAGGTTACTTAACTCATTCCCTATCCAATTTTGAGCTCATAGGAGATGATAAGTGTGGGAAGCTTCTATAATGCTCCAGAAGATAAGAATATTCCTAGAACAGTATGAAGAATTCGCTCAATCTCGCCCAGCGCAGGTCAACGTGGGCCTAAGTGCACTGAAATGCACCCTTACATGGGCCTACCTGCACTGAAATGCATTTATCCCTGACCAAGGTTGCGTTGGTCCCTCAAGGAGGCATTTCTGGAGGGCTTCAGGCCAAGAAACTTTTAGGGAAGGAGCCATTCAAAGTGATGACTTGTTGAGGGCATGTAGCAATTAGATTAGGTTTTGATGAGCCCTAATAGTACTAATATGAATGTTGGGAGTGATGTGCCCAAATGGATCTGTAACAGCTGCCCCCTAAAGAATGAAGTCGAAAATGATAATGTCGAGTGATATGCTTTACGATGTGATGAGGACATTTCGAAGCGGATGGTGACCTACATCAATTACAATACATAATATCATGATATTTTGATTTTTCATGAATTGCTGAGGGAAGGCATACCCATGCTCAGCATATAAACTTTTCATTACATGTAGATAGATAATTGTCTACAAATATAGATCCATGATAGGATGACCATCTATGTAAAGCCATCGTACGGATGATTTGGTACTTTCCTGAAATCACAGCTTAGATGGATGAAACTGGATCCGGGGTCTTCTATCTCGTTCAATCATTCGCTCAAGTACGAGTCTAACCATGTGAATATGATCTGAAGTCGAACATGGGAAGGCACTGTCTGATTACCAGCTAATGATGTAAGTTGTTAACAGATGCGAGAGAAATCACCAATAATGATAATGATTCTCAAGGTACTGCAATACATTCTACATGGTGTGAATGGATGTTTTGGTGTCGAACACCATACAAAGTCTTTCGGTCAAAGTCCAGTGATGTCAACCTGTCGTCGGAAGAGAGAAACTTGCCATTGATGTATGCAAGCCTCAAGGTACTAAAAGGGTGTTTCTACGTCAACTTCTTGGATAATGTGCTGATGTCAACAAGAAGCAACTCGTCATAGGAGGGCCTTGATGTATCCCACATCAATGACACGAAACGAGTGTAATTATTTTTGGAGACAGAATGTGACTAACAACATAAGGTTCAGGAATGGCGGTCATGAAAATGAAGGTTTATGAGTATTGCAAAGGACGAATTTAATTGAGTGACTTCTCTTGAACATGTCAGCGACATTGAATGAATTGGCAGCATTGACCAAAATCAAGGTAATGGATGGTATGATAGACCAAGGTATGATGACCATCAAGTAGATAACCCAACCCAAGTAGTCACAGTGATGAAGTGAAAGTGTCATGTTCAAGAAAGACCTACTGCCATAAAGTGGTTTACCCCTTTTCCCATTTTCCCCAGTCATTGCTGACCAGTATCTCTTTATTTTTTATCAAGCTTGAGGAGGATAACATATGCTTGTTGTATAATTCCACCCTTCAAGTGAATCCATCGCTATGTGATGTTTTAATGAGTCTAGCGAAGGTGAAACTTGGTCTTGTCATGATGGACAAGTTTGTCTCTATTTGATGTTTTAACGAGTTTAATGACAATGATAACTCGATCCTTTTCATGTTTAGAGAGTTTGAAAAGGGATAAAAAGAAAACTCCACAAGTTCTTTTTTGTAAGTTAGCCTCTCAAGTCCAAAAAAGCATAAAATAATATGAGAGAGAACCTATTGACTATGTTCGATCAACGTATTCCTTTTTCGTAAATAATCTATCTCAGTCCGAAAAAGGGTTAAACTTATATTGAGTAGACGTCGTTTCCAATCCGTTAACGAGTTGAAAAGGACAAGTGCTCGACAATCTTTTCATATTTCGAGAGTCTGAAAAGAGCTTAAAGAGGACTCCACTTAGAGGAACGAGTGGCGTCTAGGATAGCAACTGGTTCCGGTGATGTTGGAACTTCTCAAAACATGTTGATTTATGTGAAGAGGCTGGCTAATAATACCACTCATTACAAATGTTCCTCAAAAATGGTAAAACAACCAAGTGAAAGTGTATGATCGGCCAAGCAGATGGTGATGATGGAAGGATAAAAAATCGAGGCTCATTTGATGGAAGAGGCTGATAGAATGGCAAGCACAAGGGTTAAAATGGAGATGGGTTCATTTTTACACAAGCTTGAACCATAGGGAACTATGCTTGGATTTAGTTTCATGTTTACACAAGCTTGAAATGAAAAACTATGCTTGGATTCGATTTCATTTACACAAGCTTGAAATGAAAAACTATGCTTGAGATTGTTTTACATGCCCCTAGCATGATGACTCAATTCTAGGTGTATGCCCCCAAGCTTCATTGCATTCACCTAAGTAGACTATTCGTCGATATCAGGTGGATGGAAAGAAGGTTCATTTACGAGATCAAGTGAAAGACTCGACTGGGATTTTATAAGATCTAATCAAAGACTCGAATTGGAACGTTGCTCCAGGGGACCTTGTTTCATTTTTTAACGAGCTTGACACAGGACAAGGAACTGTGCTCTGGGATCTATTTAATTTTTTTAATGAGGTTGACACAGTAAAAGAACTATCCTCATATTCCTTGTTTCATTTTTTAACGAGGTTGACACAAGACAAGGAACTATCCTCACATTCCTTGTTTCATTTTTTAACGAGGTTGACACAAGACAAGGAACTATCCTCATACCCTTTGTTTCATTTTTTAACGAGGTTGACACAAGACCAGGAACTATCCTCATATTCCTTGTTTCATTTAACAAGGTTGACACAAGACAAGGAACTGTCCTCATGCACCTGTTTCATTTTTTAATGAGGTTGACACAGTAAAAGAACTATCCTCATATTCCTTGTTTGATTTTTTAACGAGCTTGACAAGTACCTGCAATCATAAATAGAAGATAAAAACCATTAAAAGCAAGAGATCTATCAACTATAAGAAAATGGAATTGAAAGCATTTACACATATAATCATCATACATAAAGACAAGAATATGGGAAAAGGTGTAAACAACTTTATTAAGTAGAAGGAATAGTTACAACCATGAAGTCCGATCCAATGTCACTCCTCAAGCTTTAGTTCCATCCAACATCACATTGAAAACACAACACTCCAGCAACATAAAAATACTTTCTTACAATCTCAAACCTCACACCAAAAGTATCTCAAAGTCTAGCCCTTGATCACTTAGATGGTGCTCAATTTATAGGAAAATGGTGGTTTGGTCATAAATGAGGGTATTGAATGGCCTTCCAAACTTAGAGTTATTTTCCATGGAGGAAGGGTATGAGAGGATAGGAGGTTACTGAACTCATTCCCTATCCAATTTCGAGCTCACAGGAGATGATAAGTGTGGGAATCTTCTAGAATGTTCTAGAAGATAAGAATATTCCTAGAACCCTATGAAGAATTCGCTCAATCTCATCCAACGCAGGTCAAAGTAGGCCTAAGTGCATTGAAATGCACCCTTACATGGGCCTACCTGCACTAAAATGCATTTATCCTTGACCAAGGCTGCATTGGTCCCTCAAGGAGGCATTTCTGGAGGGCTTCAGGGCAAGAAACTTTCAAGGAAGGAGGCATTCAAAGTGATGACTTGTCTAGGCATGTAGCAACTGGATTAGGGTTTGATGAGCCCTAATAGTACTGATCTAAATGTTGGGAGTGATGTGCCAAAATGGATCTGTAACACATAGGGACCTAACCATCTGGTGTAGAGCTTACCCTTGAAGTCTTTGAATCTTGAGTCATATAAAAGAGCCCAATCTCCTTTCTGGAACTTCTTCTTCTTGATGAACATATCATGCCACTTAGCTCTCTGCTGCTAGATAATATATGTTTGCTGGATAACAACTAACCATTTCTCCTCCAATTCATTGGGTGGTTCAATCTCTGCTTTTGTGTTGTAACCAGATCCAAATTTACCTGCAATGCTGTTCTTAGTGTCTTGATTTCGAACTCAATAGGGAACAAGGGATTTTTTCCATACACAAGTTCATATGGTGAGAATCCCGTGGTATTCCTCCATGTAGTCTTGTATGCCCACAACACTTTTGGAAGTTTGTCGGCCCAATTCCTTCGGTGACTGGCCACAATCTTAGTAAGGATCCCCTCAATGACTTTGTTAGTTCTTTCCACTTGGCAATTTTCTTGTGGATGATAAAGTGTTGTGATTCTATGATGGATTTTATATTTTTCAACCAAATTCTGGATCATATGGGATGTAATCTAGGGCCCTCCATCTGTTACTATCTCCCTGGGTATGCCAAATTGGACAAAGATGTCTTCAAACATAAAGTCTGAAACAACCTGCTCTATGGCTCTGGTTAGTGCCTTTGCCTCAACCCATTTTGTGACATAGTCAGTGCAGACCAAGATGTAAGATTTATTTCTATATGAAGGATTAATTGGCCCCACAAAATATAGGGCCCATTTCTCAGAAGGTTCTAAGACGATTTGGGGCTGTAACGACATCTCATCTGATTACAGTGGTTGGCCCATCCTTTGGCAACTATCACATCCCTTCACAAAGTTCTTGGCATCCTGAAATATTGTTGGCCAATAATACCCTATCGAAAGGACTTTGTACCCTATTCGCTTGTCTACGAAGTGCCCTCCACAACGTTCCTCGTGACAAGCTTTAAGGATGTCAAATATCTCATCTTCTTTAACACAACGTCTGATCTGGAAATCTGGTCCAAAGTGATAGATATTCCCATCTATCCTGGTATAGGTAGCACTTTGTTGTATAATCTTTCTTTTCTACTTGGAGGACGAATACTATGGAAACTTCCCTGCAGTAAGATAATTGGATATATCTGCATACCAATGTGAGTAAGTAGAAATAGCAAAGAGATATTCATTAGGAAAAGAATCCTCAATAAGAATGCAATTGTCATCAATAGTTAACCTAGAAAGGAAATCAGCTACTACATTATATTTTCTAGGTTTATCGACAATTGTGATATCAAATTCTTGTAACAAAAATAACCAACGTGTAATTCTACCATTGGTAATTGGCTTATTCATTAAAAAATGAATGGAAGAGTGGTAAGTGTGTACAAATACTTGTTACCCGGTGATATAATGTCAGAATTTATTGATGACGTGCACAGTTGCTAAGAACTCCTTCTGGGTCACTGTGTAGTTGAGCTCATCTGGGGTTAGATTTTTGCTTATGGAGTAAATAGCATAAGGTTTCT
This sequence comes from Pinus tabuliformis, assembly GCA_031772625.1. Classification (NCBI taxonomy): domain Eukaryota; kingdom Viridiplantae; phylum Streptophyta; class Pinopsida; order Pinales; family Pinaceae; genus Pinus; species Pinus tabuliformis. Next base: position 1,430,397,963 of record CM062804.1, on the reverse strand, counting down.
TATCCTCTAGTTGGCCCAAAACAACACCTACAACAATATCAGATGCATTTGTAGCTATGTGAAACGACAGCTCCCAATTAGGTGCTCGCAAGATCGGAGCTACTGATGCACAACATTTCAGCTTTAAAAAGGCTTGCTCACACTTTCCTATCCACAAAAGGTCGACATCCTTCATGAGCAAAGAAAATAATGGCGATGCAATTTTGAAATTTTTTTCTATAAATCTCCTGTAATACCCTGCATGCCACAAGAAACTACGTACCTCTTTTTTCTTCTTGAGGGTTGGAATTTTTAGAATTACCTCTAATTTTGTAGGGTCTACATTGATCCCATTAGCAGAAACGTAGTGTTCGAGCACGATCCCTTCAGTCATCATCATGTGACATTTTTCAGTGCTCAAAGCAACATTAGTTTGCACACATTGTTGCAATAATTTTTCCAAATTAGCTAATGCTATTTCAAAAGCATCTCCATAAGGTGTAAAATCATCCATGAAGATTTCAAGGCAGTCATTCAACAAATCAAAAAATATTCCCAGTATTTCCCTCTGAAAGGTTGTTGGTGCATTGCAGAGTCCAAAAGGGAGTACTCTATATGCAAAAGTTCCCCAAGGGAAAGTAAAGGTTGTTTTATCATTATCCTCTGAGGAAATATGTATTTGATTGTAGCCACTAAACCTATATAAAAATGAAAAGAATTTCTTTTCGGAAAGGGTATCAAGGACCTGATGTTAGATAAACTTGACTCGAGATAGAGTCAAAGTTGACCAGATTAAATAGTGATGGTTTTGGGGCACATGGTATTGTGCACCCATAGTATTCTGCTCGTGGTATTATATGTAATGGAGCTTATAAAAGGCTGGAAGGACTTCATTGTAATGCAAGACCTTGAGGTGAGTGGTTAAGACTCACTTGGTCGGATTGGCGAGGGTTTTGGCCAATGCTAATGAGATCTTATTAGGTTGGGTTTTTCCCTGGATTTGGGGTTTTCCCAGATAAACATTTGTGTTTATGTGTTTATGGTTGTTGCTAGTTATTTTTATATATATATGTTTCTCTCGATAATTATTTATGTTATGCAGTAAATTTCTTAACACTTGATCTATAAATGGTAAAGGAAAATGGTCCTTTTGAGCGACCTATTGAGTTCTCTGTAATCCACGCAGACTCTCCACTTGACATTCTTCTTAGGAATGATGACAAGCGGCAACACCCACTGACTGTCAGATATTAGATAAATAAAATTAGCACTCAGGATTTTTTGTAATTCTTCCTTCGCCACCTCCTTTAGTGTAGGGTTCACGCGGTGTTGTGGTTGTCTAACTGGTTTGTAGCCATCCTTCAAATAAATATGGTGAGTGCACAGGTTAGGGTGGATCTCTTTCATATTTGTACAGTCCGATGAAAATTCCTTTTTGTATTTCTGTAACAGATGTAACAACAGTTGGCTTTTCTTAGCAGTCAAGTTGCGGTTAATATTCAAAAAATTCCTAGTTCTATTTCAATTGGACTGCTGTCAGTATTATGAGTGGTTCTCATTTGTTCAAAATCTATATCTTCCACATCTTCTTCCTCATTCGCATTTTTAACAGAAGCGACATAAAACGAGTTACTAATAAAACCATTAATGATGTCATCTTCTATCTCATCCTTGAAATACTGGGCTTTCCCCAGAGTGAGGAGTGGTAGGGAAAGATCTGATTCATGCTCAAACCCATCCCACCAAGGGTTATAGAAATACACATTTGGTTTTGGGGGGTAAAGATTGAGGTTCTTTGTCGCCTGGCCATCCAAGATCACCATAGACTCAGATCTGTAGCCTATAAATGAATTTGTAGTGGCCATCCAAGGTCTCCCTAAGATCAAAGGATGTCCCCCCAAATTGGATTTGGGCTGTAATATAAGAAAGTCAGCTGGATACCTCTAGGAAACTATTGTAATCACAATATCCTCTAAAACCCCCTTCACAATATCCTCTAACACCCCCTCGGGTTTAACACGGGACCTGTCCGCTAATTCAAGTATAGGAGGAGTATGTATAAGTCCCTGTAGCCCTAGGGTGGTGAAGAGGTCCTTTGTCATTACATTAATGGTAGCCCTAAGATCGATCAACGTGTTAGCTATGTGCTGATTATTAATGTAGACAGTAACCGTAGGATTTCTTGGATCATTATACTTAGTTAGAAGAGGCTGAGCGGACATTAATCTAGATAACTTCCCCATCACATGTATGGTAGTAGGGTCTTTAGGCTTCCTCCCAGGTTTCTTGATGCACAAATCTCACATCGTTTTAGCATAGATAGGTACTTCTTTAAGGGATTGTAGTAGAGGAATTCATACATGTAGATTTTACATCTCCCTAAGAAAATCAGATTCGAGTTGTGAAGTCATTCCAGGTTCAGCCAATCTCTGAGGATACGGAGGGTCTTGAGTTACAATAGTCGAGTCGGCTGTTATAGGTGTATCAACCTTTCTCGAGTTCACTGTTACAATAGTAACAGTCCTTCGGGGGTTCGCCGTTACAGATGTAACAACTTCCTCTGTATCGACTGTTATAGGCATAGCAACCGCCTCAGAGCCTACGATATCTCTTCTGGAAGGTTCACATTCCTCCTCTGTAATGATAGGGGAGTGACTTGGTTTAAGTACCTTACCCGATTGCAATTAAATTTCATTAAGCCCCATGGGGGTAATAAGGTAGATCTAGAAGGTAGTCAAAGCCTCTATGCCCTAAGTTGCTTTGTTGTTCAGGCTTGGGTTACATTGCACAGGTAGTTGGGGTCGCAGAGGTGGTGTAGGTGCAATAGTTTGGAAAGGAGGTAACTGCAGTTGTTATTGTATTGGTAATCTAGGTAAAGATGTATTATGGGCATTTCCTCTCTAGTTTTGGTTCCAAGGGTATGGTTGAGATTGAGGATATTGGATAGAGGCAGATGCAGACCACTGGTTCTAGGGTGAAGGAAACTGTGCTGAAGAAAGAGCAGGATATTGCCATGGATATTGCTGAGTATTATATGCATTGTTCCATGAATTGAAAGAGGAAAGATCTTGACACATACCTGGAGGTTGTGGTTGCCATGGACTCCTAGGTGCGATGAAATAAGAGGAATTCACCTCCTCGCCTGACTCTCCAAGTACTTCCTTAAGTCTAGGAAGCTCCAGAAATTGACCAATCGAATGGTCTAGCTTGCAAATATTAAAAAAGCTGATGTTGTTCAATTCACATTCCCTCAAAGGATGATTCTTCCAGAAATTCAAATAGAACACAACCAAAGGTGTATCAACTTTTTCTTGTGTCTTCTTTATTTACGCTGTCGTTATTTGGGCAGAGAGAGTATTGAGGATATCGATCTTGAAATTTTTGAACAAATTCCTAATCTCTGCTCTAGTTACTCCTCCTCCTGCAGATTTTTGTATTCGGGTAGAGGCATCTTGAATTGTGCTCCTCCCCTTAGATGATCCTCTAGAGCATCCTAGACAAAGCTTTACAATTTCAACAAATGGTTCCTACGATATATCCCCCTTCCCTAGTAGGTTCAGGGTGTCAAGGAAGTTGTCCCTCATTCCTCTGATAAATATTGTCTTCAAGATTTCATGGTCTAAATCATTATGTTTAGACCTTAATGATTTAGACCTCTGCAGATTATAGTGGAACCGCTCTACATAGTCTTCCAGGCTCTCATCCTCCTTCTGTGTCATTCTGAATACTTCCTCCCTTAAGTCCTTGGTTCTACAATAGTCTTGGTACTTTGATAAGAATGTCTCCTTCATATCGTTCCATGTTTGAATAGAAGCAGAGCCCAGTCCCATGAACCATCTCAAGGTTGCCCCTTTTAAAGTAGCAGGAAATAATTTCAGTTTCTGAGCATCTGAGATATAGTCATAACTCCTGCATAAGACATCAAATTCAAATAAAAAGGTGTCTGGATCTTCCACAATCATCCCTTGGAAGGATGGTAAGGATGATAGAGGAATATTTTTCATAGGAGCTTCACCTCTGATATCCCCAATTGGGAACTCAAAGGTGGTAATAGTAGCATCTATCTTAGAGTTGTCATTGTTGTCCCCCATGATTAATCCTTCTAACCCTTGCTGTAACAGACATTCTTCAAACTGTTCTTGTGATGGTCTTGCAGGTGTGATTGATGGCTCAGGTATCCTTAGGGCTGGCTGTTTCACCACACTACCTGAATCTGGATATTGATAAACCAATAGGTGCTCTCCTGTCTCAGGTGTTTGATGTTCCACTTTAGTCTCCCCTTCTCCCTCGGTCCTGAAGTTCTTGCTACTAGCTTCCCCCTACTGCTCCTAGATTTGATTCTTGATCTTGGGAGTGTGGGTGCTAGATTTAGAATGATATGGCCCCGAGATAGAGGAATCAGAGGTTTCTGCCCTTGTTATGGGAGTGACAACTTTTTGTGGCCTTGTTTTCCTTGCATCCCTTTGAGAGATTGATTGTTATTTTTCCGCCATAGAGATTAGTTCTTCGATAAATGTTTCCCTTCCAAAATATACACTCTTCCTTTCCTTCTCACGACCCATTTTTCCCGAGACTAATTAGAGTGGGGGTAGTTTTGGCATCTCTATAGTTCTTGTAGTTGCACACATGGACCCTATGTGTATTAATTCACACCCTAAGTGTCTCAGTCTTCGATTGTGGTGAGTCCATCTAGGTATGTTAGAGCGATGTGCCTTACTGCCCAGCAACTAAGAGCTAAAGACACGCTAAACAAAACACCAAAATTCCATGCCCTAAGTTCCCTAGTGATCACAACGGTGAGCTTTCCTAGGTATGTTAGGGTGATGCACAGGTTCTTACCTCTCGCTTTACCATCGAGTGATTGTGGACTAGGAGCACTATATCATCAAACAAACAACTTGGATGACTGTATCGTCAACTGCCATCCCCGGCAATGGTGCCAAAATGTAGTGTTGTTTTAATCAATCCTAATTGACTAAGACTGCAACATTTAATTGTCAACCCAGGATAGGTCTTGCTGTTTCAATGGAGTTTGCACTATTTGTGCCGATACACTATAGCCAAGAATGAAAAATAGAAAGAACAGTAAAAGATGTCGCTGAATCAAATTGCTGAAATCAAATCATTCATGTAGAAATAAAGACACTCCATAGAATTGAAATCACACTTTGCAACTACCAAAGTAAGGGTGCGCCACACAGTAACTAATATCTACTCCAGCTGGTTACTACCATTCTGTTTGATTACTCAGTGTAACAACATAATATAAATTGGAACAACAACGAATGTAATTCACAATTTGTACAACAACAACAGGAAACCATATGACAAATAAACAAAACAAGAATGTACACTACCTCTACCACTGCAGTCCCTGCCAAAGAGGAGGGCCCTTCCTCCTTAGCAGGGGCGCAAGAATAACACGAAATTAATTAACGAATCAACTGAAGAGCAGTAACAACATCACCGTAGTGATTTAATATTAAAAATAATTCAGAGTTACAGAAGCAGAGTAACAATACCCTTCTATATGTCGTCCTTGTACATAGGAAATCGAGTTTCTTTTATAGTTATTACATGCCCGAAATTAGAAATAGATCAGTCATGAGAATCTCATGATTCTCATGCTAATAAAAAATAAAAGTAGTTACAACCTATTTCTAAATACATGTATACATTAGTTAGTATTGTAACCACTTGGGTCTGTTGCTTCCAAAATAAACAATTCCTAATGCTGATAGCTATTATGTGGAATAGTACCCACACTTTCCAACTTCGGTGCAACATCATCCTATGAGTGAATAACAGTTCAGGATGTAACAACAATCATTGGTGACAACATCCTTGGTGTAAAAATGGTACGTTGTATCAGCGCGTAGTGTAATAGCATCATGTAATAGCATTCAATGTGTAACAACAATCTGTAACAACATATAGGGTGTAAAAACGAATTGCTCTACCCTTCCCTATAATTGATCAACGCTTCTTGTGTACTCCATAGCCTTGTTCCCACAATAAACACCTGAAAAGGAGAAGATGTTCCAAAATACTCCTCCAATGTTCACCCCAGTTAGCCACAAAAAGGAATAAAGTATCGTATTATTAAGCAAAATACAAAAAAATAACATGACAGTGGAATCGGTTATAGAAGTGAGAAAAAGGGTGGTTAATCATGTAAAGTTCATAGGCATGGAGGATAAGAGGATCAAAACTAGGGAAAGAAGGTGCATAAAATAGGTAAAAAGTCACACCCAACACTTGTGTCATTGGAACGGGAGGATTTCCCCTAGTTCATTGGAATCTAAAGAAGTGAGAAGAACCTGAGCGATATGAAATTCACTCTCTACGAGAAAGGTATGATCAACTGAAGGTGGAGTCAAGTCAACCATTTTCTAAACCTATGGTTAGTTGAGAAAGGACTCATGGGAATCAAGTTCAGATAGAGTGGGATTGACTGGAGATGAGTTATGATAAATCACTTCAACAACTAGTGGAGGATTAGGGGAAATATTTCGATAACTAGCTGAAAGTCATGGTTGAGAAGCTATATTGTTTTCCAACACTTTTGAGGCTTCATCCATATAAGGAAAAAGGTGAATATGATGATTCCCTTCACATAACCTACATGGAAACTTAATTTTACCCTTTTTCCCATGGACCTTACTATCACTAGGTGATGGTTTATCACTAGCATGATATCCACATGCTATTGACAAAGGCCGATGTGAGCCTGTGAACCACACTTCTAATACCTTGGGTATACCAGGACAATCTCTAAGAAGGTAGTCAACCTTGCATAACTTGCAAGGGAATTTAACTTTGTGGGGATGATTGGAAGGTTCCTCCATACTAGTTGCATCCGTAGTAATGGTTTCTTGGTTCCCCTCTTGCTTATTTTGATTCTTCTTCTTCTTCTTCCCTTTCTTCTTCTTCTTAGCCTCTTGGTTACTAGAATCAAGACTTTCACTAGGCAAGGAGGAAGAAAGGGATGAAGAAACAACAGGTGAAGAAGGAAAAGGATCAACTTTAGGATCAACTTAAGGTTGACACTGTTCAGGTGGAGGAGAACTTGGTTGAGGAGTAGTTTTTACATTCAAAACCATAGTGGTCAAAAACAACCAAACTGGAAAACCAATGGTAAATATGGGAAGGGCAAAATTTCCATATAAGGAGCACCAATATTTCCAAAATAAGGAAAAGGACCAAGATTCCTATCAAAGGGGTTTCCTTGATTGGTGGACTCAGGAACTGTTGCCATTACTATCAACCTAAGATCCACTAAGGAGTTGTTCCACAGTGAGGATGTTGTTCCATGGTTGGTTAATTGATTTTTTAAATTAACAAAAAAATAAATAAAAAATGGGTAGCTAGGAAAAAGGATTTACCAAGAAACTGTGAACTGCAATATACCACCTTAGAGAACCAAAGATTTACGTACGAGCATACAATCTCCTTGAATTTTGTGTTTGGTGTATCACAGTATACAAGGGGGCCGACTCGGTTACCTAAGGTGAGGATAACAACCTATGATGGACTTCCAACATATACTCGACGGTACATGGAAGTGCAGTCTGCAGTAGTGTTGTCTAATGCATAATCGTTCAATGGGAGCGTTCCCATTTACTTATCATACGTGGAGCATCATCTGATATACCCTAAGGTACATAGAGAACGGTTTGATACACTTATGTACATGGAACGAGGTATCACCCCCGGAATGAAGCACTGCAAAAGAACGATAAATCCTATGTTTATAGACATCAGAACACATTTGTAGCCTAGAATTATATGTGTGTCGTTAAGTTTCAAATTCTCCTTAGGTTAATTGAGTGAATTTTAGAGTTTATCTTGAATTATGTTTTGATTTCAAGGCTCAAAACTCGATGTCACCTAGACACACCCATGATGAAACTGATATGACAAAAATAACTCTTTTCATTTTCCTTTTAACAATGAAAGGCCTAACTAATTAGGGGAAGAACAAACCAATCCAGAACGCGACAAGCAAGTGATGCAACAATCGATCTCCTCAACTTAACTATTTCAATCAAATCAAATCCCTATATACAATGCATGATGCATGATATTTATCTTTTCAATTCCACTTAATTTTCAAGTGAAAACTAACATATCTGCCTAATCACTGATAAAAGAAACTATTCAGAACGATGACTGAAACACCAATTCCTTCAAGTAACCCAACGATCAAGCAACCAATTTTATAATGACCTAATGACAAGAAAAAAGAAAAATCCAAACAAAATCTTATCAAAGGCTATAAAAACCAAAATCAAACCAAGTGAAGGCTATTGAGAGACCAAAACAAACTCAGGGATCCAAGAAGAAATAGATGGAATAAAGCTAATCAGAGAGAAAGGCAACAAAAGGAAAGTTTTTGCATGTAACTAGGGTCAGTGTAGGTGCCTAGAGGGCCAGGGTGCTTTGCAGAGCAGGTGCAAATAATTCCAGGGTTCTTTGCAGCACTTTGCCTGTAGACTAAGGGGTGCTCTAATTTTAGTCTAGGCAGTTAACAACACCAAAAACCAAACTAGCTCAATGAAAGGTATTCCTAAGGTCCATTAGGATCTAAGTGAGGTAATGAAGGTCAGTTCGATAGGTGTAAAAAAGGGATAAAGTCAAGGAAAACACCAAGGAAATTAATCCTTCCCCAGTGGAGTTGCCAATTTGTTATATATAATCTACAACTGCAGACATAAGTATCTTCCGTATGCCTAATGGCCTCGACTAGAAAAACATAAATCAAAGACTATAAAATTTTCCTTAGAAGAATTAGAGAATGGAAATATGAATTACTTGTGATTCATCGCAAGCTCTTCTCTCCTCTTGGATTGTTAGCTCCAACAATAGCTCCAAACACTATAATTAGAACTTGCACAAATAAACAATACAAGCAAATATAAATGATATCTATGTAGAATTATCCAATCATTCTATTCAATGGATCAACATAGAATTGAAACATAATTATGAATGTAAACATAACATACACATATAGGAAAACAATCTACTCTTTGTATTAATATGAGAGGGAGAGAGTTTACAACCAAAAGTGGAATTTGATCTTGTAGAGATCCTCCCAAGTTGAATTTTCCTTCCTTGCCACAATGTACACCTTAAAGCCACCCTAATTGTTGGGAAGGGGTCCCTGGGGTCAATTGAGTAAATTTTGAGTAAATTTTGTAACGAATGTAAAGTTTCCTCGAAATTTGGAAGCAAAGCTAGTAGAAGTCAAAGGGGATTTAGTCCCTTAGTTGGGTAGGTGATAGAGTTGTTTTGAGACTCGCCCATTGTCCATGGACCATGGTATTGTAAAGCAAATTCTATAAATAGATGAGTCATAGCGATTCTAAGGAGGCAATAAATTGGTGAAGAATCATCGTAAGGGAAAGGTGTTAAGGTAGGAGAAGTCTATTTCCTGTACTTAGGCGAAAGGGGAAGGCTCCTGTAGCTGAGTGCGCGAAGACCTTGGTAAGTCCACAAACTACGTGCACGAGCCCCTGCAACTGAGTGCAGAGGGATAAGAAGTTTGTAACTGAATGTTTATACTTAATAAAGACTATTTTGATACGATTCTGATGCATTTGTGCTTTTTTATTTACTTCTGCTAAAGTTTATGTATCTTTTCTCTTTGATATGTTTTATGTGAATTAATGCTTATTTATTGCACGAAATTGGTAGTTCTGTAATATTTATGCATGATAAGTACAATTAAGTACATTCACAAAGATCTGGAAGTCATTTAGATAGATTTGCAGTAGTTGTCTGTTCGAAAGGATTAGAGCTATGCGAAGGCAGATCTAAGCCGAAAGGGTATCAGGGAAACCATCACACAGGCCTTTGGATGCATAAACCTGGTTCTAACATCCCCCAATATTGCTTCGGGTGAGACTACAGCTTGTGTTATGTAGGTTGTTTCCGAAAGGGATAGCAGTAAGAGTTTTTTTGGTTGGCGTAGTTAAAGATGAACCTGGGTCAGGCCCCATCAAGCCAACAAATGATTTTGTTGCCGAGATTGGGATCTATTTGAGGAATGTGTGATGTCGAATAAGTGGTTCCCTAATAAGAAGGAAATCGAAAAGTGGCTTGATCAAAAGTTGCAGACGTTTGCAGCTCAGGAGAATAGAAACCCGCAGTTATCTAATGAGCAGTGGTTGAATAGATGCTTATACATGAACGACACCGAAGCCTTTTTTTGTTTCTTCCCTTGCGAACTGCACCAAGTGGCTATCTAGATTAGTGGATAGTCAGGGTATGTGGAGGCTTGACAACCCTATTGTGTGGACTCTAGAGCTCGTGAAGCGCCTAGAAGCTTCATAAGTAACATCGTGGGGGTTGTTGATCACTAGAATGATCGTATTGTAAGAGGATTTGTCACTGAGCTCGTGATTGATACGACCATCAGCTATAGTGAAGTAGAGCACAAGATCTTAAAGGGACCGCGAGGTAAGTATTTAAAATCTCTAAAAACTTGAATTATGATGTTGTTGTGTGAAAAATGTGTTATGCCATTTCCTTGATGTTTGGGACTACGCGAAGCGGAAAACCCTTCAGAAGGAACGGAGAATCAGGCTTTGAATACAGTCCACTATTAGGATCCTCCTCTAGAAATGACGAAGGAATGATTCTAAGTACACCATGAAGCGCGCTGCATATAGTAAGTTAGGTATCCCAAGGATACCTCACCCATCCACTCCAACTCCACCTCCACCTCCACCTCCACCACATACACCTACACCTTCATCTCCACCTCCACCTCCGTCGCATACACCTACACCTTCACCTCCACCTCCACCTCCGCATCAACCATTCAACATGGCGAATGCAATGAAGATGTTGATATTTAAGGGGGAAGGAAGTGAAGACCCTAAACAATTCTGGTTTGTTGTGAATGCCGTGTGGACAATGCAACATATTATTGATGATAATATAAAGAAAGCACAGCTGGTCACAACACTACAAGATAGGGCGCTGACTTGGTATATTAAATTTTGTCAAGATAGACCTGGTGCGATGTTGGCAGAAACCCAACAAGCATTGAACAGTGAGTTTAAGAAGCCTAAGTCTCAGGTGCAGTATGGAATAAAGTTTAAGAAGATATAGAAAAAGGTAAATGAGTATTCATGTGATTTCGATCAGACACTAAAATGCCTGATGCAGCAGGCTAATATGAACATCACGGATGATCAACACAGAGACTGGTACATTGCTTCGTTTTAGCCTCACTTAAGATTACCATTATCACAGCAGAAGATAGGAACACAAGAAGAGGTTGTGGAGATCACGATGAGGTTGGAAGCCTTGCTAATACAGGATACGAACTTTGGGGTACAATAGATTTAGTCACAGCTGGCAAGTCTACACATGGAGTTGCAGAGCTTAAAGATAGGGAAGGAAGCTCAACCAAATGTGCACGCTAAAGTCTGGTGTATAAAAAGCAAAGACAAGGGACATGATAAGGATCACTGCCCTGTTTATCAGAATTACTTGATGGGAGGAGGTCTTGTGCCTTTGAAACCGGATAACACTACGGGACCAAGTGCAAGAGTACCATTATGGTGTGCTATCTGCCAGATAGCTAGGAAGCATGTGACTGATAATTTCCACCTCCTACAAAAGTTTGTTTAGACACTGCAACAATTGTCTTGTACTTTCTATAAATTGGTTGGACATGATGAGTGGAACTGCTGAAGCTATGAATTGATGATGGAGTGGACTCCTACATATTGAATGCAAGAAGAAAATCGGCCTTAGGACCAAGGTGAGGGTGCAACATGCGGAGGATTTCAAGGTCGTGGAAGAGGAAGAGGAGGAGGGTTTGGTAGAGGTTGAAGACAAATTTTTGTCATAACTATGGCAAAGCTGGACATTTTGCGCACAACTATCAGAACCCAACACATTCATCTTGTCAATATTGCAGACATTTTGATCATGTGATAGAAAATTTCCCAGTGCTGATAGCTAAGATGCAGGAGAAAAAGACACAACAACCTATGCAGAACATCCAGATGATGAGGGCAGAGCCTCATGAAGAGGATCATAGCATCAATCTCGTAATGCGCAGTGGTATGTCGACTGGAGAAGATAAGGGAAAGAAGATAGAGATTGAAGGATGGGTGCGAAGGCTCCTAAATAGGAAGTCGAGTTTGACCTCAACTGGGCTAGAGAAACCTTCATGGAATCTAAGAACCTTTCTAAAGCTTGTACATCAGGGAGTCAAAAGAAATCAGCTGGAAACAATGAAGTGCAGACCCTAGATCCCTCGCTATTAGTCACTTTTCTGAAAACTTATATGAAGCTATTGAGGGATAAGAAGGTAGTGGAAGGGCTCCAAGATCTAATCGACAATTGTATGAGAAAAAATAAGATTCCTTTAGAACTGTTCACTGTGAGGAAATTGTGTAAACATAAGAAGAAAACAGGGCATGAAATGAGGTTGACTGCACAGATTGGAGAATATCAAAAGGATCAAGTTATCCTGGATTTGGGTTCTGATGTGAACGTACTACCTAAACAGACATGGGAATGGATGGGGAGGCCTGTGCTACAATGGTATCCTATACAGATACGAATGGCCAATTAGCAGAAGATCATTCTTAGGGGGCACTTGTATGGGGTAACAATAAACATTGAATGAGAAAGTGCTCTGGCCGATTTTGAAGCAATTGAAATAGAGGATGACAAAAATCCTTACCCTTTGCTACTAGGAATTGATTGGGCCTTTGACATGGATGTAGAACTGAATTTGAAGAAGTGAATGATGACATTTGAGAAGAATGCACTCAGGTTTATTGTGCCACTGGACCCTGCTGAGGGAGTGCGCTCTACTGAAATGGTCCACGACTATGTGAAGGATGATGACTTGGATCAAATATACAAGATAACTACGCGCGATGAAGATTGGATAAATCCCACTGCAGATGGGTGGATCATGTGGGATAGAGACAACTCATGTACCTCAGACTCAGATGAAGAGATTGAACACTGGCATAATAATTTACATGAAGTCTCTACGGTATGTTGCAATATGATGACAAAATTGTTGAGGTGCGTACCTATGGAGGTAAGGAATCTCCTACATTATGATGGCTTAAATGATGTTAATTTATTTTTGGATGAGTTTAAAAGGCAGGTGCCCGAAGAGCATTGTTGCTAGACGCTCGATTTGGCACTGCGAGTTACACCTGCTCGTTGGTGGGGTACCCATAAGGATAGCTTTGCTGACTGGAAGGAATACAAGTGAATGATGAAGCTCAGGTTTGGATATGCTAATACCCGTATGACTGAAAAATACATTGGAAAGGATGATCCATGTGAACATTTGACATGATGGACTAAAGCATGGGGTGAAGAGCCACAACAGGAATGGGTGCATATCTTCTGTCACACCTTAGATACTATTCCAATGAATTGGTACTTGGAAACAGAGCTACGCCATGGGACAGTCGAATGGGATATCTTGAGGGAACGTTTCTTGTTAACTTTCAGCTTTGAGGATGGGTTTGAGTGCATTGATGAAGCGCTTCAGGAAATTAAGGCCAGTATCTTTAGAGAACATGACGAGCCAGTAGAATGGGTTCAACCTGATTGGAGTACCCAGTTGCGCCATGTGCTGGAGTGCTAGAATGTGACTGTAGAAGAAGAAGAAGAAGATCCATGAAAAATCAACATTCCAGAGACCAAAGGATAGTGCGAGGTTGAAGGTCCTAAAGGAGCGAACCCTGATATATCAAAACCTTTGAAGACCAGGCAAGTAAACATTGGATCTGTCGCGTAGCCTAAGTTTGCAAAGAAAGGCAACTATTGGGATGAAGATATAGTTGATAATATTTCGGAGCTGCTGCGTGAATACCAGGACTTATTTCCAACCAAGTTCTCGAACCTGAAAGGAATATTAGGGGATATAGGAGTAATGAATATCACCTTAAAAACCGATGCAAAGCCTGTGAAAGAGAGACCTTACCGTCTAAATTCAAAGTATAAGGATAAGGTGTGCGAAGAGCTAGACAAAATGCTGGAAGCTGGAATTATTGAGTCAGTGGAAGAGTTTGATTGGGTGAGCCCTATGGTTGTTCAAGAGGAGAAGAAGCATGGTGAAATCAGGATATGCATAGATATGAGAAATCTTAATGATGTGTGTGTTCATGAACCATTTCCAACCCTGTTTACAGATGAAGTTTTGGAGAATGTGTGAGGACAAGAAGCTTATTCGTTCACTGATGGGTCTTAGGGTACCATCAGATTAAGATCGCGCTAGAGGATCAGAGTGGGGATGCTTCCAATACACAGTGATGCCATTCAGACTGAAGAATGTGCTCATGATCGTTTCAAGGGTTGTAATTGCAGTGTTTAAAGAATTCATCCATAAATTTTTAGAAGTGTATTTTGATGATTGGGCTGTGTTTGGATTGGTAAAGCACCAAGTTGCAAGTATGCACCAAATGTTGGATACTTGTTGCAGATACCAAATTTCTCTCAACCTGAAGAAATGTATCTTTTTTGTGACTTATGGGATTTTTCTAGGCCATGTGGTATGTAAGAAAGGACTAATGGTATACCCTGTGACGATAGCAGTGGTTGTCAATTTAGAAGCTCCAAAGAATGCAAAGCAGCTGCGCGCAACGTTGGGCCACACTGGCTACTATAAAAAGTTTATCAAGGCTTATGCACAAATAACTGTGTCGATGGAGAAATCACTGAAGAAGGACGCGACTTTTTGCTAGGATGAAGAGTGTTAGTGCAGTCTGGATGCGTTAAAGGAAAAGATGGTGATTGCACCCATTTTGGTCTTTCTAGACTGGAAGAAATAATTTCATGTACATGTGGATGCTTCTTCGATTGCGTTGGGTGCAGTATTGACCCAGCCAGGCGAAGGTGAGATAGAACACCCAATAGCCTTCGCGAGTAGGAAACTGTCAAAAGTCGAGAAGAACTATTCAACTACAAAGCACAAAGGATTGGCGATGGTCTATGCGCTGTAGAAATTTCGACATTACTTGTTAGGCACACATTTTAAAATGTATATAGATCACTCTACTCTCAAGTACCTAGTCAACAAGCCTGTGTTGGTGGGAAATATTTGTAGGTGGTTATTCTTGTTTTAGGAATATGACTTTGAGGTGATTGTAAAGCTTGGACGGTTGAATGTGGGACTGGATCATCTATCCAGAATTGACACAGGTGAAGAACCTACTAATTTGAAGGAAGGGTTTCCAAATGTGCATCTCTTCACTGTACACGTCACAGATGGTCATTTTACTGATATAATCCAATTTTTGACTACTGGAATAGCCCCGAAAGGATACTCTACACAACAGAAAAAGGAGTTGGTGGTCTGCGCCACTGACTTTTCTATGATTGCGGGACACTTATATAAGATGGGCACTAATGAAATTAAGTGCCAATATGTTCCAGAGTTCGAACTCTCTAGCATCCTCGCTAAAGAACATGGAGGAGTGGCGGGAGGACACTATGCAGGAAAAGAAATTGCACAGAAGATTCTGCGTGCAGGATTATGGTGGTCGACGGTGCATAAGGATTCTAAGGCATATTGTAGGGCATGCGATGCATGTTAGAGGACGGGAAAACCATTGCGAAGGGATGAATTTCCCTTAATTCCCTAGATTTCATTACAGGTGTTTGACAAATCGGCAATTGACTTTGTGGGTCCCATACAGCCACCAAGGAAAAAGACGGGCGTGCGACACATTATCACTGTGACGAAGTATTTGACAAGATTGGCAGAAGAACAACCTCTAAAGGATTGTAGCGCTGCTATGGCTGTGAATTTCCTATTTGAATATGTATTGAAAGGGTTTAGGTGTCCAAAGATATTGATGAGTGTTAGGGGTATGCAGTTTCTAAATGAAACTGTTACCACGATGCTCGAATAATTTCAGATTTATCATCAAAACAGTACACCCTATCATCCTCAGGTAAATGGTACAGTTGAAGCATTCAATAAAATTCTGGAAAACACATTGACAAAGGTCTGTAATGCGCAAAGGAACAATTTGGATGTGCGCATACCAACGGTCCTATGCGCATATAGAACAAGGTGTAAGAAATTGACAAGACAAACCCGTTTAGGCTGGTCTATGGGATAGAGGCTGTGATGCCTATGGAGTATATTGTGTCGAGTTTGCAAATTGCAGCATTGACTGATATGGCAGATCGCAAGATTAGGGAGGAGCGCCTCGTGCAGTTGTTGGAGTTAGAAGAAGACAAGTTTTTAGAATGATCTCACCATAGGTGCAAAAGGAGTGCTAAAAGGCATGGCATGATCAACACATTAAGTTGCACACCTTCAAGGTGAATGATTTGGTCTTAATTTATGATAGCAAGTTCATGAAGTTCCTTGGGAAGTTTCAAATGCATTGGTTGGGACCCTATGTAGTTAAGGAAATTATAGATGGCGGCATAGTTCAACTCGCAAAGCTGAATGGGGAATTATTTCTAGGAAGAGTCAATGGAAGTTGACTGAAGTTATATCAAGGGGATCCTACCCTTGTGCAATGACTACATGATGGCAAGACAACCTTAGTACTCTAGGCAGCTGCAAGGAAGTACGATATTATAAAATACACTGCCTGAAGACTGGGAAAATGAAGTAAGGGGGTTGCATGAGGGAAGCCAGAAGTGGACCAGGAGAAGTTGCGTCGAGAGAGTTGTGCCATGGAGGATGGTGTTGCACAGATGAGTCTAAAAATATTCGTTAGATGCACTGTAGCTGATTGGATAGTGAAAATCTAGTTAGGAGCAGAGGGTTCGATGCATTTATTCTGTAAATCTTTCACAATATGTCGCCAAAGATGCATTTATGATAAAAAATTGGAGGGAACGATCGGATTTGAATTTAAAACTGCCTATAAAACTGGCATGCTGGCTTGCAATAGAACAATTTTCCTTCTGAAAATTGCTTGTGAGTTTTCTTGCCTTAAGTCTATGAACCGAGAAGATTGGGAGGAACTTCTTTCACAGTAGGAGTTTGCAAATTTGCCTGATTGGAGCTGTAAGATCATCATTGATAAAATGATCGACTCCGCAGAAGTCAATGTCTCTGAAGTCGTTGCCTCTGAAGCCGCAACCCTTGAGATTGCATCAACAAGGGAAGCTACACCGTATGTGCCTATCGTGCCAAGGTCGGCTAGGCCTAAACTAGCCAATGCTAAGGAGAAACAGAAGAAACCACATGATGTACCGATGAGGCAGTCAGGAAGGAAGAACCCTATGAAGGTTCGGCAGAAAGGGATGATAGGAAAGTCAAAACAACCACACGAGCCCCTAGATCTTGATGAACAAGAGTTTCACGAAGGGGTGGAAGACTTGGATGCTGAGGAGGGAGATCCTATCACTAGGCTCCCGAATTATGTCCCTCCATGGAAGGGAAAAGCGAAGGTACCCAAAGATCCCGATTCTAGCAAGTTTATGGTATCTACACCACTATTGCTGGAGAAAGTTTCATTTAAAGGTGTGCTCTTAGGGCACATTCCCGCACCCAAAATGGAGGATTGGGATCTAGCTGATCACAATAAATTCTGGCACTTGGCGACAAACAAAGATTTGGCAAAGATATATTATGAGGAGACCAGAGTCATGCGATTGAAACCCATGAAGTGGGTCGCAGGGGTTGAAAAGGTTGGGTTACTAAATTTGCTATGTGTATCACATTTTAGCAGAACCATTATCAATACGGCGTGCATACGCCAATTGCTTACACTGGTTCATGATGGGTGTATTTGGTTAGGAGAGCCCATCCCCATCATAGATATGCTGATCCACCGTGTCACCAGGTTGCCCTACTGTTGATGGTGCTGGACCCAACAACATTTAGGGGATCACCCCAGTATGAAGTCCCAACTAGAACTCACACCGTTTGGTGTGGGAGTCCCATCTGGTATGATGGCCCAGTTTCCATTGTCTTAAATATTTGCTTCAACTCTTACTTGTCAACACAAGAGAGTGGTCTACTTTGCCTTCGAGAAGTGATGTTTGTGTGCCTGGTGAGCGCTAGTGTACTCGTGTTAATGGTTCTTTCACTTTGAAGGGAGAGGGTGAAAGTGGGTCCCAAGTTGGTTGGGATGCAGTCCCAACTCGGCTAGGAACACACAACACAACAGGACGTGCACAACTTCGGGAGGAGCAGTCCACATGGATGTGGTAGTCACAACATGCAAGGTAAGATAACACATACATCACTAAATGGATGAGTTCGAACGAATGTAATGGTTGTTACAACAAGCTTCATGTGAAAGATCTGTCTGATGTCCGGGAGAGTACTCTACATGGGCAAGCCAACGTTAACAGCATATAAAACACATTTCCATTAATAGATTATGTATTACAACAAGTGAAATAGTTCATATGTAGAACACAGATTGAAGCAACATGCATTACAAGTGTTAAAGATTAGTCTTACAACATATACAACACGTGTGGAAACATGTTGGCCTGTTAACAAGCTTTTGAATTAAGCGAAAGTTCCAAGACACATTGTTACACCATACATCACTAACCTCGAGTGCGGGGCATTGGAGCCACTACTTACTCCTCAAAGAAAATATAACAAACTCTCTTGGCTATGTGGGAGGAGATGAGGTGAAAAGTCCCTTTCATGTACAAATGAGGGGGTATTTATAGCCGAGGGTGAAACTGACCCTTATGGTTGTTCGACTACCCTCATAACATTTTGACTTCCATGACTTTTCAACTTACATGACTCTTTGTTCAATAAGTGGGTCTCTTGGACTTCCACGTTACATCACATTGATTGACAACATAGCTCATAGTAGAGATGTGGGCAACATGACTCATGACATGACTCGACATGGCAATGCTAGTACATTCATGTTGTTGCTGAAGTGCATGTCGAGCATTAGTGTTGCTCAGTGATGGGTGTCTTCATGGTGTATCACAGCTTCACCTCCGCATGGCGAAGTGCGTGGAGTCTTCAATGGTCCTTGGTTCACTTGATGAATCTTTAGCATTTTGTTCCTTGCTTGCATGTTGGAAGGCTTGACAGGCTCATCTATTTGCGAAGGTGCATGTTCGTCGCGTTCGTCCATTTCACATGCATCATCCGTTCATCCATTGGTGAAACTGTCCTTCTGCATGTGCTCTCTTCGTTCATCCCATTCGTCGTCTTGCCATGTTTTTTGGCGTACTTGTACCTGCAGTCACTCATGACGAGACAAAATCAAATCCAAAACCTCCTAGTCTAACATGACACATGATCATTTCAGATACAGGTGACCGAGAGAGGCAGCAAGGTTGTGAAGTGGGATGATGGCTCGGGGCACTACTGATGAAAACTACACAAGAGTCACTGAGTGATGGAGATGGGCAATCTGAATTGACACTGATTAGTATGCAATGTCTGGCTCGGCTGGGAGGCAAAATTGCGCAAATTTTGCGGGAGACAGTTCGGGCTGCAGGAAGGCAAGGTAGGCAGGATCTGCACAGTTTCTGGAATGAGCGGGCAGCACGGGTTGGAAGGCAAAAATTACACAATTTTTTGGAGGAACAGGCCGGGCTGCGAGGAGGGTCAGTAGGTAGGGATAGCGCAATTTTTGGGAGGAACTGTTTGGGAGACTGCCAGCCAAAATTGCGCAATTCCTAGAGGGAATTGGTAGTTGGCTGATCGGGTCACTGGCAACCAAAACTATGCAATTTCCAGAGGGAACTAGCAGTTGGCTACTGAGTCACTGGTAGTAGAAACTACACAATTCTTGAAGGGAACTGGCAGTCTGCTTCTAGGAGCTATTGGCAGGGGAAACTATACTGAGGTCGGGAGGCTAGCCTGCTGATCATTTTTGTGTAATTTTTGAGTTGAGCGGATTGCTGGGTGGTAGAAGGCCTACTCATGAAACTGTGCATTTTCCGAGATGAGCAGTGGGTCTACTGTCAGGATGAATGACTGGGAAAACTATCCAATTTTCTGAGGGAGACAGGGACGGGCACTTGGTGTCTGTCTGGCCTGTCTGCACAATTTCCTCAGTCAGCTGAGTGAGTAAGGTCAGTGGCCTTTACGCAATTTTTGAGGGGATTCAGTCTTGGGGTGACTACCAGGTCCAACTACCCGGGTGGCCAACATGAGAGTTGATTGAATTGCTTGCGAGCAGCGCAACTTGAAAATACTAGCTTGGTGCTTCTGTGCTATTTTAGTTGATAGTTGATCAAGTTGAAAGCGGGGTGATGGTCCAGATGTCAGAGGGGAGTCTGGTTGTCGAAACTTCAACAAAAATGACTAAGTGTGTGAATGATTGAAAGATGCATAGGTGATCATACAAACACACACTCGCATTACTTGATGACGAAATGACCCAAACCATCCAGACACACATGTTCAACATGACTAACCGACAATTCAAGTGACAAGCGCAACACTTGTGATTGACCATTCATTGATCGAGACGACGCTTGTGCAAAAGTGAATGTGACTCTATGTGTGAGTGTGATAGTTTCTTTCATAGCGAACACAACAAGCACATATGAAGCGAAGACTTTGAGCATAACCAGAACATGGTCGCAAGCATGACTTAGACATCGGCATGCAGAATATTGAATGAAATGAATAAGCAAGGTGGATGCAAAGACTCACACGAGCTCATGAAGTGAACCCAAGTGTGTGAAATCATTAAGTGAAACTTTCAACGGAGGCTCCGAAATTGGTGCAGGCCAAAATTTTGGAGGGCAGTTGTAGCCACTACAAAATTGGTGACACACTGGTAGAACTCCAGCTTCCCCATTTCAGTTCAGTGCTAGCACAGGGCCTTGATCTTTCAGGGAGTATTGAATCACTATGTGGGTTACTTCAGTTTCCCCACTTACCCCATTGACATACATGGTTCACCCTTTGCCAACTGAGTCAAACACAATCAAAAGTTCAGCTTAGATCTCAGTCTTTCGAATCCGGGAAGGGTAGTTTAGCTTGCGAGTTGAAGATTTTCAAAGTATAAGTTTTCATCTCTGGTGTTGCTCAGCTACCAGCAGGTCTAGACAGTACCCTGTCGGAGTCACGCAGGAACACACACTTTGCTCCACTGCTAGCGATCATGTTCAGTACCCCGCTGGAGTTGCATGCTTCACTTCTATGTGTAGGAAGCCTTTCTCTTCTTTCTCCTTTGTATTTTTCAAGAGGACTATGTATAGAAACTTATTTATTTTTGGGGCAGAAGAGGGATCCCAACTTATTGAGAGCAGAAGAGATTGTTCCTTTAGAGAATCATGTAAGACCTCTGACATAGGTTTGCTCGTTTAGATTTTTCCCTTCTCCATTTCTACTAGTTGGATGAGCTTGAACACATAGAGTAGAAGGCTGAGTACATGCATGGGGCCTCCCAATGTGGACACAGGTTCACGGTTGGACCAAAACTTCCCTTGCAGATGGTTCATATTTTCCATTAGGACTTCATCGGACAGAGGTTACAACCAAGCACAGAGAAGGCAGACACAAGACTAGCCAAGCATTGTAGTATCACGA
The DNA here is from genome assembly GCA_031772625.1 of Pinus tabuliformis. NCBI lineage: Eukaryota > Viridiplantae > Streptophyta > Pinopsida > Pinales > Pinaceae > Pinus > Pinus tabuliformis. The sequence continues at coordinate 1,430,376,485 of CM062804.1, read as the reverse complement.
GTTTCCCCAGCTTTCAGCCACATACTCTATTCAAATCCAGAATGTAGTAGTTGGCAGCACTTATTTCTAGAAACAAAAATAGTATATATCAAACAAACGAAATGAATATGAATGAAAATAGTAAGCAGAATGAAACAAAGAAAAAACAAAGATAATAAGAAAAAAACAAGATGAAAACAACAAGCAGCAAGCAGACTATGTACATGACACAGGCGCGATCTGGCCTATTGAAAATAATGCTTTAGATCTTGTCTGTTAACAAGAAGGTTGTCAATCCTCCCATCAAGTGATTGCAAACGATACGTGTGTGGGCCAAGCTTCTCGTGCACTGTGTACGGGCCAATCCACAGGGACTGGAACTTCGTATGTTTGCCTTTGTCTTCATGGGGCTTATCCCATTTCAGAACTAAGTCACCCACATCGAAGCTAGCCTTCCTTGCAGACTTCTTATCGAACCATCTCTTGATATAGTTGTGGTGAAGTCCGAATTTTTCTTTTTCTTTCATCCTTTCTTCTTGAAGCTTATGGAGAGCATCCATACTACATTGAACTAGTTGGCATGGCTTGCCTTGGGATTCTTGGGAAAGCTGAAGCGAAGGTGAGTAGATATTTGGCGGGAGGATGGCTCTTTACCATAAACCAGCAAGTATGGTGAGGTATTTAGAGAGGGCTTAGGTGTTACATGGTCATCCCATAGTGCATTTGCAAGGGTGGTATGCCAGTTATGCTACTCAGAGAAAATAGTCTTCTTGATTATACGGATGAGGTTTTTATTCGTGGACTCCTCTAGACCGTTTCCTTGTGGGTAGTAATTCGATGAATGCTTTAGCAAAATACCACTATATAATGCAAAGTCATAGAGTTTCAAAGACAAAAAATAAGTTGAATTATCAAAAACAAGTGATACTGGAACGTCGAAGCATGAGATGATCTTCTGCTGGAGGAATCCGATGACCTCCTAATCGTTCACTTGTTTGAGTGGAACTGCTTCTGTCCACTTTGTAAAGTAGTTAGTTGCTGTTAGGATATAGCGGTGTTCTTTTGACGAATGTGGGAAAATTTCCCCAATGATGTCTAGGCCCCACTGTTGGAATGGTTCGATCACTGTAACAGGGTGCAGTGGGGTTGCTGATCTTCATGTTCTATCGGTGCATGGCTGACAGACCGAGCACTTGCGGGCATAGGCATGTGCATCCTTGAATAATGTGGGCCAGTAAAAATCAGCTCGCATAACCTTGTGTGTAGTGGTATTTATCGTAAAGTGACCCCTGATGGGTCCGTCATGTAGATCTTGAAGTACCTTCTCTGATTCATGTACCTCCAGGCACCTGAGCATAACTCCATTACTGTGCTTTTTTTAAAGCACTCCGTGCACTGACTGATAAGATAAGGCTTTTAGGCACAATGCTCTCTTCTATCTGATAGAAAAGTGAGAGGGTATGGTGTCGTGCTCAAGGTACTGGCGTACATCTGTGTACTAAGAGGTTATGTCTTCCATGGGTGTTTCTTGCCTTATGTTATACATCTAAATCTCCTACTTCCAACGGTGAGCTCTTCTTCATTCTCCGGAGTGTGCACTGCTTTAGCTGCAAGTCTGCAGAGCCCATGTCCTTTGATCGTTTTCACTGGCTTGATTTCAAGATCATATTCTTGCAAGCCTGTCATCGAGTTCACACATCGTTCTCCCATATTTTGTTGTACTAGCAATGTCTGGACTGCTAGGTGGGGGACAAAGACTATGCATTGGTTCTTCAACAAGTAGGGCCTGAAGTGTTTCATCGCCTTGTAAACTGCATAAGCTTGCTTGTCAATGGTGGGGTAGTTGAGCTCGGTCTTTGCATGCTTGCACTCATGAAAGAGATGGGATGTTCATCATTAGCTTCATCTTTCTGAGTGAGTACTGCAGCTAGTGAGTTATCGGAAGCGAAGGTGTATAATAGGAATTCTTTCTTGAAATCTGGGTTGTAGAGCGCAATTGCTTCTGCAATGGCCTGCATGATTTGGGTGAATGCATACTTTTATTTCTTACCCCAGTTGTAGACTACGTCTTTCTTGATCATGTCCTGCATGCGCTTAACTATTTGCACATAATCCAAGATGAACTTCAAGAGGAAGTTTATCTTTCCCAGCAAGGACTGTAGGGATTTCTTATGGATTGGGTGAGGAATCTGTGTGACGGGTTGGACCCGGTCAGGATCCACCTTGATCCCACTCTTGGCAACAATGTGTCTACAAAGGTTCCCCTCCAACATGGTGAATGCGCTCTTTTTAGGATTCAAGGAAATATCGTATCTCTAGCATCGCTCAAAATTTTTCTTAAGATGGCATATGTGGTCTTCTCGTCTTCTTGAGAACATAGTCACATCATCAAGGTATACCAGCACGCTCTGTCCAATGAGTCCATGAAAGACGATGTCCATAGCACGTTGAAATTTCACGCTTGCATTTACAAGCCCAAACGACATTTGTTTATAAGAAAATGTACCCCACTTAGTACGGAAAGTATTTTTGAGTCTGTTAGGTTTTGCTACCAAAACCTGATTGTATCCTGAGAAACCGAAAAAGAGAGAGAACATTTGTGCCCGAGATACTGTTTGCAAAATATGGTCCATGGATGGCGCATGGTAGTTGTCTTTTTTCGAGGCGCGGTTTACGTTTCGGAAATCAACACACAATAAGTTTTTCCTAGACTTCTTTCTTAAAGGCACAAGGTTGGATACCCAAGTGGAATGTCGAACTTTGTATATTATTCATGCATCCAATGATTTAGTAAGCTCTTTCTGTATGAGGGGTTCAAGCAACGGATGTACTTTCCTGAGCTTTTGTTGATATGGCTTGACACCGTCCTTGATTGGGATGATATGTTAGATGATCGGAATGTCATAAGTTTATAGGTCATCATACGTCCATGCAAACACACCTTGGTACTATTTGAACAAGCGGATAAAGGCTTGTCACTCTTGCTGTGTACAACATGTACCAAGATTGAAAAACTTCGGATCCTGTTTTTTTCCTAGGTTTATCAGTTCATGCCTCATGGTGGAACTATGGGTATTACTGTTCCTTAGCCTGGAACTGTTCTTGCAAGTCATATAGCTTTTCCAGTGATGCCACACCTTTTGTGATAATGTGGCCTTTCATGTTACCAGCTTTCGCTTGCAGAGAGCACTCATGGTCATCATCGTCTATCGCTGTGTCTTTGATGACGTCAACGTTGGCCATGAAATGTAGTATCTGTTGATCATCATTAAACACGCGTAAGTTAGTTATGTTTTCTGGGATAGATGGTTTGTACAAAATTTCAATAGTAAATCTATCCCTAATCGTGACATTCTCGAGGCTACATTTTCCAGTGCATTGGCAGCTGCATTACACGTACGTGGTACAAAAATGATATTAAATTCTTGGAAGTTTGAGATTAGTCACCATACCTCTTTTTGGTAACTTTTGAGATGTGGTGATAAATAGTGAATGGTGTTACGTACTTGTCGTACCACTATCTCTGAATCACCTACCACTTTGAGTATGACCATGTTGAGGCTGATGGCTTTCTGCAAGCCCAACATGAGTGCTTCATATTCTGCTACATTGTTCGTGCACTTGAACTCCAAGCAACTTGATACCAAATGCTTCCTATTGCAAGGGTCGATCAGAACACACCCGACTCCTGAGCCATCCTGTGTCTTTGATCCGTCAAAGTACATAGTCCACAAATCATCTGTACACAGACTGCTTGATGTGCTAGTATTGTTGCTACTACTATTGATGCTACTACTGCTGCTATTGGTACAATGTGTTGTACAAGTTTCATTACCATCATTTTGGGAAGGAAGGATTCCCAACTGTGCGTTTGGTGGGGTTGGAGCTAGTCGAGCAGGATAACACCCTAATGTTGTCTCAAGGAGGCAGTTGCTGAACATGAGTTTTGTGAAAGCAAATGGTTCATTCTTGCCATTGATAGGAGTGACATTATGCTTCATCTACCTTTTGGATTCTACTCAGATTTGGTTGCACTTGCCCTTGTAGGGAAGCCACATGTGAGACCAGTTTGTAGCAAAATATCCATCTAACTTGCTAGACGAGTCTCTACTAAGTAATAGACCATATGCTTCCGGGATGTCAACAACCACTATGTTTATGCATTGGTGGACTCGACCGTCATGAGATAGTCGAATGATCACATCTCGTAATTCACCAACATTTAGTACTGATGTTCGATCAAGTTGGATGATTTGCGTAGATGTCTCAGTCCATTGTGCATTGATCCATTTAGTGATGGAAAGCATCATGACGTTGGTTTCCGTGCCAGAATCAACCAAAAAATTGTGAACATTACAGTTGAAAATTTCAAAAGATAGCAGGAATGGAGGGCAACATGAGTTTGCTTCTTCCATCTAGAGTGTATTGAGCACAGTTGAAAGTGATCTGGGAGGTGTGCTTGCTCCCTTGATAGTAGAGGCTGCGTTGTCTGCCATTATCTATCCCAATCCACACAGTAGGATATCTCGTTGACTCTGGATCTTAGCCAACTCGAACAAGCTGATGTTTGCTCGAGTTTTCTTCATGTCATAAAAAATGTTGTAATCCAGAGGTGGTAGACTCACTGAGGTGTATGGGGTAAAAATAGTGTTCGTGTTATCAAGTGGAGTGTTTTGCAGCATGCTTCTCATGGATGTGATTTTATTTGCCGCTCTCTTCCCTGACTTGCTTTGTGTTTTCTGCTTTGGGGTGGCTGGTGGATCAGTCTTCCTTATCACCACTCTGAAATTTTCTTGCATCTCCCCATGTGTGGGGGGAGCCCCTTTACTCCTAAGATTGTAATGGTTAATTTTCTTTTGGGGTTGCTTCTCGATGTTCGTCTTTGAGATCATTTGCGAGCACTGATACATGTTCACCACATGCTCAGAGCTTGATGGCTCATCAGGTGCAACCTCTTTGCCATTGTCTATGTCTTTTGGTTGCTCTTGCATATTGCTTCCCACATCAAGTGTATGACTGTAAAAAGAATTTGTGAATCGCTTCAAACCGAAAAAGAGTTCTCGGGATGATGATCTTTGTGGAGAGAATAAAATTTTGGATTTGCGCACTAGAGTTGGAACACATGCTTCTGCGTAGTTTTTGAAATGAACTAGTTGGTGCTTGATGAGATGCTTGCCTATCTCTGCCTAAGTGGATGATTGCTTACAAATGTGTCCGTTCTAAGTTGTTTGAGGTTGGACATCTCATTGGACAATCTCTTGACAAGACCAGTGAGGGTCTCAATATCGGTTATTTCTTTGTCTCTACCCTTGCTCGTCGTTGCTTGGGACTTCCTGCTCATATCCTTGGATTTCTTCTTTAATTCATCATCCTTGATGACTCCAACTACACGTAGTTCTTTCTCAACAGCGATAGCCTCTTCATAGTTTTCCAACAGTATTGGTTTCGCAGCTCACTTGACGGATTGTGCAATGTTGGTTGGCAATGCAGACGTGTAGTAATCAGTGGTGATGGAGTCATGAGGTTCAGTGTCTGCTACGAACTTGTTCAATATACGTGTAAACCTATGATTGAAATCTTTCACTTTCTCTTTTACCTCCATCTTGAGGCTTCCAAACTCTTTGAGTAGCATGGCTAGGGTCTTGTCATCAGCGAACTTCTCAAGGAACATACGTTTGAATGCAACCCAGTTGTATATAGAGTTCGGTGGAAGGCTGTGATACCAAGAAGTTGCGCAACCAACCAAGGTACATGGGAACAATCTACATGCTACATCATCATAACTACCTAAAGGGTATGCAATAGTAGGTATAAGTTGTCTAAGTGGTCTTCCGCCTTTACCGTGCTATCAAGGTCGAACTTGATGTTCATTCTCTCCGCTTGTCTCGGCATCTTGTGTAGAACGGTCGGGAGAGCTAATGGTCCCTGAGTCATCAATTCAATATTTGGGTCAACCATCTCTTCTTCTTCTTCGTCCCCTTCCTCTCCTTCAGAGTCTAATGGTTCCGACTCTGAGTCTGTTTGTTCATCTCCACATCAGCCTCCTCCACTACCTTCCCCTCCGCCTCCTACACTGAAATCTGATCCCAAGATCATATGAATGTCTTGTTCACCTTTCTAGAAGATCGGAGGTTCCTTTTCATCTTTGATAGCTTCTCCTAGACATTCAAGTGAGGCAAGGGCTGCTTCTTCCATCGATGATACAAAAACTACCATGGGAGTGGCTTTTGTCTTCCTCGCTGCGTGTGGAAATGTTGTATGTCTGGGATTAATCCGTCTACTTTCGCGAACTGGTGAGTGATGGCATGGACGGAGAGAAGGTGTTGATATGGAGTATTGTGTTCAACACTGGAAGGTGAGGAGTAGCCAACCGCAGAGTCGCATGTATGTGAGAGGGAGTGCGAATTACTACCTTGACTAGATAGTTGATGAATGAGTGTGAGGGGAATTTCAGCCATATACAACTCATTTCCCTCCTAGTGCTAGAAATGTTGACTGTGATAGACATGCAAACATTCAGTGGATCACCCCATTTTGAAGTCCCAACTAGACCTCACACCGTTTGGTGTGGGAGTCCCATCCAATATGATGGATTGGTTTCCATTGTCTTAAGGATTTGCATCGACTCTTGCTTGTCAGCACAGGAGAGTGGTCTTCTTTTCCTTCGAGAAGTGAGGCTCGCGTGTGATCTAGGTGGATCTCCAGACACCAGTGGTGTGGAAAAAGCTCAAAATTCAAAGTGGCAGAAAGACGATGAACTTGACATCATATCAAAGTGATCATCGCCCTAATTCCAACGGTGCGAAGGACACTCCAATTGTTGAGATTGCAACAAGATGATGGAGCTTAGTGAAAAGAGTCGCCTTCACTAAGTGGGCCCGTAGGCAAATTATGGCGCAAGTTCTATTTTTGATCCCAGCAGGGATGATCACAGTGTGGGTGACCACAGTATGAGTGATCACAGTGTGGGTGACCACAGTGTGAGTGATCACAGTGTGAGTGATCAAATTCTATTTTTAGACTGGCTGTCAAAAATAGAAAAGTCAAATATTATTGTCTCATAATAATATTTGGACTATAAACTTGATCTTATTCTCTTAGAGCACTTCAGGATGAGCTACGGATGTGGTACATGCAGATCCCAGAGGGAAATACATGGTTACCTATGGGATGACTAATATTTGCATCAAAGACTTTAGTTAGAACTCAAGTGAGTTGAGTTTAGTGGACTCAAGGTGCAGTTGATGGAGTTGTGTTCAGTTTAGATTTGTTAAACTGGTTGTATTTAGTCTAACTGGCAAATAGACTAGAGATGAGTTGGGTGAATAAGTTATTAATTAATTCACAAGTTATTAACTCATAATGCAACTATAGAATACATCAGTTAACTCAGTTGCATGTCAATGCATGTTCAGTTCAGCAGGGACAGGTGTTAGAGGATCAGATTGCTATCAGTTGTGACTATAGCTGTGCATGATGATTTGCACAATCAGAGGGATTGAGTATGCCAATGAATTGGCCAATATCAAGAATTGTAGCCTGTGCTCACGTCCAACATAGTGTGAGTGATTCTTTGCAGGTGAAATACGAGTTTGGTAAACCACTCTCATAAGTTCTTGAGCAGGTATTGAGCTGGAGAGGTAGGCAAGCAGTGGAATAGATTTGGAGATCAGATCTGAGCTGTATTGTGTGTAGCAGGTGGAGCTGGTACTGGATTTCTTGTGATAAGCATTGTACTTTCTAATGTTACATGTTCTCAATCATTAATATACAGATAGTGTGGGGTTTTTAGCGAGATGCTTTCCCTGGGTTACATACTGTTTTAATGTGTGAATGCTCTTGATTTTTTATTGTTATTGATGCTGCTATATTGATGATCAACGTAGAGGAGCTTATGTATTGTGTATGTATTCCACAATAGTACATGATCAAGATAATCTCCATTGAATATGTGTTAAATTATTCAAAATTTCTACACCAATCTGAGTCCGGATGAAGAAGATAGACATAGTCAAAGTTGGGTTGACCTTTTGATGACTCGATAGGATTAATGAAGGCACAATTTGGACTTTTTCCAGTGGATGGAATCTGGCCAATTCTGGCCAGATTCAGGGCCAAATTGTTGCCTCGTTAAAAAGACTCCTTCAGTCCAAAACTGAATTTCCAAAAACGCACACTCTGTTTTAATATAACAAAAAAAATATATAAAAAAAGGGGGTGGCGGGCCACCAACCCTACCACCCCAACCCCCATTCGCAGATAACCATAAAACGTATATGGTGGAGGGGTGGGCCACGACCCCCTGCCCCTCCCATGGAACCACAACCCTAACGGGTGGGTTGCCATGATCTCGCAACCCTACGACTCATAACAAACAAACGACAAGGAGTTGGGTGGGCCGACCCTTGGGGCACAAACCCAACCCACAAAAAACGACATTTATTATGACAGGTCAGCAGGAGGTGGGTACAGTGGGCAGGCCGCCCAAGGTGGTCCCGACCCAACCGAAACTTAAATTTAATTTTTGGTTTGTTTGTAATGTATGAAAAAAGGAGGAGGCAGGGTTTGACCGCCCGACCTCCTCCATTTGAACTGGGCTCCTTAACCAACTCAGCTAACCGTCACTTGGGAAAATCCACTTGCAAAGTTTTATTTAAACGTAGTTTGTCAGTGCGCCCAGGCAGAGGAGGCAGTGCATGCAGTTCGAGGCAAAATTTTGCAGGAGGGTCGAATTTTCATTTTGTCAGATTTTGACAAATTTTATATGGTTTCAACACTTCTCGACACCACAAATGTAACATCGTTGTCCGTTTCTCCATCATATTTTTGCGTTTTTTGGCCATTTTTCATTATGGAGGTATAAAACTCCTTTTTTGTAATTGATGCTTGTACTCTTCTATGTCATGCCACCTAATGAATGAAGGCCTCCCCATTGATCGAGTAGGGCCCGGGGGCATAGTCCAAGTCGGATGAACTCCGTTATCAAGTCTTGTTGTCTTCTTTCATGCTTTTTGTGTTTCTCCTCTTCTCTCATGTGCACATTAAGTTTTCTATGTTAAGCTACAATTTATGCATGTAATTCTTTAACACATCTATAAGAAAAATATTCTGGATCAAGTGGTATCGGAGCAAGGATTTTTTTAGATGTGAATTGCATGTTTGTATGCTAACAAGAAATAGGCTCCGAAGAGGCGAAGGGAAACTAAGGTCTTTCGATCTCGAAGTGGTGTGTGCACATCGAAGGAGAAACATGGCAGATGAAGAGGCTCACCATGAAGAGGAGCGCAATTTGTGCAAAACCTTCTATACAATGGAAGAGAATGTCGGCCAGTTGCTTTCAAGGCTGGAGAAAGCAGAAGAGAGAAATCTAGAAGAACAAGGTTCAGTGCATGGAAATGGTGAAGGAGAACCCCCTCCTTCTCCTTCCATAAGTGAAGGTTATTCTTCCTTTCATCACCATCATCATAGAAATTCAAGGGATGCATCTAATAAACCTTTCTTTAGATTAGATGTCAAATTTTATCTTCCCATGTTTAGCGGTGAAAGTAATGTAGAAAATATTAATAACTAGATTAGGTATATTAAAATCAACTGTAGGATTCAATAGATCGAAGAGGACAAGGAAAATATTTAGCTGGCCTCTCTTTGGCTGAGTAGCACCGCTCTCGTTTGGTGGGAGAGAAAATTGTGAAGCAATAAGAGTGTGGGTAATCTTCTTTCCTCATGGCCTAGTTTCAATCCAGCATTAAAGGAACAATTCTATCCCTTGGGTTATAAACAAAAAGCCTTAATGTATTGGAAATACTTAAGGCAAGGCAGAGGTTAGGATGTTCAAATCTTTACAGAGGAATTTAGAAAACAGGCACTTAATTTGGGCATTGCACTTGACTCACCTGAAGTAGTAACTAAGTATATTCGATCATTACATAGTTACCTTAGACATTCATTAATACTGTTTGAACCAACTACTATTGACTCTGCCAGTGTGAAGGCAATTCATCTTGAGAACATGGGAAAAACGAAAGAGATGATCATTTCAAGAAACCACCTTTCAAACCTCCAAATGGAAAACCCAAAGTGAAAGGAAAAGGAAAGGAGAAGAGGACGACATGAACCAAGAAATATGAAGGATAAAGACCTTATTGCAATCACTACAAAAAGGAAGGTCATGATGATGATCATTGTTGGAAACAGTACCTGGAAAAGAGACCAAAGAAGTATGGAGGAAAAGGTAAGCAAAAGACGGTGGCAACTGTGCAGCAAGACCTTGGATCTGATTCAGGAGATGAAGTGTTGATCACAGCAGCAGGAACAAAAGGTACTCTTACACTTCATGTTAAATCTTGAATCACATGAAGGCACTAGTTCAATAGATGAGTCTCTTCCTAATGAACGAAAGAGAATTGAGCTATTTCAAAATAGAGTTATCATAAATCATACAAAAGTGGAAACTCTATTTGATACTGGATCCAAAGCAAACTTAATTTTAGAGTCCTTGGTAAAGAATCTAGGCTTGGAAACCAAACCACATCCAAAACCTTACCCACTTGGATGGATACATGATAAAGCAAAACTGAATGTAACTAAGCAGTGTAAGGTTAAATTTGTGATCGCTTGTAAGTTAGTGGATGAGGTAAAACTTGATGTGATACCATTGGGTATCTGTGGCATCGTGTTAGGGAGTCCATATCTATATGATAGAAAGGAAATCTTATTCCGTCATGAAAACAAATACCAAATCACAAAAGATGGGGTAGAATATATTGTAAGGGCTCATCAAACTAAAATCAACACTGACCTTGTAAGTGCATGACAAATGAAGAGGTTGGTGAATTCCAGTAAGGGTTGCATGCTTATGATTGTAAGGGGAAAAGATGCAGAATTATCCGATGCTCTCCAGGGTTGTGATCATGTGCATAAAAAGGAATTATGTGAATTAATTTCTAACTATGATGAGATGTTTTAGGAACCAAAGGGATTAACTCTGAAGAGGGAATTCCAACATGGGATCCATTTGTAGCATGATGTTCCTTTACCGAATATTGGCATGTACAGGATGTCGACCATTGAGATGGAGGAAATCAAAAAGTAGGTGCAGGAACTATTGAACCAAGGGGTCATCAGACCGAGCACTTCTCCATGCAGCTCACCGATTGTCTTAGTGCCGAAGAAAGATGGCACATGGAGGATGTGTGGGATTACCGAGCACTAAACAAAATCACGGTGAAAATTCATTACCCTCTTCCCTGCATTGATTACTTACTAGATCCGTTAAAGAATGCCATCTATTTCACCAAATTGGATTTGCGTAGTGGTTATCACCAAGTCCGAATTGCAAATAACGATGTGTGGAAAACCAGCTTCAAGACCAAATAGGGGTTGTTCGAATGGATGGTGATGCTATTCGAACTTTGCAATGCTCCAGCCATTTTCATGAGGGTCATGAATGATCTCTTTAGGCCTTTCATTGATGAATTTGTTCTTGTATATCTAGATGATATTCTTGTCTTTAGTAAAAGTTGGAATGAACATGTATGTCATGTGAAGAAAGTGCTTGATGTATTGAAAAACGAAAAAATCTATGTAAAATTGTCAAAGTGTGAGTTTGGGAAAACCTCTTTGGTTTACCTAGGTCATATTGTTGGTCATGGTCAGCTAAAAATTGATCATTCTAAAGTTGAAGCAATTGTAAATTGGCCTAAGCCTACTAGTGTAACTGAGGTTCACAACTTTTAGGGTGCAGTGCAGTATTGGAGGAGATTTATTGCCAATTCCTCTATTATTGTGGCACCTTTACACACATTGACAAGTGTAGAGCAAGTCTTTCAATGGGGAGGAAAGCAACAGAAGTCCTTCAAAACATTTAAAGAAAAGATCAACACCGCACTGGTCTTGGCCTTACCAGATCTCCAACAGCCATTCGAGATTGAGACAGACACCAGCGGATATGCCATGGGAGCTATACTGATGCAGAAAAGGAAGCCGATATGTTACCATTCAGAGAAATTCTCTAAGGCTGTGATAAGATATCCAACTTATGACAAGGAGTTATATGCCTTGGTCCAGGTGTGAAAAAGTGGAAACACTACCTGATTGGCAAGGAGACCATCATCCGTATGGATCATCAGCCCTTGCAGTGTCTTCAGTCACAAACCAAGTTGTAGCAATCTCGTCTTTTCAAGTGGATGGGTTTTCTTCAACAATTTCATCTGGTAATAAAGTATAAGAAGGGCACTAGCAACAAAGTGGCCGATATGCTATCTCTCCCTCCTATTTCTGCTTCTGTTATTTTGCATAATTCTTCATTATCTTTTGAAAGTTATGCTAAACAATATGCTAATGATGATGACTTTAAGGAGATTTATGAAAAACTAACTCATGGTTCATAGGTGGACAACTATCACTTGTAGGGGAAACTGTTGTATCACCTTGGCAAATTGTGCATACCCACAGGAGAAAGGGTACATGTAATCCAAGAGGCCCACACCTCTCTTGTGTCTGGTCATTTTGGTATTGAAAAAACTTTGTGTCAGGTACATAGATTTTGTTTTTGGCCTCATATGAAGAACATTGTGACTCGCTATGTAAAGGGGTGTGTGACATGTTATGTTTCAAAGCCCTCTAATAGAAAACTCAGGCTCTACACACCACTCCCTATTCTGAGTCATCCATGGGAAAGTGTGTCGATGGATTTTGTAGGAGTTTTTCCTTTGTCTAGAAAAAGTCATGACTATTTGTATGTCTCGTTGACTGTTTTAGTAAGATGCGTATTTTAATGCCTTGTAAAAATCAGATCACTGCAGAGCAGACTCTCATCTCTTCTTTCAGCATGTTTGGGTCCATTTTGGGTTGCCCACATTGATTGTGTCAGATTGGGACTCTCGCTTTCTCGGAGAGTTTTGGACCAACTTGTGGAAGATGATGAACACCAAGTTGAAAAGAAGCACGACATTTCATCAAAAGACTGAAGAACAGACAAAGGTTGTCAACCGCACCGTGGTACACTTGTTGCAAGGCTATTGTGGGAAACATCCTAAGTTGTGGGATGAGCATCTTCCATATGTACAACATTCTTACAACCGAGTAGTGCACTCATCTACACATCGTTCACCATTTGAGACATGTTTTGGCTACCTGCCAAAAGACTCTTTTGATATGGTCTTTGGAAGGGAAGATGACTCTAATGGACATGATGACAGGGACAAAGTGCAACAATTCATTCAGCAGATCCAGTTGATTCACCAAGTAGTACACAAGTAGTTGGAGAAAAGTCAAGCCTGGTACAAGGCTCGAAATGAAAAACATTGAATTGACCATCAATTTCAAGTGGGCGACAAAGTGTGGTTCCATATCAGCAAGGATAGGATGAAGGGAGAAGGGAGAAGTTGCGACCAATCTAGTATGGTCCATCACCATCTTGGAAAAGATTGGAAACAATGCCTTCCGTCATGATTTGCCAATATATATGCAAATGTACTCCGTAGTGAATGTGGAGAACTTAAAGTTGTATGAGCCACCATTGATTATGGACACCGAAGAGGTGCGCACAGTTCCTATAGTTGATGACTTTGCACCAGAGTATCTTGATGAATTACCTAAAGACATCATCCTTGACAGAAGAACCAAGACTTCACGATGGGGAGATGTAGAATACCTTCGAGTTGGTTTCACGGGGATGCACCCTAGCAAGGAAAAATGGCTGGAAAAAGAAAGAGTGAGGGAACAATTCCCTCACTTGCCAATTGACTGATCAAGCTTTTGGCAGTCCAAAAGCTCCTCATTGGGGAGGATTTATCCAAGTTGATCTCTAGACACCAGTGGTATGGAAAAAGCTCAAAATTCAAAGTGGTGGAAAGTCGATGAACTTGACATCAGATTGAAGTGTTTATCGCCCTAATTCCAACGGTGTGAACGACACTCCAATCCGAGTCTGGATGAAGAAGTTAGAGGTAGTCAAAGTTGGGTTGAATTTTTGATGACTGGGTAGGATTAACGAAGGCAGAATTTGGAATTTTTCCGGCAAACAAAATCTGGCCAACTCTGGCCAGATTGCAGGCAAAATTGTTTCCTCGTTAAAAAGACTCCTTCGGTCCAAAACCGAATTTCCAAAAACGCACACTTTGTTTTAATATAACAAAAATATATATAAAAAAAGGGGTGGCAGGCCACCAACCTTGCCACCCCAACTCCCATCCGTACATAACCATAAAACTTATATGGTGTAGGGGCGGACCACGACCCCTGATCCCTCCCACAGAACCACAACCCAAACGGGTGGGCGACCATGACCCTGCCACCCCACCACTCATAACAAAACAAACGACAAGGAGTTGGGTGGGCCGACCCTTGGGGCACGGACCCAACCCACAACAAATGGAATTTATTATGATAGGCCAGCGGGAGGTGGGTACGGTGGGTGGGCTGCCCAAGGCAGGCCCGGCCCAACTGAAACTTAAAATTAAATTTTTTTTGTTTGTAATGTATGAAAAAAGGAGGAGGGGGGGTTTGACCGCCCAACCTCCTATGTTTGAACCAGGCTCCTTAACCAACTAAGCTAATCGTCACTTGGGAAAATCTGCCTGCCAAGTTTTATTTAAACGCAGTTTGTCAGTGCGCCCAGGCAGAGGAGGCAGTGCACGTAGTTCAAGGCAAAATTTTGAAGGAGGGCTGAATTTTCACTTTATCAGATTTTGACAAATTTTATATGGTTTCAACACTTCTCGATGCCAAAAACGCAATGGTGTTGTCCGTTTCTCCATCATAGTTCTCCATTTTTAGGCCATTTTTTAGTATGGAGGTATAAAACTCCTTTTTTTGTAGTTGATGCTTGTACTCTTCTTTCTCATGCCACTTAATGAATGAAGGCCTCCCCATTGATCGAGTAGGGCCTAGAGATGTAGTCCAAGTCAGACGAACTCCATTATCAAGTCTTTCTATCTTCTTTCATTCTTTATGTGTTTCTCCTCTTCTCTCATGTGCACATTAAGTTTTCTATGTTAAGAGACAATTTATGCATGTAATTATTTGACACATCTATAAGCAAAAGATTTTGGATCAGCATGCCTAGTGAGTGCTAGTGTACTCATGTCAATGGTTCTTTCACTGTGAAGGGAGAGGGTGAAAGTGGGTCCTAAGTTGGTTGGGATATAGTCCCAACTCAGCTAGGAACACACAACACAACAAGACGGGCACATCTTTTGGAGGAGCAGTCCACACGGATGCGACAGTCATGAAATACAAGGTAAGATAACACATACAACACTCAATGGATGAGTCCAAACAAGTGCAACAGTTGTTACAACAATTTTCATGTGAAAGGTTTGTCTGGTGTCTGAGAGAGTAGTCTACATGGGCGAGACAATGTTAACAACATATACAACACATTTCCATTAATAGATTATGTATTACAACAAGTGAAATAGTTCAGATGTAGAACACAGGTTGAAGCAACATGCATTACAAGTGTTAAAGGTTAGTCTTACAACAGATTCAATACATGTGTGAAAACGTGTTGCCCTGTTAACAAGCTCCTAAATTAAGTGAAAGTTCCAAGACACATCATTACACTATACATCACTAACCCCAAGTGTGGGGCATTTGAAGCACTACTTACTCCTCAAAGAAATGATAATAGACTCTCTTGGCTATGTGGGAGGAGCTAAGTTGAAAAGTCCCTTGCATGTACAAATGAGGGGGTATTTATAGCTGAGGGTGAAACTGAACCTTATGGCTATTCAACTACCCTCATGACCATTTGACTTCCATGACTTTGCGACTTACATGAATCTTTGTTCAACAAGTGGGTCTCTTGGACTTCCACGTTACATCACATTGATTGACAACATTACCCATAATAGAGATGTGGGTGACATGACTCATGACATGATTTGACATGGCAGTGTTGGTACAGTTGTGTTCTTGCTGAAGTGCATGTCAAGCTTCAGTGCTACTAGGTGATGGGTGTCTTCATGGTGTATCATAGCGTCACCTCTGCATGTCGAAGTGTGCAGAGTCTTCGATGGTCCTTGGTTTGTTTGATGAAGCTTTAGCATGTTGTTCATTGCTTACATGTTGGAAGGCTTGACAGGCTCATCTATTTGCAAAGGTGCATGTGCGTCGCGTTCGTCCATTTCACATGCATCATTCATTCATCCATTGGTGAACCTGTCCTTTTGCATGTGCTCCCTTCGTTCATCCGATTCGTTGTCTTGCCATGTTTGTTGGTTTACTTGTACCTATAGTCATTCATGATGAGATGACATCAAATCCAAAACCTCCTAGTCTACCATGACACGTGATCACTTCGGATGTAGTTGACCAGGAGAGGTAGCAAGGTTGTCAAGCAGGTTCATGGCTCCGGGCATTACTGATGAAAACTGCGCAAGAGTCACTGAGTGATGGAGACGGGCAATCTAAATTGACAGTGGCTATCTTCGAGGTATGGCTCGGTGGGAGGCAAAATTGCACAAATTTTGGAGGAGACAGCCCAGGCTGTAGGAAGGCAAGGTAGGAAAGATCTGTGCAGTTCCTAGAACAAGTGGGTAGCACGAGCTGGAAGGTCAAAATTGCATAATTTTCTGGAGGAATAGACCGTGCTGTGAGGAGGGTCAGCAGGTAGGGATTGTGTAGTTTTTGGGAGGAATTGTCTGGGAGACTGGAAGCCAAGACTGTGCAATTCCCATAGGGAACTGGCATTGGCGTTGGGGTCACTGGTAGCCAAAACTGCGCAATTCCCAGAGGGAAATGGTAGTTGGTTGCTCAGTCACTGGTAGCAAAAACTGCGCAATAGCTGAAGGGAAATGATAGTCCGTTGCTAGCAGGGGGAACTGCACTGAGGCTGAGAGGTAGGCCTACTGATCATTTCTGCATAATTTCTAATCTGAGCAGACTGCTGGGAAACATAAGGCATGCTCATGAAACTACACAATTTACGAGATTAGCAATGGGTCGACTGACTAGGAAAATTGTGCAATTTTTTGAGGGAGAGAGGGATGGGAACTTGGTGTCTGTCTGGTCTGTCTGCACAATTTCCTTAGTCAGCTGAGTGAGTAAGGTTAGTGGACTTTGTGCAATTGTTGAGGGAAGTCAGTATCGAGGTGACTGTCGGGTCCGACTATCCGGGTGGCTAGCCTAAGAGTTGATTGAATTTCTTGTGGGCATCGTAGCTTGAACATATTAGCTTGGTGCTTTTGCATTGTTCTGGTTGATAGTCGATCGTGTCGAAAGTGGGGTGATGGTCTGTCTGTCAGAGGGGAGTCTAGTCTTCAGAACTTCAACAAAAATGACTAAGTGTTTGAACGATCGAAAGATGCATAGGTGATCATATGAAGACACACTCGCATGAATCGACAACGAAATGACCCAAACCATCTAGACACACATGTTCAACATGATTGACCGATGATGCAAGTGACAAGCATGACACTTGTGATTGACCGTTCATTGATCGAGATGATGCTTATGCGACAGTGAATGTGATTCTGTGAGTGAGTGCGACAAATGCTTTCATAGCGAACAAAACAAGCACATACGAAGCGAAGACTTTGAGCGTAACTAGAACATGGTCGCAAGCATGACTTAAACACCAAGATGCAAAAACTTGAATGAAATGAAGAAGCAAGGAAGATGCAAAGACTCACAGGAGCTCACAGAGTGAACCAGAGTGTGTGTAGTCATCAAGTGAAACTTTCAAGGGAGGCTCTGAAATTGATGCAGGCCAAAATTTTGGACGGTGGTTGTAGCCACTACAACACCTACCAAGGGGTGGATCCCACTGAGGAGTTTGGTGACAAGAGTAAAGAAAAACAACTCGCTGACAGAATGGAGAGCGATTTTGGCTTAGTGATGAAGTTGCGTGGATACTCCATCTGTTCCATCACAGAAAAGGTGGTGCAGTTTGCTGCCCAGATTTTGGCTTGTAAGGTCATGAGAAAGTGACGTGCGGATGAGGTGTTGGCGTTAGCCATTTCATTGGCTACACAATGCATGAAGGGGGTGCAGTACAACTACGTGTAGTATCTCTGCAAAGAGTTTATGTTGAATTGTCGTGAATCATAGGATGATGGCAAGGCATTCCACTATGTCTGACTGCTTTTGTTAATTTCCCTAGTTGCGTGGAGACTGCCAGAAGACAGTCAATTCCCTCCACAGGATGCTGATTTACCAGAGGCTGCAAAGTTCACTTCGCTATGAGAAACAAAGGATCTATAGAGGGTCATGGAAACAAAGATATTCTGGTTGATGGTCATGATGGACCTCTGCACGGTGATCAGCTAGAGGTTGAGGCTGTCACCTACTCTGTTTGGGCAGTTGGAGGTCTATGTGAAGTTTAAAGCAGATTTTCACAATGTATCCATTCATGCGAGACGAGATCCTAAGAAAGTAAGGTACAAGTTTGCATACCTAGTCATAGAGGCAGATGTACAGGAAGTCAAGAGAAAATGGATAGGTGAGTGGTGGAAACCATCAGATCTCAGTGCAGGAACAAGCAAGGTCGAGGAAATTTCCTCCGTGCAAGACATAGTAGCGTAGAAGCAAAAGGAAGCTGAGCAGGCTGCCGCTCGAGAGAAATCTACGTAGAAAAAGAAAGAGGTTGAACAGCGAACAACCCAGGAAAATGTAGCACATAAAAAGAAGTAAGCTGCTACTAAGGTAACCGCTGACAAGGAGCACGTCACGAAAGAGGCCACATTGGAGGTTGAGGAGTCTTATTCTCAACATACTATGATAAAAAAGGGTTTGAGGAGGAAGGAGGTGGTGGTGAGGAGCAGAGAACTCCCTTTAAATTGTAGAAGTAGACCAGGGAGACCACTTCCGAGCCCAGAAAGAAACAAAAATTGGACAAACACGTACATGTATATCTAATGGTCCTCACAGAGGGGGACTTGGATGAGATCAGAGACAAGGTCCGTGACACAATGATGGAGCTGTGGACATAGTTTGAACAACACTACATGTAGATGCCGGTAAATGTGCTGAAGGATCTACATGACTTGCAAATTCAGACAGGTCGACTTCAGGCGAGCGCGGGACAGGCAAGCGAGATTCAAGCAAGCCTACAGCAAGCAAGCATGACTGTGCTAGAAACTAATAGGACTCTGGACCTCAAAGTCATTCCATTACTAGAGGGATCACTATGCGTAGAGGTAGATGAAGCAAACACCCAACTCAAATAGATCAAGGATGTGGGTATTAACTTATTCACGATACCCATTTAGACCCTCCAAGTGCTTCATCAGGGGGTATGAGATGAGCTCAGGATCAAGGAGCAGCATGCGCTATCAGTTATCAATGAGGTAAAGATGAACAATGAGTAGATCTTTGCTGAAAAGGATTAGGCGCTAAACGAAAGGGAATAACTGGTTGTGCGAAGTGAGAGCTTGGAGGCAGTAATTACACAGGCATGTCACACGCTGCCAGAACTTCACATTCCAGAAGATGTAGCAACAATAGTGAAGATTCAGAAGTTGGCTGCCACAGTCAGAGAATCAAAGGATGAGGTTGGTCGAGTAAAATTTGAATTCCAAATGAATATCTCAGAGCGCGAGTTGAAATTGCAGCCAACCACTCAGCTAGAATTCTGGGAGTAGCCATCAGGGAGAGCATGTCCACTTTGGATGTAGTAATCACCGACTACACACTGATCTTCGAACATGCAATGGAACTATGGACGAATCTGTAGGAGGACCCAAACCTACAGAAACTTGGCACAATGTTTGGGAGACACAACAAAAGTTTGATGAGCTTAGGGTGATTGCATGCACTTTGGTGCTAGTCTAGCACCTCGCTCGATTGCAAGAAGGAAAACAAATGCAATCACAAATTGAAGAGCTGCAGAGAAAAGAGGTCATCTTAAAGGAAAAAATACAGCCATGGACAGAGGAAGCAAGCCAACTTACATTGTCACTCCAAGAGAAGTTGAAGACACTCCAGCAGACACAAAGGATGATGTGCCTCACGATGGAAGGCCCGATTACATAAAAGTTGGTAGAGGAAGTGCAACAGCTGCAGTACAGGGTTCTAGTAACATAGAGGTGTTGAAGGTGGAGTTCAGCGACCTCCGTAACAAGATAGATGCTCCAGTTGAGTGACTCGAGGGCGAGTCACCCAATTTGTGTTGAGGGCCTGTTGGGAAGGGGTTCCTGGGGTCAATTGAGTCAATTTTGATTAAATTTTGTAGTTTCTTTTTGTAAAGTCTCCGCGAAATGTGGAGGCAGAGTGCGAAGCTAGTAAAAGTCAAAGGGGATTTAATCCCTTAGTTGGGTAGGTGATAGAGTTGTTTTGAGACCCGCCCATGGTACGCGGAACATGGTATTATAAAGCATATGCTATAAATAGATGAGTCATAGCAAGTCTAAGGAGGCAATCAATTAGTGAAGAATCATTGTAAGGGCAAGGTGCTAAGGTAAGAGAAGTTTGTTTCATGTACTTAGGATAAAGGGGAAGGCTCCTGCAATTGAGTGCGTGGAGACCTTGGTAAGTCCACAGGTTGAGTGTGTGGGCCCCTACAGTTGAGTGCACAAGGATAAGAAGTATGTAATTGAACATTTATACTTAATAAAGATTATTTTGAGACGATTCTAATGCATCTATGCTTTGTTATTTACTTCTTCTAAAGTTTATGTATCTTCGCTCTGTGATATGTTTTATGTGAATTAATGCTTATTTACTGTGAAAAACTGGTAGATTTGTAATATTTATGCATGATAACTAAAATTAGGTACTTTTGCGAAGATCTGGAAGTCGTTTAGATAGATTTGTAGTAGTTGTCAATTCGGAAGGATTAGAGTTGCACGAAGGAAGACTTAAGCCGTAAGGGTATCAGGGAAACCATCACAAAGGCCTCTGGATGCATAAACCTGGTTCTAACATCCATGAATACTTCTTCGGGTGAGACTACAGCTTGCGCTATGTAGGTTGTTGCTGAAAGGGCCAACAATTAGGGTTTTGTTGGTTGGCGCAGTTAAAGTTGAACCTGGGTCAGGCCCCATCAAGCCAACACTAATGCGTGGGAATGATAACTCTCTTATGATCAAAGCAACAACATAAGGGTATGATTAGTCTCCAAAATCCAACCTGTAGCTTGTGGATGCCATTGAATATATAGGATAGGATGGTAGTTTAGGAATTATTATCCATTTACCAATCTAGGCTTGAGATCCACTCTTGATGGGAGGATGAGTTCAAGGTATAAGAAGGTGAAAACTCCAAGGTAGGTCAGATAGGATTTGAAGTTCTTATCCAAGGTAAATGGTTGTAACAACTCCTGAAATATTATGGAAGAGGAAGCTTCGAGATTATTTTTATTTTTCTTGAATTTTCTTGATTAGTGCACCCCCGACAAGGGAAAACCTCCTCTGATCAGAGCAGGTGCAAAACTGAGCAACCAAACACTCAAAGAAGGTCCCTAAAGGGCCAAGGTGTGTTGGACCTTAAAAGTAATGAAATGAAGCAGTAAAGGTAAAAAAACGCAGGGATTTAAGAGAGTCATGCATAGGGCTTGTGTAGGGATGATGACAAGGTGTCCATGGATGTTGATGGATCCAATTTGTAGGCATATTGACTAGATGTGACAAAATAGCCTATAAAAATTTGATTCCTTAGAAGTAAAAAATGTTGAAAGAGTTTTTTAGTTGCATTATATAGCATTCAACCAAACCTTTACTGTTAGGGTCTTAACCTCCCTAACCTTCTATATAGAAAAATTACTATGTATTGCTATGTAGTGAATCCATTATTAGTAAATAAGACCCATGTAGTAGTGTGAAAACAAGTATTGTAGGAAGGCTTATTAAGGTTCCACTTACTAGAAAGTTCCTTCTCTAAAAGTTTCTTAGAATATAGAAATTACTATACAATGATGTAAAATAATATTAAAATATGTCTTGGAAGTCATTTATAATGAAAGCTTTTCTGTATTCAAGTTTACACCTCAAAGAGGAAAGTGAACATTTATTCCATATTAAAAAAGGTATAATATGTTGGTTAATATTGTCCATTATGTTTGCATTCTATTTCTTTTTGCAATATGTATGAGTAAATATCTATAATTTTTTCTTTGATTACTACCATTTAGCACATCACAAGTTTTATCAAAGCTCTTTCCTAGCGTACTTTTAGAGCAATTATTCTTAGGATAGAGATGTGTTCTAGTGTCTATAAATATCATAGAGATCTATTGTTCACTAGGTAAACATGTGGTTGGGGAAGGAAACATACAAGAACTACAAGAGGTTTCATGTAGTTGGAAACTCTTGTAAATTTTGTTGGTACCACTTTGAGTAGTATCACATTAAACAACACTTATATATGGAATTTTATTTCCACATACTCTTGTGTATATTACAAGTCTTGTGGGTTTCTTGAACCAACTTTAGATCAACCGTTGAACTACTTGATTTCTATATTGGCACTAAGAACAACACTTGGGAAGATTATTGTCTCATACTTGGGTAACTGGGTTGTAACAACTAAGGTTATGGTTGCACCTTCTTGGTTAGAGCTTTGAGATATTGGGATAAGTACTATTGTTGGAATATGCACATAGATCAAAGAGCTACAAGAAAGGGAACTCCCTTGTACTTAGGGAATTTGAAGCCCTCCTCCTTGTTTCCAATCCAAGAAACTTATAAAATAAGGGGTTGTGTTAACAATTTGAACATTCAATCACTAAAAACCCTAGTTCATGTTATAGGTTAATAAATTCCCACATACATGTTAATATTAAGAACTTGAGGATTATATTAACATTGCGTCCTTCAGGTAAGAGTATAACACTACAAGGGTTAAAAAAGAGAGTATAAAGTGGTCCCATTAACACCCTTCTTTGAGAGATATCTCAATAGACTCCTTGAGTCACATTTATTGTCATGGCCCCCTTCTCCCATATACCTATTTTTTTTGTGAACATTCCCATCCCATTACCCAATGCCCATTCCACTAGCTCCAAAAAGATTCATTAATCACATTGGTACAAATCTCTTATGAGTCTTTTTGTGTGGACCCAATAATGCCATTACATTTCACCTATATAATTAGCCCCACCCTTCAATAACCATTTTTCTTGTGCACCCTCCCTATATGACTACCCAAGACCATGATTATGGAACACATGTTCCCATTTGGAAAAGTTGTGTGCAAATTTGTAAAGAAAATTTGAGCATAGTCAAGCTATTACCTACCAAACCTTTTTTACAATTTATGACAAGCTCAACAAACTAGAAGAAATTTCTAACCATCTGTCCTAATTTATTACTAATTCAAGGAAACTTAACTCAAGTAACAAACATTCAACCATGAGGGAGTTGAATAATCCAATTCCATGGGGCATTTCTCTAACCCCTTTATTCATGCTTTATGACTTTCTTGAAGTGGATGTAAATAAATTTGATGGCTCCAACCTCACTAGTTCGGTCACTCAAATGGAACACTATTTTTCACTACATTTCGTCATTGATGACTTAATGAAACTTTGTGCAATCTCCTTGTATTTAGGTTGTTGAGAATTTGATAATCCAATGCTCCCTATGTGTTTTGTGACATGTGCTTAACCGCTTTTCGAGGGTCTGATAACTCTGGTGATGCGTCCATTTACTAACACGTGTGGGTTTTGGTGCAACAACAATCGTGATTCTTGATGTCAATATGATGGCAACTTGGGTGCATTGTTGAATATGACAAAACCCTAGCCCTAGTTGATGCATGCATTGGATAACCCTAACCATATAAATTGTGATTTGGCAAGACAAAACCATAATTGAACACAATAGAATCCTAAATGATGGCAACTCTAACTTGTACAAAGAATCCCTTGTCCTAATATGATGGAACACTACCTTGCTAAGCCTAATCATATGCCCTAATCATATATACCCTACTCCTAATGCACATAAGAGCTTTAGTTGGTGTTTAAAATCCTTTCTACAAGATGTCCTTGGAACACCCTAAGAAACCCTAGCAAGACCTAGGAAAACATCTATTGAAATCCAAAATCCATGCATGACAAACTCTAATTCAATTACTATCCTTATTCCTTAAAAGAAATTTATTAATAGGGTCGTTATGAAAAAAAGGTGCATATGATGAAGAAATAATTAAATTAGCACCATTAGAATTCATACCTTGAAGGGATGACTACATCAACATATATAGGAGATTTGTATCTTTCCAATGAGTATCTACTTGCCCAAAAACTCCTTACTCTTGAAGAGAAATTAATTTTTAAAGTTGAAGAAATTGTCAAAATTAAAATCTGGTAAGCCTACATGAGTAGGCTCACCTGTAGGCTCCCGTGTCTGTTCAAAAGACATATCTTCTCATTATAAATGAAAAAATGTATATAAAAAAGGTCAAGCTCTTCATTCCCATCATCCAATTTCGATCAAGCATAAGAAGAAGGATTCAAGTCTGAAGTTAAAAAAGGGAAAAAGGACAAGGCTTAAAGAAGGACAAATTGTTGGGGTTGCTTTATTAGGTGATTTGTCTCTCCATTACAAGTTTGAACTATAGCAGAAGGAGGCCGCATGACATGAGGGATTTTTGGGTCTCATTTATTGATATTTCTTGTGTGGGAAGCCTATATTTAGGCAGCCGCAAGGAATTGTCTTATTACAGGGGGACGAAAGGCTTGTTTAGGGTTTTTTGTGACTGTTGTGAGAGTACCATAGGCCTAAACAAAGATTGGGAGGATACTTGTGTAGATTAGAGAAGGTTGGAAGACAAAAAAAGAAAGAAAGTGGTAAACCTAAGTTGGAGAGAGGCTTATGTGGTAGTGAAAAAAAGGGTTGACGTGGAGTTATAGTGTGCCCTAACCAGGTCAAGGTCAACAACAAAAAGAAGCAGTCCCTTTTGCATCCTTTGGAGTAGAATTTGGAATTGATTTTTGAGCTAAGTTTGAATAAGGTTTAATTTGCTTCTAAAACAAGTTTTGAGTTGAGTTTAATACCTCTTGAAGGTTCTTCTAAGACCAATCTTGAAGCCTTCTTTGAAGCAGACTTAGAGATCTTTTTTTAAGCAGACTTTGGAGACCTTGGAGCTGACATTGAGAACCTTATTGAAGAAAATTTGGTGTATACATTAGAGATGACTTGGAGAAAACCTTTGAAGTGGACTTTAGACCAAATTGTTGGAGTAATCCTGTAGCAAAATTTGAAGCAACCCTCATGTGCATTCTTGAACTCTCTTGAGTCATATTTTGGAACATTAGTGAAGCCTTGTTTGGATTATGTGTAGACAAGCTTTGGATACCTATGATATAATTTTTTGATTTCTTGTCTACTCTTTGCACCATTGAAAATGTCTTTGAAGACTATCAAAGACTCTTGGAAAACATATTTGTGCAAGTTATTCGGAAGCATTGAAAATTGTTGAAGAAACTTGTAGAACCAAATATTGAAGCATTGGTAAAACATATTGAAGACCTTTAGAAAAGCTGATCTTGGAGGAATTCTTGGAGACTTTGATACATGATTGAAGCCCTCATGATGTGACCTTGATTAATTTTGTTTGGGTGACATGAAACACTATGGAGACACCTTCTTAGAATCATAAAGTTTTCATTGATGTGAAGGCTAATTTGAAGATATTGTCAAGGCTTATTACATAAGTTTTTGGGAAGCCTTGAAGAACCATTCAACCTACATTAAAGAGTTGAAGCAGACTGATAGGGTTGGTGCCCTAGAGGATAGGTGTCCTCAAGAAGACCAGGTTGGAGCCTCATAAAGACAAGTTTACAGCTTTGTGGAAGATAGGGTTTAGCCCTAGAGGTTGGAGCCTCATAAATACTAAGTTGGAGCTTGGAACCATATAGGTTGGAGCTGTTTGATTGAAGATTGGTGTCTTCATCTAGGGTTGGAGCCCTAAACATTATTGTACTTGATTTATTGTAAAGAAGAGGAGTGGATTCCTCGCTATTTATAATTAATAAAATCATTTATTCTATATTTTTTTATTTTGTGTTATGTTTATAAGTAATCTAAAACTGGTAAAGTAACAATTGGAAAAGAAATACTGATTCACCCTCGCTCTCATTATTTTCAACAATTGGTTTCAGAGCCAGTACCTTCAATCTCAGCCTAATAGGTGGAAGTTAGATGCTTAGAACACAAATGGAAATATCAAGGAAGAAATGCCCCAAATCATCTGAAGATGTCTCTTCCTCAGTCAAGAATTCAGATGAAAACCAGGTTGACAAAGCCCCTATGTTGAATGGAACAAATTTTGAAGTATGGAAGGGTTGAATGAAATTCTTTTTGATGGATCAAGGTTTTGAAGTTTGGGAATTAGTGATTACTAGAAGTAAAATAGAATATGAGTCCAAGGAATTTAATGCAAGAGTAATTAAGGAAATTTGGAGTGGCTTTCCAAATCCTATAAAGTCCAAAATAGAGAAATATTCATAAGAAAAATATCTTTGGGAAAATATTCAAGATATTCATTCAAAAGGACATGCTAGAAAATGTAACTATGTTCGGTCTTCAATAATGTACTTGAGTCATCATGTAATGTAATTGTCAAAAGAATAAAGAAAAGAATTATTATTATTATTATTATTGTGACTTATTAAAGCATGGGTTTCATGCTTGGGTCACCATGTTTTAGGTCAAAGTCCCTATTGAGGAATTCTACGATTTATTATGAATCTATAGAGTTATTTTACATTTAAAAAGACCCTTATTTGGATTTTGAATCATGTAAAAAGTGTAGGAATTTACATGGTAAGTTCCTTAGACAGAACACCAAAGGAAACTGCTCACAAGCATATCATAGATCAATACACCAGTATTCTTGACGTGGTTAAAACCCTCAAAGAGGGAAACAGTCCACGACCTGAGCCAACGTGGCCACTTCATGCAATTTATTAATAAAAGAATGAAAATTTAGATAAGCTTCTCTAATGAATGGTTACCCTACAAATGATCCTCCATGTTATTTAAATAGAGATCATGGACCAATCGGGTGTTAAGCCACGGATCAAGTGTCGGTAATACCGAGGAGAGAATGAACTGTCAGATCACTTCATGTCTAGCATATATTGTGACCGTCGGATTGTAAGTTACAAAAGTACATAGTAAAGAAACACACTTTACCTAACTCTACACTAGACGAAATTATACTTAACTATTTTCTATGTGTCAGAATATCCTAACATCCCCCCTTAAGAACAACTTCGGATAGGATTGAAGGATATACAAATATGACACAATAGGAGAAGGAAGGCAGCATTAGAGCCTATCCCCCCCTTCATGACAACTTATTGAACTCCAACCATAAATCGAAGTTTAGTAAACTTCGCCTCTATGAGAGACTTTGTAAAGATGTCTGCAACTTGATCATCTGTTGAACAATATTGCACTTCAAGAACATGGTCATGAATGAGCTTTCTGATGAAGTGCATGTGCATTTCAATGTGTTTGTTGCGCTGATGTTGGACTGGATCTTTGCATAGTTGAATGGCACTTTTATTATCACACCAAAGTGTAGTCGGATGCTGCTGCTGAAAGCCAAACTCTGACAGGATCTGACGAAGCCACAAGGCTTCCTTACTAGCTTCTACGACACCATGATACTCTGGTTCTACTGAAGAAAGAGAAATGGCACTTTGTTTCTTGCAATCCCATGTAATAGGTCCTGAACCAAGATTGAACACAAAACTTGTAGTAGACTTTCGATCATCAGGGTCACTAGCCCAATCGGAATTAGTGAAACCAACCAATAGAGGAGATGCTTCTGCACTGTAATGAATCCCAAACTGAACTATACCTCAAACATAATGAGGTATTCTTTTAGCTACTTTCCAATGACTTTCATGTGGGTTTTGCATAAACTGAGCAATAAGGCCAACAACAAAGGAAAGGTCAGGATGAGTATGGGTTAGATACAAAAGTTTTCCTACAAGTTGACGGTATAAGGTAGCATCAACTTCAGGGGAAGTACAAGTGACTTAAATTTTGGCTCTAGACTGAAAGGGGGAAGGGGCTGGCTTACAGTATTCCATGTGAAAATGGTGTAGAAGATCACAGGCATACTTGGACTGGGAAAGGGAAATACCTTCCTTGGATTGCAAGACTTGAAGACCAAGAAAATAATGCAATTGTCCTAAGTCTGTCATTTCAAACTTCTTTTTAAGGCTAGACTTCACATGGTTTATAAGGTTTGGATCACTACCAATAAGGATAAAATCATCAACATAAAGAAAATAATGATAAGAGACTTGCCCACTTTCTTGGTGTAGAAAGTATTGTCATATTGGCACCTAGAAAAGCCAGTTTCTAAAAGAAAGTTATCCATTTTGGAATACCAAGCCCGAGGGGCTTTCTTGAGACCATAAAGGGATCTATTAAGCCAACATACAAGGCTGGAGTCTATTTGTATAAAGCCAATAGGTTGTTCCATATATATTTCTTCATGCAAGTCCCCGTGCAAGAAGGCAGTTTTAACATCCATCTGATGGACTTCCCATTTGAAAGAGGCAACAAGGGAAAGAACAAGGCGGATAGATTTCATTTTGGAAACAGAGGAGAAGGTTTCAATATAGTCAATGCCTTCTACTTGTGAAAAACCCTTAGCAGCAAGATGATCTTTATGTTTATCAACTTCTCCATCTGGTCCATACTTGGTTCTGTAAACCCGTTTGTATCTAACAAGTTTTCATCACTTTGGAAGAGGAACAAGATCCCGTGTATCATTTGCCAATAATGAAAAATATTCTTCATTCATAGTTGCATCCTAATCTGGATGTCCTGAAGCTTATGAAAAGGTGTCAGGATCAAAATTCGCTGAAGCTTGAGCTAGTAAAGAAGAGGCTCTGTCGAACTGGGAACGTGTACATCACTGATTTATAGGATCACTGGCAAGAGCACCTGCTGCATCCTGAGTAGCATAGACCCATTTTGGAAGTTGAGGAGCTGAAGGAGGATCTTGAGAAGGTGGGGGAGGATTTTCATCCTCGCTTTCATCATCTAAAGAAGAAATGTTTTCAGAAGTAAAAGGGATAGAGAGAGGTGGCACATCAGCCGAACTAGGCTCGTAGGCCGATATATTTTCAACAAACTTCACATCTCTTCTAATGATAACATTTTTGGAATTAAGTGGAATAAGTCTATATCCTTTGACATCTTCAGAATATCCAACAAAAATACATTTTTCACTCTTATGTTCTAAAGCTTTATGTTTCTCATCTGGAATATGGGCCCATGCTTCACTTCCAAAAACATGAAAGTGACTTACATATGGTTCAATTGAGCTCCATGCTGCTTCTGGAGTGATATTCTTTAAAACCTTGGTAGGAATGTGATTTACTATGTAATTTTCACAGTTAATTTCTTCTACCAAAAAATTAAGACTAAGTCCTTTAGATTGAAGCATACAATTAGCCATTTCCTTTAAGGTGTGATTCTTCCTTTCATCTACACCATTTTTTTGTGGAGTGTATGGAACAATATGTTTCATTTGAATTCCATTCTCAGTGAAAAAGTTGATGAATTTTTTGTTAACATATTCTCTGCCATTATTAGATCTTAGCTTAAGAATTTGACGTCCAAATTGTTTCTCAACAAAGGCCTTAAAGGCCAAGAACATGTAAATACTTCACTCTTGAGTTTTAAGAAGTATACTCAAGTGCATCTAGAGAAATCATCAATGAAAGTTAAGAAATACTTGTAGCCAGAGAATGAAACAACTGGAAGTGGACCACATAAATCACTATGCACAAGCTATAAAGGGGTTGAGGCATGCCAAGAGGCATGTTTTTCAAAACTATCCTGATGATGTTTTCCGAGTACACATCTGGAACAAACACCATCTCTGCAAGATACCATTGGAAAACCTATCACCATATTTTCTTTACATAGATTCTGAAGGGAGTGATAGTTTAAGTGACCAAATCGCTCATGCCAAAGTTTGCTCAGTTCATCATTATGAGCAACAAATATCGAGGGAATATTTGATGACCCAAAGTTGTTAAACTTATACAACCTTGTAGAATCATCTGCAATGCTAGTAGCTAAAATCTGTCTAGGATCTATTAAGTCCTTAATTACAACATTGTGAGGTGAAAATTCAACGATTTTACTTTTACCTGAATGAGTTATCTGATATACAGATAGAAGGTTGCAGGATAAGGTTGGAACACATAATACATCATTAAATTGACCATTGTATAGATGAACAGTTCCAGTCCCTACAACACTAAGAGATCTATCATTACCAACATATATATTTTTGGTGTTATAATCATTTAAAGAAGAAAACATGGCTTTGGTTTTGGCCATGTGATAAGAAGCTCTAGAATCAATGACCCACTCATGAGAATGAGAAGAAGAAGATACATTTAGTGCATAACCAGACCGAGATGCTTGACAACCACATGCAGAAAGCGCTATTCCTGAAGATGAAGTTGAAGTTGAAGAGTGCTCCAAATGGATGTTATGCTTCTTCATTATTGCTTCCAAGACTTCCATCTTCTTAAAGCATTTGGATTCTAAGTGGTCATCTCTATTACAAAAGTGGCAATGTCTATTAGTCTTCTTCCCTTTGTTTTTATTTGCCTTATCATTTTGTTGAAATGATTTTTCATTTTGAGACTGAAATTGCTTAGGACCATTCTTTTTAGGATATTTCTTCTTAGGATTCTTTGAATTTGGTTTCTATTGGGTGGCTAAGGCTTTCTTAGAAGAGTTTCCAAGATTAAGAAGAACAATATGTAAGAGTTTTTCTTGTTCTATTATTAAGGAATCACAAAAGGTCGAATCAAAAGAGGGGGACTTGTAGTCTTTTCCTTGAGAAATAAATGCTTCTCTAGTAGAATGGAAGGTGGAAACAAAAACAGAGTAGGTTGGTCCCAACTTAGTAAGAGTGGAATAGATAAGGCTACCATCTTCTTTCTTAACCTTAACACGTTCCAAGAGAAGTCTAAGGGTCTTGAACTTGGAAAAAAAATCTTTAATGGAAGAAAAATTATTAGGGTCCAACGTAAGCAACTCATTTTCAAGTTGATGGGTTCTAATTTCATTTTTAATTCCAAAAATTTAGTGAGTTGTTTCATTGCTTCATTAGGGGTATCAAGTTTTGCTATATGGAATCTAAGGCCTGGAGAAATAGACATCCCTATCAACCCACGTGCTTGATCTTGCTTATTTTCCCATTTGGTTGCCTTATCTTCATCTTGAGGTTTGGTTTGTTGACCTGTTAGGGTCCAACCCTAACTCCCTTATTTATGTAATAGGGTCGAGTCATAGTTATAGTTAGTTAAAGAGTCAATAAAGCCCATATTAATAATTGTAAGTGGTTGACCCGCATTTAAAGAAGGGACCATAATTAGTTGCAAATGGGCCATCGTATTAGATAGATGGTATTAGTAAGAACCATGGTACTAACCCATGGTATTACATGTATGAATCCTATATAAAGGATAGGGACTCCCTGTGAGGAGCGTCGTGTCTTATTGTGTAATTGAGCCCAGCTCTATTGGAGGTTGCCCCCTCGAAGAGGCAAGTGAACATTGCTTTCATTTCTGAATAATAAAATACATGTTGTTATTTCTTATTGTTCTATGTTTTGGTATATTTTTTCGCATATTTGGCATTCTGGTATCTTCTTGTAGGTCCAGAGCATAACAAGTGGTATCAGAGCACTTTCTAGGGCCCGTGGGATCTCCATTTTTAGCATAATTTTTTTTTGGCTAGAGACATGTTCCGACGTCTTTAAACCACGATATCTATCATTGAGCGCATAAACCTATGGATTTGGGGAGGCATGCATGTAGGAAATACACGAGGTGGTCACGCTTTTTGGACTCCCTTGTAACCCCTGTGGGTACCCCTTCGAGTAGTAGTGCATCAGACAAAACCGCGCACGGACTGTCTTCCAAGTACCCTCTGGGTATATCGGAAGCCCCCTAGGCTCTCTTGAAACCTCACCATAGATAAACCGTCAGCCGTCTTGCTGCTACAGTACACCATGAATAGCACTCAGGAATATTACTCATGCGTACGATAGGGTAGTCGGGTTGTATGGCTAAGGGTACGGTTGATCCTCCTTGGTTAGTGCCATGAAAGATTGGGCTGAGTACCACTGTCAGAACCTTATGCATATTGCGATCTGTAGCACCTGAAACTCCTTGAGACCATAGTTCCCTTGTCTCTCTCTAGATCACACATCATCTTTGCCAGATCAGATCTAACAGGTTGGGTTCTGTCGCATCCGTAATAATCAGTTCCGCCATTCAGATCTATCAGATCTGCCATTCAGATCTAGCAGTTTGGGTTCTATAGCAGTCGCAACAATCAGATCTGCCATTTAGATCTAACAGTAGGGGTTCGATCACTGCCACATTCCTACTCATACTCTGCAGTTGAGGGTTTCGCTGACAGATCTGACTATTTGTGAGGATCCTATACATGGGCGTGATTCTTGTAGGACATTGGGTAGAATTAACTTTTCTGGGAATAGGCTACTATAGTATTCCTAAGTGAGGAGTAAGACTCCTTTCAGAGTAAAAAAAAAAAAGTCTGAGACCCTCCCGGGATGCTTATAGGATACTTAGCCCATAAGAATCAGGTTGACGGGCTGAGCAAGGTGGTACCATTCACTTGTCAACATCAAAATTTCGGGTGGTCCCAATTTTTTTTCATAGTAATGACAAGGGCACTAGATCTGTGCATGGTACAAACCAGAGCTCACGCTATGGCCAATGAGAAGATAGACACCCTTGAGAAAGGTGGTACCATTCACTTGTCAACGTCAAAATTTTGGGTGGTCCCAATTTTTTTTCATAGTAATGACAAGGGCATTGGATCTGTGCATGGTACAAACCAGAGCTCACGCTATGGCCAATGAGAAGATAGACACCCTTGAACAAAAGTTGGAGGCATTAATGAAGCAGATCCAGACCTTAAATGACACAATCACAAAGGGCAAGTCAGGGGAACAACCAGAGGCATATGATTTTAATGAAAACCTTGAGGGTGAGTCTAGCCATTCTCTTCACTTCTACGGAAACCACCAAAACTCCCAGCCTCGACCACCCAAGCTGGACATGTATAAATTTGATGGCTCTCATCCGGCCATATGGCTAGCACAAATGGATCATTATTTCACATTGAATCACATCAGAGATGATGCGACTAAGCTAAGTGTGGGAAGCTTGTACTTGGACCAAGAAAGATGGCAATGGTGGCAGTGGCATCAACGTTGCTATGCAAGGCCAATGACTTGGCAGATATTCTCAAAAGCCCTTTCTGATCACTTTGACCATGAATCTAATTTTTTGGGTCATCTTACTAAGCTCCGACAGATAGGCACAGTGCAAGAATATATTTAAGCCTTTTAAGCATTAGCCTTCCGCACAGGAGGTCTAGCAGATGAATTCTACTTGGAATGTTTTATTAGTGGTCTCAAAGATGCCAGAAAAGCCCACGTCCGACTGCAACACCTAGTCTCCTGGCTAGCAGCTTGCAAGACAGCTCATGAAGTAGAACGCGCATTAGCGGCCCAGTCGACTTGTCCAAATTTCATAGCCAAGGGACACCCCACCCAGGCTCCGAGCACTACCCAAACACTTAAGGTTCAAAAGGTGTCACCAGCGGAAATGGCGGAAAGAAGAAAGCAAGGATTGTGTTACTACTGTGATGAGAAATACTCCCCGGGGCATAAATGCAAGGAACCCAAATTCTTTCAAATTGATGCTACTGATCATAGTTCATCTGAGGAAGCCCCACCATTTGAGGGACTAGAGGAGGAAGATGAGGACAACCAGCCGGACAATGAGCTCCCAGCTACACCTGAAGAACTAGTTATATCACTTCATGCTTTGGCAGGAATTTCTTCTCCCCAAACTCTCAAAATCATAGGTTTTATTAAGCATCGCCCTATAGTAGTCTTAATTGATAGTGGCAGTACGCATAACTTTATCCATCAAAGAGTTGCTGAAGCAGTGCATTGTTTTGTCAGAGCAGTCTCTAATTTCCAGGTCCAAATTGTCGATGGGGGGACAATGAAATGTGAAGGCTGCTGTGAAAATGTCAAACTTCAAATGGGGGATTATCACCTAAAGACCCACATGTTTGCCATCAACATGGGTGGGTGTGTGTTAGGCCCCAATACTACTAGTGTAACCCCTTATTGTTATTAGTATAACCCACTTATTATATTTATGTACCCATGTAGTGCCCATATTGTTACTGTTGTGCCCCCATAGAGGCCCACTATTATTATTATTGTTCCCTTACATTATTATTGTTATGTTGGCTCTAATTATGTTATGACCCCTTAGACTCCTATATAGAAAGGAGGTCTTTTCATTTGTATCATCCAAGAATTGTTCATTTATGTAATGTAAAGGAGGTTGCCCCCTCGAAGAGGCTGAATTCTAAGGTGTTGATCTATCTTTTCTCTCTTTTCTTGAGCTGGTTTCATAACATTTGGTATCAGAGCTTTGGATTCTAGGGTTTTGCTGCTCCAAACAGGTCATCGTGGAATTTTCGCTATAATTTTTTTTTTCTGTGACGTTTCAGAAGTTGCAAAAAAAACCCATTTGAGAAGAAATCACGTTGAACCTTGGGTCCGAATTTTAGAGCTTTTTGTGGGATATTTGCGGAGATATGATCTGAGGAAGTTGGTCTTTTTGCAGACTCCTGAACTACATTCAAAACAGGTGACCTGGGGAAAATTGTCATAACTTTCTCTCTGGGGATCAGATTGAAATTTCGTAAGAAGGTACAGAAAGAGGACGGACTGTAGTTTCTTGTATGCATTTTTCAGATCCAAAGATCAAAATAGTGACTCGTGGCACGTCGTACAAGTTCACTCTACTGAACTAGTCTATAATCAAGTCACTGCGGGAGATTGTGCATAACTCTTTCTTGAAGAATCCAATTTGGATCAGACTAGTGGCATTGGAAAGAGGACATAGAAGGCTACTACAAGTTGCAATTTCAGAACTTAAAGATCCAAAAGTACAGAGTTACAGTCGTTTCAAGGTCAAGCTCCTAAAATCAAGAAAAAGCAAGATGAGGAAGTTTGATGGCAAGGATCCGGTAAATTGGATACTTCAGATGGAGCAATATTTTGATCTACATGGTGTACAACTGTTACAAAAGGTATGTATTGCATCTTCATAGTTAGAACCAGATCAATTTTTATGGTACAAAGGGCTTTGTTCTCGTAAACAACTTGTTACGTGGTCAATTTTCACGGAGGAAATGATAGCACATTATGAGGATACAAAGAGCAACACCTTCTTTAGAGGAAAACCACAACAATTTGAAAGAGCAAAATTATGGAAACCAGGAAGCGTACCCCTCACAATTATAAAGATGGAAGTGTTGTTTCTCCTAGCCTTCCACAACCTACCAGGGTTACACCACAACAATTGGAAGAAAAAAGAGAAAAAGGGCTTTGTTACAATTGTGATAGCAAATGCACTAAAGGTCATAAGTGTGCTGAGAAGAAATTATTTTACATAGAATATGAAGAGGAGGAAGAAAAGGATCAAGAAACATCAAAAGAAGAAGATATACGCCAGGACCCCACCCCAGAGAAAGAAGAAACGAATCAGACCATATCTTGTAAAGCATTGGCAAGAATTACCACTCCTCAAACTCTCAAGATAGAAGGACATATCAAGAAGAAAAAGGTGCAAGAAGTGAAAGATCACATCGAGAAAGAAGAAATGAATCCAACCATATCTTGTAATTCATTGTTCGAAATTACCACTCCTCAAACTATCAAGATAGAAGGACATATCAAGAAGAAAAATATTCAAGAAGTGAAAGATCACATCGAGTATCAAGAAATGAATCCAACCATATCTTGTAAAGGATTGGAAGAAATTACCACTCCTCAACCTCTAGAGATAGAAGGACATATCAAGAAGAAAAAGGTTCAAGCAGTGAAAGATCACATCGAGCATCAACAACAAGTTCTCCAACTTTTAAAGGATAACGCCACTTCGGTGCAAAATCAAACGAAACAACAGGTAGATCAACATCGTAGTGAAAAATGTTTTGATGTAGGTGATTGGTTATTTTTACCACTACATCTCAAGCAAGCTATTTATGAGAAGGAAATGTTGGCAATACTACATGCACTTAAAAAATGGCAACCTTACCGAATGGGAAGACTCTTCAAGGATGAGGATGTGGAAGCATTGTTTTGTGCTATTTATATTATCCAACCAGATTGGATAAACGAAGCAAGGGATGAATGGAAGAAGGACGAAGAAGTATGGCGACTTATTAAAAAGTTGCAAAAGATCCCAATTCAAACAATATTGCCAGAAATTGAAGAGGAAGGAAAAATCATATTGGAACCTGGAGCAGTCACAGAAACAAGAACCCGACAGCTACGAAATTGATCAATTTCAAAGTATCTCATCAAGTGGAAGAACTTACCCGTTGAATATTCTACATGGGAGGACAAGAATTTTATACAGAAGCATCAAGAACTACTCAAGCATTGAGGACAACACTTTTTGAAGGAGAGGGGCATGTTAGGCCCCTATACTACTAGTGTAACCCCTTATTGTTATTAGTATAACCCACTTATTATATTTATGTACCCATGTAGTGCCCATATTGTTACTGTTGTGCCCCCATAGAAGCCCACTATTGTTATTATTGTGCCCTTACATTATTATTGTTATGTCGACTCTGATTATGTTATGACCCCTTAGACTCCTATATATAGAAAGGAGGTCTTTTCATTTGTATCATCCAAGAATTGTTCATTTATGTAATGTAAAGGAGGTTGCCCCCTCAAAGAGGTTGAATTCTAAGGCGTTGATCTATCTTTTCTCTCTTTTCTTGAGCTAGTCTCATAACAGTGTGACATTGTCTTGGGTGCTGAATGGATCCGCACACTTGGCCTAATCACAATGGATTTCCAAGATTTATATATGAGCTTTAAGCAGAATAACCACACACATACCCTCCGCAGACTCCAGGCAGGTGCTCCTTCTATCATCAGCTCGCATAAGATGGAAAAATTGTTAAAAAAGGGCCACCATGGAGTTATAGCCCAATTTAATGCCATCCAGGCCTTCGAACCCACTTCTCTTCATATTCATCCTGAGATGCAATAGGTCTTAAACAACCATCTGCAGGTCTTTGACAAGCCTCATGAGCTTCCACCCTCGAGAGGGGAACATGATCATAGCATTACTTTGGTCCCAGGGGCACAACCACCAAATGTGCACCCATATAGATATCCTTTCGCCCAAAAGAATGAAATTGAAAAAATCATCAAGGAACTCCTGGAAGCCGGTGTCATTCATCCTAGCATTAGTCCTTATTCATCGCTTGTGGTCATGGTGCTCAAGAAAGATGGGGAATAGTGTATGTGTCCAGACTTTAGGGCCCTCAACAAGTTGACGTTCAAAGATAAATTTCCCATCCTATTTGTTGATGATTTGCTGGATGAACTAAATGGGGCTCAATTCTTTACTAAGCTTGACCTTCCCTCGGGCTATCACCAAATTCGCATGAAAGAAGTAGACATTCCAAAGATTGCTTTCCGAACTCATGAAGGCCATTATGAATTCCTAGTCATGCCATTTGGTCTCTGTAATGCCTCATCCAATTTTCAAAGCCTCATGAATCACCTGCTCAAACCATATCTCAGAAAATTTGTCCTTGTTTTCTTTGATGACATCCTCATCTACAGCCTCACCTAGGAAAAACATCTTCAACATGTAGATCTTCTTTTGCAACTGCTTCGGAAGCATAAATTATTTGTCAAATTGTCCAAATGTTATTTTGGCATGGAAGAAATGTTGGGTGTGGAGTCTGATTATCTTTTGTATTCAAAGGTATCGTCGCATTGGACCCCAGTTCGAAATGGGGCGGCAACGCCGCCCATAAAATATTCACTGCAAGGGGGGTCTAGGGGGGGGCGACTGCGACCTTTTGGGAGCCCCCCCCTGGCGGGGGGTTTTGGGGGCAACGTCCCTGAAGCTAAGAATAGATGTAAAATTGCCTTGTAAAATGTTGTAATTTCGTAGTCAAATTGGGCCGTTCATTAGGCAGAGATCTGACAGTAGAAGTTATGTTTAATTTAGGGTTTTTTTCCCTAGAAGGCAACCCCTCGCTATATATGAGGGAATTGTATTGCGTCTATGCATATCTGTATTTTTGAGTGTGGAAAAGAGAGGAGATTGAGAGCGAAGAGGGAGTTACAACGAATCTGATGTAGGTTGTATCTCTTTAGTTTGTTGGATAATATGAAAAAGAAGGACTAGCTGTTTCTCTGTGGACGTAACCCAAACTGGGTGAACCACGTATATCTGTGTCTCTCTTGTTTTATGCATTTTCTGTGTTTATATTTCTGCAATACTTTATGTGTTCCATTGCTCTGTAATATATAGTTTTCCAACAATTGGTATCAGAGTCGAAGGTCTATTTGGCCGATAAACTCGCAGGAGAGAAGGGTTCCTAGTTCGAGCGGGAGCAATGGCGAAAGATGGTAGGTTTAGGGTCAAAAAATTCAACAGCGAAAACTACCAGTTGTGGAAGATGCAGATGGAAGATTATCTGTATTAGAGAGATCTGTACCTACCACTGAGTGGAAAGACAAAGAAGCCGACAAGTATGACAGGCATAGAATGGAATATTCTTGACAAAAAGGCACTTGGAACAATATGACTGTGTCTAGCGGCGTCGGTAGCATTTAATATTTCAAAGGAAACGACAACAGAGGGTTTAATGTCGACATTGGCAAAACTATATGAAAAACCCTTAGCCTCAAATAAGGTATTTCTTATGAATCATTTATTTAATATGAAGATGTCAGAAGGTGGATCTGTTGCTAATCATTTAAATGATTTTAATACAGTTACAAGTCAGTTAAGTTCTGTAGGGGTAACTTTTGATGATGAAGTTAGGGCTCTGTTATTTCTGTGCTCATTGCCAGAAAGTTGGAATGGTTTAGTTATGGCCATTAGTAACTCTGTCTCTGGATCTAGTACTTTAAATTTTGATGATGTTGTCGGTGCAATCCTTAACGAGGAAATGCGACGGAAAAGCTCCGGTGAGACATCAGGTAATGCTTTGACTACAGAGACTAGGGGAAGAAAAATGGAAAGAGGAAAGAGCCCAGGATACCGCATTAAGTCAAGAAAAGGAAGATCCAAGTCCAGATCGGGGATAGTGTGCTAGAAATGCGGGAAGAAAGGACACCTGAAGAAAGACTGCAAGTCTCGGAAGGGAAAAGAAGGAGACGTGTAGCAAGAAACTAATCATGAAGCGAATGTAACAGGTGATGTGTTGCAAGATGCTTTGATTCTTTCATTAGAAAATATTATTGATGCCTGGGTGGTAGATTCAGGGGCCTCATTCCAACACCTGATAAGAAACATTTTCATGATTATATTCAAGGAGATTTTGGACAGGTTCGATTAGGTGATGATAAACCTTGTAAAATCGTTGGAATGGGTACAATTTTCATAAAACAACAAAATGGAAATCAATGGAAATTGAAGGAGGTAAGGCATGTTCCAGATCTAAAGATGTGAAGGTTGCGTAACTACTTTCACAGATAAAACCTGGAAGGTCACTAAAGGATCCCTGGTAATAGCAAAAGGAGAAAAGGTTGGTACGTTGTATTTATGCCATGGTATTTCTAATTCTGTTAATGCTTTAACCTCTACAGGAGAAGATACGGCATTGTGGCATCATAGGCTCGGGCACATGAGTGAGAAGGGGATGCAGATTCTTCACTCAAGAAATTTTTTGCCAGGTTTGAAGTATGTTGATTTAAAATTCTGTGAGTATCGTGTTTATGGAAAACAAAAGAGAGTCAGATTCGTTAGAGTTGGAAAAGAAAAGAAAATAAAAAAACTAGAGTTTGTGCATACAGATGTATGGGGACCTGCTCAGGTATCATCTCTTGGTGGCTCTTGTTATTATGTTACTTTTATTGATGATGCAACTAGAAAAACCTGGATTTATTGTATTCGAAATAAATCTGATGTATGTGATAATTTCAAGAAATGGAAAGCTTTGGTTGAAAATGAGATAGGAAAAAAGGTTAAAGTGTCTTAGATCAAACAATGGAGGTGAATATTGTAGCAAAGAGTTTGATAGGTACTATTCTGAGAATGGAATTCGTAGAGACAAGGCAAGAAAATGGTGCGTTAGAAAGGATGAACAGGACAATCATGGAGCGTGCAAGGTGCATGAGATTGCATGCAGGATTGCCTTTACAATTTTGGGCAGATGTTGTAGATATTGTTTTTTATCTAATAAACATATGGCCTTCAAGTTCCTTGGATGGTGGTATTCCAGAGGAGGCATGGACAGGTAAAAAGGTAAACTACTCATTTTTGAAGACTTTTGGTTGTGAAGCCTTTGTCCACATTAATAAAGAAAATAGAACAAAGCTTGAGGCAAAATCAAAGAAATGTACCTTTATTGGATATGGTGTTAATGATTTTGGTTATCTCTTATATGATTATGAAAATCACAAAATCATTAGCAGTAGAGATGTAATATTCAATGAAAATGTCTTGTATAAGAATCAGTTGCAAGAAAAGAAACAGGAAAAAGAAAACATAGAATACACAGTTCTTGATGATATCACAGGAAAAGTGATGGTGCCTGAAAATCATAATGATCAACAGCTAGAACAGCAACCACAACAACAACAAGCACTTCAAACACCTGAAAGTGGTGTTAGAAGATCTACCAGGATAAGTAAACCCCTTGAATGATACTCTCCTTCATTATATTATGTATTGTTAACTGATTCTGGTGAACAAGAATGTTATGAAGAAGCAGTGCAGGTAGAAACCAAGAAGAAGTGGGAGCAAGCCATGAAAGAAGAGATGGACTCCTTAGCACATAACCAGACTTGGGACTTAGTCAGGTTGCCTACAGGTAAAACAACATTGCAGAATAAATGGGTTTACAAGTTGAAGGAAGAAGATGGAGGTAGAAAAGGTATAAAGCTAGACTTGTGGTGAAAGGGTTTGCACAGAAAAAGGGTATAGACTTTGATGAGATATTTTCTCCTGTTGTGAAAATGACTTCAATCAGAACTATTCTAAGTCTAGTAGCAGTTGAAGATTTGCATCTTAAGTAGTTAGATGTAAAGACAACCTTTCTCCATGGGGATTTTGAGGAAGAGATATATATGTAGCAACCATAAGGATATGAGGTAAAAGGGAAGGAAAAACTAGTGTGCAGGTTGAAGAAGAGCTTGTATGGCTTAAAACAGGCTCCAGGGCAGTGGTATCTAAAATTTGGCAGGTTTATGTCTGAACAAGGTTATACTAGATGTCACTTTGATCATTGTGTTTATCTCAAAAGGCAAAATGGTGGCATCTATATTATATTGTTATTGAATGTAGATGACATGCTTATTGCAGGTTCTAACATGCAGGAAATAAATGTGCTCAAAAGAAAATTGGCAACAATGAAGGATTTGGGTGCTGCAAAACAAATCCTTGGTATGAGAATAACTAGAGACAGGAAGAATTGTAAATTAACATTGTCTCAAAGTGAGTACATAGAAAAGGTGTTGAAAAGGTTTAATATGCAGAATGCAAAACCAGTTAGTATACCTTTGGCTACCCATTTCAAACTTAGTAAGGAGATGTGCCCAAAGACCCAAGAAGACATGGATTATATGTCTAAAGTTCCATAT
Source organism: Pinus tabuliformis (assembly GCA_031772625.1). NCBI lineage: Eukaryota > Viridiplantae > Streptophyta > Pinopsida > Pinales > Pinaceae > Pinus > Pinus tabuliformis. The sequence goes on along the minus strand of CM062804.1, from coordinate 1,430,334,869 downwards.
GCATCAATAGTTGGAAGCTTAATGTATGCAATGGTCTGCACAAGGCCTGATATTGCACATGCAGTGGGAGTTGTAAGTAGGTACATGAACAATCTAGGAAAAGAACATTGGATGGCAGTGAAGTGGATTCTCAGTTATTTGAGAGGTACCACAAATCAAGCATTATGATTTGGTGGTTCAAAGATTGCTCTACAGGGATATGTTGATGCAGATATGGCGGGTGATAAAGATAACAGGAGGAGCACAACACGGTATGTGTTTACTGTAGGTGTAACAACTGTCAGTTGGGTCTCAAAATTGCAAAGTGTTGTTGCACTTTCAACAACAGAAGCAGAGTATGTTGCTTCTATAGAGGCTAGTAAAGAAATGATTTGGTTACAAAGGTTTCTGGATGAGTTGGGTAAGAATCAGGAGTTGGGTAGGTTATACAATGACAGCCATAGTGCCATACATCTTGTAAAGAACTCTGCATTTCATTCCAAGACTAAGCATATACAGCTCAAGTACCATTTTGTACGGTCAACGTTGGAAGATGGACAGTTGAAGCTAGAAAAGATACACACTAGCCAGAATCCTGCATATATGTTAACAAAAGTTGTAACCAGGGAGAAACTGAGAATTTGCGCAGTTTCAATTGGTATTCAAGTATGATGAAGAAGATGAGAAACATGCAGGTCCAAAGTGGAGTCATTGTCTAGCAAATGAAGCAGTGGTGGAGTTGCTATAATCAGTCTCCAAGTGGGAGATTGTTGGGTGTGGAACCTAATTATCTTCTATATTCAAAGGTATCGCCGAATTGGACCCCAGTTCGTAAAATATTCACTGCAGGGGGGGTCGAGGTGGGGTCGACTGCGACCTTTTGGGAACCCCCCCTGGCAAGGGGTTTTGGGGGAAATGCCCCCGAAGCTAAGAATAGATGTAAAATTGCCTTGTAAAATGTTGTAATTTCGTAGTCAATCTGGGTTGTTCATTAATGTTTGATTTATGGTTGATTGAAAATATAGGGGTTGGAACTAATCCTAGTGGAAGCTGATCAGGTTAATGACTAAGCTGTGATTGATTTTGATTGATTCTTTTGTATGAAATCTAGGATTTGTATGAATCCCTAGTGAGAAGTCTAACATATGAATTTTGAAAGTTTGTTAGATGATTTGTAGATCTAAATTTGTTTAAATTGTTTATAGGGTTTTCTATATGTTGAAGGAAGGTATGTCATACTTTTGGAAGAAACATTGAAACTCTAGATGGAATGAGAAGTGTTCTAAAGTAGTCTAGGTTTTGTGACAAAAGTCCCTAGCAAGATGTTGAAGACTATATGTCTCTTGTTTGTAATTGAGTTTGGGTATATGATATGTATAAAGATTAAATTGTTCTATGATTCTGTTATGGCTAACAACATGTTTCCATAGATTTGGTTGTCCTTGCTATTTAAGTTGTGCAAATACATAATCTTCAACTTGGTGAAGATGCTTCTTGATGTAATAAGCATGATGAGGTTGATGAAAAATTTGATGAAATGGTTGGAAGCCACAAAAGATTCTCCAATGTTGAAAAAGAAAAAGTTGATCTCCCTAAGAAAGCATGAATAGAAGAGAACTCTCTAAGATTAAGAGGGAGTTCGGATAAAGAGATGATTTCTATTTGAGAGGGAGGGAATAACTTGATGTTAGATGAAGAATGAATTTTGGAGGATATGTTGCCGCATGCGAAGTAGGAAGGAAAACATATGATTGAGGAATCTTTTGTCAAAGATTCAGATGATAGTCCTACTATGGAAAGTTGAGAAGCAACATCAAGTTGTCTAAAAGACCCTAGTGGTTTGTATTTGATTATGTAAATGTGAAAGTATATTATTGATTGGGGTTGTGTTTGAACAAGTGAATCTCTCGAAGGATTTGATAGCATGCTGGTTACTAATCAATTTGATTGGGAGAGATTGGTCAATCTTGATCTACTGGATCAAGGGGTGTTGAGGCTTTTTGAGTGAAGCATTGCCTAGGAAGACATCTGGCTCACATTTTGTGTTGATGTATGAGTCTTGAAGTTGGAAATATGGTGTTGGTTATTGAGCTCTATTTTGGATACACACTTGGATTTTTGGGTTGATGGTTAGCAAGTAAGCCCAAGGGTACCTAGAGATGTTGGAAGTTTGAGTCCATATTAGTCCCACCTAGATAGATTTCCTTGGTTAGGAATCTAGTCCATGGAATTGTGGTGCCTAAATTGATGAGAGACCACTTGGATAGATTTCCCTCATTAAGAATATAGTCCATGACATTGCAGTGCCTAAAGTTCTTCATGGTTCATATAGTTTGAGATCTTCCATTGTATTTGTACATATGAATACCTCCCTAGTTAAGAGGGAGTGTTGTAAAATGTAACTATGTTCGATCTTAAATAATGTACTTGAGTCATCATGTAATGTATTTGCAAAAATAATAAAGACATTTATTATTATTATTATTACTAATTAGGTACTCAAAATTATGCTCAAAATTCAAAGTGTTAGAATCTTGATAAGTTTAGCTTCAGATCGAAGAGCTCATAATTCAGAATCCAATGGTGTGAACGACACTCAAATACAAGTTCGTATGCAGAAGTTAGAACAATTCAAAGTTAAAGTTTGACTTCTCTACATGTTAGGATTGGATGACGTGGAAAAACCCTTCAGCGAATGAGGAGGCACCAAGTGGAAGGCTACCATTGGCCCTCGCATATCATAGGAAACAGGTGGATCGGGTTAAGAATTGGCCCCCACGCAGTGCCGATTACGATTTGTGATATCTCATATCGCAATCACAGGCAAGGAGGAGTTAAGATAATTGGCCCTAGCAAGGTTGGGAGTAGCGATGCGATGCGATTGCATATTGCAATCGCAGTGGCAATAACAATAACCCCCCAAATGTTGTGATGTAATATCAGCCCAGGTTGCGTGCGATAAACCGCAATCGCATATCACAATTGCACAGAGAAAAAGCCCACAGTTTATTACCACTAGACATCGTCGATTGTGATTCGCGATCCAGCCGACAGGTTGTGGAATGGCAAAAATCTCACTCAGTTAGCATATTTTGGAGAGAAAATAAGATTTTCTGTCAGTTTTGGAGCATTTTGCGGAAAAAATAGTGGGAGAATTGGGAGAAGTCATAACTTCTTTAGTTCTTATCCAGATGGGATGCAAAAAGAGGCTAGATAGCCTTTTTTGAGTATTCTGAACTCATAGAGAGAGGTTTTAGAGGCATTTGAGCATGGTAAACACACCTTTGTTGTAATTTTGAGCATAATAGAGAGGCCCAAGCATTGGAAGCTGGACCAAGGAGATGTAGCCCAGGAGGGGTGAAATCCTCATCAAATCTTTGTGTTGTGTGTTGTATTTGATGTTCTTTGTTGTTATTTTGTTGTTGTCTAGCATTTGTTTTATGTGAAATTGTTCATAACATTTACATAAGAAACTCTCATGGGAATCAATTAATTAAGCAAACATGGTGAATCGTTAAGCACTTGATAAGAAAATGATAAGCATCTTAGGTTTTATTCTGCTTGGGTAATTAGCACAACATTACTAATCTGCTCCATTTAAGATCAAGTTGGTATCAGAGCTCTGGTTTTTTCTTTCTAGATTTGCTTTGTGAAAGAAGGATTTCATTGTTTGCAAGTTTATGTCATGCTAACAAGGTTAAAACTCAAAGGAAGAGAATGGATGTTGGTTGAAAGCCTTGTAGTTGGCTCAAGGGGAAGAAGAGCAAGGTTGCCAAAGTATTCTACATTAGTACATCCTCAAGTTGCAGAAGTTGCGGTTGAGACTCCAGAGACCATGTCTCATGAAGGAGAACCTATCATGACCGAAGATGAGAAGACCTTCAGAAAGGCTTTCTTTGATATGACAGAGATGGTGAAGGTCCTCTATGAAGAGAGGAATAGAATATTGCAAGGAGAAAGTTGCAAACCTCCCAAAGGAGAAGGCTCTTCAAGAGGAGGTAATGGGAATGGAGACAAACCTCCACCCTCTCGACCATATTCTTCATCATCTTCTTTGCAAGCATATTCACACTCTTCCACTAATACAACCCTTACTCATTTTCATCATCATTCTTCAATAGGAACTGGTAAATCACCTTTTCTAAAGATTGATGTTAAATTTGAGTTGCCAATTTATAATGGTGAAGTGAATGCAGAGAAGCTTGATAATTGGATTCTTCAGTTGGAGGTGTATTGTAGAATTCAAAACCTTCAAGAGGATGATATCAAAATTCAGTTGGCTTCATTGAGAATGGAGGGTGAAGCACTCATTTTGTGGGAATCAAGGACTCAAGATGAGATCAAAAAACATGATAAGATATCTATTACTTGGTCTGATTTCATTGTTGTTATAAAAAGAAAATTCTACCCTTTAGCTCATATGCAAAAATCTATAATGAATTGGAAAAAATTCAGACATTTAAAAGGTCAAAATGTGCAAGAGTATACTCAAGAGTTTAGAGAAAAGCTCTTATGCTAGGAGTAGACTTAAAGTCACAAGATACCTTGCTGAAATACATAGGAGGGTTGCATAGCTATCTTTGACACACCATTCTTATGTTTAGTCCCATGAATCTTGATGAGGTTTGTATTCAAGATACACAACTCGAAGTAAGAGGGAAAAATGTACAAGAAGAAGGTAAGAAGAAGCCATTCCAGAGTGGTGAAAAAGGGAAGAAATTTAAAGGAAAGCAGAAGAAAGATGCTTCTGTTAAGAAAGAAGACGAGAAACCCGTGTGCAGGAATTGTTCCAAGGAGGGTCATGATGAAGCACATTTCTGGAAGATTCATCCTGAATTAAGACCAAATAAATCCAACAATAAAGGGAAAGAGAGGACAAACACTGTTGTACAACAAGACTTGGGTTTCGACTCAAGGGATGAATCAAAAATTGCAGCCACAATCACTAAGGGAAAAGTCATGGAAAAAACAAGCAAAGAGGAAGTCGTGGCAAGCACCGGCGCAACAAATAACTCTAACAATGCTTCAAATGAGGAAAATATAATAGAGTTATTCCATATCCGAGTTATTTCCAAACACACCAAAATTGATACATTGTTTGACAGTGTATCCCAGGAAAACTTAATTTCTACAAACTTGGTCAAGAAATTGAATCTAGAAATTGTGCCTCATTATAAACTATAACCATTGGGATGGATAGCCAAGGATGCCAATTTGCAGGTAACACGGAAACACATTTTCAGGTTTGTAATCACTGCCAATTTTGTTGATGAAGTTGAATTAGAAGTTGTGCCACTGGACATTTTTGGAATTGTGTTGGCAAGCTTGTATTTGTATGACAAGAAGGTTGTTTTCCATCGATTTGAGAACAAGTATCATTTGTTCAAAGACGGAGTGGAGTACATTGTAAGAGCCCATCGTAGAAAGGTTAATTTGTCTTTGGCAAGCACAGGGAAAATGAAGTGATTGGTCAATTCCAACAAGAGTCTTCTACTCCTTATGATCAAGTAGAAGAATGACACGGAGTAGGAATCCTTTGCAGGTTGTGATGTAAAGATGAAAGTTGAACTGGTTGATGTGGTCAATCAATATGGAGACATGTTCCAAGAACCAAAAGGATTGCCACTGAAAAGGGGAATTCAACATGAAATTTAGCTACAACAAGACGTTCCACTCCCAAATATCAGTATGTATTGAATGTCAATTCTGGAAAGTTTAGAAATTAAGAAACAAGTCCAAGAATTGTTAGATAAAGGTGTAATTTTCCCCTCTACTTTGCCATGTGGTTCACCAATTTTTTTGGTACCCAAGAAAGATGGAACCTGGTGCATGTGTGTAGATTATCTAGCTTTGAACAAAATTACCATAAAGAATTGATACCCACTGCCCAAAATTGATGATTTGCTAGATCAGTTGAAGAATTCAAAATATTTCACTAAATTAGACTTGAGAAGTGGAAATAATCAAGTTAGAATAGCTGAGGAGGATATTTGGAAGTCTGCTTTTAAAACCAAACATGGATTATTTGAGTCGTTGGTTATGCCTTTCAATATTTGCAACGCTCCAGCTACATTCATGAGAGTTATCAATGATGTTTTAAGATCCTTTCTTGATGAGTTTATAATTTTCTATTTAGATGATATTTTGATATTCAGCAAATCATGAGTAGAGCATGTCAAGCATGTGAGGAAAGTGTTAGATGTCTTGAAAGAAGAACAATTATTTCTAAAGATGTCTAAATGTGAATTTGAGAAAACTTCCTTAGTGTATTTGGGCCACATAGTTGGAGGAGGCGAGCTGAAGATTGACCCCTCTAAAGTTTCGATCATTGTGAATTGGCCGATTCCCAAAACAGTTCAGAAGTAAGGAGTTTTCTGGGAGCAGTGTAGTATTGGAGGAAGTTCATTGCCAATTTCTCTTCCAAAGCAGCTCCACTACATGCTTTGACCAACGTGAAGGTTGTCTTCCAGTGGGGAGGCAAACAAAAAAAATCATTCGATTCTTTAAAACAAAAGATTAGTTTAGCCCCAGTTTTAACATTGCCAGATTTGAAACAACCATTTGAAACACAAATAGATGCAAGTGACTATGTCATGGGTGCAATTTTTTTACGGCATGGTAAGCCCATTTCATTTCATTATAAAATTTTTAATGGTGTTGTTATTAATTATCCTACCTATGATAAAGAGTTTTACGCATTAGTGCAAAGTGTGAAGAAATGGAAGCATTACTTGATGGGAAAAGAAACCATTATTCACACTGATCATCAACCTTTGCAATATCTACAATCTCAAACAAAATTGCAGCAATCAAGGCACTTTCATTGGATGGGATTTTTATAGCAATTCCACTTGGTAATCAGGTACAAGAAATGTATTTATAACAGAGTTGCTGATATACTTTCTAGACCGGTTCTTGATGTAGCCATTTTACTCAAGAATCAATTTGTTTTGCCTGAATGTTATGTTGAACAATACACACAAGATGCTGATTTTCAAGAGGTATATTCAAACTTGAGTCAAGGCCACCAAGTTGAGTAATCAGACTACAATGTACAAGATAATATTTTGTATCATTTGGGAAAACTTTGTGTTCCACAAGGAGCGATAGTAAATGTCACAAGGGAAGCGGAAACTTGTCTTATTGTTGGACATTTTGGTGTAAGTAAAACAGTGGAAAATATTTAGAGGTATTTTTACTGGCCTCATATGCTTGAAAGCGTGTCACATTTTATCATAGGTTGTTCATTGTGTGCAATCAGTAAGCCTAGTAATAGGAAACTAGGATTGTACACACCACTTCTAGTGCCTTCATGTCCATAGGAGAGTGTTTCTATGGATTTTGTGGGAGGTCTTCCTTTATCAAGAAAAGGTCATGATTATTTATACGTAGTTGTGGATAGGTTCAACAAGATGTGCATATTAATGCCTTGAAAAAAACAAATTACAATTGAATAGACAAATGAACTTTTCTTTCAAATGTATGGGTTCATTTTGGATTACCTACTTCTATTGTAAGTGATTGTGATTCCCGATTTGTTGGGAATTTTTGGTCAAGTTTATGGAACTTGATGGACACCAAGTTGAATAAAAGTACAGCCTTCCATCTGCAAACAGATGGTCAAACTGAAGTGGTTAATAGGACAATTATTCATTTGCTAAGAGGATATTGTAGCAAACATCCTAAGTTGTGGGATGAACAGTTGCATTATATTCAACATGCTTACAACCGAGCAAAACAATATTCTACTCTAACTTCTCCTTTTGAGGCATGTCTTGGTTATTTTCCTAAATCGCCTTTGGATTTGATCTTTGAGAAAGATGTAGTTGTAGATGGACATAGCGACATAGACAGAGCAAAGAAATTCATTGAGAAAATTCAGTTGATTTGTTCAAGAACAATTAGAAAAGAGTCAAGGTAAGTATAAGGCAAGGCATGATAAGCATCGTGTGGATCATCAATTTCAAATAGGTGATGAAGTTTAGCTCTACATTAGCAAGGAAAGGCTTCAAGGTGAGGGTAAAAAGCTGAAACCAATCTATTATGGTCCATTTAAAATTCTGGAAAAGATTGGTAATAATGCTTTCAAGCTTGATTTGCCTTCATATATGCAAATTTATTCTGTTGATAATGTTGAAAATTTGGGATTGTATGAGACTCCTTTGATTGAAGATCAAGGAGAAAGTGTACTGTTGTGGGGAAAAATGCCTATGCAGGACGATCCTATCCACCTAAGGTGTGACAGCGCCTTAGCAACAAACGAATACAGCTATTATGATTTCTTCCTTTATGAAATGTGAAAGAGGGGAGATTGGCAGACTTACCGTTGTCTTCCGGTTGTCCCTCGATCTAGATCCTCTTCTCTTTGTGTGTCCACAGCTACTTGTCTCCTCGCTTGGTCAAGAGAACAGCTACTTGAATCCCACGAGATCACAAGAGAACAGCTACCTGTGACAAGAGAACAACTACTTGCGACAAGAGAAGGACACAATGCAAAGGCAAATATACATATTCATAAATGATTCAGGATTAGAAGTAAATCAAATACACTAATGCAATCATACAAAATACACCAGCATATAGGAAAGAATCAAGATAGCTTTATTGATAAGTAATAGGGTTCAGGAAGAGATACAACCCATAGGGCTCCAATCCAGCATCTCCTTCCCAGAAGAATGGAATTCCTTCTTCAGCTCCCCTTCAAAGCATTAAGCACCCAATGTTTCCAGCCACAAACCAACAGCAATTCTTTGCATTCACAAAATTCCAGCCTTTAGATCCCATGGAGGTGAGATCCATATATAGATATTTGGAGAGAGGATGAGTCAGCTTGAGATCTGACTAGTTTCCTCTCCCTCTGTCAGTTCTTGAGTCCACTTGGAGGTTCTTGCTTCCACTTGGAGATTTGGAACCTCTTACTCATCACCAGTCGAATTCCCTGATGCAAGTGTCATTTTGGAAGCTTCCTGAGCATTGACACCTTGAGAAATGAGCCTGCCACTTGTCCAGTTACGCTCAGCGCAGGTATCCTTTGTTGCAGTTGACATTCAACGCAGGTAGACAATGGAGCAGTTGACATTCAGCGCAGATGCTCAATGGAGCAGTTGACATGATCCAGAATTGCCTTGTTTTTGAGTGTTTTCAGGTGGAGAACTTCTGTGAATTGCTGTGGTTAGTTGGCCTTGTTCCTCTAGAGGTAGGAACAACATGCTTAGGGACTTTGGATCCCTTAGATTATGGACATTTCATGCTCGAGGCTGTAAGGCACAAAAATGTCTATAACAGTTGCCCCCTAAAGTATGAGGCCGTTTATCGGGTGAAATGCTTTATCCAGGAGGGTCCGAAGTTCATCCATCTGCTGGGAGGAGACCTGTAATAAAATACAATACAATACATTATGATTCATTCTGCTTTCATGATCTAGCTGAGGCGGGCATTCCCATGCTCAGCTTTATAAATTCATTTTTGTACATAGAACAGACGATCGTCTGATGGTAGACTCATAATTTTGGCGGAATTATCATCCTTTGAGTAGGATGATCATCTGCTGCAATGATGTACATGTCAAATGTCTTTACCTTTCCTGAATATATATCGCAGCCCGGATGGATGAAACTAGATCTGGGGTCTTCAAGCTCGTTCGATCTTCACTCTAAGTACAAGTCGATCCATGCGAGAATTGCGCTGAAGTCAAACATGGAAAGACATCTCTTGATTACCGGTCAATGATGTAAACCGTTAACAAGCGCGAGAGGAATCACCGATAATGATAATGACCCTCAAGGTACTGCAGTACAATTCACGTGGTGTGAATAAAGGACTTGGCGTCGAACACCACGCAAAATCTTCTAGTCGAAGGTCATTGATGTATACCTGTCGCCGGAAGTGAGAAACTTGCCATTGAGGTATGCAAGTTTCAAAGTACTGAAGGGGTTGTTCCTAGATCAACTCCTTGGATAATGAGCTGATGTCGACAAGGAGCGATCCGTCAAAGGAGGGCCTTGATGAATCCCACATCAGTGACACGGAACGGAGCTAATGATTTTAATGGAGGTGAAAACGATCTGTGACATATGATTCAGGGGGGCGGTCATGGATGGATGAATGATAATGTATGGCAGTGGATGGGACCCGATTGACTCTTTCTGAACGACTTCTCTTGAACATATGGCGACACTGATGCGATGGATTGGTAGCATTACCCCAAATATGGATGGTATGGTGAGACCATGGTGATGTGACCGGTGAATGAAACAACCCAACCTGAATGTGGTACGGACGAAAAGTGTCATGTTCAAGAGCGACCTGCTACCATCAAAGTTTTCTTGATTTTTCCCAATTTTTCCCCAGTCATTGCTGACCAGTACCTCTTTATTTTTGTCAAGCTTGAGGAGGATAACATATGATTGTTCTATAACCTGCCCTTCGGGCAAGCCCATCGCTATGTTTTAACGAGCTTAGCGATAGTGAAACTCGTTCTCGTCTAAAGACAAGTTTGTCGCTATTTAATAAATTTTAATGAGTCTAACGACAAGGATAACTCGGTCCTTTTCATTTTTAGAGAGTCTGAAAAGGTACATAAAGTTAACTCCAAAATTCCTTTTTCGTCATCTAATCCCTTAAGTCCGAAAAAGTACAAAACAATAAAGAAGGGATGAGTTTTCGATAATTTTAACGAGCCGAATAAAACAAGCGCTCGACCTTTTTGTGCAATAATCCCTCAGGTCCAAAAAGATTAAAATCTAGAGGAGGGATAGCTCTTCCTGTCCTTTAATGAGCTGGAAGGCCAAAACTCGGCAATCTTTTCATATTTTACGAGTCAATTGAAAAGAGCTTAAAGAAGACTCGTCTTTTGAGGAACGAGTGATAAACAGGGATAGCAGCTGATTCCAGGTACAGGTTGGAATTTTCCAATCACGGCAGTGTCACAAGGATGGCTAGGTGAAATCACTCTTCGCAGCTGTTCCTAAAAATGGGTAAACAATCATATGGGGGTGAACGATCGGCCAAATGAAAAGTGGAGGTGGTGGGTGTAAAAACGACCAAGGCTTTTACGGCTGATAAATTTACGATCACAGTGGTTATTTACCGGGATAGGTTTATTTTTTAGATAAAAATGAGCTTAAACACTGGAGGAAACATTGCTCACTGCTTTTATTTATTTTTTAACGAGCATGAAGACCGCGTTAAAACTGCTCGGATCTTGCGTTTATTTTTTAACGAGCATGAACTTTATGCTAAAACTGCTCGATTACCCAGTCATAAGATAAGAGTGTCTCATGAAAGATCCCATTTTTTATAGAGCTTGCGCCTTACCAAAGCTATGCTCACTCTCCTTTCTTTATGCAAGTTAGGAAACGGCTAACCCAAAAAACAGATAAATAACCGCTCTTTTCTTGCACTCCAAAAGGTTTGCATGCCCCCAGGTATAAAACAGAGTTTCAAGGTTACCTCTACTTACCCTCTGCCAAAACATTTGTTTTAATCGAGAGAGGCTTACCTCTTTCAGGCTACCCAAAGATTGTCTCGTTAATCTTTCAAACAAAACACTTCTTCGGCAATGTCTACCGAAATAGACAAGGGTGAATGACTCGTGCCAAACACGTAACTTTGACAAAAGAATCTTATTCTAGAACAACCCCTCTTCCATCCATGGACGGGGTATGGACTAGTCATATTCTCCTGCGGAAACCTACCCTATACCCAAAGTTTCCCTGCCGAAGCAGGCCAGGATGCATGCCCCCTGGGTTCCGGTCATATCCTCCCGGATTACTCGCGCTCATCAGGAGGACGGACCGTGTGTTGAGACACTTCTTGCGTGTATAGACCATTTAGGGATGGTACATGACTATTTGCGATGTGTGATCCGGGAAACGAAAGTTGGTCTACGAGCTTGACCATTCTTCCTTCATGCGGAAAACACATTACTCTAAAGAGTGAGGAGACTACAGCTCCCATGCAATATATATAGTCTCGTCCAAGGAGTAGGTTATAATCCAAGGGTCCTTGAACGACCATCACGTTCATTTGAACGGTCTTCCCTTTCAATGTTACAGGCACTTTGGGGAGGATCCCTAAAGGTCGTCTGGTTCCTTTATCAAAACCTGATAGATTTCTTATCTCAGGTAAGAGCACTGGCGAACCAAGCGCTCTCCAAGAAATAGAGGAAAGGATACTCACAGATGCCCCCTCATCAATGATAGTTCCAGCCATTACCATTCTGTATATTTGAAAAATAATTCTGAATGGTATACTGACTGGCAACCGGGGTCTGCCTAGTTGGTTCCAATCAAAGGACACAACCAGGTTGCTTGGTGGCGGGACCGAATATACGGCCGGATAGCGCTCTGATGAACTTCCTTCCTGCGATAAAGGAATGGTGGCATTGCCCCCTTGATCATCAGATTCAGTGCTGATGAAGAGAATCTGGACGGTGTCGTCTTTATTCTCCTCTGTGAAGGTGTCATTCGAGGATGGAGCCTCTGAAGGCAAAACCGGGTCAACTGCCGTATCAACCTTTTGACTTTCGTCAGGCATGGATCCAGATGATTCATCTTCAATGACAGGTGCTTCGGCTGACCACCTGGGCGGGTCAACCGGATTTTCAACTAGCGAGGGACTTGGCAAGAGTTTTTGATATCCAGGAGGGAGATACGCTCGTAAAATCGGGCGATCTTCCAGAACTCTTTTTGCCTCATCTAAGAAGGGACAACGGTGGATGGCGTGATCGCCTTCACACAGTCTGCAGGGAAATTTAGCTCTCCCGCTCTGTCCTGGAGCTTCACTCCCACTAGTTGACGGTGAGCAGTCGACATGGCTATCAGAGGTCGACGCTACCGAATTGTGCAGACGGGGGGACCAGTCTCTTAGTATCCGCGGGATACAGGGACAATCTCTATGGAAGTGGTCTCCCCTCCATATGACGCATGGCGATTTAGGCCTTACGAGTGTGGTGTGTGGATTTTTGTTAGATGACACTTGTTTTCCCCCAGTCGCCTTAGGCTCCTTCTTCTTCTTCTCTTTCTTCTTCTTCTCCTTCTTCTTCTTAGGAACTTGGTTTTTAACTCGACTAGTTCCGTCAAGCGAAGAGGAAGGAGGGGAGGAAGATGAAGTTGAAGGCTGGGAGGCAACTCTTGTCTGATCTAACTGTTGACTCGACTGTTCAGGAATGGTGGTATTCTGAACGACATTGGTTGAAAAGAGCCAAACTGGTAGGCCAATTGTCAGTCCTGGAAGCGACAATGTGGCCATGTGGGGCGCACCAACATCTCCCCAAGAGGAGAAGGGACTAGGATTTCCACCCAAGGGAACTCCTTGATTGGTGTGCTCCAACTTTTCAACCTAAAGATCAACGCAGGATAAAAGGGTGATTGTTCCGTTTAAAATAAATTGTTAACGACGCTTTAGACACAACTTGCTTTTTCAGTTTTAAAGAGTCGAGAAAAAGCTAAAGATGACTCTAGTCTTCTTCGATGTTTTAACGAGCCCGAAGTGACAAATGCTCGGATGGACTTTTTCTGTTATAGAGTCTGAAAAAGGCCAAAAGAAACTGCTCTGGAGATCTAGGCAGAGGGTGTGCCAAACTTTTCGCAAAACCACAGAATACTTTTTACGGTACGGGTGGTCGATCTTCGTGAATGCTGTGTTCACTGCATTGCGATCAGTAGGGCGGCCGACATGGCTTCCTAAGGATAAAAGATATATGCCTATAGGGGTCTCCCAATATATACGCGACAGTACGTGGGAGCACAAATCCGTACTAGCGCTACCGTCTCTCAGGAGGAATCACCCACCTTCTTCGAGATCGACAGTCACTAGGCTTAACGATGCCGGAACACGTCTCTAGCCTAGACCTCTATGTTGTGCGTTATATTACAAAGCGTTGTTAGGTTCATTCAGTTTATTTTAGGTTGATCTTTTTAAAGTTTGCCTTTCAAGGTTCACCACGAGATGTATGATACAAATTCCTAAATGCAGTCTAAGATGATAAGCAAGCTTTATTATCTTTCAACTTTGAAAATCCTAGCTACTAAGGGAAAAGAATAACACTATCTTTTCTCAAAGAGCAATCAGCACACTCTAATGCACTTTCCCTAAATCCAACATGCAAACTATCAAATGCAAAATGCACAATGCAGGTGTTTGTTTTCCACTTTCTTAGTATAAATGCCTACAAAGGAAGTCTTTTGCACAACTTTGAATTTGCTTTTAAAATGATCAATACAAACAAGTACACTTTCGAAATCAACAAGGGTAGAAGAGATTACAATCACTTTGTTACTTTCGAAATAAAGACTTGTTTTGACACTTAAAAGACACAAATTCAAACCAATAAGCAAAAGTAAATCTGTAATCAATCTGCAAACAGCCAATGAACTCTCTTCTAAGACCACAATCAATCAGATCTGAATCAAAGGCTACAGGATGACTACTTTACTCATGCAAAGGAAGACTGTAAATGACGCCACAAACACATAAAAACATTCACAATCTTTTTGTACAAAAGAGAGGCGGAATCTAAGCAAAGAAAAGGCTTATCAGACTGGTACCTATGCTGGTTAAAGGCTGCAAAAACAGAGATCAAAACAGGGCAACAGAGGACAAAGAACCCCAGCTACACAAGGCCAAACTGGTTCAGCGCAGCCTCAACACTAAGGACTTGACATTCAGCACAGGTAGCCCCTTCGGGACCTGCGTTGAAATGCAGACTGCCTTCACAGCAGTTGCACTGAAAGAGAAACTCTCGTTTCCCTTGGGTTCTGGGTCATAAAATGCTCATAAATCAACTGTTTCAGGTCAAATTAGAAACACAAGCAAGGTATAAACAGAGGGATAATTTGATAGGGTACTAAAGACTATCACAAGGATCATCAAATCATTTGTGGATCTAGTTTAGATCATAGACAAGTCCAACAACTGGATCAAAACAGCAACTTTCTACTTTGCATCCGGGAAAGATGCAGTTCAATAGTCACTGCCAAGTCTATGAAGTAAACAAATGACAGAAACAAAAATGAGATGAATAAACAAGTTCTTCCCCAGTGGAGTTGCCAATTTGTTGTGGGGAAAAATGCCTATGCAGGACGATCCTATCCACCTAAGGTGTGACAGCGCCTTAGCAACAAACGAATACAGCTATTATGATTTCTTCCTTTATGAAATGTGAAAGAGGGGAGATTGGCAGACTTACCGTTGTCTTCCGGTTGTCCCTCGATCTAGATCCTCTTCTCTTTGTGTGTCCACAGCTACTTGTCTCCTCGTTTGGTCAAGAGAACAACTACTTGAATCCCACGAGATCACAAGAGAACAGCTACATGTGACAAGAGAACAGCTACTTGCGACAAGAGAAGGACACAATGCAAAGGCAAATATACATATTCATAAATGATTCAGGATTAGAAGTAAATCAAATACACTAATGCAATCATACAAAATACACCAGCATATAGGAAAGAATCAAGATAGCTTTATTGATAACTAACAGGGTTCAGGAAGAGAGACAACCCATAGGGCTCCAATCCAGCATCTCCTTCCCAGCAGAATGGAATTCCTTCTTCAGCTCCCCTTCAAAGCATTAAGCACCCAATGTTTCCAGCCACAAACCAACAACAATTCTTTGCATTCACAAAATTCCAGCATTTAGATCCCATGGAGGTGAGATCCATATATAGATATTTGGAGAGAGGATGAGTCAGCTTGAGATCTGACTAGTGTCCTCTCCCTCTGTCAGTTCTTGATTCCACTTGGAGGTTCTTGCTTCCACTTGGAGATTTGGAACCTCTTACTCATCACCAGTCGAATTCCCTGATGCAAGTGTCATTTTGGAAGCTTCCTGAGCATTGACACCTTGAGAAATGAGCCTGCCACTTGTCCAGTTACGCTCAGCGTAGGTAGCCTTTGTTGCAGTTGACATTCAACACAGGTAGACAGTGGAGCAGTTGACATTCAGTGCAGATGCTCAATGGAGCAGTTGACATGATCCAGAATTACCTTGTTTTTGAGTGTTTTCAGGTGGAGAACTTCTGTGAATTGCTGTGGTTAGTTGGCCTTGTTCCTCTAGGGGTAGGAACAACATGCTTAGGGACTTTGGATCCCTTAGATTATGGACATTTCATGCTCGAGGCTGTAAGGCACAAAAATGTCTATAACATGTACGGATTCCATCAATTGAAGATTTTTCTCCAGAATTTCTTGATGAGCTTTAGCAAGACACCATATTTGACAGAAGAACGAGGTCATCAAAGAGGGGAAATCTTGATTATCTTCGAGTGGGTCTCAAAGAAAAAAATCCATCAAAGGCCAAATGGATTGAAGAGGGGAAGGTGAGGGAACAATACCCTCATATGTTCAATAACTAAAAGTGATCCTTTTGGGGTCCAAAAGGATTCTAGTGGGGAGGAGTGTTCAGGTGCTCAAAATTATTCTCAAAAATCAAAGTGTTAGAATCTTGATAATTCTAGCGTCAGATCGAAGAGCTTGTCATTGTGAATCAAACGGTGCAAACGACACTCAAATTCATGTTCGTATGTAGAATTTAGAACAAGTCAAAGTTCAAATTTGACTTGTCTACACGACAGGCTTGGATGACGTGGAAAAACCCTTCATTGAATGAGGAGGCACCAAGTGGTAGGCTGCCATTGTCCCTCACATATTGCATATCGCAGGAAACGGGTGGATTAGGTTAAGAATCGGCCCCCAGGCAATGCCGATTGTGATTTGCGATATCGCATATCACAATTGCAGGCAAGGAGGAGTTAATGTAATCGGCCCCAACAAGGTTGGGAGTAGTGATGCAATGTGATCACATATCACAATTGCAGTGGCAATAAGAATCGCCCCCAGACATTGTGATGCGATATCAGCCTAGGTTGCGATGCGATAAACCGTAATCGCATACCGCAATCACACAAAGAACAAGCCCGCAGTTTGTTACCGCCAGACATCGCCAATTGCAATTTGCAATCTGACCAATAGGTTATGGCCCACGGCGCAGAAAAAATCTTGCTTGGTTAGTGGATTTTGGAGCAAAAATGTGGTTTTCTGTTGGTTTTGGAGCATTTTGTTGAACAAATAGTGGGAGAACTGGGAGAAGTCATAACTTCTTCAGTTCTTATCCAAATGGGATGCAAAAAGAGGCTAGATAGCCTTTTTTGAGTATTCTGAACTCATGGAGAGAGGTTTCAAAGGAATTTGAGCATGGTAAACACACATTTGTTGTAATTTTGAGCATAATAGAGAGGCCCAATCATTGGAAGCTGGACCAAGGAGACGTAGCCCAGGAGGGGTGAACTCCTCATCAAATCTCTATGTTGTGTGTTGTATTTGATGTTATTTGTTGTTATTTTGTTGTTGCCTAGCATCTATTTTATGTGAAATTTTTCATAACATTTACATAAGAAAATCTCATGGGAATCAGTTAATTAAGCAAGCATGGTGAATCCTTAAGCACTTGATAAGAAAATGATAAGCATATTGGGTTTTATTCTGATTGGGGAATTACCACAACATTACTAATATACTCCATTTCAGGTCAAATACTGTGACATATTAAAGCATGGGTTTCATTCTTGGGTCACCATGTTTTAGGTCAAAGTCCCTATTGAGGACTTCTAGGATCTATTCTGAGTCTATAGAGTTTTTGTACATTTAACGAGACCCTTCTTGGGAGTTTGAGTCATGTAAAAAGGTTAAGTATTGAGTCAAATATGAATTATGTAACCTCCACACCATGTCGGCCTAGAAGAAGATCAAGTCAGCCTAAAGATCCTATTCGACCCCACAAGATGCCTATAAAAGGAAGCTCATCGAATTCATTTGAAGCATCATTGTAGGTTTTAACCTTGTACAAAAATTACCTACATACGAATTCTAAAACATAGAAAATAAACAATGCGAGAGAATAACACATAAAACACATACACAGAGATTTTCCCCTAGATCCCAAAACCAAGACTACCAACTTAATTTTTCAGTATGTTCCTTTGAATGTCATAATACATATATATACATGCCAAAGCATCCAATACCGTGGACCAAAAACCATCGCGCCCAAACCATGTGCTAAAACCATGCACAAAACCATAGTTAGGTCCGGCCACCTAATATAGGGTTGTTATACAACAAAATGACCTCCTCATCAACTCAGAGGTGAAAGACATGATGACTGAAGCAAATACTACAATTGCAAGCCTTGATTCCAGACTAATGCTGGTTGCACACTGAAAACCTGCTTTATAAAGCTTGTTACCAAGCCTAAGGGAGCATTAGTGACCCCACTAACTCATGTTACTAGTGAAGGGGCAGCGTTAGTGAAACTAAGGGAAGTTCAATGGGTCAAGCCAACGAATTGAATCACAAATATCTAGATATTTATCCCTAAATTTGCTCAAGAAAAGCAAGGAAACCTCCAAAATCAAGATATTTGGAGGATTTCTAATCTAAGAAAAGAAGGCAAATGGGAAAGAGCTGAAAAGTGAAGCAAGTTCATTGCTTTTGCCCTAGTGAACTCTAGGAGGAGCTTGGAAACCCTAACTTGATTGCTATATAAGCAAGGTAAGGGTTATTGTGAAAGAGGTCAGAGCATTTGAAGGGATAGCCCACTAAGCTGTTGTGAACTGTCATACACTTGAAGAAGTGAGCTAAAAGAGAGAGAGAGAGAAGAAGAAGGAGCAAGGGAAGACTAATATGACGAATGGTTGTAATCACTCTTCCATTATTAATACAGAACTGCAGTTGTGTTCCCTACTCCATAGTGTCAGTAACATTGTTCATTGAGTTGTTCATTTCGATACTTGTTTAGATGAGTGGTTTAGTTGTATGCTAATAGATGTTCATTGTGCATTCTTATATTAGTTTTCAAAATTGTATGATGTGATTGTGTTTTCCTTTCCTTTGTGCAGGAATTGATTTGGAGCCAGCTTTGAGGGAGTTCTTCTTGGCTGCATAGCGATATCCAAACAAATCTATAAGGAGACTTGAGGTAATCCTATTTCCATACTTTGTTAACTTATATTTGATAGATGAACATGTGTATAACTTGGTAGCTTCTGTAGATAATCTTACAGTCTGTCGAAGGTCCCGAGAAGGCCTTTGAGGGTAGTTTTCATTCTGCCTACACTCTGCATTTTACCCCATAGAAAAATTGGCGACTCCGATGGGGACTATACATCTAGTTCCCAGTTTACCCAGACTCTTCTCTGTTCTCTCTTCCTTCCAAGATCTCCCTATTCTTTAGCAGTCCTTTTTCTGATCCACCAAATATCTTGCTGCATCCTATTAGTATACATTCATCTCAGAAACTGATCTTGGAAACCCTTGTTGTGCAAGATTTCCCACACTAATGTAGGTTACCAGGCTACACAGAGCTTTATAAAGCACTGTGCCTGTGTACATGGAGCGTTAGTGACCCTACTAACTCTCTGTAACCACTGTTACAGAGCGTTAGTCTCCCTTTGTCTTCATTTCTAGTAGTATCTGTGGACTAAAAGGGATGGAAAATCTTCTCATGGGCTGAAATAAGATCGGTAACTATATTATGTCAGCAAAATTGGTGTCCTAGAAATTTATTTTTAGGAAAAAAATTTGGTTTTTCTCTCTTAAAAAGCATTTTTTTCTGAAAGAAAGACTGCTATTTTGTATTCATACTTCTGTTTAAATAGTTGTGAGTTGCTTCATTTTGGTTTTCAGTAGTTGTTAGGAAATATTGGAAAAGAATCTTTTGGTTATGCATGTGTTGAAAGCCTATAGATGCACAGATGAAACTATGAATATGTAGAATAAGACTTGTTTGCATCAAATTGAATTTTCTTTTTCAAAGCATTGTTTTTGCATGATTTATTGAATCAAGAGTCTCACCATATTTCATATGTCAACACCCCTACCGAAGAAAAATAATCAAATACACATAAAATTTACATCAAAATCAATCAGTTACTCTTCTGAGCAAACCAACATTAGCTAGGCTAGGATCTTGGGATAAGCATGTGAGTGAACTACCCAAGGTTGAAAACCAAAAATAGTGTCATTAACGAGCAAAAAATTCCTTCTGCACTCATATTACTGGGACCACTCCACTAACAACGGAGTAGAATACGAGACAACATCGGATTGTAATTGAAGGTAGTCCGCTTTCTCTTACAAATCCTTTGGGCATTCTGTGTACTGGGGTCCCTTCGGGGATTTCGGAACTAAGTCGGGGACTCAAGTATCCTGCCCACACAGTGTGTTGTCTACGACTATGTCCCCCCGAGTGATGTCTGTGATATGAGGTATCTCTAGTGTCCAAACTTATAGGGACTTACACAAGGTGACTGGGACGGGCTATCTTCGTACCTAACACAAACGGACCTACTTCGTCTTCAGTTTTTGGGAGGGTGCTCGTCTTCACAAGAGTACTTGGCCCCTCAATCTGAGGTTCAGGCGAAGCTCTAAAGTAATCGTAACTGTACATTTGGCCATCCTTCTCTGTTATTCATTGAGATACTGGGTTTCATCTCCAGTGATTGGTGCTTATCAGACGAGGTATTTTCCCTCTGTTTTTTGATTGATAGACTTAGTGTATTTTTTATATTAGGTACCCAAGTGTTATCATTTTGAGACTTTAACGAACATCACGATAAAATTTATTGATAAAATTAATGGTCACCATGGCTACATCCAGCCCTCGTCGTCACTCTAGACGATTGTTAGGACTTCCTCCACTCATTGTGGAGGATCTGCCGAGCTCCAGTGAACTGGATTCCCCATCTTCGGGGAATCAGTCTCCCAGATCTCACATGGGATTTGTTTGGACAACTGACGATTCAAGTTTGCTAGAGGATTTCTTCACGGAAGGATTTCTTCCTCATTTTAACCCTCCGCTCACAAGTCAGTTGGACCCACTCTTGATTCCAGTGGCACCAATACTTCCTGCTTCAGTAGTTGGAACATTTCCATCTATCTAGTCGATGACTAATGGGTTGTGGAACTTTAGGGACACTTTTGGTCCTTCACCACTCCCCCAATAGACAGTCTCCACAACACCGGTAATGGTGAATCTTGCTATCCCGTTTGTCGTAGGAACAACCACTCACATGACACCCTTTATGAGTGGAACCCAACAGATGCCAGGTTCCACCCCTATGGTGCCACACTGCATACCTTCGACAAGTGCCACATATAATGCTCCTTATAACACTCAATGCAGCACTATGGGCACAGTTCCTGTTTACCAACAATATGGTCGACCGCCAATGTATAGTTCAAACCCCTAGACTCAAATACCTGGGGGGTTTCCAATATGCACATACTGGTAGGGAACATAACAGTTCCCCCTTCGTTCTCAGGCATGCATGGTCAGTCACTAATTGACATGAGTGTCCCCTCTGTCAATCAAGGCCAAATGGTCAGTTCCGTGTCAGGCAGGAATCCATAAGGGGTTCCCAACCAGTTCATGGGGGCACCCTACTCACATACTCAAATGAGTCAAGGGGGCACCGCTTATACTAGGGGCAATTTCATACCCTGGTATCGAAATCCTCATGGAAATCCACTCTACAACACCATACCGCAAAACAACTGCTACACCACGCAACCCATGTACACTATGGGGAACCAAACGATGGGAGGAGCGCAAAGCTCCTCAAGTCATCCGTCATCATCATGGTCTGAGTCAGGGGCACCTAACTCTATGCCTTTCTTGGCAACGTTGGATATACCCAACTTATACAGTTGACAAATGACCCCATCTATCACAACTTAAAATGGTTGCCGATCCCGCATAAAATACCAACAGACATCCCAAAGTTCGATGGAAAACAAGGGGAGGATCCGGGCACCCACATCACCACCTACCATCTATGGTGTGTTTCAAACTCTATAGTGGATGATAGTGTCCAGTTACATCTTTTTCCCCGCACCCTCACTGGCAACGCAGCGAAATGGTATATTGAGTTACCATGCGCGTAAGTAAACACCTTTGACACTTTAGCGATGGAATTCCTAAAGCACTTCCAGCTACCAATCCGCTATAAGACTGGGACACAGCTCCTCACTTCATTTCGTTAGGATACCGCCACCCACATCTTCGATCATATTCATGAATGGAGACGTAGGCAGAGGTTATTAAAATCTCCCATCCCAGACTTTCTCTTAACGGACTGGTTCTGCAAGTCCTTACTCCCACAAATCGCTAGAGATGTCGCTCTAGGTGGTGCGGTCACAGAAGACCAATCCATACGTCGTGCCCAACACTTAGATCTGATATATTCACAGTCTGGCACTCTTTACGACATAATCCCCAATGCTCCTAGGAACCCCAATGCTTCCGCCACTCAGCACCCCGGAGTGCACGTTGATGGGATTATCGACGCAACCTTTGGGGCTACTCTAAAACAACTCAGTGGTTCCATTTCCAAGTTGGAAGTGGACCCCTCTACCAATACGACTTCTCTTCTTTCCACTGTGATAAACTCTGTGCAGTTTACGCAAAAATCCATTGGCAAGAATAAGAAGAATAAGAAAAAGACCACTCCTTCTGAAGAGTAGTCACCCAAGCAGCCCAACCCAAAACAGAAGGCCACTGCGCCTACTGATCAGGAAAAGGATAAACCCTCTAGATATCAATGTAAACTCTGGTGCTGAAGACCACACGACTTGGCGTTTTCCATGGTTTCAGGAATGCACAGACTACCTTGCTAAAAGGGATTCTGGTAAGGCACCTGTTGTCCTTAGAAATCCTTTTCCTACTCAATAGCAGCAAA
Source organism: Pinus tabuliformis (assembly GCA_031772625.1). NCBI lineage: Eukaryota > Viridiplantae > Streptophyta > Pinopsida > Pinales > Pinaceae > Pinus > Pinus tabuliformis. Next base: position 1,430,312,151 of record CM062804.1, on the reverse strand, counting down.
ATCTTATTGCCAACCAACTGCAACCCCTGCAAGGGGGCAATGATGGTTCGTAACATCCTTCGGCTGGTGAAGGATCTTCTACCGTTTACACATTTGAAACGGTAGAAATTGCCACAAGAGCCAAATCTTATGGAGCTCCTGTTGCTCCGGCAGCAAAACCATCCTCAGGTCAAAACCCATCACCGCCCAACAATTTGAATATCGAAAGGTTGGTTGAGGACTTTGTAATTAGACCCCCAAAAGGGGCACTTTGACGAACAATGCACAATACAACTGCACGTGCCGCCCAACACTACAACATTGTAGAGGATTTGGCGCAAGTGTCATCAGCTATGTCGGTGCTCGTAGTATTACAAACATGCCCAACACAACGGAAAGCTTTGCTTTCAGATATTGGAGGTATTGACCCAATGGATTCCATGCTTGCTATTTTCGACATGGATAAGTGTAAACCTCCCCTTTCTCACCAGCTTGCATTCCAGGTGCATATCACTTTGAAAGGCAAAGGTATACACAGAACTGTCATTGATGAAGGTGCTTCTACCTGCGTCATGTCGAATTCATGTTGGCTCTCCCTGGCTTCTCCAACCCTAACCCCACTGTCGAACTCCCTGAAAGCTTTCGACGGCCACACCTTTATCCCAAAAGGGTACCTAGCCGGTTTCCCCATCACTTTGTATGGGAAAACCGTAATGGTGGACATAGAAGTCATGGACAAAAAACTCGACTATAATCTCTTGCTGGGTCGCAATTGGATATATGCCATGATGGCCGTCGTATCTATTATCTTTCGCATCATCCTATTTCCATTGGATAGAAAGGTAGTTACAGTGGATGAGTTTTCTTTCTGCACCCCCGATTATTCACCATTACCAAGTGGCTTTGTACCCCTAGTAGGAGGTGGAACTGACTCTTATGTCAGTTTAGGTACCGGTCTATTGAGGGCTTCTTCCCTCATGGGTTGTTTTCCTCTTCAGCTGCCCAAGGTTTCACAAACAGTCAACATGCTTTCATCTATTCCTCATGAACTGACCAATCCATGGATCCTGTCGGCTCCTTCAGACCTTGACACATTCGAAGACCAAATGCCGTTGTCACCAGCTGAATTGGCCCACCAATCCATTCAATCCACATCTCCGGTCATGTTGGTTACGGCCGACAGTACCACCGCCCTTCCCATAACCGCTCCTCCTTTAGATCCATTCAATCAACTCCTTCCTATGGACGAAGTTGTTCAGGAAATCATGAGTTTTGGAGAGCAACATTGGGAGGATTGGCACCATTGTGTCCCAATATCTGATTCGGACATGATGCCTTTTCAAATCCTGTCCCTTGACATACTAGAAATTGTTTCCTCACCATACGAGATCATCCAAACTTTGGATGTGGAAGGAAACATGGGCGACACTTCCATAACATTGCCCATAGATATTTCGATCACAACAGGCATCGTGGAAAACATCCAGATGTGAGCCGATTGTAGTCCCGAGGAAATTACGAGCTCCACTTGCCTATATGAGGAATTCCATGATGAATTTGTTTGGTCTCACGAGGAAATGCCTGAATTTAATCCGTCATTTGTCGTGCATGAGATCCAACTTTATGATGAAGCAAAACAAAATGGGTGGTCGATCCCTTCCCTAGAAATAGTCGTTGAATCCATGCCCGGCACTACGGCCGAAGAAAAACGCTTACTATACCTTAAACAGATGGATAAAACCCATCGAGATGCCAACTTGGCACTCGAGGCTCACAAGCGCCAGGTACAATCCCAATTTGAAAAAGAGGTTAAGTTTCCTCCTTACCAAGAGGGAAACCTTGTGTTGCTTTATCATCCAAAAGATGACCTCTTGGAGGCATGCATGCTTCAACCCAAAAGGCTAGGTCCCTATGTCGTAATGAAAGTCCTCCCCTTGGGGCCATATGAACTGTAGGACCGGGAAGGAGTCCCGCTCAAGGAGCCAACATATGGGTTCTATCTGAAAAAGTATTATGCCTAGTATCGCACTGGGCATATGCTTTGTAATTTTATGTATTCATAAGTTTTGCTTTTCTTTTTTGGTGAGATTGGATTGTCTTTTTATTTAGTGGATTACTTGTCTCATGCATCCTTCTTGCAATGTAGATGTCATCGTTACCTTTAGCATATGTAGGATACGCCGATGGTGCCAGTCATCACACACAACACATTGCATCAGCTGCTTAGGTCATTTACACACTTGAGTCGGAACTATTTTGCTCCGGGGTGGTCTTTCTTGGTACTGCCACCAACAATATTGCCAAGTACATGTCTGTTGTTTCACTTCTCACAGAAGCATCATCAAGGGACATCTCCAATTTGGTGGTCAGGTTAGACTCCCAACTAGTCGTTATGCCATTGAATAACCATTATCACATTCGTAATTCAACCTTGCTACATCATTATCTAAGGGTGCGACTCTTGGAACGTCGATTTGAAATAATCACATATGAACATGTTCCTCGAGAATCAAATACAGTGGCTGATTCATTAGCTAACTATGTATTATATTGGCATTTGTCTCATTCTTTATAAAAGCATGCATGAAAATTAAAACATTTACTAAGTTAAAAATTTGTTACAAAAAACATTTAAAAAACACATTTACACCACCAAAATACCAAAAATGTCTGTATGTATATATATAGATCGTCATCCAGTCTTTTACATCAAAATATTCCAAAACTTGGATGTTTTAAGTACAAAATGGCTATAAAAGCCCAACTACAAATACTCATGTGGCTACACCAAAACACCTGCTAAAAAGAGCCTATTGCTCCAGAAATGCTAAAACCGCTCTAGCTACCCTCCAAAGAGGAACCAGAAACTGCTCAGGTACACCAACTGTGTGCCACTGCATATGAGCGGGAATCTCCCTCATAGGAAGGGGGGGGACACCCATGGTCAAACCCTCCAGGTTCCTCAGAACCTCGCGGAGACTGTTGGCATCGCCCCCTCCAGCAAGTAGTTGGCCTCCTCGTCGCACATGGCGAGGTTCGCCTGCAGGTTGTAATGGTGCCACATCTGTGTTAAGCATAAAAGTTTCATGTCAGTACTTATTTCGCCTATAAAAACATTACATAAACATTCAAAAGCTAAAAAACACTTAACGTACTGTCAAAATTATTCTCACCTTGAGGACCCCAGTTGGTCCCGAGCAGTAGCATCAAGTCTGGGTTGCCGGTGAAGTCCATGCCTTCATAAGCATAGTCATCAATAATCACAATCTGGCTACGAAGCCACTGGAAGAAGTCTTCATCGAAGAAATGCCGGATCGGTCCTCCTCCTGTGCGAGGATCGAGTGATGACCAGCGACCTTGCCTTGGCTCCCTCAGATCAAGGGGACCTAAGCTCATCCGTGGGTGCATGACAGGTACCCTCTCAAGGAAAAATGAGACTATGATAGTACCGTACCCAAAACTGTGTTGGGTACGGGTCTTGCATGCTGTTAATTCTGCCTTCAACTAGCGAAGCACTGCTTCACACCAATTGAACATCTGGGGCTAGACACAGTCAACCACAAGCAACAGTTGGGCCTTTGTCACAATGTGGGGATCTTTGACCCCGCCAACAACGCAATCAACCATAAAACTGCCCTCATAGACCAGGATCTTATCCTCTGTATGGGGAATTTGTTGCTGACTAGTCCACTCTCAGGGATTCAGTAAGTTTGTACCAGCTCTGAGGTAGATCATGGATCTGGCCTACCATCGGTGAGGTTTGCCTGTGCCCCACGCCATGACTAACCAGTCAAAAAATATATTTCATCCTGGTCAATAGCCAACACCTGATCTCCAATCCTGAACACTTTCTCGTGTTCATCCCAGTGCTAAATAATCCATCTCAGTAAATCCTCCTACCCTTTCATCAGCTCCAGCGTTGCATACTTCAGTAAACCGCGGTGGCACAATGCAAGTATGCATGTTGGATCATTTCGCATCAACAATTCCTCATTATCATGGGCCCGTTCTCTCCATAGGTGAGTCATTTTGGCTTGAAACTTGCACAAAATAATGCTAAAACCAGTTAAAATGGGGCAAAATCACCTAAGGAATCCATGAATGAGGGTATTAACTGCGCCCTTTAGCTCTAAGGCTACCCCCAGTGCTACACAGGGAGGATTAATGCCCTCTAGTGGCTCCCTACTAGCAATCTGGAGGGCGTTAGTGCACAAATAAGGCTTCAGGGCACCTCAAATATGCAAAATTACACCCATAAAACTATCAAGAAAGGTCAAGTAATGCATAGAGAAAGGTTTTAGCTTTCACCTAGGACTGATGGCATGTCGAATGGTCGCCCGGATCTCCTGCAATGGTCTGTGGAAAATCTGCTCCTCTTTAGCTCTAGAATGCTCTCACAAAATTCAAAATAGTGAAAATGATGCATGTGAAAGCTCCAAGCATCTCCTTATATAATTTTGGAGATATGATTTTCTGAACATCATTAAAGAGGAAGTAGTCCATTCTCCATGATTTTTTATCATGCATGAACCCATATGATAGGAATTGCTGCTTTTTTATACTTTTTACCGCTTTTGATGAAAGTACTTTCAGGAATGAAAAGCAGTAAAAGCTGCATGCAATTCTCAATAGAGCACTTTTTGTGATATTTTATTGCTCTTTAAAAAATAGAAACATCTCCGAGTTTTCATTGTTGCGCTCGTTAAATCCATACAATGATGCTCTGAGCAACTCTTTTTTTATCTTTTTCTAGCTCATAAACTTAAAAAGACCAAAGGAGCATTCTTTTTAGGTGCTTTTTTCTTGCTCTTTAAACTGAAAAAATCCCGAGCTTAGTCTTTCTGCTCGTTAAACTTGATGAAGATGACCCAAGCATTCTTTTAGGTACTTTTCTTACTCGTTAAACTGAAAAATCATGAGTTTTTGTTACCGGGCTCGTTAAAAATATACAGTAGCAGCAAGAGCACTTTCTTTTTTGGGACCGTTTCTCGCTATTAAATCGAAAAATCCTCGATTTTTCCCCTCCTTCGGGCTCGTAAAACTATGAAGAAGGGATGAGCCATTTTCCCTCTTTTTCTCGCTCACTAAATTGAAAAAGATACCCTGAGTTTTCTTCATTTGACTCATTAAATTTTTTTGATGAAGGTATTGAGTTTGTCATCGCGTGATTCATCAAAAATTCACGACGAAAAACAAGTTTAGTCCGTCGCCTCATACTCGTAACAAAATGAGGTCAACATCTATTGAAAATAGGTTTCTCTTTATCTAGGTTCAATACATTAACTTACAGAAAAGTAACTGATCCAGGTATACTACTAACCTTTTGTCACACCCAGCTAACAACTATGAAAAAGGGACCACTGTGGAGTCTCTCTTTAAGATCTTTTCAAATTCTCTAAAAATGAAAAGACCATTGAGTTGTCTTGTCTGGACTCTTTAAATTACACATACAAGATATAGAGTCATTCTTTTTACGATACTTTTCAGACTCTTAAAACATGAAAAGATCGACGAGTTTGCCTATCTGGACTCATTAAACTAATCAGATAGGGTTTTGTGATCCTTTTCAGACTCTATAAACATGAAAATATCGATGAGTTTACCTGTCTGGACTCATTAAATTAATCAGACGAGGAAAGTTGATCCAGATTTAAACAGGAACGTAACAAATTACAGAGATAACCATATACACAAAGATGCAGCAGAAATAATACTTCATTTCATTAATGGAAAATACTGACATATGCTTACAAACAGAAATGGCAATAAACTAGCTAGGGCGATGGTAGCTTATCTCTGAGAAGAGATGTGATGGCTACATGCCTCTGAACTGTTCTGAACTGTATTACAATGAGGCTCGAAGGCCTATTTATTGTTGAGAAACAATGGAAAACCCTTCACATACCGAAACCTAACCCTAGAAGATGAAACGCCAAATTGTGGGCCCCGTTTGGGTAAATTGGTACATCAATTTCCCGGGGTCGTAACTTTGGCATACGATCTCCGTTTGACGCGTACGATAGCTCGTTAGAAAGATCTATCCGAGTACTACCACTTTGGGAGGCAACATAAGGCTCGGTTGCCCCAAAATTCCAAAAAAACGTCGTTTAGGGCCTCAAAACGGCTCTGGAAGTTTAGGACCCAAAAAACTGCTAAAAATAGTAAACTATGCTACAATTAAGGAAACTGAAAATGCTGAGAAAGACAATGGTGGGGGTCCAGGTGGACCTGGCAGGTGGCCACCAATATCCACCTGGATCAAAAGTGTACCATACAACTGTATTCCATATTAGAAAGCATGGTTTGACAGCAGTCGTTGCCTTGAACATGACACTCCCTCAGATAAACCTTTCTTTTGATGGCCTCTCAATATGAACCCTACCATTCTATGAGTTTTAGCCTATATTGTTATAGACATTTTTGTGCCTTACAGCATTGAGCATGAAATGTCCATAATCTAAGGGATCCAAAGTCCCTAAACATGTTGTTCCTACCCCTAGAGGAACAAGGGTAACAAACCACAGCAATTCATAGAAGTTCTCCACCAAAAACTACTCAAAACAAGTCAAATCAGGATCATTTCAGTGGCTACACTAGCTGTTTGCGCTGAATGTCAAAGCCAACACTGGCTACCTGCGTTGAATGTCAATTGGAACACTGGCTACCTGCGCTGAACGAGAATGGACAAGTGGCAAGCTCATTTCTCAAGGTGTCAAAACCCAGGAAGCTTCCAAAATGACACTTGCCTCAGGGAATTCGACTGGTGATGAGTAAGAGGTTCCGAATCTCCAAGTGGAAGCAAGAACCTCCAAGTGGACTCAAGAACTGACAGAGGGAGAGGACACTAGTCACATCTCAAGCTGACTCATCCTCTCTCCAAACATCTATATATGGATCTCTCCTCCATGAGATCTGGAGGCTGGAATTTTGTTATTGTAAAGAATTGTTGTTGGTTTGAGACTGGAACTATTGGGTGCTTATTGCTTTGAAGGGGGTGAAGATAGGAATTCCATTTGCTGGGAAGGAGATGTTGGATTGGAGCCCTCTGGGTTGTATCTCTTCCTGAACCTTGTTATTCATCAATAAAGCTATCTTGGTTTCTCCTATATGCTAATGTATTCTTGATGTATGATTGCATTAGTATGTTTAGTTTATTTCTAATCCTGAACTAGTTATGAATATGAATCCATGTCTTGTGTAGTGTTCTCTTCTTGTGATCTTGCAGAAACCTCTTGAAGCTGGGCGAGCGAGAAGGCAAGTAGCTGGGAACTCTCCAAGAGAAGAGAAGCTGGATCGAGGGACAAATGGAAGACACCGGTTAGTCCATCTATCTCTCTCTTCATTCTTAATTCATAAAGGAAGAATACTAGAATAGATGTCTCTGTTTGTTGCTAAGGCACTGTCACACCTTAGGTGGATAGGATCGTCCTGCATAGGCATTTTTCCCCACAACAAATTGGCGACTCCACTGGGGAGTTCTGTTTAGTCATTTTATTTGTGTTTCTATCATTGTTTACTTCATAGACTTGACAGCAACAATCGAACTGCATCTGCTTTTTCCAGAAGCAAAGTAGACAATTGCTGCTTTGATCCAATCACTGGACTTGTCTATGATCTGAACTATAGACTCACAAATGATTTGATGATCCTTTGTGATAGATCTTAGTACTCCCTCAAAGCATCCCTTTAGTTGTACCTTGCTTGTTGCTTTTATTTGGCCTGAAACAGTGAATTAAATAGCAATCTGTGACCCAGAACCTGTGGGAAACGAGAGTTTCTCCTTCAGCGCAGACCCAGTGAAGGGATTCTGCATTTCAACGCAGGTCCCGTGAAGGCTACCTGCGCTGAATGTCAAAACCCCTGTGTTGAGGTTGCGCTGAACCAGTTTGCCCTTGTGCAGCTGGGGTTCTCTGCTCTGTTTTGCCTTGTTTTGATCTCTGATTTTTGCAGCCTGTAACCAGCATAGGTACCAGTCTGATAACTCCTTTTCTCTGCTTAGATTCCGCCTCCTTTTGTACAAAAAGACTGTGAGTGTTTTTTATGTGTTTGTGGCATCATTTGCAGTCTTCCTTTGCATGAGTGAAGTAATCATCCTGTAGCCCTTGATTCAGATCTGTTGATTGTGATCTTAGGAGAGAGTTCATTGGCTGTTTACAGTTGATTATACATTTTCTTTTGCTTATTGGTTTGAGTTTGTCTCTTTTAAAGTGTCGAAACAAAAGTTTATTTCGAAAATCGTTAAGTGTTGTAATCTCTTCTACCCTTCCTGATTTCGAAAAAGTAAACTTGTTTGTATTTGTCATTTAAAAGCAAATTCAAAGTTGTGCAAAAAGCTTTCTTTTGTAGGCATCAACACTAAGAAAGCGGAAAACAAACACCTGCATTGTGCATTTGCATTTTGATAATTTGCATGCTTGATTTAGGAAAAGTGCATTAGAGTGTGCTGATTGCTCTTTGAGAGAAGATGGTGTCTTTCTTTTCCCTTAGTAGCTAGGATTTTCAAATTTGAAAAGATATAAAGCTTGCTTATCATCTTTAGACTGCATTTAGGAATTTGTATCATACATCTCGTGGTGAACCTTGAAAGGCAAACTTTAAAAAGATCAACCTAAAATAAATTGAATGAACTTAACAACGCTTTGTAACATAACGCACAACATAGAGGTCTAGGCTAGAGACGTGTTCTGGCGTCGTTAAGCCTGGTGACTGTCGATCTCATGGATGGTGGGTGATTCCTCCTGAGGGACGATAGCGCCAGTACGGATTGTGCTCCCACGTACCGTCGCGTATATATTGGGAGACCCCTATAGGCATGAAACCTTTATCCTTAGGAAGCCGTGTCGGCCGCCCTACTGATCGCAATGCACTGAACACAGTATTGAGGAAGATCGACCGCCCGTACCCTAAAAAGTATTCTGCGGTTTTGCGAAAAGTTTGGCACACCCTCTGCCTAGAACTCCAGAGCAGTTCCTTTTGGCCTTTTTCAGACTCTATAACAGAAAAAGTCCATCCAAGCATTTGTCACTTCGGGCTCGTTAAAACATCGAAGGAGACTAGAGTCATCTTTAGCTTTTTCTCGACTCTTTAAAAGTGAAAAAGCAAGTTGTGTCTAAAGCGTCGTTAAAATTTATTTTAAACGGAACAATCACCCCTTATTCCTGAGTTGATCTTTAGGTTGAAAAATGGAGCACACCAACCAAGGAATTCCCCTTGGTGGAAATCCTAGTCCCTTCTCCTCTTGGGGAGATGTTGGTGTGCCCCACATGGCCACATTGTCGCTTCCAGGACTGACAATTGGCTTGCCAGTCTGGCTCTTTTCAACCAATGTCGTTCAGACCACCACTATTCCTGAACAGTCGAGTCAACAGTTAGACCAGACCAGAGTTTCCAACCAGCCTTCTACTTCATCTAACTCTTCCTCTCCTCCTTCCTCTTCGCTTGACGGAACTGGTAAAACAAAAAACCAAGTTCCTAAGGAGAAGAAGGAAAAGAAGAAGAAAGAGAAGAAGAAGAAGGAGCCAAAAGCGACTGGGGGCAAACAAGTGTCGTCTGACAAAAATCCACACACAGCACTGACAAGGCCTAAATCGCCATGTGTCATATGCAAGGGAGACCACTTCCACAGAGATTGTCCCTGCATCCCTCGGATACTAAGGGACTGGTCTCCCCGTTTGCACAATTCGGTAGCATCAACCTCTGATAGCCATGTTGACTGCTCACCGTCAACTAGTGAAAGTGAAGCCACAGGACAGAGAGGGAAAGCTAGATTTCCCTGCAAACTGTGTGAAGGCGACCACGCCATCCACCGTTGTCCCTTCTTAGACGAGGCTAAAAGAGTTCTGGAAGATCGCCCGATTTTACGAGTGCAACTTCCTCCTGGATGTCAAAAACTCCTGCCAAGTCTTTCACTAGTTGAGAACCCGGCTGGCCCGCCCAGGTGGTCAGCCGAAGCACCTATCATTGAAGATGAACCGTCTGGATCCATGCCTGACGAAAGTCAAAAGGTTGAGACGGCAGTTGACCCGGTTTTGCCTTCAGAGGCTCTATCTTCGAATGATACCATCACAGAGGAGAATAAAGACGACACCGTCCAAATTCTCTTCATCAACACAGACTCCGACGAACAAGGGGGCAATTTGGCCATTCCTTTGTCGCAGGAAGGAACTTCGTCAGAGTCATATCCGGCCGTCTATTCGGTCCCACCACCAAGCAACCTAGTTGTCTCGTTCGATTGGAACCAACTAGGCAGACCCCGGTTGCCAACCAGCATACCATTCAGGATTATCATTCAAATATACAGAATGGTAATGGCTGGCACTATCATTGATGAGGGGGCATCTGTGAGTATCCTTTCCTCTATTGCTTGGAAAGTGCTTGGTTCACCAGCGCTTTTGCCTGAGATGAGAAATCTATCAGGCTTTGATAAAGGAACCAGTCGACCTTTAGGGATCCTCCCCAATGTGCCCATTACATTGAAAGGGAAGACCGTTCAAATGAACGTGATGGTCGTTCAAGGACCCTTGGATTATAACCTACTCCTTGGACGAGACTATATATATTGCATGGGAGCCGTCGTCTCCTCACTCTTTAGAGTAATGTGTTTTCCGCACGAAGGAAGAGTGGTCAAGCTCGTGGACCAGCTTTCATTTCCCGGATCACGCATCGCAAATAGTCATGTACCATCCCTAAATGGTCTATTCACGCAAGAAGTGTCTCAACCCACGGTCCGTCCTCCTGATGAGCACGAGTAATCCGGGAGGATATGACTGGAACCCAGGGGGCATGCGTCTTGGTCTGCTTCGGCAGGAAAACTTTGGGTATAGAGTAGGTTTCCGCGGGAGAATATGACTAGTCTATACCCCGCCCTTGCTGGAGAGGGGTTATTCTAGAATAAGATTCTTTTGTCAAAGTTATGTGAGAGGGCGGTACCCGCCACTCACCTTTGTCTATTTCGGTAGAGATTGCTGAGGAAGTGTTTTGTTTGAAAGATTAACGAGACAATCTTTGGGTAACCTAAAAGAGGTAAGCCTCTCTCTTTAAAACAATTGTTTTGAAGGAAAAGAAGTAGAGGTAACCTTGAAATCGTACTTTATACCTGGGGGCATGCACACCTTTTGGAGTGCAAGCAAAGAGCGGTTATTTATCTGTTTTTGGGGTTAGCCGTTTCCTAACTTGCATAAAGAAAGGATGTGGAGCAAAGCTTAGTGAGATGAAGCTCCATAAAAAATAGGATCTTGATGAGACACTCTTATCATATGACTAGGTAATCGAGCAGTTTTGGCACAAAGTTCATGCTCGTTAAAAAATAAACGCGAGATCCGAGCAGTTTTAGCACATAGTTCATGCTCGTTAAAAAATAAACATAAGACCGAGCAAATGTTTCCACCCGCGTTTAAGCTCGTTAAAAAATGAACTATCCCGGTAAATAACCACTGTGAATGTAATATCATCAGCCATTAAAGCCTTGGTCGTGTTTGCACCGTCACCTCCACTTTTCCATTGGCCGATCGTTCACCTCCATATGATTGTTTACCCATTTTGAGGAACAACTGCGAAGAGTGATTTCACCTAGCCATCCTTGTGACACTGCCATGATTGGAAAATTCCAACCTGTACCTGGAATCAGCTGCTAACCCTGTTTATCACTCGTTCCTCAAAAGACGAGTCTTCTTTAAGCTCTTTTCATCTGACTCCTAAAATATGAAAAGACTGCCGAGTTTTGGCCTTCCAGCTCGTTAAAGCGACCGGAAGAGCTATCCCTCCTCTAGATTTTAATCTTTTTGGACCTGAGGGATTATTGCACAAAAAGATCGAGCGCTTGTTTTATTCGGCTCGTTAAAACTATCGAAAACTCATCCCTTCTGTATTGTTTTATACTTTTGCGGACTTAAGGGATTAGATGACGAAAAAGGACTTTTGGAGTTAACTTTATGTACCTTTTCAGACTCTCTAAAAATGAAAAGGACCGAGTTATCCTTGTCGTTAGACTCGTTAAAATCACTAAATAGCGACAAACTTGTCTTTAGACGAGAACGAGTTTCACTATCGCTAGACTCGTTAAAACATAGCGATGGGCTTGCCCGAAGGGCAGGTTATAGAACAAGCATATGTTATCCTCCTCAAGCTTGAAAAAAATAAAGAGGTACTGGTCAACAATGACTGGGGAAAAATTGGGAGAAACTAAAGAAAACTTTGATGGTAGCAAGTCGCTCTTGAACATGACACTTTTCCTCCGTACCACAATCGGGTTGGGTTGTTTCATTCACCGGTCACATCCATGGTCTCACCATACCATCCATATTTGGGGTAATGCTACCAATCCATCGCATCAGTGTCGCCATATGTTCAAGAGAAGTCGTTCAGAAAAGTCAACCGTGTCCCATCCATTGCCATACATTATCCTTCATCCTTTCATGACCGCCACCCTGAATCATATGTCACAGATCGTTTTCACCTCCATTAAAATCATTAGCTCCGTTCCGTGTCACTGATGTGGGATTCATTAAGGCCCTCCTTTGACGGATCGCTTCTTGTCGACATCAGCTCATTATCCAAGAAGTTGATCTAGGAACAACCCCTTCAGTACTTTGAAGCTTGCATGCCTCAATGGCAAGTTTCTCACTTCCAGCGACAGGTATACATCAATGACCTTCGACCGAAAGATTTTGCGTGGTGTTCGACGGCAAGTCCTTTATTCACACCACGTGAATTGTACTGCAGTACCTTGAGAGTCATTATCATTATCGGTGATTCCTCTCGCGCTTGTTAACGGTTTACATCATTGACCGGTAATCAAGCGATGTCTTTCCATGTTCGACTTCAGAACAATTCTCACATGGATCGACTTGTACTTAGAGTGAAGATCGAACGAGTTTGAAGACCCCGGATATAGTTTCATCCATCCGGGTTGCGATATATATTCAGGAAAGATAAAGACATTGACATGTACATCATTGCAGCAGATGATCATCCTACTCAAAGGATGATAATTTCATCAAAATTATCAGTCTACCATCAGACGATTGTCTGTTCTATGTACAGAAAAATGAATTTATAAAGCTGAGCATGGGAATGCCCGCCTCAGCTAGATCATGAAAGCAGTATGAAAAATAATGTATTGTATTGTATCTTATTACAGGTCTCCTCCCAGCATTGGATGAACTTCGGATCCCCCTGATAAAGCATTTCACCCGATAAACAACCTCATATTTTAGGGGGAAACTGTTATAGACATTTTTGTGCCTTACAGCATTGAGCATGAAATGTCCATAATCTAAGGGATCCAAAGTCCCTAAACATGTTGTTCCTACCCCTAGAGGAACAAGGCTAACAAACCACAACAATTCACAGAAGTTCTCCACCAAAAACTACTCAAAACAAGTCAAATCAGGATCATTTAAGTGGCTACACTAGCTGTTTGCGCTGAATGTCAAAGCCAACACTGGCTACCTGCGTTGAATGTCAACTGGAACACTGGCTACCTACGCTGAACGAGAATGGACAAGTGGCAAGCTCATTTCTCAAGGTGTCAAAACCCAGGAAGCTTCCAAAATGACACTTGCCTCAGGGAATTCGACTGGTGATGAGTAAGAGGTTCCAAATCTCCAAGTGGAAGCAAGAACCTCCAAGTGGACTCAAGAACTGACAGAGGGAGAGGACACTAGTCACATCTCAAGCTGACTCATCCTCTCTCCAAACATCTATATATGGATCTCTCCTCCATGAGATCTGGAGGCTGGAATTTTGTTATTGTAAAGAATTGCTGTTGGTTTGAGACTGGAACTATTGGGTGCTTATTGCTTTGAAGGGGGTGAAGATAGGAATTCCATTTGCTGGGAAGGAGATGCTGGATTGGAGCCCTCTGGGTTGTATCTCTTCCTGAACCTTGTTATTCATCAATAAAGCTATCTTGGTTTCTCCTATATGTTGATGTATTCTTGATGTATGATTGCATTAGTATGTTTAGTTTATTTCTAATCCTGAACTAGTTATGAATATGAATCCATGTCTTGTGTAGTGTTCTCTTCTTGTGATCTTGCAGAAACCTCTTGAAGCTGGGCGAGCGAGAAGGCAAGTAGCTGGGAACTCTCCAAGAGAAGAGAAGCTGGATCGAGGGACAAACGGAAGACACCGGTTAGTCCATCTATCTCTCTCTTCATTCTTAATTCATAAAGGAAAGAATATTAGAATAGTTGTCTCTGTTTGTTTCTAAGGCACTGTCACACCTTAGGTGGATATGATCGTCCTGCATAGGCATTTTTCCCCACAACATATATACCCTGATGTAATTGCGTCTCTGTATCCTAACACTCTGTAGTGTTCATGAGTCTAGTGCTGTCTGGTTAAAACCATTGTCGTGCCTTCTATTGTTCAAGGGTTACCCATTTGTTTCCTCCATCAACCGATCAAACATATCCTTTCATCATGCCCTCCGTTGTTTAGACCTAAATGCTCAAAATATTCCTCAAAAAACAAAATCATTTTTGTCCCATTTCATGTTGATTGATGTAGGACACATCATTGCCTACCTTTCGACAAGTTTCTTCCTATCGACTTCAACACTCTATCTAGGAAGATAACCCAGAAACACATTCAGTGCCTTGGTACTTGCAGATATTAGTGGCAGGTTACCTTGTGTTTGATCATGGGTTCTCATTATTGGCTCCTGGTTAAGCGTTTCTATGGGTGTTCGATGAAAAAGAAATCTTACACACTCGCTAGTTTGTACTGTGCATCTTAGATACCATCACCATTATCGGTGGCCTTCCTTGCATCTGTTAACAATCTCCATTATTGACTGGTAATTAGATGATTTCGTGCATGTTCGACATCAACACATATTTTTCACATGTATCGATCTATGTTGTTTGGTGAAGTGGAAATCAAGACCTTGGGTAGAGGCTTGCATCATTCAGCCTTGTTTCCTCTCCCAAGCTACAGATATTGCTTTTTGGAGACAGCTGTTTCAGGATGATTCTATTATGACACTGGATCCGCATTGTGCTTATCAACAACCATCCTTGTTATATCTCTTTGGAGAAATTTACTCTGACATAGCTATTGAGCGTGGGAATGCCCGACTCAGGACATAATTTTAGCAGTTATATATATATGTGTTGTATCAAGTTTTCCTTACCGGCCGAAGCTTCTCTCTCTCTACAAATTTTAACAGGAAAAATTACAGTTTTAGTAAAGTATTTTGGCCATCGTCTCTACCTATAATCTCATACTTTAGGGGGCATTTGTTATACAACAAAATGACCTCCTCATCCACTCAAAGGTGAAAGACATGATGACTGAAGCAAATACCACAATTGTAGGCCTTGATTCCACACTAACGCTGGTTGCACACTGAAAACCTGCTTTATAAAGATTTTTACCAAGCCTAAGGGAGCGTTAGTGACCCCACTAACTCATGTTACTAGTGAAGGGGCAGCGTTAGTGAAACTAAGGGAAGTTCAATGGGTCAAGCCAATGAATTGACTCACAAATATCTAGATATTTATCCCTAAATTTGCTCAAGAAAAGCAAGGAAACATCCAAAATCAAGATATTTGGAGGATTTCTAATCTAAGAAAAGAAGGCAAATGGGAAAGAGCTGAAAAGCGGAGCAAGTTCATTGCTTTTTCCCTAGTGAACTCTAGGAGGAGCTTGGCAACCCTAACTCGATTGCTATATAAGCAAGGTGAGGGTTATTTTGAAAGAGGTTAGAGCATTTGAAAGGATAGCCCACTAAGCTGTTGTGAACTGTCATACACTTGAAGAAGTGAACTGAAAGAGAGAGAGAGAGAGAGAAGAAGAAGGGGCAAGGGAAGACTGATACAATAGATGGTTTTAACCACTCTTCCATTATTAATACAGAACTGTAGTTGTGTTCCCTACTCCATAGTGTCAGTAACATTGTCCATTGAGTTATTCATTTCGATACTTGTTTAGATGAGTGGTTTAGTTGTATGCTAATAGATGTTCATTGTGCATTCTTATATTACTTTTCAAGATTGTATGTTGTGATTGTGTTTGCCTTTCCTTTGTGTAGGAATTGATTTGGAGCTGGCTTTGAGGGAGTTCTTCTTGGTTGCATAGCGATCTCCAAACAAATCTAGAAGGAGACTTGAGGTAATCCTCTTTCCATACTTTGTTAACTTATATTTGATAGATGAACATGTGTATAACTTGGTAGCTTCTGTAGATAACCTCACAGTCTATTGAAGGTCCTGAGAAGGCCTTTGAGGGTAGTTTTCATTCTCCATACACCATGCATTTTACCCCATAGCAAGGGTCAAAAAAAAAATTCCCTGGGGGCCTAACCGCCCCCCTCAAACTCCCTATGACCCCCTCGCTGCGCAATTGGCGCAACGAAGGGGGGGGGGGGTTCCTCACAAGTTTAAATTCTCTTGTAGCTGGGAAGAAGTGTGAAAATATCTTGTTGCTGGGAAGAAGTGCGAAGTTCTCTTGTAGATGGGAAAATGTGCACAGTCTATTTCCGGGAAGCCAAAGTGAATGCAAGTTTGGGGAAGTATAAGGAAGTAAGGAAAATTAAAATTTTTGTGTCTCTCTCTCTCTGTTTTGTGTCTTGGATTGGGAGATCAAAGTCTTCCAAGTTTCATTGTTGCCATAGGTTGCTGCCTAGTCAAAGTTATTAGAAATAGGTCAAAATTTTGGGAGGCTGACTTGGTGTGGAGGGATGGTTTGGTCTTGGTCTAGGGTGAAGAGTCTCAAAGAATACTATTGAAAGGAAGAATTATCTTGACTAGGTTTTCCCCTCGAGGGGGCTTTTGCCCCGACATAGTGCCTATATATCGTGTCTATTATTTTATGTGATGTTTCTTTGGTAATTTCTTGATGAACTAAAGGAAAGAAGATATAAATAATTGTAATAATAAGAAACATCACAAGTAATTATCAATAATAAGAAAATATTTATGCCTTTCTGATTTTCTAACAAGACATTTGCTCATAACCTCAAATGATGAAAGTCAAGAGAACAAGGATGAAACTAGAAAAGATAGCCGAAAGAAGAGTTGAAGACACCAACAACAAGGAAGACCTAGAAGATGAAGAAAATGAAGAAAACCTCAAAGAATATCTAAAGGAAAAACTTGTAGCTTCCCTAGAAGAGATAATAAATTTGAAAAAGGAAATTGAGGAGCTCAAGAAGCAAGCACAAGATGGTGACCATGACCTTGACGAGAAAAGGAATGAAGTCGACCTTTTCAAGCTTCAATTACAAGAAAGAGATAAGGAGCTCACCAAGATTAAGGAGGAATTGAATCAAAACAAGAAAAGACATCATGAAGAAGTCATATCCATGACAAATCAATTGGATAAAGCAAAGAAAAGGTAAGACATTTTGTCAAGTCATCTTGAACAAAGACACGAGGAATTGAAAAAACTTGAAGAAAAATTTGGTCAATACAAGGAAGAGGTTAGCTGGAAGAAGTGAAGAAATTAGCACAAGGAGTTGAAAAAGTGATGGATGTTTTGGCCCTATTAGAAGAACAGGTAGGTGAAGCAGAAAAATAAAGAAATTCCATGGCATACCAACTTGAAGAAAAAAATTAATACATATTCAAATTAAAATCATATGTCACCTCTCTCAAGGCCCAAACATGTGAAGCAACAAGGATGAAGGAAGAAATGGAAAATCGTCTAGCAAAGAAGGATGAAGAATGCAAGAAGATGAAAGAAGAAATTGATATCCTAAGGAAATAATTTGATCAACTGAACAAGAGTATAAAGAGCTCTCAAACCCTAGATGACATCCCAAGTCATCAAAGATCCCCCCTTGATAAATTAGGGCTTGGTTATGCAGGTGAATGCTCAAACAAAAATTATGCTAGCCCTAATGCATCAAACAACAAGGATGTGGAGAAGCTTGGAAGAAACGGTGATGCCCATGGTTCTAGCAAAGAAAGGAGATTAATCAACGTAACCTTAAAAGAAACCCTATGTTATGAAACCATCTCACAAAAAGATAGAAAAGAAAGATCAATGCCTTAGAATTCAACCTCTTCGAGGGGGTAACCTCATTTACATTACACAAATGAAAAATTCTTCGATAATACAAAAGACAAAACCTCCTTTCTATATATAGGAGTCTAAGGGGTCACAATATAATCAAAGCCGACATAACAATAATATATAAGGGCACAACAATAACAATAGTGGGCTTCTATGGGGCACAATAATAAAAATATGGGGACAATAGAGGCACACCAATAATAATATGGGCTACAGTGACAATAGTAATGGGGGAATCACTAATATTATAGGGACCTAACATGCCCCTCTCCTTCAAAAAAGTGTTGTCCTCAATTCTTGAGTAGTTTCGGATGCTTCTGTATAAAATTCTCATCCTCCCATGTGGAATCTTCAGCGGGTAAGTTCTTCCACTTGACAAGATACTCTGAAATTGATCGATTTCGCAACTGTCGAGTTCTTGTTTTTGTGACTGCTTTAGGTTCCAATATGATTTTTCCTTCCTCGTCAAGTTCTGGAAATATTGTTTGAACTAGGAGCTTGTCATCAATAACCTTCTTTAAGCATGAAACATGGAAAACTGTGTGCACTCGGGAAGCTGCAGGAAGCTCCAATTTGTATTCCATAGTACCAATCTTTTGCAACACCTTGTACGAAAAATAATACTTTGATGATAATTTATTATCCTTCTTAGCTTGCTTAAGCGACATCTGTTTATATGGTTGTAGGTGTAGAAATACCCAGTCACCTATATCAAAACTTCTTTCGTTGCGATGTTGATATGGCTATTATTTCATTCTATTTTGTGCCAAATTTAGGTTATCCTTTAAGAGTTGGAGAACTAGTTGTTGATGCTCGATGTAATCTTCCACTACTTGAACCTTATAATTTTCTCTTAAATATGATGTGATGGATAGTGGGTGATATCCATAAAGTGCCATAAATGGGGTCATTTTTTCTGCAGTATGGAAGGAAGTGTTATACCACCATTCAGCCAAAGGCAACTGTTTGAACCATTGCGTCTGTTTATCAGATATAAAGCAATGAAGATATCCTTCCAAACATTTTTTTACTATCTCAGTTTGCCCATCAGATTGAGGATGATAAGATGATCTATGAGCTAACTGAGTACCAATACAAGAAAATAATTATGTCCAAAAATTTCCAGTGAAAATGGGATCTTTGGGTTTCCATGTAGCTTTTTAATTGTTTCCATAAATGCAGTAGAAACTGTACTGGCTTTAAATGGATGAGATAATGCACAAAAGTGTGCATACTTGGTAAGTATGTAAACTAGCACCATGATGACACTCTTTCCTTCGGACTTGGGTAAACCTGTGATGAAATCCATTGAAACCTCCTCCCAACATTGACTTGGACTGGATAAAGGTTGTAATAGACCCGGGTTCTTAATTGTTTCAACTTTATTTTGTTGGAAAACAAAACATTCTTCCACAAAATTTTGAATATCAGATTTAAGGCCATCCCAAAAAAACTCCTTAACCATGTGGCAAGTTTTTAAAAATCCCGAGTGCCCTCCTAAGGGAGAGGCATGCAATTCCATAAGAATCTTTTGTTTGAGTTGGGAATTTTGACATAGGTATAAGCGATCTTTGTACCATAACAAATCATTTTTCCAACTCAATGTATAAGATGTATTGGGATCTTGTTGTAACTTTTGAATTAGTGCCCACACTTCTTCGTCATTATTCCATTCATCCCTTGCTTCATTTATCCAATCTGGTTGGATAATAGAAATGGCACAAAGCAATGCTTCCACATCCTCATCCTTTCTTGAGAGTGCATCTGCCACAACATTTTGCTTCCATTTTTTGTATATGATTTAAAAGTCATAACCCAACATCTTTGTGACCCATTTTTGCTGCTCTTCTAAAGATAATCTTTGTTCTAAAAGGTATTTAAGACTATCATGATCCATTTTTACCTTGAAGTGTCTTCCAATTAGGTAGGGTCGCCATTTATTAAGTGAATGTAGTATTGCCAACATTTCCTTCTCATATATAGCTTTGTGTAAATACTTTCCTTTGATTGGACGACCTTTGAAAGCAATGGGTCTTTCTTCTTGCATTAAAACAACACCAATTCCATTTCGTGAGGCATCACATTCCACAATAAAGGATTTTTTGAAGTCTGGCATAGCTAAGACCAGTGCTTGGCACATTGCCTATTTAAGATGTTCAAAGGCCTTCGTTGCTTCTGGAGTCCATAAAAATGCATCTCTCTTAAATAACATTGTTAGAGGTGCTGTTATTCTCCCATAATTCTTAACAAAATTGCGATAATACCCTGTCAACTCGAGAAATCCTTACAGATGCTTTATGGATGTGGGTATTTTCCATTCCTTAATGGCTTTAATTTTGCTAGGGTCTACCTTAACACCTTCATGAGATACAATATGACCTAGATATTCCACCTCTTATACTCTAAAGAAACATTTGGAGCTTTTTGCATATAATTTTTTCTCCTCCAATTGTTTGAGCACCCTGTCAACATGTTGAACATGATCCTTCGAAGACTTGATATAGATTAGTATATTATCAAAAAATACTAACACAAATTTTCTAAGGAAGGGTTTGAAAATGGAATTCATCAAACCTTGAAATGTAGAAGGTGCATTAGTAAGGCCAAAAGGCATGACCAAAAATTCATAATGACCCTCATGAGTTCTAAATGTTGATTTCAAAATGTCTTCAGTCTTCATTCTGATTTGATGATATCCTGAACGAATATCCAACTTGGTGAAGTAAATTGATCCATGCAATTCATCTAGTAGTTCATCAATGACAGGAATGGGAAATTTATCTTTAATAGTGAGCTTGTTGAGCTCCCTATAATCATGACACATGTGCCATGATCCATCTTTCTTGTGCACCAATATTACTGGAGCAAAGAAAGAAATTTGACTAGGTTGAATTATACCAGCCTCTAACATTTCTACAACCTGTTAAGGCCCCGAAAATCGGGTCGAAAACAAGGGGGATACCCACTCGGTCCGGACCTTGGTTGGCAGCTCCTTATCCGTTTGGTATAACGGGTCCGACTGGGGATAATGGGACCAGTTTCCCAATCTAAGGGTGTGTGTGTGTGTAGAGTTGGATGATGCTGATCTAAGAGTACTTAAAGCTAATTTAATTCAAACTTCTAAACTAACTCTATGCTATTGTAATCTAATGAGAAACAACACATCTAATCTACGCTAACCCGGGGTGAATTTCTTCTGTTATGTGATCTAAAGAGATTTCAAACAATAACTGGTAATAAAGATCCTTCAGCTATCATAAGAATAGAAATCAATTAAGATAAACCACTTTGCATAAAAAGTTAGGCAAAACAGTTGTGAACAACATATCGCATAATAAGTTATTCATATATCAGAAATAAATAAATGACTCCACCGTACAAAAGTGCCAAATGGTAACTCATACATTCATGCAGTAACATATAAACAACTAAAAATTGTATATCACTTTAAGAATATAAACAAAAACAGTCAAGAGATAAAAGTACCATTTATGACTAGTTCCACTCATAAGCTTCAAGCAACAATGATTTATCTCTCCTTGCTCTAACATCTACTAAGAGTACAGAAGTGCAACATCAGTAGCAGATATCAAATGCAAACATTAATAAACCTTGATCCATCCATTCATCAAAACCCCCTCCGAGGGTGTAAAAGTGCATGTTCTGAGGACAAGTTTTTTGACAAATTTCTGGACCCTTCTCCAAATGCATGAGAAGGGTTTAAATACTGCTAACTAATTAACTTAATTACATAAATTTAGGATACGGTTTTTAAATGACCGCCCTTCTGCTAAAACAAAACTATTTCTAAAAATTGAATCTAATTCCTAACCATTTCTGTATTTGCTCCTTGGTGCTGCAAGCATGCAACATTCGCCTGGGAAGAGTCGGCTGGTCGCCTTCTGATTTCGTTTGAGCTTATGAAAATAGAAATAACAAGCGCTGGCACCACTTTCTGGTAAACTAGAAGATATTTTCGAGAATCTTCCTCTGGCTGGGTGTATTCACTGCGTGTATACTTGTTAATAACCCAAATTTCTCTCAAACTGATTCTGCTTTTGCTATTTCGGTTTCCGGCCTTGCGAATGACTGAATAAGTTATGGACTTTGCTCTCTGAACAATTTTCTGCATCGAAAACTGCCTCCGTTTTCTGTTCCGGGCTTTTCTGGTGTGTTTTTCTTCTTTAGCGTCTTTTTCTTTTTGCTTTACCCATAAGCTTCAGGATCTTTTGTAAACATGCTGCTTTTGTGCGCCTTTGACTCTGAGTTTTGGATGGCCTATTGACATCGGCATCTGTTGAGTGATACTCTGGAATCTGTGGTCCTGTTGCATGTGGCATCCGTCTCTGAAGGGAACTCTTCTATGTTCTCTGAGCATTGACGCTTTCCCCTTTTCCTTAGATGTTTCCTGCACATTGCTTCATGTTATTGTTTGTCTTACAGTTTACGCAAAGGAAAATAATAACGATAATAAAGATTGACATGAAAGCTTTAAGCTCTTATTAATGCATAATCATGACACTCATAACGAACTGACTCTTCGAAAAACACACAACTGTCCTTCTTGAATACTTTGGCGTACAATCATTAATTTCTTTTAAGGCGCGCGCCCAATTTTGGTTTACGGACAGCTTTCCTTGAATACTGTGTCGAGGAAAATTTGCGATGGGTGATTTCTGCGACTTGCATCGCAGCATCGCGGATCGCGTCGTCAAGATGTGTCATCGCAGAAGTTTATGATCACATTTATCGCAAATCGCACTCATCGCAGATCGCAGATCGCGCTTAGTCATTCAATCATTGTGTGCTGCTTACGCGATGTTGCGATATGCGACGTCGCATATCGGCCGTCAGAGGTTTCTTAAGATTTTTCTTTTAAGAACGCTTCATAATGTATGCGATGCGATGAATTTCGCGTCGCTTTTTCGCAGTTTATTATGCTCATAAGAAAACGTTTCATTCTCTTCTCGCGATGCGATACAGCTTTAAGGAGTTGAAATACAAAAATTTTCATAAAATGTTTTTTTTTGGATTTTTTATTAAGGGTCCCCATTTGCTTGGTGTTATTGCTAATACCAAACAAAGAGGGGGGTTGTTGGTGGCCACAACAATGGTGATTCACTGGGAAGAACCAATTATCTCTGCTTTTCTATTGAATTTTAACTTCCAAAGCAGAAAAAATTTCATAAGTCTAAATTTTTTTATGGACAGATAGAGTACATTATGCCTTATCCTATCAATGATATTTTGTTTCAACCTTTTCCTATTCCAATTGTTTGCTTCCTCAGGCTTAGTCCTTGCATTTACATCAGCCATTACTTGGTCTTTTAAAGATAAAATAAGGTCTTCTCTGTGTGCTGGCTTTTAAAATATGCTCATTTGTCGTAGGTAGAACCTCTGCTGCCAGCAGGCGTCCATAGCCTCGACAGGGTTACCTGTTACCCAGCAATGATCCTTTATCCTGCTTAAGGCTATTTTACAACTTTTCAGAGAAAAACCCATTTTGACACTTTTTCCTTTTTTATTCTCTAAAGAACAATGTCTTGGTTTGGTGGCCAAATTATGACACAGTCATTCACTTGATTTACACTTTTGCTGAACAAGCTGGCTCGTGATGAGACCCCTTGTCTTTTGATTGCAACAATCGTGAGTCATTGCCCTGTTTTGGTGGACAGTATTGGCAAAGTCAGCAAGTTATAATATCTGTGATCATGATAAGCCGGCTCGTGATGAGACCTCTTATTCTTTGAGATACAGTGTTTTCTAGGATTGTTCCTCTGAATGCTGCGATTTTCTTTAGGAGGGAGGAAGACATTGTTTTTCCTTAAGAAAGCTCTGGATGACAATAATAGAGTTTGAAAACAGCAGTTTTATAGAGAATATTTATTTTGTTATTGATACCTTTCATTGTGCTGATATAAAACAATTTCTTCGCTAAAGGTTGCTTTCATCAAATTTTTTGAAGTAGAAACTAGTATCATATCTAGGCTAAAGTTAACTCTATCTGTCAATAATAAAGATCAGATCTTTCGAAAATTTTACCACTTGTACAAACGAAAAAAAAAAATCAAAATCTGATAGAGAATTGGTGTCTTTTTCGTGAGCCCCTGTAGTAACCATATACAACTGGTTTTATTATGGAAAAATAAAAGAAAAACTAAAACTATCCTACAAAATAGAAGAATAATCTTCTATGGAAAATATATTTTAAGGATTTTTCCATTAACAGGCAAAGAATCCCTTCTACCTGCTAAATCCTGCAACACAAATGTTGATGGGCCTATGAATTCTACAATCTGAAAAGGACCAAGCCACATCTTCTGAAATTTTGTATGTTTGCCCTTTTCTTCATGAGCCTTATCCCATTTCAAAACTAAATCTTCCATCTAAAAATTTTTTCTGGTCATTATGCTCGAGTCAAAAGAGGATTTTATTAGCGCTTGGTGATGAGCATGGGTTTTCTTAGCTTGTTCTCGTTGTTCTTGTAATTTAATTATTTCCATTTGTCTTAGTTGTATGGAGGAAGTAGATACTTCATCGATGTATTGTACTAAAGACAAAGAGGGGATGACTAAGTGAGTTGGAAGAACCACTTCTTTCCCATAAACTAAATTAAAGGGAGAAGTGCCGATTGAAGCTTTCTTCATTATTCTATCTGCCCATAAAGCATTTACCAAAGCTTTGTACCAATTCTTTTGGTTCTGGTCAACTGTTCTTTTAATAATCCTGATTAGGTTTTTATTTGTTGACTTGGCCAATCCATTACCTTGCGGATAGTAGTTGGCCGAATATTTCAGTTTGAATCCTCTTTTAAGTGCAAACTCAGTCATTGCATTCCCAAAAAAGTATGAGGCATTATCAAACATTAAAGTTGTTGGCAATCCAAACCTAGTGATTATAAATTGATCTATGAATTCAATGATGTTTTCAGAATTAGCTGTCTTGAGAGGAACTGCTTCTACCCATTTAGTAAAATAATCTGTTGCCGTGAGGATGTATCTATGCTGCTTAGAAGAGTGAGGAACGATCTCACCTATTATGTCCAAGCCCCACTGACTGAATGGTTGCTCGATGTTTATCGGCTGTAGTGGCATGGACGGTTTCTTTTGTCTCCCTGCAGTAGTTTGGCAGACTTGGCATTTCCTCACGTAACTGTGTGAGTCTTTGAACAGTGTGGGCCAATAATATCCTGCATGTAAGATTTTATGTACAGTAGCGTCTCCAGCATAGTGTCCGCCTGCTGGTCCATCGTGGAGTTCCTGCAAAACATTTTCGGCTTCAGTTTTCTCAAGACACCTAAGAAGAACAGAATCGTAATTCCTTTTAAACAGAACATCATTTATGAGCTGATATTGTTTAGCTTTCAATCTCAGAGCTCTTTTCTTGGTGTGATCCAGGTGTGATGGAGCATACCCGTTCTTAAGATAATAAATGGTGTCATCATATAATGACTCTGCATCGTTTAGGCTTACCTTATACATTTGTACCTCCTCAGATGAATTTTCAGGAATTTGCGATGCTCCAGCCAACATTTTGCAGGAGCCTTGACCTCTCACAATGCTTGCTGGTTTGATCTCAAGGTCGTATTCTTGTAAAGCAGTGATCCAATTTGCTCTTTTTTCACCCACATCCTTCTGTATTAGAAGATTTCTTACCGCCGGAAACAGTACTATGACCTTAGTATGGGTTTTAAGTAAGAAAGGTCTGAAATATTTGACTGCTTTGAAAACAGCATATGCCTGTTTCTCCACGTATGAATAGTTGAGTTCAACACCTTGTAAATTCGAGCTAAAAAATGCGATTGGAGCTTCCGCTTTCTCTTGATTTGCTTGAGTTAGAATCACGGCATATGATTTCTCTGAGGCAAATGTGTATAAGATAAAAGATTCTGAAAAATTCGGGGTTGCTAAATATGGAGCGTTAATGATAGCTTGTTTGATTAGGTTGAATGCCTCATGCTCATCTTGACCCCATTTAAAATTTGAATTCTTTTTAATCATGGTTTGCAAAGGAGAAACAGTTCGTGAAAAATCTGGGACAAATCTTTTCACGAAATTGATTTGACCAAGGAAAGATTGCATGGCGTTTTTGTTATGAGGTAGGGATATTTCAGAAATTTCTTTGATTCTGTCAGGCTCAATGTGAATACCAGATTGTGACACTATGAATCCTAGAAGTTTTCCTTCACTTAATGCGAAAAAAGATTTCTTTGGGTTAAGTGAAATCCCATACCTTAAACATCGTTGAAAGATTCGTTTCAAGTCTTTGAGATGGTCGCTTCGCTTCTTGGAGTACACTGTTATATCATCCAAATAAATTACTACAGATTTATTGACTAAACCCTTGAATGCGATGTCCATGGCTCTCTGAAATGTAGCGCCGGCATTGATCAAACCAAATGGCATCTTCCGATATGCGTATGTGCCCCATTTAGTTCGGAATGTGGTTTTTAACTGATCATCGGGATGTACCAGCACCTGATTGTATCCTGAAAATCCATCCAAAAAAGACATTAGTTCTGAGCCTGCTACTACCTGTAATATCTGCTCCATAGGTGGGAGGGGAAAATTGTCTTTTTGACAGGCTTTGTTGAGATTCCGAAAATCGATGCAGATTCTAATATCTCCGTTTTTCTTTCTAACGGGTACCATATTGGAGACCGATTTGGAATGTCTGACGGGGAAAATTATTCTAGCTTTTAATAACTTATTTAGTTCAGTTTTTATCTGATTTTCTAAATTGGGGTGGATTTTTCTAAGTTTCTGTTGGACAGGCTTTTCGTTGTCAATCATAGGGATAGTATGTTGAATGATATAAGTGTCGTATGTCTTCAGCTCATCATAGTTCCAGGCAAAAACATTCTTGTATTGTCTCAAAAGACGAATATACGCTAGTTTTTCTTCAGGGGCTAGGCCGTAGCCTAGATTAACGTTTTTTGGTTTATCATCGGTTCCTAGGTTTACTAATTCGTAGTTCAGAGTTGAACTGTAGAGCTTCGAATTGGTAGACCTTTTAAACCGACTTTTCAAATCGTATAAGTCTTCCAACTTAACCACCGATTTAGGTATAGCATTATCAGTGCTGTCTTGTTGTATTTTTCGATCGTGATGGTCTTCGTCAATTATTTGATTGGAGTAGGATCCTTCAGAAGTGAGGAAATTTACAATATCAGGATCGTCATTGAATACTCTCCAATTTGTAATGTTGTCAGGGATGGACGGTCTAAAGATTAATTCTATTGAGAATCTATCTGGACTAAAATCTTCGGAGGGAATAAGTCTAGAGGCTACATTAGCTAAAAGGTTTGCGCTAGCATTTTGGAGTCTTGGGATTGACGAAATATTGAATGCTATAAAATGCTCAGTCAGATCTTGTACTAAAGATTGATAGTGTTTCAAATGACCCGATAGGCAATGTATGGTGTTACGTACCTGTTTGACGACAATCTCAGAGTCTCCGAAGACTTGAAGATACTTGACGTTCAACCCGATTGCTTTGTATAGGCCTTGCACCAAGGCCTCATATTCCGCTGTATTGTTTGTGCAATCGAATTCAAGTCTGCATGTAAGCATGGTCTTATTTCCTTCTGGACTAATCAGAACGTATCCTGCTCCTGCTCCTTCGTTAGATTTAGAGCCATCAAAATATAATTTCCAAAACAAAGATGTATTTACAGGTTTATCTACAAAATTAACGCACTTTGAATTATCAGTTTGGTAAAAAATTTCGACTTGGGATAAAACTGAATTTTCTAAGTAAGGTAATGTATGAGCATTGAAATTGTCGAGGAAAGAATCTACTGAGTAATTGCCTATGATACTGCTGTTATATGCTATTGCTTCATTTTCTCCCTCCAATTCCGTCACTATGTACTTCTGGTGCAACTCTCGTTCAACCTTTATTTGATTCGGTTTACCATTGTAGGGTAACCACATGTGCGACCAGTCGGTTGAGAAGTATCCATGGAGTTTTTCGGACCAATCCCTACTAAGAATCAAGCCATAGAATTCTGGGATATCAGCTACTAGAATGTCAATAACCTGACATACCTTCGGGTTAGATGACAATCTTATGGTCACTTGATTAAGTTCACCAATCACTTCGACTTGAGATCGATCAAGCTGAACTATGCGCACTGCGGATTTTTGTGGTTGAACATTCAACTTGGCACATATTGATCTGGGTAAAATATTTGTTGAAGCACCAGAATCTACCAAACAATTGTGCACATTTTTATTGAAAATCTCATAAGTGAGAAGAAAAGGGGGAGTGTGAGACCTTGATCTTCCTCGAATCAAGGCGATGTCATTTGGATCCATCTTATTGATCGTGTTGGTTGGAGGTCTTCCCATGTTGTGGGAAGCTACAGCTGTAGGCAAAGATGTAGTACGTACGGCATGTAATTCTTTCATCATTATCTTCTGTTGATGTTTCAATTTGCTCAATTCATAAAGAGTGATATTAGCCCTAGTCTTTTTCATGTCATCAACAATATTGTATTCCATTTCATCTGACACTATCAGTGTTCTTGATGGAGGTGTTTGATCTGGTTGGACTGGGCTAGATTGAGTCGCTTTAGCAGTCGTTTTCTTTGTTGCGACTTTATCTTTTGCTGCAGGGCTTGCGCCCTTCTGCTTAGGGGTAGTTTGGGGAGGATCAAGTTGATTTTTGCTTCGTGTGCTAACCAGAATTGCTTCTCGATCTTCTTCTTGTGGGAGGATGAAATTCCACATTCCTTGTAGTTCCACAACTTCTTCGTCATCGGTCTGCCCTTCAGTGGTACTCTCTTCTTCTTCCTCTTCTTCTAATTCGACATTTGAGATAGCGTTGGGTGGTTTCACATCCATTGAAGGGCCTCTTTTAAAAGCTCTGTAGGGCTTTTTTGAAGAAGTTTCTGCTACTTGTTTTTTTATGTCAATCATCTCATTGGCCATGGTCTTTAATACTTTTTGCAATCCTTCCAAATCGAAAGGATCTTTCGTTTGTTTCTTCTTGGGGTCTTCCTTGAAGGTGACTTTTTTAGATTTGCATTCCTCTATCGCAGATCTCTTTTCCAGGGCTACTACGCGTTTCTCCACTGTTATTGCCTCTGTCAGGTTTTCAACTAAGGTTGTTTTATTTGCCCTATCCACAAAGATTACTAAGTTTGATGGTAAGGCCGTAATATACCATTCACATCGTACTTCTTCGCTGGGTTGGGAAGCAGTGGGAATTTTGTTGAGGATTTTATTGAACCGTAAATTGAAATGTTTGATGGGTTCTCTAGCCTCGGCTTTAAGATTGGATAGGTCATTGATTAACGTTGCCGTTGATCTGTCATCACCAAACTTGGTAAGGAATTGACTTTGAAAAATGTCCCAACTTTTGATAGACCCGGAAGGTAATGAAAAGTACCATGACCCGGTTGTTCCTTGCATTGTATAGGGAAAAAGCCGGACAACAGCATCCTCGTTGGTAACTCTGTTGAGATTGACAGAAAGCATGAAATTGTTGATGTGCTCTTCAGCTAGCATGCCTGTGTCTGGATTGAATTTGGGTAGCCATTTCTCAGGATGGGCCGGTATTTGGCTCAGGGGTGGAGGCATTAAAACTGCCCCAGGATTGTTCCATGGAGACTGGGCCATCGTTGAGCTGCTAGTAAATGAAAGTGCAGAGGATGATCCTTGAGGCTGGGAAGATGAAGATATTATGATCTTAGATGATTGAAGAAGAGGGGTTGTGAAAGATGGATGAGTGGTTTGGAATGGAGATGTGGGTGGCTGACTTCGCGGTGAGGTATTTGAAATGGACGATGTAGATGAAAGAGTCTCACTGTCAGACTCTGGTGGTGTTTTCCTTGCTCTTTTCCTGGTGGGGAGAGGGAATTCAGTTGGCTGGATGCCAAATTTTTCACTCTTTAATCTGGTTAGAGGATGAGCAGGATTGTACTACGAAGTCACGCTGCTTTGAGATTTATCAGACCTCTGTGTAAAAATAGAAAATCCCTGGAGTTTGCGAATCAGAGATTGAACTTCAGGGGGTTCAATGGTAGATTGGTCTGAAATATTAGGGTATGTAGCAGTGGTTAATACTCGAGCGACTTTCGACTCTGGATTTAAACGTACTGGGGAAGTCAGGGGAGTTGATGAGGGCGATTTACTCTCAGAATGGTATTTAGATTTTGATTTAGGTGCCATTCATAGTTCGGGCCCTCCTTCTAGCGCCAAATATGTTGAGGCCCCGAAAATCGGGTCGACAACAAGGGGGATACCCACCTGGTCCGGACCTTGGTTGGCAGCTCCTTATCCGTTTGGTATAGCAGGTCCGACTGGGGATAATGGGACCAGTTTCCCAATCTAAGGGTGTGTGTGTGTGTAGAGTTGGATGATGCTGATCTAAGAGTACTTAAAGCTAATTTAATTCAAACTTCTAAACTAACTCTATGCTATTGTAATCTAATGAGAAACAACACATCTAATCTACGCTAACCTGGGGTGAATTTCTTTTGTTATGCAATCTAAAGAGATTTCAAACAATAACTGGTAATAAAGATCATTCAGCTATCATAAGAATAGAAATCAATTAAGATAAACCACTTTGCATAAAAAGTTAGGCAAAACAGTTGTGAACAGCATATCGCATAATAAGTTATTCATATATCAGACATAAATAAATGACTCCACCGTACAAAAGTGCCAAATGGTAACTCATACATTCATGCAGTAACATATAAACAACTAAAAACTGTATATCACTTTAAGAATATAAACAGAAACAGTCAAGAGATAAAAGTACCATTTATGACTGGTTCCACTCATAAGCTTCAAGCAACAATGATTTATCTCTCCTTGCTCTAACATCTACTAAGAGTACAGAGGTGCAACATCAGTAGCAGATATCAAATGCAAACATTAATAAACCTTGATCCATCCATTCATCAAAACCCCCTCCGAGGGTGCAAAAGTGTATGTTCTGAGGACAAGTTTTTTGACAAATTTCTGGACCCTTCTCCAAATGCATGAGAAGGGTTTAAATACTGCTAACTAATTAACTTAATTACATAAATTTAGGATACGGTTTTTAAATGACCGCCCTTCTGCTAAAACAAAACTATTTCTAAAAATTGAATCTAATTCCTAACCATTTCTGTATTTTCTCCTTGGTGCTGCAAGCATGCAACATTCGCCTGGGAAGAGTCGGCTGGTCGCCTTCTGCTTTCGTTTGAGCTTATGAAAATAGAAATAACAAGCACTGGCACCACTTTCTGGTAAACTAGAAGATATTTTTGAGAATCTTCCTCTGGCTGGGTGTATTCACTGCGTGTATACTTGTTAATAACCCAAATTTCTCTCAAACTGATTCTGCTTTTGCTATTTCAGTTTCCGGCCTTGCGAATGACTGAATAAGTTAGGGACTTTTCTCTCTGAACAATTTTCTGCATCGAAAACTGCCTCCATTTTCTATTCCGGGCTTTTCTGGTGCGTTTTTCTTCTTTAGCGTCTTTTTCTTTTTGCTTTACCCATAAGCTTCAAGATCTTTTGTAAACATGCTGCTTTTGTGCGCCTTTGACTCTGAGTTTTGGATGGCCTATTGACATTGGCATCTGTTTAGTGATACTCTGGAATCTGTGGTCCTGTTGCATGCGGCATCCGTCTCTGAAGGGAACTCTTCTCTGTTCTCCGAGCATTGACGCTTTCCCCTTTTCCTTAGATGTTTCCTGCACATTGCTTCATGTTATTGTTTGTCTTATAGTTTACGCAAAGGAAAATAATAATGATAATAAAGATTGACACGAAAGCTTTAAGCTCTTATGAATGCATAATCATGACACTCATAATGAACTGACTCTTCGAAAAACACACAACTATCCTTCCTGAATACTTTGGCGTACAATCATTAATTTCTTTTAAGGCGCGCGCCCAATTTTGGTTTACGGACAACTTTCCTTGAATACTGCGCCGAGGAAAATTTGCGATGGGTGATTTCTGCGACTTGCATCGCAGCAATCGCGGATCGCGTCGTCAATATGTGTCATCGCAGAAGTTTATGATCGTATTTATCGCAAATCGCACTCATCGCAGATCGCAGATTGCGCTTAGTCATTCAATCATTGTGTGCTGCTTACGCGATGTTGCTATGTTTTTTTTGGATTTTTTATTAAGGGTTGTTGTGGGGAAAAGTATCCAACACGGAATGACCCTATCCCACTCTAAGGGTGATAGGTCCTTAGCAACAGCTGAAGCAAAGCTATATAAAGTTACTTCTTTATGACATGCAAGAGATGAAAGGAAGAGATCCACTTACCGATGTCTTGCGCAAGTGGTCGATCCAATCTCCTCTATTTGCCGCTCGCTCCCAGCTCCAAGTCTTCTCACGGGCCCAGCTACACGAGATCCTGCGAACAAGACAAGAAAAGGAAACTACAAGAAGCATGCATTCATAATTGATTCAAGGATTAGCATAAACCAAATACGCAAGTAAGACAATACACCATTGAAACACATGCGAATAGAAGAACCTCAAATGCTTTATTAATATAAGGAAGTAAGGTTCAGGCAGTGATACAACCGTGAGAGGTCCAATCCAGCATCACCTTCCCGACGGAAAGAAATCTCCTCTTCACCTCCCTCAAGCAATCACCCAATACTCTCAACTGTAAACCAACAGCAATTCTTTGCACAAAATTCCGGCCTCTAGATCCCATGGGATGAGATCCTTATATAGAGTTTTGGAGTGAAGATAAGTCAGCTTGATGTGTGACTTGTTGTCCTCTTCAACTCCAGTTGTTCTTCAGTCCTTGAGTCCACTCGGAGTTTCTACCTTCTACTTGGAGTTTTAGAACCTCTTTACTCATCATTAGGCGAATCTTCTGATCCAAGTGTCATTTTGGAAGCTTCCTGGGCACTGGCACATTGAGAAAAGATTCCTCCACATGTCAAAGTACGCCCAGCGCAGGTAGCCTTTGTTGCACTTGCTATGCAGCGCAGGTACACCATAGAACTTTTGACATTCAGCGCAGATGCTTAGTGGAGCAGTTGCTTTGATCCAAAATTGACCTGTTTTTGAGTGTTTTTCAGTGGAGAACTGATCTGAAGTGCTGTGGTTTGCTGACCTTGTTCCTCTAGGGGTAGGAACAACATGTTTAGGGACTTTGGATCCCTCAGATTATTGACATTTCATGCTCCATGCTGTAAGGCACAAAAATGTCTATAACAAGGGTCCCCATTTGCTTGGTGTTATTGCTAATACCAAACAAAGAGGGGGGTTGTTGGTGGCCACAACACAACCATACATTCAATTTCACTCTTTTGGGCATAGGGATATCTATAAGGCTTGATGTTTGGAGGAACACTTCCTAGAATCAAATGAATAGCATGATCATGATCATGAATAGGTGGGAGACCCTTGGGAGTCTCAAATACCTTGGAATGATTTTCCAAGACTTTTTGGAGATATGGGGAAATATAGGATTTTGATGTGGGAACCTCTAGCAATCATAATTGTGCAATTACGCCTTGTGGTTATTTCTTTAGAAGCCTTTTAATTCCATTAGAGCTAATTATCTTTCCTGGTTTCCCTGCGATACCTCTTAATTCAACTTCCTTTCCTTCCAAGAAAATTTCATGAAAATTTCTTGAAAATTAAAAGCTATTATACCCAAGGATTGTAGCCATTGGACTCCCAATACAACATCAACACCACCCATTGGAATGGAAAGCATTGGGCTATTCAATACATATTCTCCCATGGATAGCTTGATATTATGGCACTTTCTAGAGCAATTTATGGTTCCTCCACTTGCAACCATCACCTGATACTATGGTGTTGTATATAAGTAGTAATTCAATTCCTTGGCCATCTTACAATGAATAAAATTATGGGTACTGCCCAAATCAATCAACACTATCACCTTTTTCTTCTTGATAGTTTGAGGAGTGGTAACTCCGGCCAATGCATTACAAGATATGGTTAGATTCATTTCTTCTTTCTCTAGGGTTTTCTCCTGGTGTACATCCTCTTCTTTTGACGTTTCTTGTTCCTTTTCTTCCTTCTCTTCACAATCTATGTAAAATAATTTCTTCTCAACACACTTATGAACTTTTTGGAGGAGTGAAACCCTAGAATCCAAAGCTCTGATACCAAATGTTATGAAACAAGCTCACAAAAAGATAGAAAAGAAAGATCAACACCTTAGAATTCATCCTCTTCGAGGGGCCAACCTCCTTTACAATACACAAATGAACAATTCTTGGATGATATAAATGACAAAACCTCCTTTCTATATATACGAGTCTAAGGGTTCAATATAATCAAATCTGACATAACAATAATAATATAAGAGCACAAAAATAACAATAGTGGGCTTCTATGGGGCACAATAATTACAATATGGGGACAATAGGGGCACAAAAATAACAATAAGGGCTACAATGACAATAGCAATGGGGGAATCACTAGTATTATAGGGACCTAACATGTACTCCAAGAAGGTGTACAAAAGGTGTCAATAATGCAAGAGGCAATGGACATCATCAAAGGATCTCAAGATCGAATGAATTTAGAAGTTCATAAAGGCAAGCTCCATCATCTAGGTACCAAAGTATATTTTTTGGCTATCGTTACTCTTTTACAAATTTTGGACACATGGAAAAGGATTTTAGGGCTTACAACAAGAACAAAAATAATGGTCCTCATCAAACTCCTAAAAGAAACTTTGCAAAAAGAAGTCATGCTTCCTCATTAATGAATAACATGGAATGCTTTAAATGTCATAATATTGGTCATATGGCTCGTGATTGTAGCTTTACTTGGGTTCCTAAACAAGCTAAAACCATGACAACCAAACATGAAAGGAGAGCTACACAAGTTTGGAGAAGGAAGAAAATTAAATCACAAGGATACCATGTGGGAAGTGTCTTGAAAACTCAAGGCGTCAACTCATGTTGTTGATTTGATGAATGCATCATTGGCAGATATGATATTCCAAGTTTTGATGATGAGATTCTTGCAATGCATACTATCAAGGGGAGCTTGTTATTGTTTGACCATTCTTGAAAGATGCATCCTTGATGAGCCCTAGAAAACCCTTGATAATTCACACGTGGAGAATCATGAGACAGATAGATATATCTCTTAATGAATTACCTTGGAAATTTTGCAAAAAATCTAGTTTGGCAAGTGGTATATTTTGCAAAAATACATCATCTATTTCATTCCTTTTCATATGGCATGAAAAGATTAGGGGGAGCAAGTCCATTGAAGAACATGATCCTTTTTCCCCACTATACACTTGATGGACCATTGTTGAAGATGCCTTCCACTTGATCACAAATTTGTAATCATTCTTGGGTTCCATAAGAAAAAAGGAGAGCAAGAGGAGTTTATGTAGGCAGGGGGAGTTGGTTAATCACATGAAGAAATGCAACTAAGACATATCTCTTGTACCACATTTCCAGAATAAGGAAAGCATGATGACAGGGAGAGCAACATGACAATAAGAAGCATGATATGGGGAGAACTTGATGGAAAAAGGCATTGTCAAGACACCCCATTTTCCATTGATGTCAAAGGGGGAGAGAATGTTGAAAAGGCGAAAATATTGCCATCAATGACAAAGGGGGAGATTATTGGATAAAGTTGTCATTGTTTTCAATATGATGGAAACTTGGGTGCATTGTTGAAGATGAAAAAACCCTAGCCCTAGTTGAAGCATACCTTGGATAACCCTAACCCTAGAAATGATGATTTGGCAAGCCCAAACCATAATTGAACACAATGGAATCCTACATGATGGCAACCATAACTTGTGCAAATAAGCCCTTGTCCTAATATGATGGAGCCCTACCTTGCTAAGCCTAATCCTGTGCCCTAATCATCTATACCCTACTCCTAATGCACATAAGAGATTTAGTTGGTGCTTAAAATCCTTGATACAAGATGTCCTAAGAACACCCTATGAAACCCTAGCAAGACCTTGAAAAACATATATTGAAATCCTAAAAATTTCTTAATAGGGTTGTTATGAAAAAAAGTGCATGTAATGAAGAAATAATTAAATTGTCACCATTAGAGGACATATATTGAAGGAATGACTACATCAACTTATAGAGGATATTTGTATCTTTCCAATGAGTATCTACTTGCCCCCAAACTCCCTATTGTTGAAGAAAAAATAATTTTTAAAGTTGAATAAATTGTCAAAATTAAAATCTGGCAAGCCTACATGAGTAGGCACACATGTAGGATCACGTGTCCCTTCAAAAGACATGTCTCTTCATTATAAAGGAAAACATGTATAAATAAAATTTCAATCTGTTCATTTCCATCATCCAATTTCGATCAAGCATAAGAAGAAGGATTCAAGTCAGAAATTAAAAAAGGAAAAAAGGACAAGGCTTAAAGAAGGACGAATTATTGGGGTTATTTTATTAGGTGATTTGTCCCTCCATTACAGGTCTGCACTGTAGCAGGAGGAGTGTGCATGACATTAGGGAGTTTTGGGCCTGATTTATTGATATTTCTTGTCTGGGAAGCCTATATTTAGGCAGCTATAGGGGCCTGTCTTATTGCAGGAGGCCGAAAGGCCTGTTGAGGGTTGTTTGTGACTGTTGTAAGAGTACCACATGCCTAAACAAATATTGGGAGGAGACTTGGGCAGATTAGAGAAGGTTGGAAGACAACAAAAGAAAGAAAGTGGTAAACTGAAGCTGGAGAGAGGCTTATGTGGTGGTGAAAAAAAGCGCTAAAGTGGAGTTATAGTTTTCCCTAACTAGGTCAAGGACAACAACAACAAAAAAGTAGCCCCTTTTGCATCCTTTGGAGCTGAATTTGGAATTGATTTTTGAACTAAGTTTGAAGAATGTTTAAGTTGCTTCTAAAACCAAGTTTTGAGTTGAGTTGAAAACCTCTTGAAGGTTCTTCTAAGACCAATGTTGAAGCCTTCTTTGAAGTAGATTTAGAGATATTTTTTTGAGGAGACTTTGGAGACATTGTAGTTGATCTTGATAACCTTACTGAAGCAAATTTGGTGTATAACTTAGATAATACTTGGAGCAAACCTTTGAAGTAGACTTTAGACCAGCTTGTTGGAGTACTCCTGTAGCATAATTTGAAGCATCCCTCATGTGCATTCTTGAAGTCTTTTGAATAAGATTTTGGAACATTAGTGAAGCCTTGTTTGGAGTATGTGTAGACAAGCTTTGGATACCTATGATATCATTTGTTGATTTTTTGTCTAATCTTTGCACCATTGAAAATACCTTTGAAGGCTATTAAAGACTCTTGGAAAACATATTTGTGCAAGTTGTTGGGAAGCATTGAAAAACTGTTGAAGAAACTTGTAGAACTCGATCTTGAAGCATTGGTAAAACATATTGAAGACCTTTAGAGCCACTGATCTTGGAGGCATTCTTGGAGACTTTGATACATGATTGAAGCCCTCATGATGTGACCTTGAAGAATTTTGTTTGGGTGACATGAAGAGTTGTGGAGACACCTTCTGAGAATCATAAAGTTGTCATTGGTGTGAAGGCTAATTTGAAGATATTGTCAAGGGTTATTGCAGAATTTATTGGGAAACTTTGAATAACCATTCAACCTACTTTGAAGAGATGAATAATATTGATAGTGTTAGTTCCCTAGAGGATAGGTGTCCTCAAGAAGATCAGGTTTGAGTCTATGCCAGTGAAGAGGGTTGTAGCCCTAGAGGTTGGAGCCTCATAAAGACAAGGTTGGAGCCTTGTGGAAGATAGGGTTGGAGCCCTAGAGGTTGTAGCCTCATAAAGACCAAGTTGGAGCTTAACACCATACAGGTCGGATCCTAGTTGATTGAAGATTGGTGTATTCATCTAGGGTTGGATCCATAAACATTATTGTACTTGATTTATTGTAAAGAAGAGGATTGGAGTCGCGTTATTCCTAATTAATAAAATATTTATTCTATATTGTTCATTTTGTGTTCTGTTTATAAGTGATCTAAAACTGGTAAAGTAACAATTGTAAAAGAAATACAGACTCACCCCCCCTCTTAGTATTTTCAACATAGGTCTTCAGAGTTAGCAATGGTGTAATAATTTACACATAGGTTATATCACTTGGATTCAATTTGTAAAAAATATTTATGAATGTTTTGAACCTAATATCATTTGGGTGACTTGATGAAGCTTAAATAATTAGGTATAGTTGAAGAATATATATTTTCTATTGAGCAATTTGTGTTCGAAACCAACTGCATTTCTAATAACTTTTTCCAAGGATGCTTTATTAGTGGTCTAATGGAACAAATCCATGCCCAAGACTTAATGGTGGACCCTACCACTTGGCTCAAAACCACTCAATGAGAAAGGGAAGTGTAACGGATTGTCAATGCTCAAATCAAACAACCATCCTTTATTCTCCATGCTTATCCTACCAATCCCTCTCGTCTATATCCTCTTCTCAAGATCCACAAATTAATTGGTGCTAAAACGATAGAACATCAACTTAAAGGATGTTGCTACAATTATGGTGATTTCTTTTTTTATTTTTTAATATATATATATATATATACACACACACACACACACACACATATATATATTATTTATTTTTTTTATTTTTTCTGAGGCACAAATGTAAGGAGCATAAAATTTTTATGGATATTTTAGAAGATGATGGTGATCCTCTCCCTCAAGAACCTCTACCTTAGCTAGATCATGAACCTCATCTCTTTGATCAACGAGATGTAAAACCCCAAAAATCCCTACATTCCTTAACTAGTATTTCAACTACATAAACTCTTAAATTAATTGACTACATTGAGCATCATAAATTCATTATCCGAATGACACTATTAGCACCATAAATTTATTTTTCATTAGGTTTCCCAAGAGACACATTGCTATATCCATGTGGTGATCAACT
This sequence comes from Pinus tabuliformis, assembly GCA_031772625.1. Taxonomy (NCBI): domain Eukaryota; kingdom Viridiplantae; phylum Streptophyta; class Pinopsida; order Pinales; family Pinaceae; genus Pinus; species Pinus tabuliformis. The sequence goes on along the minus strand of CM062804.1, from coordinate 1,430,273,271 downwards.
TTTAGATCATGATTGCTAATGAAGGCTCCATGAAATATGGGGGTTCTCCTGAAAATGTGAGCCTTCGAATTGGTGATTATTCTTTGAAATCCATATGTTTTCCATTGAAATGGGTTGTTGTGGCATTGTTTTTGGTGTTTAATGGTTATGCAGACTAGACACTACAACCATGGATTTTAGGGACATATACACGGGCTTCTAGTACGCAAGGCATTACTACGCTTTTCGAGGAATAATATAGGTTCTATTGAGATCATTGGTTCACATTGTATGGAAAAGAAATCCTTAAAAAGGGACATTCTAGCATGATTATCACCCAATGCCATGCCATTCAAGTTTTGATACCCCTTCCCAACCTATTCATATTAGTCTAATCTAAACACTAATTAATTCCTGAAACCCCCAAAGCCTCCCACCCTCTTGCGGTGCACATCATAATTCTATTTGTCTCCTACCAGGTAGCTTCCCACCTAATGTCTACACTTATCACCACCCATTTGATTAAAAAAATGAAATTTAAAATGATTGTTTAGGAGGTGTTAGTTGTAGGTGTCATCCATCCTAGTATTAGTCCTTATTCTTCCTCTGTTATCATGGTAGTTTAAAAAAGGCACTTGTTGCACATGTCTTGATTTTCCCACTCTTAATATAATCACTAAGAATGATAATTTTTCCATTATAATCATTGATGATCATTTGTATGAACTTATTGGTGCTTAATTTTTTACCAAACTTGACCTCTATTATGATTATCACTAAATTTTTGTAAAGAAGGCCAATACTCCCAAAAATTCTATTCACAATCACAAAGGTCATTATGAGTTATTGGAGTTTCCCTTTTGCCTTTTGAATGCACCAATGACCTTCTAAAAGTCTCATGAATCACATTTTTAAAGTTCCCTTTCTATTTCATTTGTCCTTTTTTTTTTGACATCATAATCTAAAGTAAAACATGGAATTCCCATGTTTCCCATGTGGATTAGGTCTTACAACTACTTTCTAAAAGGGTATAAATGTTCCTTTGGTGTCTCAAAAGTAGAATATTTGGACCATATTGTTAGTAAGGATGGTGTACAAGCGGACCCGAAGAAAATTGAATTAATGAAGGATTGGCCCTATCCTAAAACTCCTAAGAGTCTATGAGGTTTCCTTGGTTTAATATGGTACTATAGAAAGTTTATCCAAAACTATGGAAACCCTCGCTACCTTACTTAAAAAATATATATATATTTTTGTTGGAATGCAACCACAAATAAACCTTCTAGGATTTGAAGGATGCTAGGTGTACAACCCAATACTTCTTTGCCTAACTTCAACAAGACTTTTCTTTTGGAATTTAATGCCTCAAGAAATTATGTAAGAATATTTCTCATGCATTGAAGGTAGACCATTGTCCTTTACTAGTAAACAAATTTGTTAACAACACTTGGAAAAATCCACACGTGAAAAAGAAAGTTTTGCCACTTTGCATGCCTATTGTTAGTAAGGATGGTGTACAAGTGGACCCGAAGAAAATTGAATTAATGAAGGATTGGCCCTATCTTAAAACTCCTAAAAGTCTATGAGGTTTCCTTGGTTTAATAGGGTACTATACAAAGTTTATCCAAAACTATGGAAACCCTCGCTACCTTACTTGAGAAAAAATTGTTTTGATGGAATGCAACCACAAATAAGCCTTCTAAGATTTGAAGGATGCTAGGTGTACAACCCAATACTTCTTTTCCTAACTTCAACAAGACTTTTGTTTTGGAATTTAATGCCTCAAGAAATGATGTAAGCATAGTTTTCATGCATTGAAGGTGGACCATTGTCCTTTACTAGTAAACAAATTTGTTAACAACACTTAGCAAAATCCACACGTGAAAAAGGAAGTTTCACCACTTTGCATGCCTTGCATATCTAGCATCACTACTTGCTTGGAAAATATTTCCAAAACAAAACTGATCATTGCAACCTCAAATACTTTTCGGAGCAAAGGATTTCATCCCATGAACAATAGAAATGAGTTACCAAAATGTTGGGCTATAATAAAGAGATCATTTATAAGAAAGGTAAGGAGAATATGATAGTTGATGCTCTCTCTAGAAAATATGACGAGGAAGGGTCCCTCTTTTCACTCACCTTCATTTTGTTGATTGTGTCCATAATGAATGGTTCAAAGACCCCAATATTCTTGTACTGATCCAACAACTTCAACATGAATATAATGCATATTTGGACTACACTTGGCATAATGACGAGCTATGCTACAAAGGGTGTCTATATTTGAATAAGTAGTCCAATTTTAAATCAATCACGCTATCTAAACTCCATGCATCACAAATAGTTAGTCATTCTAGCTTTCGTAAAACATATGAATGGATTCAAAACTCATTCCTCTGGGAAGGCATAAAAAAGGACATCTACACTTTTTTGTTTGAATGCAACCTTTGCCAATGACACAAGGGAAAAATGGTGAAACTCTAGATTCACTAAAACCATTACCTATTCTGTTTTCTATATCGAAAAAAAATTATACAAGCTTCGTTATGGGTTTATTCAAACATGGAAATCATGGTTGTGGTTGATTGTCATTCCAAATATGCACCATTTTTTGCCATCCAATGATGCAGGAGCATGTGACTTAGAGGAAAACAATCTTCAAACATATTCCAAAAATCCAAAAAAATTCTACAGGCAAGGGAGTGGGGTCCTTTAGCTAGTAATTTCCATGCTTTTCTAGTTCAAGAGAGAGTAGAATTAAGAATAAAACATGCTAATTATATTGCTTATGGATAAGTTGTAATAAAGCTTTACGCTTTAAATCATTCTAAATGCTTTTGTAAAGGATAATGGCGAGAAGGCTTTATCCATTATTTATAAATAAAAGACAATGGGACTCTCAAAGAAAAGAGGAGAGAGTTCCCGGAAGCATTATCCCTTGAACTTTTCTCTCTATTTATCTGAATTAATGGTCTTCTGCTAATTAATAATGATATGCGTGTATCTATTAAATTGCTTTCTTCTGAGTTGAAAAATGGATAATTCGCCTTATTTTGCAAAGTGATGCTTGACTGAAGCCTTTAGGATCATTTTTTCCTTCATATCGACACGTGTAGGCTTTCTAAGTCATTTACAGAGTTCTGTGGGCAAACTCTGTTTACACAGAGAAATCATGATATTTTCTTAAGCGGAACACTATTTCGGACTTGAAACTTTATTGGATTTGGTTCATGCCTGTATCGGGTCTGAACCAATATCGCATCAGAGAAGCGCAAGCGAAGTAGGGAGCCTTTGGAATGGCTGAAGTGCGAACCCTGACATTCTGGAACCAAAACATTATAAAGAAGGGTGGAAGGAGGCGTTGGGTCCGTGAGGACGATCGCATCGCAAACTTGGAGGCGGGAAGAACCAAGTAGTGGTGCTTTGGAGGCCGCCGATAGAGATTGCCGATTATCGCATCGGGAAAAGGACGGAGGAAGGGCATTACGCATGCCGATAGTGTATATTGCGTATAACGCAGAACTTGGAATATAAAAGTGTCGATAGTGTAATTCCTTTGGAATTACACCAAGACTGTTTATAATTCATGACAGTGTTTTGATAAAAGCGCCAATAGTATATTGTATGAATCCCATACTAAAAGTCTGTCGATAGTGTTTTGGGTAATTCTTTTGGAATTACAGTTTCGATAGGAACAAAGGCCTATTAGCCAATTAACAAGGGTTGTGGCAATCGGAGGAAAATCCATGAAGCTGTCAGTTAAATGACTGATACGCCAATTGAGGCAGAGAGAGAAATTTGGCTTGATATAGATGAAATTGTAGCCAGGTTTGAGAGGTTGTCCATATCGCCAGCACCCAGGCCACCATCCAACAACTCTTTAAATGTTACAGCATCACTCAAGTCTTAATGGATAACATCGTCAAACTACATGGTATGCCATAATGTATTTTCATAGGGCCAGGATTCCAATTTCAGTAGCAACTTTTAGCAATAGTGTTATAGACATTTTTGTGCCTCGCGACATGGAGCATGAAATGTCAATAATTACAGGGATCCTCAGTCCCTAAACATGTTGTTCTTACCCCTAAAAGAACAAGGTCATCAAACAACAGCACTTCCAATCAGTTCTCCACCTGAAAACACTTCAAAACAGGCTAATTTTGGATCATGTCAGCTGCTCCACTGAGCATCTGCGCTGGAATGCAACTGTTCCTCCTTGTACCTGCGCTGGAAGTCAAAATTAATGAAGGCTACCTGCGCTGGGCGAGATTGGCCAAGTGGCACAGTCATCCTGCAAGGTGTCAACTGCCCAGGAAGCTTCCAAACTGACACTTGGTTCATGAGATTCGCCCTGTGATGAGTAAGAGGTACTTGATCACCATGTGTAAGCAAGGATCTCCAAGTGGACTCAAGGACTGAAGATTAACTGAAGAGGGAGAGGACACTAGTCAGCTCTATGCCAGCCTCAAGCTGACTCATCCTTTCTTCTTCTCTCCTATAAATAGAGCTCTTCTATGAGGTCTAAGGAGGCTGGAATTTTGTGTAAAGCAAGGAGGTGCTGTTGGTTTACAGTTAGAGCTATTGGGTGATTGTTTTACTAGAGGTGAAGAGGAGAGTTCTTGCTGCTGGGGAGGTGCTGCTGGATTGGAGCCATCATTGGTTGTAACCTTCTCAGAACCCTGTTACTTCTATCAATAAAGTTTTGCATGTTCTCCTATATACTTGTATTGCATTGATGTATTGTATTTACATGTATATTTGATTCATTCTAATCCATGTATCAGTTATGAGTACTTGTATCTTGTAGTTTCCTCTCTTGTTTTGTGCAGGATCTGTGTGTAGCTGGACCGGCAAAGAGAGCAAGGAGCTGGGAACAAGAGACAAAGAGAGAGGACAAGGATCGACTAAGCGAAAGACACCAGGTTGGTTAATCTTTCTTCATTCTCTCTGTACTTTCATAAAGGAAATCATCAAAACTTTACTTTCAGTTGTTGCTAAAGACTGTCACCTTTAGAGTAGGGATAGGGTCATCCGCATCGGATACTTTTCCCCACAACAAACTGGCGACTCCGCTGGGGAGCCTAGTATCTTGTTGGTGTTTGTAGTATTTTGCTATTCATTTCTTGAAGAAAAGAGTACCGAATCGAAAAGCTTTTGACGATATCAAAAGCGAAGTAGAGGGTCTGCTACTCTTGCTCATTTACTGAGCAAATTCAAGATTTGAAGAGCTTATCTACAAAAGACTCTTTACTCTTTGTGATAGATCTTCATCCTCTTGATCATCCCTTAGCCTGTACTTGACCTATAGCTTTTTATTTCAGCAAAAACAGTGCATTTTTGAGCTTTTTATGACCCGGAATTCTTTGCAGACGCAACTCTCGTGTGTCAGTGCAGGCTGTCCACAGGCAGTCTGCATTACAGCGCAGGTGCTCCCTTCGGGAACTGCGCTGAGAGTCAAACTGGCAGACTAGAACCTGCGCTGGTCCAGTTAGCCATTGTCTTGCTCAGCTTTCCCTTTGTGTCTTGGCCCTGTTTTCACTGATTTTTAGCTGATTGCTTGCTGGTCATTGTACTTGCTGTAGACCACTTCTCCTTGACATTATTCCGCCTCAGTTGTGTGATGAAACTGTGAATGTTCTTTCAGTATTTCTTGTTTCAGTTACAGTTTCCCATTGTGAAAAACGAACCAGTATAGTTGTGACCTCTTAGATCCTGAACTGTAAAAGTGTCTTTGTGATCTTAAGAGCTAGTTTTATTACTGTTCATGGCTGTTTGAGTTTGTTTGTTTTTCACTTTATGGTTTGAATCTATACATTTCCTGTGTTTTAAACAAGTCTATCATAAGGTGTCTTTTTGATGGTGGACAAGCTTGTTTATTTCTACTTGAAATTAGATTCAAAATTATACAACAGTTTCCTTTCTGTCTTACATCAACATTAAGGATAACGAAAAGAAATACATGCATTGTGCATTTTGCATTTGACTGTGTGCTTGACGATTTAGGAAAATGTGCATTTTAGTGTGTGTTCTATGATCTGTGGAAAAAGTTGTGTCTTTCTTTTCCCTCAGTAGATTAAGGTTTTCAAAGTTGAAAGATTGAAAAGATTTGCTTCTCATTCTTAGATTGCATATAGGAAGTTGTATATATACATCTCGTGGCGAACCTGAAAGGTAAACTGTTAAGAAAGATCAACATTAAAATAAACTCAATTTACATAACAACGCTTTGGAATTTAACGCAAACATCTAGAGGTCTAGGTAGAGACGTGTTCCGGCGTCATTAAACATAGTGACTGTCGATCTCTACGAAGGTGGGTGATTCCTCCTGAGAGTCGGTGGCACTAACACGGACTTGAGCTCCCGCGTACCGTCGCGTATATTGGGAGACCCCTATAGGCTTTTATCCTTTATCCATAGGAAGCCGTGTCGGCCGCCCTACTGATCGCGATGCAGTGAACACAGCATTCACGAAGATCGACCACCCGTACCGTAAAACGTATTCTGTGGTTTCGCGAAAGGTTTGGCACACCCTCTGCCTAGATCTCCAGAGCAGTTTCTTTTGGCCCTTTTCAAACTCTATAACTGAAAAGGTCCAACCGAGCATTTGTCACTTCGGGCTCGTTAATACATCGAAGGAGACTAGAGTCATCTTTAGCTTTTTCTCGACTCTTTAAAACTGAAAAAGCAAGTTGTGTCTAAAGCGTCGTTATAAAATTTATTTTAAGCGGAATAATCATCACCCTTCCCTCGTTGATCTTCGAAGTTAGTCCACCACAAGTGGAAGTTCCTGTAGAATCGCTAAGAAATCTTTTGGATAGACTAGATATGTCTGAACAACCGTCGACATCTAGGACTGTGTCGTCCGACACAGCTGCAGCAGAGCCTCCTGCTGCTACTCCAACGATGTTCGCTGGTATATCATCTGTCCCGGCAAATTGTCAACAACAAGCCGGAGTCCAATCAGGGACAACGACATGGTTAGTTCCTATTTCTTCATCCGGATTATCATCTGGTATTTCTTATGTTGAAACTCGCCAAATTGATCCATTTGGAGGTCAATCTGGGCAATCGATCCCCTTGAGTTCCGGATTGATACCATATGGGGGGCAGTATGCCTTTTCATTACCTCCTCCGGGAGGATGCCCATCCGTGAGTTCACAACAAAGTTCAGGTCAAACTGGAATTACATCCAGCGGTTGGGTACCAATACTGCCTCAACAACCAGGAGTTGTATATTCTATGCAACCAGTCCGCCCTGTGTCGAATGTTGCCACTATACCTGGTATGGTGATTGCGTCGCAAGTACAAGCGCTGCCTACTGTATGTCAACCCCAAGTTTCTCAGGTTGCCATACAACAGCCTCTTGTCTCGACATCTCAATCGCAACCTCAGGTCAGTGCCTCCTTATTTGGAGCGACTCAGGATCAAACAAGTACTGTGACTCCTCATCTTGGTCAATCATCTAGTATTGGGCATCAGCAAATGGTCCAACAACCAGAGCTGGTTCAAACTCAACAACCGCAATTCCAGCAATCATATCAAGGACCTGAGCAACAAGTCTTTGTAAGCAATGGGCAACCATACTATAATGGTTATACCCATCAACCTTGTCAAAGTTGCCAACATTATGCTGGTATGCAAAGACCCACTGCTCAGGCGATTCCATCTTATCCTGGATATGCTTCGCCTAACCTGAATCAACAGTTGCCCTTTGTAGCAACTCTAGAATTACCAGATCTAAACCGGCTGACGAATGATCCAATTGCTTATGCCCCTTGGTGGCCAGCGATTCCACACAAACTTCCATCAGACATTCCTAAATTTAATGGAAATCCAGGTGAAGACCCGTCGAATCACGTGATGACATTCCATCTATGGTGTTCATCAAACACCCTGAATGATGATTCGATAAGACTTCGCCTTTTTCAAAGGACGTTAACGGGTCCAGCGGCAAAATGGTATATTGAATTGCCTAGAGCTTCGTTCGACAACTTCAGTACCTTAGCTACTACCTTTTTAACCCATTTTCAATTACCAATAAGGTATGAGACGGGAACAGAACTCCTTACCAACTTCAAACAGACAACGGCCACTCATATATCTGATCATATACATGAATGGCGACGTCGTCGTAGGATGGTAAAAACATATGTTCCCGATCAGCTATTAGCTGAATGGTTTATAAAGTCATTACTTCCGGCCATAACGGAAGATGTGGCCAAGGGGGGAGTCGTAACAGAAGAGCAAGTTATAGCTCGTGCGCAATATCTAGACTTGGTTTATACTCAGTCTGGCACGCTCTACGACAAAATACCTGACGCCCCTAGACCGGAATTCTCAATTCCTCCTCCTCCTAAATCAAACAATGACTCTCACGCCAGCGATGACGTGATTGGCAAGCACAAAATTTACAGTCAAAATGCAAATGAAAAACTTCTTGCCTCAGAAGTAAATGCCATGTCGACCGACAAGGGCAAACAACTGAAGCAACCAGGGGGCAAGAAGAAAAAGACAGGAAGAAAAAGGAAACCCCCGGCAGGGTGTCATATATGCGATGAGGATCATTGGACGAAATATTGTCCACATATAGCTGAAGTTAAGAAACTCTTCAAGAGTTCAAAAACCCCAGCAGTATTGACTGATCCGTTTCCTAATCCAGGTCAAAATATGGTTGCTAATCAAAATGCTTCCGGATCCCAAGTGCTTATGTTGTCTACCTCAAAGCAACAGAATAATGCTTTGACAAGGAATAAAGATTACGGGAATCCAAAGTTGTCGAACAAAAAGGTTAATGAAGGACCTAGTAGTTCAACAACAACTTTGACCGAAGTTGTGCCACCCATCGTTCCTGAGCCGATGATAAAGTCGCCAAAGGGAGTAGTACACAAATCGACATTTAATCCTCGTGCCAAAGGAGCACAGAATTATAATATAGTAAAGGACCTGGCCCAATCGCCGTCCACTATGTCGACACTTGAAGTACAACAAAATTGCCCCTCCCAAGAGCAAGCTTTATTATCAACAATAGGTGGGATTGGCCCAATGGATTCCAATCTTGTGGCCTTTGATCATAAAGGATATGACCCTCAGTTACCAGCTCAACTAGCTTTCCTTATTCAAGTGAAAGCCCTCAACAAAACTGTTCATCGAACAATTATTGATGAGGGGGCATCTACATGTCTTATGTCGATGAGTTGCTGGGAAAATTTAGGCTCACCACCCTTGTCGAAATCGTCAACGACGTTAAAAGCATTTGATGGATGATCATACACTCCATACGGGATTTTAAGTAACTTGCAAGTTGAACTGGGAGGCAAAACAGTAGGAATTGATGTTGAAGTAATTGATGGAAACCTCGATTACAACATCCTACTTGGAAGACCATGGATCTATGCCATGGCCGCAGTTGTGTCAACCTACTTCAGGAAGATTGCATTCCCCTTCCAAGGGGAATTACAATCGTTGACCAACAAACTTTTCTCCACGACAGTTCACAAGTTACAGAGAGCATTCCAATGATCCATGGAAGGAATCATTTGCTCCAAAATATCGGAGTAGGTGTCCTAAAAGACCCTGCCTTAATGGGTACTTTCACCCTACCGCCTCCAAGTAATCTGGCGGGAGTGGCCACAGTGGAAACCTACAAAATGAAATCTAATCCAATCTTCTGGTTGGATTCGGAAGATTCCTAGATATTTTGTCGGCTTCGAGGATAGTTCCTATCTCAGGTCAACCTCGTTAAAAAATGAAAAACCATGAGGATAGTTCTTTTACTATGTCAACCTCATTAAAAAATGAAACAATCCCCTTTCCAGATCTCAATGGTAAACCTTCATTCCAATCAACTGAGTTGAATGCAATGAAGCTTGGGGGGCATGCACCTCGATTTTCATTATTATGCTGGGGGCATGCAAACTTATCATCGAGCAGTTTTAGCACATAGTTCATGCTCGTTAAAAAATAAACGCAAGATCCGAGCAGTTTTAACGTAGAGTTCATGCTCGTTAAAAAATAAACATAAATCTAAAGCAATCTTTCCCTACAGTTCAAGCTCATCCAGAAAAAATGAACCGGTAAATAACCTTGAGAAATGTAACCTTTGACTGCCATGTTAAAAGCCCTTGGTCGTGTTTATATGCCACCACCTCCATCCGTTCATTTGGCCAATCGTTCACCTCCATATGTTTGTTTACCCATTTTGAGGAACAACTGCGAAGAGTGATTTCACTTAGCCATCCTTGTGACACTGCCGTGATTGGAAAATTCCAATTTGTACCTGGAATCTGCTGCTATCCCTGTTTATCACTCGTTCCTCAAAAAACGAGTCTTCTTTGAGCTCTTTTCACTGACTCGTAAAATATGAAAAGTTTGCCGAGTTTTGGCCTTCCAGCTCGTTAAACGACCGGAACGCTATCCCTCATTTAGACTTTAATCTTTTTGGACCTGAGGGATTATTACACAAAAAGATCGAGCGCTTGTCTTGTTCGGCTCGTTAAAAGTACCGAACACCCATCCCTTCTGTATTGTTTTATACTTTTTCGGACTTAAGGGATTAGATGACGAAAAAGGAATTATGGAGTTGACTTTCTGTACCTTTTCAGACTCTCTAAAAATGAAAAGGACCGAGTTTTCTTTGTCGTTAGACTCGTTAAAATGATTAAATAGCGACAAACTTGTCTTTAGACGAGAACGAGTTTCCCTATCGCTAGGCTCGTTAAATCTTAGCGATGGGCTTGCCCGAAGGGCAGGTTATAGAACAAGCATATGTTATCCTCCTCAAGCTTGACAAAAATAAAGAGGTACTGGTCAGAAATGACTGGGGAAAAATTGGGAGAACATCAAAATTTAATGGTAGCAAGTCACTCTTGAACATGACACTTTTCCTCCGTACCACATCGGGTTGGGTTGTTTCATTCACCGGTCTCATCACCATGGTCCTCGCCAAACCATCCACATTTGGGGTAATGCTACCGATCCATCGCATCAGTGTCGTTATATGTTCAAGAGGGGTCATTCTGAAAGTGTCAACCGTGTCCCATCCACTGCCATACATTATCCTTCATCCATTCATGATCACCACCCTGAATCATATATCACAGTTTGTTTTCACCTCCACTAAAATCATTAGCTCCGTTCCGTGTCATTGATGTGGGATTCATTAAGGCCCTCCTTTGACGGATCGCTTCTTGTCGACTTCAGCTCATTATCCAAGAAGTTGATCTAGGAACACCCCCATCAGTACTTTGAAGCTTGCATGCCTCAATGGCAAGTTTCTCACTTCCGACGACAGGTATACATCAATGACCTTCGACCAGAAGATTTTGCGTGGCGTTCGACGCCAAGTCCTTTATTCACGCCACGTGAATTGTACTGCAGTACCTTGAGGGTCATCATCATTATTGGTGATTCCTCTCGCGCTTGTTAACGGTTTTCATTATTGACCGGTAATCAAGCGATGTCTTTCCATGTTCGACTTCAGCGAAATTCTCACATGGATCGACGTGTACTTAGAGTGAAGATCGAACGAGTTTGAAGACCCCGGATCTAGTTTCATCCATCCGGGCTGCGATATATATTCAGGAAATATAAAAGCATTTGCCATGTACATCATTGCAGCAGATGATCATCCTATTCAAAGGATGATAATTTCAGCAGAAAATTATCAGTCTATCTTCAGACGATCGTCTGTCATATGTACCAAAATGTATTTATAAAAGCTGAGCATGGGAATGCCCGCCTCAGCTAGATCATGAAAATAGAATGAAGAATAATGTATTGTATTGTATTGTATTACAGGGCGCCTCCTCAGCACTGGAACGAACTTCGGACCCTCTAGATAAAGCATTTCACCCGATAAACGGCCTCATACTTTAGGGGGCAACTGTTATAGACATTTTTGTGCCTCGCGACATGGAGCATGAAATGTCAATAATTACAGGGATCCTCAGTCCCTAAACATGTTGTTCTTACCCCTAAAAGAACAAGGTCATCAAACAACAGCACTTCCAATCAATTCTCCACCTGAAAACACTTCAAAACAGGCTAATTTTGGATCATGTCAGCTGCTCCACTGAGCATCTGCGCTGGAATGCAACTGTTCCTCCTTGTACCTGCGCTGGAAGTCAAAATTAATGAAGGCTACCTGCGCTGGGCGAGATTGGCCAAGTGGCACAGTCATCCTGCAAGGTGTCAACTGCCCAGGAAGCTTCCAAACTGACACTTGGTTCATGAGATTCGCCCTGTGATGAGTAAGAGGTACTTGATCACCATGTGTAAGCAAGGATCTCCAAGTGGACTCAAGGACTGAAGATTAACTGAAGAGGGAGAGGACACTAGTCAGCTCTATGCCAGCCTCAAGCTGACTCATCCTTTCTTCTTCTCTCCTATAAATAGAGCTCTTCTATGAGGTCTAAGGAGGCTGGAATTTTGTGTAAAGCAAGGAGGTGCTGTTGGTTTACAGTTAGAGCTATTGGGTGATTGTTTTACTAGAGGTGAAGAGGAGAGTTCTTGCTGCTGGGGAGGTGCTGCTGGATTGGAGCCATCATTGGTTGTAACCTTCTCAGAACCCTGTTACTTCTATCAATAAAGTTTTGCATGTTCTCCTATATACTTGTATTGCATTGATGTATTGTATTTACATGTATATTTGATTCACTCTAATCCATGTATCAGTTATGAGTACTTGTATCTTGTAGTTTCCTCTCTTGTTTTGTGCAGGATCTGTGTGTAGCTGGACCGGCAAAGAGAGCAAGGAGCTGGGAACAAGAGACAAAGAGAGAGGACAAGGATCGACTAAGCGAAAGACACCAGGTTGGTTAATCTTTCTTCATTCTTTCTGTACTTTCATAAAGGAAATCATCAAAACTTTACTTTCAGTTGTTGCTAAAGACTGTCACCTTTAGAGTAGGGATAGGGTCATCCGCATCGGATACTTTTCCCCACAACAAATAGTGGTTTTATCTCCATGACATTTAATTGCACATTAGTATTGTGTACCACCCCTGAGCATGATGGTCATAATAAAGCTATCAACAAGTGCTTGGAAGCCTATTGGATGTTATTTAATTCTGAATGATAGTTCCAATGGGTTCAATGGTTACCCCTAACCAAATGGTGTCATAATGCAATTTTATCATGGTGCTACCCACATGAACCCCTTTGAGGTGGTGTATGGCTAAAAGCCCCCATTAATATTATATTACACCCTTTGAGGTGGTCTATGGCCAAAATCCCCCATTAATATTATCTTGACCCCTTTGAGGTGGTCTATGGCCAGAATCCACCATTAGTATTATCTTACATACCTAGTACCTAGTGTCTCAAAGGTATGACCAAGCCAACATTCTTTACATCCTCAATGATAGTTTGGTCATGGATAAGAATCAGATGAAGAAACAAGTTAATCAACATCGCTCTGAATGCCATTTTGAAGAAGGGGATTATGTGTTCCTTAATTAACAACCATATATGCAAACTTCCCTCAAAGAATACCACCACCAAAAGGTTGCTCCAATTATTTATGGCCCTCGTAAGATCCTCAATTGTATTCGCCCAGTGGGTTGCAAACGAGACCTTCCTGACCACTCAAAGATCCATCCCATCTTTCATGTCTCTTGCTTAAAGAAGTGATTGGATCCCATTTCCTTATTCAAACTAGTTTTCCTAAATTGAAAGAAAAAGGTTTCAATTGGTTGGAGTCAAAGGATGTACTTGAAAAATGAGAGCTTCATCTCCACCAACATATTATCCAAGAAGTTTTAATGCAATGGAATGATACACAACCAAAGTATGTAACATGGGAACTAGCATCCATTCTACAACACCTTTCACATCTCCAACCTTGAGGACAAGGATTATTTTTAGGGGGAGGGCATGTTACGATCCTAACCTCCCTAACCCAAAGTAGATAGATTACTATGTATTGCTACGTATCAAGGCCATCATTAATAAAGAAGGCCCATGTAGTAGTATGAGCATAATTATTGTTACAATGCTTACTAGAAGGTTCCACCCACAATAAAGTTCCTTCTCTATAACATCCTTAATGAAGGCCCTTGTAGTAGTGTGAACATAATTATTGTTAGAATGCTTACTAGAAGGTTTCACCCACAAGAAAGTTCCTTCTCTATAACATCCTTAGAAGATAGAAAGTACTATATAAAGATGTAGAAGCATTGTAATAGATGTCTTAGAAATCATTTGTAATATGAGCTCTACTCTATTGAATGTTCCCCTCTTGAAGAGGCAAGTGAATATCGTTTCCATATCAATAAAAGTGTAGATTATAGTTAATATTGTCCAGTATGTATGCATTCTATTTGTTTTTACAATATATTGGAGTGATATCTATGATTTTTTCTCCAAATATTCCTATTTGGCACATCACATTTACCAATGAGAATCTTTGCAAACTAAACATAATGTCATTTAGTACATTGTGATCAAATCAACAAAAACAAAACTAAGAAAGATGAGAACTTAACTAACTCTCAAACTTCTTGTCATTATTAGCTCTCAACATACATGAAAATTGAGAAGTATGAATAGGAAACTAAAAACCAACTTAGAATAATGAACTATATGTACTAATTCTACAGAAAATAGTGATTTAGAATGTCTGATGGAAAATAAATTTCCTATGCGTAACCACACATCAAGTATCTATTGTTTCTAATAGAAAAATACAAAGAAAACCACTAAAACCTTTTATCTAATCCATTATTATGATGGTTTGGCATATATTACTTCTCTATAATAGGAGTTAACATGATATATGGTGAATGTAGACCACTTAGTGGTGTTCCCACTAATAGTAAGAAAACATGCACCATCATGCACTAGAGAGCCCTACAACATCGGTTTTTATTTTTTTGCATAGAATAACACACATCAGCTAGATAATATTGATTATACATGTATGCATGAATATTCTACATTGGAAACAATGCCAGTTCTAAAAATGGAATTGCCTCATTCTAGTGCCTAATCCAAAGTTGACAATGTACTAGATTAGTGCAAATTGAACCTTCGAAGTTGTCTAAGCACAACAAATAAAACATGTTGCATATATATGCTAGAAATAGTCAATACCTATTGTACTATTTTGTTTACCTTCGACACTTATTCTAATATTGTTGCCTTCATTCTAGCATTATCACATCCACCATTAGAATTGAGGTGAACTAGACTATTGAATGTTCTACTATGCTAGATCTACTCTTTATACTGCACCACTATTGAAGTAGTACTCACTTCTAAGCAACCATGTAAAAATAACACTCCCTCTTTGTGAGGAAGGTGTTGTGTATTAAAACATGATACTATCACACATCTCAAACCTCCCTTTGCTAAGAGCTTCAAAAGAATGTTGACGACTTGTAAATTCAAAGTAATGTAAACTAAGAATAATAATTCCTTTAGTACTTGCAAAATCTCTTCAGAATCTTCATATGTTCATGTAGATCCCTTGTACAAGGAAAACTTCATCAACGACCTTCCAACCTCTTATGTCTTTCAATTAAATTCCCTAGTCAAAATCTTCTTACACCACAACATGAGTTGCTTAGGACTTCCTACAATGTTGAAATCATCTATATACAAGATTAGAATAAGTGGATTAGATCTACTAAATAAAGAATTAAAAAACATATCTATACTTGCAAAAGCCCAACTTGAGTAAATATTCACAATATTCGAATAATAAACTTGTGGTGCATGCATCAACCAATATTGGGCCTTTTTTCAATCTCAATAGTTGTGTATCACACCCATGCACCGCAAAATATTTAATAGCTAAAAAAAACTTCAATAAGATCAACTCCCTTTTTCTAGAAGAATCCTCCAGCTATTGAAGAGTCTCATTAATATCAATCCTCTCTTGCCAACATAATCCTTCAACAACAACCTAGTCCTAGTACTCTTTAATACTCCTGTATATTGCCTGCATGGAATTAATCCTTAATTCCACAAGAGTTTTGAAATTGTCTCCACAAATTTGGAAGAACACTCCGCCATGGCATCTTGCTTTACTAGATGAGCAAGTAGCATATAAAGGCCACCATCACAAACTCCTCTAGCCAAAATTTGACCAAGTTTAGGGATACATTTTCTAATGACCTCTTGCTAAGCATCAAACTTAACCGTACATTGTAGATCTATCTTGCAAGAAACTAAAGAAGTCTCTTCATTAAACAAGGAACATACAACACATAATCCACTTGATGAACATCACTAGGAGGCATGAGGAATGATACAAAGCGATTTCCAATCACTGGACAAGTGGTATCTTGCCCAACTCCACCTATACAATGTCCTCTTATTCTTGCAATGTATTAAAGGCACTTTGATAAGGTCATGTGACTGGATGCTCCACTATCCACATACCACCTTACACCAAGAATAGTGTTAGTGGAATGGCATGATACCATGGAGAGAAAGTTGCCTCAAGTTTGGATGGTAATTCGTTTACTCCTGATGAAGTTTCTGCACTCCTTGCAAGCTCTTGTTAATGTTGCTTGGCTTTCTTCCTCTCAGGACATTGAGATGCATTGCAGCTCATCTTGTGGCACTTGAAACACTTCGCATAACTCGTTTTTTCCTTGGTCCAAAGAATTTGTTTCTCTCATGGTATTTTGACCCCTCTTGGGTCTCTTCTTACTACCTTTTTTCATCTTGCTAATGAGGGATATATTCTACTCTTCCTCCTCTATATTGGAATATCTTTGTCTCCTCCTGGACGAAATCATCCCAATTGCTTCTCAAAGGTGGGAAGTTTATATTGGGTATAAACATCCCAAAGAAAACACTACCAAGAAGAAGAAAACCCATCATCCAAGGATATGAGTATTAACTCTCCGCTATTGGCCTCTTCTCCAACTCCAACTACTGCAATCTCATAATGGAGTTTGGTAATATTCAACAAATAATTTTTTATGATACCTGTCTTGCTCATTCGTGTATCTTTGATTGAGCTTGTTCCCCAAAAGCATTTTCTGGTTGATGTTCTCAATTTGATATGGAGCGGCTAAAGCATCAAACATTTCCTTATCAGTGCTTTCTGGTGACGTGAGGGATCAACTGATCTTGAACCGAGTCAAGGATAACTTGCTTTGTCATGGACATCTTATTATTATATTCTTCCAACTATGTGGGAGTAGGAGGTTTTGTAACCTTATTTTCCATAAAGCCCCAAGGATAAAACTCATCCAATAGATTCTGCAACTTCCACTTTCGTGATACAAAATTCTAAGTCTCTTCTAATATGTGATATTCTCTGACACCAAGAGTCATCATTCCTACAACTCCTAGGGCACAACGACACCAAACAAGTCAGCTTGAAGAAAAAATCAGATCAACAACCTATCACATGTCTGGATCAACACTCCTATCACTGGAACAACTTGGGCATCACACCCAACAATCTATCATATGTCCTGGTTCACTTCAATCACTGAAGCAAGGGCATGACACCCATTGAGATCCTCTGACAGCTTCCTTTCACAATTAGTAACCCACTCCATACACAGATCTCGAAAATTTCAAACAACGTGCTTTAGTACCATATTAACATTTCAGTACATGCTGATCAGATTAGCAAAAACACCTAAGAAATATAGAAACTTAACTAACTCTCATAACTGTTGTCACTGCTAAATCTGAATATACATAGGTGAACTAGAATGAACAGTAACTCAAAAGAACTCGGACCAATGGACTGTATATACTAATTCTACATAAAGCAGTGCCCTGGAAATTATGACAGCAAACAGATTTCCACCACTTAATCACACATTAAGTCTCTATTACTTTCAACAAAAAAATACACAGAAAATTGTTCAAAACCTTTATCTAACCCACAATTGCAATGGTGTGGTGTGTCTCTTTTTTATAGACTAGGAGAGAACATGAGAGATAGAAACTGCTCAAAACTTCTATCCAACCCATGATTACAATGGTGTGGCGTGTCTCTCTTTTATAGAGTAGGAGAGAACACGAGATAGATGGAATGTAGACCACCCAGTGATGTGCCCTCCAACAAAAGAAAAACCATAACCTTAAGAAAGCAAGTGCCATCATGGACTGGTGCACCTCTACTACATGAGTTCTCTTCCTAGAATATCATGTCTCAACTGGAGAAGACCAAGTTTTCATCCATGCATGCATCTTCTGCCTTGGAAACAGTGCCAATTCTAGAAATGGAACTCCTCATGGCAGTGCCTCATCTAAAGTTGAACTGCACTAGACTGGTGTAAACTGGACCTTCCAGAACTGTTTAAGGACAGTATGATACAGCCATTCAAGGCCTACTACTATTGCGCTTACTTAGAGTCTTATTATAATACTGTGAATTCATTCCAGCACTACACATGTGCTGAAATCGAGGTGGACTAGGGTGCCAGAGTGCTGACTGATTTGCTACGCTGGATCTCTTTTTACTCTGCACCCCTGCTGAAGCAGAACTCTCACTTCTAACCAAGTAAAGCTAACGTAGACATCATAGGATAATCTATGTTAGGTAGTTGGAGAAACTTTCAGCTGCTTGTCTGTTGGAAACCACCCATGTAATGAAGAACACCATGGATGTAGAGTATTGTTATGTTGATGAATACAAAATGTTTGTCTTCTACTCTGCTCCATCTTGTGCACTTTCTGCAACAGGGAAAACATCATCATAGACCAGCACAATATTTGCAAACTCAGCTATGTACGAGGGAGAAATCTGCAAAGAGAAAATTTACAAGTGAGTCAAAGTACACAGCAAAAAGAGTCGATGAAGATACAACTCTGCAAACAACGAAATGAAAGGGCTAAAAAGCAAAACGGGGAGGTGAGAATGGAAAAGTGGCGAGCTTTACAATGATGAACTTACCAAGCATTAAACCTGCAAACACATGGCATCCTCCCAAATCCGTGAGAAACTCTCAAACATGAGTGCACAAGGGAATAATCTGAGAGGGGACTTTAAAATGTCAACATAAAAATAAACTTCTGAGTCAGGAAGTTTTGATCCAAACCTAAAGTGGATCTACGTGGAAGATTCCAACCCTTTTGCAGCAAAATAAATGATTATTTTACATGTCTAAGGCCTGTGGAGAACAGATACGCAACTGTCTATCTAGTCAAACACATCTGAATCTTTGATCCTTATGCCCAAGGGTAGTTTTCTGATGGTATGGTACAGACCATTCCAAGGAAAATTGAAATCAAGGGATAGCTTAAAGTACAATCAATGAAATTTTGTTAAAAGAGTACATATTTAACTATAGGTAGCCTACTATTATTTTGGTATTGATGGAACACAAGTATTCTTAAATTTCAGTGCACACTGTAAACAGAAGATGAAATAAAACAAAACAGAATATCTTGCCAACACAATTCTCTGTATATAAATTATTGTAAAGTCAAATCCCATATCCATCATTGTATAGAATTCCAAATCTCACCATATTCCATTGTTTCTAAGATGCATATTTAACAAGAAATTAAGTCCATGTGTTGTTTGAATAGTACCAAATCCAAGGGCAATTATACATATAACAGTTAAAAAATACCAATAACAGCAGTTTATAGGCAAATTCAAAGGCCTTGAAATAATACAAATCTCAAACCTCAGAAAATGTTTTCGAGAAACATTGAACGATATAACATATTCTCAAGTGATCAGCACAACCCCTGCTTCTTTCTTCCTCAACCAGACTTTCACATCAATTTTAAAACATAACACGGATTGCTATAGACAGGAGCATTAAGTGAGTTATGGTAACTGCCACTAATAGCCACTTAACAGCAGCAGCGTCTTCCGTGCGTGGACTCAACTTAGTATATGCGCCTCAACTAATAGTCTAATACTCAGCTGTACCAATCCCATAGGCATTATAAATATTGAAACACTCCAACTCACAGATCAAAACAACCATTTGTAAAAGGTAATTTGAAAATAGTTTTGCTGAAACACGATATCACTGAAATAAAAGACCAATGTCCCCAATAGTCATGTTAAACTGTACATTGCACCTTGCTAACAAACAAATGGGGATAATTGCACCAAAGATAATTTTGTCAAACTTCAGCTGCATAATCACTCGTGTACTGAATTCTCTGATACTTCTTTGACAGATGGAGTTTTGATAAGTTGGCTATAATTGCCCTTTTCTTTGAAGAGCTGAGCATGGTGATGTTTGCAATAAAGCCTGCCCTCAATTGCAATATAGTTCGAGGGACTGATAACACAACCACCATGCATACACTTGAAGCATGCCTTGTGGTATCCCACACCTTCCACAGAAACCTGCAATACAAAAGAGCATGTCCAACCAGACAGTTTATTAATCCTGAGTTGAGATGTTACAGTCAGAAACTCCTTTGTTGATCATTTGACAAAAAACCCATAACTATGAACATAATGAAGACATGCTGACGACTGAACCAAAAGTGTCTTTCTCTATGCTTCAAGCAGGAAATACTTTTGAGATTCAGTATCATCTTTACTTTAACTTAATACCAGGCAAGGTTGCCCAATCTAATCCTAAAGGTGGACAAGGTAACATTGAAAAATAATGACCTTTTCAATGGGATAAACTGTATTTCCACAAGCAAGGCATTTCTCTTGTGTGCCAGAAAACAAAGCAGAGACCCTGTTGGGTGTCTTAATCTGCACATACCAGAAGTTATTTATAAATGGAAACAGTTAATGCACAGCAGGAAACAACCTTCTGAATTAAAGAAATCCGATTTTGAGACTACCTAAAAATCTGATTTTGTGACTATCTAGATTTACATCTAATCATAAAGATGCTCTTGCAGATTTCATTACTGCGCTTCACACTTTCAATAACCAAATGTAGAACCCTTTACACTTGTAAGGGGACAGCCAAGCAAATGTTGTTGATAATAGCTGCCCTCAAAATGGAATTGCAATTGTAATGACGGGACCATAAAGCGATATTGTCTAAGAACAGAACAATAACATGATTATAAGTTATACATGTATATTTGAATAGAAATATGTACCAACTCTGAATGTCTTTTACAACATTCTTTATGCTGATAAAAACAGTACAGCATCTCCATGCCTGTCTACATAGTCACAACCTTGTAACTTCTCACTGTAAGCTGACAAGAGATGTATTATACTTTGATACCTACATGATCATAAGTTATTGCAGGTTGAGAGCTTGCCAAGAGATATAGAGTAATACTGTACCTCACCATCATTCAACTTCTCATTTTTCACAGCTTTGGGAGTTCCTACAAGAAGTTGAGGAAATATTAGATCAATGGCAAATTCTCTCATTAGGCTCGGCAGAGGACCCTCACTCCAGACATGAAATAAATAAATTTTAGCCAAATGCATTTAGGCAAACATAAACCTCTACTTACCTTCAAAACTTTTGTCAAGACTTCCAGTCCTCTTAAAGAGCTGATCGAAGTGAGGTTTGCAGTACAGCACCCCTTCAAAAGAAGAATAGTTGCTGAGCTGATAAACCACAAATGATGAGTTAGTATAATGATTGAGGGATATACTTAAGCACGTGGAAAGAAATTGAAAATACATATTTGCGGTCTCGTCATGAGGGAAAGAACCAATACCAAAGAAAGTAAAAAAAAGGATCTGACCTCTCCTACATCAAGAAAATCATATAGTGGCTTAATCAGGTTATACCAAGGCCCTGCAGTGCCCTTGGCTGTGATTTTGTTCAAAATCTTAGAAAATGAGCACAGTGATGGCAACAACAGGGGAAGTTCTAAACTTTCAGACTAGAAAGCTTTGTCAAGTAGGATCAGGCAACATAGCATACAAGATCTGAGTCAGTCATTTGTGGAATAACAGAGAAGGTTCTAAACATCATATAAGTCCACTCCAGCTGTATAACAATAAATACAGTCGTGGCGAGAAAACAAAGTACAGTATGCCAAGTGAAATGATACAGAAGGAACCATAGTTCCTTAACAGTCTTGAGTGCAATCCATCACTAGCATTGGGGCATATATAAGTGTGTTGGGGTGTATTGACTCAAACTGAGAAAGCCCAAATGAAAGAAGGTCCTCATGCTTGAGCAAAAATACACTTCCTATCCTATGAACACTATCTTCTATTTCAGTGCATGAATTTGTTTCACCAAGAAAAAACGAGGTGCGTTTACAACCTGGGGTGTGATAGTGAGGTGGGGTGAATCATAGGAAGGATCCATACTCTGAGCTCAAACAAATAGATGTCTAAATTATTAATACTCTCTACACATGCAACCTATATCAGATCCTGGTTTAGATGGGTAGTCACAATGTATATTTCATTCTAGAAAGCCATCTTATAGCAGGGAAGAACCTTTAAGGTGCCATTGCAATGATGGCAGCGGAAGCAGGCCTTGTGAAAGACTGAACCATCGGCTGTGAGCTGATCCACCACGTACACCGTCTTCTCGCATGCCTTGCACTTCTGCTGTGTTCCTGCGAATGCCATCTCCGATGTGATTCACACGAGATATACTTGTGGTCTACTCTGATCGATGAGATCGATCACTGAGTTTGGTTTTTGCTGGTTTTAGATTTGGACTTCATAAATGTCTTAACTTTTATCTAAAATAACACTCGGTCCCCTTCAACTTTACCAAATGGAAAGATAGTGAGGATGTAGCCAAAAGGTGGCAAAATCAATCATCTCATCCCGCTCATGATGTGTGCCACTTTGCCTTAGGTCCACTGGATCAATCGTCATCATTCATCACGACCCACCCATTTTATTGTTTAAATTAAAATGGTTTAGAAAGCAAGATTCCAAAAGAATTTCCTTTTAAAAATTTTACTCTGTAACCATGTAGTTACAAGGCACGTTGGATCCATCAGATTTTCATGGTTTCAGCATGTTTATGGTTTTAACTTGCCTTATCAATCACTTTTACCATTGAATAGAATTTATGTAAAATGAATAATTAAAGGGTAATAGTTGTTATGTTATTATGATTGTACTGACTTGAGGAAGGTTGTTATGATATCAACATCAACATTTTATCCTTTGTATTGGTAAACTTTTAATGTAAAACTTTTAAGGTAAGTAAAGTCTAATAAATCACTTTTGGTCTGCCATTATTATTTATATAAAATCATTCACATGTCCCTACATATAGCAGGGAGAAAATACTTATTAAGATAAAATGAAATCCAATTATAAATTACTATTGCTTTTTCGGATGCAAGCTTGATTATATCTTAATAATATTATATTTTATTTTAAAAATTTTAGCAAAAAAATCAATGTTCGATTATTTTGATTATTTTTTTTCAAAAGGAAAATTAGTCATTGAATTATTACACTTTTAAATAGGTTACATTATATTAGAAAACTATGGAAAAAATCATAGTTTACAAAAATTTGGAGCAAGAAAACTGCCAACAGTAAGTTGACTCTATGATCAAGTTAAGTTTACTTGAATTTCCCTCACAATCCCCATTCTTAAACTTGACTCAAGGAGATTAACCCGGTCCCAATAACTTTCTTGAAGTTGATATAAAAGGTTATCATCCACCCAATACATGGGTAACCAACAACTATCTAGGATACTTTTTCTTGTACATGGTTCATCAACCATCTCACATCTTGAGATTTTACATTACCCCACTCAAGCTAGTATAAGAGTACACCTACCACTCTCATATCTATTCAAATTCGACAATTTGATCATATATAACTCCACGCACCATTACACTACAACATGTATGCCTAAATAATAGGTCTTATAACAAACTTACCTCAAGATAGCACATGAGTGTACCTTCCACCCTCGTACCTATTCAAGTGGTTCATTCCACAAGTCGATACATCATGTGCTACAACACTACATGTATGCCTGAATAATAGGTCTTACAACAACCTTGGGGAATACAACTTGCCTATGGCTGAGATTTACAACTTGGACAAAAATCCTCTAGGGTGTTCATGCACTACTACAATTCTACATAACTCTGTGTTTGCTTCACCAATCCTTAGCACCATTAACTCCATCTGTGTTCTCTCGTCCATGCAGTTATTCCATTTATGTTCTCTCATCCATGTAGTTATGTGGTTTATATCTTTCTATATCTCTATCCCATGCCAATCCATACTTTGACCTAGCCTTCCACCACCATTCGCACTTATCGAATCCACACAATATCTCATAAGCGCAACTCTCCAAATTTATCTTACACAAATCCATCCCAATAGCCAACAAACCACTTTTTCAACTCTTTTTCAACAACAAAATAAAACTTTTGAAATATCTCAAATACCACAACTTTGTTTTTCATGGGGTAGGCCCAAACCTTCTTGGATGCATAATTTATGAATATGACAAAATATGAGGCTCTAAGTATTGGGATTCAAGGCGCATTTGCACACCATTTCTCACTGCTTCTACAATGCAACCATAGTTAATGATTGTATCCTCAACCCTAAAGCAATTATTAGACCACAGTAATTCTTTTGGACAACCTCACTCTGATACCAATTGTTAGTAAAAGTGAGAGAGAAATACATCAATAATAATACATAAACAATTAATAAGATGGACACCATTTTTACTTTGGAAACCCTTGTGGAAAAATTACTTGCAAAATAATAGATCTATTATTCATGTCCCAAAGAGAAATTATCATGGAATCATCATACCTTGAAATACGTTACATTCCATTAGAGTATAATGGGAAAAACCATGTGTTACAAAAGCTTGGAGCCCAAAAAAACCACCAATGTTTAAATGATTCTATGACCAAGTCAAATTTAACTAAATTACCCTAACACTATAAACTTTTAATATTTTTATTTAATGCATAATTAAAAAGTGAAATAAAAACATGATTAATATAGAGTCATTTCAACCCATTACTTAATTATGATGTTTTTAATATATATATATATATATATATATAACAACTTAAATTTTTATTAATAACTTAAGTTTTAAATTCAGTTCATTTTTTTTAAGTTTTTTTTGTGTCCATATTATCACAGATAAGGGTTTTCTCTCTTACATGCATTTCATATCATTTTATTAATAATTGAGTCAAATTAAAATTCTTAGTATTAAATCTAAAATGTTAACATTAGCTTCATATTTTTTATAATTCATAAACATATGATCAATGTGTTTGGAATAAAAAGTAAATAACCTGAAAGTAAATTCATAAAAAGTCAAGCTACTTTAAATATAATGCTTTCCATATAATTATAATATTAATCACTAAGTAGGGGATATAAATCATATTATGATTTAAGATATCCATGCATGTGAAATCCCATCAGGTTCAAAACAAGGGTTAGAACATGGACATCTTTCTACTCAATATGTTTTATTGTCGTTAATCTCATTCATTCTCATCCCTTTGATATATCGACCTCACATACCACAATTAATTTTCTCTTATCTACATACATGATTAAAATTTAATCATCCATGTATCTCCTTCTAACTTTACACTCTCTTTTAGTTATTGAATTTGATTGATAATTGGAAAATAATTTGTATCAAAGTTAAACATGAAACATATTCCAATATTTTCTAAGATTTTTCCATATACAAGTTAATTTAGGAAGCAACTTTAACATAAGAACAAAATTCAAGATGATTTTACTTGTGTTAAAACATCTTTTTACTCTAAAAAATAGTCCAATTATGGTTCATCATGACCCAAATAAACCTCTCCAAAATGACCTTAAACATAATATTGAAGATATTTCTTATGGGGCTTCGTATGAGATAAATCTCTTGAGTCTATCACCCAAGAATCAACATATTTTATTTATTGAAAGGATTAAAGCATCTTGTAGCACATCACTTGCTACATTTGCTTTCCTATTATTCTCATATTTTCCATATTCTTGTTTTCCTTTTTGAGACCAATGGTATTTCTTCTTATGTCCTTTCTTTCCATAATGCCAACATTCTATCCTCCCTATATCCTCCCTATAGATTTGGATATGCCTTTCATATGCTTTCCATGATCCCTTGGGCACTTTCCCCTCTCCCTTTGTCTTCCCCTATTCTCCATAGTCAAAGCATTACCTAATGTCTCACTTGCGCTTTTCCATCACATTTCTTCACTAAAGATAACTCCAAAAACATCATCAAAATTTAAAGTGCTTGAAATAGGGAGGGAATTACTCATAGCCATGAGAAAGTTATTCAAACTTTGTAGCAATGAATACAAATTTGAAAAAGCCCTAACATCAACATAAAAGTTCACTGCTACAGAACTTAGTTGACCTATGATTGCATTATATTCATTGAAATGATGGGAAATATAAATTCCTTCTAATATATTCATATTAAATAAATCCTTTATAAGAAATAACTTGTCAAAAGTTGAGAGTTTTTCATAAAGTTTAGCCATTGTTTTCATCAAATTCCGCATTGTCTTTTTTTAAGAAACGTTGACTGTTACTGATGCTACCAAGCAACATTTTATTGATCCTAGTTCCTTTCTATCAAGAACCTCCAATTCTTCATATTTCATAGTCATTTTCTAATATAGACAGTTCACCATCTGCATCTTCCCTAGGTAATAGTTTTAGTCATTAAAATACTTAACCCTAAGCTCACCTTCATGATTCCATGGGATTGCACTCACCATGTCCATTGCTTATTTTACAAGCACATATCTCACTACTACTTGATAAAGCTTCATGACACCCTTTGACAACCCATTCTATGAACACCTTGCAATCATAATTTTCCATGATACATCATCTCGTTGAGGCTTTCTATCAAATACTTTGTCTGTATCCTCCAAGTTGTTAAACTTGCCATATATATCCACAAGAGAACTATCTAGCTTCCTCCACTCTTTTATGGAAGAAACATGGGCATTAAATTTATGAGTTTAGATCCACATGTAATAGCATACCCATGTTCAGTTCTTACAATAGATCACAACCATGGATCTGATACTAGTTGTTATAAATAAAAATGCGAGAAAAATAAAAATTTACAACATAGAAACAACAACACTATTTAGCCCTAGAAAACCCAAACAAGGAAAAACTAGCATCAATATATCTATTAATATCTTTGACCAAATTCAGTCAAGTCGGCTAAGTGATCTTTCACTTCTCACCTCTAGGCCCATTACAATGGAGTGTCTCAAGCATATTTAAAGGATTCATTACATAAAAATCCATGGGCACAAAACCATCGACTTCCAAAGCAATGGGCCCAAAAACCACCATTGTTGACCTAAAATGGATTTCACTCATTCGTTATTTTACAAGTTAAAGTTTATCTTAACAATAGGAACATCCCCTCTAGCCAATTTGTGTGTGAATGTGATGTTTTCCAACAAAATAGGTAAGATGTGTTAATTATCTTAGTCTTATACAATCTAATGTTACACCCAACCAAAAGTGGGATGAGATATCTTCAGACTTCGCCCCTCATTTTCAATTCTTTGAAAGTAAGACTACTTTCTTTGGGTAGTTAATCATTATCCAAGTATTTTGATTTCATCTACTTAAATACCAAGTTTACATCCTTTAAGAACGTATAGAAGTTTCATGGGCTACCATACTGTAGCATTAGTGAAAGAAATCTCAAGTTTGTTAATCATTTTCAATATTAGTATCACCTATGATGGATAACAACATGGGAAAATAACATTGATTAACAAGTACTTGATATGATAACTTTGACTATATACATGGGATAACAAATGGAATGACTCAAGTAATTTCATCTTGTAAAATATTTGTATAATACTAGTTATCACTCTTCCACCAAAATGATCCCTTCAAATAATACATGTATATCAACTCTCATCATCCAAACGCTAAGTTATTTAAAATGTTGGATTCCACGTTGTAACTTAAACTCTACAAGAGAAATTAAAAACACCTTCAACATCCCCAAGGACAACATGTCCAATGTAATAAATATAAGGTAATAGGCTAATGAATATGGCTATGAATACAATTCAAAATCATAGACATGGTCTTTATTTGACTACAACCATACAAGAAAACAATGTGCTATTACATAAGTCTCTTCCACCTATGACAGATAAGTTGTTTTAGCTAGAGATAGTCCAAATAAACATTAATCACATTCATTGTTATTAGAACCATGAAATTGAAGCCAATGGCCCACCTAAAATCCCAACCAAACTTTAGTTTTATGTTAAGAATACTTAACCTTTATTAGTCATGCATCATGATGACATTTCTTTGATACATATCTAAATACATTAGATTTGAGCAATTTCGTGATCCATTACTGCCAGATTTCACTCTAGAATCTTCATGGTTGAGTTCAAGGTTAGATTAGTCACTTTTCTTCATTAAACGGACAAGTAATTGTCCTCTCTTGAATCATTATAGTGACGTGGGTGTTCATATTTGAATATGGTGTATTCCCATTGGAACTAGTTCACCCTTCGTGATCAACATTTTGTATAAATACAAGTCCTTTCCATGCATTCCTCAATATTTTTCTTTGCAGAGGTCATGGCATTGAGTTTTATTAAATAATGAGAAGTAACTTGCTCCCACTCACATTTATTAATCTTTCGTGGGCCTCATTGCACCCATTTCCTCTTGAAAATGTCATTGGCATAAAGGTAGGTGTGGCCGGATTACCACTTGAAAAATCCCATTGGAGGAAAAAATATGTTCCCATGAAGAAGTATTAAAGATCACATTTGCATGCCACTCCCTAGACTAGGTGGTTGTTATTTCCTTTCCTTTCCTTGATAAAGAGTTTCTTTGTTTTCAACTCATATGTTGTTTAGAATATTTAAAATTTTAATTTAATTATTTCTTAGTTAGTATGCACATGCAAATGTTAGAATAGTTCATTTTATTTGATTAATCACTCATATTTTCCTACCTCATCTCTGACCATTCTACTATAACTATCTTCCTACCTTTTGGTATGCACACAAATTCAAAAACAAACAAAAAGAAGCCATGTGAAATAATGACACTACTCGATGACTTCCCACCATCTAAATTGTTTCATTATGATACTCATTGTAATTGTGTAACCTATTGCAACTTGCAACTCCCCTTACTAAATTGAATCTACCAATGTGCCCGAATCCTATCCCCTAAATTTGTGAAACTTGATCACTTGTTTCAGTATTTGGTTATATCACGACTTGTGTCTAATCACTCCTTAAGGGTCACATTATTCCATTTTGGAATGAGCTAACCACAAAATGATGTCCATGAGCTATTAATTTATGATGAGCGCACCATACTAACTCATTAAAGTGCATTCCCAAGTCAACTTTCTCCATCATGCAATCACCTCTTAGCTGACTAGCTGACCCCTGTCCTCATTCACATATTTTCCATGCATTCCTCGACATAGCCCATGAAGCTTCATGTTGATCCACTTCTTGTGTTGGATTGCCATGCTCGTGCACTTTTGTCCACATCGACTCCTGGGCCTCAGTCCCCTTGGCATGTTTTCTCACCTAGGGCATCCAACCCACCTATGTATGACTAATTTTTTTCTTTTCTTGTTGGATGCACTCGTCACACTGTGCAACAATGGAAAGTTTTGATGAATCCACCATCACACTACAACACCCATCTGCGGGTACCATGCCTACCCAGCCAAGGGTCTTACATCCTCCCCCACCTAAGTTCATTATTGTCCTTAGTAACCTCCACAAAAATATATCGTCTCCAATTTTTCCCAAAGTAGTGTCTCCATCCTACATAGGAAACCCTAAGTTTTGTGTGACTAAAACCCTTAATTTCTACCAAGTGGAAACCCCTATTTCCTTATGAGGGGAACCCTAAATTTCCTCCTTACAACCACTAGTTCTAATGCTGCAACTCCTCAAAACTATTTAAGTGTTGAATTTTCATGGCTTCCATTCTTCCCATACTTGAACTATCTCTACCATGTCTTCACACACTACTTTAGCCTCAAGTCTTGCATTGATTAGGTAGCTAGTCCAACCATTGCATGCATTTCTTGAAGTGTATATCTCAACCTTAGATCTTGCTATTTATTTCCATATCCATCACACTTATCAACCTCACACTTGAATACTACTAATGTCCAATCTCCATCAAGAAGATCGTTTGTAGTGTCCAAGTGTTGTAATTTTGAATCTTCTATATTTCTGTAAGTATACCTCCTTTACCATGCCATTATGCACTAAATTGTCAGAGTGCTAAATTTATTGGATTACTCGTACAACTACCTCATTTAGTCATGCAAAGGCACGTCTATTATATTGAATGATGACCTCTTCTATCCATAACTCGATCCATACATGCATGTCTCATGCTAAGGAAACTTCATTCCTTAATGTTTAGTGAAGACGCTCCAAATCTAGGTTCTTTAATTAATTCCACCATCCATTCCATCTTTAATACTCGTGAAGCGTCACAAAAACTACATAATTGCGGTCCTTCCAGTTCTCCTTTCTCTCCATTTTCTCACTTGAATATGAAATGTTACAAAACATCACATGTGTAAAATTTACCTCACTACTTCCATCCACCCAAGTGATTGTTTCATTCCACAACTGAGTCTATCCATGCCCTCTTGTGATGAATGAAGGTTTCCCACTTTCTCGGTGGAGACTCCAACATACTACCCAAAGTGCTCCAAGCCAAACAAAATCCTTCTCAAATAATTCTTCATCCTCAAAGAAAGCATGTCTATACCAATATTCCCATCAAGTCCAACCTTTAGTCATCTTCCCCAATCTATAGAACATCCATCCTACTCAATAAACATATTCACTGTCTTCTATGCCAAAGTACAAGAGTTGATATTACTTCAATTCACTACACCAAGTTTTTGGTCACTCATCTCTTGCGATGGCAACTCTTTGTACAACATATTGATGCATTCCAAGTTCTCTTCCAATCCACCAAAACTCCCAACCTATCTTGTTGCCGAACTAATCAAGTACACATCTACAACCTTGAACTATCATTGTTGCATGCATTTATTTTCCTTAACAGGGCTTTGATACCATCACACCACTATAGTATGTATGAGATTAGAGGTAAGATTAACACTCTGGTCACTTAGATCTCTATAGGTTATGTGATAACACAACTCATTCCATATTATCAGTTTTCCTAAGTTGCTACATGAGTTTGGAGTACACTTCACATTTTAAGAAATTCATTGTTAGATTTTAAGCTTCTGTGGTAGTTTTTTGCAGTGGCATGATCCGGATTATCCACAGTTTCATGTTCATTCTGTCGACGTTTCAAACCCCAAAGTGGGTCCATCATCAGAACAATTAGATAGAATATGAATGAAAGCTAATTGTCCTGATGATGGACCCACTTTGGGGTTTGAAACGTCGACAGAATGAACACGAAACTGTGGATAATCCGGATCATACCACTGCAAAAATTCATTGTTAACACTTAACCAATCTTGTTATACACATGAATGTACAATGCATAAAAAATGTAGGACACAAGTAATTTTTGTTCTAATATGGGCAACCTAACCAATCTAACATTGGGAACAAGTGCTACTGGTGTCTATAATAGAGCATGTAGCTCTTACAAATTTTCAAAACTACAAAAGTTAAGCATAGGTCATATCATTACAATACAACATAACCATACAACCTTGGTGTGCACCCTACCTAATCACACCTTGAATTGGGTGTCATTTTCCCAGAGACTAACTTGTACTTCATCCTTGTATATCATACGCCACATGTTCCCACAAGTCACACCTCATCTATGTCGAATTGTTGAACCATGTTGCATTGTTCATGATTTGGGGTGAAGCCTGCACCCTTGTGCCAAGACTTGTCTCAACTTGCAAACACCATTATCCAACACTTCACCACTCTAAATCACCTAAATATCCAATGCTCAAGTGGAACAAATTCATACATCGATGATTGTCTACCATCTAAATGATCACACTAAGAAACTTGTCAAAATTATGTATCTTGTCACAACTTACAGATTTCCCAAATACTTAACTCTACCAAGGTTCCAGAACCTATCCCCTATGTTGGTGCAACTTGATCTCTTGTTTCACATTTTAGTCGTGTCACTACTTGCGTGTTGTGTTGTTCTCTCTCTCCACTTGGTTCGCTCCAAAATTTTTATATGCAACTCAAACACCCATGAAGAGTCACATCATTCCATTATGTGACAATTTGACCACACAATTGCATCTATTTGCCTTTACTTTGTGATGAGCCAACCATACTAACTCATTCATGCACATGTATGAGTTAACTTTCTCCATCATGTGTTCACCTCTTAGCTGACGACTCAACCCCTTGCCTCGTGCTCACATGTTCCATGTGTTACTCCACATAACTAACAAAGCTTTGTTCCAACCCACTTTTTGTGCCAATGTGTTGTGCTTGTGCACTCTCATGCATGCCAAATCTTGGGCCAAGTTCCCCTTGGCACATTTGATCATCCAAGTTGTCCAACCCACCCATATGTGACTAAATTTCCACTCCACCTTTTGGATGCGCTCATACCATGGTGTGGAAAATCCAAGTGTTAGAAAATCCACTATCACAATATGGCACCCATTGGTCAGGAGAATTCTTTCCGAGCTAGGGGACTTACACTACCTCTTGGGCCCAACACCTATTTGTGTGGTATTTTTTATATTTTTTATTTATTTTTTCTCTTGGAAATTCATAGCTATCTTCCCTATTTTTGCTTTTTCGCTCAAGTTATCTTTCAATTTATACATGCTAGCATTATCGAGGTTGTACAATTGTGCCACTATGGCATCAATTCACACAAAAAAAGGCATCTTTTAGTGATGGTGAGATTTTCTTAAAGGATGTGGTGGTGCGCTAGTTTTATTTTGATTTATTAGTTGTTTTTTATTGCTATTTTCACTTTAATTGTTTAAATATAAGGAAACTATTGGATAAAGAACCTTTTTTCTTTCAAAGTACTTATTCTTTCAATTATTTCCCTTTCAACAATGTATGATATCATGTTTCCCTTTTCACATTGCCAATTCCTTTTTACCACATCATTTATGCACAAAATCAAGGACATAAGTACTCTTCCATACAATAACATGCTCTTCATTAATTTGTTCTCAATAATTTTACTGAATAAAAAAGTCAAAATTCTAATGATTTTTTATAGTCTCTATAAAATTTTGGCAATTTTAAATGTAAAATAATTTTATCCTTAAGATTTGTGTGAAATATTTTTATAACAAATGGAATTTGGTGAATTTTTTTTTTTTGGAAAGAGCATGGAAAATTATCCCATTTTTTAGCCCCTAAAATTTCCACTAGTGGAGATAAGGCTAAAAAGGTTATACGTCCACTATTCCTGTTTTTGGCAAATTTAGTGTTTCTACAAATGACTAATCCTCTAGACCTAGTAGCTAGTCTAGAAACAACAGACAAAGTAATTCGTTGCTTTTCCTATGATTAACAGATAAGAGAAGAAGGAAAAGGAACCAACCTGTAACTTTTGATCGATCCTTTTCTCCTTGGACCGATTTTGCCGCTCCTTTCTGTACTTAACTCACTTGGAAAGTACCTGCACACAAGCCGAGACAGAAACCCATCAAAGCATATAATAACGATATGTTAATCAAACATATCATAGAATCCAAAATATGATATACATCATATGAACACATGAAGGGAAAAAGCTTAGAATTCTTTATTGATAAAGGGAAAGATTACAACCCATGAATGTTCATGCTCGATTCAGTGTCTTCCTTCTAGTTCAATCCCTTCTCTCCTCATGAAGCAACAATTCGACATCATTAAAATACTCTTACTAATCTCATTCAAACAACATTTCCTTAGCTCAAGAAATTCCAACCTAGACCAGCCTTTGAATTCTTGGTCAATTTATAGTTGAATGGAAGAGGTTAAGCCATTAATGGCCCTCATGAATGCTCTGCCAAAATTGGTAAGTGGTTCCATGGAGGAAGGTATAATGGATTTAGGTTCATTCATCTCCTTCCTCATCCAAATGCGAGCTCAATCAACCTGGAAAATTCCAGAAGCATCCATTGGATGAGGAATCCAATGGATTCATTTAAAAAATTCGATGAATCTCACTCAACGTAGGTGAAACAAAGGCTAACTGCACTGCAGTGCACCTAGCCAGTGCAGTTCCTGCATTGCAATGCAGCCTGATAAAGGGCCACCTGCACTAATCTCCTTAGGGGCATATTTTGGATGAATGGTGACATGGAAACTCTTGGGAGGCAAGCATGATGTAGGTTGACTTCATTAGGGAATGAAAACAACTGAATTAGGGTTTGATGGACCCTAAAAATACAGATCTGGAAGTCGGGATTGATGTGCTCGAATTGACCTGTAACAGTTGCCCCCTAAAGCATGAAGTCGAAAATAAACATGTCGAGTGATATGCTTTACCACTTGGAGAGAAGGTTTCAAAATGGAAGGAGACCTGCATCAATTACAATACAAATATCATGATACTTTGACTTTTTTTCACGAACTAGCTGAGGGAAGGCATACCCATGCTCAGCTTATAGACTTTCATTACATGTACAAATATAGTCGTCTACAGATATAGACCCATGAATGGATGACCATGAATGTAAGGCCATTTGTACATTTGATATAGTACTCCTGAAAATATATCGTAGCCCGGATGGATGAAACTAGATCTAGGGTCTTCAATCTCGTCAATCTTTCACTCAATGTACAAGTCCAACCATGTGAATAAATGATCTAAGGTCGAACATGGAGAGACATTGCCTGATTACCAGCCAATAATGTAAGCTGTTAACAGACACGAGAGGAATCACCGATAATGATAATGACCCTCAAGGTACTGTAGTACATTTCGCATGGTGTGAATAAATGATTTGATGTCGAACACCATATGAAGTCTTTCAGTCGAAGGCCAGTGATCTCAACCTATTTCCGGAAGCGAGAAACCTGCCATTGATGTATGCAAGCCTCAAGGTACTGAAGGGATGTTTCTAACTCAACTTCTTGGAGGATGTGCTGATGTCGACAAGAAGCGACTTGTCGCAGGAGGGCCTTGATGTATCCCACATCAATGACATGAAACGAGGTAAATGATTTTTGAGATGAAACGTCGACTGTCGACACAAGGTTTGGGAATGGCGGGCATGAAAATGAAGGTTTATTGTAAAGGATGAAGTTTTGAACTAAGTGACTTCTCTTGAACATATCAGCGACACTGAAGTGAATTGGTAGCATTGACCCAAAACAAAGTGATGGATGGTATGATAGACCAACGGTGTGATAACCATCAAACTGAATGACCCAACCCACATAGTCGCGGTGATGAGGTGAAAGTGTCATGTTCAAGAGCGACCTGCTACCATAAATTATTCTCAGTTTTTTCCCATTTTCCCTATTAGCTCTGCTACAATTTGCAGCATTTGATGGATAGAACAGGTTGGGCAGTGCTATTTTTGTTTGCAAAGGAGCTCGCAGCAGTCTATTTGATCCTTCCTCCTTCATTTACATTATGCCCTTATTCCTCCTTACACCTCCGTTTCCTCCTTCCTTTTAAGTCACTCCTCATTCTCCTTTAAGTCCCTTATTCCTGTTTTTCTCCTTTAAACCCTATAAACCTGGATAACTCGTTTTAACCTTATATAAACCCATTCCTTCATTTAGTCCACGGCGCTAAAGTCCTAGCCCTCTGTTCCTCTGTTCCTCGCCTTCCCCTATTCCCTTGCTTAAACTCCTTTATTACCTCACTGTCTCTGTTTTATCTTATTCAATTCTCCATAACCCTTTTATTTGGTCTTGGGCGCAGAGCTAAAACTATGAATCCATGGATTATACAGCCGCGCGCATATAATAAAATCATGAACCCATGCCATTAGTAACCCTCTGTTGCTTTTGAAATCTCCACCGCTGATCGCCATGATCTGACAGTCCTCGTCGCCCCAGCCCGCGCATTAAACTTCGTGCTCTTTCCTTAACATCTGACCGTCCATCGCCAAATCGACGGTTGGCGCTTCCCCCAGTCGCGCGAGTTGCGCGCGCATTAACCCGCGGGGGTGGTGGTTTGAATCTGCCACGCGGCATTTATTTATTGGATCACGCTGTTAAATACGGAAACCGTCGACGCCGATAGGCGGTGAGAGGAAAACTGCCCGCCCACAAAACTGCCTTTCCCCGCTATCTAAGCCTCACGCAACTTTTGCGTGCGATACCGTCGGATCTGCCCGATGGTGATCTGATGGCCATCGTCAACCCCAATCGCCCATCTCCTGATAAACTCCATAAACTTGTCTAGGCTATTGATTTTTGTGATCCGACGGTTTTTAATTGCTCCTCCCTGCGTCTTCCCATTGCCTCCCTCCATGAAATCTCGGTCGTCCATCCATTTCATCCAATGGCCAATATTATTTCTCAGCCCTTCGTTCATGTTTCACGCAATTTCCGTGTTCTTGGCCTATCTTGCACTTCAAGGGATGAAGGTAATTGTTCACCAGCACTCTGCACTTAATACTTCCCCCACTGCATTCAAGAGACAATACACCCGAAGGACAAAAAGGACTGCCTCGAGCAGTTAAAACATATATCAGTTATGGGATTCTTTCCGTCAGCATTCCATCTAAGCAGAGAAGGACAACAGAATATCCAGAAGGGTCGATTGTGTTCATTAAAGCTCTCAAACTGCAGCAAAGGCCCATTTCAGATTGTAAATGTGGTTGGTCGTCATTTATTGACTCCTCCACGCATAGTTTAGCGACTGTTTGTAAACCAACCTCAATATATACCAAGAAGACAGAATGTAATAAGGGGATGAGTGTTACTTTGCTGTAAGGTTCAACTTTTGGAGATTGTAACTGTTGTGATACCTGCAGCTTCTAGTCTTCATTTCCAGCTAATGCAAGCTTCTTTTGCTGTTAATTTCTCACTTTCCGCTTCTTCTTCTTTGTTCCAGGTTGTGCTTGTATGCATATTTCATTTGTTGTTGATGTTTAGCAGTAGAGGGGCTGTCATCCCACCTCTCAGTTAGAATCTAGTTAGTAGTATTGAATATGTATGCAGGTTTCTGTTGTTTTAATGCTAGAGAGATGTCATCCTGTCTGTGCATTAAGAAACAGATTGACAGACCTTTTAACTAGTTGCAGCTGGCCATCTCAGGGTTCTGTGCATTTGCTGGTGTGATCAGTCTTCTCCATTTTCACATTTTCCCTTAAACTGTGAGTAATTGGTGGTCTAAAGCCTTGTAGTCTGGGGGTGTTCACCCATGTTTGGGGTTAAGCATAGTAGAAGTGGTTATCTGGCTTGAATATGTAGCATTTCTTTCATTCCTCCACCATATTTCCAACATTTTTGTTGAGTTTGTAATGTTCCCGAGCATCTCTAATATACAACCTAGGAGAGTTTCTTGGGGTGATAAAATTAATTGGCGCCTTTGCCAGGGAGAGGAGAATCGAAGCTCAGCGTCCCCGGGAGAACGATACAACTTCAAGCTTTGATGACAGACAAGGTTTGAACACAGTTTCTGGTTGTAATCATCTGTCTGGCGACTCCATTGGAGGAAGACCATCATTTGGCGACTCCACATTGAAGTTCTGGCGCAGCTAGTGAGGCATGCTCGAGATATCGTTAGAAATTAGTAGCTGACCAGTGCCTAATCCTGAGAAGACCGTTAAGCAGAAGTAAAATCGAAGTAAGGAGCACCAGGATCAAGTAAGCCTTAAAGATTTTTTATGTATCTCTCCCAGCGTAGAAATACCTTCAGAGATTCATACAGCTCAGTCATTCATTTCCCTTTCGGACCTCAGTTGAAAGAAGCATCCATGCTGTCCATCATATTCCTCTGTTTCTGTCATTCTGTTCATTGATTCATTCCACTCAGTCCACCAGTATCCCTTTCGTATACCTCAGTCATGGCAGGTCAGCAAGCTCTTGCAAAGATAGAACGAATAGTTGCTGCTAGGTATGGACCTTTAGTCTTGCCTACCCCTTTGAATGCCATGTCTGCAGGAGATTATCAAGAGTTTTTGCCAAAATTTACTGGTGCAGAAGGAATATCAGCTCAAGAGCATTTAGAATCTTTTTACAGCTATGCTAAAAACCTGGATATCAATGAAGAGGATTTCTGGATGAGGGTTTTTGTTCAAAGCCTAGATGGGGAAGCTAGAAAATGGTTTAGAAATTCACCCCCTAGGTCTATTGTAGACATTGAGGCCCTAGATGATGTATTTTTAAAGCACTGGGGAAATAATAAAGATTTGCTCTTGTATCATGATGAATTCGGGAACTTGCAGAGAGAAGAAGGTGAGCTGTTGTTTGAATTTAACATCAGATTTAATCATATGTACAGCAGAATGCCAGGTGAAGTAAGACCTACCCCTGCTTCTGCCATGATTACTTATGCTAATGCCTTCGATTCTCAATTCTGCCTACTATTAAGAGAAAGAAGATGTACTTCTTTTGCTGATATGCAAAATGCAACGTTTGAAATAGAAGCAAACATCATTGATGTAGAAAGTCTCGAAGGTGATGATGAAAACATAAGTCAGGGAGGTGAATCCTCATCATCCTATGATCCTGAGATCGATGAATTAGCGAGGATGATTGAGTTTTTAACCTTTGAAGTTTCCAAATTAAAATCTGAGCAGTATTCTCAGGTAGCTGGAGCTCATTGTTCCATTTCTTTTTCAACTTCAAATTCATGCAGAGGAGCAGATGAGCATTTGCAGAATTTGCAAAGAATAGAGATACAAATGAAGATAGAGGGGTGATGCCCCTTTTACAGAATATAGTCATGGAAGAAGAGTTGTTGCGGCATGAGGAGAAGGTCCATGTTTTGGAAGGTGCTCCTTTCCTAACAAGGGCTGCTTATGAGAAAGCATTATCCAAAGGCACTGCTCAACTGTTGTAGCTGTAGAACAACAAGTTGACCAGCAATGGCAACCAACAGCTGATCCCTTCATCCTTGGAGAATTTGTTCCTGAAGCCAGCTCATCTTCACATGGCTATGTAGATCTACCAATTTTCCAGCGTGCTTTTGTCCCCAGTCTAGTGATTAAAAAGGGAGAGGAAAGCTCTCCATCATCTTTTGTTTCTCTGTCTGCTCAAAAGGGAATCCCTCACAGTTGCCCCTTGAACACGGAGGCATGAAAACATCAAATGCTCAAGGCTGAAACTGATCATCTCAGTCTTGATATTCCGAAACCTGCTCAGATGGCCTCCACATAGATTAAAATGGCAGCTTATCAGATGACAGAGGAAGAAAATGCACAGTCTTGGAACTCCTCCTTGGATGAGGACTATTTAAACAAAGATTCGGGAGCAGATAATGTCCTTGTTTCCCCTGCACAAGAATACAGTGGTGCATCTTTCATGTTAATTGTGCAGCCTACAAAAGACACAAACAAGTACACAACAGTGATGATTATGCAACAGGTGTAGAAAGGCTCCTGTGAAGAACATCCAAGGAGGAGAGCACACAAAAGGGAGATGAAATTTGATCCACATCTACTTATCAAGCTCAAATGTCCTAAACTGTTTGAGGTGGAGGATCAAATAAATCCTTTTTTGCAGCTCTATGATGAAGGGGCCGAGAGTAGGAGAAACAGTTTTGAGGGCCTATCAGTTGGCCAATTTTTGAGTAATTGTGTTTATTGTAATCATGTTCTTTTATAGGTTTCTATTGTAGGCTTGGTTGACTCCATGCCCAATGGATATTAGGCATAGTTTTGAAGGCTGATTTTTGTATGAAGGCATTGGTCTGCAAGTTCTTGAGACCTCACAGGGACGATCTCGTCCCCAGAAGGAGCCAGTGTTAGCTCTGCTACAGTTTGCAACATTTGATGGATAGAACAGGTTGGGCAGTGCTGTTTTTGTTTGCAAAGGAGCTCGCAGCAGTCTATTGGATCCTTCTTCCTTCATTTACATTATGCCCTTATTACTCCTTACACCTTTGTTTCCTCCTTTCTTTTAAGTCACTCCTCATTCTCCTTTAAGTCCCTTAACCCTGTTTTCTCCTTTAAACCCTATAAGCCCCGATAACTCGTTTTAACCTTATATAAACCCATTCCTTCATTTAGTCCACAGCGCTAAAGTCCTAGCCCTTTGTTTCTCTCTTCCTCGCCTTCCGCTATTCCCTTGCTTAAACTCCTTTATTACCTCATTGCCTCTGTTTTATCTTATTAAATTCTCCATAACCCTTTTCTTTGGTCCTGGGCATAGAGCTAAAACTATGAATCCATGGATTATACAGCCGCGTGCATATAATAAAATCATGAACTCACCCCATTATTAACCCTTTGTCGCTTTTGAAATCTCCACTTTTGATCGCCATGATCTAACACTCCTCGTCGCCCCAGCCCGTGCATTAAACTTCATGCTCTTTCCTTAAACATTTGACCGTCCATCGCCAGATCGATAGCTGGAGCTTCCCCCGATCGCGCGACTTGCGTGTGCGTTAATCCATGGGGGTGGCGGTTTAAATCTGCCACGAGGCGTTTATTTATTCGATTGCGCTGTTAAATACGGAAACCACCGACGTCGATAGGCGGTGCGGGGAAACCGCCCGCTCGCAAAACCGCCTTTCCCCACTGTTTAAGCCTCGCACAACTTTTGCGTGCGATGACCGTCAGATCTACCCGACAGTGATCCGATGACCATCGTCAACCCCAATCGCCCATCTCCCGATAAACTCCATAAACTTGTCTAGGCCATTGATTTTTGTGATCTGACGGTTTATAATTGCTCCTCCCCGTGTCTTCCCATCGCCTCCCTCCATGAAATCTCGGCCGTCCATCCATTTCATCCAATGGCCAATATTATTTCTCAGCCCTTCGTTCATTTTTCATGTAATTTCCGTGTTCTTGGCCTGTCCCGCACTTCAAGGGATGAAGGTAATTGCACCAGCACTCTGCACTTAATACTTCACCTACTGCATTCAAGAGACAGTACACCCGAAGGACAAAAAGGACTGCCTCGAGCAGTTAAAACATATATCAGTTATGGGATTCTTTCGGTCAGCATTCCATCTGAGTAGAGAAGGTGTTGTGGCCAACAGCACCCCCCCCTTGTTCATTTAAGTGTTGTCCAAAATACTAAATGAATGGGGACCCTTAGTTAAATTTTAAAGAAAAAAGCAAGAGTTTCCTTTCTTCAAAATAAGGTTACCATCGTAAGCTTAGAAAGGTCTTTTGAGTATTTTTAACCTAAGTCTATGATAAGGGAAATATCTTTAAAACCGCGTTGCAAAAAAGATAGGAAATGCCTCCATTTCTATATAATATCGGTATGCGCAAGACTCTCGTGTTAAGCATAATATCGCATCGCAATAAAGTAATACTCATAAGGAGAAAACTTCAAGATTTACCGATCTGCGATAACACCGATCGCAAGATCGCATATCGCAAAAATGAGCTAGCAAGATTCGGCAAACATTAAACTTCTGCAACCTGCGATGTTGCAATCGCTGCGATATTATATTCGCGTGATCTGTGATGGTGCGATTTGCGATGGCACGATCTGCGATGTTACATAAGCAAATCATAAATCACTTCATCACGAATCCTTCGGGCACGCCATTCAAAGAAAAGCCACTTACCATAATCTGACTCAAGATCATGCGCTTTTAATGATAGTAAAGGAATTAGTTGTCAGATATTAAATGAAATGAAGACGCGTGCTTTTGTAAAGAATTACTTCACGTAAGGTGGCATATTTGATATCTCTGTTGCATTTAAAACTCTCCCATCACCTTTCTTGATCAGTCATTTCCATTTCACTCATAATCTGCAGGAACGAAGAACTAAAGATGATTCAAAGCCAAACGTAGGAAGAAATGGGAAAGAAAAATAAAGCTCAAGGCTCTAAGGCGAAGGAAAAGACGAAGGAGATGGTGCCTTTGTATACAGACACAGCCTGTAACAGAGACGCAGGGATATCGACATGGGAAAGCATGTACAGGCTGCTTGAAGAAGAAAATCCTAGAATAATGAAGGTTGCTGCTGTCGCGGGCTCACAACGCTCTTCCGAGGCGTCCTTAGAGGAGCTAGCATGTTCATTTCTTCACCGGATAGCAGCAAGGCCTAAAATTCTACCATATACGGATATGATCAAGTGGATAATTGACAATGCAGAAATGAACAACAGACAATTCAAGGTTCAAGGAAATGGGCTCATCGGATCATTCGCTACGCAAGATTTAAAGCTTATGTATCATCTTCCTGAACCGCAGGTGACTTACAATGCACAATTCGTTAAGAAATTTGTGGCAGAGAACCCAAACCTAGCAGAGACCACCAAAGATTGGTTCGGAAAAGAGGAGCCGCTCAAGAAGGACAAAAACGGTATGTACAGCACTGGTTCCCTCACCTCTCCGTATTGTTTTGCTGCGGCCATGCTTTGTAGATTATTTGGAATGCCGGATATCAATAAGTTTTCGTCTGAATGGCTACCATTAATAGATGCTGCCACAAATGCCGATATTATGGATTGGGCCAAGATATTTTCTGATAATCTATACACGGTTGTTATCAATTACCGGTCTAAAAGATCCTTGTCTCAAAGGATCTATCCTCCTTTTTATCTGTCCGCATATGTTATGGATTCTATTTGTTATGTGTCTAAATTTCCCACTATGGGTTGGAAATGGACTACCCAGGACCCATTACCTATCCATGTTTATCATAAGGTGTTATGGGATTCTCAGTTCGTCCCACACTTCTACCAGATTTGTCACGGGCTTATCTTACCCTTGTATAGAATGATGTATGAAGAGACCACCCCGGGGTACCTACCAAATAAGCTACGACTGGAAGCAGAATGGAAGCAGAAGGCACAGGAAAAGGGAAAAGCGATCCAAGCATTAAACAGGTTGAATTGGGAGTGTTACTGGGCATACTTGGTCAAGCCGCATAGTCAATGGATGACTGTGAAATGCATCATAAACGCGGCCGAAAAAGTAGTGCCAGCTCTCATAGATTCTGTTTTCACAGCCCAGCTCAGCACAGAAGTCAGCCAACCGACTCTCCTCAAGCCCATGATGAACACTTGCAGCTTTAAAGACCAAATTCAGAAGTAGCCTTATTTTAGAATGTTGTTTTTTCTTTTAAATTAGATTAGAAAAAGGACGGTCATTTGAAAACCGCATCCTAAATTTTGTAAAAAAACTATTATTAGAATTAGGAAGTAGTATTTTAACCCTTCTCATGCATTTAGAGAAGGGTCCAGAAATTTGTCAAAAACTTGTCCTCAGAACATGCACTTCTGCACCCTCAGAGGAGGTTTTGATGAATGGATGGATCGAGATTTATTAATGTTTGCATTTGATGTCTGCTACTGATGTTTCACTTTTGTACTCTTAGTAGATGTTAGAACAAGTAGAGATAAATCGTTTTTGCTTGAAGCTTATGAGTAGGATTAGTCATAAATGGTACTTTTATCTCTTGGCCATTTCTGCTTATATTCTTAAAGTGATATACAATTTTCAGTTGTTTATATGTTACTGCATGAATGTATGAGTTACCATTTGGCACTTCTGTACGATGGAGTCATGTATTTATGTTTAATATATGAATAACTTATTATGCGATATGCTGTTCACAACTGTTTTGCCTAACTTTTTATGTAAAGTGGTTTATCTTAATTGATTTCTATTCTTATGATAGCTGAATGATCTTTATTACCAGTTATTGTTTGAAATCTCTTTAGATCGCATAGTAGAAGAAATACACCCCGGGTTAGCGTAGATTAGATGTGTTATTTCTCATTAGATTACAATAGCATAGAGTTAGTTTAGAAGTTTGAATTGAATTAGCTTTAAGTACTCTTAGATCAGCATCATCCAACTCTACACACACACACCCTTAAATTGGGAAATTGGTCCCATTATCCCCAGTCGGACCCGCTATACCAAACAGATAAGGAGATGCCAACCAAGGTCCGGACCGGGTGGGTATCCCCCTTGTTGTCGACCCGATTTTCGGGGCCTCAACATATTTGGCGCTAGAAGGAGGGCCTGAACATAGTGTCTGTTGGAATGATTTTCAATTGTAACATTTGAATCAGGATGGCTACTCACAAACTTCCCATTTGGAGTTGCATCCATGTTCCTACCTCTTCCAACACTCCACCTGAAGTGGTAAGACTCTTGTCTCAGGTAAA
Organism: Pinus tabuliformis; assembly: GCA_031772625.1. NCBI lineage: Eukaryota > Viridiplantae > Streptophyta > Pinopsida > Pinales > Pinaceae > Pinus > Pinus tabuliformis. Next base: position 1,430,229,207 of record CM062804.1, on the reverse strand, counting down.
ATTCAATGGTAAGAATAATTCTTCTGCTTTTAATCATGCTCTTCAATTTATTCAAAGAGTTTCAAGTTTTGATGTTCAAAGAATTGATGAAGGCGTTTTATGCAGAATTTTTACTCTTACATTCACGGCGGAAGCTAGAAAATGGTGCAGAACCCTCCCAGTTGCATCAATTCACAGCTGGGACCAATTCGTCAAGATTTTCATTTTTGAATTTGATTGTTATGACTATGACCAGGTATATGACGAAATTGATTATCTACGGAAACAAGATGAATCTGTTAGGGATTTTAATATGTGATTTCGTCTTAATTGTCTAAAGTATGATCTTGGAAGTGAACTCATAGATGAAGAATCTTCAGATTATGCTGAGCATTCCCTACCTCCTATGTCTGATCAAGCAGAAATTAGTCCAAGCTTTGTCTCATTTTCTTCTAATGTGAATGAGAACTCCAATTTGAATATACAAATCAACCATGATGAAGAAAGTCCACAAAGCCTAGGAGTCATGCATGCTCTAATGCAAGAAGACAAAAGCGAGAATGTTGGAGGAAAGCCTGCCTTGGAACCAGGAGATGACTTTGATACAAGGTCAGATAATATCGTTGCAAATCAGCAAATGCAGATGCCAAGGTTAGAACAACAAACTATTTCTCTTTCAAAAAGTATCAGTACACAAAGGTATGATCTAAAGCCCGATGTCTATGATGAATCTGATGAACAAAGATTTTTCCATGATGGTATTTTCAAATGCATTGTTCTAGAATCGCATTTTTCTCTTTATCCTGATGTTTTTAGTGATGATAATTTTTCCCCTCTCAATATTAAAGATATCTCAAAAAGCACAGAGGATTATTCAAATGAGTCATCATTAGGTTTTCAAGATAAAAAGAAAGCTATAGAACATCCTTTGATCATTTTCAAACAAGAACCACTTGAACTTCCTTGTCTGAAAATATATGACAAAAAAGAGAAATCTAGGGAAACCTGTAAAATCATTTATGATAGCTACTTTGACAACGATGATGTTGTTGATTTATCCCAAGTAACTAAAAAAAGCTCAGATAATGAGAGATATTCTAATTCAGGAATCATATTATTCAATCCTCATTTCAAAGTAAAAGATCATTTGCATGATTTTACTATCCAAGACAATACCCCGATCTATGATTCATATCATGAGGAAACCCCCGTGCCTGTTCACAATCATAACTTGCCTTCTGATTCACAAGACGGAATTCGAAATTGCTCGGATCCCATAATTCTGGCCAGTTCTTGTGAAAAACAAGATATTCCAAGTCAATCCCAGTTGTGTTGTAACATTATTTGTACATATAATCATTTCTTTCTTTCTCACTTGCACTCATTTTGTACAAAATCAGATTGTGTTTTAAATTTTCAGACTTTTGATAGATTACTGTGGTATGTTGAGCACCTTATCAAAGAACATTCGAAAGATGTGCTACCATTTTGGAAAGCTAAACTGTGTCAAGGAAGTATAGAACTTTTTCAATTCCAAGATCAATCAATATCAGACTTCCTTAGAAAACTTATTTGGCATCCAAAACACCATCAACGAAGGAAAGTACCTTTCGAAACTTGTCGGCAATTCGCGCCAATTGATAAATCTCTTTCCAGAAATTTCCATCTATTCTTCATTGATTTATTTAGTGATTTATATATGGAAACTTTCCTTTTACAAGAAATCGCTAAAAGCTTGACTTTAACGCACAGTAGGTTACAGGCCATTAAAACTGAAAAATCATATTCGCAACCTGGCTTGTCATCTTTCCTATTACGAGATCATCAATCCATAACAGAAATTCATCCTGATTTTTATGATCCAATAGGTATCCAGTTGGAAAGAAATTTTCATAAGAAAGAAATTTTAGACTGAATTCCAACTGAAGTTACACATTCTTATTCCACATCCAACATTAACAGTCCAAGAAAAGTTTTGTTCTTAACGCTGATGTTTGAAAGTTACACATGTGTAGGAATAAAAATGAAGAGATGGTTCCACTGGAAATATCATTTCACCTAGTTAATCTTCTGTAAATAGTTAGAATAGGAGTAGGAGTAATTTAGCTAGGTTATTAGGTTTAATTTTAATAGTTGGTAGGTAAAATAAGAGAAGAGATTATCCCTATTCTGTACATAATCCTAGGGAATGTCTACCTCTCATTTCGTTAAATAATTTTCTCCATAATAAAATTTGCTATGGTTAATAGCATTTGACATTTACTAAAGACACCTTTTCTCTATCAAGATTTTGAACTTCTGCTTCTATAAATAGAAAATCTTTTAGAAACTTGATCTTTATTATCAATAGAACTTTAACCCAGATATGATACTAGTTTCAACTCCAAGAAATTTGAAGAAAGCAATCTTAGTGAAGAAATTGTTTTATGTTAGTACAATGAAAGGCATCAATAAAAAAATAAGGATTCCCTGTAGAAACGGCCATTTCCAAAAAGCTCTATTATTGTCGTCCAAAACTTTCTTAAGGAAAAACAATGATTTCCTCCCTGCTAAAGGAAATCGCAGCATTCAGAGGAACAATCCGAGAAAACACTATATCTCAAAGAATAAGAGGTCTCATCACGAGCCGGCTTATCATGATCACAGATATTATAACTTGCTGACTTTGCCAATACTGTCCACCAAAACAGGGCAATGACTCAAGATTGTTGCAATCAAAAGACAAGGGGTCTCATCACGAGCCAGCTTGTTCAGCAAAAGTGTAAATCAAGTGAATGACTGTGTCATAATTTGGCCACCAAACCAAGACATTGTTCTTTAGAGAATATAAAAGGAAAAAAGTGTCAAAATGGGTTTTTCTCTGAAAAGTTGTAAATAGCCTTAAGCAGGATAAAGGATCATTACTGGGTAATAGGTAACCCTGTCGAGGTTATGGATGCCTGCTGGCAGCAGAGGCTCTACCTACGGCAAAGGAGCATATTTAAAAGGCTGCTACACAGGGAAGGCTTTATTTTAATTTTTACAAGACCAAGTAATGGCTGATGTAAATGCAAGGAAAAGCTGAGGATACAAGTAATTAAAATAGAAAGAGGTTGAAACAAAATATCATTGACAGTTTGAAGTATAATATGCTTTATCTTTTTATAATAAAGTTTAAGTTTTCTGAGAAAATTTTTTGTTTCGGAAGTTTGAAAAACGTCAATAGAAGATCAGAGATAACTGGTTCTCCCAAGTGAATCGCCAATTGTTGTGGCCAGCAACACCCCCCGCCTTGTTCATTTAAGTGTTGTCCAAAATACTAAATGAATGGGGACCCTTAGTTAAATTTTAAAGAAAAAAGCAAGAGTTTCCTTTCTTCAAAATAAGGTTACCATCGTAAGCTTAGAAAGGTCTTTTGAATATTTTTAACCTAAGTCTACGATAAGGGAAATATCTTTAAAACCGCGTTGCAAAAAAGATAGGAAATGCCTCCATTTCTCTATAATATCGGTATGCGCAAGACTCTCGTGTTAAGCATAATATCGCATCGCAATAAAGTAATACTCATAAGGAAAAAACTTCAAGATTTACCGATCTGCGATAACACCGATCGCAAGATCGCATATCGCAGAAATGAGCTAGCAAGATTCGGCAAACATTAAACTTCTGCGACCTGCGATGTTGCGATCGCTGCGATATTATATTCGCGCGATCTGCGATGGTGCGATTTGCGATCGCGCGATCTGCGATGGTGCGATTTGCGATGGCGCGATCTGCGATGTTACATAAGCAAATCATAAATCACTTCATCACGAATCCTTCGGGCACGCCATTCAAAGAAAAGCCACTTACCATAATCTGACTCAAGATCATGCGCTTTTAATGATAGTAAAGGAATTAGTTGTCAGATATTAAATGAAATGAAGACGCGTGCTTTTGTAAAGAATTACTTCACGTAAGGTGGCATATTTGATATCTCTGTTGCATTTAAAACTCTCCCATCACCTTTCTTGATCAGTCATTTCCATTTCACTCGTAATCTGCAGGAACGAAGAACTAAAGATGATTCAAAGCCAAAAGTAGGAAGAAATGGGAAAGAAAAATAAAGCTCAAGGCTCTGAGGCGAAGGAAAAGACGAAGGAGATGGCGCCTTTGTATACAGACATAGCTTGTAACAGAGACGCATGGATATCGACATGGGAAAGCATGTACAGGCTGCTTGAAGAAGAAAATCCTAGAATAATGAAGGTTGCTGCTGTTGCGGGCTCACAACGCTCTTCCGAGGCGTCCTTAGAGGAGCTATCATGTTCATTTCTTCACCGGATAGCAGCAAGGCCCAAAATTCTACCATATACGGATATGATCAAGTGGATACTTAACAATGCAGAAATGAACAACAGACAATTCAAGGTTCAAGGACATGGGCTCATCGGATCATTCGCTGCGCAAGATTTAAAGCTTATGTATCATCTTCCTGAACTGCAGGCGACTTACAATGCACAATTCGTTAAGAAATTTGTGGCAGAGAAACCAAACCTAGCAGAGACCACCAAAGATTGGTCCGGAAAAGAGGAGCCGCTCAAAAAGGACAAAAACGGTATGTACAACACTGGTTCCCTCACCTCTCCGTATTGTTTTGCTGCGGCCATGCTTTGTAGATTATTTGGAATGCCGGATATCAATAAGTTTTCGTCTGAATGGCTACCATTAATAGATGCTGCCACAAATGCCGATATTATGGATTGGGCCAAGATCTTTTCCGATAATCTATACACGGCTGTTATCAATTACCGGTCTAAAAGATCCTTGTCTCAAAGGATTTATCCTCCTTTTTATCTGTCCGCATATGTTATGGATTCTATTTGTTATGTGTCTAAATTTCCCACTATGGGTTGGAAATGGACTACCCAGGACCCATTACCTATCCATGTTTATCATAAGGTGTTATGGGATTTTCAGTTCGTCCCACACTTCTACCAGATTTGTCATGGGCTTATCTTGCCCTTGTATAGAATGATGTATGAAGAGACCACCCCGGGGTACCTACCAAATAAGCTACGACTGGAAGCAGAATGGAAGTAGAAGGCACAGGAAAAGGGAAAAGCGATCCAAGCATTAAATAGGTTGAATTGGGAGTGTTACTGGGCATACTTGGTCAAGCTGCATAGTCAATGGATGACTGTGAAATGCATCATAAACGCGGCCGAAAAAGTAGTGCCAGCTCTCATAGATTCTGTTTTCGCAGCCCAGCTCAGTGCAGAAGTCAGCCAGCCGACTCTCCTCAAGCCCATGATGAACACTTGCAGCTTTAAAGACCAAATTCAGAAGTAGCCTTATTTTAGAATGTTGTTTTTTCTTTTAAATTAGATTAGAAAAAGGACGTTCATTTGAAAACTGCATCCTAAATTTTGTAAAAACACTATTATTAGAGTTAGGAAGTAGTATTTTAACCCTTCTCATGCATTTAGAGAAGGGTCCAGAAATTTGTCAAAAACTTGTCCTCGGAACATGCACTTCTGCACCCTCAGAGGAGGTTTTGATGAATGGATGGATCGAGATTTATTAATGTTTGCATTTGATGTCTGCGACTGATGTGGCACTTTTGTACTCTTAGTAGATGTTAGAACAAGTAGAGATAAATCGTTTTTGCTTGAAGCTTATGAGTAGGATTAGTCATAAATGGTACTTTTATCTCTTGGCCATTTCTGCTTATATTCTTAAATTGATATACAAGTTTCAGTTGTTTATATGTTACTGCATGAATGTATGAGTTACCATTTGGCACTTCTGTACGGTGGAGTCATGTATTTATGTTTAATATATGAATAACTTATTATGCAATATGTTGTTCACAACTGTTTTGCCTAACTTTTTATGCAAAGTGGTTTATCTTAATTGATTTCTATTCTTATGATAGCTTAATGATCTTTATTACCAGTTATTGTTTGAAATCTCTTTAGATCGCATAATAGAAGAAATACACCCTAGGTTAGCGTAGATTAGATGTGTTGTTTCTCATTAGATTATAATAGCATAGAGTTAGTTTAGAAGTTTGAATTAAATTAGCTTTAAGTACTCTTAGATCAGCATCATCCAACTCTACACACACACACACCCTTAAATTGGGAAACTGGTCCCATTATCCCCAGTCGGACCCGCTATACCAAACGGATAAGGAGCTGCCAACCAAGGTCCGGACCGGGTGGGTATCCCCCTTGTTGTCGACCCGATTTTCGGGGCCTCAACAGAAGGACAACGGAATATCTGGAAGGGTCGATTTTGTTCATTAAAGCTCTCAAACTACAGCAGAGGCCCATTTCAGATTGTAAATGTGGTTGGTCGTCATTTATTGACTCCTCCATGCATAGTTTAGAAGACTGTTTGTAAATCAACCTCAATATATACTGAGAAGACAGAATGTGATAGGGGGATGAGTGTTACTTTGCTGTAAGGTTCAACTTCTGGAGATTGTAACTGCTGTGATACCCGCAGCTTCTGGTCTTCATTTCCAGCTAATGCAAGCTTCTTTTGTTGTTAATTGCTCACTTTCCACTTCTTCTTCTTTGTTCCAGGTTGTGCTTGTATGCATTTTTCATTTGCTATTGATGTTTAGCAGTAGATGGGCTATCATCCCACCTCTCTGTTAGAAACTAGTTAGTAGTATTAAATATGTGTGCAGGTTTCTGTTGTTTTAATGCCAGAGAGCTGTCATCCTGTCTGTGCATTAAGAAACAGATTGACAGACCTTTTAACTGGTTGCAGCTGGCCATCTCAGGGTTCTGTGCATCTGCTGGTGTGATCAGTCTTCTCCATTTTCACATTTTCCCTTAAACTGTGAGTAATTGGTGGTCTAAAGCCTTATAGTCTGGGGGTGTTCACCCATGTCTGGGGTTAAGCATAGTAGAAGTGGTTATCTGGCTTGAATATGCAACATTTCTTTCATTCATCCACCATATTTTCAACATTTTTGTTGAGTTTGTAATGTTCCCGAGCATCTCTAATATACAATTAGGAGAGTTTCTTGGGGTGATAACATTCCCCAGTCACTTCTGACCAGTACCTCTTTATTTTTTATCAAGCTTGGGGAGGATAACATATGCTTGTTGTATAATTCCACCCTTCGAGTGAATCCATCGCTATTTGATGTTTTAACGAGTCTAGCGAAGATGAAACTCGGTCTTGTCTAGATGGACAAGTTTGTCGCTATTTAAAGTTTTTAACGAGTTTAACGACAAAGATAACTAGGTCCTTTTCATGTTTAGAGAGTCTGAAAAGGGACTAAAAGAAAACTCCACAAGTTCTTTTTCATAAATTTGTCTCTCGAGTCCGAAAAAGCATAAAACAATACAAGAGAGAACCTATTGATCATATTTGATCAACGAGTACCTTTTTCGTAGTTAATATAACTCAGCCCAAAAAAGGGGTAAAACTATACTGAGTAGATATCGATTCTAATCCATTAACGAGCTAGAAGCGATAAACGCTCGGCAATATTTTCATGTTTAGAGAGTCTGAAAAGAGCTTAAAGAGGACTCCAGGGGGTTCCTTTTTCATTTTTAACAAAGCTCGAAAAAGTGATAAAAGTTTGCTTTGTGGTCAGATATGTTCAATTTACATGTAAGCACATCATAACTACATCAGTTATTAACCCTTCTCCAGATATCATCAAAATAGATTAAAAAAAATACATGTTCATGGATTAAATAAATGAAAACCAATATTTACTCGATTAATGTGCAAAGAATAAATATAAAAGCTGGTTCATACCATTCATTTTCACCATCTTGTTTTTACCTTTTGATCTCTGGAGCATTTTCTCCCTGTAGTTCACCAGTTGATGTGAAGGATTCAGCGGATCATTCCTTGTGCTGTTTGGATTAGGTAGGATCTAATTTTGTTCTCTTTCATTTTATTCTCTGTTTTAGTTAAGAAAAGTTTTAGGGTTTTGAGGCCCCCTAGGGTTTCTTTTTTCCAATTCAGGGATTGAAATGGTAATCATATGGAGAGAATGAGAGCATGAAGAACATGATATCATAGCCTTGAATAATCAGGGAACAGTCGAGGCCCTAAAAAATTGTGGGTTACTCAAATATTTCCAGTTATCCAACATGCAGCAGCAGATGGATCATCTACGGTTCCTTGTTCAATCATGGGATCCGACCGATCAGTCTTTTCACATTCAAGACAAAGAGGTCCCTTTTACCATCGATGATATATACTTCCTAACTAGACTATCGAGGCGGGGTGCCCCCATTTCACTAATAGGACTTTCCCACGGGGGTAGGCCAGTGAAATATTATGTGCAACAGTTCTGTAGGCAAGGTGCCCAGCCTAGCAGAGACGAAAGGATACTCATCAAGGATGTTAGTGATTTACCGCTAAGGACGATCCTTTTTACCATTTCCAGATTGGCTGGCAGTGCAACACTTCATTTGGCCAACAAATCATACATGCAGTATGCTTTAGAATGTTTAGAGCCAAAGGTGTTCAACTGGTGCGGGGTGTCTTTTCATTTTTGAAAGAGCAACTGACCAAGGTGAAAAGAGGAAAGATCAAGAATTTTGGCTATGGATCGATCATGATTTCTTTTGCATTGGAGAGAATTCCTCTCTTGCAGCCATAGCTCATTTCACTGGGTGTATTTGGACTAAGAGACCCATGGATGTAGAGGTGGACAGATCTTATGGCTAGACATGGCGCCCATTCTTCAATTGTATTTACCCCTACATTCTTTGAATGGTTCAATCGACAGGAGATGACTTTCGTAGAATATCCATATTCAGGAATGGATTTCCATGGCGATCCAAATTTACCACTACCAGTTGGAGCAATGTGGGGTGTTATTGGTAAATTGTTTGACCAAGTGTTTTTAGTTTTTAAAGTTTTTGCATTTTTTGTGTTTTTGATTAATTCCAAGACTAAACAAAATCAATTTTCTATGTATACAGATGTTGGACCTGTTCAACCTATGGGGGACCTATGAGATGTAGCTGGACCAACACAGAGACCTATAGGGAGAGTGGTTCTCCAAGACTTGGATTTGGCCGAGACTCTGGCTGAATTGCAAAATCACATAAAGGGATTAAACCTGGGTATTCTGGATGTCCGGATCGAGGAGCTACCTATGCGATTGCAGCGCCACACCATCGGTGTACTAGGTCGTTGGATGAGACTTTTGCGTATGATAGCACAGGCAGTGACCTGCTATCATGAGCACCACTAGTCTACTTAGATGCTTTTTCTGCATACATTTTAGTTTTGGGTCAGATGACCAATTTTTGTCTTGGACACAAACTGTTTGTAATTTTTTTTTACAATTATCTATTTTACTTTTAGGGTTTTATTATGGTTGAGTGATGCAATCCTATTCAACTGATGATGCTAATTGAAAATATTTACTTTACATATGTTGCAAATGTCTATTTAACACATAATTTGCTAGAGAGTCAGTTAATGTGTTTAGATTTCTGGAAATATGTTGATATTGAATAAACTCAAAATACCTTTCCAAAATACGAACTCTAAGGAACATACGATGAATTGTTGGGTTTCGAATAGTATAAACACCAGTAACTTGTAGTACAACAAGCTGTGAGTCCAGCCTAATGATGATTCAGCGAATGCCAAGTGAAATGACATCAGAGAGAAGTTCAATCAACGCACTATACTCAGCGATATTGTTTGTCGATCGACCAATACAAATCCCTCTAAAACTCATCAACTCACGCTTGGAGCAAAAATAGCCCATGTTGCAGAAGATAGGTTTTGCATACTACGACTAGCATCGTCGGCATAACAACAAATGGGTCCAAAAAGTTCGACATCTGCAGCAAATGCGAAGTGGATTACTTAACTAAATAAAAACCCTAAAAGAAACACACTCACACATGCAATCCAAACATATTTACATGAGTTTTACCATACTTAATTAATCATAGTAATGTTTTAGATACAACCCATTTTTGGGCTTAGACAATGGAATTCTGTCATAATCTACTAACTCATAGGCACCTTTCGTCAAAATGCATTTAACAATATAAGGACCCATCCAAAGCGGTTCAAATTTTCCTGCTCCAATTTTATCAGACTCCTGATCGTAAAGCAAGACCAGGTCACCTTCTGAGAAGACACGAGGCTTGACATTTTAATCATATTGCACCTTTACCCATTTCTTGTGCGCTTCATTAGCCAATGTGGCATGACGACGAGTTTCATCCAGATGGATTAATTCCAAGAAACGTGCTTCTTCCTCAGAAGTGTCAGGTAGCAGGTCAATTGTGAGTTTGAGTGATGAAATTTCACATTGAATTGGCAAGACTACTTCCAATCCATACACCAACTGAAAGGGTGTGAATCCGTTAGCATTTCTCACCGAGGTCCGATATGCTCACAAAGTTGAGTACAGGATTAAATGCCGATTTCATTTATGAACTCAAATCATTCGTTGCAACATGCGCTTAAGGACCTTGTTGATGCCCTCAACTTGTCCATTAGCTTGCAGATAATATGGAGTAGAACTATCATGTGACAATCCTAAATTGGTAGTCAACTAAACCATCATGTGATTGCGAAAATGTGACCCATGATCTGTAACTATGGCCTATGGTACAGCAAACCTGGCAACCACGTGGTTGAAGAAAAATAATGTAGCTGTTTTTCCGTTGTTGTTTAATGTAGGCATCGCCTCGGCCCATTTGGTAAAATAGTCAACGATGACTATAATATACCCATGCCCCCCAGTCGAGGTGGGGTTACATGTCATAAAATCAATGCCCCATTTAGCAAATGGTCCAACAGTGACTACTGGATGCAAAGGTGCAGGTGGTAATCTAGTTTTATAATCGAATACTTGACATGCATGACAACTTCTGATGGCAATTATGCAATCTTTGAATATTGTTGGCCAAAAGTAACCAACACGGAGAATTTTCTGTGCTGTTGCATATCCGTACAAATGTCCACCACAAGCACCTGAATGACATTCATTCAAAGCTTTCTCGACCTCCTCATGAGTGAGGCACCTACGTAAAATCGTATCAATACCATGGCGATAAAGCATGTCACCAATGATCAAATAATTTTTGGCTTGGTATCGGATACATTGCTGTTGAGAGCGATAGGTATCGAGTCAGAAAGCTTGTGTCTGGAGATAGAGCCGTATATCCCCATACCATGGATCACTTGACGAAATTAGAAACAGAGACTCATCCAAGATTGATGTTTCTGATGTTAAATCGTTGGAAGATGAGGGAAGGTCAAAAAGTAGTTTGGCAAATACGAGAGATTTCTTTGATTTATACTTAACGAATTCCAAATAAAATTCCTACAATATAACTATCCACTTCGAATATTTGCCCCCCAGCAATTGACGTGACAAAATGTATGTCATAGGGTTACAATTGAAGATAATTGTAGTTTTACGCAGGAGAATATAATGATGAAACCTCTGCACAGCTTGAACGGCAGCCAAAGCTAACTTTTCAACATAAGAATATTTCCTTTCTGTATCATTGGGATTACGACTCAAATAATATATTGGATGTATTTTCCATATTCTTCTTGGACCAAAACCATTCCAATGGTTGTATCTGCAGCGATGAGATACAGGTACTAGTCTTGTTGATAGTTTGGAGCATATATTAATGATTCTTTAATAAGGGAATCTTTAAGAGCACTAAAGGAAGCTTGCGAAACCTGATCCCAATGAAAGGGTACCTCTTTCTTCAACAGATGTGTAAAACCTTTAGCCATTTCAGCATAGTTTGGAATGAACCTCAGAAAGTTTGCCTTCCCTTGAAGTTTCTGTAATTCTAATAAACTCGAAGGTGGAGGCAAGCCAAGTATTGCCTGGACCTTAGTTGGATCAAGTCAAATTCCATCTTTTGTGACCACGAATCCAAGAAATCGACCAGAGCCAACACAAAACACATGCTTGTGCGGATTGAGCATTATTTTGTAGTGTCGGCACCATAAGAATATTGCTCTAAGATGCTACGGGTGATTAGTCTGCTTTTGTGAATGAGCTGGGAAGTCGTCAAGATATGGTTGTACAATGTTCTTGATGTCATGGAAGGCATGGTTCATTGCCCTCTGAAATGTAGCCCCTACATTCTTCAAACCAAAAGGTAACTTTCTATATGCGAATGTGCCCCAGGGACAAATAAATGCAGTTTTTGACTAATCCTCTGGGCAGATATTGATTTGATTGTAACCGGAAAATCCATCCATGAATGAAAAGATTTCACACCTGGCACATTCGTCAATAATCTGGTCGATGAAGGGTGTAGGATAATTGTCTTTTGGACATGCTTTACTTACATCCCGGTAATCGACACACACTCGAATTGTTCCTTGTTTTTTCATCACCGGAACAATGTTTGATACCCAATCGGTAAGAGGTACAGAGTAAATGAAGCCAGCACGCAAAATTTTTTCAACCTCTGTCTTAATGGCAGCAACTTTCTTTGGATGTACAGGTCGAAGCCATTGTCGTACTGGTTTGATATCAAGGTGCATTTTGATTTGATGTTCAATAATGCTTGAACCAATGCCTGGAATCTCCTCCTAAGACCATGCAAATATATCTCTAAATTCACAAAATAGAGCACGATAAATGTTGAGTTCCAATGGAGAATAGGATTTGCCGACATGAATGTTTTCTACAATGTTAGGCTTGGTCGAAATGTCTATAGAAATGGTTTCTTCTATGTTAGACAAATTACACTAAGAATCTATTGAATCTATTTTAATAGAATTCGAAAAAAAATCTAAAATTTAAGGGTGTACGAGTTCATCGGAATAATCTTCATTGGAATCTGGAATATGGGAACGATGATGATAATATTCCTATGGTTCTTCTCCTATCATCATTGATTGGATGATTTCCTCGTCTGTAGAATATATACAAGCAAAGGATCAGAGGAAGTACTATATTCAAGTGAACGATCTACCCATACAATGGGTGAATGTGGATTTGGAAATGCCGCAAAAGCAAGAAAAATTGATTGCTATGCAAATTCGATGGGACTTAGCAGCATAACCTCAGTAAAACTTTCATCTTCAATACTATTGGTGATCCTCTTTAAATCAGATGAAGTAGAGGATAACATATTACATGTCTCGACTCTCGCAACTTCCGAAATTCCAGATGGTGGAGGAAGTGTGAAAGTACCCATTAGGGAGGGATCTTTGAAAATACCTACACCAACAGATTGAAGTGAAAGCGGTGGTCTGTTTACAAACGAAATGCTTCCCATAACTTGAGAACTAGAGGCGAAAAATGAGGTTTGGTCAATAACTGTTATTCCACCTTTATGAGGAAATGCAATTGTACGAAAGTGCATGGAAACAACAGCAGCCATAACATAAACCCATGGTCATCCAAGTAAAATTTTGTAGTCAAAGGGTCCGTCAACCACCTCAACCTTAATAATTACTGTTTTTCCCCTAGTTCTAATTGCAAATTATTCAAAATCCCACATGAAGTATATGTTCTTCCATCAAAAGCTTTCAATGTGGTTGGTGATCTTGACAATGTAGGAGACCCCAGTGTTTTCTAGCAGCTCATTGACATAATATAGGTAGAAGCTCCCTCATCTATGATAGTTCGATGAATATTTTTATTGAGAGCTTTAATATGAATTAGAAAATCTAATTGTGCTGGTAACTGTGGTGTATATCCTGAGTGATTAAAAACCAAAATATTAGAATCCACTGGATCTAATCCACCTATTGCTGACAGTAAAGCCTGCTTCTGGGAGGGGAAATTGTGTAATACCTCAAGCGTTGACATAGCAAAAGGAGACTGAGCGAGATCTTCTACTATGTTATAATTTTGAGCAGCTCGAGCTCGAGGGTTAATGATAGGTCCCTATAATACTAGTGATTACCCCATTACTATTGTAGTTGTATCCCTTATTAATATCATTGTGCCCCTATTGTCCCCATATTGTTATTACTATGCCCCATAGAATCCCTCTATTGTTATTTTTGTGGCTTTATATTATTATTGTTAGGTCGGCTGGGTTATATTGTGACTCCTTAGACTCCTATATATAGAAAGGAGGTTTTGTCATTTGAATCATCAAGGAATCATTCATTTGTGTAATGCAAAGGAGGTTTGCCCCTCGAAGAGGCTAAATTCTAAGGCGCTGATCTATCTTTTCTATCTTTTTGTGAGCCGGTTTCATAACATTTGGTATCAGAGCTTTGGATTCTAGGGTTTCGCTGCTCCAAACAGGTCATCGTGGAATTTTCGCTATAAATTTTTTTCTGCGATGTTTCAGAAGCTAAAAAAAAACCCATTTGAGAAGAAATCACGCTGAATCTCAGATTTGAATTTCAGAGATTTTCGCGCTATATTTGCGGAGATATGATCTGAGGAAGTTGGCATTTTTGCAGACTCCTGAATTACATTCCAAACAGGCGACCTGAGGAAAATCGTCATAACTTTCTTTCTGAGCATTGGACTGAAATTTCATAAGAAGGTATAGAAAGAGGACAGACTGTAGTTTCTTGTATATATTTTTTAGAGCCAAAAGTCAAAACAGTGACTCATGGCATGTCGTACAAGTTTGCTCTACTGAACTAGTCTATAATCAGGTCACTGTGGGAGATTGTGCATAACTCTTTCTTGGAGAATCCAATTTGGATCATACTGGTGGCATTGGAAAGAGGACGTAGAGGGCTACTACTGGTCACAATTTTAGAACTGGATGATCCGAAATTACAGAGATACATCAGATTCAATATCAGGCTCCTACAAAGTGAAAAAAGGTGTGTAGTTTTTTTTAAATTTTTGCATAAGCTTGGTTTGAAAAATTAGTTTGAAGGAATTCAAAGGGCATAGTAAAGCATTATTATTGGTAATTGATGCCCTGAGGAAAGAAAATGCAAACACCTAGTAGGAAACCTGAAAGCTCTAGCATGACTCATGAAGAAGAGGAAGAAATGCAACATGATATATCAAAATTACGAGACCAAGTGCAACAAGTGTCACTTGCACAAAAAGGAACAGAATCTAATATGGATGGTTTAAAGAAAGATGTAGAAGCTAAGATGGATGTTTTAAAGAAAGGCGTAGAAGCTAAGATGGATTGTTTAAAGAAAGGCATAGAAGCTAAGATGAATGACGTGGAAGCTAAGATGGACGATTTGAAGATAGATTTGAAGACGGACATGGAAGAATTGAAGATAAATATGAATAAATTGCTACAAGAAATGGTCACTAATGGTGAAAGGGTAGTAAAGGAAACTCATGATGAGAATAAAAGAAATGTTAATTATGATTCCATAGACTCTAATGTTGGATCGAAGACCTACCATATTCCAAAAATCGATATGAGGAAGTTTGATGGCAAGGATCCCGCAACATGGATATTATAGATGGAGCAATTTTTCGATCTCAATAATGTGCAAAACACACAAAAGGTACGTATTGCAACTTTATATTTGGAACCAAATCAGTTTGTATGGTATCAATGGCTTTGCTCTCGTAAACAAATTATCACTTAGGCAAATTTTATGGAAGAATTGACAGCACATTATGAGGATAGAAAAAGCAAAACTTTTTTTAGCCAATTGATAAGTCTCAAAAAAAAGGGTTCAATAATGGAGCACATTGAGGAGTTCCAAAAATTGAACATAAGGGTAAAAAATATTCCAGAGGTGCATAGGATTGATATGTTCATAGGGACTTTAAAGGATAATATCTAACATGATGTTCACCTTTGGGAACCTGGTTCATTAGAGAAGGCATTCAGGTTAGCAAGAAAAATGGAAAGCAAAATTATGGCAACCAGGAAGCACACCAGTTACAACTATAAAGATGGAAGTGTTGTTACCCCTAGCCTTCCAAAACCTATAAGGTTGACACCACAACAATTGGAAGAAAAAAGAGCAAAAGGGATTTGTTACAGTTGTGATAGCAAATACACTAAAGGTCATAAGTGTGCTGAGAAGAAATTATTCTACATAGATTGTGAAGAGGAAAAAGAAAAGGAGCAAGAAAGGTTAAAGGAAGAGGATATACTCCAGGAACAAAGCCTAGATAGATAAGAAATGAATCCGACCATATTTTGTAATGCATTGGATCGAATTACCACTCCTCAAACCATCAAGATAGAAGGACAAATCAAGAAGAAAAAGGTAATAGTGTTGATTGATTCAGGAAGTACCCACAATTTTATTCATTGTAAGGTAGCAAAGGAATTGAATTGCTTCCTATATCCAGCACCAGAGTGTCAAGTGATGATTGCAAATGGAGGAACGATAAATTGCTCTAGAAAGTGCTATAATATCAAACTATCCATGGGAGAATATGTATTGACTAGCCCAATGATTTCCATTCCAATGGGAGGCGCTGATGTTGTACTAGGAGTCCAATGGCTACAATCCATGGATACAATAGCTTTTAATTTTCAAGAAATTTTTATGAAATTTTCTGCGGAAGGAAAGGAAGTTGAATTAAGGGGTATTGTAGGGAAAGTAGGAAAGATAATCAACTCTAACGGTATGAAAAAGCTTCTAAAAAGGGAACAAAGAGGTGTAATTGCACAATTATGTTCGCTAGATGTTTCCACATTGGAATCATCTATTTCTCCAGATCTCCAAATAGTCTTGGACAATCATTCCAAGGTATTTGAGACTCCCAAAGGACTCTCGCCTATTCGTGATCATGATCATGCTATTCATCTGATTCCAGGAAGTGTTCCTCCAAACATCAGGCTGTACAGATATCCCTATGCCCAAAAGAGTGAAATTGAACGTATGGTTGCAGAAATGCTAGAGGCTGGTATAATTCAACCTAGTCAAAGTTATTTTTCTGCTCCAGTAGTATTGGTGCATAAGAAGGATGGATCATGGTGCATGTGTCCGGATTATAGGGAGCTCAACAAGCTCACTATTAAAGATAAGTTTCCCATTCCTGTCATTGATGAATTATTGGATGAATTGCATGGATCAATTTACTTCACCAAGTTGGATCTTCGTTCAGGATATCATCAAATCAGAATGAAGACTGAAGACATTCCAAAAAAAGCATTTAGAACTCATGAGGGTCATTATGAATTTTTGGTCATGCCTTTTGGCCTTACCAATACACCTTCTACATTTCAAGGTTTGATGAATTCCATTTTCAAACCCTTCCTTAGAAAATTTGTGTTAGTATTTTTTGATGATATACTAATCTACAACAAGTCTTGGAAGGATCATGTTGAACATGTTGACAGGGTGCTACAACTGTTGGAGGAGAAACAATTATATGCAAGAAGATCCAAATGTTTCTTTGGTTACAAGAGGTGGAATATCTGGGTCATATTTTATCTCATGAAGGAGTTAAGGTAGACCCTAGCAAAATTAAAGCAATTAAGGAATGGAAAATCCCCACATCCATAAAGCATATACGAGGATTTCTCGGGTTGACAGGGTATTATTGCAAGTTTGTTAAGAATTATGGGAGAATAGCAGCACCTCTAACAACATTATTAAAGAAAGATGCATTTTCATGGACTCCAGAAGCAACAAAGGCCTTCGAACATCTTAAAGAGGCAATGTGCCAAGCACCGGTCTTAGCTACACTAGACTTCACAAAAACCTTTATTGTGGAATGTGATGCTTCAAGAAATGGAATTGGTGCTTTTTTAATGCAAGATGAAAGACCCATTGCTTTTTAAAGTCGTTCAATCAAGGGAAAGTTTTTACACAAAGCTATTTATGAGAAGGAAATGTTGGCAATACTACATGCACTTAAGGAATGGAAACCCTACCTAATGGGAAGACACTTCAAGGTAAAAATGGATCATGATAGTCTTCAATAATTTTTAGAACAAAGATTATCCTCTGAAGAGCAACAAAAGTGGGTCACAAAGATGTTGGGTTATGACTTTGAAATCATCTACAAAAAAGGGAAGCAAAATGTGGTGGTAGATGCACTCTCAAGAAAGGATGAGGATGTGGAAGCGTTGTTGTGCACCATTTCTATTATCCAACCAGATTGGATAAATGAAGCAAGGGAGGAGTGGAAGAATGATGAAGAAGTGTGGGCACTTATTCGAAAGTTACAACAAGATTCCAGTACATCTGATACATTTAGCTGGCAAAATGATTCGTTATGGTACAAAGATCGCTTATACCTCTATAAGAATTCGCAACTCAAACAAAATATTCTTATGGAATTGCACACTTCTCCCTTAGGAGGGCACTCAGAATTTTTAAAAACTTACCACAGGGTTAAGAAGGAATTTTTTTGGGATGGCCTTAAATAAGATATTCAAAAGTTTGTAGCGGAATGTTTGGTTTGCCAACAAAATAAAGTTGAAACAATTAAGACCCCGGGTCTATTACAACCTTTATCCATTCCAAGCCAATGTTGGGAGGAGGTTTCAATGGATTTTATCACAGGTTTACCCAAGTCTGAGGGAAAGAGTGTCATAATGGTGGTAGTTGATAGACTTACCAAGTATGCACACTTTTGTGCATTATCACATCCATTGAAAGCCAGTACAGTTTCTACTGCATTTATGGAAAAAATTCAAAAGCTACATGGAAACCCAAAGATTATTGTAAGTGACAGAGATCCCATTTTCACTGGAAATTTTTGGACAGAATTATTTTCTTGTCTTGGTACTCAGTTAGCTCATAGCTCATCTTATCATCCTCAATCTAATGGGCAAACTGAGATAGTAAACAAATGTTTGGAAGAATATCTTCGTTGCTTTGTATCTGATAAACAGACACAATGAGTCAAATGGTTTCCTCTGGCTGAATGGTGCTATAACACTTCCTTCCATACAACAACAAAAATTACCCCATTTATGACACTTTATGGATATCAGCCACCATCCATCACATCATATTTAAGAGAAAATTCTAAGGTTCAAGCAGTGGAACATCAACAACAAGTCCTCCAACTCTTAAAGGATAATCTCGTGTTGGCACAGAATAGAATGAAACAACAGGCAGATCAACATTGTAGCAAAAGAAGTTTTGATGTAGCCGATTGGGTATTCCTATGGTTAAAACCATATAAACAAATGTCCCTCAAGCAAGCTAAGAAGGATAATAAATTATCACCCAAGTATTATGGTTCGTACAAGGTGTTGCAAAATATTGGTACTATGGCATACAAATTGGAGCTTCCTGCAGCATCTCGAGTGCACCCAGTTTTCCATGTTTCATGTTTAAAGAAGGTTATAGGCGACAAGCTACCAGTTCAAACAATATTGCCAAAACTTGACGAGGAAGGAAAAATTATATTGGAACCGGAAGCAGTCACAAAAACAAGAACTCGACAGCTATGAAATCGATCAATCTCGGAGTATCTCATCAAGTGGAATAACTTATCTGCTGAAGATTCCACATGGGAGGATGAGAATTTTATACAGAAGCACCCAGAACTACTCAAGCATTGAGGACAACACTTTTTTTGAAGGAGAGGGGCATGATAGGTCCCTATAATACTAGTGAGTACCCCATTAATTTTGTAGTTGTATCCCTTATTAATATCATTGTGCCCCTATTGTCCCCATATTTTTATTACTATGCCCCATAGAATCCCTCTATTGTTATTTTTGTGGCTTTATATTATTATTTTTGGGTGACTCCTTAGACTCCTATATATAGAAAGGAGGTTTTGTCATTTGAATCATCAAGGAAACATTCATTTGTGTAATGTAAAGGAGGTTGCCCCCTCGAAGAGACTGAATTCTAAGGCATTGATCTATCTTTTCTATCTTTTTGTGAGCTGGTTTCATAACAATTAAACGTTGATTTGTGCACAACTCCTTTAGGTGGCTTTATTGTTAACTCTGGTGCAATGGGTAGTGGAATTTTTTATGATGTGGTCGAATTCAAAGAACCAGGTTGATCAGTGGCCTAATTATTTAATGATGATGGTGGATTACCATAATCTTTACTACATGTCTGAACCAAAATCTCATCTTCAGGTTTTGAGATGGATAACATTAATACCTAGGATGTGGAAGCATTTTCTGTTGCAACCATATTGGTATCTGGGGTTGGAAACAGATCTGTCAACAATGCGGATGCGGTAGAAGTTTTTAACAGCTTAGAAACTTCCGAGCGGTGAGGACAATCTCTTGTAAAGTGCTTGTCATTACATATCACACATGGACAACGAGGTTTCTTTCCCGGATTAGAGGAATCAGATGATTTCTCTTGAGGAGGGTTTTCAGTTTTGTTTTTATTTTTCCCTTTCTTCTTGCTTCCTGGTTGCTTTTGATTCTTACCTTTGTCAGATGACACGACATTAATCTCGGAAGCAAGAACCTCAGATGCATTTACAGTTTGATTTAAAATGGCAAGTGATTGAACAAATGGTTTACTTGCCATTTGCGTGCTCGAGGAACCGATCACATCGTCGCGGCATGAGAGTCCCTACTCGATGGTGGAGGTGGAATGGATTGATTTAGGTGTGGCGCATGTGGAATTTTGTCATAGAGCATGCTGGATCGTGTGTAAATTAAATCCAAGTATTGGGCACGAGCAATCACTTGCTCTTCTGTAACAACTCCACCTTTAGCCACATCCTCGGTGATAGATGGCAATAAGGACTTCATGAACCACTCAGCTAAAAGTTGATCAGGAACATATGTTTTAACCATTTAACAATGATGACGCCACTCATGAATATGATTTGATATGTGAGTAGAAGTCGTTTGTTTAAAGTTCGTCAAAAGTTCCGTTCCAGTTTCATATCTGATGGGTAACTGGAAGTGGGTCAAAAAGGTAGTGGCTAAATGGGTGAAATTATTAAAAGAAGCTCTTGGCAATTCAATGTACCACTTAGCAGCCGAACCAGTGAGTGTTCTTTGGAAAAGATGGAGTCTTACGGAATCATCATTTAAGGAGTTCGAAGAACACCATAAATGATAAGTCATGACATGATTTGATGAGTCTTATCCAAGATTTCCATTAATATTTGGAATATCGGAAGGCAACTTATGAGGAATTACCGGCCACCATGGTGCATATAAGATTATATCATTGGTAAGCTGGTTCAAATCTAGTAATTCTAAAGTTGCCAAAAATGGCAACTGCTGATTCAAATCGGGTTGAGCATATCCAGGATAAGATGGAATTGCCTCTGCCATGGGCCTTTGCATACCCGCATAAGGCGGATATTCTTGATAGGGTGGTGGGACATATCCAGTATATGGATTAAAACTAGGTTGACCTTGTAATTATCCGTAACCGGGTTGGGCTTGATACATAGGACCCTGATACGTATGATATTGTCCTTGCCTAGGTTGAGCTTGAAAAGCGGGTCCATATTGAGGTTGGACATTCTAAAAAGGAGGCTGTTGATATTGTCGCTACCAAGGTTGCTAGGGTATCGGTTGTGAAGTTTGATATTGCCCGCCAATGCCAATTTGACCAGGTTGAGGATAAACTAAACCAGTAGCGACTTGAGGCACTCCAGATAATGGCACATTAACCTGAGGTAATTGTACCCAAGAAACAAGCGGTTGTTGCATAACAGCCTGAGAAGTTTGGGTTTGCTGACTCAAAACTTGTGGTTGCGAGGTAGCAGAACTAACTGTTAGCTCTACTACAATGTTTCACTGTTAAAGGTCAAAATCGGGTCTCGTGGTGGATTTATGCCGTAAGGGAGCTTGCAACAGTTATTCCCCTTCTGCTCTTTTGATTTCTTTATACCTCAGAGCCCCGCCTTCTCTATTTATTCTTCCTGAGACCTCTTTGTTCTGTGTATAATATTTCTCTTTCACATCCGTTTTTTAATTTGAAACTCTGTTAAAATCCCCGTATTAACCTATGTTTACGTTTTACCCCGGCGCTAAGGTCTTAAACCTGTTTAACTACGCGCCTTCGTGAATTATATAACCCTCTGTTGCTGTGCAACCGCAGCCATTGATCGCCGCGATCCAATGGTCTACGCGCCTTTTCCCTCTCATTAACTACCGTGCATCTTCCCCTCCATCTGACCATCCATCGCAGATCGGACGGCTGACGCATCCCCCGATCGTGCAACCTGCGCACCCGTTAGCCTGCGGGGGCAGTGGTTTTGGGCGGCCACATGTCGAAATATTACAGGATCGTGCCCCGCGTTATGGAAACCGCCCAACGCCGATAGGCGGTGCGGGGAATATCACCTGCCAATAATACCACCTGTCCCCGGCCGTTAAATCCCTTGTAGCTTCAGCACTCGATCGCTGTCAGATCTGCCTGACTGAGATCCGATGACCCTTATTTAATCACCGGTGTGCCCTCTCGATAATCTCTGTCAGTTAATCACAGCCATTGATCTCTGCGATCCGACGGTTGTTATTCACTCCGCCTATTCTTCTCGATTCCTCCCACCAACGATCTCCGCCATTGATCTCTGCGATCCAACGACTGAGATTTATTCCCGTCCTGCTTATTCTTCCACAATGAAACCTTAACCCCCGACTGCTCTCTGCTGCCCGAGGAAGGAAAACAATGATTAGCTACCCTGTCCCTGCGCAATAAAGCTCTAACAACTACAATTAATCAACAGCATGGCCGAGGACAAACAGGACGACCTCGAGCAATTCAAGCATTTATCAGGCATGGAATTTAATCCATAATTCGATCCAGCTGCCAGAGAAGGACCATAGAATAGCAGAAAAGGTCATTTTGTCCATTAAAACACTCAGAATTGCAGCAGAGGCCCATTTCAGATTGTAAATGTGGTTGGTGGTCCATTAAGACACCTCCACGCCTAGCATAGCAGAGATATTTTGTAATCAACTTCTATATATACTCAGGAGACAGAATGTAATAGGTTGATGAGTGTTATTTTGCTGTAAGGTTCAACTTTTGGAGATTGTAACTACTATGATACCTGCAGCGTCTGGTCTTCATTTTCAGCTAATGAAAGCTTCTTTAGTTGTTAATTGCTCACTGTCCACTTCTTCTTCTTGTTCCAGGTTGTGCCTGTCTTGCATTTATTCATGTGTTGTTAATGTTAGCATTAGAGGGGCTGTCATCCCACCTCTGTGTTAGGATTTAGCATGTATCATTGAATTTGTATGCAGGTTTCTGTTCTTTTAGTGCCAGATAGCTGTCATCCTGTCTGTGTATTAGAAACAAATTTACAGACCTTTAACTGGTTGCAACCAGCCATCACAGGATCCTGTGCATCTGCTAGTGTGGTCAGTCTTCTCCGTTATCACCTTATCCTCAAACTGTGAGTAATTGGTGGTCTAAAGCCTTGTAGTTTGGGGGTGTTCACCCATGTCTGGGGTCAAGCATAGTATAAGTGGTTATCTGGCTTGAATATGCAGCATTTCTTTCATTCATCCACCATTTTCCAACATTTTTGTTGAGTTTGTAATGTTCCTGAGCATCTCTGATATACAACCTAGGAGAGTTTCTTGGGGTGATAACATTAATTGGCACCATTGCCGGGGAGAGGAGAATCGAAGCTTAGCTTCCGTAGGAGAACAACACACCTTCAAACTTTGATGATAGACAAGGTTTTAACACATATTTTGGTTTTAATCATCTATCTGGCGAATCCATTGGAGGAAGACCATCATTTGGCGACTCCACATTGTAGTTATGGTGCAGTTGGTGAAGCATGCTCGCAGAAATCCTTAGAAATCATCAGCTGAACTAGTGCCTGATTCTGAGAAGACCGTTAAGCAGATGAAAATATTG
Source organism: Pinus tabuliformis (assembly GCA_031772625.1). Taxonomy (NCBI): domain Eukaryota; kingdom Viridiplantae; phylum Streptophyta; class Pinopsida; order Pinales; family Pinaceae; genus Pinus; species Pinus tabuliformis. The sequence goes on along the minus strand of CM062804.1, from coordinate 1,430,205,588 downwards.
CAGAAAAGAGCATCAAGATCAGGTAAGCCTTGAAATTTTTATGTATCTCTACTAGTGTAGAAATACCTTTAGAGATTCATACAGGTCCTTAGTCATTCATTTCCCTTTCGGACCTCAGTTGAAAGAAGCATCCATGCTGTCCATCATATTCCTCTGTTTCTCTCATTCTTTTCATTGATGCATTCCACTCAATCCACCAGTATCCCTTTCAAATACCTCAATCATGGCAAGCCAGCAAGCCCTTACAAAGATAGAACGAATAGTTGCTACTAGGTATGGACCTTTAGTCTTTCCTACCCCTTTGAATGCCATGCCTACAGGTGATTATCAAGAATTCATGCCAAAGTTTACTGGTTCAGAAGATATATTAGTTGAAGAACACTTTGAGTCCTTTTATAGCTACGTTGATAACCTGGATATCAATGAAGAGGATGTCTGGATGAGGGTTTTTGTTCAAAGCCTAGATGCGGAAGCTAGAAAATGGTTTAGAAATTTACCCCCTAGGTCTATTGCAGACATTGATGCTCTAGATGATGTATTTTTAAAGCACTGGGGAAATAACAAAGATCTGCTCTTTTATCATGATGAATTTGGAACCTGCAGAGAGAAGATGGTGAGCTGCTGTCTGATTTCAATATCAGATTCAATCATATGTAGAGTAGAATGTCAGCTAAAATAAGACCTACCCCTTCTTCTACTATGATTACTTATGCTAATGCTTTCGATTCTCAGTTCTGCTTGCTGTTGAGAGAGAGGAAATGTGCTTCTTTGGCTGACATGCAAGATGTAGCTTTTGAAGTTGAATCAAACATTCTTGCTACATAGAGACTTGAAGGTGATGCCGAGAAGAGAAGACAGGGAGGTGAATCCTCATCATCCTCAGAGCATGAGATAGATGAATTAACTAGGATGATTGAGCTTTTGGCCTTTGAAGTTTCCAAGTTAAAAGCTGAGCAGTATTTTGATGAAGCAGGAGCTCATTGTTCCATTTCTTTTCAAACTCCAAAAACACATAGAGGGACACATGAGCATTTGTAGGATTTGCAGAGAAATAGAGATGCAAACAAAGATCAAGGGGTGAGGCCCCTTCTACAAAATATAGTCATGGAAGAGATGCAACATGAGGAGGAGGTCCATGTTTTGGAAGGTGCACCTTTCCTAAGTAGAGTTGCATATGAAGAAGCATTATCAAGAGGCACTGCTTGTTAGTTTGTTGTGCCTGTAGAACAACAAGCTTATCAACAGTAGCAATCAACAGAAAGCACCTTCATCCTCCAAGAATATGAGCTTGAAGCCTTCCCATCTTCCCATGATTATAAATATCTGCAAATTAGCCAGCCTGCTATCATCCCTGGTCTAGTGATCAAAGAGGGAGAAGAAAGCTCCCCATCATATTTTGTCCCTATGTCTGCTCAAGTGACAATCCCTTTAAGTTGCCCCTTGAACATTGAGGTAGGAAATAGCTCTATTCTCAAGGCTGAGACTGATCACCTCAGTTTTGATTCTCTGAATCCTTCTCAGATGGCCTCCACACAGAATGAAAGGGAAGCTTATTAGATAACATAGGAAGAGGGTGTACAGTTGTGGGAATCCTCCTTGGATGAGGATTATTCAAACAAAGATTTAGGAATAGATGAGGTCTCTGTGTCTTCCACACATGAAAACGTTGTTACACCATTCATATTTATTGTGCAGGCCACAGAAGACAAAAATAGCTACACATCAGCCGTGATTATTCAGCAGGTGTACAAAGGCTCCTCTAAAGAACATTCAAGGAGGAAAATACACAGAAGGGAAATGAAATTTGATCCCTATCTACCCATCAAGGTCAAATCTCCTAAACTCTTTGAGGTAGAGGATCAAATAAATCTTGTCTTGCTGATCTATGATGAACTGGATGACAGGCAACAATTTTGGTGGCCCAGCTGATGGGCAGTTTTTGAAGTTTTAAGTTTTCAGGCCTTAATGATTGTAAGCAGTTTCTTTTTCAAGTTTTTAGTGAAGCCTTGGTTTGACTCCATGCCCAATGGATACTAGGCATAATTTTTTAAGCTGAGTTTTGTATGAAGGCATTGGTCTGCAGGTTCTTGAGACCTCACAGGGAGGATCTCATCCCCAGAAGGAGCCAAATGTTAGCTCTGCTACAATGTTTCACTGTTAAAGGTCAAAATCGGGTCTGGTGGTGGATTTATGCCGTAAGGGAGCTTGCAGCAGTTATTCCCCTTCTGCTCTTTTGATTTCTTTATACCTCAGAGCCCCGCCTTCTCTGTTTATTCTTCCTGAGACCTCTCTATTCTGCATATAATATTTCTCTTTCACATTCGTTTTTTAATTTGAAACTCTGTTAAAATCCACATATTAACCTGTGTTTGCATTTTACCCTGGCACTAAGGTCTTAAACTTGTTTAACTACGCGCCTTTGTGAATTATATAACTCTCTATCGCTGTGCAACCACAGCCGTTGATCACCACGATCCAATGGTCTACGCGCCTTTTCCCGCTCATTAACTACCATGCATCTTCCCCTCCATCTGACCGTCCATCGTAGATCGGACGACTAATGCATCCCCCGATCGTGCAACCTGCGCACCTGTTAACTCGCGGGGCGGTGGTTTTGGGCAGCCATGTGTCGAAATATTACAGGATCGCGCCCCGCGTTATGGAAACTGCCTAGCGTCGATAGGCAGTGCGGGGAATACCGCCCGCCAATAATACTGCCCATCCCCGGCCGTTAAATCCCTTGTAGCTTCAGCGCACGATTGCCGTCGGATTTGCCTGACTGCGATCTGATGGCCCTTATTTAATCACCCACGTGTCCTCTCGATAATCTTTGTCAGTTGATCGTAGCTGTTGATCTCTGTGATCCAACGATTGTTATTCACTCTGCCTATTCTTCCCGATTTCTCCCGCCAGCAATCTCCGTCGTTGATCTCTGCGATCCAACGGCTGAGACTTATTCCCGGCCTGCTTATTCTTCTGCAATGAAACCTTAACCCCCGACTGCTCTCTGCTGCTCGAGGAAGGAAAACAATGATCAGCTACCCTGTCCCTGCGCAATAAAGCCCCAACAACTGCAATTAATCAACAGCATGGCTGAGGACAAACAGGACGACCTCGAGCAATTCAATCATTTATCAGGCATGGAATTTAATCCATAATTCGATCCATCTGCCAGAGAAGGACCATAGAACAACAGAAAAGGTCATTTTGTCCATTAAAACAATTAGAATTGCAGCAGAGGCCCATTTCAGATTGTAAATGTGGTTGGTGGTCCATTAAGACACCTTCACACCTAGCATAGCAGAGATATTTTGTAATCAACTTCTATATATACTCAGGAGACAAAATGTAATAGGTTGATGAGTGTTATTTTGCTGTAAGGTTTAACTTCTGGAGATTGTGACTACTGTGATACCTGCAGCGTCTGGTCTTCATTTTCAGCTAATGCAAGCTTCTTTTGCTGTTAATTGCTCACTGTCCACTTCTTCTTCTTGTTCCAGGCTGTGCCTGTCTTGCATTTATTCACGTGCTGTTAATGTTAGCATTAGAGGGGCTGTCATCCCACCTCTGTGTTAGGATTTAACATGTATCATTGAATTTTTATGCAAGTTTCTATTCTTTTAGTGCCAGAGAGCTGTCATCCTGTCTGTGTACTAGAAAACAGATTTACAAACCTTTTAACTAGTTGTAGCCAGCCATCACAGGATCCTGTGCATCTGTTGGTGTGGTCTGTCTTCTCCGTTATCACCTTATCCTCAAACTATGAGTAGTTGGTGATCTAAAGCCTTGTAGTCTATGGGTGTTCACCCATGTCTGGGGTCAAGCACAGTAGAAGTGGTTATCTAGCTTGAATATGTAGCATTTCTTTCATTCATCCACCATTTTCCAACATTTTTGTTGAGTTTGTAATGTTCTCGAGATTCCTAGGAGAGTTTCTTGGGGTGATAGAACTAACTTGTACAAGTTGAGATACAATGGGTTGAGCTTGTATCTATTTTTCCATAGTGACAACAGGTTGGGTTGAAATCATTGGCTCAGTTTGCGTAGGTTGTGTTGGATACACAAGCCTTGGTTGTAATGGCATAGTTGGCTACCACTGGCAAACTCTCATTTCAGGTTGACCTGAATACGGCAGAACATAACCATAGGGTTTTTCCCCTTGATAGGGAGGATGTGGTGAATAGGCATATTGCTGACCATATGGTGGCAGTCCAGTGTTAAGAGGATATACAAGTCTTTTTTCACCGAATTGCCCAGTTTGATACTGGTAAGCAGGATCAAACTGTTGTCCTTGATAAGAAGAACCAGGTAAAATTCCTGATGATGACATGGGTGATAACCATGGCAAAGAAGAAACCCCTGAGTGGATTCCAGACATAGACTGGTAACCAGCTGAGACGAACGACTGTCCATATAAATGTGACTCAGGTGTGGTAGAAAACATCGAAGAAGTAGTAGCAAAGGGTTCTATCACAGCTGCATCAAATGAAGCAGTCTAGGATGTTTGCGGTTGTTTTTCCATGGTTAACTGACCCAAAAGTTGACCTAATGAATCAAGTGGTATCTCAGAGGAAACAACAGAATGAGGAAGAGATTGAGAATAAAGATACAAACCAGGTCCAAAATGATGTGGAGTCCCGGGGGTGGAATCTTCCTTAGCTTCTTCCTCTATAGCAATTAAGCCAAGTGGAAGGATTTCACCGTCAGGTCTGAAAAAGACTTATGGTGTTAAAGATGAAGTTTCAGGAACTACAAATGACTGAGGTATTTCAGTAAAAACTTTGGAATGTTCAAGGTCAAAGTCTAGATCTTCTGGTAAAAGAACCTCAGTTTCAAGGGAAGGTTCGTGAACAACTTCAGGTTCAAAAATGTCTTCGGTTTCAACTGATATAGGTTCTGGATCAAATTCCAATTGAACTGGTTCAAGATCTGAAGTAATTTCTAGTTGATTAACTTCAAGTTGTGGATCAACTTCAGTTGATTTTTCTCTTGTTTCTGTTATAGTGGCCTTAGGTAGTTGAGTAACTTCTACTTGTGTAACAGATGTACCATAAATAGTTGGAGTAACTGGAGGCTCAGTACTAGCCATGATAAGCGGATCTGGTAATTTATATGAAGTACCAGAAACTCTTGATGTACCAGACTCAGTTTGATGAGTCTGCCTTGACCAGATAGGAGTCACTTCCGGTGGAAAGGGCAGTTTGCTCGTAACTCTCCTCGAACGATGGAGTGGAGGTTGATATTCCTCTAGAATTGTTGATTGTTTCTATCAACCTAAGCTCAACTAAGGAATAAGGATATTATTCACTGTCAATTAAATTTTACGACACTAGAACATAACTTTTCTTTTTCATTTTTTAAGAGTCGAGAAAAAACACAAGATGACTCTAGTCGCTTTCGATGTTAAATGAGCCTGAAAGGACAAGTGCTCGGATCAACCTTTTCTTTTAAGGAGTTGAAAAGGAGCAAAAATGAGTACTCTGGAGATTCTAGACAAGAGGGTTTACCAAACTAATCACAAAACTGCAATATACACCTTGGTGGTGAATGAAAGAGAAATTACCAAGGATTTAACATACGATAGTCAGTCTTCCCGAATGCTGTGTTCAGTGCATTGCGATCGGTAAGGCGGCAGACTCAGCTTCCTAGGGATAAAAAATTTCAACCTATTGGGTTCTCCCACCATATACTCGACGGTACAGGTAGCACAAGTCTGTACTAGTACTTATCGAATCAGAGAGGAGGAATCACCCAACCTCAATGAAATAGATAGCCACTAGGTTTTAAGATGTCGGAACACGTCTTTAGCCTAGACCTCTAGATGTTTGCGTTAAGTTCCAATGCGTTGTTAGGTTAATTGATGTAAATTTTAGGTTGATCTTGCTTAAAATTTGCCTTTGAGGGTTCACCACGAGATGTTTTTCAAAATTCTTAAGAATGCAGCTACAATGAGAAGCACTCTTTCCATTTGTTTTCAGTAATGAAAATCCTAGCTATGAGGGATAGAGCATACATGTACTTTTTTAACAATCAACAAAGAGCACAAACTAATTAAATTCCCTAAACCATTCCTTTTGAACACACAAACTCAAACTCTAAAATGCAAATTGCATGTATTTCTTTATTTTTTGAGTTCGTCTTAATGTGAATGATGCAATAAGAAAAACTAATGCACAAACGATTCACAATTCTTTTGATAAAAAATGTTGATTTATGACAATTTCTTTTAAAGGGAAAGGAAGACTATACGACACTTTCAACTTTAAAGAAAAAAATATTTTCAACACTTTTAAAGGAAAATATGAATCAAATTCACAAATAGATCAATCGATTATTTATGAAGGAAGAATTTACAACACTTCGTTTTTGACAAAACAATCGATCAAAACTACCTTTCGACAATGGACTGCAAATGATAAAACAAATACATAAAAAAAATCCAACAATCCAGTCTAAATTAGGTCGAAATAAGGAAACAAAAAGTGTTTTCAGAGACAAGACCTCATTTACATCCAACAAGCAATTCAAACTATTGAAAATTGACAAAAGTTTCCAGTTCCTAGATGGGAAAATTGACCCTAAAGGGATCAATGTAGGCCACAGATAGAGATAGTGCGTTGAATCGCACTGATTCTATACAGAGGGTGCACTGCAACGCACTATTTCAGTCACAGAGGTGCGTTGATTACAGTAAGACAATTTTATGCTCAACTTTGACTCAATTTCCAGTGAATTTGGGCTTGAATTCAACAAATGACAGAAGGTACAGTATGTCAAAATGTTTTAAGAGATTGATAAGCTACTACAAGGGATAGGATCGCTCCCCAGTGGAGTCACCAATTTGTTTTGGGCAAATTTAGTGTTTCTACAAACGACTAACCTTGTAGACCTAGTAGCTAGTCTAGAAACAATAGACAAAGTAATTCGCTGCTTTTCCTATGATTAACAGATAACAGGAGGAGGAAAAGGAACCAACCTGTAACTTCTGATCGATCCTTCTCTCCTTTGACCGATTTCACTGCTCCTTTCCGTACTTAACTCGCTTGGAAAGTACCTGCACATAAGCCGAGACAGAAACCCATCAAAGCATACAATAATGATCTGTTAATAAAACATATCATAGAATCCAGAATACGATATACATCATATGAACACATGAATGGAAAAAGCTTAGAATTCTTTATTGATAAAGGGAAAGATTACAACCCATGAATGTTCATGCTCTATTCAGTGTCTTCCTTCCAGTTTCTATCCCTTCTCTCCCCATGAAGCAACAATTCGACATAATTACAATACTCTTACTAATCTCATTCAAACATCATTTCCTTAGCTCAAGAAATTCCAACCTAGACTAGCCTTTGAATGCTTAGTCAATTTATAGCTGAATGGAGGAGGTTAAGCCATTAATGACCCTCATGAATGCTCTGCTAAAATTGGGAAGTGGTTCCATGGAGGAAGGGATAATGGATTGATCATTCATCTCCTTCCTCATCCAAATGTGAGCTCAGTCAACCTAGAAACTTCTAGAAGCATCCATTGGATGAGGAATCTAATGGATTAATTTAAAACATTCGATGAATCTCGCTCAACGCAGGTGAAACAAAGGCTAACTGCGCTGCAGTGCACCTAGCCAGTGCAGTTCCTACATTGCAATGCAGCTTGATAAAGGGCCACCTGCGTTGATCTCCTTAGGGGCATTTTTTGGATGAATGGTGACATGGAAACTCTTGGGAGGCAAGCATGATGTAGGTTGACTTCATTAGGGAATGAAAACAACTGAATTAGGGTTTGATGGACCCTAAAAATACAGATCTGGAAGTCGGGATTGATGTGCCCAAATTGACTTGTAACAATGCCTCTCACTTGTTATGTAAATTTTCTTTTCTAGATTAATGGAATTGTGTTTAAAAACACTTGGTGGAAATAATATGGTATCAAATGTTGGATTTTAAGAAAAATTACAAGATATAAGTGTGAAAAGATACTAGGCTAACTACTTGCAAAATAACAAAGAAGAGAGAGTGAAACTACTAAGAAATTGACTAATGAACCAAGGAGACAATCTGAATTATTCATGAAATTTGATGATATATTATTTATGAACATGAATACAATATATAGACTTTATAGGAGGCCAACCTTTTCAAACTAGGTTGGGTTTCCATGCGCATGTACTGATCATAATTATAACTCAAAAACTTTTTCTTGGTTGGAAACCATGTCAAAATTAGGTGGGAAAACCCAAAATTCACAAAATATCCTAAAATGGAGCAAACTAGGAGTAAATATATTTAGAAATTAGTTATAACTTATTAATGTCTCTCACATGCAAAATACTAACTAGTTAAACTTAGTTAAACTCCAAAATTAGACTAAGAGTCAACTAATAAGGGGAGGAGATAGAAAAATGGTGGTTAACTACTACAAAGTAAGGGGGAAGTGCATAATCACGCTAATAAGGCCTATGAATGGGGTAGTATGAATTAATGTAGTGGAATTATACATTTTATCCTACAACTAGAGTCTAGTTAGTGCCACATGTCATCCTAGGTGGCACCTCCTGCTAAAAATAGAAAACCTTAAAAGTAGAGATTGTGCCAAATGATAGGGAATGCATAGTAGTGAATTAAAAGTGGTCATATGTGCCCTAATAATGATGCTATAGGGTCTAATTATTGCCAAAGTTTAGGTCCTAATGAGTTCGTAATGAACAACTAAGTGCAATGTACCCCAATATCAAAGCCACGATGATAAGAGAGACATGGTGCTAAGAAGGCTATGTACATGAGAAGACTTTGTGGAGTGGAGTGACGATTATTCATTGAATTTTATAATTGGGGGCTCATCCAAATTTTAAATAAAGGATTGAGAAAATCATTCACTTCAAAAGGAGTGGGTTAGGAATTCATTTTGTTTTGAAGACAATTATTGTGTCAAAATTTGAAAGTTTGACAAGATTAAAGAATATTTATAATTTGTAATTGAAGCATATTTATAATTGAAGCTTTGATAGGATTTGGGTAAAATAATCTATCAATTAATTATTTCCTCAAGGCTATAAGAGGGTGAAGAACAAGCCTTATAGTTCTCGAGTGAAAAGTATGCAATGTCTCTTATGTTTGATTCTTTCTATTCTTTAATGATTGTGGGAACTTGACAAACAACTCATTATGCATAAATTGGTAAATCTTGGAGTTGACATGCAAAGAATTAATTTATAATGAGCTGTGGATGTATGTAGTGTTGATAAATATCCACTTAAGGCTACTAATTCTAGAGAGTTGGAGAAAAGAAAATTGAAAGATGAAAATGTATTTGTAATTTTGTGATCTTCTATAATTGATTAAATCTTTGTAAACATTGAAAATGCAAATAATGCCTAGACTGCATGGAAAATATTAAAAAAAAATATTTAATAGTTAACCTAAGTCAAAATCTATTGATTTCCATTGAAATCTCCTTTAAAAAATATTGGTTGAAGAGGGAGATATTTTGGAGCACATATATTCATTAAAAAATACTAGAAAATAAATACTAAAATGTGGGTTTAAGGATGAGGAAGAAAGTTTTATGACCTTAATATTGATCAATGGTTTACCACGTTCTTATAAACATTTTTTGAAAATATTGCAAATCATTGGTAAATTAGAGAATTAAAATTTTGATTCCCTTAGTGCCTTGTTGGTCCAACATGAAAAGACTTACGGAAAAAAGAAGAAATCAAAGGAATATATTCTCTTTACCAACTCAAGAAAAGGATAAAGATCAAGAGGAAGATTCACATACAATGAAAGTACAAAAGGAAGGCACATGCAATGAAGCTTCTAATGGAAATGATGAAGTATTACTTTCCAATGTTTGGTATGTTCCAAACTTTAAAAATAATTTGTTATCCTTGGTCTTCGCTAGACAAGGAGGTCATTAGATTATCATGAAATATGGTTTCATCAAAAACGAATTGGTAGATGACAATTATTAAAATAGTAATGAAGGGTTATGAAGATGGGAAATTTTTGAGGATACAAGGCACAATTATTCCTCACAAACGTGATTTTGTAGCATTAGTGGATTTATCCCTAGATACTTTATTGTGGCTGGAATCAACCTCCTAGAGACAACCCCCGGGTTGGAGGAAAGACCAGTGCCTAGGACATCTTAGATGAGTGCTTGCAAATTTGCAAGAGCTGTCACACACACTCAGTAATTAATATGTCACGGAAAAGAAGTGATTCAGAACCCTCCTCCTGAATAAATGTATAACCATCAGATGAAAAATTAACTCACATAAACATCAATGCAACCATACAGTGACCTTCATCACCTAGGTCTGTAGTTTAATAAACCATTGCAGTATCTGGAATAGAAGAATTAAACTAGAAGGAAATTCAATACATAGGGCTTAACTTTAAGAATCTTATGCAATAAATATCAGAGTGAAATGGATGAAGCAAAGATGGTGAATGGGGTACAAAAATACATAATATGAAATTTAAGGATTTGATTTCCATGTCCATACAGGTGTTTTACATCAATATTTGACTTTAATGAATCTAGACATTCATGAGAAAACATCCAACACTACTTATGATATAATATGAGAAGAAAACATAACACATATGAAAGTAACATAACCAAAACACATACTATAAACTCAGGTGAGCCAGAATCACCAAAAACATGTATTAATCTTCAACAAAGTAAGGATACATCAACAATGCACAACGTTTTTCTATTGGAAAGATAATTTTCACAAAAGTTTTGGACCATCTTAGAATGTCTTCTCATTTTCTTTATAGGGCCTCTTAAGAAGAACCCATTACAAAAATATTCCTTCTTGATTTTGTTACACAGAGTCAACGTTTCAAAATTAAGCGTGCCTTGTAGGACAATTTTTTGCAACAAAAAATATAATTGACTGGGAAATAAAATATTTACAGAGAATTAAAAGTAAAAGTGTCATGATTAACACAATATGCAATATCTTCAGTGTTGTTGGGAAGGAGGTGGAGGCTGCATTGTGGGGTCGATGATCTGGAGCATGGGTGGATCAATGAATTGCTGACACCTCTGCCATAGAACCAGATTTGAGAGAGGAGACTGGAATAAAAACTGATGTGAGATCTTAAAATTGGTTAGGTTTGAATAGTCCATCTTGGCCTGAATAGAATTTTTATAAATCCAAGCAACTAGAGGTCTTTCTTGAGATAATTGACCACTGTTCTACCTTTTAGAGTGGAAGCCTTCTTGTGGGAGGAGTCTGCTCAGATTTTGGCCTCTACTAGTCACTGTTTGTATTGATCCCAAGGGCTTATCTCACCCTGTTCTCAACAACGAGGCAACCTTGCCCTTATTAGTAATTCAAACACCTTATTGAAATAATCTACCTTCCTTTCCACTACCCCCAAACATTCTTCAACTTTGACTCTAGCTTCCTCCTTTCAAATCATCTTAGTGATCTCCATGATGACCCCCACTCTATCTACCACATTAATAGACCTCAACTAACAGAGTGGCCTCTCATTCACGAACTTGATGAAGTTTTGGGAAATATTGGAATCCTTTACACCATCCTCCTTAGCTAATATGATGGAGTAATCAATGTCTTTAATTGCTATTTTCTATTCGTGCATCATGGTTATGAATTCCCACTTCTTCTCCATTTATTCAATGATCTCATCCCACACCAGTTGTTTAGCTTGCAGCAGTGACATGTTCCTTTTCAACTTAACCTTCAGCTCTAGGGTCTCTTTTTTAGCTTCCTATAGATCTTTGCTAAGGATCTTAGCATTAGTCTTGTTAAACTCTACTTGTTTCTCCTTCTGAGCTAAGATTTTATGGGTAGCTTCTAAATCTCTTTGTACCCTTTTCAGTTCCCCTTTTGAAAGTTGAAGTTCAGTAAGGGTCTTGGTTAGATATTTAGTAGGGTTTTGGGGATCCTCAGGGATGATGGGTGCACATATATGTGAGTCAATATTCTATTGTAGCTCAGTTATCTGCTGCCTAAGGGATATGACCTCATTGTTCCTGTCAATGATCTCATTAGCCAAGATCTCTTTTTTTGCTTCTACCTGCACTAGCTCCTTGGACTGGACATGTTTGCTGCCTAAAATTTTTAGCTTATGCCTTAGCTCTTGAATCTTTGCTTGAGAACCCTTGAGCAGAGTCTCGATAGCTGACTTGTCCTCAGGATTTACCCCAAGCTTCACCACCAACTCCTTGAAGTTTTCATTTTGTATGTGAAGAGCATGGGAGTTGGCTTTCTCTTGCTTCAACATGTGTGCAACTTTCTCCAGTAGTGTTTTTTCCTTGCTGATGGTCAAGGCGTTCTTATTCAGCTCGCTGTATAGCATTTCCCCAACCTACCTATGGAAATTGATTTTGTCTGGGAGAGGAATACTTGCCATATCCAAAGACACATCTAGAGTTTTGAATTGTGAACCTGAGGGAAAATATTGGGCTCAAGGATGCTGCAAGGAGAATCTCATTTGGTTCCTCTCCAAATCCATTGTAGCCAAAAACCTGGTGTGATAGGGGGCTGAATGAGATGCCACCTACTACTGCACCTCCTCTCTCACTTTCTTATTGCTTTCTTAAATGGCCTTGAATGCATACCAACTTGATCTTGTGACTGATGTGCTAGCAATTGTACCTAGAAAAACTAACTGTGAAGAGGATGAGGCAGTGGACTATGAAATATCTTCTAATGAGATACAAAAAACTGGTTGGTCTAGACCTTTCTCCACTAGCCTTGTTTCCAACTCTTCTTCTTATGCTTCTTGAGTCTTAGCCTTTTTATATGAAGATGACTTTACCATATTGGTATCTTAACTTTGACCCACGAGTCTCTTTTGTGCTTTACATTTGTCAGTCGGAGTGTCAATCTCCATCTCTGTGTCAAGAGGCCATGATTAATTGTTAGCTTTCCATTCTACCTCAAGTTTAGACTCATGCAAATAGGTCGAAGCCTTTATATTTTCTCTCCTTTGAGAAATGACACCATGAGGGTCATAGTGCCAGATCTCTCCTATGTCAAATTTCATCTCCTTGAGCAAGGCCTCAACTATCTCGAAGGCCTTCCTGACATTAACAACAAAAGGTCCCACATGCATTCCCAATTTGAACAGATGTCCCTTCTTTGCAGGGACAATGTGAAGTTGTTCTGTAGATAGAATCTTCCTAATGAATTGTAAATAAAATATCCTCATAGTCATGAAAACATGTAGGTGGTTGGGAGGAAGTTCACACCCATAGATTCTGATCTCTGTGTGGTCTTCAAACAAATACCAGTCCCCTAACTTGGTGTTCTTGCTGAGCTGAAGGAGTTCTTTTTGTTGGGGGAGAACTTTGGGAGGAGGTACACTATGAATGATCCTATAGACAATGGTCATATATGTGGAGATGAATTGAGAATAGTTCTAAGAGTCTAGCCTTTTCCTAACAACCACATCCCAATCAAAAACTAAGTTCCTCTTCTTATCCCTAGAGACCAAGTTTAGGCCCAGACATTCAAATTCTTCAACATGAGAGTATAGAAAAAGATAAAACAACAAGGAGTAGTATCTGAAGTATGAAGTGGTGGAGAAGTGATGCTTCTGGAGCCTGATGGCTTCATCCTGGTAAGCTAGGATGTGAAGCACAAATCCAGGCTACAACATTTTTTTGAGGAAGTTTAACGTGGCTTTATTGGCTACGTTGACATCTTCTTCTCCCAACATATGAGTAATAATGGACAAGATGGGTTGGACGGGCTCTACATAGAGGGTGATAGGAAAACTGTCAGCAACATGAAAGGTATCTAGCCCAAAAGCTAGGATCATCTGCAAGAAGGGATGTTGTTCAGTGGTTGGGAGGGTAGAATAGGGTTGTGTCAGTGAAATGCATTAATTCAAGGGGAGAAGGGTACATCAGTATTCTCTGAATCAATGTTGGAGTGATTTCTAGGATTTTTACCCCCTGGTAGGAAATGAAGTAGTTATTTTTGTTGACATAGGCTGGTATTAGCCAAGAGACAAGCTCTGGGAAGTAATGCATGAAGGGTGAAATATGGCAGTACAACCCTGAGTCCACCACCCAAAAAGTGTCTCCCCCCTTGACATACTTGTCAAACAGGTCGGATCGGAGGTTGCCCAGGTTGTAGGAGTAGGCTGAGTCAACGATTTGCATTTCCATGTCCATGAGGGGGTCAAGGCTTAACGAGGGCTTGGGCTCACGGGTTTTTGGAGCCTTTGGGGATTTGGAGGACCTCGAGGCTGTCATTTCCTGATTTTAAATTGTTATCCTAGGAAAAACACAGAGTACGGGTGAGAAGATTACCTGGTGGTCGCAGAGAAGGACAAAAATGACACTGGGATGAGCTGTCGGGATGACGGGGTGTGAAAATGACATTATGAGCAGGATACAGATAGGAGGAGCACCGGGAAGCAATGAAGAAAATTTAAAAATTCGAGTAGGGTGGAGCCTTTTCTTAAACAATGGGGCTAATGGTTGGGTGACATCATGATGACATCATGGAGGGTGGACACACATCATGATGGGATATGACAATGGCGGGTTAGGTGGAGAATAGAAGTTGGGGGGGGGGCATGGCTTACTATTACAAATTTCAAATTTCACCTTTTCTGTGAATCATAGCACCGGTGGGTGAAAACCCACTAGCGAGCACGGTCCCCACTTTGTTCAGGAGGTCAAACAACGACAAGATGAACATCTCTTCAAACTCCTTAGAATTAATCTCTGCCGTTGGATAAAACTTTGACTATTCAACTTCAGAGGGGTAAAGAGGTTTATTGGTCGAGCATATTGCTCCTCCAGATTGATTCCGAAAAGTGGAAAGGCAAAGATGAGCGATGATCCATTGAGAAGATGCACACTCTTTAAGGGTGAATTTTTTCCGAGGTCCCGAGGTTTGATAAGAGCTTTAGGAACATATACCTCGCCACCATGTGTCATGGGGGGTGGGGGGAGGGAGAGAGAGAGAAGGACACCTTTCAGGTCTTTGAGAGCTCATCTTTTACCTTTGATTTGTAGTTTTCTCCCCTGCTTTTTGGTATTTAAGCTCTTCTTAGGCCCCCCTTTTCAAACATGAAGCATGCTGCCTTGCCTTTGTAAAAATAAGGTCTCTTAAGCATGAATGCAAAGAAATGTAGAGTAGGTGACAACATACTCAATATTATGGAATTATAGATTTGGAAATTTGATGTTTCAAAGCTTCAATACAAGTAAAATAGAAGAGACAGTTAAGGGGTTTCCTACTTTCAAAAAGAAAATTGCTACATGTGAAGCATTTATCATTGGAAAATAAAGGATATATCTTTTTCTCACAAGTACATAGCAAACAAACATATGTTTGTACCCTATACATAATGATATTTTATAACATTCCTCTGATAAAAATTCCATTTTGCAATTTTATCTATCTATCTATCTATATAGACACACATAAAGCAAGGAAAATAAGGATTTCACGTTACATGTGATATGTAACATATTATGCAAAAATTATTTTTCCTATGATATGGTGTGATACAAAATTGGCCTGCCTTATCACAACTCTTAAAAAATTATCAACTTGCAATATATTTCACCAAAAAAATTATTTAGTGAAAAATACTTAAACTCATTACTTATTTCATAGAAAACAAAATCTTGAAGTGTTTATCTCAAGTGAAATTTTTCTTTCCTCTTATGTATAGCTTCAACCATTTTTTCTCTGATGTGATACATTACGTAGTGATTTATTTCTTATTTGATACATTGCATCGGATATTTTTCTCCACACAACAACCATTGTATTGCAGGAAAAGAAATTTCACGTGAGATATATGTTTCTTCCAAGTTTTCCTAAGATTATTACATGGTTGGTTTTGTTCTTTGCAATGTATGAGACTAATATTTATTTTGTGTGATATGCCACATCACAATGATAATTTATTTGTGTGATACATAGAATATTCCTTTATTTCACAATGTATCACAAAGATTAGTTTTTCCCATGTGATACGCTCTACATCACATAGATGTTATCTTTCTTATGATATGTAAAAGATTTTCACAAAGATTATTTTTCCCATGTGTGACAATGCATATCACATAACTTTAAATATAGTCTATATCACATAACTTTTATATTTTTTTTTGACATCTAAAAAAATGTTACGGAAAAAAAATACGATTTTGGCATAGAAGTTTCCAAGTTTTACACATTTGGGTTGATTGGTTCCTACCACCATATTTAAACGCCTTTTGATTTTTCCTAAGAATTTTAGTAAAATATTGAGTACTTGGAGTTAAATCGAAATAAACAATACCAAGTCCTCTTTCTACGAGGAAAGATGCATTCTTCATAGGTTTATATTCCATAATAGACATAGTCCTTTTTTCAATGTTATGGAGATTGCATGCTTTCAAAAATCACCCAAGAAACATTTAACTATAAATTTCTAGATAAAAGCAAGACTATCAACAAAACATTGGATTAGACCTCTCTTACCAATAATTTTGTGTAAACAAAAATGGCATGTATAGTAGATTATGATATTTCATTTACAAAGAATAATTGGCATGCGTATATCTACTCTCAACAACAAATTTGTAGGAAGAGAAATATTCAACATTCAAAACAATAAACACTAGCAATATGCATATTATTATAACTCTGTAAATGGGTAAAATAGAGACTTACCTATCCTTGAGATCTACAAACTAGGGAAATGATTAAAGTTGAGAAATTTTCCACCCAACATTAGGCTTTATTGCACTTGATATTTCTATAACAATTCACCCCCTATCTAGGCTACAATACCACCGAGGTGAAGAGTTATTGCAAGAGTTGTAATTATTTTGACATACAAAGTAGCTATATGGAACCCACAATAATGACATCTTCGTTCTATGCTCAACCATCCCTCAAAAGTATTTTCCCTTTGGTGCTCTTTAATATGTACATAGAAAGATCTTAGATTATATCTTTAGGATTCAATATATATCTCCATCATTTTGGCTATTGATTTTATTATAGATATATCTAGTATCTAGCATCCAAAATACTTACACATACAACATAAGGAGATTTTTTTTTGTGCTCAATAATCCCTCAACAATATTCTCCCTTCAATGCTCCTTAGTATGTGCATAGAAAGGTATAGGATAATATCCATTGACCTACAGTTGGAAACTTCCTAGTTCATGGCTATCCAAATTTCATTTTTTTTCCTCAAGAACTCTCCTTCCTTCTCTAAGAATTTTTCCTCTCTCATATTAGAATTTCCTCTCCAAGAATGAATGAATTAATTAATGCATGCATGAACTAGTGAATTAATGCACGCATGAATGAAATAATTAATGCATGCATGCATGAGTGAAAGAATTAATGCATGCATGAATGAATGCTCTATAATGTTTAAAGGAGTATTTTCTTAATTCAAATTAGGTTCCCCAAAATATTGTTGGGCGGGGAGGAAGGGGATTGCATGATATAAAGAGCATGTTTTCCAAGAAAAAATGAGATGCTAGCTTGAGTTGAGGTTGTGGTTTCATCCAATATCAATATCCCCAAAGTTTAACTATGAAATAAATTGCAAGAAATGTAACGATTAAACACCAACATTAATAGAAAAGTAACATAAAGGTTTAGGTGTGTAGAATACCTTAGACCACCTCACCTTTTCCAATTTGTTGTATCAGATCCCTTTTTAGTCACTCAAACCTCAATGAATCCTAAAATTTTGTTAAATTTGCAAAAATATTTTGTTTACATGATTTCTAAATGTTATAACCATAGAATTTCCTCATTCTGGTATTGATTACATCATGGTACTTGAATATCCATGATGGAAATAAACCATTTCATAACACACTTAAGTACAAAATATCCAAGAAATTCAAATTGGGATATTATTGTTGAGCACACACTTATACTAGAGAGGGCGGGGGGGGGGGTGTGGGTGGGTGGTGTTTGTTGGTGAATCAATATAAGAATTTTTTTACTAAAACATTTATGAACCATAAGTAAACAATTACATATGATATCTATGAGGTGAAAAACCTTGAGCACAAGATTTACATGCAAACATTTTAGGGAGAAAACTACAAAACTTCTTTTTATAATTATTTGTAGCCACCAAGCTACTGTTACAAATATTTGTAGGAACAAACCTACTAGAGACACCAATCAACACTGATCCAAAACTTAGTAGACACCAACCTACTCTTTATGTTTTCATAGGTGCAAATTTATTAGAGACGCCAATCCCCATTTCTAAGCACCATCTTAACAAAAGACACACATCTATTTTTTTGTGTGGCACCAACCTGCATATAGCGTATTACAAAATTATTTTCTCACTAGACAAATAGATCTATTTTCTTCTTCTTTAGTTCTAATCATTCGTGTGCTAAGTGAAATTTATAATAACATTCCTAAAACTTGCTAATTTTTGGCCTCTTCTTAAGAGAAAAATTGTATAGTGTGCCAAAAGTCCAATTCTTTATAACTATTTCTAAATATTTTACTTGAGTCAGTTTAGTATGTCTCCTCAAATATTTAAATAATTCACAGTTTGAAGTGTCCATATAAATAATTATAGAAAAACTATCATAGTCATTCTTTCAAAATTGATTTTAGGACCATTTGCAAATCCTAAATTCCACAAGGCATATCTCTGAAATTACAGTGAACCAGAATATGAATTTTTTTCCATACATAATATGAGTTGTTTTCATAATATGCTCAAAATTTCATGGTTTGATCCTTCATAAGAAACAAATTATATCATAAGTTCCAAGATCACTCATTTAAACTAATTTCATTACCATTCACAAACCTTAAATTACAAAGGGTATATCTATGAAATTATAATGAACCAAAACATGAATTTTTTACCAAATTAAGCTTGTGATGCCTTCTCAATATGCCAAGTTTCATGGTTTGAAACACATAAAAAAATAAATTATAGTGAAAATCCCAAGATGAATAATTTTCAACAGATTTCAAGACCAATCACAAACCCTAGCTTCCACAATGTGTATCTCCGAAAGTGTAGTGAACCAAAAACTAAGAATTTACCTAATTGTTCCCCTTGATTTTTTTCTCAATATCCTCAAAATTTCATCATTTGAAGCATCATATAATTTTTTTAATATCAAAAATTCCTAGATGATTGGTTCACTCCACAAATTACATTTCTTCATATACACACTTTCCTTCCAATACTTTCTCCTTTTATACATTATCATAACCCTTCATGAAAAGACAAGTTAATTCTAAAATACAAGTCAATTGATTAATTAAATAATTGATTTTCCTTTTTTCACTTGTCGAATGACATGAGAAAATACCATAGAAAAACACCATGGACTTCCAAAACCATGGGTTTGAAACCATCATTTCACTTTTTGATTTCATTGCATAGATTCACTTACATCTTCTTCACATAACTTCAATTTTTATTTTGATTTCACATTTTTCAAGAGAACCCTCCTTTTGATATATATATATATATATATATATAATCTCTTTGACTCCAATGATAACAATTTGTTAAATAAACTCCCCCATTGTCATTGATGGAAATCCTATAACAGAACACATAATCCACCAAGAATAGAAAGAGTTCTTCCCCTTTTTTCAATACTCCCCCTATTTGCAATAAAATAATTCTGCCTATTTTTATAATTGTAACAACCATGGTGAAAATTCCATGTAATAAAAGTTAATAAGGGAAAAATTAATAACCACGTTTGATGCGACACTTATTCCAAGCTGAATGTTGGGTAAGACATCCTAATTTGGGTGTTAATTTGGTTCTTAATGGCTAAGGATATTGGAAAAGGAAATATCTAAGGCTTTGCAAAGGCAAAATGGAATTTTTGGCAGATTTATTTATGAAAATAATGGAAATTAGGAGAACAAGGAGGTGAAAGGTCACAGGTTGCATGTGAGGAGGAAAATGAAGGAAAATAATGGAAAATGAAGAAAATAGAGGCCTCATTCATAAAATGGCTTATGAGGATTAGTTGGTAACCTTTTATAGTTTAGTATTGGAGCTCTCTCATTATTGTCTCTCTCTCTCTCTCTCTCTCTTTCATACTCTTGGATACTTAGAGTTTTATTGGAGCACTCTTGGAGGGTGTGGCATACTTGCATTTTTGGAGCGAGAAGGTAGATGAAGAGAAGGAAAGCATAAGAGGACATTAGGATCAACAGTTACAGCATGAATTACTTGTAGATACCGAGTTGCATGTATGTTTTTCTCACTAGTTTTGGCATGCATGGCATATGCATGTGGTTTGTTGGTTGTGATCTTTCATTGGCATGGAGGATGGTTGGGATTGAAAGTGGATTGCCTAGCCTTGCCATTTCCTGGATAGACATGGAGATTGTGGGTTCATTTCATTGTTTTGTTTGTTTGGTTCTCATGTTTCCTTATCTTGGGTTGATTTACTAGTTCTTGGAGCCTTGGTTGGACAAATGCTCTAAAGACCTGAAACAACTTGGGTTGACTTACTAGTCTTGTAGCCTTGGTTGGACAAAGGCTTTGGAGCCCTTTTTGGGTTGAGTTACTAATCCTGGAGCCTTGGTTGGACAAATGATCTGGAGCCTAGTAAAAGTTGTGGGTTGAGTTACTAGTCATGGAGCCTTGGTTGGAACAAATGCTCTAGAGCCCTGAAAGGCTTGGATAGAGACCGATTTGATGATGGTTTTGTGGTATCCGAAAATGAGGTGGAATCACTATTTGATGGGTTGAGGTGGATGTCCTCTGGAAGCCATGGATGGTTTTGGATTGATGTGTTCTATGATATCCCACATTCATGCTTGGAATATGGCATGGGGTGAATGGCTGAAGATAGATTTGAATCAGCCATTCTGCAGACGGGTGGAACATGGAAGTCCCGTCTCGGGTTTCGATTTTGCATCATCAATATGGGGTTAATTCTCCTTGCATTTTGGTGAGGATTATACTGGTTTATATGTGGATCATATGCTTTCCGTGACGATTATACTGGTTTATATGTGGATCATATGGATTTCCGTGAGGATTATACTAGTTTATATGTGGATCATATGGTTGTGATTTAATTGGTATTTATGCTGCTATTTTGCTAGTTATGTATGTGTTTTATGACAGTGGCTATGTATCGGTCTCATCATGTTTTTTACTTGTAAATGAATGGAAAATGTATCTATGACCTAATGGATGAAATTGAAGTTGGTGTGTTAAGGCATCATTGCTTCTTAGCAATTCTCATCTATGTGTGAGAACCCTATGATCAGATTTGTTATTTACACCTGTAGATTACATATTCGTGATATGTTTGACGAAATGATTGTCATGGCTAGTAGGGGTCGATTCAAGGTCTTATTCAAGTGATTGCATTTGTACTGTCATTTCTCTGTTATTTTATTGTTCTGAAGATGTCATTTAATTCTGGGAAGTGACCTGGGCTCTAGACCTAAAAAAGTGGCTCAAATCCCGGGGATGCTCGCTTGTAGACCTGTGATATCATCTAGAGGTCCTTGGATGCTGGCATGCCCATAGCATGAGAGCATCCAGAGGTAAAGTAGTCCAAAATATCAATGGGACCCAGGTGATGATTGGCAGAAAGGTTGATTTGGTTCCTGATGATCCGAACGGTGATGTTGAATGTATGTATGGTGTGTTTCCGTCGGTTCCACTTCCTTAATGTGACTTAGGAGGTCAAATCATATCATATTTGCCTCTTGTCACATGTTTACCCTAACTGTACAGTTGATTGGGTAGATGTGGTAGGAGGGTGTTACAAAGTGGTATCATAACATGGTCCACCCCTCAGATTAGATGGAATGTGTGTTGGTCATGCATGCATGTCAGTTGCATGTGTGTCTCTTACACTTGCATTCCATGTGCTTGTTGCATTTGCATAATGTTGATCATGGTTGTAGTGATGTTGCCATGTGGAATTTGATGTTGTTATTGTGGGATGCATCGTCATGAGTGTAAGACTAGTTACATGTTGTTATATGTCGCTTACATGTATCGATTTTGTATGATTAGTTACATTCTCATATGTTTGGTTAAATTCTTGTATGCTTGTTTACATGTATCATTCTTATAGGTTTGTTACAAGTATTGTTCATTTATGCTTCATCATATGTGTGGTTGGTTTCATATTTCTTTTGCATATTCATGTTTGTATGGGGTCAAGTGTGCAGTGATGTAATGATTGTTGTCATGTATGAGGTCATGGTGTGTGTTTTTGTTAAGGTCGTGTATTGATGACTGGACCCTAGATAGAATGATGGTTGCGTGGTTATATGCTTATATGTTATGTTTCTATATACTATCATGATTATGTTATACATGTATTACACTAATTTGTGATCTTGCAAAAAAGGTATCCTCCTCGAGCTATACTAAGGTACATTGGTTTATTGTGATTTGGTTTAGCTGACATGATATACCTTGCAGGAAGAAATATCAAATGGCTAGCAAGATGGTAGACTACAAAGATTCTCCCTATGAATCAAATGAGTAGTATGGTGTTGGGAATTCTTCTGATTTGGCAGATACACTGAGAAGATTAAAGGAATAAATAAGGAATTGTAAGACATATAATGACAGAATCATACAGGCACATGAGAAGATAGCAGAGGTAAATGTAGTGATTCTTCAGAGTTTGTCAGATTTGCAACGATAGAGACTACATAAGATCAGCTGTGAGTAGGAGGACAAAACTAACAGGGCATATGGTAGTAGGTCGCATGGTAGTTGTAGGTCAGATAGCGATGACACAGTTAGAGATGGAAGATTATTGGACACTCTGGATAGGAGAAGGCATAGACATAGGTACGATTCTAGTTTTGGTTCTGATAGGCATGATGATTGATATCGTTATCATTCGTACAAGAGGAGTGATAGGGGATACTTTCTAGACGAGTTTAAGAAAGAAAAGGCACCTACATTCAACGGAGAGATGAAGAAATCGCAGGATGCAGATGCATGGTTGCTTGGTATGAACAAGTTTTTTAGGTTGCATGATTATTTAGATAACATAAAAGCCAGAGTAGCTACATCTAGTCTCAAAGGTAAAGTAGAAATTTGGTGGGAATATGTGAATAATGTTAGAGGTATATGTTAGGTAAACTTGACTCAGGATAGAGTCAAAGTTGACCAGGTTGACCCCGAATAACCAGTCCTTCCTTTCTATTATCCAGCAAAATGAAGAGACACAACCTACAGCAGATCCGCTGTAATATCCTCTGTTTTCTCTCACAATGTCACCTCTCTGTTTCTCGCTCACACACAGAAAACACATCTATTACACAGCCTCAAATACAATACCCTCATACAAAGAGAGGGTTGCCTTCTAGGGCAAAAGACCCTAAAATAAACATAATTTCTACCGTCAGATCATCCACCTAATGAGCGACCCAGATTGACTAGAAATTACTATACTTTTACAAGGCAATTTTACAGCTGTTTTTAGCTTCAAGGGTGTTACCCCCAAAACCCCCCGGCAAGGGGGGGCTCCCAAAGGTCGTAGTTGCCCCCCCCTGGACCCCCCCTGCCGCAAATATTTTACGGGCGGCGTTGCCACACCCATTTCGAACTGGGGTCCAATGTGGCAATACCTTTGAATATAGAAGCTAATCAGGCTCCACACCCAACAATCTCCCACTTGGAGACTGATTGTAGCAACTCCACCGCTGCTCCATTTGCTGGACAATGATTCCTCTTTGGACCTGGCTGTTTCTCATCTTCATCGTCATCCTTGAAGACCAATTGAAACTGAGCATATTCTCAGTTTCTCCCTGGTTACAACTTTTGTTAGCATATCTGCAGGATTCTGGCTAGTGTGTATCTTTTCCAGCTTCAACTGTCCATCTTCCAACACTGATCGCATGAAATGGTACTTGAGCTGTATGTGTTTAGTCCTGGAATGAAATGCTGAGTTCTTTGCAAGATGAATGGCACTTTTTCTATCACTGTATAACGTGCCCTTATCATGCTCCTTACCCAATTCACCCTGTTACACAGTAATTTGTCACTGTCTCCCTGTCAGTCTCCCTACTGTGTCATGAAATCAAATGCACCATGCTCATGCTCTCTAAACTGGCCAAATGACCCACTTTGCCAAAGTTTATTTCATCAGCGCGACTGTTATTAAAATAACCGTGCTGACTGGCAGTTGATAATGTAACTGATGCGCTGCCAGCGCGGAAGCACACGGGTTTTCCGCGCTGGTCGAATTTCATGAGCCAGCGCATCCTATGAAAGTATTAAGCTGCGCTGACACATCCTGCTCCATTATTAAGGTGCGCTGTCAGCGCTACAGTTCAGTTATATACCCGCGCTGATCCAGTTTGGGCGAATTTGTTCCAACAACCAGCCTTCCAGATGACTCCAGACTTGGTTCTTGGCCTTGTGGGTATCGCCCTCCCTTCTATGGCATATCTGTTCGTCATTTGAAACCACCTTCCTTGGAGATAAGCTCATCCTCCCACCATTCATGGAGACCCCTTCTCCTATTTAATCCTCTACCATTGCCATGAGCAGCTAGTTTGGATAGTGTGGAATTCATAGTGCTTAGAGTGCTGCTGCTAATAGGTAGTTGGTGTGACAAGTGTGGATTTGCTAGAGGAAGCTTAAGGAAGGTTGTGAGTATTGCTTGTGTGAGAGAGAGCTTTGTTTTGGGGGAATCTACCTCCAAGGGTGAATGCTTAAGAGACTTGCTGGCTGGACCCTCTAGAGAAGGACTCAGCGTCAGAACTTTGGTTGTACCTTTCTCTGTTATTGATTAATAATAGATGACTACAGTTATGGTTCCATTCTCATTTCTCTTTGTAATGGTTAAATGTGAATTACATCCTTTCTGACTGATGTATAATTGCATTTATTAGATTTCACACTTGTGTTTGTCTTTCTCTTCGTGTGTGCAGGTATCTATTCGCGGAGATCGTGGAGGATCGTGACCGGCCAAGAGCGAAGGAACGAGAGCGGCATCTCTTCATCAAAAAATAGCGTTGGAATCCAAGTAGGTGTTCATTGCCTCTCTTTCATTTGCAATTAGGAACTTGCACAGTAGCATTGATTGATTGTTGCTAGACCCATTCTGGGCTAGTAGGGATCGCCTCTATCCGTAGAGGGGATTTACCTCTCCAACAATTTGGTGACCATACTGGGGAGCTGGCCTTTGTCTCTTTTTGTTCATTCTTGTTTTGAGTTTGATTGTTACTCTCTTTTCAAAAATTGGGGATTAGTTCTATGCTTTTAGACTTCCTGGTTCAGTCTGGGAGGTGTCTTAATTGTTTAAAGAGTTCTTGCCTTGGTTTGGGAGTTTTTGGCTTGATTCTGCCTGTTTTCTAGCCTCAGCGCGGTTTATATCAAAATAGTCGCGCTGACAGCGCATAGCTGTTTCTTTGACTTTGTAGTCATCTCGTAATTATGCATAACAGTCGCGGCGATCCTGGAAATCGGATCAGTGCGGAAAATACGTGTACAATCGCGATGTCAGCGCCACTTGGTATGCTTTTTACCCGCGCTGACCTTGGGTTGCTAGCTTAATTCCCGCGACGACTCCTGAAATCGGATCAGCGCGGGTGGTCTGTGTAAAATTTTCGCTGACATCTTGGGTAGTCTGTGTAAAAATTGCACTGACATAGTGATCAGCGCGGGTTCTCAGTGTGTAACTTGCGCTGATTCCTAAAAAGTTGTTTTTATAACTTTATCTCCTGAATTCATCAATCTTTCTTATCCCCTGTTGTTTCTTGTCTCTCATTAGCTTGTTTTGATTGCTTTTGGTTAAGGGACGCTCTCTCTTTGATTTCATTCGAGTGAGTCTTGTGTTTTTTAGACCATGTGACCTAGCCCTTTAGAAGTTTCATCGAGAAACCGTTTGCTCAGGTTACTTGTCTATTCAAGGTTCATCCACAACCCTCTTATTGATTTGCTTGAGGCTTTTTCACTGCTTGTTGCTGGTTGATTTTTAGTGTCGATTATTGAACCACTTTTTATGTTGATTCGATTTCTTCACTACCAAGCATAGATCACAATTGTTTGGATCGATCAGTTCACACTTGCTAGGTTGTTTAGGTGATTGTTATTGAACCAGTCTTCGTATTGTTTCGATTACTTCTCACTACCCGGACACGGATTACAGTTGTTTGGGCTCAACCGGTTCTTTTCGCACTTGTTGTGTTTTTCATTGAGTGGTTTTATTTCTCTTTACTCGGTGTTGCTGTCTCTCAAAATTCATTTTAAGTGCATTGTGCCATTGGAAAAAGAAATCGAACTAATACCTTTTGCATTCAATAGTTAATGGGAAAAAGAGCATTTCATTGATTTGTGTTCTCAAAATATAAAGTTTCATTTCTTTGCCATTAGCTGCATTAGATTGTTTGATTGATTGAGTTCATTTTGTTTGATTGAAAACTCTTAACCCTCTCATAGTTAGAATTCATCGAACGAAATGGTATTCTTTGGCATGTAGTTTGCATCTAAGCAATTGTGAGAGATCACACGATAGGGTCTGAAACCAAAACTTAATTCAAGATCAACCATAAAATAAACTGAATAAACCTAAAAGCGCATTGGAACTTAACGCAAACATCTAGAGGTCTAGGTTAGAGACGTGTTCCGACATCTTTAAACATAGTCACTATTGTTTCACATTACGGTTGGGTGATTCCTCCTTCTGTGACTCGATAGTGGTCTAACACGGACTGTGCTCCCACGTACTGTCGCGTATATAGGGAGACCCCACTAGGCTTTTATCCTTGATCCATAGGAAGCCGAGTCTGCCGCCCTGCGAACCGTAACGCACCGAACACAACATTCGGAAAGATTGACTGCAGTACGGAAAGTCCTTGGTTCTCATACGATTGCCAAGGTGTATAAGCAGTTTTACGGATTGCTTGGTAAACCCTTTGCCTAGAATCTCCAGAGCAGTCACTTTTGATCCTTTTCAAAATCCTTAAAAGAAAAGGTGCCAGTAGGTTTCCTTTTGTTTGCCATGGCAACTTTTCCAGGGTTCACCAACCCAAGTTCCCCTCCTGACGGGAATCCTGGTCATTTCCCTCCTCTCAGGAATGTTGGTGCTCCTTATATGGTACCATTATCCCTTCCGGGGTTAACTATCGGGTTGCCTGTTTGGTTGTTTTCAACCTCTTTGGTCCCTGCCGTGTCGGCTGCTAGTCCATCAGTCCCTCCACCTAAACAACATCATGTTGATCCTAAGGTGGATCTCTCCCCTTCAACGCATACTTCTACGTCTTCCTCTTGTACTTCGCCTGGTGAAAGTCTCGATTCGAATAACCAGGTGGCTAAGAAGAAGAAGAAGAAGATGAAGAAGAAGAAGGCTCCCAAGGGAGAGGCTAGAAGTACAGCTCTTACCTCGAGTACACCTGAAGTCGGGCCACCTTTTGCTCCTCCATGGAAGCTCAAGTTTCCTTGTCGATTATGCAAGGAGGACCATCTTCTTCGCGATTGTCCTGGCATTCCCAAGGTACTAGAAGTATGGTCTCGCGATCCGGCCCACCCCTCATCGTCCTCTGAAGGTCACGGAGATGCTACCTTGTTAGTTGGGAATGGTAAGGGAAAAGGGAAGATTCGAATCCCTTGTAGACTTTGTGAAGGCAATCATCCCCTTCACCTTTGTCCACTCATGGATAAAGCCTCCAATGTCTTGGAAAGTCTCCCAGCTCCCTCACCCCAACTCCCCGTTGGATATCAACGTCTTTCTGCAGCTTCAGATCATCTGCCTCCCGACAATGAGATTGGTTCACATTCTTCTCTTCTCATTGGTCGGAAAGAGTGTCGACTCGAGTCCACCACTCGCTCACTCTGTTTCAGAAGAGAATCATGCCCATGTTATTCTCGTCTCTTCAGATTCTCCTGAGTCCTGAAATGACTCTCCTAACCCAGCTACTCCCGAAGGTTCTCCTTCGGTTCCTTTAGCACATGGGGGAAATCATACGATTCCCCCACCAAGTAGTCTGGTCGCTTCCTTTGATTGGAATCGCCTGATCACCGGTCGCCTTCCATCCCATATGCCTTTCCAGATCATAGTACATGCCTGTGCTAAGGCAGTACCTGGCACTGTTTTGGATGAAGGGGCGTCTGTCAGTCTTATGCCGTACACTACTTGGCAAGCTTTAGGTTCCCCGCAGCTTGGGCTAGTCACTCAGAATCTGTTGGCCTTCGACGGAGGAGCCTGTCCATCTCTAGGAGTTCTCCAAAAGTTTCCTATTACTTTGGGAGGAAAAACCGTCTATATAGACGTCTTGGTTACCCAAGGTGTTTTAGACTTTAGTCTTCTCCTTGGTCGCGACTATGTTTACGCCATGGGGGCCCTCGTTTCTTCGCTTTTCCATGTGGTTTGCTTTCCACACGATGGAAGAATCGTGACTATCGATCAATTGTCCTTCGTTAGTCCCCGAATGCCTCCTGCGCAGTTGTCGTCCCCTCCTAGTTTTTATCCAGCAGTTGCATCTACCCCACCACAGATCAACTACGTGGCCACCTATCCCATGCCTGGATCCAGTGATGCCGCCATCGTGCATAGTGCCCTGGGGACATTGGGCCCTGACTTCCAAGATGTTTCCCTTCCATCGGGAGTGGCAATCTTGGAAGCCCCGACTTCGTGTTCATTATGATGAAGTTCGGTCGGAGCATAGTTCACTTTCCTATGTCAAGCTCCCTAAAAAATGAAATTGGGTCTGGTTGGAGCACAGTTCCTTGTCTTGTGTCAAGCTCGTTAAAAAATAAAACAAAGTGTCCCGAGCATAGTTCCTGATCTTGTGTCAAGCTCATTAAAAAAATGAAACAAGGGATAGTTAAAAAATGAAACACCTCCCTTTCCAAATCGAGTCTTTTGATTAAGATCTCGTAAAATACAAGTCGAGTCTTTCATCGATCTCGAGAGTGAACCTTCATTCCATCCACTTTGTTGAATGCAATGAAGCTTGGGGGGCATGTACCCCGATTTGCGTTATTATGCTGGGGGCATGCGAACTTATAACAAGCATAGTTTTTCGTTTCAAGCTTGTGTAAACATGAAACCGAATCCAAGCAGAGTTCTCCATGGTTCGAGCTTGTGTAAAAATGAACCCATACCCGATTTACATCTTGTGATTGCCATTTTTATCCGCTAAATTCTACTAGATGAGCCTTGGTTGTTTCATTCCATCGCTACCATCTCTTTGGCCGATCATATGCTCTCACTTGGTTGTTTATCCTTTCCTGAGGAACCGCAGCGATGAGTGGTTTTATTAGCCAGCCTCTTGACCATTATATGTTTGAGCAGTTCCACCATTGCTGGAACCAGTTGCTACCTTTTATACCACTCGTTCCTCTAGGACGAGTCACATTTAAGCTCTTTTCTGACTCGTAAAATGTGAAAAGATTGCCAAGTATTTTTCCCTTTTTGACTCGTTAAAGAGAATAAAAATGGAGGTCTTCTTTCAGCTCTTTTCTGACCGTCTAAAGATGAAAATATTGTCGAGTCCCCCTCTCGACTCATTAAAGAAATGATAGGCGGTCGCTTTTATAGCTCTTTTTTCGACCGTTTAACTTAAAAATATTGTCGGGTGTTTGTCGTTTCACACTCGTTATCGGTTCCAAAACGACATACTTCCGATCGCTTTTTTACTTTTTCGGGTCGAAGTCACTATTCACGAAAAGTACTCTTCGATCATACTAGTCGGGCGGTTCTTTCGAGCATTGTTTTATACTTTTTCGGGCTCGAGAGACACAACTTTACGAAAAAGGACCCCCCTGGAGTTTTCTTTTCTGCTGTCTTTTCAGACTCTCTAAACAAGAAAAGACGCCGAGTTCTTCCTTTGTTAGGCTTGTTAAAACTTAATGACATCGGACATTGTCCAAATGACGCCTTTCCAAGCATATCCTATCCCCGTCAAGCTTGTCCTCCAAAAATAATCGGGGTACCTGCCAGAAATGGTGGTGAAAATGAAACTGTAATAATGGTCGTGTCAGTAGTATGTCCCTCTTGAACATGGCACTCGTCTGCATTCGTGTCTGGGTGGGAATTTCTCATCTTGTTTGACACTAGCCTCCGTGGGTTCGGGTTATCCTATATGACCTCTCATCTGCCCATTACCTTGTCACCATGACCTCTGCTCATTTGATGTCAGATACTGCCAAATCCACTGTCGTGCCGCCGATATGTTCAAGAGAAGTTGGCCTCTGCAAGCTTACCACCTCCCTCTGATGTCTCACACAAAACATTTTATCCTTCTCTGTCTCGTGTCGATGATGTGGGAAACATCATGGCCCACCTTCGATCAAGGTTACTTCCTGTCGACTTCAGCTCATTATCCAGGAAAGTGACCTAGAGACTCCCTTCAGGTGCCTTAGAGCCTGCATGCCTCAATGGCAGGTTCTTCGTGTTCGACGTGAGGTTTTCATCATTGACCTCCGATCGGATGATTCTGCGGGTGTTCGACACCAGCTCATTGATTCACATGCCGCGGATTGTACCTATAAGTACCATGAGGACCATTGTCATTATTGGTGGTACCTCTCGCGTCTGTTAACAATTTTCATTATCGGCTGGTAATCAGACGATGTTCATGCATGTTCGACTTTAGCTCATGTATTCACATGCTTGGACTTGTACTTTTTTCGGGTTGGGATGGAGCGCAAGACCCTGGTTTTTGTCTGTTATGAACCAGGCTGCGATTTTGAGGATTATTATTACATGACTCATTGATGGATGGTTGCGCCCATACCGGAGTCTTTGGATGGCTGCGACCATACCTTTTTATCATCATGGTCTCTTCAGCTGGGTGGCTGCGTCCATACCACAGACCTTCTTCGTATGTCTTTTGGATGGCTGCGCCCATGCCTAGACTACATGTAATCGAGATGTTAGTTGTACATATGTGCAGGTCCTTCCTGGTGGAGTTCCAGTTCAGCAGTTTTGTAAAGCATTTCACCCCTCCCACTCTCTCGGGCTTCATGCTTTAGGGGGCATCTATTATGCAGTAATTTGTCACTGTCTCCCTGTCAGTCTCCCTACTGTGTCATGAAATCAAATGCACCATGGTCATGCTCTCTAAACTGGCCAAATGACACACTTTGCCAAAGTTTATTTCATCAGCGCGACTGTTATTAAAATAACCGCGCTGACTGGCGGTTGATAATGTAACTAATGCGCTGCCAGCACAGAAGAACACGGGTTTTCCGCACTGGTCGAATTTCATGAGCCAGCGTATCCTATGAAAGTATTAAGCCGCGCTGACACAGCCTGCTCCATTATTAAGGTGCGCTGTCAATGCTACAGTTCAGTTATATACCCGCGCTGATCCAGTTTGGGCGAATTTGTTCCAACAGCCAGCCTTCCAGATGACTCCAGACTTGGTTGTTGGCCTTGTGGGTATCGCCCTCCCTTCTATGGCATATCTATTCGTCATTTGAAACCACCTTCCTTGGAGATAAGCTCATCCTCCCACCATTCATGGAGACCCCTTCTCCTATTTAAGCCTCTACCATTGCCATGAGCCGCTAGTTTGGATAGTGTGGAATTCATAGTGCTTAGAGTGCTGCTGCTAATAGGTAGTTGGTGTGACAAGTGTGGATTTGCTAGAGGAAGCTTAAGGAAGGTTGTGAGTATTGCTTGTGTGAGAGAGAGCTTTGTTTTGGGAGAATCTAACTCCAAGGGTGAATGCTTAAGAGACTTGCTGGCTGGACCCTCTAGAGAAGGACTCAGCGTCAGAACTTTGGTTGTACCTTTCTCTGTTATTGATTAATAATAGATGACTACTGTTATGGTTCCATTCTCATTTGTCTTTGTAATGGTTAAATGTGAATTACATCCTTTCTGACTGATGTATAATTGCATTTATTAGATTTCACGCTTGTGTTTGTCTTTCTCTTCGTGTGTGCAGGTATCTATTCGCGGAGATCGTGGAGCATCGTGACCGGCCAAGAGCGAAGGAAGGAGAGCGGCATCTCTTCATCAAACAATAGCATTGGAATCCAAGTAGGTGTTCATTGCCTCTCTTTCATTTGCAATTAGGAACTTTCACAGTAGCATTGATTGATTGTTGCTAGACCCATTCTGGGCTAGTAGGGATCGCCTCTATCCGTAGAGGGGATTTACCTCTCCAACAATTTGGCGACCATACTGGGGAGCTGGCCTTTGTCTCTTTTTGTTCATTCTTGTTTTGAGTTTGATTGTTACTCTCTTTTCAAAAATTGGGGATTAGTTCTCTGCTTTTAGACTTCCTGGTTCAGTCTGGGAGGTGTCTTAATTGTTTAAAGAGTTCTTGCCTTGGTTTGGGAGTTTTTGGCTTGATTCTGCATGTTTTCTAGCCTCAGCACGGTTTATATCAAAACAGTCGCGCTGACAGCGCATAGCTGTTTCTTTGACTTCGTAGTCATCGCGTAATTATGCCTAACAGTCCCGACGATCCTAGAAATCGGACCAGCGCGGAAAAAACGTGTACAATCGCGATGTCAGCGCCACTTGGTATGCTTTTTACCCGCGCTGACCTTGGGTTGCTAGCTTAATTCCCGCGACGACTCCTGAAATCGGATCAGCGCGGGTGGTCTGTGTAAAATTTGCGCTGACATCTCGGGTGGTCTGTGTAAAAATTGCACTGAAATAGTGATCATCGCGGATTCTCAGTGTGTAACTTGCGCTGATTCCTAAAAAGTTTTTTTTATAACTTTATCTCCTGAATTCATCAATCTTTCTTATCCCCTGTTGTTTCTTGTCTCTCATTAGCTTGTTTTGATTGCTTTTGGTTAAGAGACGCTCTCTCTTTGATTTCATTTTAGTGAGTCTTGTGTTTTTTAGACCATGTGACCTAGCCCTTTAGAAGTTTCATCGAGAAACCATTTGCTCAGGTTACTTGTCTATTCAAGGTTCATCCACAACCCTCTTATTGATTTGCTTGAGGCTTTTTCACTGCTTGTTGCTGGTTGATTTTTAGTGTCGATTATTGAACCACTTTTTATGTTGATTCGATTTCTTCACTACCAAGCATACATCACAATTGTTTGGATCGATCAGTTCACACTTGCTAGGTTGTTTAGGTGATTGTTATTGAACCACTCTTCGTATTGTTTCGATTACTTCTCACTACCCGGACACGGATTACAGTTGTTTGGGCTCAACCGGTTCTTTTCGCACTTGTTGTGTTTTTCATTGAGTGGTTTTATTTCTCTTTACTCGGTGTTGCTGTCTCTCAAAATTCATTTTAAGTGCATTGTGCCATTGGAAAAAGAAATCGAACTAATACATTTTGCATTCAATAGTTAATGGGAAAAAGAGCATTTCATTGATTTGTGTTCTCAAAAGAAAAAGTTTCATTTCTTTGCCATTAGCTGCATTAGATTGTTTGATTGATTGAGTTCATTTTGTTTGATTGAAAACTCTTAACCCTCTCATAGTTAGAATTCATCGAACGAAATGGTATTCTTTGGCATGTAGTTTGCATCTAAGCAATTGTGAGAGATCACACGATAGGGCCTGAAACCGAAACTTAATTCAAGATCAACCATAAAATAAACTGAATAAACCTAAAAACGCATTGGAACTTAACACAAACATCTAGAGGTCTAGGTTAGAGACATGTTCCGGCGTCTTTAAACATAGTCACTATTGTTTCACATTACGGTTGGGTGATTCCTCCTTCTGTGACTCGATAGTGGTCTAACACGGACTGTGCTCCCACGTACCGTCGTGTATATAGGGAGACCCCACTAGGCTTTTATCCTTGATCCATAGGAAGCCGAGTCTGCCGTCCTGCGAACCGTAACGCACCAAACAGAGCATTCGGGAAGATTGACTGCAGTACGGAAAGTCCTTGGTTCTCATATGATTGCCAAGGTGTATAAGCAGTTTTATGGATTGATTGGTAAACCCTTTGCCTAGAATCTCCAGAGCAGTCACTTTTGATCCTTTTCAGACTTAAAGGTGCCAGTGAGCGTCTTGTCACTTCGTGCTCATTAAACATTCGAAGGAGACTAGAGTCATATTTTCGTCCTTTTCTCGACTCTTGAAACATGAAAAGGTCAAGTTTAGTTCGTGTGTCTTAAAAATTTATTCGGCCACGATTAACATTACCTGGTTAGATCTTGTGTGCGTTAGCTCGAGTAGGTTTCTTTTTGTTTGCCATGGCAACTTTTCCGGGGTTCACCAACCCAAGTTCCCCTCCTACGGGAATCCTGGTGATTTCCCTCCTCTCGGGAATGTTGGTGCTCCTTATATGGCAACGTTATCCCTTCCGAGGTTAACTGTCGGGTTGCCTGTTTGGTTGTTTTCAACCTTTTTGGTCCCTGCCGTGTCGGCTGCTAGTCCATCAGTCCCTCCACCTAAACAACATCATGTTGATCCTAAGGTGGATCTCTCCCCTTGAACGCGTACTTCTACGTCTTCCTCTTGTACTTCGCCTGGTGAAAGTCTCGATTCGAATAACCAGGTGGCTAAGAAGAAGAAGAAGAAGACGAAGAAGAAGAAGGCTCCCAAGGGAGAGGCTAGAAGTACAGCTCTTACCTCGAGTACACCTGAAGTCGGGCCACCTTCTGCTCCTCCGCAGAAGGTCAAGTTTCCTTGTCGATAATGTAAGGAGGACCATCTTCTTCGCGATTGTCCTAGCATTCCCAGGGTACTAGAAGTATGGTCTCGCGATCCGGCCCACCCCTCATCGTCCTCTGAAGCTCACGGCAATGCTACCTTATTAGTTGGGAATGGTAAGGGAAAAGGGAAGATTCGAATCCCTTGTAGACTTTGTGAAGGCAATCATCCCCTTCACCTTTGTCCACTCATGGATAAAGCCTCCAGTGTCTTGGAAAGTCTCCCAGCTCCCTCACCCCAACTCCTCGTTGGATATCAACGTCTTTCTGCAGCTGCAGATCATCCGCCTCCCGACAGTGAGATTGGTTCACATTCTTCTCTTCCCGAACCCGGCTGTGTCCAACCTATTCCAGACCAACCATTGGTCGAAAAGAGTGTCGACTCGAGTCTGCCACTCGCTCACTTTGTTTCGGAAGAGAATCACGCCCATGTTCTTCTCGTCTCTTCAGATTCTCTTGAGTCCCAAAATGACTCTCCTAACCCAGCTGCTCCCGAAGGTTCTCCTTCGGTTCCTTTAGCACATGGGGGAAATCATACGATTCCCCCACCAAGTAGTCTGGTCGCTTCCTTTGATTGGAATCGCCTGATCGCCGGTCGCCTTCCATCCCATATGCCTTTCCAGATAACAGTACATGCCTGTGCTAAGGCAGTACCTGGCACTGTTTTGGATGAAGGGGCGTCTGTCAATCTTATGCCGTACACTACTTGGCAAGCTTTAGGTTCCCCGCAGCTTGGGCCAGTCACTCAGAATCTGTTGGCCTTCGACAGAGGAGCCTGTCCATCTCTAGGAGTTCTCCCAAAGTTTCCTATTACTTTGGGAGGCAAAACTGTCTATATAGACGTCTTGGTTACCCAAGGTGTTTTAGACTTTAGTCTTCTCCTTGGTCGCGACTATGTTTACGCCATGGGGGCCCTCGTTTCTTCGCTTTTCCGTGTGGTTTGCTTTCCACACGATGGAAGAATCGTGACTATCAATCAATTGTCATTCGTTAGTCCCCCAATGCCTCCTGCGCATTTGTCGTCCCCTCCTAGTTTTTATCCAGCAGTTGCATCTACCCCACCACAGATCAACTACGTGGCCACCTATCCCATGCCTGGATCCAGTGATGCCGCCATTGTGCATAGTGTCCTGGGGACATTGGGCCCTGAATTCCAAGATGTTTCCCTTCCATCGGGAGTGGCAACCTTGGAAGCCCCGACTTCGTGTTCATTATGATGAAGTTCGGTCAGAGCATAGTTCACTTTCCTATGTCAAGCTCCCTAAAAAATGAAATCGGGTCTGGTTGGAGCACAGTTCCTTGTCTTGTGTCAAGCTCGTTAAAAAATAAAACAAAGTGTCTAGAGCATAGTTCCTGATCTTGTGTCAAGCTCATTAAAAAAATGAAACAAGGGATAGTTAAAAAATGAAACACCTCCCTTTCCAAATCGAGTCTTTTGATTAAGATCTCGTAAAATACAAGTCGAGTCTTTCATCGATCTCGAGAGTGAACCTTCATTCCATCCACTTTGTTGAATGCAATGAAGCTTGGGGGGCATGTACCTCGATTTGCGTTATTATGCTGGGGGCATGCGAACTTATAACAAGCATAGTTTTTCGTTTCAAGCTTGTGTAAACATGAAACCGAATCCAAGCAGAGTTCTCCATGGTTCGAGCTTGTGTAAAAATGAACCCATACCCAATTTACATCTTGTGATTGCCATTTTTATCCGCTGAATTCTACTAGATGAGCCTTGGTTGTTTCATTCCATCGCTACCATCTCTTTGGCCGATCATATGCTCTCACTTGGTTGTTTATCCTTTCCTGAGGAACCGCAGCGATGAGTGGTTTTAGTAGCCAGCCTCTTTACCATTATATGTTTGATCAGTTCCACCATTGCTGGAACTAGTTGCTACCTTTTATACCACTCGTTCCTCTAGGACGAGTCACCTTTAAGCTCTTTTCTGACTCGTAAAATGTGAAAAGATTGCCGAGTATTTTTCCCTTTTTGACTCGTTAAAGAGAATAAAAATGGAGGTCTGCTTTCAGCTCTTTTCTGACCGTCTAAAGATGAAAAGATTGCCGAGTCCCCCTCTCGACTCGTTAAAGAAATGAGAGGCGGTTGCTTTTAAAGCTCTTTTTTCGACCGTTTAACTTAAACAGATTGTCGGGTGTTTGTCGTTTCGCACTCGTTATCGGTTCCAAAACGACATACTTCCGATCGCTTTTTTACTTTTTCGGGTCGAAGTCACTATTCACGAAAAGTACTCCTTGATCATACTGGTCGGGCGGTTCTTTCGAGCATTGTTTTATACTTTTTCAGGCTCGAGAGACACAACTTTACGAAAAAGGACCCCCCTGGAGTTTTCTTTTCTGCTGTCTTTTCAGACTCTCTAAACAAGAAAAGACGCCGAGTTCTTCCTTTGTCAGGCTCGTTAAAACTTAATGACATCGGACATCGTCGAAATGATGCCTTTCCAAGCATATGCTATCCCCATCAAGCTTGTCCTCCAAAAATAATCGGGGTACCTGCCAGAAATGGTGGGGAAAATGAAACTGTAATAATGTTCGTGTCGGCAGTATGTCGCTCTTGAACATGGCACTCGTCTGCATTCATGTCTGGGTGGGAATTTCTCATCTTGTTTTACACTAGCCTCCATGGGTTCGGGTTATCCTATTTGACCTCTCATCTGCCCATTGCCTTGTCACCATGACCTCTACTCATTTGATGTCAGATACTGCCAAATCCACTGTCGTGCCGCCGATATGTTCAAGAGAAGTTGGCCTCTGCAAGCTTACCACCTCCCTCTGATGTCTCACACAAAACATTTTATCCTTCTCTGTCTCGTGTCGATGATGTGGGAAACATCATGGCCCACCTTTGATCAAGGTTACTTCCTGTCGACTTCAGCTCATTATCTAGGAAAGTGACCTAGAGACTCCCTTCAGGTGCCTTAGAGCCTGCATGCCTCAATGGCAGGTTCTTCGTGTTCGACGTGAGGTTTTCATCATTGACCTCTGATCGGATGATTCTGCGGGTGTTCGACACCAGCTCATTGATTCACATGCCGCGGATTGTACCTGTAAGTACCGTGAGGACCATTGTCATTTTTGGTGGTACCTCTCGCGTCTGTTAACAGTTTTCATTATCGGATGGTAATCAGACGATGTTCATGCATGTTCGACTTCAGCTCATGTATTCACATGCTTGGACTTGTACTTTTTTCGGGTTGGGATGGAGCGCAAGACCCTGGTTTTTTTCTGTTATGAACCAGGCTGTGATTTTGTGGATTATTATTACCTGACTCATTGATGGATGGCTGTGCCCATACCGGAGTCTTTGGATGGCTGCGACCATACCTTTTTATCATCATGGTCTCTTCAGCTGGGTGGCTACGTCCATACCACAGACCTTCTTCGTATATCTTTTGGATGGCTGCGCCCATGCCTAGAATACATGTAATCGAGATGTCAGTTGTACATACGTGCAGGTCCTTCCTGGTGGAGTTCCAGTTCAGCAGTTTTGTAAAGCATTTCACCCCTCCCACTCTCTCGGGCTTCATACTTTAGGGGGCATCTGTTATGCAGTAATTTGTCACTGTCTCCCTGTCAGTCTCCCTACTGTGTCATGAAATCAAATGCACCATGCTCATGCTCTCTAAACTGGCCAAATGACCCACTTTGCCAAAGTTTATTTCATCAGCGCGACTGTTATTAAAATAACCGCGCTGACTGGCGGTTGATAATGTAACTGATGCGCTGCCAGCGCAGAAGCACACGGGTTTTCCGCGCTGGTCGAATTTCATGAGCCAGCGCATCCTATGAAAGTACTAAGCCGCGCTGACACAGCCTAC
The DNA here is from genome assembly GCA_031772625.1 of Pinus tabuliformis. NCBI lineage: Eukaryota > Viridiplantae > Streptophyta > Pinopsida > Pinales > Pinaceae > Pinus > Pinus tabuliformis. The sequence goes on along the minus strand of CM062804.1, from coordinate 1,430,167,178 downwards.
TCCATTATTAAGGTGCGCTGTCAGCGCTACAGTTCAGTTATATACTCGCGCTGATCCAGTTTGGGTGAATTTGTTCCAACAGCCAGCCTTCCAGATGACTCCAGACTTGGTTGTTGGCCTTGTGGGTATCGCCCTCCCCTCTATGGCATATCTGTTTGTCATTTGAAACCACCTTCCTTGGAGATAAGCTCATCCTCCCACCATTCATGGAGACCCCTACTCCTATTTAAGCCTCTACCATTGCCATGAGCAGCTAGTTTGGATAGTGTGGAATTCATAGTGCTTAGAGTGCTGTTGCTAATAGGTAGTTGGTGTGACAAGTGTGGATTTGCTAGAGGAAGCTTAAGGAAGGTTGTGAGTATTGCTTGTGTGAGAGAGAGATTTGTTTTGGGAGAATCTACCTCCAAGGGTGAATGCTTAAGAGACTTGCTGGCTGGACCCTCTAGAGGAGGACTCAGTGTCAGAACTTTGGTTGTACCTTTCTCTGTTATTGATTAATAATAGATGACTACTGTTATGGTTCCATTCTCATTTGTCTTTGTAATGGTTAAATGCGAATTACATCCTTTCTGACTGATGTATAATTGCATTTATTATATTTCACGCTTGTGTTTGTCTTTCTCTTCGTGTGTGCAGGTATCTATTCGCGGAGATCGTGGAGTATCGTGACCGGCCAAGAGCGAAGGAACGAGAGCGGCATCTCTTCATCAAACAATAGCGTTGGAATCCAAGTAGGTGTTCATTGCCTCTCTTTCATTTTCAATTAGGAACTTGCACAGTAGCATTGATTGATTGTTGCTAGACCCATTCTGGGCTAGTAGGGATCGCCTCTATCCGTAGAGGGGATTTACCTCTCCAACAATTTGGCGACCATACTGGGGAGCTGGCCTTTGTCTCTTTTTGTTCATTCTTGTTTTGAGTTTGATTGTTACTCTCTTTTCAAAAATTGGGGATTAGTTCTTTGCTTTTAGACTTCCTGGTTCAGTCTGGGAGGTGTCTTAATTGTTTAAATAGTTCTTGCCTTGGTTTGGGAGTTTTTGGCTTGATTCTGCCTGTTTTCTAGCCTCAGCGCGGTTTATATCAAAACAGTCGCGCTGACAGCGCATAGCTGTTTCTTTGACTTCGTAGTCATCGCGTAATTATGCCGAACAGTCGCGACGATCCTGGAAATCGAATCAGCGCGGAAAAGACGTGTACAATCGTGATGTCAGCGCCACTTGGTATGCTTTTTACCCGCGCTGACCTTGGGTTGCTAGCTTAATTCCCGCGACGACTCCTGAAATCGGATCAGCGCGGGTGGTCTGTGTAAAATTTGCGCTGACATCTCGGGTGGTCTGTGTAAAAATTGCGCTGACATAGTGATCATCGCGGGTTCTCAGTGTGTAACTTGCGCTGATTCCTAAAAAGTTGTTTTTATAACTTTATCTCCTGAATTCATCAATCTTTCTTATCCCCTGTTGTTTCTTGTCTCTCATTAGCGTGTTTTGATTGCTTTTGGTTAAGAGACACTCTCTCTTTGATTTCATTCGAGTGAGTCTTGTATTTTTTAGATCATGTGACCTAGCCCTTTAGAAGTTTCATCGAGAAACCGTTTGCTCAGGTTACTTGATTTGCTTGAGGCTTTTTCACTGCTTGTTGCTGGTTGATTTTTAGTGTCGATTATTGAACCACTTTTTATGTTGATTCGATTTCTTCACTACCAAGCATAGATCACAATTGTTTGGATCGATCAGTTCACACTTGCTAGGTTGTTTACGTGATTGTTATTGAACCAGTCTTCATATTGTTTCGATTACTTCTCACTACCCGGACACGGATTACAGTTGTTTGGGCTCAACCGGTTCTTTTCGCACTTGTTGTGTTTTCATTGAGTGGTTTTATTTCTCTTTACTCGGTGTTGCTGTCTCTCAAAATTCATTTTAAGTGCATTGTGCCATTGGAAAAAGAAATCGAACTAATACCTTTTGCATTCAATAGTTAACGGGAAAAAGAGCATTTCATTGATTTGTGTTCTCAAAAGAAAAAGTTTCATTTCTTTGCCATTAGCTGCATTAGATTGTTTGATTGATTGAGTTCATTTTGTTTGATTGAAAACTCTTAACCCTCTCATAGTTAGAATTCATCGAACGAAATGGTATTCTTTGGCATGTAGTTTGCAACTAAGCAATTGTGAGAGATCACACGATAGGGCCTGAAACCGAAACTTAATTCAAGATCAACCATAAGATAAACTGAATAAACCTAAAAACGCATTGGAACTTAACGCAAACATCTAGAGGTCTAGGTTAGAGACGTGTTCCGTCGTCTTTAAACATAGTCACTATTGTTTCACATTACGGTTGGGTGATTCCTCCTTCTGTGACTCGATAGTGGTCTAACACGGACTGTGCTCCCACGTACCGTCGCGTATATAGGGAGACCCCACTAGGCTTTTATCCTTGATCCATAGGAAGCCGAGTCTGCCGCCCTGCGAACCGTAACACACCGAACACAGCATTCGGGAAGATTGATTGCAGTACGGAAAGTCCTTGGTTCTCATACGATTGCCAAGGTGTATAAGCAGTTTTACGGATTGCTTGGTAAACCCTTTGCCTAGAATCTCCAGAGCAGTCACTTTTGATCCTTTTCAGACTCCTTAAAAGAAAAGGTGCCAGTGAGCGTCTTGTCACTTCGTGCTCATTAAACATTCGAAGGAGACTAGAGTCATCTTTTCGTCCTTTTCTCGACTCTTGAAACATGAAAAGGTCAAGTTTAGTTCCTCTGTCTTAAAAATTTATTCGGCCACGATTAACGTTATCTGGTTAGATCTTGTGTGCGTTAGCTCGAGTAGGTTTCTTTTTGTTTGCCATGGCAACTTTTCCGGGGTTTACCAACCCAAGTTCCCCTCCTGACGGGAATCCTGGTCATTTCCCTCCTCTCGGGAATGTTGGTGCTCCTTATATGGCAACGTTATCCCTTCCGGGGTTAACTGTCGGGTTGCCTGTTTGGTTGTTTTCAACCTCTTTGGTCCCTGCCGTGTCGGCTGCTAGTCCATCAGTCCCTCCACCTAAACAACATCATGTTGATCCTAAGGTGGATCTCTCCCCTTGAACGCGTACTTCTACGTCTTCCTCTTGTACTTCGCCTGGTGAAAGTCTCGATTCGAATAACCAGGTGGCTAAGAAGAAGAAGAAGAAGACGAAGAAGAAGAAGGCTCCCAAGGGACAGGCTAGAAGTACAGCTCTTACCTCGAGTACACCTGAAGTCGGTCCACCTTCTGCTCCTCTGCGGAAGGTCAAGTTTCCTTGTCGATTATGCAAGGAGGACCATCTTCTTCGCGATTGTCCTGGCATTCCTAGGGTACTAGAAGTATGGTCTCGCGATTCGGCCCACCCCTCATCGTCCTCTGAAGCTCATGGCGATGCTACCTTATTAGTTGGGAATGGTAAGGGAAAAGGGAAGATTCGAATCCCTTGTAGACTTTGTGAAGGCAATCATCCCCTTCACCTTTGTCCACTCATGGATAAAGCCTCCAGTGTCTTGGAAAGTCTCCCAGCTCCCTCACCCCAACTCCCCGTTGGATATCAATGTCTTTCTCCAGCTGCAGATCATCCGCCTCCCGACAATGAGATTGGTTCACATTCTTCTCTTCCCGAACCCGGATGTGTCCAGCCTGTTCCAGACCAACCATTGGTCGGAATGAGTGTCGAATCGAGTCCGCCACTCGCTCACTCTGTTTCGAAAGAGAATCACGCCCATGTTCTTCTCGTCTCTTCAGATTCTCCTGAGTCCCGAAATGACTCTCCTAACCTAGCTGCTCCCGAAGGTTCTCCTTCGGTTCCTTTAGCACATGGGGGAAATCATATGATTCCCCCACCAAGTAGTCTGGTCGCTTCCTTTGATTGGAATCGCCTGATCGCCGGTCGCCTTCCATCCCATATGCCTTTCCAGATCACAGTACATGCCTGTGCTAAGGCAGTACCTGGCACTGTTTTGGATGAAGGGGCATCTGTCAGTCTTATGCCGTACACTACTTGGCAAGCTTTAGGTTCCCCGCAGCTTGGGCCAGTCACTCAGAATCTGTTGGCCTTCGACAGAGGAGCCTGTCCATCTTTAGGAGTTCTCCCAAAATTTCCGATTACTTTGGGAGGCAAAACCATCTATATAGACATCTTGGTTACCCAAGGTGTTTTAGACTTTAGTCTTCTCCTTGGCCGCGACTATGTTTACGCCATGTGGGCCCTCGTTTCTTCGCTTTTCCGTGTGGTTTTCTTTCCACACGATGGAAGAATCGTGACTATCGATCAATTGTCGTTCGTTAGTCCCCCAATGCCTCCTGCGCAGTTGTCGTCCCCTCCTAGTTTTTATCCAGCAGTTGCATCTACCCCACCACAGATCAACTACGTGGCCACCTATCCCATGCCTGGATCCAGTGATGCCGCCATCGTGCATAGTGTCCTGGGGACATTGGGCCCTGACTTCCAAGACATTTCCCTTCCATCGGGAGTGGCAATCTTGGAAGCCCCGACTTCGTGTTCATTATGATGAAGTTCGGTCGGAGCATAGTTCACTTTCCTATGTCAAGCTCCCTAAAAAATGAAATTGGGTCTGGTTGGAGCACAGTTCCTTGTCTTGTGTCAAGCTCGTTAAAAAATAAAACAAAGTGTCCCGAGCATAGTTCCTGATCTTGTTTCAAGCTCATTAAAAAAATGAAACAAGGGATAGTTAAAAAATGAAACACCTCCCTTTCCAAATCGAGTCTTTTGATTAAGATCTCGTAAAATACAAGTCGAGTCTTTCATCGATCTCGAGAGTGAACCTTCATTCCATCCAATTTGTTGAATGCAATGAAGCTTGGGGGGCATGTACCTCGATTTGCGTTATTATGCTGGGGGCATGCGAACTTATAACAAGCATAGTTTTTCGTTTCAAGCTTGTGTAAACATGAAACCGAATCCAAGCAGAGTTCTCCATGGTTTGAGCTTGTGTAAAAATGAACCCATACCCGATTTACATCTTGTGATTGCCATTGTTATCTGCTGAATTCTACTAGATGAGCCTTGGTTGTTTCATTCCATCGCTACCATCTCTTTGGCCGATCATATGCTCTCACTTGGTTGTTTATCCTTTCCTGAGGAACCGCAGCGATGAGTGGTTTTATTAGCCAGCCTCTTGACCATTATATGTTTGAGTAGTTCCACCATTGCTGGAACCAGTTGCTACCTTTTATACCACTCGTTCCTCTAGGACGAGTCACCTTTAAGCTCTTTTCTGACTCGTAAAATGTGAAAAGATTGCCGAGTATTTTTCCCTTTTTGACTCGTTAAAGAGAATAAAAATGGAGGTCTGCTTTCAGCTCTTTTCTGACCGTCTAAAGATGAAAAGATTGCCGAGTCCCCCTCTCGACTCGTTAAAGAAATGATAGGCGGTCGCTTTTAAAGCTCTTTTTTCGACCGTTTAACTTAAAAAGATTGTCGGGTGTTTGTCGTTTCGCACTCGTTATCAGTTCCAAAACGACATACTTCCGATCGCTTTTTTACTTTTTCGGGTCGAAGTTACTATTCACGAAAAGTACTCCTCGATCATACTGGTCGGGCGGTTCTTTCGAGCATTGTTTTATACTTTTTTGGGCTCGAGAGACAAAACTTTACGAAAAAGGACCCCCCTGGAGTTTTCTTTTCTACTGTCTTTTCAGACTCTCTAAACAAAAAAAGACGCCAAGTTCTTCCTTTGTCAGGCTCGTTAAAACTTAATGACATCGGACATCGTCGAAATGACGCCTTTCCAAGCATATGCTATCCCCGTCAAGCTTTTCCTCCAAAAATAATCGGGGTACCTGCCAGAAATGGTGGGGAAAATGAAACTGTAATAATGTTCGTGTCGGCAGTATGTCGCTCTTGAACATGGCACTCGTCTGCATTCGTGTCTGGGTGGGAATTTCTCATCTTGTTTTACACTAGCTTCCGTGGGTTCGGGTTATCCTATTTGACCTCTCATCTGCCCATTGCCTTGTCACCATGACCTCTTCTCATTTGATGTCAGATACTGCCAAATCCACTGTCGTGCCGCCGATATGTTCAAGAGAAGTTGGCCTCTGCAAGCTTACCACCTCCCTCTGATGTCTCACACAAAACATTTTATCCTTCTCTGTCTCATGTTGATGATGTGGGAAACATCATGGCCCACCTTCGATCAAGGTTACTTCCTATCGACTTCAGCTCATTATCCAGGAAAGTGACCTAGAGACTCCCTTCAGGTGCCTTAGAGCCTGCATGCCTCTATGGCAGGTTCTTCGTGTTCGATGTGAGGTTTTCATCATTGAGCTCCGATCGGATGATTCTGCGGGTGTTCGACACCAACTCATTGATTCACACGCCGCGGTTTGTACCTATAAGTACCTTGAGGACCATTGTCATTATTGGTGGTACCTCTTGCGTCTGTTAACAATTTTCATTATCGGCTGGTAATCAGACGATGTTCATGCATGTTCGACTTCAGCTCATGTATTCACATGCTTGGACTTGTACTTTGTTCGGGTTGGGATGGAGCGCAAGACCCTGGTTTTTTTCTGTTACGAACCAGGCTGCGATTTTGTGGATTATTATTACATGACTCATTGATGGATGGCTGCGCCCATACCAGAGTCTTTGGATGGTTGCGACCATACCTTTTTATCATCATGGTCTCTTCAGCTGGGTGGCTGCATCCATACCACAGACCTTCTTCGTATGTCTCTTGGATGGCTGCGCCCATGCCTAGACTACATGTAATCGAGATGTCAGTTGTACATACGTGCAGGTCCTTCCTGGTGGAGTTCCATTTCAACAGTTTTGTAAAGCATTTCACCCCTCCCACTCTCTCGGGCTTCATGCTTTAGGGGGCATCTGTTACGCAGTAATTTGTCACTGTCTCCCTGTCAGTCTCCCTACTGTGTCATGAAATCAAATGCACCATGCTCATGCTCTCTAAACTGGCCAAATGACCCACTTTGCCAAAGTTTATTTCATCAGCGCGACTGTTATTAAAATAACCGCGCTGACTGGCGGTTGATAATGTAACTGATGCGCTGCCAGCGCGGAAGCACACGGGTTTTCCGCGCTGGTCGAATTTCATGAGCCAGCGCATCCTATGAAAGTATTAAGCCGCGTTGACACAGCCTGCTCCATTATTAAGATGCGCTGTCAGCGCTACAGTTCAGTTATATACCCGCGCTGATCAAGTTTGGGCGAATTTGTTCCAACAGCCAGCCTTCCAGATGACCCCAGACTTGGTTGTTGGCCTTGTGGGTATCGCCCTCCCTTCTATGGCATATCTGTTTTTCATTTGAAACCACCTTCCTTGGAGATAAGCTCATCCTCCCACCATTCATGGAGACCCCTTCTCCTATTTAAGCCTCTACCATTGCCATGAGCTGCTAGTTTGGATAGTGTGGAATTCATAGTGCTTAGAGTGCTGCTGCTAATAGGTAGTTGGTGTGACAAGTGTGGATTTGCTAGAGGAAGCTTAAGGAAGGTTGTGAGTATTGCTTGTGTGAGAGAGAGCTTTGTTTTGGGAGAATCTACCTCCAAAGGTGAATGCTTAAGAGACTTGCTGGCTGGACCCTCTAGAGAAGGACTCAACATCAGAACTTTGGTTGTACCTTTCTCTGTTATTGATTAATAATAGATGACTACTGTTATGGTTCCATTCTCATTTGTCTTTGTAATGGTTAAATGTGAATTACATCCTTTCTGACTGATGTATAATTGCATTTATTAGATTTCACGCTTGTGTTTGTCTTTCTCTTCGTGTGTGCAGGTATATATTCGCGGAGATCGTGGAGGATCGTGACCGGCCAAGAGCGAAGGAACGAGAGCAGCATCTCTTCATCAAACAATAGCGTTGGAATCCATGTAGGTGTTCATTGCCTCTCTTTCATTTGCAATTAGGAACTTGCACAGTAGCATTGATTGCTTGTTGCTAGACCCATTCTAGGCTAGTAGGGATCGCCTCTATCCGTAGAGGGGATTTACCTCTCCAACACACCCATAAAACTTTGTAACCAAATCATTTCTTTACTAGCCTCTGTAGTAGCAACATAATCCGCTTTTGTTGTTGAAAGTGCAACAAAACTTTGGATTTTTGAAACCCAATTGACAGCTGTTCCTCCAATAGTAAATACATATCCTGTAGTGCTCCTCCTGTTATCTCTGTCACCTGCCATATCTGCATAAACATATCCCTGTAGGGAAATGTTTGAACCACCAAAGCATAATGCTTGATTTGTGGTACCTTTCAGATATCTGAGAATCCATTTCACTGCCAACCAATGTTCCTTTGCTGGATTATTCATGTACCTGCTTACAACTCCCATTGCATGTGCAATATCAGGCCTTGTGCAGACCATTGCATACATTAAGCTTCCAATTGCTGATGCATATGGAACTTTAGACATATAATCCATGTCTTCTTGGGTCTTTGGGCACATTTCCTTGCTAAGTTTGAAATGGCTAGCAAAAGGTGTACTAACTGGTTTTGCATTGTGCATGTTAAATCTTTTCAACACCTTTTGTATGTACTCATTCTGAGACAATGTTAATTTACGATTTTTCTTGTCTCTAGTTATTCTCATACCAAGGATTTGTTTTGCAGCTCCCAAATCCTTCATTGCAAATGAATTTGCCAATTTTCTTTTGAGCACATTTATTTCCTGCATGTTAGATCCTGCAACAAGCATGTCATCTACATACAATAACAATATAATATAGCTGCCATCATTTTGCTTTTTCAGATAAACACAATGATCAGAGTGGCATCTAGTATAACCTTGTTCAGACATAAACTTGTCAAATTTTAGATACCACTGCCTTGGAGCCTGTTTTAAGCCATACAAGCTCTTCTTCAACCTGCACACTAGTTTCTCCTTCCCTTTCACTTCATATCCTTGTGGCTGCTGCATATATATCTCTTCCTCCAAATCCCCGTGGAGAAAGGTTGTCTTTACATATAACTGCTCAAGATGCAAATCTTCAACTGCCACTAGACTTAAAATAGTTCTGATTGAAGTCATTTTAACAATAGGAGAAAATATTTCATCAAAATCAATACCTTTCTTCTGTGCAAACCCCTTCACCACAAGTCTAGCTTTGTACCTCTGTTTTCCTCCATCTTCTTCCTTCATCCTGTAAACCCATTTATTCTTCAATGTAGTTTTTCCTGCAGGCAACCTGACTAAGTCCCAAGTCTGGTTATGCATTAAGGAGTCCATCTCTTCTTCCATGGCTACCTCCCACTTCTTCCTGCTTTCAACCTGCATTACTTCTTCATAACATTCGGGTTCACCAGAATTGGTCAACAATAAATAATATAATGAAGGAGAGTATCGTTCAGGGGGTCTACTTATCCCGGTAGATCTTCTAACACCACTTTCAGGTGTTTTGGGTGCCTGTTGTTGTTGTGGTGGTTGCTGTTGTTGTGGTTGTTGATTATTATTATTTTCAGGCACCTTTACCTTTTCAGTGATTTCATCAAGAATTGCGTATTCCTTGTTTTCTTTTTCCCGTTTCTTTTCCTGCAACTGATTCTTATACAAGACCTTTTCATTGAATATTACATCTCTACTCCTAATGATTTTGTGATTTTCGTAATCATATAAGCGATAACCAAAATCATTAACACCATATCCAATAAAGGTACATTTCTTTGACTTTGCCTCAAGCTTTGTTCTATTTTCTTTATCAATATGGACAAAGGCCTCACAAGAAAAAGGCTTTAAAATAGAGTAGTTTACCTTTTTACCTGTCCATGCTTCCTCTGGAACACCACCATCCAAGGAACTTGAAGGCCCTCTGTTTATTAGATAAACAACAGTATCTACAACATCTGCCCAAAACTGTAAAGGCAATCCTGCATGCAATCTCATGCACCTTGCACGCTCCATGATTGTTCTGTTAATCCTTTTTGACACACCATTTTCTTGTGGTGTTCTTGGAACTGTCTTCTCTATGTGAATTCCATGCTCTGAACAGTACCTATCAAACTCTTTGCTGCAATATTCACTTCCATTGTCTGATCTAAGACACTTCAATTTCTTTCCTGTCTCAATCTCAACCAAAGCTTTCCATTTCTTGAAAGTATCAAATACATTACATTTATTCTTAATACAATAAATCCATGTTTGTCTAGTTGCATCATCAATAAAAGTAACATAATAATGAGAGCCACCGAGAGATGATACCTAAGCAGGTCCCCATACATCTGTATGCACAAGCTCTAATTTTTCGCTTTTCTTTTCTTTCCCAACTCTGAGAAACCTGACTCTCTTCTGTTTTCCATAAATGCAGTTCTCACAGAAGTCCAAATCAACATTCTTCAAACCTGGCAACAGATTTCTTGAGTGAAGAACCTTCATCCCCTTTTCACTCATGTGTTCGAGCCTATGATGCCATAACGCTGCATCTGCTCCTTTGGAAGTTAAAGCGTTAACAGAGTTAGAAATGCCATTGCATAAATACAATGTACCAACCTTTTCACCTTTTGTTATTACCAAGGCTCCTTTGATGACCTTCCAAGCTTTATCTGTGAAAGTTGTCACACAACCTTCACCGCCTAAATGCCTTGTTGAAATCAGATTTTTCTTTAGATCTGGAACATGCCTTACCTCCTTTAGTAGCCATTGGTTTCCATTCTACTGTTTTACAAGAACCTTACCCATTCCAACAATTTTACAGGGTTTATCATCACCCAAACGAACTTGTCCAAAATCTCCCTCAACATAGTCATGAAAGTATTTCTTATCAGGTGTGGCATGGAAAGAGGCCCCTGAATCTACCACCCAGGAATCAGTAATATTTTCGAAAGAAAGAATCAAAGCATCTTGTAACACCTCACCTGTCACACTTGCTTCGTGATTGTTTTCTTTCTGTGCATCTCCTTCTTTTCCCTTCCGAGATCTACAATCTTTCTTTAGGTGTCCTTTCTTTCCACATTTCCAGCACACTATCCCCGATCTAGACTTGGATGTGCCTTTCCTTGATTTACTGCAATATCCTGAGCTCTTTCCTCTTTCCATTTTTCTTCCCCTAGACTCTGCACCCAAAGCATTTCCCGATGTCTCACTGGAGCTTTTCCATCGCATTTCCTCACTAAGGATAGCACCGAAAACATCATCAAACTTTAAAGTACTAGATCCAGACACAGAGTTACTAATGGCCATTACTAAACCATTCCAACTTTCTAGCAATGAGCACAAGAATAACAGAGCTCTAACTTCATCTTCAAAATTTACCCCTACAGAACTTAACTGACTTGTAACTGTATTGAAATCATTTAAATGGTCTGCAACAGATCCACCTTCCGACATCTTCATATTAAATAACCATTTCATAAGAAATACCTTGTTTGAGGCCGAGGGTTTTTCATATAGTTTCAACAACGCCTGAATCAAACCCTCTTTCGTTGTTTGCTTCAAAATGTTGAAGGCGACTGACGCAACGAGGCACAACCGTATTGTTCCGAGTGCCTTTCTATTGAGAAGGTTCCATTCTTCATCTGTCATAGTTGTCGGCTTCTTTGTTTTTCCACTCAATGGTAGGTACAAATCTTTCTGATACAGATAATCTTCCATCTACATCTTCCATAGCGAGAAGTTTTGGTCGTTAAATTTCTCGACCCTAAACTTACCATATTCCACCATTGCTCCCACTTGAACCAAGAACCCTTCTTTCCTGCGAGTTTATCAACCAAATAGACCTTCAGCTCTGATACTAATTGTTAAGAAATTTACTCGAGAAAATAAATAATTACTGAGAGGAATATATATAAGAAAATAACCAGCAAGAACCATAAACACATAAACACACATGTTTATCCGGGAAAACCCCAAATCTAGGGAAAAACCCAACCATAATAATCTTGGCCAAAACCCTGGCCAATCCAACCAAGTGAGCCTTCACGGCTCACCTCCAGGTCTTTCATTACAATGAAGTCCTTCCAGCATTTTATAAGCTCCATTACATATAATACCACGGGCAGAATACTATGGGTGCACAATACCATGTGCCCCAAAACCATCACTGTTTAACCTGGTCAACTTTGACTCTATCCTGAGTCAAGTTTACCTAATAATTCCCCCCTTAAACTTGACTTGGGGTTCCTTGACTAACTCCAGCCAAACCTGCTAAGTGAGACAATCTCGCTCACTCTAGCTCTTAGCCCCCTCAGAGTTTTTACTTGGGGTATCGTTAACCCGACATCCCCCCTATCACCTAGGTCTAACCCAGACTTTACCAGTGATCACCGAGGGGTACACATGCCTTACCAGGTCTTACAATAGTATGCCCATTTACATGCAATAATTTTGACTTCATTAATTTTTTTTTTTGTTTATTGTTGAAGTTTCCAACTGCAAGCTCGATAAGAACCTTGTAGATTCCAGCACCGGTGACCTCACTAGCAGAAAACGAACAATTTTTGAAGCTGCATGAACAATTTTCTTCTGCTGACGTTCTTTAAATAGCCGCATGAATCCCGAACAATTCATCAGCATGTTCCAAATCGGTAAATATCGCAAATGCACTGCGATCCCTGGCAGTTATGGCACTATCTTCCGCACATTCTCCTTGAGGTTCTTCCACGTGCAATTGTTCCGCCATTATTTTCCAAACCCAGATCTATAAAAAGGCTGCATTGATCTCATTAGGCATTATAAAACCTTGGCATCAAAGAATCCCTTTGAAACCAATATTTGGCTTTGATACCAGTTGTTAAGAAATTTACTGCATAACATAAATAAATACTGAGATGAATAAATATAAAATTAACCAGAAATAACCATAAACATATAAACACACATGTTTATCCAGGAAAACCCCAAATCCGGGGAAAAACCCAATCATAATGAAATTTCATTATCCTTGGCCAAAACCCTGGCCAATCCGGTCAAGTGAGCCTTCACCACTCACCTCCAGGCCTTTTCATTACAATGAAGTCCTTCCAGCCTTTTATAGGCTCCATTACATATGATACCACGGGCATAATACCATGGGTGCACAATACCATGTGCCCCAAAACCATCACTGTTTACCCTGGTCAACTTTTGACTCTATCTTGAGTCAGGTTTACCTAACAGTATACATGAGGAAGACTTGACTTGGAATGATTTTAAGCAGCTATTCAAAAGGAAGTACCTATAAGGGAGATACTTTGATGACAGGGCAAAGGAATTCTATGAGCTTAGGATGGGATCTATGACAGATGATGAGTACACTAGCAAGTTCTTGGAGATACTGAGGTATGTGCCTTACCTCAAGGAGGAGAAGGCCAAGATTCAAAGATTCACTAGTCGGTTACCAATGGCATTCAAAGTTAGCTATGCTAACCAACAAAACCCTACACTACTGGCCCTTTCGGAAACAACCCGCGTAGAACAGGCTACATTCTCACCCGAGGTAGTATTGGGAGATGCCATAACTAGGTTTCTACATCCAAAGGACTATGTGATGTGTTTATGTTACTCCTAGGGCTTTATCCCGACCTTTGTGAACCCTAACCCTTGAAACCCACAAATTACAGTAACTAACAGAAAACATATCCAAACTCTTTGCCAGTTGTTCTAAACATTCATAACATCATGCAATTAACCACATCTACTAGTTTCGCTCATCCATTAAGTACTTTTCATGATAAATGTAGTACACAAAGTGAATATACAGTAATTTCATAAGTAAAGAATAATACACATATAATGCTCCAAAACAACCTTTATTATGCTCAAATCTTCAATTACACACTCTTTCTACCTGGAGCACACAACTACAGGGGCCCGCACACTCAGCTGCGGACTTACCAAGGTCTCCCCACACACAACTGCAGGAGCCTTCCCATTTGCTTAATTATAGAAAACAAACTTCTCTTACTTATATCATTCATTCATAGATCCATCAATATCCTTCATGACTCTCTATGATTCCTTTTTATATCATCTTCTATTACAATACCATGGTCCGTGAACCATGGGCGGGTCACAAAACAACTTAACTTCTAACAAACTAAGGGGATTTGACCTTCCTAAAGCCACTTTGAATCCTATCGACCTATGCACTCTGATCCTCAAAATGTGGAGACTTTTCAGTTATAACAAAACTTTTTACAAAATTGACCCAAGGGGACCCTGTCCTAACAAGTCCTCAACACAAAGTCGTGACTCGTCCCGAGTCACTCTGCTGGTGTTGCCTTGATCTTTGCATGCAAACCATGGAACTCTATCTTCAATGCTTGAAGATATACTGTTCCCTGCATAGCGACCTGACAAACTTCCTCAACCAATTTTTCTGTAGTTGGACCTTCGACTGCAAGGCCCATGGTTCTCTGTGTCTGCTGCATAGCCTTCAGCTTGCTCTGCACCATTTGTGTCAACTGGCTGGCCTCATCTACCCATGGTTGCATCCTTGAGGATATGATTTATGCCTTTTGATGCAACTCATTGATATCAGTCTGGATGAACTTTCCGTCCTACAGTCGGGTCAACCTTTGCACTGGTGCTAAGGTTCGCGTTGTAGCTTTGATCTCGTCGAACTGCCTTTGCTTTTATCGGATATCTGCTTCGATTTTTTGCAAGGTTGGATCCTCCTGCAGTGAGGTCCACAATTCCATGGCTTGTTCAAACAACTGGGTGTAGTCCTTGACTATAGCTTTTAGTGTAGTCATCTCTTCTTTAATAGCAGCCTCGTGCTACTCTTTGACTTCCGGAGGAGTGGTTGGCTATAGCTTAAGTTTAAGCTCAGATATCTACAACTGTAGCTCAAAACGAACCTTACCAATCTCTTCCTTTGATTCTTTCATCACGACCGCTAACTTCTGGACCTTCTCTACAGAAGCCACTTTTAATGGGATTTGAAGTTCAGGAAGCTCACTGCAGGCTCGTGCTATTGCTGCTTCTAGTTTCTGACTACGCACAATAACTTCTTCACATTCCTTAAGGGCCTCTGCCTTTTCCTTGAACATCTGTTGGTTATTTTTTTTTTACTTCGTTGATAACCAGGAGTGCTCTTTATTCCTGAACTCTAAGCTCATTATATACCCCTTGATGTAGCTCATGTAGTGTCTGAATAGGGAGTGCCACAAGGTTCAGATTCAAATCCTTTAGATGTAATAGGTGTGCCCTATCTTCTGATGCCTCAACATGCAGCGATCCCTCTGGTAACTGAACTGCACAAAGGTTTTTGGTCATCTCTACTACTAAGGCTGACCCGCTCACTTGCTTTAGGCTCGCCTATCCAACGCTCACTTGAATAATCCCTATATGGACCTCTAATTTCCTTAGGCCCTGCTGCACCTTGTCTAGTGTTTGATGGTATTGGTCCTCAATGTGGCCTAAAATATTCTCCATTGCATCATGGACCACATCATTGATCTCGTCCAGGTACCCCCCATGAGGACCAAAGGTGTTTCTCTTGCAGACTTGTCAAACTTTTGCTTCTTTCACGGTCCCGTTTAGCTCCGCTTCTACCACTTTTTGACAATGAAGGGGGAATCCAAGCCCGCGCCCCCTTCCTCTTCACCCTTTGTCTTGACCTCTTCATTGGTGCACTCTGTTTCAGATTCACCGAGGTCAATACTGGCCTGCAATGTGGTGGCAGTTTTCTCCTTTGCCACTTCTGTCTCTTTGGAAGAGGCCTCTTTTGGTGCTTCTCTCTCCTTTGCATAAGCCTCTTTCTACCATGTGACCTTTTATTTTTCCGTGTCCTTTTCCATCGCAGAAGCCTTATGTGCTTCATTCTTCTTCTCTTTCGCTACTGCCATCGCAGCTGTGGTTTTCTCTGCTTCACCTTTCACAGCCTTACTGCTTCCTGTGCCTGCATCAGATGGGGTGAGCCAGTCGCTCGGCCATTTATTGACAACCCCCATAATGTCATCTTCAGTGACCAAGTATGGAAACTTGTGCCATGTGCCCATGGCATATTTCTTCGCGTGGATAAACAAATTATGAAAATCTCCCTTGAAATCAGCGACATTCGCATACTGGGCATGCAAGCTTGGTGATAATTGTGGCTGCTAGTTAATCACCATCCTCAACTCCAATTCAAACAGGACCTAAAATATTTTTTTTCCATTATGCACTCAGGGTCCTTTGTCTCCCACAACAAGGCGAATTTGGCTGCCTCGCATAGGTCTAGATCATGGTGCAGGAATTGGCTTTCCTCTAGCGTCCTCCATGCCACTATTGCAATTAAAAAAAGTAGCCACACATGGTGGAACACTTTGCCCTGGTCCTGGGCCTCTCGAAAATATTCCAAAAAATCATGACATAAATTTTTAGCCCAATTATATTGGAATCCCTTGGTGCACTGCGCAACCAGAGATACCACTAGCACCGACACTTCATCAGCGTGACACTTTCTCATGATTTTTCCGGCCAATATTTGTGCAGCAAACTGCACTGATCCATCTGATATGGAAATAATTGCATGACCACTTGACTTCTTCACCAGCCCGAAGTCGCTCTTCATCTGATCTACCAACTTCTTCTCCTATGATTTTCCTATGAAAGCATCTGCAGGGTCTACTCCTTGATACGACAATAGTGTTATGCGGTGAATCAACATATCAGTGATTGGGATGGGCCCTCCCAACCAAAGGCACCCATCATGAACCAACGTCAATAATTGATGCACACAAACCATGTTAATGGCACTGCAGCTGAAATGTGACACCCACAACATATTGAACAACCCCACGCACTCAACTCCAGCCACCCAATTCATTGGTTCGAGTCATGTAACATCTGACTCCTCATAATACACCTCCTTTAGGTATTTTCTCAGTTCCAGTTACGGGAACTTCGGATGATCCCCCAATTCCCCGTCTTCCATCTTCAAATACGGTATTTAGGCTAGCAAATTTCCCTCAAAAGGTACGTTCTCTGGCAGCAATGGTGTGGAGACCATGAATTTCGCTGAATCTGGGTCTTTAGGAACCTTGGTGGTGGATTTCCTTGGTGGTATATAAGGCAGTAGACGAGTAATCAACACAGATTCATTGGCATCAATTTCTTCAATCCCCATGGTGAGCTATTCATTGTTTAAGTCCAGGGGTTCCATCGGCTGCTTGGTTCTATCCATCTTCCCCTTTTGTCTAACCTCCGTTGGATTTTTGCGCGGTGATTCACACCAGTGCTTGCTGGGGCTTCTTCTTCTTCTTTTCCCCTGCCATGAAAGTAGATGGTTTAGGTCTCAACGACCTAGGCGTAGTAGTAGGAAAACTTGTAGGCACAGGTTGGGTCCACTCAGGTCGGGTTGTAGTCATTCTCTCCAGGAATCTTTCATGCTGCCAATCAGTTAAATTATCAAATCTTGGCTGTGAAATATTCTCTTGAAGTATTTCCCAATCTTTTGCAGACATACAACAATTCTCTTGGCGCAAAATAAAGCGCAAAAGCTCAAGGCAATTTCTCAGGAGGCAAAGTGTTTGAATGTGGAGTGGGATGTTGTATTTATAGCCCAATTTTAATTCAAATCCATCTATTCCCTCCATATTCTTGTCATTAATGCATTTTTGGCAGTAGATTTCCAAATATATGCTCCTTAAATGCTCCCCCCGCTCCCTTTAATGGAAAAATTGCCATCCAATCATCTACAGTGCTTCCAACGGTCAATTTTTGGCCAGGCACATGGGACCCATCATTCTAGCATAGCTCCTTCATCACAACTCTCTTATGTGCCTTCCCTTGATTCGTCATGTAGCCCATTCACTTCTCCAAACTATCCTTTTGGCAGTGTAGTTTATAGTCCTGCACTCCCTTCCAACTACTTGGAGTACTAAGACTGTCCCACATCCATATAGTCAATGCGCAGGGGCAGGATCGCCCCTGTACAACTTTAACTGGCTCCCATTGACCTTGCCTGGAAAGAACTCGTCGTTCAACCTTGCAAGCTGAACTGCACCTCCATCCGTAATCTCCTTGAAAATATATGGCCCCAACTAATGCATCTAGAACTTCGTTGGAAACTTCGTGAACTTACTATCACACAGCATCACTAAATCTCCAATTTTAAAGGCACACTGCTTAATGTGGTGATCATGCCACGCCTTTTCGCAATCCTTATGTTCTTGCTGATGAAAACAGGCCAAGAATCGGTCTTCTTCCAACTCAGCTATATGCATGAGGCGTCCTTCCATGGTATCCTGATCGACCATGTCTGTAACTGCCACAATATGCAAACTTGGCATGATGTACTCCATCAACATCACAACTTCTTTTCCATAAAACAGACTAAATGGTGTCTGTTCAATCAATTTTTTATAGGTAGTTCTATATGCCCATAGAATAGCTAGTATGTGCACATCCAAATCATTCCTTTTTGCATTAAAAAACTTCGTTAAAGCATTCTCTAGGATTTTGTTAAAGGCTTCCACTCTTCTGTTCACTTGAGGATGATATTACGTACTTTTCTGATAATACATATGGAACTCTTCAAGCAAGGCAGAAATTGTTTCGTTTCAGAAATGCGAGCCCCTATCGCTCATAAAAATTTTAGGGCAGTCAAACCAAGACAAAATGTATTTAAAAATCAACTTCAAAGTTGTGGTCGCACTACAATGCTTCATGGATTGCGCCTCAGCCCACCTAGTCAAGTATTCAGTCGCTGTAATAATGTATCTTTCTCCTCTCTTCTTTCCTAGTGGCTGAATTGGTCCCACAAAGTCTATTGCCCACTTATGAAATGCCTGTAGCGTCACTTGTGCATTCAGAGGAAATTCATCCCTTTGTGATGATCTCCCCATTCTCTGATAGACATCGCAAGCTCAGAAATAATCCTTAGAATCCTTATGCAAATTCGGCCACCATAGTCTTGCTTGTAGGATATTCTGCCTAGTTTCTCTTCCCGCATAATGTCCTCCTACAACTCCATGTGCTTCAATGAGGATACTTGGTCATTCATACTCTTGGACATACCTATGTGTCACTTCATCCCATCCCATTTTATATAACTTCCCTGCAATGACAAAAAAATCTGTAGCCCTCACCACCAATTCTTTCTTCTGCTACATTGTATACCATTCAGGAGTTATACCCGTAGATAAGAACTTGATTATGTATGAAAAATGTCTGTCTGCGACGTGCACACCAAAG
This sequence comes from Pinus tabuliformis, assembly GCA_031772625.1. NCBI lineage: Eukaryota > Viridiplantae > Streptophyta > Pinopsida > Pinales > Pinaceae > Pinus > Pinus tabuliformis. The sequence goes on along the minus strand of CM062804.1, from coordinate 1,430,148,088 downwards.
AGTTGTGCATTAGGAAGTACATCATTTAGATTTGTAGGTTCATCACCATTATCAATCTGCGAGAGGTGATCTGGTCCAATATTTAATCACCTTGGCTTCAAAATTACTTCAAAGTCATATTCTTGAAAGAGCAGCAACCATCTACAAATTGCCCCTCCCAAACATAGGCTTGTTGAATATGTACTTCAAAGTATAATGGTCTGTTGATTCGAATTGGATCCTTAAACTTTCTTAAAGTTACCCAAACTCTGTAAAAACTCATGCTGAAGTTTCAAAGTCTTATGGATGTTGAGCTTATCAGAAATAACCTCTAAACAATGGAAATTTGTGGTTAGCACGGAGCAACAAGGACCCTCGGTCAAAGCGCGCAGACCGTTGGCCCATGGTAATCGCGTGCTGGCACAAATTGACAAACGAGAGGTCAAAACTAGAAACAGAGGTAGTTTCTGATACGCGATTAGTGCTAAAGTGTTAATCACGTATCGCAGGGCATCCCCCTCAATGAAGGAAATCCCCCAAGTGCTCGGTCATGAGGAAAGCATAAAACTCTACGAAAATCGCCGATTCCGTCAGAAGGCAGGTCCCATGCTAAAACCGACAGGATATCGGAAGGGCTTCAAGCGGTAAGCGGGTTTGACTGAGTCCCACCCGATGCCATACACTAGGTTACACACATCTAGTGGATGAGAGAGAAAACCATTCACATCGGACGGGTAAAGGTCATGCTACTTACCTGCCTGATATGGATGGAGACTATAGGATCTGGAGGCTCTAGATCAACGATGGAGAAATGATCCAATGGATGACCAAATTCAATGGGGAAATAGGTTGAGTCATATGAGATTTGAGGTCCGGTATGACCGATGGGTTGGTAGAGGAATCAGTTTCGCTAAAAATCTTGGAGCAACGGAAATAACGACCGTTCAAAGAGGATTGACACTCAGTTCGTGAGAAAACAAGTGGCCACCTCTCTGTGAAGCGTTACACAGTGATGATGATGCAGAGCAGGGGAATTCAAGTGGACAGAGGCAGGAGATCCATAGAGCTGGGAAGCGGAAACGAATAATCAGGGAGTGGATTGGCTTTAAGCCACGAACAGACAGAGAGTAAGGTGAAGGAGGCAGAAAGAGAGAGAAAAAAATTGTAGAGAACAAAGAAGCCGAGCTAACCTACAGAGCAAAGGCAGCATCGAGCAAGCAGAGACAACGAGAGTCCGAGAGTCTGTGAACTCCAGAGAAGGCTTGAGAGGTTCAAGCTGCTCTTCTATGTATACCTGTCAGGTAGTGAGTACCAAATTGGACTCATACCACAGAGACCAGTTGAGGTCGAGATTCAGTAAGGGGAGTCTGTGTACTCTAGAGACTTGGGGGATCCAAGTACAATCCTACTGATCATCATCTGTTAAGTGAGATTCAAATTGAGCTCATCATTGTAAAAACTTTGCTTTTAAGACACAATAGAAAGGCCACAACTGAAGGCTGGACCAGGAGACGTAGCCCAGGAGGATTGGGTGAACTCCTTATTAAGCTTATTATGTTTTATGTGTTTTCTTACTGTGTTCTCTTACTGTTTCAGTGTCTGTGTCTTTCGCAATCTTATCGACCCGTTGCATAAATTAACATAGGCACACGCCATCACATGAGTTTGTAATACCTTCATTAATTCTCTGAGGTCATTTACAGGGGATTTGAGATCAAGTGGTATCAAAGCAGCTAGGTTGTTAAGGTTAGACAAGCTTGTGATGGATTTTGTTGTTGAATGTTAACTAGATCAAAGCTTAAATTAGGAGAAGGAGAGTTGGTTGAAACTAACCCGGAAATTGGAAGAGTCTATTCCAAGAAGAAAATGTCAGAAGAAAATCCATTGGAATCCGATTCCCAGTTCATGGATAATTTTATGACCTTGAAGTCAATGGTGGAGGAAATGTATAGGGACTTTAGGAAACATGAAGATGAAGATTCATCAAGCTCCAAACAAGACAAAGGAGTAGAAGAATCTCTCCTCCATGACAACTCTAACGACAAAGGGAAAGAAGAAAAATTCCGCATGCCTCCTAATAGCCCTGAAAGTAAAAAGAAGACATCTTTGGTTAAATTAGATGTTAAATTTGATTTACCAATATATGATGGAGAGTTGAATGCAGAGAAGCTGGATAATAGGATTAGACAGATTGATGTTTATTGCAGAGTGCAAAGCATTGACTCAGACAAAAGTAAGTTTTAGCTGGCCAGCCTACCCCTTGGAGGAACTTCCATGGTATGGTGGGAAGGTCGAACACAAGTTGACATGAAGAAGCATGGTAAGATTCTTTCTGTCTGGAGTGAATTTGTTTCTGCAATCAAAAAGAAATTCTATCCACTAGCTTACATGCAGCAAGCCATGATGAGCTGGAAAACTCTTCCCCAATTGAAAGGGCAAAGTGTACAAGGTTACACCCAAGAATTTAGGAAAAGAGCTTTGATTCTAGGAATTTCATTAGACTCACCTAATACTCTATTGAAGTACACAGGTGGTCTACACAACTACATGAGGCACACTTTCCTCATGTTTAATCCCACTAGTATAGATGAGGTGTCCGTTCAGGCTACACATCTAGAAGCTAGAGGTAACAATGGGAACCCAGAAGTTGGGGGATCATCCCAACCCACTGCAAGAAAAAATAAGGAGAAAAGAAAACATAAATGGAAAGAGAGGAAGACAAACACTGTACAAAAAAGTAAGTCTTCATGCACTCACTGTAAGAAGGATGGGCATGATGATGAGCACTGTTGGATTCTGCATCCGGAGCTGAGACCTAAGAAGTTCGAGGGCAAGAAGAAGAAGTCTGCTGCAGCTATTCAGAAAGATTTGGGGTCAGACTCAGGAGATGAAACAAACATTGGAGCCACAGGTATAAAAGGTTGTTTGCTTTAGAGAATGCAGAAATCAAGAAGCAGGTGCAAGAGTTGCTCGAGAAGGGGTTCATCAACCCTAGCACATCACCATGTCGGTCTCCAATCGTTTTGGTAAAAAAGAAAGATGGCTCATGGAGAATGTGCATTCATTACCAAGCACTGAATAAGATAACGATCAAAAATCGTTATCCCCTTCCTCATATAGATGATCTATTAGATCAATTGAAATAAGCTGTTTATTTTTCCAAGTTAGACTTACATAGTGGATATCATTAGGTCAAAGTTGCAGAGCAAGATGCATGGAAGACTACTTTCAAAACAAAGCAGGGATTGTATGAGTGGCTGGTTATGCCTTTTGGCTTAACTAATGCTCCTACTACTTTCATGAGAGTAATGAATGATGCACTCAGACCTTTTCTTGATGATTTTGTTATTGTATATCTGGATGACATTCTTATATTCAACAAAATGTGGGAAGAACATTTAAAGCATGTTAAGCAAACCCTAGACGTTTTTAAAAGAGAAAATATTTATGTTAAACTCTCAAAACGTGAATTTGGAAAAACATCTTTGAATTATTTGTGACATATGGTAGGGGGTGGTGAATTGAAGATAGATCCCTCTAAGGTTGTAGTCGTTGTAAACTGGCCTAAACCAAAATCTGCTACAGAAGTTAGAAGCTTCTTAGGAGCAACACGATATTGGAGAAAGTTCATTTCTAACTTTTCCTTAATTGTAGCTCCCTTACAGGCTTCAACAGGATTGAACAAGGTGTTTCAATGGGGAGGAAAATAGCAGAAAGCCTTCGACACCTTGAAAGAAAATATTAGTACAACACCAGCACTAGCACTGCCCAATCTTCAAAGACTATTTGAGATCCAAATGGATGCCAGTGACTATGCCATGGGAGAAGTGTTGACACAGCACGGTAAACCCATATGTTATCATTCTGAGACATTTAATTTTGTAGTATTTAACTATCCCACATATGATAAAGAATTGTATGCATTAGTACAAAGTGTGAAAAAGTGGAAACATTACCTAATGGGCAAAGATACAGTGATACATACTGATCATCAACCACTTCAATATCTACACTCCCAAACTAAGTTGCAGCAATCAAGACACTATAGATGGATGGGTTGTCTACAAAAGTTTCATTTAGTCATTAGATATAAAAAGGGCATACACAATAAAGTTGCAGATATGTTATCTAGACCAATTACAAATGCATCTACTATACTTAAGCATAATTCATTATTGCATGACAACTACATTAAACAATATTCTCAAGATATAGATTTTAAAGATGTATATGCAACTTTAAGTCAAGGCAAATGAGTAGAAGAACTGGATTATCATATTAAGGACCAACTCTTGTATCATTGTGGGAAGCTATGCATTCCACAAACTAAAAGAGTAAAGATAATTCGAGAAGCACACACTTCTCTAATATCAGGTCACTTTGGGGTAAGTAAAATGGTTGAACAGCTACAAAGATTTTGTTATTGGCCAAAAATGAATGAGACGGTTTCTAGATATGTAAGAGGGTGTACCATGTCTGCTAAAAGCAAGCCTAGTAATAGAAAACTAGGCTTGTAGACTCCACTACCAGTTCCTTCTCATCCTTGGGAAAGTGTTTCCATGGACTTTGTTGGAGGACTGCCTAAATCTAGGAAAGGTCATGACTATTTATATGTTGTTGTGGATAGGTTCAACAAAATGTGTATTTTGATACCTTGTAATAAGCAGATTACAGCTGAAAAAACTGCAAAGTTTTTCTTTCAACATGTACGGGTTCATTTTGGATTACCAACTTCTACTCTATTTGATCGAGATTCCCAATTTGTTGGGAAGTTTTGGTCGAGTCTGTGGGAACTAATGGACACCAAACTGAAGAAAAGCACAACCTTTCATCCACAGATAGATGGCCAGACAGAAGTGGTCAATAGGACAGTGATCTAGTTGCTCGAAGGCTATTGCAGCAAGCATCCCAAACTTTGGGATGAACATTTGTGTTATGTGCAGCATGCTTACAACTGAGCAAAACATTCTTCTACACAAAGTTTCCAAGTTTCCAAGTTGGTGATCAAGTCTAGCTATATATCAGCAAAGACAGAATTCAAGGTGAAGGTAAAAAGTTAAAGCCAATAAGGTATGGACCTTTCAAGATACTTCAGAAAATTGGTGAGAATGCTTTTCGCCTTGATTTACCAGCTTACATGCACATCTACTCAGTCGTTAATGCAGACAACTTGAGACTATTTGAACCTTCATTAATTGAAGATCCCAAAGATTAGAGTCAATTTCCTTCTATTGATGATTTGTTACCTGAATATCTCAATGCATTGCAGGAAGACACAATTCTTGACGGGAAGGTGAGGATGACACGCAGGGGAGATGTTGAGTACCTCAAGATTGGACTCAAGGGTTCAAAGCCAAGTAGCGCAAAGTGGATAGAGATTGGACAAGTGAGACAGTTATACCCTCACTTAATCAATGCTTGAAAACCAACTTTTGGTGGTCCAAAAGCTTTTTCAGTGGGAAGGCCGTGATCCAAATTGGATCCTTAAACTCTCTTAAAGTTACCCGAACTCTGTAAAAACTCATGCTGAAGTTTCAAAGCCTTATGGATGTCGAGCTTATCAGAAATAACCTCTAAACAATGGCAATTTGTGGTCAACACGGAGCAACGAGGACCCTCTGTCAAAGCACGCAGACCGTTGGCCCATGGTAACCGCACGCTGGCACAAATTGACAAACACGAGGTCAAAACTAGAAACAGATGTAGTTTCTGATACGTGATTAGTGCTAAAGCACTAATTGCATATCATAGGGTGTCCCCCTCAGTGAAGGAAATCCCCCAAGTGCTCGATCACGAGAAAGCATAAAACCGTACAGAAATTGTCGATTCAGTCAGAAGGCGGGTCCCGCACTAAAACCGATAGAATATCAGAAGGGCTTCAAGTGGTAAGCGGGTTCGACAAAGTCCCACTTGATACCATACACTGGTTGAAATGCATCTGGCATATGAGAGACAAAATCGCTCACATCGAACGGGTAAAGGTCATGCTACTTACCCGCCCGATATGGATGGAGACCGTAGGATCTAGAGGCTCCAGCTCAACAACAGAGAAATGATTCGATGGATGACCAGATTCGACAGGGAAATAAGCTGAGTCATATGAGATTTGAGGTCTAGTATGACTGATGAGTTGGTAGAGGAATCAATTTCACGGGCAATCTTGGAGCAACAGAAATAACGATTGTTCAAAGAGGACTGACACTTAATTCGTGAGAAAACAGGTGGCCACTTCTCTGTGAAGCGTTACACAGTGATGATGATGCAGAGCAGGGGAATTCAAGTGGACAGAGGCAGGAGATCCAGAGAGCTAGGAGGTGGAAATGAATAGTCAGGGAGAGGATTGGCTTTAAGCCATGAACAAACAGAGAGTAAGGCAAAGGAGGCAGAAAGAGAGAGAAAAAAATTGCAGAGAACAGAGAAGCCAAGCTAACCTGCAGAGCGAAGGCAACATCGAGCAGACAGAGACAGAGAGAGTCCAAGAGTATGTGAACTCTAGAGAAGGCTTGAGAGGTTCAAGCAGCTCTTCTGTGTATACCTGTCAGGTATTGAGTACCAAATTGGACTCATACCACTGAGACCAGTTGAGGTCGAGATTCAGTAAGGGGAGTCTGTGTACTCTAGAGACTTGGGGGATCCAAGTACAATCCTACTGATCATCATCTGTTAAGTGAGACTCAAATTGAGCTCATCATTGTAAAAACTCTGCTTTTAAGACACAATAGAAAGGCCACCACTGAAGGTTGGACCAGGAGACGTAGCCCAGGAGGATTGGGTGAACTCCTTATTAAGCTTGTTGTGTTTTATGTGTTTTCTTACTGTGTTCTCTTACTGTTTCAGTGTCTGTGTATTTCGCAATCTTATCGATCTATTGCATAAAATAACATAGGCACACCCTAGCACATGAGTATGTAATACCTTCATTAATTCTCTGAGATAATTTACGAGTGATTTCAGATCATCTGTGTACATTTTGAAGTGTGCAAAAAAACAATGGTGCATGAACTTTTGGAGCGCATACACCATTGCCAATCCTTTGTGCTTTGTGGTTGAATAATTCTTTTTTGCCTTACATAACTTCCTGCTCGCAAATGCTATCAGACGGTCAATATCACCTGCGCCTGGATGGGTTAGAAAAACTCCTAATGCTATGGAAGATGAATCTACATGTAGGTGGAATTCCTTCTTCCAATCGGGGAATGCTGTAATAGGCGTTGTGACCTTTTTTTCCTTCAAGATAACCAAACTCTTTAGGCAATCATCGTCCCAGAAAAACGTCGCATCCTTCTTCAGCAATATCCATGGGCATAGTGATCTGTGCATATGCTTTAATGAACTTCCTATAATATCCTGTATGGCCCAACGTCACACGCAACTGTTTGACATTCCTTGGAGGCTCCAAATTGTTAATTACTACAATTTTGGCAGGGTCTACCATCAACCCCTGCTTGCAGTTAACATGTCCCAAGAGTATCCCATATGGTACGCATAATATGAACTTCTTCAGATTAAGGGTTATCCAATACTTTTGAAAAGGATCCCGCATGAGGCAAAGGATGGAAACATGCTTCTTTACTAACCTGAACACTTTCCAATCATCAAAATAAACCTCCAAAAACTTATGAATAAATTCTTTGAAAGCTGCGACTACCACCTTAGAAAAGATTGCAGGGGAATTCTTAAGTTCAAAGGGAATAACTGTATATTGAAAACAACCCCATTCTGTAGAGAAGGTAGTCTTACGCCGATCCTTCGGTTCAATCTTGATCTAATGGTACCCTGAAAACCCATCAGTAAATGAATAGGCTTCGTGACCTCCATCATTCTCTAATACTTCATCTGTGAATGGCGTAGGAAATGGATCATGGACACAAGCATCATTCAACTTTCTCAAATCTACGTAGATCCAAATTTCACCCTTCATCTTCTTTTCCTGAACCACCATAGGAGTAACTGAGTCTGATTCCTTGATAGGATCAATAATCCCAGCTGCAAGCATCTTATCCAATTCTTCGTAAACTTTTTCCTTGTACTTAGGATTCAAACGGTAAGGGTGTTGCTTCACATCTGGCTTCAGAGTGATCTTCATGACACCCAGGTCACCTACTATTCCCTTCAGATCAGAGAACATTGTCAGAAACAAGTCTTGATACTCCCGCAATAACTCCCCAAATTTGTCCACTATGTCCTCGTCCCAATAGTCACCTATGTTTGCGAACTTTGGTTGCTCTTCCAAGCCAATATTCACCTGCTTAGTCTTCAAGGGCTTTGATATGTCAGGGACTTCCGCCTTAGGCCTTGCAACTTCGTGCTATCCTTTTGACTCAGGAATACTGGTGTTCCCAGGATCTTCTTCACGTTCCTCTGTAGTCACATTGTAGCATTCCCGAGCATGGCACAACTGCGTACTCCAATCCGGTTGTACCTACGCGATATATTCTTCAGCCATTTTGAATATTTCAGCTTTGATATCCTATAACACTTCATCAATACACTCAAATCCATCCTCAAAATTGAAAGTTAACAAAATTTTTTCCTTCAGAACATCCCACTCTGCGGTTATGTGTCACATCTCTGTCTCTAAATACTAGTTCATTGGAATAGTATCCAAAGTGTGGAAGAATATGTGAACCCATTATGGTTGTGGTTCTTCTCCCCATGCTTTCGTCCATCGAGACAGATGCTCACGTAGATCATCCTTTCCTGTATATTTCTATGTAATGCAGGTATTGGCATATCCAAACCGCAAGTTCATTATTAGTCGATATTCCTTTAAATCTGCAAAGTTGTTCTTATGTGTACCCCAACATCATGGAGGTGTAGCTCTCAGTGTGATGTCTAATGCTTGGAACCGATGTTCCTCTGGCACATCCCTTTCAAATTTATCTAGAAATAAATTGACATCCTTTAAACCATCATAATATTAGTCGATATTCCTTTGAATCTGCAAAGTTGTTCGTATGTGTACCCCAACATCATGGAGGCGTAGCTCTCAGTGTGATGTCTAATGCTTGGAACCGATGTTCCTCCAGCACATCCCTTTCAAATTTATCTAGAAATAAATTGAAATCCTTTAAACCATCATAATATGGTAAGTTGCGTACCTTAATGGATATACATCGGAGTGACTCAGTAAGTCTATTGCAAGTCTATTGCATTTTAGTGACGATACCTCATGTGATCTGTTCTGCTAGTGCTCAAGCTCCTCATCTGAATCTGAGTTGTAGGAGTTTTGCTTCTCCCAAGTTATTCGTCCATCCGCCATAGGGTTGATCCAATCCTCATCCCGTGTAGTAAGCTTATAGATTTTCTAAATATCATCCTCCTCATAATAATCTTGGATTGGTTCAGTATATCATGCACCCTCGATTGGATCCAATGGAACAATAACCCTTAGTTCCTTCTTTTCAAATGTCATGCTGCGCTTCTTGAGGTTGATCATTATGTTCATATCAAATGCCCAATCACTGCCAATCAATGGCAGGTATGGATTACTGTCGTCCACTATTTTGATCACTTGAAAATCATCTATGGTGTGCGCCCCTCCAATATCCATTGTTACTCCATGTAGGCACCCCATAGGAATAATATTTTGTTGGTTTTCCATTGTCAGCTGGATCGGGGGCCACTGTAATGCTGGTTTTCCCATTCTTTCCCAGGTTTGTTTCAACAAAACATTTGCATCAGATCCTAAGTCAAGGATTACCTGGTCCATTTTGAATCCTCCAATCTGGGCAATCAGTCTCATCTCTCAACCAATCCTTTTCTTACCTTTGTCCACCTTATCCATTGCACTTTTTTCTGGCAGTGGATTAGCCTTGCCAGCACAATTATCTATCAGCTATTGTAGTCTCTCCACTGCTTTTTGGTCTCTTAGGAGCTTCATGCAGGTCTGTAAGAAATATGTTAACAATGATGGATTTGTTTTCTGCGTGGTACTGACTTCCTCAAGCTTCTTTGTGTGTGTACTTTGAGCCTTCGATGTAGAAGCTCCAACGTCCGTGAAGCTCCTCTTTGCCTCCATAAAAGTTTCCTTCTCTTTATTCAAATCAAATCCAGCCTCCTTGTCAATAGCCTTGTGAGCCCATACACTTTCCTCTTGTTATTTCCCTTTATCTTCCCCGATAGCTATACCACTTCACATAACAATATTAATGCTCGGTCCATCTTCGCGCGGTTCTGATCTCATCATCTGGATGTTTTGCGTATGTTGTTGGGTCTGGATTTTTTTTTCTTTCATCTTTGCTATGAGTATGGGACAATCATCTATGGCATGATCAAACTATTGATAATACTGACATGAGGGATGTGTTGGATTCTGATAATCTTGCACAAAGTTACCGGGTTCTCCACAATTGTAAGAAATGATCTGGCCACATCCTCTTCTGGCTCCTCCCCCTCTTCCTCTTCCTCGTCCTTGGAATCCTCCTCGTGTTGCAGTTTTCCTTTGATCCTGCTAAGGACGTCCCTCCTTATGTACTCTATATGTTGGGGTTTTGTCCATCATTAATTCATAACTTCTGCAATTGCACTCATCATGACCTACAGACTTACAGAAATTGCAAAACAGTTGTTGCGGAGTCTGCACAAAATTCTGTAACAAATGACAATTGTCTATCGTATGTTTTCCTATGATATAGCAGATATCACACCAAGGTACCATGCCTTTACTCGTCCCCGCGGTATTTTATGGCTTCAGGGGGACATGACCTCCCACAACTAGATAATTCTGGTACACTGAGCAATGATCCTTGTCATGACCATGTCCTTTTCATTTTAAACACCATACTTCTACGCGGGTCTCATTCTGGACTTATTTTCCCTTTTTGGGGCTCTGCAACTCCATATGTAGACTAGCCAACTGTGACTGAATCTATTGTAGTCCTAGATTCGTATCCTGAATAGGTGAGGCTTCCAACTTCATAGCAATCTCTAGTGCCTCAGCCTATGTTCCAATCTTCTACTGTGACAATGGAAATTTCAAATGAGGTAATAGCGAAACAATATACCAATCCCTATGTTGTTCAACTGTGATATGCAGATTAGTCTGTTGCAGTAGACATTTCAATCTTTGATCAAAGTTCCACACAGACACATTCACCTTCTGCTGGATTTCTTTGACCTCTATCACTGACTGGGCTTGCAACTTAGGCTTCTTGAATTCATTATTTAACACATCCTTCATATCCTTCAGTGTCATAGTTGGATGAGCCATACTATACTTAATATACCAGCTTAGCGCCCTATCTTGTAATGATGTGACTAGCTACACTTTCTTCAGGTCATCATCTGTTATCTGCTGTGACTTCCACACAACATCTTCTACAAACCAAAATTGTTCAATGTCCCTGTCCCTAGACCCTTGAATATGGGTGTCTTTATAACGTTCACCATATTGAATAGTGGAGGTGGAGGTGGAGGCAGAGGTGTAGGTGTAGGTGTGTGAGGTGGAGGTGATGGCGAAGGTGGAGTGGATGGATGTAGTATTCCCGCGATACCCTAATTTAATGTCTGCAGTGCACCTTGAGGCGTCTTCAAAATATTACTTTCTTCGTCACTATTAGACGCTCCCAACAAAGGACTGTACTCAACACTTGAATCTAGATCTCTTTTGAATGGCTTTCCACTTCGCATAGTTCCCATCAAGTCTCGACTAAACATCAATTTAATGGCATAACCCACTTCTCACACAATAGCATTTTAATCCAAGTTTTCAGGGACTTCAGATACTTACCTCTGGGTCCTTCGAAAGAATGGTGCTCAAATTCACTATAACTAATAGATGTGTCAATTGCGAACTTAGTAATGAATCCACCCAAAAGACTATTGATACAATAATTGAGAGCCCTCATGATCTTGTTTTCTGAACCTTACAGGCACCTCACTAGCTCTAGAGTCCACACAAAAGGGATATCCAACTTCCATGTACCTTGATCATTTTCTAATTCAGCCAACCCTTCATACAACTCGCATGGAAAAGAGCAGAATAAAATTTTGTGTTCTTCTGTATACATGTATCTATTCAACCACTCTTCCTTTGACAACATGGATTCCTATTTTCCTGGGCTACAAACTCGTGCAACTTCTTATCTATCCACTTCTCGATCTATTTCTTAGTTGGTATCGAATTATGTCTCATCACATATTCATCAGATAGACCCTGGTCCTAGCAACAGAACCATTTGTTGGCTTGAGGGGGCTTGGACCCAGCTTTAGAGTTAGCTGCGCTAATCAAAAAAACCTTAAACTACTGGTCCTTTCGGTAACAACCCACATAACATAGGCTGGAGTCTCACCTGAGGCATTATTGGGGGATGCCAGAACCAGGTTTCTGCATCCAAAGTACTATGTGATTTGTTTTTGTTACTCCTAGGGATTTATCCCGGCCTTCGCAAACCCTAACCCTTGAAACCTAGAAATTACAGTAACTAACATATAACAGATCCAAACTCTTTGCTACTTGTTCTAAACATTCATAACATCATGCAATTAACCAGATCTACCACTTTCACGCATCCATTAAGTACTTTTCATGATAAATGCAGTAAACAGAGCGAATATACAGTAATTTCATAAGTAAATAATAATACACAGATACACAGATAATGCTCCAAAACAGCCTTTATTATGCTAAGATCTTCAATTACAGACTCTTTCTACCCTGTGCACATAGTTGCAGGGGCCCGCACATTCAACTATGGACTTATGAAGGTCTCCGCACACATAGCTGCAGGAGCCTTCTCCTTCACCTAAGTATAGAAAATAAACTTCTCTTACTTAGATCATTCACTCATAGATCCATCGATATCCTTCATGACTCTCTATGACTCCTTTTTTTATCATTTTCTATTATAATACCATGGTCCAAAAACCATGGGCAGGTCACAAAACAACTTAAGTTCTAATAAATTAAGGGGATTTGACCTTCCTAAAGCCCCTTTGACTCCTATCGACCTTCGTGCTCCATTCCTCAAAATGCTCAGACTTTACAATAATCACAAAAGTTTTTACAAAATTGACCCCAGGGGTGTTATAGACATATTTGGGCACATCAACCCCAAACTCATATGTCGATGATATTAGGGCTCATCAAGCCCTAAAAGAGTTGTTTTATACCCTAAAGAATCTTATTCATCTGAATGCCCCATTCCCCAAAAGTTCCATCTCAGAAATCATCCAGAAAGTGCCTAAACTGAACCATATCTGAAAGCCCTGTGTTAGGGTGAGATGCATCACAATTTGGCCCTTTAGTAGGTGTGATGGGTGAGGTTGGACAAAATTTCAGGACCATTTGTGAGTTGGTTTCTCATGGAATCCTCTAGAAACCTCTCCTGTGCCACTTGCCTCTCTGAATTCGCCCAAGGATGACCAAAGGAACTAGGAAAACAACCTCCAATTCCCCTCTCTTGTGGAACTAATTTCAAAAAATGGAATGGCATTCATCATCCCCATTATTGAATCACCCTCTTGCAATCATATATAAAAGGATCTCCCATCCAAGAGATCAGAAGGCTGAATTATTCTGAGTTGTAAGGAAGTGCTGCTAGTTTTAGCATTGAGGTGAGAGCATTGTGTTATTGTTGGTGTGTTCTTGCTGATTCATGAGGTGAAGAAGGCTTGAAGCTGGGAGGATGGCACTAGATTAGACTTCTTATGGGTTGTAATTCTCCTTGATATTAATAAAGTTCTTCAAGTTTTTTCCCAATTGATTGTGTTAACTGTAAATGCATTCATTTGTTTATCATATTTCTGAATCTATGATGTTTATGCTGTGATGGACCATTATGCTTTGACAAGTCTTTGTTTTTGTAGCTGTGTAGGTACTCTCCAAGCATGTTAAGTATGGGGAGGAGTTATGGGATCAACCAAAGGAGAGGGAGATCAAGCGAGGATTCAAGTGAAAGTTACTTGTTGGTCTTTCATAATCTCTTTCTTATTTGTCACTCATAGGAAAGATATTGAATTGCTTTAACTGTTGTTTCTAGGTTAGCTACCAAACCTAGAGGGTTAGTCATTCGACAAGACACTAATTTTCCCAGAAACAAATTGGCGACTCCATTGGGGAATATTGATTGTTTTTTGCTATTTCTTGCTCTATGTTGGATTATATAAACTATAGATAGAGTCTGAAACTAGCCAGGAAGCTTTCGAACCGCTTTTGTTATACAATTGCGTAGTAGATAAATGCTACTTCAGTGAATCTATGGTTTAGTTTATATCTTGAGCATTTGATTTGCAAAAGAATCAAAATTCCCTTGTTGGTAGCTTAGTAACCTCTTAGGACATTCCATCATACTTTGCTTATCATTGTTCATCAAAATCAAGCTTAATCCATTGAAAACTGCTGCAAATTTGAGCCAAAACACTTTCATAAATCGCTCCCTGGACCATCGCAATATCTTGAACTATAAAGTGAGATGCATCTCAGTTCTTGAATGGGAAAAGTGCTATGCATCACATTTTGGCCCTCTAGTAAGTGCGATGGATGATTGAAACTCAATTTTCCCATCTAGGAGTTGAGGTTTTTGACTAGTTTTCATTCCAGTTTGGTTGCTTGCTGAATATGAACAATGTCTCATCACTGAAGCCAACTTACATCACTCAGATCAACCTCTATTTAGATTAGGATTAGTGAATGTTTTTGTGTATTTGTTTTTCATTTACAATCCATTGTCAAAAGTAGTGTTAATCGATTTGTCATTTCGATAGAAAAAGTGTCGTAAAATCTTCAATTTTCGTCGAAAAAGTGAAGTGTTGCAAAATCCTCCTTCATAGATTATCGATTAAACTATTTTGGTGCATTTTATTTGATTTGATTTCATTCAAAGTGTCGAAAATATATTTCTTCAAACTTGAAAGTGTCGTTTTGAGTCTTCCTTTCTCTTTTTGAAGAAAAATTGTCAAAAATTGTCTTTTTGTGTGAAATAGTTTGAGTCATTGCTGCATTTAGTTTTCCTTCTTGGATCATTCACATTAAGGAGAGATGAAAACAAATACATATTCATTTTAGTATTTTGGTTTGTGAATGCTTGATAGGAATAGATAGGGAAATTACATTAACTCTTTGTCAAAGATGTGATTTCTCTATCCTTTAGTAGCTAAGGTTTTCATCTTTCAAACTAAATCAAAAGTTTGTTTATCATGATAGTTGCATTTTAGGAATTGCGAACATACATCACGTGGTGAACCTTCAAAGGCAAACTTTTAAGAAATATCAACTTAAAATGAACCTCAATTAACTTAACAACGCTTTGGAATTAACTTAACAACGCTTAACAATTAACTTAACTTAAGTAAAGTTCATGGAAAGAAGGGAAGAGTCAAGTTTCCATGTAGGTTATGTGAAGGGAATCACCCCATTCACCTTTGTTCCTATCTGGATGAAGCCAAAAGAGTGTTGGATAACCGTCCTACTTCACCGCAATGACTTCCATCTGGTTACAAGAAACTTTCCCTTAATCCTTCATTAGTTGATGAATTGGCTGATCAAAATCAGTCGTTGGTTGAACCCACTCTCTCTGAAAGTGTATCCAATGAGTCTATACCTGATCCAAATCAATAGGTCGAGGTAACAGTTGACCCGATTTCACCTTCAACTAATCGTACCCTTCATGAAGAGAGTGAAAATCATACCACTCAAGTTCTTTTTGTCTCGTTAGATTCAAATGAGCTTGGGGGAAGTCCACCTGTTCCATCAATACAGGAGGAAAATCCTCTAGTTCTCGTAACTCAACGAGTTAATTCTCCCGTTTCTACAGTACCCCCTCCAAGTAGTCTAGTCACTTCCTTTAATTGGAATCGACTAGCAGGATTCCACCTTCCTTCTTATGTGCCTTTCTAGATCATAGTACAAGTTTGTAAAATGATTGTATCTGGTACTATTATATACGAAGGTGCATCAATGAGTATCCTTTCCTCAACTGCTTGGCAAGTGCTTGGTTTGCCACCGCTTGTTCCTGTTACACAGAATCTATTGGGCTTTAACAGAGGAACCAGTTGATCGTTAGGAATCCTTCCTCAATTACCTATTACTTTGGGAGGGAAACCATTTATCTAAACATGATGGTAGTCTCAAGCCCATTAGATTACAATTTACTTCTTGGGCACGACTATGTTTATGACATGGGAGCTATTGTTTCAACACTATTTTGAGTGATGTGTTTCACGCATGAAGGCAAAATTGTCATTGTTGACCAGCTTTCATTTCCCGGTCCAAATATAGCTCCTAGTCAACCATCATCCCTAAATGGTCCATTTATACCAATGGTATCATCCCTGCCATGGGTTAATTATGTGGCAACATGTTCCATACCTATATCAACTGACGATCAATTCAGTGATGTTGTACATCATCTACTAGGGGGCATTGGAAGTAGATCTCTCTTTCATGACCTCTTATGAGTTGTGAAACAAGACTTTGAGGATAATTATTTTCCTATATCAACCTCGTTAAAAAATGAAATAGGTCCACGAGGATAATTCCTGGTCTTGTGTCAACCTCGTTAAAAAATGAAAAAAGGAGTATGAGGATGGTTCCTGGTCTTGTGTCAACCTCGTTAAAAAAATGAAACTAAGGATATGGGGATAGTTCCTTATCTTATGTCAACCTCATTAAAAAATTAAACAAAAGGGTATGAGCAGAGTTCCTTGTCCTGTCTCAAGCTCGTTAAAAAATGAAACAAGGACCCCTAGAGCAAAGTTCCAAGTCGAGTCTTTGATTAGATCTCATAAAATCCCAGTCGAGTCTTTCACTTGATCTCGTAAAATAACCTTCATTCCATCCACCTGATAGCCATGAGTCATCTACTTAGGTGAATGCAATGAATCTTGGGGGGCATCCACTTAGTGGTAAAGATAAGTTTCCCTGTAGTTATGTGAAGGGAATCACCCCATTCACCTTTGTCTGTCTAGACGAAGCCAAAGAGGTGTTGAATAATCATCCCGCTTCATCGCATTGACTTCCATCTGGTTACAGGGGACTCTCCCTTTCATCATGCTGGGGGCATGTAAACCAATTCAAGCATAATTTTTCATTTCAAGCTTGCGTAAACATGAAACTGAATCCAATCATAGTTCCCCATGGTTCAAGCTTGCGTAAAAATGAACCCATTTCCATTTTAACCTTTTCAATATCCATTTTATCAGCCTCTTTCGTCAGATGAGCCTTGGTTGTTTCATTCCATCACCACCATCTCTTTGGCCGATCATACACTTTCACTTGGTTGTTTTACCTTTTTTGACGAACAGTTGCAATGAGTGGTCTTATTAGCCAGCCTCTTCATATAAATCAACATGTTTTGAGAAGTTCCAACATCACCGGAACCAGTTGCTACCCTAGACACCACTAATTCCTGAAAGTGGTGTCTTCTTTAAGCTCTTTTCAGACTCTATAAATATGAAAAGATTGTCGAGCCCTTGTCTATTCTATCTCGTTAAAGGATTGGAAACGACATCCCTCTTGTATTATTTTATCCTTTTTCAGACTTGAGGGATTACTTTACGAAAAATAACTTATGGAGTTTTCTTTTCGTCCCTTTTCAAACTCTCTAAATGTGAAAAGGACTGATTTATCTTTGTTGTTGAACTCATTAAAATAATAGTGACAAACTCGTCCATCTAGACAAGATCGAGTTTCACCGTCGCTAGACTCGTTAAAACATCAAATAGCGATGGGTTTGCCCGAAGGGCGAATTATAGAACCAGAATATGTTATCCTCCTCAATCTTGATAAAAAATAAAGAGGTACTGGTTAGCAATGACTGGGGAAAAAGGGGAAAAATCTTGAAAAACTAATGGTAGCAAGTCGCTCTTGAACATGACACTTTCACTTCATCTCCGTGATTGAGTTGCGTTGGGCTATTTCGTTTACTGGTCATCATACCATTGGTCTATCATACCATCCATCTTTTTGGGTTAACGCTACCAATTCATCTCAATGTCACCGATATGTTCAAGAGAAGTCATCCAGTTGAGAAGTCATCCAGTTAAGAAGTCATCTAGTTAAAGTCTCATCCGTTGCAATACCATAAACCCTCATTTTCATGACCGCCATTCTTGAACCTTGTGTCATCCGTTCATTTTCATCTCCAGAAATCATTTGCTTCGTTTCGTGTCATAAATGTGGGATACATCAAGGCCCTCCTACGATGAGTCGCTTCTTGTCTACATTAGCTCATTATCCAAGAAGTTGACTTAGAAACACCCTTCCAGTGCTTTGAAGCTTGTTTACATCAATGGCAAGTTTCTCTTTTCTAGTGATAGGTTGACATCAATGGCCTTCGACCAAAAGATTTTGTGTGGTGTTCGACATCGGATCATGCATTCACACCACGTTAAATGTACTGTAGTACCTTTTGGATCATTATCATTATCGGTGATCCCTCTCGCGTTTGTTAACAACTCACATCATTTGCTGGTAATCAAGTGATGTCTTTCCATGTTCGACCTTAGAACATCTCTTCACATGGTTTGACTTGTACATCAAGTGAAGATTGAACGAGTTTGAAGACCTCGCATCTAGTTTCATCCATCCGGGCTGCGATATATTTAGGGATACAAAAACATCAAATGTACAAAGGCTCTACACAGATGGTCATCCTAATCATGGATTATGACTCTATGTCTGTAGAATCACAAGTCTGTATTTGCAAACGACTATCTGATCTATGTACATGAAATGAAAATTTATAAAGTTGAGCATGGGAATGCCTCCCTCAGCTAGTTCATGAAAAATCATATTATCATGAAGTATTGTATTGTAACTTATGCAGGTCACATTCCAGTTCAAAACTTCTAATCCTCATGATAAAGCATTTCACTCGACATGAACATTTACGACCTCATGCTTTAGGGGGAAACTGTTATAGACATATTTTGGCACATCAACCCAAAAATCATATGTCGATGATATTAGGGCTCATCAACCCCTAAAAGAGTTGTTTTATACCCTAAAGAAGCTTAGTCATCTGAATGCCCCATTCCCCAAAAGTTCCATCTCAGAAGTTATTCAGAAAGTGCCTAAACTAAACCATATCTGAAAGCCCTGTGTTAGGGTGAGATGCATCTCACCTGCTACACTGTCTAAGTGAGATGCATTGTAGTTTGGCCCTTTAGTAAGTGTGATGGGCGAGGTTGGACAAAATTCTGAGACAGTTTGTGAGTTGGTTGCTCATGGAATCTTCTAGAAACTTCTCCTGTGCCACTTGCCTCTCTGAATTCTCCCAAGGATGACCAAAGGAACTAGAAAACCATCTTCAATTCCCCTATCTTGTGGAACTAATTTCAACAAATGGAATGGCATTCATCATCCCCATTGATGACTCACCCTCTTGCAATCATCTATAAAAGGATCTCCCATCCAAGAGATCAGAAGGCTGAATTATTCCGAGTTGTAAGGAAGTGCTTCTATTTTTAGCATTGAGGTGAGAGCATTGTGTTATTGTTGGTGTGTTCTTACTGATTCATGAGGTGAAGAAGGTTTGAAGCTGGGAGGATGGTGTTGGATCAGACTTCTTATGGGTTGTAATTCTCCTTGATATTAATAAATTTCTTCAAGATTTTTCCCAATTGATTGTGTAAACTGTAAATGCATTCATTTGTTTATCATATTTCTGATTCTATGATGTTTATGTTGTGATGGATCATTATGCTTTGATAGGTCTTTGTTTCTGTAGCTGTGCAAGTACTCTCCAAGCGTGTTAAGTACGGGGAGGAGTTACGGGATCAGCCAAAGGAGAGGGAGATCAAGTGAGGATTCAAGCGAAAGTTACAGGTTGGTCTTTCATAATATCTTTCTTATTTGTCACTCATAAGAAATATATTGAATTGCTTTAACTGTTGTTCTAGGTTAGCTACCAAACCTAGAGGGTTAGTCATTCGACAAGACACCAATTTTCCTAGAAATGAGGGGACGCTATCCCAACATAGGAAGAACATGAGGCATCTATCATTGAGATGGATGGTAAGCTTTGTGATCAAGTTATTTCTAGTTTGATTGACCCTTGATCTAATTATAGCTATGTTAGTCCTGACTTGGTGGATAAGTGTGGTTTGAGTAAGGAATTTCATGTAGTCTAGTCTTGGTTAGTGTAGTTGGCTATAGATACAAAGAAGCAAGTTCATCATTGGGTAAGATCTTGTGCATTTGATTTGAATGGTATGCCTACTGTTATAGACATTTTTGTGCCTTACAGCATGAAGCATGAAATGTCAATAATCTGAGGGATCCAAAGTCCCTAAACATGTTGTTCCTACCCCTAGAGGAACAAGGTCAGCAAACCACAGCACTGAAAATCAGTTCTCCACCTGAAAACACTCAAAAACAAGCTATTTCTGGATCATGTCAGCTGCTCCACTGAGCATCTGCGTTGAATGTCAACTGCTCCACTCTGTACCTGCGGTGAATGTCAAAAGCAATGAAGGCTACCTGCGCTGGGCGAGATTGGCCAAGTGGCACAGTCATTCTGCAAGGTGTCAAATGCCCAGGAAGCTTCCAAAATGACACTTGGATCAGGGAATTCGCCTTGTGATGAGTAAGAGGGTCTAGATCTCCAAGTGGAAGCAAGAAACTCCAAGTGGACTCAAGAACTGAAGTATAACTGAAGTGGGAGAGGACACTAGTCAGCTTCATGCCAGCTTCAAGCTGACTCATCCTTTCTCCAAAACTCCTATATATAGAGCTCTCTCATGAGGTCTAGGGAGGCTGGAATTTTGTGAATGTAAGGAAGTGCTGTTGGTTTGTGCATAGAACTATTGGGTGATTGCTTTGAAGGAGGTGAAGAGGAGATTTCTTTCTGCTGGGAGGTGTTGCTGGATTGGGCCTCTTATGGTTGTAACACTCTCAGAACTTTACTTCTTCCATTAATAAAGCATTTGAGGTTCTTCTATATGCATGTGTCTTTGTGGCGTATCGATGCTTGTATATTTGATTTATTCTAATCCTTGAATCAATTATAGATGTATGCTTCTTGTAGTTTCCATTTCTTGTGCTTTTGCAGGATCTTTGTGTAGCTGGGCCAGTGAAAGAGCAAGGAGCTGGGAGCAAGCAGCAAAGAGGGAAGATTGGATCAACCATTAGCGGAAGACAACGGTTAGTGGATCCCTTTCTCCTCTCTCTCACATCTCATAAATAAGTAATCTTGAATAGCTTTGTATTCAGTTGTTGCTGAGGTACTATCACCCTTAGAGTGGGATAGGGTCATTCCGTATTGGATACTTTTCCCAACAACAAATTGGCGACTCTGCTGGGGAACGTATCTTGTTGGTTGTTTGTGTTTTTGCTATTCATTTCATAAACAAAGGGAGTACCGAATCGAACTGTGTTTGAATCTTTCAAATGCAAAGTAGAGGGCAACTACTCTAGCTCAGTTTCTGGGCAAGTTTATGATTTGAAGAGCTGATCCACAAGGACTCTAATAAGCTCTTAGTGATAGCTTTTCATCCTCCTTGTCATCCCTTAGTGTGTCCTTGACTGATAGCTTCTGATTTGAGCAAAAACTGTGAATTTTTGAGCAATCTGTGACCCGGAAACCAAGAGAAACGAAAGTTTCGTTCTTCAGTGCAGGCTGTACAAAGGCTGTTTGCATTTTAGCGCAGTTCCCGAAGGGGCTACCTGCGCTGAAGGTCAAACAAGCAGTGTCCCACCTGCGCTGGACCAGTCTTGCCTTGTGCTACTGGGGTTTCCTGTTGTTCCTTGCCCTGTTTTCACCTTTGTTTTTGCTGTTTGTTACCAGTCAGTGTGCCTAACCTGAACCAACAGTTGCCCTTTGTAGCAACTCTAGAATTACCAGATCTAAACCGGCTGACGAATGATCCAATTGCTTATGCCCCTTGGTGGCCAGCGATTCCGCATAAACTTCCGTCAGATATTCCTAAATTTAATGGAAATCCGGGTGAAGATCCGTCGAATCATGTGATGACATTCCATCTATGGTGTTCATCGAACACTCTGAATGATGATTCGATAAGACTTCGCCTCTTTCAGAGGACATTAACGGGTCCAGCGGCAAAATGGTACATTGAATTGCCTAGAGCTTCGTTCGACAACTTCAGTACCTTAGCCACAACCTTGTTAACCCATTTTCAATTACTGATAAGGTATGAAACGGGAACAGAACTCCTTACCAACTTCAAACAGACAACTGCCACCCACATATCTGATCATATACATGAGTGGCGACGTCGTCGTAGGATGGTAAAAACGTACGTTCCCGATCAGCTATTAGCTGAATGGTTTATCAAGTCATTACTTCCTGCCATCACGGAAGATGTGGCAAAGGGGGGGTCGTAACGGAAGAGCAGGTTATCGCTCGTGCGCAATATGTGGACTTGGTCTATACTCAGTCCGGCACGCTCTACGACAAAATACCTGACGCCCCTAGACCGGAATTCTCAATTCCTCCTCCTCCTAAATCAAACAATGACTCTCACGCCGGCGATGGCGTGATTGGCAAGCACAAAATTTATAGTCAAAATGCAAATGAAGAACTTCTTGCCTCAGAAGTAAATGCCATGTCGACCGACAAGGGCAAACAACTGAAGCAACCAGGGGGCAAGAAGAAAAAGAAAGGGAGAAAAAGGAAACCCCCAGCAGGGTGTCATATATGCGATGAGGATCATTGGACGAAAGATTGTCCACATATAGCTGAAGTTAAGAAACTCTTTAAGAGTTCAAAAATCCCAGCAGTATTGACTGATCCGTTTCCTAATCCAGGTCAAAATCTGGTTGCTAATCAAAATGCTTCCCGATCCCAAGTGCTTATTTTGTCTACCTCAAAGCAGCAAAATAATGCTTTGACGAGGAATAAGGATTACAGGAATCCAAAGCTGTCGAACAACAAGGCTAATGAACAACCTAGTAGTTCGACAACAACTTTGACCGAAGTTGTGCCACCCATCGTCCCTGAGCCAATAATAAAGTCGCAAAAGGGAGTAGTACACAAATCGACATTTAATCCTTATGCGAAAATAGCACAGATAGAGGACCTGGCCCAATCGCCGTCCGTTATGTCGACACTTGAAGTACCGCAAAATTGCTTCTCCCAAGAACAAGCTTTATTATCAGCAATAGGTGGAATTGACCCAATGGATTCCAATCTTGTCGCCTTTGATCATAGAGGATATGACCCTCAGTTACCAGCTCAACTAGCTTTCCTTATTCAAGTGAAAGCCCTCAACAAAACTGTTCATCGAACAATTATTGATGAGGGGGCATCTACATGTCTTATGTCGATGAGTTGCTGGAAAGATTTAGGCTCACCACCCCTGTCGAAATTGTCAACGACGTTAAAAGCATTTGATGGACGATCATACACTCCATACGGGATTTTAAGTGACTTGCAAGTTGAACTGGGGGGAAAAACAGTAGGAATTGATGTTGAAGTAATTGATGGAAACCTCGATTACAACATCCTACTCGGGAGACCATGGATCTATGCCATGGCCGCAGTTGTGTCGACCTACTTCAGGAAGATTGCATTTCCCTTCCAAGGAGGAATTACAATCGTCGACCAACAAACTTTTCTCCCCAACAGTTCACAAGTTACGGGAAGCATTCCAATGATCCATGGAAGGAATCATTCGCTCCAAAATATCGGAGTAGGTCTCCTAAAAGACCCTGCCTTAATGGGTACTTTTGCCCTACCGCCTCCAAGTAATCTTGCGGAAGTGGCCACAGTGGAATATGAAACCTTCTATGTCTAATGGATTTGGACTCCGAGGATGGTTCTTATCTCATGTCAACCTCGTTAAAAAATGAAACAAGGAGTCAGAGGACGGTTCTTATCTTGTGTCAACCTCTTTAAAAAATGAAACAAATCCCCTTTCTCAAAGGTAAACCTTCATTCCAACCACCGAGTTGAGTGCAATGAAGCTTGGGGGGCATGCACCTCGATTTGCGTTATTATGCTGGGGGCATGCAAACTTATCACCGAGCAGTTTTAGCACATAGTTCATGCTCGTTAAAAAATAAACATAAGATTGAGCAGTGTTTTGGCGCATTCAAGCTCGTTAAAAAATGAACCCATCCCAGTAAATAACCATTAAGTATGTAACCTGATCAACCATAAAAGCCTTGGTCGTGTTTTGCACCTGCCACCTCCACTTTAATTTGGCCGATCGTTCACCTCCATATGATTGTTTACCCATTTTGAGGAACAACTGCGAAGAGTGATTTCACCTAGCCATCCTTGTGACACTGCCGTGATTGGAAAATTCCAACCTGTACCTGGAATCAGCTGCTATCCCTGTTCATCACTCGTTCCTCAAAAGACGAGTCTTCTTTAAGCTCTTTTCAACTGACTCATAAAATATGAAAAGATTGCCGAGTTTTGGCCTTCCAGCTCGTTAAACGACCGGAAGAGCTATCCCTCCTCTAGATTTTAATCTTTTTGGACCTGAGGGATTATTGCACAAAAAGATCGAGCGCTTGTTTTGTTCGGCTCGTTAAAACTATCGAAAACTCATCCCTTCTGTATTGTTTTATACTTTTTCGGACTTAAGGGATTAGATGACGAAAAAGGAATTTTGGAGTTAACTTTACGTACCTTTTCAGACTCTCTAAAAATGAAAAGGACCGAGTTTTCCTTGTCGTTAGACTCGTTAAAATGATTAAATAGCGACAAACTTGTCTTTAGACGAGAACGAGTTTCCCTATCGCTAGGCTCGTTAAAACATAGCGATGGGCTTGCCCGAAGGGCAGGTTATAGAACAAGCATATGTTATCCTCCTCAAGCTTGACAAAAATAAAGAGGTACTGGTCAGAAATGACTGGGGAAAAATTGGGAGAACCTCAAAGCTTTAATGGTAGCAAGTCGCTCTTGAACATGACACTTTGTCTTCCGTATCACATCGGGTTGGGTTGTTTCATTCACCGGTCTCATCACCATGGTCTTCACCAAACCATCCATATTTGGGGTAATGCTACCGATCCATCACATCAGTGTCGTTATATGTTCAAGAGATGTTGTTCAGTAAGAGTCAACCATGTCCCATCCACTGCCATACATTATCCTTCATCCACCCATGATCACCACCCTGAATCATATTTCACAGATTGTTTTCACCTCCACTAAAATCATTAGCTCTGTTCCATGTCAATGATGTGGGATTCATTAAGGCCCTCCTTTGACGGATCGCTTCTTGTCGACTTCAGCTCATTATCCAAGAAGTTGATCTAGGAACAACCCCTCCAGTACTTTGAAGCTTGCATGCCTCAATGGCAAGTTTCCCACTTCCGGCGACAGGTATACATCAATGACCTTCGACCAAAAGATTTTGCGTGGTGTTCGACGCCAAGTCCTTTATTCACACCACGTGAATTGTACTGCAGTACCTTGAGGGTCATTGTCATTATTGGTGATTCCTCTCGCGGTTGTTAACGGTTTACATTATTGACCGGTAATCAAGCGATGTCTTTCCATGTTCGACTTCAGCGCAATTCTCACATGGATCGACTTGTACTTAGAGTGAAGATCGAACGAGTTTGAAGACCCCGGATCTAGTTTCATCCATCCGGGCTGCGATATATATTCAGGAAATATAAAGACATTTGACATGTACATCATTGCAGCAGATGATCATCCTACTCAAAGGATGATAATTTCAGCAGAGAATTATTAGTCTACCATCAGACGATCGTCTGTTCTATGTACCAAAATGAATTTATAAAGCTGAGCATGGGAATGCCCGCCTCAGCTAGATCATGAAATCAGAATGAAAAATAATTTATTGTATTGTATTCTATTACAGGTCACCTCTCAGCGATTGAATGAACTTCGGATCCTCCTGATAAAGCATTTCACCCGATAAACGACCTCATACTTTAGGGGGCAACTGTTATAGACATTTTTGTGCCTTACAACATGAAGCATGAAATGTCAATAATCTGAGGGATCCAAAGTCCCTAAACATGTTGTTCCTACCCCTAGAGGAACAAGGTCAGCAAACCACAGCACTGAAAATCAATTCTCCACCTGAAAACACTCAAAAACAAGCTATTTCTGGATCATGTCAGCTACTCCACTGAGCATCTGCACTGAATGTCAACTGCTCCACTCTGTACCTGCGCTGAATGTCAAAAGCAATGAAGGCTACCTGCGCTGGGCGAGATTGGCCAAGTGGCACAGTCATTCTGCAAGGTGTCAAATGCCCAGGAAGCTTCCAAAATGACACTTGGATCAGGGAATTCGCCTTGTGATGAGTAAGAGGGTCTAGATCTCCAAGTGGAAGCAAGAAACTCCAAGTGGACTCAAGAACTGAAGTATAACTGAAGTGGGAGAGGACACTAGTCAGCTTCATGCCAGCCTCAAGCTAACTCATCCTTTCTCCAAAACTCCTATATATAGAGCTCTCTCATGAGGTCTAGGGAGGCTGGAATTTTGTGAATGTAAGGAAGTGTTGTTGGTTTGTGCATAGAACTATTGGGTGATTGCTTTGAAGGAGGTGAAGAGGAGATTTCTTTCTGCTGGGAGGTGTTGCTGGATTGGGCCTCTTATGGTTGTAACACTCTCAGAACTTTACTTCTTCCATTAATAAAGCATTTGAGGTTCTTCTATATGCATGTGTCTTTGTGGCGTATCGATGCTTGTATATTTGATTTATTCTAATCCTTGAATCAATTATAGATGTATGCTTCTTGTAGTTTCCATTTCTTGTGCTTTTGCAGGATCTTTGTGTAGCTGGGCCAGTGAAAGAGCAAGGAGCTGGGAGCAAGCAGCAAAGAGGGAAGATTGGATCAACCATTAGCGGAAGACAACGGTTAGTGGATCCCTTTCTCCTCTCTCTCACATCTCATAAAGAAGTAATCTTGAATAGCTTTGTATTCCGTTGTTGCTGAGGTACTATCACCCTTAGAGTGGGATAGGGTCATTCCGTATTGGATACTTTTCCCAACAACACCTACAACAACATATTTGAATGTATTATCGCTGGGATCATATAATGTGTTGTTGGACATGGATTGGTTGTATCTTCATAGAAACACGGTGAATTATTATGATAAAGCTATTGAGTGCTTGGATGACAATGGGGAACTAAGATTCTTACAGGGAAAGAGGAAAGCCACAACAGTTAGGATGGTATCATCTATGTAGGCAAAGCGTAGTCATAGGAAACGATGTGTGTTATTTTCAGTACACATCTCTAGTGACAAGGGTAAGGAAGTTGAGGATGCATATGTTTTGAGTAGGTACCCACTTCTACAATAGTTCAAGGATGTATTTCCTGAGGAAATTATAGAGTTTCCACTTGACAGGGAGGTAGAAGTTTCTATTTAGTTGGTGCTAGGGGAAGCTCCGACATCAAAATCACCTTAAAGGATTAGCACACTTGAGTTGGTAGAGTTGAAGCTGCAGTTGAAGGAAATGTTGGACAATCGTTGGGAACGGGATCCCCCAAGGATAGCTTTGGGGCTAAAAGCCCATGTTCTGGGTCAAATTTTGTAATAAAGCTATAAAGTCTTTGCATTTTGTGGTCGCGGAGCGTGAATTTGTCATGAGTCATAAAGGGTTGTCTGCCCCTATTTTGTAAAGTGTAAAGTTGGCTATAAAGATCTACCCATGGTTCATGGACCATGGGATTGTGAGCTAAGTAAGTAAGCTCTAAGTAGCTTTAGAAGGAAGAAGTCTTAAGCGATAAGGAGGAAGTCTTTAGAGAAGTCTAAGTTTTGGGTCGTAGCATAGGTAGAGGCTCTGTAGCTGAGTGCACAGAGGTCTAGGGTGGAAGTCTGCAGCTGAGTGCATGGACCCTTACAGCTGTGTGCACAGGGCGGATAGAGTCTGTAATCATCTGAAGATATCAATAAAGAGAAGCATTCTACAAATTATGTGTCTTTGTTTCCTGTTAATGCATCTTGTCATATTGTGTATGGATTTCATTTACAATGCTTATGTGATGCGCGAATGTATGTAATTACGTTGGTTAATTGAATGCAAGTAAGAATATCTATTTACATGGTGCTAACTGTGATTGTTTAGTAAGATAAATAAACACTTAAAGATAATTGGGAATTCGTACAATACGCTGTCATAGCAGCACGAAAGTACCTGAGCTGCAGGATAGGGTTGTGTGAAGGCCAATCGTACTCCTTCGCGAAGGTACTGAAGGGAAGAATAAAGGGCTAGATTGATAGAGCCCTAGAACTTAACAACCTACATGATAGAAGGAACAGAGGGTACAAACCAACATCATGACCATCTCAGGGTGCAGAAACTTGGTTCTAGCATCCCCCCATACTGTTTCAGGTGAGACTTCGGTCCACACTCCATGGGCTGATGCTGAAAGGGCCAGTAGTGTATGGATTTGTTTGGCTAACTAACATTGAACCTAGGTCAGGCCCCACGCAACCAACAAATGGTTCCGTTGCCAGGACCAGAATTTGCATAAAATATGTGTGATGCCGTATCACTGGAATCCAACTAAGAAAGAGATCGGGGACTGGTTGGATAGGAAGATCCACAGATTTGCGACATAGGAGAACAGAAATCCGCGACTGACAAAGGAACAGTGGCTGGATAGGTACCTATATACAAAGGTCCACGAGACCTTTTTTTGTTCCCAATTGAGCTATATGAGTGGATCACGAAGCTAGTGGATAGCCAAGGATGGTGGAGACTTGATGGTCCTATTGTCTGGACCCCAGAGTTAGTACAGATATTGGAAACCTCTGAGGATAAGATCACCCGCGTTGTCGATCATTGGCTCGATCACATCATAGGAGGATTTGTGACTGAATTCACGGTCGATACCTCAGTTAGCTACAACGAGGCAGAGCGACGCTTTTTCAAAGGTACGTGAGGTAAGTACTTGAAGTCTTTAATTACCTGGATTAAGATGTTATTGTGTGAAAAACGGGTTATGCAACTACCTTGATGTTCAGCGCTATGCGAAGCGGAAAGACTTATAGGAACGAAGGGAGAAAGGGTCTTGATTATAGTCCATTGATTTCACCTCCATTAGGTGACAAAGAGGGAGTAGCGCAGGCTTCTCCATGAAGTGCAATACAGTTAATAAGACAAGGATTGTTGCGATTTACACCTCCACCCACACCACCTCCAACATCACCACCATCACTTGTGACTTCACCCATACCACCTTCACCTCCACCGCATTTCAGCATGGCAAATTCAGTGAAGCTGTCTTTGTACAAACGCTTGGGAAATGAAGACCCAGACCAATTTTGGTTCATTATGAAAGTTGTGTGCAAAGCTCAGGGTGTTACAGATGATCACATGAAGAAGAAAACACTGGTTACTTCTTTGCAGGATCGCACGCTAACCTAGTAAATTAAGTACTATAATGATAACCCAAACATTGGAGTGGTAGACATATAGACTACGCTGAATAAAGAATTCAGTAGGCCTAAATCTAAAGCATAGTCGATTGTAGGGTTCAAAGAAATCGCGATGAAACTAGACGAGACACCTTGGGAATTGGATCAGAGATTGAAGTGTAAAATCCGCGAAGCTAATATGAACTTAACAGATGGACAACACCACGAATGGTTCATGGCTTCACTCCTGCCACACCTAAGGGTTGCGCTGTCACAACAGAAGATAACAACTCAGGCAAAGGCCTTGGAGATTGCAATGAGACTGCATGAAACACCGATGGAGGTTATGAATCTGTGGGTTCAACAGATCCATGCGCGGTTGAAAAATATTTTCCTTGAAATGCAAAGTTTGAAGTAGGATAGAACAGTTCGGCCAGAGGTGCGCGAAGAGGTATGGTGCCTGAAATGCAAGGGTCAGGGGCATGACAAAGACCATTGCCTAGTCTTTATGAACTATATTGCAGGAGGAGGATAGATGCCTTTAAGACCGGAAGCTCAAGCGGGACCAAGAGCGGGGCCTTCATTGTGGTGTACTATATGTTAGGTAGTAGGAAAACATATGACAGATAACTATCATTTTCTGCAGAAGTTTGTACAAACACCGCAAATTTGTTTTGAAACTTCTGTAGGTTGGTAGGGCATGATGGCACAACTGCAGAAGTTATGAATTTATGATGGATAGAACACCTGGCTATAGGATTCAGGAAGAAACGCTCCCCCCTGACCAGAGCGCAGGGATGGCGCAAGCAGGATTTCATGGGCACAGATGAGGCAGAGGTGGAGGAGGACTTGGCAGAGGTCAGGGATAGCTAATCTCCTACAATTGTGGAGGACCAAGACACTATGCCTGCGATTGCACTAACCCAATGCGTCCATCTTGCAAATATTTTACTTTGTTTAATAATGAAACTTAGGACTGTCCTACGATGATAGCGAGGATACGCGATAAAGGGGCGCTACTACCTTAGCTAACTCAGAACCTGCAGATGATGACGTCTGAGCCTTGCGAAGAGGATCTGAATGTGAATATAGTGCTTCGAAGTGGAATTGCAATAGGGGGTGACAAGGGGAAACAGCTTGAAGACAACACATGGGTTCACAGAGCTCCGATGAAGGAGGCTGAATTTGATTTGGAATGTGCACGTGAAATGTTAATGGAAGCAAAGAAGAGCTTCACTGAGGCCTCCAACTTAGGGAGCAAGGATAGGCCGGATCAAGACATGGAACCTTCTATGCTTACGACCTTTCTAGAGACCTGCATGAAGATGCTACGTGATAGCAAGGATGTGAAGGGATTACAGGAGTTTATAAATAGATGGGTGGAAAACACTCCAGGTGAACCACGCATGGTACGAAAGATTGGTAAGCATAAAACAAGGACAGGACGAGAGATGAGACTAATCATGTAGATAGGAGAGTATGAAATGGATCAGGTTATTTTGGATCTGGGGTCAGACGTGAATGTCCTAACCAAGTATACTTGGGAGTGGATGGGAAGACCCACACTGCAGTGGTCTCCCATTCAGTTAAGGATGGAAAATCAGTAGAAGATCATCCCCATGGGGTGGTTGTAACGGGTGACTATAGATATTGAAGGAGTGAGTGCATTGGCTAACTTTGAAGTAATAGAAATTGTGGATGACAACAACCCCTACCCTGTGCTCCTTGGCATTGATTGGGCTACTGATATGAACGGGGTAATCAACCTAAAGAAGTGAAAGATGATATTTGAAAAGAAATCACTCCACGTAATAGTACCCCTAGATCCTACTGAAGGATCGTGCTATATTGAACCAGTTCACGATTATGAGAGCGATGACGATTTGGACTGTATCTATAAGATAACAGCGCGAGACCAAGATTGGGTGAATCCAACAGCAGATGGACGAATTACATGGAATCATGAGAGTTCTTGCACCTCAGAATATGATGAAGAATTAGAGCACTGGCAGAATCGGTTGCATGAAGTAACCACACTGAGTTGTAACATGATGACCTGGTCGCTGCATTGTGTGTCGTTGGAAGTAAGGAATCTACCCACTTATGATGGCTTGAATGATGTAGATGTATTTTTGGATTCATTTGACAGGGAAGTACCAGAAAAGCAGCACTTCTAGGCTTTGGACTAGGCACTGCACGCTACACCTGCAAGATGGTGGGGTACGCACAAGGGTAGCTTTGATGACTAGCGTGAATGTAGGAAGATGATGAGAACACACTTTGGGAAGCCAAAGGTACAAATGACAGACAAGTATGATGGGAAGGACATTCCGCATGCACACTTAGCCAAATGGGTTGAGGCTTATGGAGCGAAGCCTTAACCTGAATGGGTGCACTTGTTTTGTCACACCTTGGATGTCATCCCGATGAACTGGTACTTTAAAATAGATCTTTGCCATGGTACAGGTGAATGGGATATTCTGCATAAAGGATTCATAATGACATTCAACTTTGAAGATAGGTTTTACTGTATTGACGAGGTGCTACGAGAAGTGAAAGCAGGAATCTTTAGGATACCACAAGATCCTTTGGACTTGATTCAACCCGATTGGACTACTCAGTTGAGCCATGCATTGGAATGATATAACGTGACCGCTGAAGAAGAAGATGAGGATCCGTGAAAGATTAACATCCCTGAAACAGAAGGTCACTGTGAGGTTGAGGGACCACAAATTGAGAATCCTGATATAACCACATTACTAAAGACGAAACAGGTAAATATTGGTACGGAGGCACAACCCAAATTCACAAAGAATGGAGATTACTGGGATGACGTGATGGTGGATAAGGTCACTAAATTGCTCCACGAATACCAGGATTTGTTCCCTACCAAGTTTATGGATCTAAAAGAGATAATAGGAGACTTGGGTGTTATGAAGATCCTATTGAAGCCCGATGTGAAGCCGGTTAAGCAAAGACCTTACCGTCTCAATCCGAAGTATAAGGAGAAGGTCTGCTTAGAGCCAGACAAGATGCTCATGGCAGGCATCATTAAGCCCGTTGAAGAATTTGATTGGGTAAGCCAAAAGGTGGTACAGGAAAAGAAGTAGAAGGATGAAATAAGGATATGCGTAGATCTCAGGAAATTGAATGATGCTTGTGTACATGATCCTCTCCCAACTCCGTTCACTGATGAAGTGTTGGACAATGTAGGTGGCCAAGAAGCATATTCCTTCACTGATGGGTTCTTTAGGTACCACTAGATAAAAATCACGCCAGAGGATAGAAGAAAGACAACCTTCGCGACTGAGTGGGGATGTTTTCAGTACACTGTAATGCCTTTTAGATTGAAGAATGCGCCTGCAATTTTTTCACGCATAGTCATTACTGCGTTCAAGGAATTTATTCACAAGTTTTTGGAAGTGTACTTTGATGACTAGACTATGTTTGGGCTGGTGAAACGCCATGTCACAAGTTTACGCCTGATGCTGGATACTGTCGACGATACTAGATTGTGCTCAATCTGAAGAAATGCCTGTTTTGTGTTCCTTTTGGGACCTTGCTAGGTCGTGTGGTTTGTAGACAGGGATTGATGGTAGATCCCGTGAATATCGCGGTGATACTTAACTTGGAAGCACCGAGGAGTGTGAAGTAGTTGTGCACTACCCTAGGACATACTAGATATTACAGAAAGTTTATCAAGGGATATGCCAAGATCACCGCACCTATGGAAAGGTTGTTGAAAAAGGATGTCACATTCTGCTAGAATGAGGACTATAAGAAAAGATTGGATGTACTGAAAGAATAGATGGTCACCTCACTGATTCTAGTCTTCTCATATTGGAAGAAGGAGTTTCATGTACATGTCGATGTGTCATGTATAGCATTGGGAGTAGTATTGACACAAGCCGGCAGAGGAGACTTGGACCATCCTATAGCGTTCGCAAGAAGAAGGTTATCCAAGGTGGAGAAGAACTATTCCACCCCCGAGCGTGAAGGGTTAGCCATGGTATACATGCTCCAGAAGTTTAGACACTATTTGCTAGGTGGCCATTTTAAGATGTATACGGATCATTCCGTGTTGAAATACCTGGTCAATGAGCCTGTGTTGGGGGGGGAGAATCTATAGGTGGTTGTTACTATTCTAGGAGTATGATTTTGAAGTTATTATGAAGCTTGGATGACTAAATGAAGGACCAGACCATCTGTCATGCATCGAAATAGGGGAAGAGCCCACTAATTTGGAGGAGGGATTGCTTGACATGCAGCTACTTGCAGTGCATGTCACAGATGGTCATTTTAAAGATATCATACACTTCCTAACGATAGGAATTGCCTTGGAAGGTTACACCGTCCAGCAGAAGAAGGAGCTAGTGGTGCGTTCGACAAACTTTTTTGTCATTGTCGTGCATCTGTACAAAATGGGGTCCAATGATAAATTGTGATGATATGTACTAGAGTTTGAAAGGAGTAGTATCCTCACAGACGCTCATGGGGGTGCCGCAGGAGGACATTATGTAGGGAGAGAAATCACGTAGAAGATTCTACACGCATGGTTGTGGTGGCCAACCCTCCATTAGGATTCAAAAGCTTACTGCAAAGCATGTGATGTGTGTCAAAGGACTGGCAGGCCATCTCAGAGGGATGAGCTGCCTTTGAATCCACAGATGACATTACAACCCTTTGAGAAATGGGTGATAGATTTTGTGGGACCCATTCAGCCTCAAAGGAAGAAGATGGGAGCGCGGTGCATGATTATCATTGCGACGGAGTATTTGACTCAATGAGCAGAGGCACAACCTGTGAAGGATTTCACAGGCGCGACTTCCACGAAGTTCCTCTTTGAGTATGGATTGATGTGATTTGGGTGTCCAAATATTTTGATGAGTGATCATGGTACACACCTTCTGAATGAAACGATCAACACGCTGATGGAGGAATTTCAGTTATATCACTAGAAGAGCATGCCTTATCACCCGCAGGCTAACAGGATGGTGGAAGCATTCAATAAAGTGCTGGAGAAAGTGCTGACCAAGGTTTGTAATGCTCAACGAAGTGATTGAGACCTGCACATACCCATAGTGTTATGGGTCTATCGGACGACATGCAAGAAGTTGACTGGAAAGACACCCTTAGGCTTGTATATGGTGTTGAAGTAGTGATGCCCATGGAATACATTGTGCCTAGACTGTGCATAGAGGCACTCATGGGTATGACGGATCACGAAGCCCTGGAAGAGAGGCTCGTGCAGCTGGCTGAGCTTGAGGAAGAGATATTTCTAGCTGGATTTCACCAATAGGTCCAAAAGTAGCATGAAAAAGCATGACATGATCAACACATTAAGTTGCGCACCTTTAAGGTAAATGACCTGGTTTTGTTATATGACAGTAAGTTTGATAAATTTCCAGGGAAATTCAAAATGCACTGGTTAGGGCCCTATGTCATTAAGGATATTACCAATGGTGGAGCGGTTCAATTGGTCAAATTGAATAGAGATCCCTTCTCAGGAAAGGTGAATGGCAGTCGATTGAAGCCATACACTGGTGGATTGGCCATGTGACTATATGCAGGTAGTAAAATCTTAGCGCTCCAGGCAACTGAAAGGAGGCGTGGGAATATAAACTACACTGCCTGGGTTGGGGAGCTACGCGATTGGAGGATTTTGTAAAGCAAGGAAGTGTCACAGGGTTTGCAACAGTGTGAAGGAAGTTGCGCTACCTAGGGATAAATCGTGTAGGTCAACCAGAAAGTAACCATTAAAGTCACTGTTCATGATTTGATGGTAGAAATGCGATGAAATGGAGTGGGTGACCAACATTTAAGATGGAATTTATGGATCAAATCCTTTAAAATCTGTTGCCAATCCAGAATTAATGAAGCAAATGTGGGGGGAACGGTCGGATTTGAATTCAAAATTCCCTATAAATTACAGGTGGCTGCCCAACGAAAAACACTTGGCATTTTGAAAATTGAGTTGTTGAGCTCTCAAGCACACATGAACTGTGAGAACTTCAAAGCTTTGATAGCTAGTTCAGTATTTGAGACATTGTTGAAGGTGACACAGGAGTTATTGCAGAAAATCATGTTGGCACCCATAGAAGCTATGGATATCGAAGCAGTGACAACAGAGGAGTCAGGCCAGAAATTGTTATGGAGGCAAAAGAAGCTGCTCCATAGGTTGTCGAAGTATTAGCGGAGGTCCCCAAATCACCAAGGATGTTGAGACCAAAGCTGACCCCAACCAAGGAGAGTGCTAAGGATAAAAAGGGAAAACAACCTGCAATATCGGTGCATGCATCACTGAGAAGAAATCCACCGAAGGACAAGCCCATTGCACAAGAAAAGGGCAAAGCCATCAATTCGAAGCTGGAGGAGGAGGAAATCGAAGACATCCTGAAGGATGACTAGGAATTGGGGATAGACATGGAGGAAGTTGAAGTCCAGGGTGTTGAACCTATCACTCAATTACCTGAGTACGTCCCTCTAGGCAAGGGCAAGACCAAGGTGCCAAAATATATCAATGAGAGCAAGGTCCCCTTGCAAAACCCTTTGCTTCCAAATGAGATTGTCTTCGAAGGACCACGCTTAGGGCGGGTTCCTCTGTTAAAGCTCGAAGACTAGGACTTAGTTGACCATGAGAAGTTCCTACACTTGGCAACCGAGCAGCTAATGCGCCGCATTATTGACACAACCATCGGGATGACCTCATTAGAGCCACGGAAGTGGCTCAAAGGAGTAGACAAGGTAGGTCTACTCAACCTGCTATGGGTGCCACATTACAACCGCACCCTGATTACAATATTGGTCATCAAGCAGCTACTATTCTTGGTGCATGATGGGTGTCTGTGGCTAGAGGAGTCAATATCCATCACTGACATATTGATCCATAGGATCACGTGGTTGCCCTACACAGGAGAATATCTGGCCATGATATTTGGCGGAAAAGGTGGTGAGCAGGCCCTTGCGGAGGCCATGAAGGAGAAGCTTAAGCCGGTGAAGAAGTCGTGCGGATATGCCATATCAAGCATCAGTGACCCTGCTGTAAACATGGCTACACAGATTTTGGCACAGAAGGTGATGAGGAAGTGTCGCGCAGATGAGGTGCTGATGCTTGTCGTCGCGCTAGCAGCCTAGTGCACCGAAGGAGTCTAGTTCAATTGGGTGCACTATCTCTGCGTGAGTTTCTTGAGAACTACCATGAGGCACAAGAGCTCAGCAAGACGTTCCACTACGCGTGGCTCTTGCTGTCTATTGTGTTGGTATCATGGGAGTTTCCAGAGGACAGTTAATTCCCTTCGGTTGCGCCCGACCTACCAGAAGCAGTGAAGTACGCTTCATTGTGGGCAACCAAGGATGTTCAACGCATCAAGGATAACAAGATCTTATAGATCTTGATGGAGATGAACATCCGCATGGCCATCAATCGCAAACTGCGGTTGTCACCTACGGTGTTTTCCAACCTGCAGGGCTATGTGGAGTTTAAGGCAAATTTTCACCATGTGTCCATTAGGGCATAGAAGGACCCTACGCAGACATGGTATGACTTGCCTTACCTAGCAATGGATGACACCATTGATACAGTACTTGATCGCTGGCCAGCAGAATGGTGCACTATAGCAGACTTGGTAGTGGGAGGGAGCAAGTCTGTCGCGCAACACAAGAAGGAGGAGGCCAAGCTCAAGATGACACAACTGGCCGAAAAGAGAAAGAAGGAGGCCACTAACAAGGCCCAAGAGTAGCGTGATGCCGCTCGGCAGATGGAGAAGCAAAAGGGTGGAATAGAGCAGGGCTCTGACGAAGGCGTAAGGTCCCCTTCACCCAAGACAAAGGAAAAGATAGATAAGCAGACAAAGCAGCACAACGCAGACCACAGACGACGTCCGATTGCATCAAATGTCCAAGGGAGCAAGAGAAAGGAAGGTCCAGGAAGAAATCCAAGGCCACTAAGACATCACTAAACCCAATCACCCTCATAGAGGGCAATTTGCATGACATCGGCAACATGGTGCGGGATGTCATCGCGAAGGCCTACAACAGTTTGAGTAGCAACAACAATTAATATTGGGGGCTATCCAAAAAGGTCTATAGGAGTTGCAAACCCGTGCATTACAGGTTGGCGTGATGTCGACTAGCCTTGCTATCGGCACTTCAGAAGCTATCAAGATGTTGCATGCAAAGGTCTCTAGCGCAATAGTGCTACCTAATGGAGCACTGACCACGAAGAATGAAGCTAACAGGCCCACTGTCAGCGCCCTCAAGGGAGTAGGGTTGAATCTAGAAGCTCTCCCTAGTGAGGCACTCCACCTATTGCAGGATGGAGTGATTACAGAGTTAAGGGCCTGTGAGCACCTTGCCCTACAAGTGATCAATGAGCAGCAGATTAACAATGCGTAGATGGCACTATAGCGAGACTCTACCATCGCCACCATGACTGAGGTAACCACACAAAACAAACGAATCATTCAAGTCGTAGAGGAGGCATGCTGAATGGTCCCAGA
The DNA here is from genome assembly GCA_031772625.1 of Pinus tabuliformis. NCBI lineage: Eukaryota > Viridiplantae > Streptophyta > Pinopsida > Pinales > Pinaceae > Pinus > Pinus tabuliformis. The sequence continues at coordinate 1,430,110,348 of CM062804.1, read as the reverse complement.
GTTGGCCATTCCTAAGGAAGAACTGGTTGAGGTGTGCATCCGCAAGCTGGCTACAGGGGTGCACAATGCTCGCACAGAGATGTCTCGGGTTCAGTTGGATTTGAACCTTCAGATTACCGAATTGTAGTTGAAGGCCTAGCCTTCAACCCTACTAGAAGTAAAGGAGCAGCGTGCAACTACTGTTATGAGGAAATAGCGGCGGTTGACAGTGCAGTAGCAGACCACACACAACTTTTTGAGCAGTCGTTCGAGGTCCTAACGAGCTTGTAGGAGGAACCTAATGTACAATGATTAGAGATAGAAGTGTGAGAACTGCAATAGTGCTATGATGAGGTCAAAGGCATAGTGCGAACTGTCATGCTCACATAGAGACTGACAAAGATGTAGGAGGCTGAGTAGTTGAAAGAATAGGTGGATGCAGCGCAACACAAGGAAGCAGTGCTGAAGGCACGGTTGAAGCCCTGGCTAGATGAGGATTATGCGGTTATGACCTCTATTGAAGGAAAGCTTGCGACTCTGCAGACAACTCAGCAAAAGCTTCAGGCTGATAGTTTAGGAGCAGTGACTGAGCAGATGGTTGAAGAAGCAAAGCAGGCGGCTTCACAGTGCACTACCGAGGTTGTGGTCATACACGTTGAACTGGGAGGTCTTCGTGCTAAGATCTCTACGCCCGCCGAGTGAGTCGAGGGCGAGTCACGATGTTTGTGTTGGGGGCCTGTTGGGAATGGGATCCCCCAAGGACAATTTTGGGGCTAAAAAACCATGTTCTGGGTCAATTTTTTTAATAAAGTTGTAAAGTCTCTGCATTTTGTGGTTGCGGAGCATGAAGGTTTCATGAGTCATAAATGGTTATCTGCCCTTATTTTGTAAAGTGTAAAGTTGGCTGTAAAGATCTACCCATGGTTCGCGGACCATGGGATTGTATAAAAAGAGTTAAGTAATTAAGCTCTAAGTAGCTTTAGAAGGAAGAAGTCTTAAGCGATAAGGAGGAAGTCTTTAGAGAAGTCTAAGTTTTGGGTCGTAGCGTAGGTAGAGGCTTTGCAGTTGAGTGCATAGAGGCCTAGGGTGGAAGTCCGCAGTTGAGTGCACAGGCCCCTACAACTGTGTGCACAGGGCGGATAGAGTCTATAATCATTTGAAGATATCAATAAAGAGAAGCATTCTACAAATTCTGTATCTTTGTTTCCTGTTAATGCATCTTGTTGTATTGTGTATGGATTTCATTTACAATGCTTATGTGATGCACGAATGTCTGTAATTACGTTGGTTAATTGAACGCAATTAAGAATATCTGTTTACGCGGTGCTAACTGTGATTGTTTAGTAAGATAAATAAACAGTTAAAGATAACTGGGAATTCGTATAGTACACTGTCATAGCAGCGTGAAAGTACCTGAGCTGCAGGATAGGGCTACGCAAAGGCCAATCGTACTCCTTCGCGGAGGTACTGAAGGGAAGAATAAAGGGCTAGATTGATAAAGCCCTAGAACTTAACAACCTGTGTGAAAGTAGGAATAGAGGGTACAAACTGACATCACGACCATCTCAGGGTGCGGAAAATTGGTTCCAGCATCCCCCCATACTGCTTCAGGTGAGACTTCGGTCCATGCTCTGCAGGCTAATGCTAAAAGGGCCAGTAGTGTAGGGATTTGTTTGGCTAACTAACGTTGAACCTGGGTTAGGCCCCACACAGTCAACAACAAGGGATGCATTAGGCTAAGTGTATCACCTTGGGGTGCACTGGTAGTGTCTGTGAAGAAGAAGGATGGTAATATCAGATTATGCATTGACTACAGGCAGTTGAACAAAGTGACCATCAAGAACAGGTATCCATTGCGGAGGATTAATGACTTGTTCGATCAGTTGAAGGGAATAGTAGTTTTCTCAAAGGTTGATATGAGATCCGGATATCACCAGGTACACATTAAAGCGGAGGACATTTACAAGACAAATTTTTGGACCAAGTATGGGAATTATAAGTTTGTTGTAGTGCCATTCGATTTGACTAATGCTCCAACTACATTTATGTGCTTAATGAATAGTGTGTTGCATCCGTATTTGGATATGTTTGTTATTGTGTTAATTGATGACATATTGGTACATTCTAAAAATGAGGAAGAGAATGTCAAGCATTTAGTAGCAGTGTTGAGGTTGTTGAGAGAGCATCAATTGTATGCTAAGCTCAACAAGTGTAGTTTCTTTCAAAATGAGGTACATTACTTGGGGCATGTTGTCTCCAAGGAGGGCATTGTAGTAGATACAAAAAATATAAGGGCTAGCATGGAGTGGGTAGCTCCCAAGAATGTAGATGAGGTGAGATATTTCATGGGTTTGGTAGGATATTAGAGGAGGTTTATCAAGAACTTCTCACAAATTGATTATCCTATTACGTCGTTGCAGAGGAAAGGTAAGAAGTTCAAATGGAAAAAGGAGTGTGAGGCTAGTTTTGAGTAGCTTAAGCAGTTATTGACACATATACCAGTGTTAAAGATTGCATATCCAGAAAAAGAGTTTGTAGTATGCACAAATTCTTGCAAGAAAGGACTTGGTGGAGTCCTTATGCAGGGTGGACAAGTGGCATGTTATGAGTCGCGAAAATTGAATGAGCACAAGCAGAACTACCCCATACATGATCTTGAGTTGGCAGCAATTATACATGTGTTGAAGATGTGGAGGCATATCTTATGGGAAGGAGGTTTACATTGATGAGTGATCACAGTGGTTTGCGGTATCTATTTGACTACCAAATCTAAATGGTAGGTAGGCTCGGTGGTTGGCTACAATAAACAAGTTCGATTTTGAGATCAAGTACATCAAAGGCAAAGAGAATAGAGTGGAAAATGCTCTTAGTAGGCGGATACAAGAAAATTACTTAGAAGCTATGAGCTCATATGGGACAGACTTACAAGACAATATGTTGTAGGTAGGTCAGTAGGATGTCATATATATGGAGATTATGCACCGGTTGCAACAAAGTATTGGTACTGGCATAGGTACAGGTACAAGTACAGGTACAGGTGTAGGTGCACAGGATGTGGATTGTTGCCTTACAACAGATGGATTGGTTAGGTTTAGAGACAGGATATATGGGCCAGATAAAAATGAGTTCAAGAAGGTGATATTGAGGGACTTTCATGTGAAACCATATTCAATGCACCTAGATTATTAGAAGACATTGACTGCAGTGAAGAAATTTTACTATTGGCCGAACCTGAAGAGGTATGTAACAGAGTTTGTGGCTAGGTATTTTGGTTGTTAGTGTGCGAATGCATAGTGTAAGCATCTAAGTGGACTACTATAGCCGATTGTGATTCCAAAGTGGAAATGGGAAGTCATTTCCATGGTCTTCATCACAAGTTTGTTGAGGACAGTGAGATGACATGATTCCATCATGGTTATCATGGACATATTGACAAAGGTTGTGCACGTAAGTCTAGTGAAGTCTACATTCTCAGCCAACGATGTGGCATAGGTATTCATCAGAGATCTAGTCAGATTGCATGGTTTCCGAAGAACATTGTGTCAGATAGGGATGTGAAGTTCACTTCCAAATTTTGGAAGGAGTTATTTGCAGGTTTGGGCACAAAAATTTCCTTCAGTATAGCTTATCATCTGTAGATAGATGGAAAGAAAGAGAGGGTCAACAGGATATTGGAGGACATGTTGAGGATGTATGTGATGCATCAACAGCGAAAATAGGAAGATTACCTTCCATTGGTAGAATTCTTTTACAAAAATGGGTATCAGGAATATTTGCGGATGAGTCCATTTGAGGCATTATATGGGCAAAGTTGCAAAAATATTATTAGTTGGAGTGATCTAGTTAATAGGGTGTTGATAGTACCATACATGTTGGTAGACATGGAACATGAAATGTAGGTAATCAAGAAAAATCTAAGGGCAACATAGGATAGGCATAAGAGCTATGCAGATTGGAATAGGTTGTTTAAGGAGTTCCAGGTTGGGGAACATGTGTACTTGTGCATCAAATCGAAGAAGAGCTCATTACAGATTGGATCATGTGCTAAGATGGAACCACGATTTTGTGGACCCTTCAGTATCATTGAGAGGATTGGGCCAGTAGCCTATCAATTTTCATTGCCTCCAATAGTGAAAGTACATGATGTTTTCCATGTGTCATTGCTTAAAAAGTATGTTAAATATGTTGATCATGTGATTGACTGGACTGTATTGTAGGTGGAACCAGATGGAGAATTCCAAACGGAGCCTTAGTGTATATTGTAGAAAAATGTGCTCATGCTTTGGAACTGAGAAATCGAGTAGGTTAAAGTGCAATGGAAGCACTTTGGGCATGATGAAGTGACATGGGAGATGGCGAATCAGATGCGGATTATGTATCCTTCCTTTTTTTTCAGTCGAGGCAAAGCAGTTTTGGTGTGGTGTTTTGGTATATGTCTTGGTATATGTTTTGGTATAAGTTTTGGTGATGTTTGGTATATGTACATATGTATATGGATGTAAATACTACCATGAGCTATGTTATAAATCTCCAATAAGTGATATGGGTGTCATGTAATTATGATGTTATGTTTTCATGTTGGTTTGCTTCTCAGCAGGTTGATTATTGTAAATACTGCATCGAGCTAAGTTATAAAGATCCATCGGTGGTATATTTTTCTTACAATAGTTTTGTGGTTATAGGTTTTTTTGAACACCAAGGATGGTTTTCCCCTAAGGGGGAGCGTTCTATAACAACCTCATTAAAATTCCATGTAATAAAAGTTAATAAAGGCAAAAATAATAACCACGGTTGATGGGACACTTATTCCAAGATGAATGCTGGGAAAGACATCCTAGTGTGGGTGTTCATTTGGTTATTAATGGCAAAGTAAATTGACAAAGGAAATGGCTAAGGCTTTGGAAAGGAAAAATGCCATTTTTGGCATATTTATTTATGAAAATAATGGAAATTAGGAGAAAAAGGAGGTGAAAGGTCACATGTTGCATGTGAGGATGAAAACGAAGGAAAATAATGGAAAATGAAAAAAATAGAGGACTCATTCATAAAAAGGTTTCTGAGGATCAGTTGGTAACCTTTTTTAGCTCAGTATTGGAGCTCTCCCATTATTATCTCTCTCTCATACTCTTAGATATTGAGTTTTATTGGAGCACTCTTGGAGGGTGTGGCATACTTGGATTTTTGGAGCGAGAAGGCAGAGGAAGAGCAAGAAAGTGCACGAGGACACCGAGATCAGTAGCTACAACGAGATTTTCTTGTAGGTGTTGAGTTGCACGTATATTTTCCTCACTAGTTTTGGCATGCATGGCATATGCATGTGGTTTGTTAGTTGTGATTTTTCATTGGCATGGAGGATGGTTGGGATTGACTGTGGATTTCCTAGCCTTGCCATTTCCTGGATAGCCATGGAGATTGTGGGTTCATTTCATTGTTTTGTTTTGGTTGGTTCTCATGTTTCCTTAGCTTGGGTTGAGTTACTAGTTCTTGGAGCTTTGTTGGACAAACACTCTGGAGCCCTTGGTGGGTTGAGTTGCTAGTCCTGAGGCCTTAGTTGGACAAATGCTCTGGAGCTCAGTAAAAGCTGTGGGTTGAGTTACTAGTCCTGAAGCCTTGGTTGGAACAAATTATATGGATCCCTAGAAGGCTTGGATAGAGACTGATATGATGTTGGTTTTGTGATGTCTGACCATGAGGTGGAATCATTGTTTGATGGGTTGAGGTGGACATTGGCCTCTGGAAGGCCTGGATGGTTTTGGATTGATGTGTTCTATGAGATACCACATTCATGCTTGGAATATGGCACAGGGGTGAATGGTTGAAGAGAGATTTGACTCAGCCATTCTATGGTTGGGTGGAATGTGGAAGTCCCATCCCAGGTTTGGATTTTTTATCATCAATATGAGGTTAATTCTCCTTGTATTTCTCTGAGTATTATACTACTTTATATGTGGATCATATGGTTATGATTTCATTGGTATTTCTACTGCTATTATTTTGGTTATGTATGTGTTTTATGACAATGGATATGTATGGCTCTCATCATGATTTTACTTGTAAATGAATGGAAAATGTATCTATGACCTAATGGATGAAATGGCAGTTGACGTGTTGAGGCATCAATGCTTCTTAGTGATTCTAAGATAAGTGTGAAACCCCTATTCTCACATCTGTTATTTACACCTATAGATTACATATTCATGATGTGTTTGACTAAATGTCTATCATGGCTAGTAGGGGTCCAGTTAAGGTCTTATTCAAGTGATTTCATTTTCATTATCGTTTAACTATTATTTTACTATTATGAAGATGTCATTCAATTCTGGGTAGTGACTTGGGCTCTGGGCCTGAAAAAGTAGCTCAAATCCCAGGGACGTTGGAACAAAACTATACAAAATAGTCCTTGGATGCTGGCTTATGGGTCTGTGAGAGCGTCCATAGGTCCTTGGAAGTTGGCATGCCCATAGCATGAAAGTTTCTAGAGGTCAAGTGGTCCAAAATCTCAGTGGGACCCAGGGGCTGATTGGTAGCAAGGTTGGATTAGTTCCTGATTGTCCTAAAGTTGATGTTGAATATATGTATGGCGTGTTTCTATTGGTTCCACTTCCTTAACGTGACTTAGGAGGTAAAATCATATCATACTGGCCTCTCATCGCATGTTTACTGTGGTTGGATGGTTGCTTGGGTAGATGTGGGAGGAGGGTGTTACAACAATACTCCCCCTATCTACAACTCCCCCCTTTGACATTGTGAAATAGGGATGTTCACCTTAAATTTTTTCTTTTCCCAATTATTTTTCAAAGAAAATTCCTAGTCTATTAGTTGACTAAATGGAAAGACAAAATTTTCAAGTTGAGCAATTAGCTAGACAAGAGCACATCATCATATATCAATCTAGTAATCTCTATTATGTCAACTATCTTTTTCAATCATAATAGTACACAATCACATCTATCAACAATATAAGGAAATCAGTCACACAAATACCAATCATCCCATTAACTAATATGTTAATACTCAATCGAATGAATAACTTCAATAACAATCATTCCATGAAATTAGTGGGATTTTTAGTAATTTCATTAACACCCCTAGAAATGTGAGAACAATCAAAACATAGTTGACAAACCACCTAGTCGAAATTTGGTTAACTAGTATCCTTACTTGATCCTTAGTCAACCAATATAAATTCTTTAGTTTTATTGACAGTGCTAGAAGCCGCAAATAGGGCATGGGGTCTCCTCGATGTGAAGTCGCAATTAGACCCCACACCATTTGGAGTAGGAGCTCAAACCACAATATGAAAGGTTGGCGAAGTGGTGGGTTTTAATAGTGTGCCTTAGCTACAATAAACACATAGAATGATGTATATGTGACTTTGGTGGAAACAAGTGTATGAACTTTGTGAAGTGTTAAGTGTAATGCATGAGAGGTTCCATCACATCGAAGGGAAATAAAGTGAGCCCCTTAGAAGCATGTAATAGTACTTAGGTTAAAAGAGACACACGAGTAGTAAAAGGAATCATAAGTTATCCTGCAAAATAGTTCACAAGATAACCATGATTGAAATAAAATAACAACACGCATTCAAAAAAAATCATACTAAATAATATGAATTAGTTCATAAGCGCTAGCGTAAATAAAATAACACATATCACAAACATAACAAGAATAGTCTTACTACATCCATGACATTTGCATGAAGACATGCTAGCTCCGATATTTTATTAAAGGTGAAAGTTCTAGACATACGTTTACAATTGAAAAAACACTAGCCCCAATAGTGGAACATGAAGCCAACACTTTCTTCTCCAAAGAGACATAATCCTTCTATGCTAAACAAGATAAGCCAAGGCTCCAAACAATGCTCCCAAGCTTTCAATTCCAAACCATTTACATGAGTTTTGAGGGTGTATTTATAACATATGACATGGATATCCATCATCCATTATGAACTTTGGACTTCCCTCATGACTCTTTGAATTCTTTTTTCTTTTTCTAACTAATGACCTTTCATATTCCACAATTGACACTTGGAATTCCACTCACAAATTTATTTCAAATACAATATTACAAATACCCATAGGAGACAAAATGGATAGAGCCTAATAAAACAAGCCTAATAAGACAAAGCAACATATCAAGCTTGATTTTGGGTAAACTCTAGCTCAACAACTTCAACTTGTAGTTTTGTGGTCACATAGTGATTCCAAGCTTTGTATGGTGCGATGGTCTCAAAATTTGTGATGGGATTAGGCTGAAAGCAAAACCTAGCCCCCATTGCATTTGGGTATACAATTTTGGAGCCAATATGTGTTTCCTTCTTCAATAAGAACAACATAGTGTTGATCTTGGCAGGGCCACCAATATACTTCTATATATTATTTTTGTTGAATTCTAGGTCCTCTTTAGTAGCAAATTTCTTTGAATGGTCCAAGTATTTTGAGACTTCCTATGTGACCGCATTTCTACATTTTTCTTCTGAGAGTGTATTGATTGAAGGTATTTTATGATATTTCACCATAGAATCCACACTGTTGCACAAACATGTGTAAGATGATAAAATATTGGCTATGAAAGTGTCAAGTTGTTTTTTTCTTTGTATAAGCATCTAGACTTCAGCTTTCTCCCACTCGGTTTGTTGTCCTTTTTCCTTAACCAACTCAGGTGGTGTACCTCTATATTGTGTTCCAAATTCATGCACTACAGTGATAACTACGTGAAAAAATTTGAGAGCTTTTGCATTCTCCCTTGATTTCTTTTGAATATCATGTAAGGAAACATTGCCTTGTGCACAATGACTAACTCCTCATAGAGGTTCCTCATAGTTTCTCCCAATGTTAATACTTCACCAAGTATAGATGCTGAAATCTCTTCTAAGTACACATGTGTGAGAACTTCCTTCTGAACCTATGCCTGGATTTGTTCAATCTGTTGCCTTGAAACTTCTAAATTATTTGCCATTTGTCTATTTTTGGCCATAAAATATTCTGTGTTTAACTTAGAAGCTCTTGTAAGGTCAAGTTGGTTGTGGAAATAACTTCAAGATTATTTCTAGTGTCTATTACAATCATCTTCTATTGAATGAAAGTCGGATGTGTGAGGCCATCCAGAAATTTATTCTTTCTTTCTTGCATAATTTTCTTTTGAAGCTCATCATAACTTAAGCTACAAATATCCATGGCCAGACCTTCAACAAGAGGAGCAATTTCCTCTTCATCCTCTGGAGCTTTCCCTTGTACGGGAAGAGGGGGAGACTAAGTGATGATCTGTTGTGTACAAGGCATGATATCGCCATCCTGATTCTGCTACTTTGGATCTACCTCCATGTCTTGAATCACTATAAATTCTTTAATTTCCTGGGAAAATTATTTATCCTACTGTTGTTTGCTTTCTTCTTCTAGTAGGAAATTTTTCTCTTCATCGACAACTTGCTTCAATATTGTTTCTTCCTCTTCTTTTCTCGTTTATTCTTATTGCACATGCCTTTTCTCTTGTTATTTCTTCTCCCATTCTTCCTTCTATCTTAAATATTCCACTTTTCTTTTCCATTTCCTCTTTCTCTCTGTTGTCATAAACAATTTTAAGATAGTTGAATCTGCTTTGTATTTGCAGCTTTGCTCCTTCGTTGGACTGTGTGCAACCTTCCTTTTATAATTTATGCTAACTGGGTTATGCTTCTCTAATGGTATTTCTTCTAGAGTAGATTCCTCCTCTCGAGTCACATGCGATGGACCTGCATGGATGACTGGTGCATGGGGCCTAAAGACATTATAACAATTTTTAATCTTTTCCTTCTTCGGTGTATGCGACCTACTACATGACCAATTTATCAGTGGCATACCTTGGTAACATATGTGATGAATTCTAACAACTGAACACCCCGGGATAAGTGCCATTAGGTGAGGCAAACCAATTGACAAGTTTTGCTACTGCTTCCATAGCCTTACGAGACATGTGAGGTGGCTCTTCCTCGAAGCTCATTCAGTGCCATTGATCCAAACTTAAACAGAAATGAAAAGATTACAGAAGTAACCATAAATACAAAGATGTATCATAAGTAACACTTCATTTCATTAATATCAAATACTGAAATATGCTTACAAACAAAATGGAAATAAAACTAGCTTAGACGATGGTAGCTTATCTCTGAGAAGAGATGTGGTGGATAAATGCCTCTGAATTGTGTTACAATGAGGCTCAAGGGCCTATTTATTGTTGAACAACAAGGGAGAACCTTAAACAACCAAAACCATAATTCCAAGAGATGGAACACCAAGAGTTTGTGGGCCTCGTTGGGGTTAGTTAGGCAGCTAACTTTCCAGGGTCGTAACTTGGTCATATTATCTCCATTTGGCGTGTACGATACCTTGTTAGAAATATCTCTCTAATTAGTATAGGAACTATGATAGAACCCTATAAAATTCCATGGGCCTATTGAAAACCTCAAAAAATGTTGTTTAGGTGGTCAAAACTGTTCTAGAAGTTCAACACACGAAAAACTGCTAAAAATAGTAAATACTGTAATAAACAAGGAAACAGATGAAACCGATTGGAAATCTAGGTGGAATAGGTCGGTGGCCACCAATATCCACCTAGATCAGTTCTCCCTCCTTAGAAAGAATGGTCCCCATTGCATGTAGAGCCTCCATGAGGTGAGGAAATTTCTATTGAATCTGGTCCTTGGTGAACCACTTTCTCTGATGAAGGAATTGGTCTACTTTTACAACTCAATATAGTTGGATCCTATGTTGACGAGTGTCATTGATCTAAATTTCAATGATCTAATCAGTTATGGCATGTACCATGCAGCTGGGGTTTAACTCTGTTGGTGTGAGTTGTTCTGCAATGTTAGATGTGTCCAACAATGGTGGAAAGTATGGCCAAAGGCGATCTTCATTGAACAATGGGTGAAGACCAAGGAAGGGTGGAATGCTAAGCTCGAAGGCATTATCCCTTATAGCCTTGGTGATGGTGTATGGCCCATATCGGAGTGGGTGAAGCTTGCGGTGGGGTCCAATGAGGTGCTCCTTTTGCAAATGTAGCCAAACTTTGTCGCCCACCTAGAACTTGTGTGGCACCCAATGCTGATCGTGGCGCAGCTTGTACTTAGCATTGGATCTGTCCAATATATCATGGACCTACTTGCAGATGTGTTGAATGCACTCAATGAAGTTGTTAGCCCTATTGGCTTCAGACTGGACATGAGTTGAATCTTCCTGAGTCGCTGCAAATGGTATGACCACATTAATGGGACATAATGGCTGAAATCCTAGCCCTACCTAAAAGGGGTTGTGGCCTATTGAGCTATGGAGAGCTCTATTGTAGCTATGCTAGGAATAAGGGAGGCTTTCATCCCATATGTGTGGATGCTTTGAGTTGTACACGTGCAAAATATGCATGATCATCCTATTGACAACCTCTCTTTGGTCATCCGTTTGGGGGTGCAAAGTTGCGGACTTAGTAAGTTTGGTATCCAGCATCAACGAGAGACTTGACCAAAATGCACTTAGGAATATCCCATCCTGATCTAAGATAATGGACTGTGGGATCCCAAAGTGTACCCACACTCGCTCAAAGAAGAGCTTAACAGTGGCCTCTGTTGTGATACTCTTCTTGTAGGCCACCATAATGACCATCTTAGAGAATTTGTCGACGACCATGAAAATGCAGTCATTGTCGTGCTTAGTATAAGGAAGGTCTGACATGTAACACATGGAGATGGATTTCCAAGGCTTACTAGGATTAGGTAGAGGAGCATATAGGCCTTGCTTCTTGATGGGTAGTTTGGCAATGGCGCACATAGTGTAGGATCGAATGTACTTACCAACATCTTGACGAAGGTTCGGCCAATAAAAATAATATTGCAGTACTGCCATTATTTTCTCTACTTCGAAATGTCCAGCAACCCGAATGTAGTGTGCCTCCTAATTCATCTTGGCACACTCTCTTGAAGGAACACATATATGTCCCAGGTGGCATAACAGTGCATCCTGGAGGTGAAAATTTGGAACTTTCTTACCTTCGAGGAGTTTCTGGTATGTGCTATAAAATTCTGAATCTCTTGTAAAGATGAAGCCACCCCGAAGTCATGTTCCCACAAGAGTCGAGCACAGTGATCAATGCCATGACTGGTGGTCAACTGTGGCAGTCTGAAAAATTATTGGTGCTTCCCTTCTTGTACTTAATGTTCAAATGGAACTGTTGCAGGTATGCGGACCATTTGTGATGGCGATAATTCTACAACTTCCCTTGTGTTTGTATGAACTACAGGGGTAGTGGTCTATGTGGATGACCATTTCCTTCCCTAGAATGTAATGCTTCCATTGATGATAGAACTGCACAATGGAATACATTTCCTTGTCATAGGTGGGACACTTTTAGACTGTGTTTGAAAGTGTCTCACTTTGGTAAGCCACTAGATGCCCCTTCTGAGTAAGAACTACACCAATAACATAGTTAGAGGCATCTGTATCAATCTCAAATGGTTGATGCAGATCTGGTAATGTGAGTACCAGTGCAGAGAAGAGGTGATCCTTCAACTCGGAAAATGCCTTATGTTGGGTTTCAGACTATAAGAAATTTTCTTTCGCCCCGCCCTTGGTGACTTGACTTAAATGCCAAGTGATATGAGAGAACCCCAACAAGAACCCACGGTAGAAATTAGAAAGACCCAGAAAGCTATGGAGCTCTGTTAGAGTGGTTGGGGTTGGCCAATATCGAATGAATTTTATCTTAGTTGGGTCCACATACACACCCTGCTCATCAATTATGTAACCTAGATATTGAACTTGGGTCATGCCAAAAGTGAATTTCTCCAAATTGGCACACAACTTGTGTTGTCGCAGGGTTTAGAGGACCTGTCAAATATGGTGGAGGTGCTCTTCCCAACTCTGGCTGAAGATCAGGATGTCATCTCAATACACCACAATGAATGCATTGGTGAAAGGTCACAAGATGCTATCCATCAACATATTGAAGGTTGCGAGGGAATTTTTCAACCCGAAAGGCATGAACAACAATTCAAAAAGGTCCTCCTTGGATTTGAAGGTAGTCCTCCATATATCAGAGGGTTCAATAGGCACCTGGTGATAACCAGACTTGAAATTAATCTTGCTAAAATATTTGGCTGCCTTGAACTGGTCCAAAAGTTCATCAATTCGTGGGATTGGGTACCTATTCTATACAATATTGATCTTGTTCAGTGCCTGATTGTCAATACAGAGTCTCTTGGTCCCATCCTTCTTCTCTACAGTACAATGGGGCTCCCATAGGGTGATGAGCTTGGCTTGATGTCTCCCTTCTACAACAACTCCTTAATATTCTGCTTGATCTCATTGTTCTCTAGAACAGAGCATTGATAGATCGTTCCATTGGGTAGCGGCATGCCTGGGGTCAGATCGATGGAGTGCTTGACCTGGTAATGCAGAGTCATCCCCATAGGCGAGGAGGAAATGTCCCCATACTCCTCCATGACCTTATCCATCTGCTGCTGCTATGCAGAGGAGCCCTGTTTAGAAGTTGCTGCCATAATGTTCTTCTTGCCCTAAGGGTGAATCATCAGGAAAACAAATTTCCTGGTCTATGAAACGATCTTACTACATTGCTTTGTAGTGATCAAAGAGATCGAGGTAGGTGGGGATATCTCCGGTATCCTATACAGCTTATTTCCAAAAGTAATAATCACAAATCGAGGTCTAGAATCATATACAAACTGTAGCTTCCACAAGTATGGTTATCCTAATAATACATCACAAACTTCAATAAGGAAACATCACACAATACCTCATCTGTGAAGGGCTTGATGTTGTAGGGAAGGTGACACTATTTGTTGACGCAGAGATCTCGTTCTTGGTGAACCCACTCGATGGCGTATGGATACACATGTGCTGTAGTTGGTATGCCTAGCCATTTCATGACCTCTATTGAAATGAGGTTCTTTTCGCTCCTATTGTCGACAATGAACTGCAGTGCAGAACCCTTCACCCACATCTGTGAGTGGAAGAGGTGTTCCCCCTCATATGGGTCTTCAAGATCATTCTTTTGGATCTTGGTGGTGGCCACAGTGGAAATCAACTCCACATCAATGATCTTCTTCCCTTTGTCATTCCCCTTGATAGGTTCTGACTCAGAGTCATAACATGCATCTAATTCAGAATCCTTCAGCTTGACCACTAGTGACTTCTTGGTCCAACACTCACTCGTTTTGTGAGTGGAGATCTTATGGAACTCACACCATTTTCCTGTGTCCTTCTTTGTCTTCGTGGTGTTGTAGTTTTCTTGCAGCTTCAGTGGGTTGTCCTGGGTCACCCTGACTTAGATTTGTCATTTTCTCTATGGTTTGGGGGCACCTTTCCCTTACTTTAGATTCACAGATCCAAATTCTCTCTTCTTGTGTTTAAACTTTTGCTTAATATTGAAAACGTATTTGTATGTCGTGTCGAGTGAGGAGATTTCTATGAACTCCATCTCATCCTAGATGTACCTCTGTAGGCAGCCACGGTAATTGAGTACCAAATGTCACTCATAATCCTTGATACCCAACTTCATGCGAAGGGTATGGAAAACATTTGTAAACTTCGGCATGTCTTGGTCCCTTCCCTACCGCAACGTGGTCCACGTTATGTATTTATCCTCATAGCCCCCGACAGGGTAGTACGCTCCATGATGGCATCCCTGAATGAATTCCAAGTAGGTGTGGCTGAAAATAGGGAAGGTGTACTTTCGTCCTTGTTCTCGCAATAGGTTTCCAACCAGTCCTTGATGTGGGGGGCGAATTTGAGAAATGAAAAAGTAATATTTTCCCGACTGGAAAAATCATGAACATAAAATATCATTTTAGTAGATTTGACCATTTATCTATGGTGTCCACATCTATCTAACCTTTTGTTGAAGCCTCGAAAATTGTTGCTTCAACATGGGCGAAAACCACCCGGTCCGGACCTTGGTTGGCAACTCCTTTTTTGTTTGGTGTAGTGGCTTTGACTGGGGATAATGGGACCAGTTTCCCAATCTAATTTATAATAGTGTTGATGGGTTGATATGTGATATTTTGGAGTAATGTTTAAGCTAAAAGTAATCTAATCTAAACTAATAATCACATGCATTTTATCCTAATTTAAACACTATCTAATTATTCCTATACCCGAGAATAAATTGAAGTATGCGATCTATAGTAATGTCCAAAAGCAATTGGTAATAAAGATCATTCAACTGCAATAAGAAGTGAAATCGTTTAACAATAATCATTTCGTATAAAAAGTTAGCCGAAACGATTGTGAAAGATATATCGCATAAGAAATTATTCATGTATTCGACATAAAATATAGCCCATCGTCATACAAAAGCACAATAATGCTAACCAAGATTCAAAATTTCATACATAAACAATTTGAAGATAAAGTATTGCATAATACATAAGTAAAAGAATTATGAGATAAAAGTACCATTTACAATACCTCCTACTAATGTGCTTCAACAATATTGATCTACTTTCAATCCATCCAACGCCATCTAAAAGTTAAAAAGTGCAATTTCAGTAGAAGATGCCAGATAAGATAAAAATAAATCTCGTTCCATTCATTTCACTAGAACTTCCTCAAAGGGACATAAGTGCATGTTTTGAAGATTGTTTCTGATAAAATTTATGGAGCCCTCTCTAAATGCATGAGAGGGGTTTAAATACTAAACTATAAAACTAAAAATAGATTATTACAAAATTAGTTGAGGAAGTTTAAATGAGCTTCCTAAAATTATGCAAAATAAAACAAAAATAGAAATGATCATGGTCACTCACTGTTCTGCATTTGATCTTTTGGATTGCAAATGTCCATCATGGGCTTGAGCTGTGTTAGTTGTCTGATTTCAGCTTTCAACTGTCTAGTGAACATGGTGTCAGTCAGTGTTGGCACCATTTTCTCCGTAGAAGTGGTTAGCCATCGTAGGGTCATCCACTGGCTTTGAGGTTTCACTAAATGTCACCAATATGCTTCGCAATTTAGCCTGGTCATTTGCCTAATTGCTTCTGCTTTTTCTTCTATTGCCTGCCTCCATTATAGTTCAAACTGTTTTACATTAGGAATAAAACTTGGAATGGACTCTGCCACAAGGTTGATGCTATCTAATTTTTCATTAATATTTTTGATAACACTATTTGCTACTGCTTCAACATCTGTTGTTCTCTTTTCTGCCTCTCTAAGCCAAGAATCCCAGTTTGCAAATAAGTTTTGTTTGTGTGACTCTTCCAGTTTAGGTAGGTCGGCCTTTCTCCCATCTTCTGAATTCTGCTAGGTGATGAAGTCAGAGACTTTTTTCAAGATTTCATCATATTTAGGTCTCATTTCTATGACTTGACTCGTCAATTTGTCGCTTATTTCACAATAAGAATTCCATTGCGAAATCTTCTGGCATAATAGTTCCTTTTGGTGCATCAGTTGGGAGTTAAGGCCAAGCACTTCAGTAATAAACTGATCAATTTTTGGATCATCCTTATGTAGATCAATTATTTCTTGTATTTGCGTTTCCTTCTCTGCTAAGTTGGCTTGATGTTTTATTTGCATCTGCTCGAACTCTTGTTGAAGCTTAGCTAATTGTGTCTCTGCTTGCTGGTCAGATTTTGCTTACTGTAATTGTTGTTCAAGTGACAAAATTTTATCTTCTTTTTCCTTAAGCAACATTTGCACCACTGTTGCTTTGTCTATGGTCGTTATAGCATAGGCACCTAGAAACTGTGAGAATCTAGTAAGGTTGCAAGATGGGTCGATGGGTGAGTCTTTCTAGACAACATCCATCGGTTCATTATCAGGGGTAGTAACAACAGTAGAATCCAACTTCCTTTTCTTCCTTTGTCTTTTAACAACTACTTTGTGTTGTGGGCTATAAAACACATCTAGAGGGGGAATCTCCTCAATTATAAAAACAATTTCAGAGGTGGGAGTAACAGTGATGTTCTCTACCTCTTGAGTATTTACAATCTCCTTTGTTGTAATTTCTTGAGTTGCTTTATGTTGTGGAGTTTGAAACTCTGGCGTTTGTTCCTTTGTATGGAGCCTTTTATTAAAGTTGTCCCATTCTTCCTCTAAATCAATCACCAGGGGTTTTATTGGCTGGGTGGAGGTGGAATGGATTTCAGCCTATTTGCTAGCTGAAGTTTGCTCAACTGTCTTTTCTATAGATTGGCTTATGTCTTTTTCCAACTCCCTGCTTCTTTTCCCATTTTGTGATGATTTCTCTCACTCCCTGGTAGATTTCTCTTGGGATTATGCTCCAGAATCAGTTTTAGAATTTTCTTTGGAATCTCCCTCTACACTTACACTCGGAGTAGGCTCCCTTATTGGTTCAATCAATAATTGGTCCAATGGGACCTTCATTATCCTCCTTTCTTTGTACTTGTAAGAGGTTTCAAGATCTTCACGGTCAAAAAGTATTTGTTCCATATGCTTCACCTCTATGAAGTTGTTCTTCTATAAAAATATGTCATCAAATTCATCTTCCTCATTACTGAATACTTTTATTTTTACCATGGTGGTAAAGTCTTTGACAGTTCCAAATGGGTCATATTGCCTTCCTGGGAATTTAGGTAACTGCAGAGATAAAATAATCTTTGATTCTTTGAATGCATGCCCCAGGTTGTGTAATGCAAATGCTCCACACTATAAAGGGAATGTAGGCTAAATGGCCTTTTTTTCTTCCTTTAATGTTTTTTTCATCCCCCCCTCACTAGTTGTTTGATAGGCTATCTCTCTAGCCATGTCCGAAACATAGTATGGGAGGACGTGGGGGGGCGTAATGCTGCCAAATACCATACATGAATGTTTCCTCCCCAAACCATCTGGCCATTGGGAGGATATCTACCTCGGCTTCTTTGAAAAACTTGGGGGCATCTCGGTTATAAATCCGTTTGTGGATAGGGAGTATGACTCCATGACAAATTTTGTAAAAATGTGGTTGAAACTAAGATTCCCACATGTCTGTATGGTATATTTTAATGGGAAGTGGATTTTGGATAGTCCACTTCCATCCCATGACAAGAAATTTCGAACCAAAAAAAATTGCATCCATTACATAGGCACTCATAAAAAATGGAGGGTAAACCCTCGAAGCAACACTTCTTTTCCTTCTATACTCCATTATTGTTCTTGTTAAATTATCAGACAAAATTTGTGCCCAATTCATTATAGTTGCGTTATGGCTGCATCTATTAATGGCAGCCATTCTGGGGAAATTTAGTGCTATCGGATTTTCCAAATAGTATACACAGCATGGCCGCTTCAAAACTATGAGGGGGACAAATAGATGCAGTAGAGTACATACCGTTCTTATCTTTTTTTATTTTTCCCTCATTATTTGACCAGGTCTAGGTGCAGTCCGTTGGGTCCTCGTTCTCTTTGGAAAAATTCTCGACGAACTGCTTGTTGTAGATGACTTGTGGCTCTGGTAGGTGGTACATAAGCCGCAAGTTGTCTGGCGTAAAAGATCCCATAACCTCTTGGCTTCTGGTCTTGAATTCTCTGTCTGAGATGTCGACTTCATCAATAACCCATTTAACCATGTCTGTATAAGGGATTATCTTTGGATGTGCAGTTATGCGATGCAAAAATGATCATGCTATCTTAAACATGGAGGCGTCTGAGGAATCACGTCCATCAACTGTGACCTTCGTTTCCAAAATCCTTGGTTGCTCTTCTTCCAGTATATTATAAATGGCTTCCCACGTAGAGGTTCCTCCCTCTCTGTTGCATGTAGTATCGTAAATAGAGGAGTCATTTTTGATTTCTCAGAGACAACTGCCTTGCCTTTCTTCACCATTGCTCCCAACGATTTGCTATGTGGATTTTCCATGAAAGTGAAGAACAACAGCTATTGGATACACAAAGATGACAATGAACATGAAATGGAATAATGCGGATAACTTGTAAAGGTGATAAAATGAGTTTTATTTGAACACATGTAAGAATATATCATATCACGTTAAATGGCTTTTCACACATAAATGCAGTTAAATCTTACTAAATGCCCACTAATGCTTCGTTATCTCTTAGCTTTAATGCTCATAAATGCTTGCATCATAAGTCAGGAAGAAAGCTTCTAGGGTGGTGAGCCTTTGAATTGCGATAATGGCGATTTTTTGATTTGCGAAGCAATATCGCAATATGACTTTTCACTTTTCTTACCCTCCCTTGCGTTTCTGCAAGATGCGAGATGCGAGCCACTCGTTTATTGTCTCAAAACATAGCTACTTGTTAGGTTTTTCTATGTAAAGACCTTTTTTAATAAGTGGCAGACCTAAACATTTGTTCGTAATGTATTGAAGGAGTGGGCTCGGGTCTTGATCACATTTTGCAATATCAACTGATGGTAAGTTTGTGGTGTTCTTTTAAATGATAAAAATGCGATGTGGTAAAGGTTATGATGCCATCACAACTTCGCATTTCTCTTGTTTTGAGATAACCTTTTAAGGCGGGCTCTTCATAAATAGCGATATGCAATGCGAGACTTGGTTTTGATGAGAAAAGCTTTAGGACCTATTTTATATATAAAAAAATATGATAGTTTCGAGGTATAAAGCATGGAGTCTTCTATTAATCATTTTTCACTAGATTTGGTGGGTTAGCAAGGTTTTTGATGATTCTTAATCATGCGATACGCAGGAAGGCAAGCATCTAGTAATTCTTTTGAAAAAGAGGTTTGATTGATATCTTGCTTTATTCCAAAATTAAATAATAAAAATGCCTAAATGCTAAGTTTATTTTTGGAAGGATTTTTTAAAGGGCCCCTATTTATTAATGTAATATTAACTATTGCTATTAATAAATGGGGGATTGTTGAATAGTAGAACAATTGGCGATTCACTTGGAAGAACCAGTTATCTCTGATAGTTTTTTGAAATTTCTAAAAATTTCCAACATAAAGATAGTTTTGAAAATAAAAATTACATGGAATATAAGGTAAGTAATACTTCTCATTAATAATAAAACAACATCTACTTAAATATCATTCATTTTATTATTCTTTTCTCATAACAAAGTCACTTTGTCTACATCAGTCTTTACTTGGTTTTAAGGATAAAAACAGGGAGCCTCTTCTCAAATCAGTTTTTAACCAGCAATGATTCAGTATCCCACCTAGGTTAGAATACAATTTTAAAGATAAGATCGTTTGTATACTTATTGATTTCTTTATTTTCTGAAGTAATTCATTCTTCCTTCAAAATTTCATCTTTTATCTCTTAAAGGACAATGGCTTGGTTTGGTGACCAAAATTGACAATTCCATTCACTTGATTTGTAAATTAACTAAACAAGCTGGCTCTTGATGAGACCCCTTGTCTTTTGATTAATATAATCTCAAGCCATTACCATGTTTTGATATGCAATATTGGTAATGTCAGTTAGTTATAATCTTACGATCATGGTAAGCCGGCTCTTGATGAGACCTCTTATCCTTTAAGTTTAAGTATATTTTAGAATTACACTCTAAAAATGAAAGTTGATTAGGTGGGAAGAATCATTGGCTCCTTAAGAGCTTCTAGATGATAATTGTGGAGTTTTAAAGATGCTTTTCTGTAGAGAGACTTTGCTTTGTTATTAATACTTTTCTTGACTAGTGTAAAGAAAAGATTTCTTTCTAAAGCTAAGTTTCATTAAAGATCAAATAAGTTTTAGCAGAGAACAAGCAGTTTTGAAGCAATAGAACTTAACTATAAATTTCATATGTGAAGATTAATTTTCATAACAATATTTACTTACACAAGCGAAAATTCAAAATTAAAAAGAGACTATCATTTGTAAAGCCAAAAGTAAATGTTTTTCAACTTGTCTTATTCTTTCTAAAAAAATAAAATAAAGGCAATAATATACAATGAATAGAAGAGATCATTTTCCATGGAAATTATTTCTTTAAAATCTACCCATTAACAGTTAGAGATTCCCTCTTACCTGATAAATCCTATAATAGAAAAGTTGATGGGCCCATTTGTTCCACAATCTGAAATGGGCCAAGCCACATTTATTGGAACTTGGCATGCTTACCTTTCCCTTCATGGGCTTTATCCCATTTCAATACTAAGTCTCCGAGTTGAAAATATTTTGAACTTACAGAATTTGAATCAAAGGAAGCTTTGACTAACTGCTGATGATATCCATGTGTGATCCTGGCCTTTTCTCTTTCCTCTTCAAGCTTAAGGATTTGTAACTGTCTAACTTGCATAGATGAGGAAGGAGTTTCTTCAGTAAACCGAACTCAGGCTAAAGAGGGAATAGCTACATTTGTAGGTAAGACGACTTCTTTCCAATAGACCAAATTAAAGGAGAAGTGCGAGTTGAGGCTTTCTAAGTTATTCGGTCTACCCATAGAGAAAACATCAAAGACTTATGCTAGTTCTTCTGGCTTTGGTCAACAATTCATTTAATAATCCTAATGAGATTCTTGTTTCTAGATTTAACTAATCCATTTCCCTGCAGATAATAATTAGCAGAGTATTTAAGCTTAAAACCTCTTTTAAGAGAAAATTTTATCATAGAATTGCCTGAAAAATAAGATGCATTATCAAACATCAAGGCAGATGGTAGGCCAAATCTAGTAATGATAAATTGATCTATGAATTCAATAATGTTTTCAGAATTGGCTACCTTGAGTGGAATTGCTTCCACCCATTTGGTGAAATAATCAGTTGCTGTAAGGATATATCTATGCTGCTTATAAGAATGAGGAACCATCTCACCTATTATGTCCAATCCCCATTGCTCGAATGGTTGGTCAATGTTAGTTGGCTGTAATGGTAATGCGGGTTTCTTTTGTCTTCCTGTCTGACAAATTTTACATCTCCTTACATAACTATGTGCATCTTTGAATAATGTTGGCTAGTAATAGCCGGCATGTAGGATTTTATGTGCGGTGGTATCTCCTCCAAAGTGACCACTAGCTGGTCCATCATGAAGTTCATGCAACACCTTCTCTGCCTCAGATTTTTCAAGACATCTAAGTAAAACATGATCATAATTTATTCTAAACAACACATCATTGACAATTTGATATTGTCTAGCTTTTAAACTCAACGCCCTTTTCTTTGTGTAATTTAATTGCATTGGGGCATATCCATTTCTCAAGTAAAATATGATATCAACATATCTTGACTTAGTGTCGTTAAGGCTTACCTCATAGACTTGCACATCGTCACCTGAATGTTGTAATGCCGATAGATTTGATGCTTCTGCCAACATCCTACAAAAACATTGACCTTTTATAATTTTTGTTGGTTTGATTTCGATGTCCTATTCTTGCAGAACTGTAACGCAATTTGCTATTTTCTCACCTACATCCCTTTGTATTAACAGATTTCTCACTGCTGAGAATGGTACTATTACTTTGGTGTGGGTTTTGAGGAGAAAAATTCTGAAGTGTTTTATTGATTTGAAAACATCAAAAGCTTGTTTTTCAACGTCTGAGTAATTCAATTCAGATCCCTGCAAAGTGGAGCTAAAGAAAGAGATTGGGGCTTCAACTTTTTCTTCATTTACTTGTGTAAATATGGCTGCATATGATTTCTCGGAAGCGAAAGCATATAAAATGAAATGATTTGAAAAATTTGACGTCGCTAAAGATGGGCCGCTTATGGTTGCTTGTTTGATCAAGTTAAAGGCTTCATGTTCTGAGTCTCCCCATTTAAACAAAGAATTTTTCTTTATCATAGATTGAAGGGATAAAACAATTTGTGAGAATTCAAGGACAAATCTTTTAACAAAATTTATCTGACCTAGGAAAGATTGCATCAATTTTGTGTTATGCGATAAAGGCATTTCAGAGATTTCACTAATTCTATCAGGGTCAATATGAATCCCTACTTTGGACACAATGAATCCAAGGATATTTCCTTCACTTAATGTGAAAAAAGACTTCTTGGGATTAAGAGAAATCCCATACCTTTGGCAACGTTCAAAGATTTTCTTTAAATCCCTTAGATGATTACTATGCTTTTTGGAATATACAGTTATATCATTTAAGTAGATTACTATTGATTTGCTTACTAAACCTTTGAAGGCTATGTCCATGGCTCTCTAGAAAGTG
Organism: Pinus tabuliformis; assembly: GCA_031772625.1. Classification (NCBI taxonomy): domain Eukaryota; kingdom Viridiplantae; phylum Streptophyta; class Pinopsida; order Pinales; family Pinaceae; genus Pinus; species Pinus tabuliformis. Next base: position 1,430,087,309 of record CM062804.1, on the reverse strand, counting down.
GCATCAACATTAATCAGTCCAAATGGCATCTTTTAATAAGCATAAGTGCCCCATTTTGTCCTAAATGTAGTTTTCAACTGGTCATCTGGATGTACTAAGATCTTATTATAACCTAAGAATCCATCCAAGAAAGACATTAGTTCTGAGCCTGCAACTGATTGCAATATTTGTTCCATAGGAGGTAATGGGAAATTGTCCTTTTGGCAAGCTTTATTGAGGTTTCAGAAGTCTATACATATCCGAATATCACCGTTCTTTTTCCTGACTGGGACAAGATTGGAGACCCACCGGGAATGTCTGACAGGAAAAATAATCTTGGCTTTCAATAGTTTATTCAATTCAGATTTAATCTGACTTTCTAAATTAGGATGGATCTTCCTTAATTTCTGTTGAATAGGTCTTTCATCAGATGTCATGGGAATAGTATGTTGAATAATAGAGGTGTCATATGTCTTAAGATCTTCATAGTTCCATGCGAAGACATTCTTGTACCTCTTCAACAAACCTATAAAGGCTGATTTTTCATCTGACATAAGTCCAAGACCTAGATTAATATTTTGAGGCTTTAGGTCAGTCCCAAGATTAATCAATTCAAACCTCAGAGTTGAACTCTAAAGTTTTGAATTGGTGGGTCGTTTAAATTTGTCTTTGAGGTCATATAAATCTTCCAACTTAACTACAGATTTTGGTATAGCGTTATTGACTATTTCTTGTTTAAGTTGGTTATCATGTTGGTCTTCATCAACTATCTGGTCATCATAAGAGCCTTCTGAAGTCAGGAAGCTTATGATATCCAGATCGTTATTAAAGACTCTCCAGTTGGTGATATTATCGGGAATAGAAGGCCTAAAAATGAATTCAATGGAGAATTGATCAGGGTTATAATCCTCTGGGGGAATAAGCTTGGAAGCGACATTAGCTAGAAGATTGGCACTAGCATTTTGGATTCTTGGAATAGGGGAAATATTAAACATTGTAAAATGAGAGTTCAGGTCTTGGATTAATGACTGATATTGTTTCAAATGTCCTGAGAAATAGTGTATAGTATTTCTCACCTGCTTTTTTACAATTTCTGAATCTCCAAATACTTGGAGTTGTTTGATATTAAGGTCAATTGTTTTATACAAACCTTGAACTATTGTTTCATATTTAGTAGTGTTGTTTGTGCAATCAAATTCAAGTCTGCAAGCTAACATAGCCTTTTCCTCCTCTAGGATAACTAATATGCATCCTGCGCCTGCTCCATCATTAGATTTAGATCCGTTAAAAAATAATTTCCAAAATAAATAGCTAACTACAGGTTTATCTACAAAATTTACACATTTAGAAGTGTCTGTTTGGGAAATTTTTTTGACTTGAGATACAACAGAGTCTAAGAAAGGTGAAGTGTAAGCGTTGAAATTTCCTAGAAATGATTCTACAAGTAGTTTTCGATGATATTGTTATATATGTGACTGGTTAATTTTCTCCTTCTAGCTCTGTGACTATGTACTTTTGATGTTTCTCGCGATCAACCCTTATTTGATTTGGCCTTCCATTATAGGGAAGCCACATGTGAGACTAATCAGTTGCAAAATAACCATGAAGTTTTTCTAACCAGTCTCTACTAAGGATTAAGCCATAGAACTCAGGAATATCAGCTACAAGTATGTCAATGACTTGACAAACTTTAGGATTTGATGAAATTCTAGTGGTTACTTGATTAAGTTCCCCAAAAACTTCGACTTGAGATAGATCTAATTGTACTATACGTACAATAGATTTTTGAGGTTGAACATTCAACTTTGCACACACTGTTCTAGGTAAGATGTTAGATGAAGCTCCTGAATCAACTAAAAAGTTGTGTAAATTCTTATTAAAGACTTCAAAAGTAAGGAGGAATGGAGGAGTATGAGATTTATATCTTCTTCCAATTAGAGCGATGTTGGTTGGATCAATCTTGTTTAAAGAGGTGCTAGGGTGCCTTCCCATTTCTTGTGCGGCTTGTGAAATTACTGCGACAGGAAGCAGTGTAGTAGGTACTGCTTTGAGTTCCTTAAGGAGTAGCTTCTGCTGATGCTTCAATTTTCTAAGCTCATGAAAGGTGATGTTTGCCCTAGTCTTCTTCATATCATCAACAATATTATATTCCATTTCATCAGAAACTATCAGAGTTTTAGGTGAAGGTGAAGAATCCAATTGAGAAGGAGTAGTTTGAGTGGATTTTGGTGAAGACTTATTACTTGTTGTTTTGTCCCTAGGAGGTGGCATTGTAGCCTTCTACTTTGAATTTTTTTGTGACAAATCAACAGGGTTTTTACTTCGGGTAGCGACAGGAAATGCTTCTTGAGTTTCCTCATTGGGAAGGATAAAATCCCACATTCCTTGTAACTCTGCCACTTCTTCATCATCCGTTTGTTCTTCGTTTGTTGAAACTTCATCCTCCTCTCCATTTGATTCAACATTTGATATAACATTTGGAGGTTTAGGATCAACAGGGGAATTCCTTTTAAATGGTCTAAAATATTTCTTAGAGGAAGTCTCTGCTACCTGTTTTTTGATATCAACCATTTCGTTAGACATGGTCTTGAGGAATTTTTGTAACCCTTCAAGATCAAAAGGATCTTTAGGTGGTTTATTCTTAGAGTCATCCCTAAAATTCACTTTCTTAGATTTTCATTCTTCTAATGCATTTTTCTTTTCTACAGCTAGAATGCGTTTTTCCATAGCTATTGCCTCTTTCATATTTTCTACCAAAGTCGGTTTGGCAGCTCTATCAACGAAAATAGCTGTGTTTGAAGGTAGAGCAGAAATATACCACTCATTTTGGACCTCATCGCTGGGCTTAGACGTCGTTGGTATCTTATTCAATAATTTATTGAAGCGAGAGTTGAAGTCTTTAATGGGTTCTTTCGGTTCAGCTTTCAAATTGGAGAGATCATTGATTAGGGTAGCTGTGGATCTATCATCTTCAAATTTAGTTTAAAACTACTCTTGGAAAGCATCCCAACTATTAATAAAACCTGATGGTAATGAGAAGTACCAAGATCCTGCTTCTCCTTGTAAAGTATATGGAAATAATCTTACAACTACGTCTTCTTCCACTACTTCATTCAAGTTAATGGACAACATGAAATTGTTTATATGTTCCTCAGCAAGTATGCCATTATTAGGATTGAATTTGGGTAACCATTTCTCTAGATGAGATGGAAATTGATGTAAAGGCCTAGCCATCCTAACAACTCCTAGGTTTGTCCATGACCTTGGAGGAATCTGTGCCATTGCTGGTATGTGAGTAGGAGAAGGTGTAGCAGTGGTTGAAGGTGATTGGGTAGAGGAGGATGTAGTTCTTGTACCTGTGTGAATCATGATCTGGAGTGGCGAGGCAGATGATTGATCTTGTGATGGTATAGACAGAATGAATGAAGATGAAGATTGTGTCGATGAAAGAACCCTGTTGTGAGATTCAAATGGTGTTTTCTTAGCTTTCTTATGGCTTGGAAGAGGGAATTTGAATAGGGGGATTCCAAGTTTTTCACTCTGTGCTCTAGTTAGCCGTTGAGATGGGGTAAACTGAGAGGTAATGCTATCTTGGGATAACTCAGATTCTTCTTGAGATAACAAAATACCTTGTATTTTATGAATCAAAGATTGGACTTCAGGGGCTTCAATAGAAGAAGAATTATCTGGCTTCTTTGGGATTTCAGTAGTCGGTTCTATAATTTTCTTTGCAACTTATCGCTTACGATTAGGGGATTCATAATGCTTTTGAGAAGTTGGAGGTGATGGTGAGGGAGTTTTACTCTTAGAATGGCCGGTTGATTTGGATTACTTTCCATTTATAGTCAGGCCCTCCTTCTAGCACCAAAATGATGAAGCCTCGAAAATCGTTGCTTCAACATGGGGGGAAACCACCTGGTCCAGACCTTGGTTGGCAACTCCTTTTCCATTTGGTGTAGTGGCTCCAATTGGGGATAATGGGACTAGTTTCCCAATCTAATTTATAATATTGTTGATGGGGTGATATGTGATATTTTGGAGTAATGTTTAAGCTAAAAGTAATCTAATCTAAACTAATAATCACATGCATTTTATCCTAATTTAAACATTATCTAATTATGACTATACCCGAGAATAAATTGAAGTGTGCGGTCTACAATAATGTCCAAAAGCAATTGGTAATAAAGATTATTCAATTGCAATAAGAAGTGAAATCGTCTAACAATAATCGTTTCATATAAAAAGTTGGCTGAAACGATTGTGAAAGATATATCACATAAGAAATTATTTATGTATTCGGCATAAAATATAGGCCATCATCATACAAAAGTGAAATGATGCTAACCAAGATTCAAACTTTCATACATAAACAATTTGAAGAGAAATTATTGCTTAATACATAAGTAAAAGAGAATTACGAGATAAAAATAACATTTATAATACGTCCTACTCATGTGCTTCAGCAATATTGATCTACTTTCAATCCATCCCACACCATCTAAGAGTACAAAAGTGCAATTTCGTTAGAAGATGCCAGATAAGATAAAATAAATCTTGTTCCATTCATTTCACTATAACTTCCTCAACGGGACAGGAGTGCATGTTTTAAAGACTGTTTCTGCTAAAATTTCTGGACCCCTCTCTAAGTGCATGAGAGGGGTTTAAATACTAAACTATAAAACTAAAAATAGATTATTACAAAATTAGTTGAGGAGGTTTAAATGACATTCCTAAAATTATGCAAAATAAAACAAAAATATAAGTGAGCATGGTGACTTTCTGCATTTGATCTATTAGATCACAAATGTCCGTCATGGGCTTGAGTTGTGTCAATTGGCCGATTTCAGCTTTCAACTACCCAGTGAACACGGTGTCGATCAATGCTGGAACCATTTTCTCCGTAGAAGTGGTTAGGCATCACAGGGTCATCCACTGGCTGTGAGGTTTCACTAAATGTCACCAATATGCTTCCCAGTTTAACCTGGTCATTTGCCTAATTGCTTCTGCTTTTTCTTCTGTTGCCTGCCTCCATTGTAGTTCAAGTTGTTTTACATTAGGAAGAAAACCTGGAATGGACTCTGCCACAAGGTTGGCGCTATGTAAATTTTCATTAATATTTTTGATAACACTGTTTGCTGCTGCTACCGCATCTGTTGTTTCCTTTTCTGCCTCTCTAAGCTAAGAATCCCAGTTTGCAAATAAGATTTCTTTGTGTGACTCTTCCAGTTTAGGTAGGTCGACCTTTCTCCCATCTTCTGAATTCTGCCAGGTGATGAAGTCAGAGACTTTTTTCAAGATTTCATCATATTCAAGTCTCATTTCTACGACTTGACTCGTCAATTTGTCGCTTGTTTCGCAATAAGAATTCCATTGTGAAATCTTCTGGCATAATAGTTCCTTTTGGTGCATTAGTTGGGAGTTAAGGCCAAGCACTTCAATAATAAACTGATCAATTTTTGGATCATCCTTATGTAGATTAGTTATTGCTTGTATTTGCGATTCCTTCTCTACTAAGCTAGCTTGATGTTTTATTTGCATCTGCTCGAACTCTTGTTGAAGCTTAGCTAACTATGTCTCTACTTGCTGGTCAGATTTTTCTTGTTGTAATTGTTGTTCAAGCGACATAATTTTATCTTCTTTTTCCTTAAGCAACATTTGCACCTATGTTGCTTTGTCGATGGTCGTTGTAGCATAGGCACCTGCAAACTGTGACAGTCTAGTAAGGTTCATGGATGGGTCGATGGGTGAGTCTTTCTAGACAACATCCATCGGTTCATTGTCAGGGGTAGTAACAGCAGTAGAATCCAACTTCTTTTTCTTCCTTTGTCTTTTAACAACTGATTTATGTTGTGGGCTATAAAACACATCTAGAGGTGGAATCTCCTCAATTCTCAAAATAATTTCAGAGGTGGGAGTAACAGGGATGTGCTCTACCTCTTGAGTATTTACAATCTCTTTTGCTGTAATTTCTTGAGTTGTTTTTTGTTGTGGAGTTTGCAACTCTGGAATTTGTTCCTATGTATGGAGCCTTTTATTAAAGTTGTCCCATTCTTCCTCTAAATCAATCACCAGGGGTTTTATTGGCTGGGTGGAGGTGGAATGGATTTTAGCCTGTTTGCTAGCTGAAGTTTGCTCAACTATCTTTTTTGTAGATTGGGCTGTATCTTTTTCCGACTCCCTGCTTCTACTTTTCCCATTTTGTGATGACTTCTCTAACTCCCTGGTAGATTTCTCTTGGGATTCTGCTCCAGAATCAGTTTTAGAATTTTCTTTGGAATCTCCTTCTAGACTTACACTAGGAGTAGGCTCCCTTATTGGTTCAATCAATAATTGGTCCAATGGGACCTTCGTTAGCCTCCTTTCTCTGTACTCGTAAAAGGTTTCAAGATCTTCATGATCAAAAAGTAATTGTGCCATATGCTTCACCTCTGTGAAGGTGTTCTTCTATAAAAAGATATCATCAAATGTATCTTCCTCATTATTGAATACTTTTATTTTTACCATGGTGGTAAAGTCTTTGACAGTGCGGAATGGGTCATATTTCCTTCATGGGAATTTAGGTAATTGTAGAGATAACATAATATTTGCTTCTTTGAATGCATGCCCCAGGTCATGTAGTGAAAATGCTCCACATTGTGAAGGGAATGTAGGCCAAATGACAGTTTTTTCTTCCTTTAATGTTTTGCTCATCCCTCCCTCACTAGCTGTTTGATAGGTTATCTCTATAGCCATCAGTTTGTCCGAAACATAGTATGGGAGGAAATGGGGGGAATTAATGTTTCCAAATACCCTGATATACGTGAATGTTTCCTCCCCAAACCATTTGGCCACTGGTAGGATATCTACCTCGGCTTATTTGGCAAACCTGGGTGCATCTTGGTTATAAATCAGTTTGTGGATAGGGAGCATGACTCCATGACGACTTTTGGAAAAATGTGGTTGAAACTAAGATTCCCACATGTCTTTATGGTATATGTGAATGGAAGTGGATTTTGGACAGTCCACTTCCATCCCATGACAGGAAATTTCGAACCAAAACAAATTGCATCCATTACATAAGCACTCATAAAAAATGGAGGGTAAACCCTTTTTCCCTCTATACTCCATTATTGTTCTTGTTAAATTATCAGACAAAATTTGTTCCGAATTCATTATAGTTTTGTTTATGGCTGCATCTATTAATGGTAGCCATTCTGGGGAAAATTTAGTGCTATCAGGTTTTCCAAATAGTTTACACAGCATGGCCGCTGCAAAACTATGAGGGGGACAAATAGATGTAGTAGTGTACATCCCTTTCTTGTCTTTTTTTTATTTCGCCCTCATTATTTGACCAAGTCTAGGTGCAGTCTGTTGGGTCCTTGTTCTCTTTGGCAAACTTCTCTATGAATTGCTTGTTGTAGATGACTTGTGGCTCTAGTAGGTGGTACATAAGCCGCAAGTTGTCTGGTGTAAAAGATCCCATAACCTCTTGGATTCTGGTCTTGAATTCTCTGTCTGAGATGTCGGCTTCATCAATAACCCATTTAACCATGTCTGTATAAGGGATTATCTTTGGACGTGCAGCTATGCGATGCAAAAATGAGCATGTTGTCTCAAACATGGAGGTGTCTAAGGAATCACGTCCGTCAACTATGACCTTTGTTTCCAGAGTCCTTAGTTGCTCTTCTTCTAGTATATTATACATGGCTTCCTACGTAGAGGTTCCTCCCTCTCTGTTGCATGTAGTATTCATAAATAGAGGAGTCATTTCTTATTTCTCAAAGATGACTACCTTGCCTTTCTTCACCATTGCTCCCAACGATTTGCTCTGTGGATTTTCCCTGAAAGTGAAGAACAAAAACTATCAGATACACAAAGATGACAATGAACGTAAAATGGAATAATGTGGATAACTTGTAAAGGTGATAAAAGGAGTTTTATTCGAACACATGTAAGAAGATATCATATCACGTTAAATGGCTTTTCACACATAAATGCAGTTAACTCTTACTAAATTCCCACTAATGCTTTGTTATCTCTTAGCTTTAATGCTCATAAATGTCTGCATCATAAGTTGGGAAGAAAGCTTCTAGGGTGGTGAGCCTTTGAATTGCGTTAATGGCGATTTTGCGATTTGAGAAGCAATATCACAGATCGCAATATCACATTATGCATTTTCGCTTTTCTTACCCTTGCGTTTTTGTGAGATGCGAGATGTGAGCTGCTCGTTTATTGCCTCAAAACATAGCTACTTGTTAGGTTTTTCTATGTAAAGACCTTATTTAATAAGTGGCGGACCTAAACTTTTGTTCGTAGTGTATTGAAGGAGTGGGTCTGGGTCTTGATTAGATTTTGCAATATCAATTGATGGTAAGTTTGTTGTGTTCTTTTAAATGCTCGAAATGCGATGTGGTAAAGGTTATGATGCCATCGTAGTTTCACATTTCCCTTGTTTTGAGATAATATTTTAAGGTGGGCTCTTCATAAATAGTGATATACGACGCGAGACTTGGTTTTGATGAGAAAACCTTTAGGACCTAGTTTATATAAAAAAATATAATAGTTTCAAGGTATAAAGCATGGAGTCCTCTATTAATCATTTTTCACTAGATTTGGTGGGTTAGCAAGGTTTTTGATGATGCTTAATCATGCGATACACGGGAAGGAAAGCATTTAGTAATTCTTTTCAAAAAGGGGTTTGATTGATATCTTGTTTTATTCCAAAATTAAATAATAAAAATGCCTAAATGCTAAGTTTATTTTTGGAAGGATTTTTTAAATGGTACCTATTTATTAATGTAATATTAACTACTACTATTAATAAATGGGGGGTTGTTGAATAGCATAACACCTTCAAATATGGGGATGTCAAAGTTAACTTCTACCTTAAAGGGTATGGTGCTTCAAGAGTAGCTGTTGGAAGAAGATGTGTTGCCCTTGGGTAGATGCTAAATTATCTAGGCAAAGTTTTCCATCATCGAGTTCATCTATTGCTCGAGGGCTTCTTCAAGCATGATTTTGAAAGGATCTCCTACCCCCTTGTCTTTCTTCTCTTCTTCCATTGGAGGTCATCAAGATTTCAAGGCTGGTCTTGCAAAGGTTGACCAAGTTCGAGCCCTAACTCCTTATATCTCGACCTTGTTGGGGACATGGAAAGAAAAATAGAGAAAGAGAAGACCACTTTGATACCACTGATACAAAATTAAATAGGAATGCAACAAATTACAAAAATAACCAATACAAAGATACAATAGAAATAACACCTCATTTCATTAATATCAAATACTGAAATATGCTTACAAACAGACTGGAAATAAAATTAGCTCGGGAAATGGTACCTTATCTCTGAGAAGAGATGTGGCATCTACATGCCTTTGAACAATTTTATAATGAGGCCGAAGGGCGTATTTATTTTTGGACAACAAGGGAAAACCCTAAACCAAGTTCCTTGGGTCGTAACTTGGCCATATTATCTCTATTTGGTGCGTACGATACCTTGTTGGAAAGATCTCTCTGAGTAATACAGGACTTTCAGTAGGATTATTGCTGGAAGCCTACTCCGGACCTCAAAGAAATGTTGTTTAGGGGGTCAAAACTGCTCTGGAAGTTTGTGACCCGAAAAACTGCTAAAAATAGTAAATACTGCAATAAACAAGGAAATAGATGAAAGTCACTGGAGATCTAGGTGGAATAGGTAGGTGGCCATAATTATCCACATGGAGGAAATGAATTAGGGGATTTTTGAGGTCTAAAATGGGCCTCCTAAGGAAATTATAAAATAATTGTGGAAATAATAAAATAAGAATAGATTACATCATTAAATTTTAGAGGGAAAAAAGACAAAACTATTTTTTCAACTCATATTTTCAACGTATCTCCATATGGGTTTACTCAAATTCAAGCAGAAACACTCATTGGATGCAATATTTGATTCCTCATTCGAGGAGTACCCATGTTTCATACTTTTGATGGACCCCACTACATGAAAAATGAGAAATACATGAAAAACGTGATTGCAAACACGTTTTTTCATGTATTTCTCATTTTTTGTGTAGTAGGGTCCATTGAAAGTATGCAACATGGGTAATCCTTGGATGAGGAATTAAATTTTGCATCCAACAATTACTCCTACTCGAAATTTGAGTAAAAACTTAGGGAGATAAGTTGAAAATACGAGTTGAAAAAGTAGTTTTATTATTTTTTAATCTTTGTACTTTTTTACTCCAAAAATGGTGAATCATCCCCCATGGTTGTCATCATCATCTTGAATCCTATTAGTTTTTATAAAATTTATTTTGGTTGTACATTTTTCTTAGGAGGCCCATTTCAGACCTCAAAAATCCCCTAATGGGTCCCCATTGCGTGTAGAGCCTCCATGACGTGAGGAAATTTTTGCTGAATCTATTCCTTGGTGAACCACTTGCCCTAGTGAAGGAATTCGCTTGATTTGACAACTCTATGTAGCTGGATTCTTTGTTGGTGAGTGTTCTTGATTTACATGTCCATGATTTGATCAGTTGTGTCCTATTCCATGCAGTTTCTGTTTAACTCTATTGGTGTGAGTTGTTCTGCAATGTTGGATGTGTCCAACAATGGTGGAAAGTATGGCCGAAGGTGGTCTTCATTGAATACTAGGTGCAGATAAAGGAAGGGTGGAATGCTGAGCTCGAAGGAATTGTCCCCTACAACCTTGGTGATGGTGTATGGCCCATATCAGAGTGGGCGAAGCTTGAGGTGGGGTCTAGTGAGGTGCTCCTTCTGCAAATATAGCCAAAATTTGTTTTCCAACTGGAACTTGTGCGACACCTGATGTTGATTATGTAGTATACCTAGGGGGGATAATATGGGGTATGGGCTACAAAGGGAGGTACCCAAGGGAATAAGGTAATTGTTGGATACCTAATCCTCAATGGGTTAGTGTGGAAGTCGAATGGACAAAAGGAGTCCAAGAGACCTTGGGATGTGAAACCCAATGGTCAAACAATGTACTATAAATGTATATCTCCTGTTAATAAAAAATGTACTGCATGTTTTATCTTTCATATTTTCTCTTGCTGCCCATGTGTGTTTAACATGGTATCAGAGTAGGTGATTGTTGGTCCTGCTCCAATTTGAGCCACTTGTTTTGTGGTCTCTATATATATGTCAGTTCTGCCTTTCTCCTAATCAAAATTTAGCAGAATTGCCACCTTATAAAGTGTTTTACTGTGTGCAGACTTGCCAGTTCTGCCCATTACCTGTAACGCTCCAGAAATCTGCTGCCTCTCCTACCTGCTTGACCTCTGGCACTGTATACGCTGCACCTGACTCTGGCTATTTTAAGACTCTCTGTCTGACATTACCTGAGTTCTGCCTACCTTACCTACGCTCTCTGTACCTGTGCCCTCATTCTCTTCCATTATCTGCACTCTCTGTCCATAAACGCTCCATTTAAAAGCGCTGCTCCATACAAATCCTGCTCCGTACAATACGCTGCCATTACCTGCCTATCAGTTATCTGACCTTTTCTGATATCCTGTGTAAACAACACTGCTCTGTTGAGTCTGTCCGCATGGCTATCTGATTCTTTGGTGAACCTGATGTGAATTTGTAGATTCATATTCGAACAGTAGCAGCCTTAAGTTATTGTTAATAGGCATATAGTTTTTTAATGAGGGCCTACGGAAATGGTGTGACTTGAGGGGAGATGCTTGATAGGGCACTGCCCAAAAGCCTCCATATTTTCCGTTGCTCCTGCGTATTGAACTCCTAAACAAAAAAAAAAAATAGGTTCATATTCTTATGCAATGTTGAGAGTTGCGCCTATCAGTAATCCTCTGCGCCCTTTTCTGGTTGAATAATATTAATTTTGTTGAATACGCTGTATGATTTGTTGCATTGGTGTATTTGAAGACTGGTATGCGTGGTTATTTTGGTTATAATAATTGATATGCGTGGAGGTGTGGAGACTAACCGTGATAGTACTCTTGGTGCTCTTCTTTGACATATATATATATATATATATATATATATATATATATATATATATATATATATATATATATATATATATATATATATATATATATATCTATATATATATATATATGATTCGGTGTAGACGCTTGCGTGACTGAATCTACAGGTCAGAATATGCAGCACGATTCCCACAAATTTTAAGGGCTGGGTCCATCACTGCGTGGAGGCACCAAGCAAGGGAGTCGGGTTAACCTTTCTGGTGGTTGAACGTATTTCAAGGTGCTGGGGCGAGTTCTGGAAATCACATCACTCATTTAACTCGGGTAGTGGCCACTTCCTTCGATTGTTGAATGTGTCTTCTCTGCAGAGGGCCATATCTTGAGAAATTTGTGACTGTGGGAGGTTGAATCTACATACGGGGAGAAGTTTTAATTGTTGGGCATGATTCCAATGAGAAATAGGGTCGAAATCCCTCACTGGTAATGCTGGACGAGAGCTGCATAATTTCTGGGCGAGTCACAGTTAAGGTGGAACGAGTTAACTGCAATTCAAAGGCTGCCACTATCCCCATTGCATGATGTTGTATATCATCTTGGAGAGGCTCATGTTGCTGACTGCATGGAGTCTGAGCCATTATTGGTGAGTGTGGAGTCCATTGAATACGCGGTTTACAGAAATGTTGTGTTAAATGCTGCTTTACAAAAACACTGTTTTATAGAAATACTATGTGTTAAATACCGCTTTACAGAAACGCTGTTTTATAGAAATGTTATGGTTTAAAAAGCTGCTTTACATAACCTCTGTTATATATACGCGGTTTTCATATCCACTTCATATATACGCTGTTTTCTGAACATTCCGCCACACATACTCCTTTGCATACCGCCGGTCCAAACCGCCTCCTCTATTTTATAACGCATAAAAAAAGGCCTCTGTTACAAGTTTGTAGGGTGAGAATTAAACTATAGTACAGTATTTTGAGCGTTGAAGCAACGTGTATTTGCGCTGGCATTTTCTGTTCTTTGATTGAACGCAGTGCTCACAATTCGAACGATGTATATGTGTTGAACCACGTATATGAAGACCATGAACATGTACTGAAGCTCTAAGCAGCCCTACGCTGTTCTCGACTAGCTATATAGCTGTGGTTTCCAAGCAATACAGTCGGTTCGTTTTTCCATTCATTCCACCAAAGGAGGAGAATAAAGAACGAGTCGGGAATTGTCAAGGAAACTCAATTCTTACTCAGCGAACAGACCCGTTCACCCACTCACCTACTGTTGCGGATTTGCGTGTTCGTGTCTTCGAGGCTCCATGACTGTTGCGCCGCACCACCACTCCACTGGTTCATAATCTCAGTCATACATTGACCCTCCTCACACCGTCCGTGAAGCTTGGGGAAGCACATCAGCGAAAGCAGAACATTTCAAATTCTCCAGGGCACATCTTGTTGCTTGGATGTCGATGCCAACGATGATGTTGTAAGAGAATTTTTTCACTGCAACCGAATATTTTGACTATATTTGCGCTGAATGTGTTTGGCCATGTGGTTGGGGTGTGAAACCAACAATCAAGAGGTCGTACTCCATTTATGGGTGTAACCACGAATTCTGGAGTTCTTTCTGCGGGGCCTAAAGTCATCATTCCACCTTTTGTTATTGTTGCATCATTCCACCTTCTGTTATTGTTGTAGCTGCATTGAAGGGACTGCATGTTATCTCAAAGGTTGAATGAGTGTGGTTGATGATGATATAAGGACTGTGGTGAAGAGGGAATCTATTCTTCCATTTCTTGGGTAGTGCACATTAGAAACAAATGTTGAGGTGCCATTTTGGGGACGGATGATTGCATATGTACTAATTTATGTTGGATATCATTTAATTATCAGGCTCTATCTTCTAATTTCCTCATTGTTTAGTTAAGTTATTGAATGAGAAAAGTCCATTATGTAGGAGCTATCACTTAATGGCTACTACATTTAATTTCTGAATTTGCTATTGAAAAATATAAGTTTATTTGGAGACTATTACTACATGTGGAAGCATTAAAAACAATGTACAGTGAATAAACTTACGAAAATTACCCATCGTGGAGAACACTGTGGCAAAAATCATTTGCATATCAGGGTTTATCTATTGAGATAATGGCCAGACTTGAAGATGCATTAAAGTTATTGAATATCCTAATTCATTCTAGTGTTGATGGGATGGTAAAAGTCAACAAAGAAACACTTTTTGACATTCAAAGCTATTTGCAAAATGCACATGAAAAGATAGAGTTTTTTCAACTTGAATCACAACTGCAGCAAGAAGAATTGCAGCAATGGAGTCATCATTCTGAACCTGTTTCTGTTCAGAACATTGAAACAGAATCCCATAAGTAGCAAGTTGATTCAAATCTAGTGCCCAAGGAAGTAGCAAAGTCACATGTAGATGCAGAAACTCAATCTGCACTTCCCAAGCCCATCATCAGACCCTGGGAATAGCTTGTCCACAACAAGCATAGAACTGGTCTTGGATATGACAAGGACTTGTCCTTTCATATTCCAGGCTACTCAAAGCCCATTCAGTTTCAGAGTGCTAGATTCATTCATGACAGTTCACTTGCTCCTCATGACAGTTCAGCTTCAGCTGTTCCAGACTCTGCCTCTCTTCCATAGCAACAACAACAACAACAACAACAGATTGTGAAATGCCAACACTGTGACCAAGTTGGCCATTTGAAAGATCACTGTTTTGATCTTCATCCATGTAAGCACTGTCATAAAACCAGTCATTCTTCAAATAGATGCTTCAAGAACAAACGTCCTGCAAGAACAAAGATTCATCTTGGATGGATCTCTTCTTGGCAATGGGCATCAACAACCAAGAAGATATTCCAAACACATGTTAGAACTTGTTCCAGAGTATTGAACAGTCTTGCAGTTGAGTTTTCTCCATCATCTCACCTTGTATCTGACAGGGGGGGAAATGATGGTCATCTACAAGCTTCAAAGTCACACCAAGCGAGCCTGAGCCACAACCTGCCACACCAGTTTCAGAGTTGTAGCCAGAGACAAAGATGCCCCTGAACATGCCTTCAGTTGGCAATATGGGACACTTCCTCTAGCAGAAGACTTCAGCTTCTTGCCAGTTTTGGAAGAATTCCAGGAACACAATTGAGAACACTTCCTCAAGGAGAAGACTCCAGCTTCTTGCCAGTTTTGGAAGAGTTCCAGGAATTGCATTAAGCATTCCAGAGTTGTTGGTCATCCTTAAACCATCACAGGTTGAGACTTCCCTTTTCAGGTTGAAGTTCTCCCTCTTATGCGGGGTGAGACCTCCCTTTATTGGTTGAAGGTTTCCCTCTTCAAAACAATAGGAGCACTTCCTCTAGCAGAAGACTTCAGCTTCTTGCCAGTTTTGGAAGAGTTCCGAGAACTGCACTAAGCGTTCCAGTGTTGGTGGTCATCCTTAAACCACCACCCTTTATACCAACATTTCATAGAGCACATTCAGCCTAGTGCTGCCATGCATTTTTTGCACATTTTGTATTACAGCTCTCTTCTTGGACTCATACATAACCCTTCGGATTAAGGGGGGGAATGTTGGACACCTAATCCTCAATGGGTTAGTGTGGAAGCCGAATGGACAAAAGGAGTCCAAGAGACCTTGGGATGTGAAACCCAACGGTCAAACAATGTACTATAAATGTATATCTCCTGTTAATAAAAAATGTACTGCATGTTTTATCTTTAATATTTCTCTTACTGCCCATGTGTGTTTAACAGTAATAATGTGATGGGCCATAGTTAATAAATAAAGTGGTTAACCCGCATCATGTAAAGGACCACTAGTAGTTAGGAATAATGTAATAAGCCCATTGTATTAGATATATGGTATTGAGAGACCCATGGTTATGACCCAGGGTATTGTATGTATGAAGCCTCTATATAGGCTTCATACATACAATACCCTGGGTCATTACCATGGGTCTCTCAATACCATATATCTAATACAATGGGCTTATTACATTATTCCTAACTACTAGTGGTCCCTTACATGATGCGGGTTAACCACTTTATTTATTAACTATGGCCCATCACATTATTACCTTATTCCCTTGGGTACCTCCCTTTGTACCCCATACCCCATAATATCCCCCCTAGGTATACTACATTCCAGCCCCCTTAAACATGTTTTGTCCTCGAAACATAAGAAGAACACAAACAATAAGATCTACTCAAAAGAGTAGTGCACTGGTACCATGCATGTGCATCTAGCCATCCTAGAGATAAGTGATTACTCGATCTAGCCGGTGCCTCGCTCGCTTGAGATGGGAGTTGATCCTGGTGGTACCTCTATGTTGATGTGTTGTTGTTGGATCTTCGCACCTCTCTATCTATCGTGCAGGGGTTGCTGTCCTTGTTGCTAATTCATTTCCATCATGTTAGGATATATTACAAGTAGTATACCTAGGGGGGATATTTTGGGATATCGGGTACAAAGGGAGGTACCCAAGGTAATAATGAGATCTAAGGATTTCTAATACAATGGGCTTATTACATTATGCCCAACTACTAGTGGTCCTTTACATGATGCGGGTTAACCACTTTATTTATTAACTATGGTCCATCACATTATTACCTTATTCCCTTGGGTACCTCCCTTTGTACCCCATACCCCATAATATCCCCCTAGGTGTACTACAAAGTTTCTTTTTCATTTTAGAGTGCATTAAGATTTCGAGTCATCACAACATCATAAGTTTCACCTCCATTACCCATTGATTAAAATTACCTTTACTCTACCTTGCTTTACTTTAGTAGTGCTTCCAACCTTAACTTTTTACCACTACTTACCCAACCTTCGCCCTCAACTTATAGCGTTGTCCGGTAAGGGCTTCCAATAGAGGGAGGAGCTTTTGGATGGGCTTCTATACAAAAAGGCTTCAATAACACTTGCTTGGGGCGAGTATCGGTAGCTGCTGCTCTCTTACTGGGCCTACCTTGACCTTTACTTACGTGCATGCTAGATGTATAACAACTTAATAATACAACGCTAATTAAAACTCACTTAGAATTTTATATTTCTTAGGGCTATTTCACCTGCATTAGCTTAAGTGTAGGGATTTGGAATAGGGAACGAAGTAGACTTTCCAAAGCTACAAACATACAATAGAACCTTGAGTTAGAGAGAGAAAATCCAAGTATTTACGTTTTTCTCTGGGAAGCTCTACTTATACATGAGTTAAGCACAAGGTCGTGTCGACTCTGGTGAAGTGATCCGACCCACTTCATTGGCTTAGATATAATGATTTACACATATTACAATGATTCCAAAAGGCACTTGGGGTCACTTGAAAGTAAACCTCCAATTGATCTTGTGGAGGAGCCTTCAAGGGGATTGAGCTTCTTACTCTGCCCTTGTGTGTACATCCGATCTACGACTTTCCCCCTAGGTAAAATTGTTGGGTTTGGTGAACATAGTGACTATAATCATAGGGCTCTACCTAAGGTGACGACAGAGGGAACGTCCTGCTGTACCTAGAAAAAACATTGGCTAGACTCACTTGGAATCTTTGGAGGGTAATCTTTTCTCGAGATGGTTTATGGCAGAGTTACTTGCACCAGACTGTTTCATTAAGCAGCTTGTTAGGGTAACTGGTCCAAATACTCATTTTCTATAAAAATTTTCACCTTGATCTCTTCGATGTTGGATTTCATCACCAACTAGTATATATTGATCTCTATGAAGAGTAAGTTTGTGTGGTTTGAAATCATAGATTTTTAGCGTGTGTTACTTTCTGTGTTGTTTTTTTACCTTTTAGAGACTTTAGGTGTAATTTAGATGTTGTGTGATTAATAAATTAAAAAAAAAACATTGTGGCAGAACTACCAAGACAGTCACATAGGATACTCGGGGATCCCCCTACATATACACCAAGTTAGTTAGAAAAGATTAAAGAAAAAATATCTAAATCATCTGAAACTGGAACTACAGTAGAAACTGAAACTTATAATATTATAGATTCTAATGTAAGAGGAACTGAATTTAATCAACCTATAACATCTACTATTTCAGTCTTTGAAGTAACGAAAACTGAATTTGATCAAACTTGGAATTTAACATCACACTCAACAACAATTGATTTACAAATTACTGAAATAGTTCATATTGAATCAGATACCGAAGAATCTTCTGATAGAAATCCCATTTCCGAACCAGATATTGACGAACCTGAGTCTGATATTTCTGAGCTTGAAATTCATACACATGCTATAGCACATATTTCGGATCCTCTACTTTCACCACGTATGAAACTTATCATTACTAATAGTCTTCCTCCTAGTCTTATTGCCATTGAAGAACTTGTTTTGGATGAAGAGGAAGAACCTCTAGTTTCTACCAGTGAACCTGTAGATATCCCAGAACTTTTGTTTCGATCTCTTCACCCTGACCCTTGGTATTTTACACCCTTGAACCTTTTAGGGCAAGGGATTCCGCGTTACACGACTCCTTATTCTATTGTGCCTAGTTTTGACTGGTCCACAATGATTCCTAGAAGTGTCATAACAGATACATCCATGTATTCCACTTCTCTAGAGTCCACATTGTATGGTGGTTTCTTACCACCTGGATATCACTCTCTTGCAGGAGCTTATTCGGGAGCTTCTTCCTTGAACTCATCTTCAAACATGTCAACTGGTGTAATTAACCCTACTAATGAAGGCTTGGCATATGAACAAGCCATTAATATGATTTCTGGTAATGTTGGTAAACCACAAGCTAATCCAACAAATGGTTATTATCCGCCTGGGGGGAAACCATCATATCCTCCACCTGGAGGAAAAAATTTTGGTGGACCTTACCCTACAGCTAGGGGGAAACCCCCCGCCAAAAACTACTTCAACTATGCTCAAATGCCTCAAACCAGTTTTGGTTAGCCTTTTATGCCTCAATCCCCTTATGGAATGCCTTACACTAGATTGAATATGACATGGAACCCTTCTCAACAGTCAATTCTTGTTGCTTTTAAAGTTCCTTTATATAAACCTGGCCAACCTCTTGAACAGCCTATGCAACAACTACCTTTTGAAGGTATGAATTCTCAAGTTCAACCAACCGTCCAAGCTATCTCATTGACACCTACCCGGTAATCACTTCAGTATTCCACCCAAAGTACCCATCAAACTGTAGGGCAGTCTGCTATGGCAACGTCTGTTTAGAACCCAGGTTCAAGTTCACCTAGAATGCCAATTCCAGGAGTATCACAAATAATTGTCCTGCTTACATCATATGTTACTATGCAGCCTCTTGTTCAGTATTTACCTCATGAATCTAGTGTTCAATCCATTCCTACAATTCCATCAACACCTCAAATACCCGTTTTTCAGCCTAGTGTTCCATATATGCAAGTACATTTTCAAGGGCTATCTTTCCAAGGTATATCCCAGAGTCAGTTTTTTTAAGCTACACTTTTTCAAACTCAATTTCTCCAAGGTCAACCCTTGCAAAGCCAACCCCTCAAGGACAATTTGTTTCAGGTCAAATTGGTCATAATCTCACCTTCCAGAATCAACCATACCTAGGTCATACGTTTCAACAACCTATTCAACCGCAATATAGTATGGCTCATCCTGGATACCCAAGAGGTATGCAGATTCCAACTGCTCAAGCTATCCCAGGATATCCTGGATATCCTCATCCTAGTACGGGACTCGCCCCTCAGGGTTATCAATATCCATCGCAGGACCCCAATCACTAGTTTCCTTTCATTGCAACTTTGGATTTGCCTGACCCTTCTCGGTTAACTAATGATCCACTTCTTTATTTACCCTATTGGCCAACTATTCCTATTAAATTTCCCAATGACATTCCTAAGTTCAAAGGTAAGTCGAGTGAAGATCTGTCCAACCATGTCATGACCTACCATCTTTGGTGCACGACCAACTCATTAAATGCAAATTCTATTAGATTAAGACTTTTCCAATGAATCCTAATTGGTTCAACAACCAAATGGTATGTGGAATTATCATGCACTTCTTTCAACGCATTCAATGCCCTTGCTACAACCTTTTTGACCCATTTTTAGTTACCTATTCAGTATGACAATGGAACTGAACTTTTGAATTCTTTAAAGCAGTCAATGTCTATCCATATCTCAGATCATATTCACAAATGGAGACGAAGACATCACCTAGTTAAGGTTTACATTCACTTTTACCAGTAATAACTTAAGATGTGGCCAAAGGAGAAGGTAATTAGTCATGCTCAATATCTTGATCTTGTTTATACTTAGTCTAGTACTTTGTATGAAAAGATCCCAGATTTACCCCGATCTACCTCAAATGATCCACCTCTTCTAGGATCACATGCCACAAATGGCATGATTGGTTCTGTGAGCCAGAAGACTAAGAACACAAAGAAAAATTCTAAGAATGTTCAAGTTCCGTCTCTATTTGATTCACCTGACGAAGGTCCTTCTCCTGGAATTACTTCTGAAATCAACATCGTATATTCATCTACTGGAAAAGGTAAGTCATCCGGAAATAAGAAAAAAGGGAAAAGGAAAAATTCAACAAGACAACCACTCTAGGAAGGAATCATCCAAGAATGAATCATCTGATGAAAAGAGGAAACCTTGATATCCTTGCTTGACTTGTGAGGAAGATCATTAAACTAAGGAGGGCCCTCATTGAGCCAAAGTTTCCAAATTTATCAAATGTTCGCCCACACCTGCTGTTTTGAAGGATCCTTTTCCTCAAGACAGTAAAATGGTCTCTCAAGAACAATCTTCCTCATCCCCGTCGGAAAATATCATGATGATGTTTTCCAGAGTTATGGTAGCAACGAGGTCCAAAGATTATGCGTTGAAGAGTCTTGTTGAAAATGGAGATGACTCTAGTTCATCTGGTCAAACTTTCGCGTCTACTCCTCCTTCTGAACCATTACACATTGAAAAATCAAATCCTGATATGGTAATTCGTCTGCCTCCTAAGGGTATGCTCCGTAAGTCAGCCTTTAATCCTCATGCGAGGGCTACCAAAAGTTATGACATCACTGAGGATTTGGCTATGTCACCTTCAGCCATGTCTACCCTGGAAGTACTGCAAATTTGTCTAGTGCAAAGGAAATTATTATTATCAGCAATAGGAGGTATAGATCCTCAAGACTCCCATTTGATTGTTTTTTATCTCGAGAATCATGTCCCACATTTCTTGCATCAACTGACTTTTCAGATACCAGTTCACATCAAGACTCGACGAGTTTTTCGAATAGTGATTGACGAAGGAGCGTCGACATGCATTATGTCCATTTCCTGTTGGAAAGATTTAGGTTCTCCAGCAATCAATTAATCTCCCATGACTTTGAAATCCTTCGATGGAAGAGGTTTTCGTCTATATGGACTTTTAAATGACTTTCCAATCAGGATGGAGGGCAAAACAATTGCAATAGACTTTGAGGTTGTTGATGCTCAACTTGATTACAACCTTTTTATTAGACAAAGCTTGACTTATGCCATGGTAGGAGTAGTCTCATCATATTTTAGGATGATTATGTTTCTTCACAAAGGAAGAATTTTGAAAGTAAAACAATTATCCTACTATACCTTTGACCCTAATTCTACTAACAATATCCCATTTGTTGGAAAATCCACCACTCCATATGAATAAGTTGGTGTTGGCCGGCTCAAAGACTCGTCTTTGATGGGAACTTTCGCATTCCCTCCACCCTCTCTTCTTCAGAATTGAGCACATATCAACATGATCACATCAAGTACTTCCTAAATGGGAGATCCATGGAAAGTACCGTCAGAATCATAAATGATCTTATATGGTGATGAAATGCCTTTTAGTCCTTTCGAATTAGCCTATGAGGCCATTTTGTCTTTTTCAAACCCATCAACATCTGATGATGATCAAATGAATATGATCATTGATGAATATTCTCATTTGTCACGCTTGGAACCAATCTCTATGTCTGATCCTTTTAACAAAGAATTTTTAACTGATGAAGGGATTATGTAAGTTATGACCTTGGATGAAATGCCATGGGGCGATACTAATCATCGTTCAAATTTCTTACCATATTTTGATAAAATTGAGAATAATTTTTCATCATTATTTTCATCTGAGACCCTTAGCGATCCTCAAAATCCAATGTCTACCCTTTCTTCCAATTCTGAACAAAATTTAGGGAACATATCGGCAATAGTACCTATTGATATCTTAGTGAAACCCGAAATAATTGAAAATATTCATATAGGAGCCTCTTGTTCATTAGAAGAGATTTCAACTTACAAAGCCCTATTTTAGGAATTCTGTGACATTTTTTCCTGGTCCTATGAAGAGATGCCACGAATCGACCATAACATTGTTGTACATGAAATAAAAACCTATCTGGTTGATAAACTAGTTAAACAATGATTACGTCCTATACATCCGCGAAAAGTTGTTGCTATCAAAACTGAGGTTGAGAAATTTCTAAAATTAAGATTTATTTACCCTATTCCTTTAACTGATTGGGTATCAAATATTTTGCACGTTAATAAAAAGCAACGAACCATTCGAGTGTGTGTTGATTACCAAGATATCAATAAATCTTGTCCCAAGGACAATTATCCAACTCCGTATATCGACCAAATTATCGAAGACTATGCTAGAAATGAAAATTTTTCCTTTAAGGATGGATTTTGTGGCTAGAATAAGATAAACATACTCCCTGCCAATCAATATAAAACCACATTTATATGCCCATGGTGGATGCTTTCTTATCGAAACTCCCATTTGGCATAAACAATGTTGACGCAACTTTTTAATGAGCAATGTCTTACACATTCCACAATATCAAGCATATTGTTCAACCATATTTATATGACCTCCTGGCTCATTCCATGAAACAACAAGATCACCCAATGCACTTAAAAGTGATTTTCATTAGCTGTAGGCATTACAATATTTGCTTGAATCTGCACAAATGTGTTTTTTGTGTGCAATTTGATCACCTTCTAGGTTTCATCGTTTCAAAGGAAGGCATTCATGTTGATCCTCTCAAGGTAGAGGAAATTTTGAATTTTCCTGCTCCTTCTAGCTTGACTCAAAGCAAATTTTTTGCATAGATTCATCCATAATTATGCTAAAATAACACAGGGTTTTAATCAACTTTTGAAAAAGGGTATTCCATTTTTCTAGGATGAGCTTGCTAATAAATATTTTGATGCATTAAAGAATGTATTGACTAATGTGCCTTTACTACATCCACCCGATTATCATCGAGACTACCTTTTGTACTTAGCTGCATCTGATGCCACCACCGGCATGGTGTTAGACCAAGAGGATGATTGTAGTAGCAAACATGTGATTTACTATTTGAGTAGGAGTCTCACTAAAACTGAGATTAAATACACACATGTGGAGAAGCTAGCCTTGGAAATTGTGTAAGTTGTTCAATGATTCCATCACTATATACTTCTCTGAAAAACAACTGTCATTTCATATTGCAACCTTATGATGTATATTCTCATGAAGCAATTGCTAGGGGAAATACTCAAAGTGGATAGTCAATTTACAAGAGTTTGATCTAGAATTTGAAAAATCCAAATCAAAGAAATCATTGGTTTTTTCCAAATTATTGTGTGACTTACCCCATACTGATATAGAAACTATAGCACAAGATTCCTTTGCACGTGGAGAAGACCAAACATCATATATGTATTGAGGAGACCAAGGTTATTGCTAAGATTTCTCATTTTCACCACCATAAATTTAGGGAGGCCATAGAAATTGAAAGAAGGCCAAGCAATCTCAACATGGATGATGACTGGAAGATTAGCAGTTGTTGGATCCCTACCCTCTCCTCCTAGCACCCCCCACCCACCACCCCCCCCTTGCTTTTTTACCCTTCTGCATTCTGGTTGTCTCCTTTCTTGTTTTATTCCCTTGGCTGATGAATTGTTTGAATTCCCCTTTGCACCCTTCTCTTTTGATTTGTTATCTCTTTTTGCTTGGTTCTCTTCACCTTTTAGGTTAGGTTCTTTATAAAATTTCTTTTTAATTCAAAATATTTTATTAAAATTAAAAAGTTTATTTATAAACATAAAGAGTTATAAGCAGGTATATTTAAATTATATAAACTTATTAAAAATACTAACTGTTTAACAGATTATTTGATACACATTTAATCCATATTTATCCCAGAATAGTTTTAGTAACTCATTCATTTAAATGAAATCAAAATATAATTAATAAACAAATAATCTATTTAATTAGTCATTTAATAAACATTTATATATTTTTTCCTAGCTTATCCCATAATCCTTCATATATGTGAATTAAAAGAAGATAATGCATATCAATTTAAATAAATATACATGGGAAACAAGTTAACCAATTAAATTAAACTAACTAATTATTTAATTAATAAACTTTAATTTTTACCTTAATTTATCCCATAAAGTTTTCACATATAATTTATTTAGTTTGAAATTGAAAAGAGATTTTTTTTTTTTAATAATTATTAATGCATATATTGAGTTACATATAAAATTAAATCTAACAAATTAACTAATTAATTAATTAACTAACTAATTAATAAACTTCCCCAACCCTGGATCCCATCAAATTCAGCTATAGTCTAGTAAATTGTAGCTGTTTCCTATGGTCAAAATTAGTTGCTTCTTTCTAGCCATTTGAATGAGGGGTCTCTCTATTTAATATATTACTATAACCTGGTTCTTCATCTTGTCCTAACGATGAACCACACTTGCTGGTTCGAAACGCGTTGACAAATGAATTTTGATGTGATTATCGCCAAAAACGTTTCTTATAAACTTGCTATGGATCACAGAAGCCTCAATTCAATAATGAATCTCTCTTTCTTATTAGTGTGTTTGATCTATGGTATGGAAACACCATTTTATATCTCCAAACAAAATTTTAGACCTGAGTTATCCAAAACTGATCGTCGAAGAATCCGATACCAATCCCAACAATACAACATTATTAGTGACACTCTTTATCATCATGGTTCCGATTCTATATTCTGACATTTTTTAACTCTTGAAGAAGCCGAAAAAACTTTGAATGAATACCACTCTGGAGCATGTGGAGGTCACATGTCTGGGTATGCTACTGCCCAAAACATATT
This sequence comes from Pinus tabuliformis, assembly GCA_031772625.1. Taxonomy (NCBI): domain Eukaryota; kingdom Viridiplantae; phylum Streptophyta; class Pinopsida; order Pinales; family Pinaceae; genus Pinus; species Pinus tabuliformis. Next base: position 1,430,062,266 of record CM062804.1, on the reverse strand, counting down.
ACGTGTTGGCTATTTTTGGTCGTCAATGTTTAAATAATGCATCACAACAGTTCGAAAATGCCATAATTGCCAAATTTATGATCGCAAAATGCGAGCACCTCCCGCTCCTCTTCACCAAATCGTAGTTGTTGGTCCATTTGCTAAATGGGGCATTGAATTCATCACTTGTAACCCTCACTCAATCGGGGGGCATGGATATATTATCCTTGCAATTTATTACTTTACAAAATGGGCCGAGGCGATGCCTACACATAGAGATGACGGCAAAACTGCAACTATTTTAATTTTCAATCATGTGATTGCTCGGTTCGGCGTCCAACAAGTTATTGTTACAGACCATGGTAGTCATTTTCACAACTTTATGATGGTCGAACTGTCCGCATAACTTGGCCTCCGCCATGATATCTCTACTCTATATTATCCACAAGCTAATGGTCAAGTCGAAGCTATCAGTAAAGTTTTTACCAATATGATTAAATGGATAGTTGGTACCCATAAAGGAAACTGGCACTCTATGTTCTTTTCAGCTTTGTGGGCTTACCACACTACTATACAAACATTGACCAACTTTACCCCTTTTCAACTCATTTATTGTTTGGAAGTCGTATTAGATATTGAATGTGAAATTCCATCTCTTAAATTAGATATCGAATTATTACCTATTACCTCTGAAAACAAATAACACTTTGTACACTTAACCCATCTAGATGAAAATCGTCATAATTCTATATTGGCTAGCGAAGCTCACCATGTGTCAAATCCCAATACAATCAGAACGTTAATCCTCGTACATATTCAGAAGGTGACCTAGTCTTGGTATATGATCAAGCTTATGACAAGCTAGGTGCGGGGAAATTCGAGCCCATGTGGCATGGCCCTTACATCATAAAACACGTATTAGCTAAAGGTGCCTATGAGACGATTGATTACGATTGTGTTCCTTTGGGAAAGCCCATAAATGGTCTTTACCTAAAGAAATATTTTGCACAATTTTTGGTGAAGATTTGTACATTATTTACCATTTTCAGGTATGTGTGGTAGATTAGTGTTTTTTACTACTTTTTCTTATCTCGTTTTTACACTTGATTTGCAGATGTCAATGTTTTCTTCGATTTACATTGGCTTTTCTGATGGCGCTAGTTGTAGCACTTGGAATTTATCTTCTGTAGCCTAGGTTATATATTCACCCAGTAACGAGCTAGTTTCTATTCATAGGATATGTCTCAGTCAAACAATGAACAATATAGCAGAATATAGCGTAGTCGTTGAGCTATTAGTTGATTCCATTACATTTGGTATCTGACATTAGATCGTTAGGTTAGATTTGTAGCTCATAGTGTTAGATTTAAATGATTTCTATTCAGTTAGGAGTCCAACCATGTTAAGGATGTTTTTACGAGTCCATCTCTTGGAAAGACGATTTGATTATATTGAATATCAACACATTCTGAGATATTTAAACACATTGACAGATGCATTGGTGAATCATGTGTTAAATAGACATATTCAAAATTTGTAAATTAAAAACAATTTTCATTCATTCATGGAGATAAACATAGATAAAAGTAGTAGATTTTTCATAAAATAGAGTTTGGGTGTGTCTACAAAACATGTCATCCGAGGACATAAGGCCCCATGGCCTTTTATTTTCTGAATAGTACTGACTCCAAAATGTCAAAAATGGTCCTAGAAACTAGAATAGCTAGGCATGGTGATGTTCATGATAACACATGATAGCACGAGCAACTCGACACAACAAACGCCTAAGCCGCCCGGGAACCCCAACTACGTGCCTCTGATAGGTGTGTGTAATGTCATCAACTCTAGTTTCTGGGATGTTGGCAGTCAACCTCTCAAAGTAGTGCTCCAAGACTATCAGGATGTCATCCACCTCTGGGTTCGCTACCACAGAAACCATAGGATGCTCATCTCATCTATCGTACCATTTCATCCCAGCTGGTTGAGTTGAACCCACATCTGCACATACATTTCGGACAATTAGCCTATGAAGACAAAAGCACTTAAAAAATAAAAAACTTTGAAAATATGCGAAAAATGAGAAAATCTTACCTAGATCACCCCACTGAGCCCTGACTAGAAGTGGAATATCAGAGTAACCTCTGTAATCTATCTTGGCATACGAAAAGTCCTCGATTGAAACAATATGCTTGCTTATCCAGTTAAAAAACTATGTCGTATACCTCACTGCAGGACCGTCACCACCATGGCATGCCATCAGTGCAACCCACCTCATCAAGCGTGGACTCCCAACATTCCACAATCGTTTTCATATGTGCCTAGGTGGCTCGATAGAGGGCATCATTGCCACAGTTTGCTAACAGTGAAAGGAATGGTCCTCAAGGGTAAACGTTCAATGGACTAAATTTCAATCCATCCATATTTGGGTGGTGCACCCTTGCAAAAGCACCGCAAGTATCCATTAGTAGTGTCTACCCTTTGCTCTGGATCCAAAAAGTGAAATATCAACTCCCCGATGAGATAACCTAGTCAGGAAAAATATTTTTCATCGACATCAATGGTGAGGCGATAATCAATAATCACGAAACACTGTTCCTGGACATTCCAGGTCCTCACCAATCATGTCATCAAATCTACTTGGGCTTCCGTCCCAGGGATCAACTAGTATTTCAGGAGGCCACAATTCCTGAGAGCCTGCAAAGTGGATGGATCCGCCAAAGCAGACACATCATTGCCTTCATGCTCTCTCTCCCTCACTTCCATTTTTTAGCAAGCAAAATGACCTAAAATGACCATTTTAAAGTAGTTAGAGTCTTTATTGAAAATCATTTCATCTTTTTTTGGGCTCCAAATCTTGTTTTAAAAATAGCCCACGATGCCTGTGTGACTGCCCTTTTATGGACAGGGTGCAACTACGCGGAAATTTCCAGCAGAATTCTACACAGGCCGAGAATTTCCATATGGAAAATTTTATCGACCTATGTAGACCTGATTGAGAAAAACCCGCGTAGGGCCAAGGGCACACTTTTTGACAAAATTTTGTCCCAAAAAACCAAATTCAAGCTTAAAATGAAAAAATAAATGTATAGAAGCGCGTGTAATTTCGTCCATCGGTTGGCTCAGAATCAGTCCTAGAAGTTTTACAGTAAAAACCCCTCTCTCTGCTCTGAACTGGTGAAAATGAAAATGGTAAAAATAAATTACTTTTTCCCACTTTTATAAGTTTTTAAGCTTAAAAAATATTATTTTTTATATTTTTAATCTTTTTAAGAGGGAAAACATCTGTTTGAGTAGTTATGATGGGTTATTGAGTTTGAATGTGCAGAATATTTTACGGAGTTAAGATAAATCATTTTTGACATTTCAGTAGGCTTTTATCGCTTTTTATGCTCTTTAAAAATTACGAAAAGTGAAAAATCATGAAGTCTTCTTTTAAGCCCTTTTCAGAGTTTTTCAAAAACGAAAAGATTTCTGAGTGCTTGCTTGTTCGAACTCGTAAAAGTAAATGAACAACCATCCACTCAATATAAGTTTACCCCTTTCATGGACTGAGCTAGGAATATTTATGAAAAAGGTATACATTGATTGAACATGGTCAATAGAGTTCACTCTTGTATTATTTTATCCTTTTTTGGACCTAAGAGACTAAACTAACAAAAAAGAACCTAATGGAGTCTACTTATGTTTTTCTTCTGACTCTCTAAAAATGAAAAACGTCGAGCTTCACTTTCTTTGGTCACGGTAAAATTTTACGGTTAAAGAGATAAATGAGTTTTCTTTTTGTGTATTTTTCAAAATATCTTAAAAGAAAATGACATCGAGTTATACCTTTAATAGACTCTTTAAAACTAAACAGTATAGGACTCGTTAAGCATGACGAGACCAAACCATTCCTTCTTAGGGTTCATTAAAAATAATTCGATGGACTCATCCAAAGGATGAGCTTACAGTCCAAGCATATGTTATCCTCCTCAAGCTTGTAAAAAATAAAGAGGTACTTTCCAGTAATGGTGGGGGGAAATTGGGGAAGGTGTCCATTTTACATCATCAGTTAAAAGGTAGCATGTCACTCTTGAACACAACACTCCATCACATTCATGTCCGGGTTGGGAAATCCATTTTCCTTATAGTTAATCAAACCTCATTGAAAGTCTTCATGGTTTTGGGTATTATCATTGAGTCAAATGCTGCCAAATCATTAAAGTGTCATTATGTGTTCAAGAGAAGTTCAACCTTGGTTCAAATCCTTTTGCAAAATCTTTGCCTTCATTCGCATCAACCATCCTTGAGTTAGTCCTTGCAATTATTTTTAGAATATGATATCATGTTTCATGTCATAGGCTTTCTTATGACAAATCGCTTCCTATTGACTTCAGCTTATCATCTAGGATGCTGATTTGAAAACCTTCAGTACCTTGAAGCTTGCATGCCTTAATGGTAGGTTTTTCACTTTCGATGACAGGTTCTCATTGTTGGCCTTCGATCGAATGATTCTATGAGTGTTCGACATCAGATCACATATTTTCACATCATAGATTTTACTGGGAGTACCTTGAGAACCATTGTAATTATTGGTGGTTTCTCTCGCGCTTGTCAATGGTTCACATCATTGACCGATAATCAAGTGATTTCTACCATGTTCGACTTCAAGACATTCAGTCTCATGGTTGGAATTGTACTATGGATCGAGAGATGGAGATCAAGACCCTCGATCTAGTTTCATCAATCTAGGTTGTGAGGAGATTTTATATTCATGATTATGTAGACAGATGGCTATGTCCATGCTGTGTCTACCATCTATATGATCTTAGTTTTTCCATGCTTGTTCATTGAGTTTGCTTTACTCTACGTATGGGAATGCCTACCTCAAAGATGATGTTTGATATATATTTTGCATTATGTTCCCTTGAATGTTCCTTGCAGGTTTCTGACCATTTCCTTTGATTCAATCCTTGGAATGATAAAGCACTTCAATCTTTTAATTCAAACTTCGGACTTTAGGGGCCAATCTGTTACACATCAATTTGGCACCATGCGCTTGATCAGTTTATGGATATTATTACCATCCATGAACATGTTGAAACCATCTCTCTTAGAAGTTAAACAAATCAAAATATGCTAAAGTCCATGATAAATTTGGGTCAAATAGCTCTCACACCTTGTTAAGTTCCACCTGCACCGATTTCTCTAGTGTTTCCATGCATGCGCTAAAATTTACTCTCAGAACAATGTAGAGTTGTGCTCTATCTGTAACTATAAACCCACGCAGGTGAATTCTAGAAAGTAAAAATAAAAAGTACATTCTAAAAACTTAGTTGGTCGAATATTTCCCAACCAAAAGCTTCCAAGTGATGACTGTTCGAACTAGAACCCTTATAAGATGCATCTCCATCCCTTTTCTCATGGTAACCTAATCCTTCACTAAAGGAGATTCATCTTCTTCTTATGGATTTGAAATTTCCCCCTCTTTGATCTATAAAAGGACTAGAGGGTTGAGGGATGAGGAGGTCATAATTCAGAGAATACAAAATTATGATGCTAGTTTGAGATTGGAGAGATTGTTAACTAAGGAGGAGATTTAAGGCATTTGGGAGGGACCTCACAACACCAAGGCGAAGGTTGTAGGCTCCTCTTACCTTATGATTAATACAAATGAGCAGTTTCTCCCATTGATTTTGTATTTTATGAATGATGAATAGTTTTCAATTGGTTATTATGTTCATTAAGACAAGTTTAATCACTAATTTCCTTGATCATTAGGATAGGTTGTTTGAATTACTATATCACATGTGCTTTTGATCCTTTTTATGGTTTATGTTTGGACGTTCTACTAAGCATTGAAGAGTTGCATCAAATCACAACTAAGGATCTTCATCAGGCATTTCGTAAACCTGTAATAGGTCTATCTATCAATTAGACTACCTGTAATTCGATTAAATTCAACGTGGGAAAGAGCCAGTTCATTTTCATGATCGTTTCTAGTTTCCATTTAGGATCTAGGGAGATCACTCTTGTCCTCAAGAGGGATTGTCAAAAGAAGATAGATAATAATCAAATTCATAGTGGGATATAAGAAAAACAGGACCACATAAATTTGTTACTCCCATATTAAGGCCAGAAGCATTGGTTCCTCCATCTTAGGACCTCATCACCCTCAAACTAGTATACATAATCCCGAAACTATAGATTCAATTCGAGAACAACATGGATAAACTAGTGGCCAAGACTTTAGATTTGAAGGCGAAGGAGAAACTAGAGAGGAGCACTTAGAGCCAGAATTGGAAAAACATTATTTTACTTATCAATACCCAGATTCAAGCAATGTTGTGAAACAACCAACCCCAGAGAAACCCGTACAATCATCACAATAATCTTCATCCTCATGACACTCACCTAAACAATATTTGGGAGAGGACTCATCAAAACAATAAAGATGGGAATCTACAATGGATTAAAACAACAACAATAACAATAACAATACTAGGACTGATGCCACTGCTACCACCTTTGAATTCCCAATAGGTGATATAAGGGGCGAAGCTCCCATGTAAAACATTCCCTTACCATCTCTTCCATCTTTTAAGGAATGACTGTAGAAGATCTTGATACATTCTTGTTTGAATTTGAGGTCCTGTGCAGGAGCTATGATTATACTTTAGATGCTCAAGAGATGAAATTGTTCCTTGCTACTCTAAAGGGAGCAGCATTAATATGGTTCATGGGACTGGACTCTGCTACTATTCAGACATGGGGAGATATGAAAACTACGTTTACGTCAAAATATCTGGACTATTGTTGGACCAAGTACTTGAGGGAAGAAATATTTAGGAGGACACAAAAAGAAGAAGAAATCTTAGAGGATTATGTGGAGCGATTCCACTATAATCTACAGAGATCTAAACATAGTGATTTGGATCCAGAAATCTTGAAAACTATATTCATATGGGGAATGAGAGATGACTACCTGGATACATTGAATCTACTGGGGAAGGGAGATATATCTCAAGAATAATTTGAGGAGATAATAAAAATATGCTTAAGATGCTCGAGAGGATCATCACGAGTAAGAATCATGACATGGGACACCTCCATTCGAATAAAGAAATCTACAAATGGAGGTGTGACCAGAGCCGAGATCGGGAACCTATTCAAGAATCTTAAGACTGACCTCCTCAGTACTTTATCTACCCAAATGAGAACTGCATAATTAAAAAATGCACAGGGCGAAGCTAGGAAAGCTTTGGCTATATCTTGCTTGAAATGTAAGGATAAACATTCCTTGAGGAATTGTAAATTCGACAACATCATCCTGTGAAACATTTGTAATTTGGAGCATTCTACAGGCTATTGTCCAAAGTTTCCCAGACTGAAAGCAGTGCTCAAGGAATCAAGTGAGAAAGTCCAGTCCTCTAACTTCATTGGGTCCAGGAAACCTTGGCAGGCACGACCACCAAGTATATCTCAAGATTTTTATTTTAATCCATGGAATAATGTATATAATGCACAACAATTTCCATGGAAATATTCCTCTCCTCCTCCAGCTTAGTTTTCCTCACCATGGAACCAATGGTCTCCCTCTCAACCTTTTCAAGACCCTCCATCTGAGAAATCTTATTGGCCCCAAAATTAGAGAGGAAATTATTTAGGTCTAGCCCCTTTTGCGTTACCAATACAACAAAAATTGCAACTGCCACCTCTCTCAACACTTGCTACTACACCTCCATACGACCCCAATTACCTATAAAACCTAATCCTAACCCAAATAATAAGGCAACCCAGGCTTTAGAAACTCCCTCTTCCTTCCAAAATTACTACATCATTACCGTTGAAATTAATGAAATCCATCTACAATCGGGAAAAGTAGTAAAAACTTCTCCTGCTATCACTGAGGAAGAATGTGAATCTCCTAAGGATGGTCCTGCGGACTCTCACGAAACTACTACAACAAGTCAAGGTGATTTTGTTACACCTGTAATAGTTAACCCAAATAATGCTCGTACATCTGTATCAGTTGACCCAACTATTACAAAAACTAAGGATCCTCCATATCCACAAAGATTATCAGAAACTAGGATGACTTCACAGCCCATCTCTGATTTTCTTAGAGAGTTGAAAAATCTACACATCAAGATTCCCCTATTGCAAGCTATCAAGGACATTCCCATCTATGCAAAAACAGTAAGGGACTGTGTGTTAAAAATATTGGAAGAAAGCCTAAAGACCCTGTCACTATCCATGTGATGGGGAAATTAGCAAAATTAATCACTGGTTAGTTTCGATTGACTAAATATAATGATCTAGGATCCTACAGTTACTGTTTATATTGATGATACACCTATCCCAAATACACTAATTGATTTAGGAGCAACAATTAACATAATGACTAAATATGTCTTTACCATCCTAGGTTTTCATGAGTTGAGACAAACACCTACCGTACATGAATTAGTAGATAGGTCCTGTGTTAAACCAGAAGGGGTATTAGAAGACGTAGTAATTACAGTGGATTCATGGAGATATCCAACATATTTTCTTTTCTTGCAACCCAAATCAAATTTAGGGGGGCATCCCTTGATCCTGGGAAGACCCTGGTTGGCCACTGCGGATGCATTTATAGGTTGTAGGCTAGGCTATATGACAATTTCAAATGATCAGGCTACAAAACACCTCAACCTTTATCCCCGTGCAAAGCCAAGTAAAGAGTTGGGAAACCCCTTATGGGATGAGTTCAAACCCGAATCAAATAAGTCCCAACCAGTTTTTACCCTCAATAAAGCCTAGTAGTTTAGGGATGAGATAGAAGATGATATTATAAATGGTTTTATCATTAATCATATTTCTGTTACTTCTACTGAGGACTCGAGGGAGGAAGAGGCTATGGAGGATTTGAGATTTGAACATATGAAGAACACTTTGAACATCAAGAAAAGCCCGGTTGAAATAGGATCAGGTAAACATCTGAATGTTAACCTGAACCTAACTCCCAAATAAAACAAAATGTTGTTATAGTTGTTACAGAAGTATAAAAAGGAATTTGCATGGGATTGCATAGATATGAAAGGAATTCATCCTATCATGTGCACCAACCATATCTATTTAAAACAGGGTTTCAATCCAGTTAGACAGCCACATCGACATATGAACCCAACACTTAAGGAGGTAGTAAAAGAAGAATTTAAAAAACTCCTAAATGCTCACTTCATTTATCCAATTTCTAATAGTTAGTGGGTATCCCCACTTGTCATTGTCCCTAAAAAGAATGGCAAGTGGAGAGTCTATGTAGACTATAGAGAACTTAACAAGGCCACCCAAAATGACCATTTCCCTTTGCCATTCATAGAATAGGTCCTTGATACCTTGTCTGGAAAGAAATTCTTTTCATTTATAGATGGGTTTAGTGGTTACAATCAGATACAAATTGCCCTAGAAGATCAGGATAAAACCACCTTTAATGCGCCAATAACTTTCCAAAGGGAGATATTGGGTATTTTCAGATCTGTTACATGATTTTTTAGAAGTATTCATGGATGACTTTACACCTTATGGTGAAGCCTTTGAAACAACATTAGTTAATCTTGAAAAAGTACTAGAACGATGTGTACAAACTAATGTTTCTTTAAGTACATAAAAATGTCACATGATGATGAATGAAGGAATTGTGTTGGGACATTTTATCTTTGCTGATGGAATTAAAGTAGACCCTGCTAAGATAGAGGTAATTCTGAAAATTCCAGTTCCCAAAACACAAAAGGAGGTACATAGTTTTTTGGGACATGCAGGGTATTATAGAAGGTTCATAGAATTTTTTTCAAGAATTGCATCCCCTTTATTTTCTCTACTTGTTAAAGATGTGGAATTTGTTTGGATAGGGAAATGCGAGCAAGCCTTTATAGAATTGAAAAAGTGTGTATCAATAACCCCTATTTTGCAAGGACCAAACTGGAGTTTTTCATTTCATATAGCCACAAATGCATCTGATACTACTGTGGGAGCTATGTTGGGTCAGCTAGAGGACAAAACAACCTTATGCCATCTATTACATAAGAAATAATTTGACCCCAGCTGAACTGAATTACACTGTGATAGAAAAATAATTTCTTACACTAGTGCATTCCATCAACAAATTTCGACTCTACATTATGGGATATCAAGTGTTTGTACACACTGACCACTTTGCCATTCATTTTCTAATGACTAAACCAATCACTAATGGTAGGGTTACACATTGGTTATTGTTGTTATAGGAATTTGAGATAACAATCCTAGATAAACTTAGGAAAGACAATGTAGTGGCTGATTAATTTTCTAGGTTGACTATTGGTGATGAATGCATGCCTATTGAAGATTCTTTTCCCGATGGATATCTTTTCTCTATTTCAACTCACTCACCATCGTATGCAAACATAGCTAATTACCTTGCTGTGGGAAGACTCCCACAACGCCTATCCTCACACGAGAAGAAAAGAGTTATTCAGCAAAGTGTAAGATACTCTTGGATCGAAGGAAACCTCTATCACACTGGGTCAGATCATCAGATCAGGCATTGTGTGAGGGAGGATGAAATCTTTGATATCCTTAAAGCTTGTCATGAAGAACCTTGTGGGGGGCACTTTGCAGATAAAAGGACAGGGTATAAGGTGCTTTCAACAAGGTACTATTGGCCTACTATATTTTAGGACACAAAGAAATTTGTGAAAGGATGTGACAGTTGTCAGAGAATGGGTCAACCGCTCCAATCAGATGAGATGTTGTTACACCCTCAGATAGTTTTAGAACCATTTGAGAAGTGGGCCTTGGATTTTGTAGGGCCAATTAATCCTCCATCTCAACAAAATTCCTACATCCTGGTCTGCACAGATTATGTCGAAAGTGGCTGGAAGCAAAGGCACTAACCAGAGCCATATAATAGGTTGTTTTAGACTTTTTTTTTGAAGACATTTTTTTTCACTTTGGGGTTTCTAGGGAAATAGTGACATACGGAGGCAACAATTCACATATCATTTAATCCAAAAGCTAGTTGAGAAATACAAAATCTATCATAAGATTAATTCATCTTATCATCCACGGGTAAATGGCCAAGTGGAAAGCACCAATATGGTTATTGAGGGAATTCTTACCAAGATTGTGGCCAGCCACCAAAGGAATTAGGCTAATAAATTGCTAGAAGCACTATGGGCATACTGGACTACATGGAGGAGCACTATGGGATTCTCACTATATGAATTAGCGGATGGTACAAATATTTTATTTCCCATACAGTTTGAAATAAAGACACTGACAATAGCACTACAAGTGAATCTAGATTTTGGTATAGCACAAAAACAACAGTTAAATCAGCTATATTAATTTCATGAAAAGAGGTTGGCTTCCATTCAACAAACATATATCATCTAATAACAGAGGTCTAAGTGGGATGGAAAATTCATCAAAAATAAGGTGTTTCAGAAAGGAGATTGGGCTCTACTATATGATTATTGATTCAAGGATTTCAAGGGGAAGCTCTGCACTAGATGGCTAGGTCCTTATGAAGTTGATACAGTCTTTGATAATGGGACTGTGAATTTAGTCACCATCAACAATGCTAGGACACCATTACTTGCTAATGGGCATCATCTTCGGTTATATCACAAACCAACTTCAAAGGATTCATTTGTCAACATTTTCTCAAAATATCATCTTCAAATTATAGGACCAGGGGAAAATTATCCTACGCTGCCAAATTTGTAATCCTCAATAAGTTTAATCACTGAAAACCAACTCTGTTGGCAACTGATACACCAAAATAATAAAAAATAATGATAATAATATATAAATAAAAATCTGTCTGTGAAAACCTCTTATAGGGGCGCAAGCAGATAATGGTAATAGTTGAAAACCACTATGTGGTGGCTGTTACCTTTTCCCTGTAACAACATCATCTATTTCATACATGTTATCCTATGTCGTTACATGCTTAATTCTTTTCTTTCTTTCTTTATTTTTTTTTCAAAGTATTGTAAATAAGAGTTCTGATGTAAACAGTAGCATTAGCTATTACATATGTTGTTACACCTGTAACAACTAAAAATTTGTAGCTGTGAATTGGGCACAGTCATCTGCCTTAATAAATGATATCATGAGGATGTTGCTGCTAGAATAAATGACCTAATCATCATGTTGCCACTGAAAACAATCATGTCATCAATACTTTTCCGCCTCATCACCACTGGCGAGTCATTCAAAAGGTAGATTGGTTTTCTTTATTTAACAATTATGGAAATTAATATGATGTTCCATCTGACTTCCGAGGAAGTCCGTCGCATTAAAAATTGGGTGGAGGGTGAATCATTTCACAATCTGTAATTTAAATCAGACTTAAAGTGACAGACCTTCTAATCATTGGAAAATCCTGCAATCATTATCATCTTTTTATGTAAATCGTGTTATAGGTTTAAATTATATTTAGACAAATTTCCATGACCTCGCATTAATAATGAGACCATAACACATATCGTATGATCCCCTAATCTGACATCCTTGCTTTTACTGCCTCGATATTTATCCCAACGAAGCACTACATCTTCATTTCACAGAATTCTCAGAAAAGCAAGTAGATAGAGTACAAAGGGTATTGTCTGAAGCAGAGATGGGATGAGCATCGGTCAGGAATGAGCCCAATTCCACATAAGCATTGGATAATTTGCTAGAGGCATGCTAGATTTTTAAAGAGGCAGGATGGTTCAAATTATTTGAATGAATCAAAGGGTCAAAAGAAATTGTTTCCCTAGATTTTGCCAACAATTTGAACAGGAATCAAATGGAGGCCAAGGGGTTGAAGTTAGAAGTCACTGAAGAAGTAATTTCTAGAGTATCAACATTGCAATATGATCCAAGTGGCTCTAGGGACACACACAAGATAAAGAAGACTTATGGAAGCTCAAAAATAAAGTGATCATAATTCTTTCTAACCATGACCAAATCGTAGATCTTGTCGTCTTGATCGCAACGGTGCAAAGAGTTCATCAAACCGAGCTCGTATGCGAAAGTTAGAGGCAGTCAAATTTCAGGGTTGACCGGGGTTGGCAAGCTTAAGGAAGGCACAATTTCACCGAAATCCAGCCATTGAATTCCGGCCAACTTCCGGGCGAAATTGTGGCCTCATTAGAATGTCTCCTATAGTTAAATTTTGAATTTTCCAACAAACGACCAATTTGTTTTATAACAAGGAATTAAAAAAAAATATTTAAAGTGGTGGCAGGCCATGACTGCCGCCACCCACATCACACCCCAACCACCTTCTTATTAATAAGTGTCCTGAATTAATGTGAAGCCGGTGGGGATTGAACCCGCCCGACGCACGTGGGTTGGCCCCCACTGGGTGGCCCCATGTGGTGGCATACACCAACCAACACCAACCCAAACTTAAAACGAAATGAAATGCGCCATTCTGTTGGTTAAATGTAATACAAAAAATAGTTCATTAAAATTAGAAATGCACCAATTATGTAGGGGTTGGGATTTGATCCCCCGACCCTCCCTCCAACAACGCCTCAAATTACCACTACACCAAACGACTGCACGTGGTAAAGCCCACCCAAAAACATTATATAAACCCTCATTTCTTAGTGCATGGGGAAAGAAGTGCATCACGGATTTCGAGACAAGGGAGGCAGAACCTTGACATGCATTTCGAGGCAAAATATTCTTTGATGCCCGAAGATTCTCCGGGGAGGTAAAAATTCTTTTTATCAGAATGTAACCAAGTTTATAGTTAATTTTCTCAGATTTCCATAGGGGACACCATGGCGAGGTCGGATTCTCCTTTTGAGCAGCAGATTTGCAGGTTCCTAGCGAAGGAGAATCTTCAAGAATCTTTGAGGGAATCTTCCATATTCCTTGGAAGCTGAAATTCGCCAGAGTCAGATTGCAACCAACTTCATACTCATTTTTATCAAAATTCCATAAGGAAACTGATGGAGCAGTCAAAATTTTGATCTGAGCAACAGATCTTCAGATGACCAGGAGGAGGGAATATTTGAGGAATCTAAGCCGAGTCTAAAATATTCCTTAAGCCCCAGATTTTTACTTTGTCAGAATTCATAATATTGATAGTTGATTTTACACTATTAGATGCCACGAATTTGATGGTGCATTCAAATTTTCCATTTGATCATTTCATTTTTCGGCCACTTTTCAAAGTGGAGTGTAGGTGTTAGCATTCAACGTGTGAGCAGTCATTCCATGAGATTCGACGCTGTGAGATTGATGATACGGCCAACTTCAGCAGTTTGACATCTTTTTCTTCAGATGACCCCAAGATGTGAGGTATATGCAGTGTGTTCATGTAATTCTTTTGCTATGAGATGCATTGTGTTGCATAGATCCCTGTTTGATGTTTTCATGTGGGATATTATTTTCTTACTTGTTTTATGATTCCTGCTTGATGTGACGCGGAATCATTTGTGGGATGTACTTGTTATCATGATTCGTCATGTTTTATTTGAGATCCCTTTGTCGTTATGTTGATGGGATACTCATGTCGCCATGTATGTTTGTATTGAGATCCCTTTTATGCCATGTTGGCAAGATGCTCATTATCATCATGCATGAGTTTAGGTCACACTGATAGAGTCCTTTTTGGATGAGAGTTCCTATAGTAGAACATCTCTTGGAGCCACTCTTGTGTGAGGGAATTTTCCTTGTATGATAGCGAAGTCACCTCTTATGTACATCATCACTATTGAGAACACTTAATGCAACGGCCTACACCATCTTGACACTGGGACCCAGAGATGTAGTCCCTCCTGGATGAACTCCATTATCAACATCTTGTTATTTTATGTTGCTGATGATTATCATGTTCCTTCTTCTTTACATCATGCATATATGATCAATTATGCTAATTTAATTCCAATTCTAATCACATCACGAAAGTAAAACATCGTGGTTAAATCTGGAAGTTGAGTCAACTTGGATCAAGTTTGGTATCAGAGCAGTCTTTGCGTGGATGTGAATTGCAAGTGTGAACAATGGAAGGTGCAGCGACAGAGGATGAAAAATCGATGTACAAGACCATGCTCAAAATTTCCAAAAGGGTGGAGATAATGTATGAAGCTCTATAAAAAGAGACAGAGGAAAATGAGCGATTGCAGCTTCAGTTGCAAGCCACAGAAGAGGCCCTGGAAGAACTGAAGCACAACAACCAAAGTCTTCAAACAGATAACCTTGAATTGAGGATGCTTCTACATGAAGAGAGAGGAGAAACATAGTTTGCTACGACAGCTGCAAGAAAAGGAAGAGGTAAAAAGTAGTTCTATGAATTCACGTATGTGTCCTGATGATGATTTGATCTGAAAATGAGATCCTAGACAATTACTAAGGTATTAAAAACTCATGTGCATGGATTTGCCTATGTTACTTTGTGCAATGGATCAATAAGATTGCGAAATACATAAACAATGAAGCAGTTAAAGAACATAATAGACAAACACACATAAACATAACAAGTTTAATAAGGAGTTCACCCAACACTCCTGGGCTACATCTCCTAGCCCAGCCTTCAGTGGTGACCTCTCTATTATGTCTTCAGAAGCAGAGTTTTTACAAAAGTGAGCTCAATTCGAGTCTCACACAACAGATCCAAAACAACAAGGCTTTACTTGGATCCGCCAATTCTTTCTGAGTACACAGACTCTCCTCACAGACTCTCTGTCTCTGTTTGCTCTCTGTCTTAGCACTGCTTGTTCCTGTCTTTTGTCTTCTATGGCTTTAAAGCCAATCAGCACTATCTGTTCATTTCTCCTTCTTAGGCTCTCTGGTTCCCAGCTTCTGTCTGCTCAGATCCCCCTCTGAGCGTTAGCAATCATTGCTAAACGCTTTCAGGGATGGTGGCCACCTGTTCTGTAACGGAATGGACCATCGGGCCTTTGAAATTCTTGAAATAGTTGTTCTCTATTTACACAGAGAAATATATTCAAACACGGGAAAAATCTTCCAAAACACTGTTCATTGGACTTCAAATATCCATAAATCTGCCCTATACTTCTATCGAGTCTGCCCTTTAATTGCTTATCGCATCTCCATCGTTGATCTAAGAGATCTGGATCCAACAGCTGAGGTTCATTTCGGGCGGCTCATTTGTACGGGGGTTAACTACCCGAAAAGGGTGGTTTTCTCTCTCCAGGGCCTGAACACGTGATAGCCAGTGTATGGGTTTGGGCGAAGCCCAGCCAAAACCACTTACTGCCTATGGCCCACCTGAAATCCTGCTTGTTTCGTGATTTCCCTTTGTATTTCAAAAATACATGAAAACATTGAAAAACCTCGTAAAATGGCTGTAGACAGACTTGAAATATTATATATTTGCATCCATAAACCCTTTTGGGTCTAGTTTCATTGCATCGGCACATTTCCTTCATATTTCATTTATTTAACGAAAAATGCAAATACAAAGGAAAATGCCATTTGCCGGATCTCAAAATATATGAAATGTCACCTATTTCTCCATCGGGTCTAGCTATCGCGAGTTAGGTCTATATCAGCCCCGCTCCATTGTAATGCTCTGATGCGATGTTGCGATGTGATTTATAGCAATCACATATCGCACATACCCCCAGGCCATTTGTAAGAGCTCCTTTGTGATTTACCGATGCGATATTGCAATTCAACTTGGGTCATTGATTTGCGTGCTTGATCGATGGTCCTCATTGACCCCGCTAATCATTGTCGCATATTCCATGTGGTATTTGCTGATAGCCTTTGCTTGCCATCGTTGATTGTAATTTGTCGAACGGATCTGGACCGTTGATAGACCAGATCCAACGGCTCCTATGCATTTCTTCGTTGACCTCCGATAGGCTTCATTTTATTGTTTTCTTTATGTTTTTGCCTCCCGATAGTGTTATCCGACTTTTCTAAAAGTTCTTCTAATGCGATATTTTTTATCTTTAGAATACTTAGAGGGTTTTCTAGGATCCATTTGGATCACGCCTTCCCACTGAAAAAGCTTTTGGACCACCAAAAGTTGGTTATTAAGCATCAATCAAATGAGGATACAACTTCCTCACTTGTCCAATCTCTATCCATCTTGCACTGCCTGGTTTTGAACCTTTGAGTCCAATTCTTAGGTACTCAACATCCCCACTGCACATAGTTCTCACCTTCCTGTCTAGAACTGTGTCTTCCTGCAACTCATTGAGATATTCAGGCAACAGATCATCATTAAAAGGCAACTGACTTTGCTCTTCGGGATCTTTGATCAATGAAGGTTCAAACAGTCTCAAGTTCTTTGCATTAACTACTGAATAGATGTGCATGTAAGTTGGAAAATCAAGGAAAAAAGTGTTCTCACCAATTTTCTCAAGTATCTTGAAAGGCCCATACCTTATTGGCTTCAACTTCTTACCTTCACCTTGCATTCTGTCCTTGTTGATGTACAACCAGACTTGATCACCAACTTGGAAGCTATGCTCAATTTGATGCTTATCATGCCTGGCCTTGTACTTTTCCTGGCTTCATTCCAGCTGTTCATGCACTACCTGGTGAATTTCTTGGATCTGTTCAATGAACTTGGTTGCTTTGTCCACGTCACTATGTCCATCAACTGCTATGTATTTTCCAAAGACAAAATCCAAGGGAGACCTTGGTGTAAAACCAAAACAATTCTCAAAAGGAGATCTATGTGTAGAAGAGTGCTTAGCACGGTTGTAAGCATGTTGCACATAACACAAATGTTCATCCCAAAGCTTGGGATGCTTGCTGCAATAGCCTCTGAGCAACTGGATCACTATCCTGTTGACCACCTTTATTTGGCCATCTGTTTATGGATGAAAGGTTGTACTTTTCTTCAGTCTGGTGTCCATTAATTCCCACATACTTGACCAAAACTTCCCAACAAATCGGGAATCTCGATCAGATACAATAGAAGTGGGTAATCCAAAATGAACCCATACATGCTGAAAGAACAACTTTGTTGTTTGTTCAACTGTAATCTACTTGTTACAAGGTATTAAAATACACATTTTTCTGAACCTGTCTACAATAACATGTAAATAATCATGACCTTTTCTATATTTTGGCAATCCCACAACAAAGCCCAGGGAAACACTTTCCCAAGGATGAGAAGGAACTGGAAGTGGAGTGTACAAGCCTATTTTTCTATTGTTGGGCTTGCTTTTAGCACACATGGTACACCCTTTAATATATCTAGAAACTGTTTCATGCATTCTTGGCCAATAACATAATCTTTGCAGTTGTGCAACTGTTTTACTCACACCAAAATAACCTGATATTAGAGAAGTGTGTGCTTATCGGATTATGTTAACTCTTTCAGTTTGAGGAATGCATAACTTTCCCAAATGATACAAGAGTTGGTCCTTAACATGATAATCCAATTCTTCTACTTGTTTGCCATCACTTAAGGTTGCATATACATATTTAAAATCTACATCTTGAGCATATTGTTCAATGTAGCTTTCATGCAATACTGAGTTATGCTTAAGTATAGTAGATGCATTTATGATTGGTCTTGATATCATATTTGCAACCTTATTGTGTATGCCTTTCTTATACCTGATGACTAGATGAAACTGTTGTAGAAAACCCATCCACCTATAGTGTCTTGATTGTTGCAATTTAGTTTGTGAGTGTAAATATTGAAGTGGTTGATGATCAGTATGTATAATGTTTCTTTGTCCATTAAGTAATGTTTCCACTTTTTCACACTATGTACTAATGCATACAATTCTTTATCATATGTGGGATAATTAACTACTGTAGAATTAAATGTCTTAGAATGATAACATATGGGTTTACTGTGTTGCATCAACACTGCTCCCATGGCATAGTCACTGGCATCTATTTCAATCTCAAATGGTCTTTGAAGATCTGCCAATGCTAGTACTGGTGTTGTACTAATTTTTTCTTTGAAGGTGTCGAAGGCTTTCTGTTGTTTGCCTCCCCACTGAAACACCTTGTTCAATCCTGTCAAAGCATGTAAGGGAGCTGAAATCAAGGAAAAGTTAGCAATAAACTTTCTCCAATATTGTGCTGCTCCTAACTTCTGTAGCAGATTTGGGTTTAGGCTAGTTCACAATGACTTCAACCTTAGAGGGATCTATCTTCAATTCACCACCCCCATACAATATGACCCAAATAATTTAAAGATGTTTTCCAAATTCACATTTTGATAACTTCACATAGAGATTTTCTTTTTTTCAAAACATCTAGAGTCTGCTTTACATGCTTCAAATGTTCTTCCCATGTTTTACTGAAAATAAGAATGTCATATAAATATAAAATTACAAAATCATCAATAAAAATTCTGAGTACATCATTCATAACTCTCATGAAAGTGGCAGGAGCATTAGTTAGGCCAAAAGGCATAACTAGCCATTCATACAACCCTTGCTTTGTTTTGAAAGCAGTCTTACATGCATCTTATTCTGCGACTCTGACCTAATGATAGCCACTACGCAATTCCAACTTGGAAAAGTAAATATCTTCTTTCAGCTGATCTAATAGATCATCAGTGCGAGGAAGAGGATAACAATTCTTGATCATTATTTTATTCAGTGCCCTGTAATAAATGCACATCCTCCACGAACCATCTTTCTTTCTCACCAACACGATTGGAGATCCGCATGGTGATGTGCTTGGCCTTATGAACCCTTTATCGAGTAGCTCATGTACCTGCTTCTTGATCTCTACATTCTCTAAAGCGGATAACCTATACATTCCGATGTTAGGCAATGGAGCATCTTGCTGCAAATGAATATCATGTACTATTTCCCTTTTGGGTGGCAGACCTTTAGGTTCTTGAAATAGGATATCATATTCTGAAATAACCTTTTCTAAATCATATTTCTGTTTAGCATCACAACCCTCAAATATATTGGTTTTCTCAGGGTTCTTTTCCTTTACAACCATTAGTAAAAATTTCTTGCATGAATTTACAATTCTTTTCATCTGCCCTAAGTTTATGAGAGTGTAATTATTTTTGAGTTCATGAGCTCTTACAATATATTCTACTCCATCTTTTGTGAGTTGATACTTATTTTCAGCTTTATAGAAAATGGCTTTTCTATCATACAAGTAAGGAATTCCTAAAACAATACCACATATATCCAAGGGAACTATATCTAACTCAACCTCATCTACAAATGTTGACCAAAATGCAAACCTAAGTTTACATTGTCTAGTCACTTGTAGCTTTGCTTTATCACATACCCAACCTAATGGATATGGCTTCTTGTGAGGTGTGGTTAGTAGTCCCAACTTCTTTACAATTGCTTCAAAAATCAAGTTTACTTGTGAACCACTATCAAATAAAGTATCAATCTTTTGATGCTTGGAAATAACTCTAGTATGAAAAAGCTCATGCCTTTTCCTCTCATTTTCTTCATTATCAATAGATTGTGTAGAATTACTAGTAGATGCTTCAAAATTTTTACCTTTTATACCTGTGGCTGTGGCTATTGTTTCATCATCTGAGTCTGACCCCAAATATTTTTGAATAGTAGCAACAATCTTCTTCTTCTTGCCATCAAACTTCTTGGGTTTCAGCTCAGGATGCAGAGACCAGCAGTGTTCATCATCATGCCTATCCTTCTTGCCGTGAGTGCATGAAGGTTTGTCTTTCTGTACAGTGTTTTCCTTCCTCTCTTTCCATTTTCTCTTCTTCTTTTCCTTGTTTTTGCTTGCAGTGGGTTTTGATGATCCCCCAATCTCTGGGTTCACATTCTTGCCTCTAGCCTCTAGATGTGTAGCTTAAACGAATACCTCATCTATGCTAGTGGGGTTAAACATGAGAATGGTGTGCCTCAAATAGCTATGCAGAACACCTATATACTTCAACAAAGTTTCAGGTGAGTCTAGAGAAATACCTAGAATTAAAGCTCTTTTTCTAAATTCTTGGGTATAGCTTTGTACACTTTGGCCCTTTAATTGGTGAAGAGTTTTCCAACTCATCATCGCTTGCTGCATATAATCTAGTGGATAGAACTGTTTTTTAAGGGTAGAAACAAATTCACTCCAAGTAGAAAGAATTTTACCATGCTTCTTCAAATCAACTTGTGTCTTGCCTTCCCACCACACTAGGGCAGTGCCTTTAAGGCGAAGGCTAGCCGGCTGAATCTTACTCATTTTTGAATCGATGTTCTGCCCCCTGTAATACACATCAATCTATCTAATCCAATTATCTAGCTTTTCTGCATTTAATTCTCCATCATAGATTGGCAAATCAAACTTTACATCTAATTTAATCAAAGATGTTTTCTTCTTTTTATTTTCAGGGCTAGAAGGAGGTGTTGATGGAGGAGGCTTTTCTCCTTTCCCTTTGCCTTCTAGATGGCCATCTAGAAGAAGTTCCTCTATTCCTTTTTCTTGTTTGGAGGTTGAAGGACTTTCACCTCGACCTTTCTTAAATTCTCGATACATTTCTTCCATCATGGCTCTCATGGTCATGAAACTATCCATGAACTGAGAGTTTGATTCCAAGGGAATTTCTTCTACCATTCTCCTCCTAGGATAGACTCTTCCAATTTTTGGGTTAGCGTCAACTAGTTTTCCTTCTCCTAATTTTAGCTTTGACTTGGTTAGCATTCAACAATCTAGTACAAGCTTGTCTAACCTTAGCAAACCTAAAGCTCTGATACCACTTGATCTGAAAATGAGATCCTAGACAATTATTAAGGTATTACAGACTCATGTGCATGGATTTGCCTATGTTACTTTGTGTAATGGATCGATAAGATTGCAAAATACATTGACAGCGAAGTAGTTAAAGAACATAATAGACAAACACACATAAATACAAAAAGTTTAATAAGGAGTTCA
Organism: Pinus tabuliformis; assembly: GCA_031772625.1. Taxonomy (NCBI): domain Eukaryota; kingdom Viridiplantae; phylum Streptophyta; class Pinopsida; order Pinales; family Pinaceae; genus Pinus; species Pinus tabuliformis. The sequence goes on along the minus strand of CM062804.1, from coordinate 1,430,040,474 downwards.
CCCAACACTCCTAGGCTACGTCTCCTGGTCTAGCCTTCAGTGGTGACCTTTCTATTATGTCTTCAGAAGCAGATTTTTTACAAAAGTGAGCTCAATTTGAGTCTCACACAACAGATACAAAACAACAAGGCTTTACTTGGATCCCCCAAGTCTTTCTGAGTACACAGACTCTCCTCACTGACTCTCTGTCTCTGTTTTCTCTTTGTCTTAGCACTGCTTGTTCTTGTCTTCTATCTTCTATGGCTTTAAATCCAATCGGCGCTATCTGTTCGTTTCTCCTTCTCGAGCTCTATGGCTCCCGGCCCCTGTCCACTCAGATTCCCCTCTAAGCATTAGCAATCATTGCTAAATGCGTTCAGGGATGGTGGCCACCTGTTTTGTAACGAAATGGACCATCGGGCCTTTGAAATTCCCAAAATAGCCATTCTCTATTTACACAAAGAAATATATTCAAACACGGGAAAAATCCGCCAAAACACTGTTCATCGGACTTCAAATATCCATAAATCCACCCTATACTTCTATCGGGTTTGCCTTTTAATTGCTTATCACATCTCCATCGTTGATCTGAGAGATCTGGATCCAACAACTGAGGTTCATTTCGAGCGGCTCATTCATACAGGGGTTAACCGCCCAAAAAGGGTGGCTTTCTCTCTCTAGGGCTTGGACACGTGGCAGCCAGTGTATGGGCTTGAGCGGAGCCCAGCCAAAACCACTTACCACCTATGGCCGGCCTGAAATCCCGCTTGTTTCGTGATTTCCCTTTGTATTTTAAAAATACATGAAAACATTGAAAAACCCTGTAAAATGGCTTTAGATGGACTTGAAATATTATATATTTGCATTCATAAACCCTTTCGTGTCTGGTTTCATCGCATTAGAACATTTCCTTCATATTTCGTTTATTTAACAAAAAACGCAAATACAAAGGAAAATGTCATTTGCCTGATCTCAAAATATATGAACTGTCACTTATTTCTACATCAAGTCCGGTTATCATGAGTTAGGTCTATATTGGCCCCACTCCATTGTAATTCTCCGATGCGATCTTGCGATGCAATTGATCGCAATCACATATCACACATACCCACGGGCCATTTGTAAGCACTCCTTTGTGGTTTTCCACCGCGATATTGCGATTCAAATTGGGCCATCGATCTATGCGCTTGATCGATGGTCCTCGTTGACCTCGCTGATCGCTGTCACATATTCCATGTGGTCTTCGCCGATAGCCTCCGCTTGCCACCGCCAATTGCGATTTGCCGATCGAATCTGGACCATTGATCAGCCAGATCCGACAGCTTCTGTGCGTTGCTCCATTGACCTCCGATAGGCTTCATTTTACTGTTTTCTTTATGTTTTTGCCTCCCAATAGTGTTATCTGACTTTTCTAAAAGTTCTTCTCATGCAATAGTTTTGATCTTTAGAAGACTTAGAGGGTTTTCTAGGAGCCATTTGGATCATGATTTCGCTATTTTTGAAAATCATACCACAGGAATTGGCTCCGAACTGTTGAAGAAAATGGGGTATGAAGGAAAAGGCTTGGGTGTTAATGGCCAAGGCATTGTCAACCCATCAAAGTAGAAGAATTACCCCGTCAGGCAGAATTTGGGTGTGTCAGAAAGGAAGTTGGGGAATGCGCCGAGATAGCTAGCGAACCACCAACAACAGATGATGAGAAGCCCTCGTCAGTTCTTTCCAAATCGATAGAGGAGGTAAAAGATGTTGATTTCCTTTCAGTTTCATCTTCACATAGTATGATTTCTGTTGGAGATGTGGAGATACCAATTACAGGGACAAACATGAGGCTCCTTACCAGGATGAGGTGCAAGGAGGAAAAAGAACTTGGTGTTAATAACCAAGGCATAACTCAACCATTGGAAGTTGTGCAGAGACCTCAATTTGCAGGCTTGAGATACACCGAAGGAGAATGCTCGAAGGTGTCAGATGCTTCTGAGACATTGTTGAAATCATCGAGGAAAGAGAATGATGGGAACACATCCCCATCATCCCATGATAGTGCCCATGGCAGGGAAAGAGCTAAGGCAACCTCTCATCGCCATACTTACACCAGAGACAGCAAGGAAAGGTATAATCAGTTTCGATATTCCAATGTTCATTTCGATTATAATCATGTTGTTAGTGATGAACGAAAAACATGGCATTGAAAAACATGTACCTTTTGTGGATTACATAACCATACATTTTCTAAGTGTTGGAAAAGAATAGCAGCACCCAAAAGGAGGAGGCATGAAAGACCCTCTCAACAGTAGGGAAAGAAACATGTTAAGAAAATCTGGAGAAAGAAGATCTATTGCAGTCATTGTGACAAAAGTGGCCATCAAAGAGCCACATGTTGGAGGCTCCATCCAAAGCCACGCCTTAAAGACAAAGTGTCGGTGCATGAACCAGGTGAAGCAGGTGAAGCAGTTATTCGACAAGCAAAACCACCATAGGGGAATGACCCATTCACATTGATAAATGAAAAATGGTTTCTAGATATGTTAGCTTGTCATGGTTGTGCTTTTGTAAATCATTTGTTTCATTTTAAAATGTAAAAGTGATGATGTGTTTTCCATCACTTGTTAAGCAACAATGATGTCTAGTCTTATTTTGTGTTGCATTTTACACTATGAAAGTGATGTTGTGTTTCCATCACTTGTCAAAGAAAAAATAGTGTTTGGCCTTATCTTTGTAAATCATGTGTTGTAGTGATGATGTGTTTGCCATCACTTGTTGGAGCAACAATGATATGTTGGCCTTGTTTTCGTAGCTGGGGCATTATTTCCATTTTGATGTAAACTTGACCATAATTTATGTGTTATAAACTCGTGGGAAGTATGGAATGCTTGGGTCATTAGTTGGTCATGTAAGTCAAGCATGTAATTTGTATAATTGTACTACAGGTCTGCAGAGGTTGCAGGGGTTGGTTCATCACTTAGGGCTCCAAAGAACAAAGGTGAAGGAGATGGAAGCAAGACCTTTTCAAGACATTTGTGATGTAGACAAAGTATAAGTAAGTTGTAGATTATTTTTCATGCTTTTGGAGGACTAAAAGATCCTCAATGGGGAGGATTGATCTAGGTGGCTCCAGAGACACACACAAGACAAAGAGGACATATGCAGGCTCAAAAATCAAAGTGATCAAAATGCTTTCAAACTAGGACCAGAGCGTAGACCTTGTCGTCCTGATTGTAACAATATGAATGGTTCGTCAAACCAAGCTCATATGCGAAAGTTAGAGGTAGTCAAAGTTCAGGGTTGATCAGGTGACTTGGAAAGCTTAAGGAAGGCACAATTTCGCTGAAATCCAGCCACTGGATCTTGGCCAACTTCTAGGCAAAATTGTGGTCTCATTAAAATGTCTCCTACGGTCAATTTTCGAATTTTCCAACAAACAACCAATTTGTTTTATAACAAGGAATTGAAAAAAAAAAAATTAAAGTGGTGGTGGGCCATGACCCCCACCACCCACATCACACCCCAACCACCTTCTTATTAATAAGTGTTGTGAATTAATGCGAGGCCGGCGGGGATCGAACCCGCCTGGCCCACGTGGGTCGGCCCCATGTGGTGGCATACACCAACCAACACCAACCCAAACTTAAAACAAAATGAAACACACCATTCCATTGACTAAATGTAATATAAAAATATTTCATTAAAATTACAAATGCGCCAATTATGGAGGGGTCAAGATTTGATCTTGTGACCTTCCTTCCAATAGCTCCTCAAATTACCACTACACCAAATGACCGCAAGTGGTAAAGTCTGCCCAAAAACATTATATAAACCATCATTTCTCAGCGCATGGGGAAAGAAGTGCCACAAAGATTTTGAGACAGGGGAGATAGAACCTTGACACGCGTATCGAGGCAGAATATTCTTTGATGCTCGAAGATTCTCCGAGGAGGTAAAAGTTCATTTTATCATAATGTAACCAAGTTTACAATTAATTTTCTCAGGTTTTTGCAGGGAATTCCATGGTGAGGTCAGATTTTCCTTTTGAGTAGCGGATTTGCAGGTTCCTAGTGGAGGAGAATCTTCAAGAACCTTTGAGGGAATGTTCTAGATTCCTTGGACGCTGAAATTCACCAAAGTCAAAATGCAACCAACTTCATACTCATTTTTCTCAGAATTCCGTAAGGAACCTGATGACACAGTCAGAATTTTAATCTAAGCAGTAGATATTCAGATGACCCGGAGGAGGGAATCTTTGAGGAATCTAGGGGGACTCTAAAAGATTCCTTAAGCCCCAGATTTTCACTTTGTTAGAATTCAGAAATTTGACAGTCGATTTTACACTATTTGACGCCACGAATCTAATGGTGCATTTAGATTTTCTATTTGATCATTTCATTTTTCGGCCACTTTTCAAAGTGGAGTGCAGGTGTCAGCATTCAACATGTGAGCAGTCATTCCATGAGATTCGACGCCGCGAAATTGATGGTACAGCCAACTTCAGCAGTTTGACATCCTTTTCTTCAAATGACCCTAGGATGTGAAGTATATGTAGCGTGTTCGTGTACATCTTTTTCTATTAGATGCATTGTGCTGCATAGATCCCTATTTGATGTTTTGATGTGGGATCTTGTTTTCTTACTTGATTTATGATTCCTGCTTGATGTGACGCAGAATAATTTGTGGAATGTACTTGTTATCATGATTCGTCATGTTTTTTTTGAGATCCCTTTGTCGTTATGTTGATGGGATACTCATGTGTCGCCATGTATGTTTGTATTGAGATCCCTTTTATGCCATGTTGGTGGGATTCTCATTATCATCATGCATGAGTTTAGGTCATACTGATAGGAGTCCTTTTTGGATGAGAGCTCTTGCAGCAGAACATCTCTTGGAGCCACACCTACGTGAGAGCGTTTTCCTTATATGATAGCGACGTCACCTCTTATGTACATCATCACTATTGACAACACTTAATGCAGTGACCTACACCGTCTTGACACTGGGGCCCTGAGACGTAGTCCCTCCTGGACGAACTCCGTTATCAATGTCTTATTATTTTATGTTGCTGATGATTGTCATGTTCCTTCTTCTTTACAGCATGCAGTATGATCAATTATGCTAATTTAATTTCAATTCTAATCACATCATGAAAGTAAAAGATCCTGGTTAAATCCGGGAGTTGAGTCAATGTCTAGTCAATTTAATGTCTTAAATTGCTCTACATAAATTATCAATCCGGGTATTGTAAACTGATGAAGTGTGGTGCACTATATGTGCTTAGTTAACCTTTCTCTTACTTCGTCGTTTTATAGTTTATTTTGTTTTTGGGGTTTTGTTCTTGTTGGTTTTCTAAGGTCTTAAGAATACTTTTAAAGGACAAGTATGGATAAAGATTTCAAGACAAGGCCTATGTCCTTAATGGTAACTTCCAAAACTTAGCACTTCAAAAGAACTTAAAACATGTTATTGATGGAGTTAGTATTTAAACAAAAGTGTAAATATACAACTAGTTCAATCAAAATAAAATGCAATAATCAAATAATGAGAGAATGACTATGAGACCCAGTATCCTTGCTGCTTCAGCAAAAGGACAAGATGATTCTATCACGTCATTAGTTCATTAAAAGGCTATGTGCATCACTAATCTACAATCAACTTGAAAGCAATTTATTTACAATAATATACATGTTAAAAAGAAAATAAAATGCAGTAATTCAAACTGTACATTAATATACATGAAAATCAGAAAAAGAAATGCAAGAAATTAAAGTGACAACTATACAAGGCAGGGGCCCCCTTCCACCTATGAAATCAAATGCTTAAAGGAAAATAAAAACATCAAATAAAGGACTAAATGACATCGGCCCAGTATCTCTGTTGCTGATTTAAAATGAAAATGAAATGTGAAATCTAAGTGACACTACATAAAGGAGACAAATCACACTACTTTAACCTTTTCTTAACCTTTTTGCCTTTCAGCTAGTTATGAACAAGTCAACAATGTGAGTCTTAAAGCAAACTAAACCAAGCTGTACTAAGTGATATTTTGGCTCCAATAAAGTTATTTGATTATGGAAAAAGAACCATCAATAGATAAACAACTTGATATCTAAGAGCAGAAAGTAAAGTGCAAGTTAAAGAAATGATACTAATGAAAATCAAACTAGAAAAAATAAAGGTCAGCAACATAGACAAGATGATCACATATGCCATTAGTCATGAAATCAAAGCAAAATTAAACACACTTGCATGAATTAAAATTGCATGAATGAAAAATCTAATCTACCTTACATTCTACAAAGCAATATTTACAAAATGAAATCTACTCTACTTACATCCTAATATGCTCCATGACATCTACTTCACATCTCCTTCCATGTTGAGAACATCAAAGCTTTATTCAATTTCTTCAAAAGTACAAAGTACAAAAGCTTTCAAAAGCCATGGGACTAACAAGCTAAAAGGACTAAGAAAAGACTAAAAGGGAAGACTAACAAATGAAGGAGAGAGATCTCCTATTTATACAAAAAGATGAGAGCCATCTCATTAATGTGAATCCATGAATCTCTCCCTCTACCTCTAGAGTCCTAATCAAAATAGGAACTGATAAGACACATGTCTTCTTAGAGTTACAATACAATTAGGAGATGTGACACATATCCTCATGATCCCATGATTCTTTCCAACCAAATTCGAATTTGGCCTTAGAGTGCCACATAAGGGTCTTCTAGAAGTCTCCTTTCAGCCTACACATGTCAACAACCTCAACCCATTTGTTAGGTATAAGCATATGCACATTATTTTCTAATGTTTAACCACAAATTCACTCAAAAGGCTTAGAAATAATAAATATTGGAAAAACATAAAGGTGGCCCAATGATAATGAAAGTGGGATGAATGTGGTGACATAGTAGTGAAATGGAGGTGAAATGGAGGTGATATAATGGACATAATAGTGAAAGTGTAATGGAAATGAATGACATTTTCAAGACTCAACAGTCAACTCAGACTATCTATTTCATACATGTTATCTTATGTCGTTACACACTTAAGTCTTTTATTTCTTTCTTTAAAAGTTTTTCAAAGTATTGTAAATAAGAGTTCTGATGTAAAGAGTAGCATTAGCTATTACATATGTTGTTACACCTGTAACAACTAACAAATTGTAGCAGCGAATTGGTCACAATCGTCTACCTTAATAAATGATATCACCAGGATGTTGCCACTAGAATAAATGACCTAATCATCATGTTGCCACTGGAATCAATCATGTCACCAATACTTTTCCGCCACGTCACCTCCGGTGAGTCATTTGAAAGGTAGATTTCTTTTCTTTATTTAACAAATATGGGAATTAATATGATGTTCCATCTGACATCTGAAGAAGGTTGTCGCATTAAAACTTGGGGGGAGGGTGAATCATTTCACAATCTATAATTTAAATCAGACTTAAAGTGACAAACCTTGTAATCATTGGAAAATCCTGCAATCATTATCATCTTTTTATGTCAATCATGTTATAGGTTTAAATTACATTTAAGACAACTTTCCATGACTACGCATTAATAATGAGAACATAACGCATATCGTATGATCCACTGATATGACATCATTGCTTTTATTGCCCCAATATTTATCCCAATGAAGCACTGCATATTCATTTCACAGAATTCTCATAAGAGCCAGTAGACATAGTACAAAGGGTATTGTCTGAAGCAGAGATGGGAGGAGCAGTGGTTAGGCATGAGCCAAATTCCACAGAAGCATTGGATAATTTCCTGGAGGCATGCCATATTTTTAAAGAGGCAAGATGGTTCGAATTATTTGAATGACTCAAAGGGTCAGAAGGAACTGCTTCCCTAGATTTTGCCAAGAATTTGGATAGGAATTAGACAGAGGCCAAGGGGTTGAAGTTATAAGTCATTGAAGAAGTAATTACTAGAGTATCAACATTGCAATCTAAAGGAAAAGGATGGTTTAACCAGAAAATTAATGATCCTTCCCTCAAGGCAGAATTTTTGCAAAGGGAGGAACAATTGGAGAAGAAGGGTAGGGGCATTGACGAAATGTCACTTCCTCAACTATGGGGATATGTTGCATTATACATTATCAAATACATTACTTGTGAAGGATGGGCTATAATAGTGTTTAGTTATCATTTCCCTTTGTTAAACCATCTCCGACATAGAAATTGGTTAACCTTCCATGTTTCCTGTTGGAGAACCTGAAGCATATGTCTGCTGCTGTCAAGGTTGCTTCGCATCTGGAAACTTGTGTCACTAATCATGAACTTATAAAATTAATCATAATACACACCCTAGAATGCCAAGGTCATAGTTGGGAATATTTTATGAGTAGAAAGACGAGGACTTCACACCGGAAGCAAGATGAAACCCCCGTTGACACTCCAAAGGAAGCTAGGGTAACTAAAGAGCAAGGGAAATCCTCTAGAAGTAGAATCAAGAAAATATCACTGGAACATCCAATAGGTGGCAGGACACCAAAAAGGAGGGTTAGAGTCAGCACCTAGCTAGAGCCCCGCATCCATCTAGAGAGAGGTCAAGTAAACATAAGGATGCATGGAAGAAAAGAGAAGAAGAACATGCCCATCTTGAAGATGTTCCTTTACCAGGTAAGGACGAGACCCAAACCTTGCTGCGTAAAGTTGAAAAAAAAAGGCAGCAATTAGAGGATAGTAAAATAGAAATAAGGGTCCCGAGTCTGGACACTTTAGCAGAGGTTGTTGATAAGATGAGAACAAAAACTACACCAGGTTATGTATGTACAACATGTGCTAAGAATTTAGCAGCAGTAAAGTATAAAGTTTGTGCTGCAAGTACCATCTCGATAGAAACCCAAAATGAACCCTAATAATCTATTACACAAGAACTTGTTGATGACACTACTATTACACAAGAACCAACCACTGAAACAAAGCATCCCATGGTGATCAACCTAGAAGCCAAGACACAAGAACCTACCGATGATATTGTTATTACACAAGAACTAGCAGTTGAGGAAAAGGTTCCTCAGGAAGAAGAGGTAAGAGATGATCCACAAGAACCTACTGATGAAGCTGATTTTACACAAAAACCAACACCCGAAGCAAAACAACTTGACGTTGCATGTGAGAGAACACGAGAACCTGAAGCAGGATGGTGTTCATAAAAACTTTTGTTGATATTAGAATTACATAAATGGAAGTAGCTGGCACTCTCTTTGCAAAAAGGGAGTGATCTCACTGGAGGAGCATCAAAAAGTTGTAAATACTCTCAAAGAATAGTGGGCTAAGAGGAAGTTGACGGAAGAGTGGACAAGATGGGAAAGGAAGAAAACTGAGAAGGAAAAGGAGGAACGAGTGCAGCAGTTACAACAGAAATTTCAAGACTTAACAGATGATAAAGATAAGTTGTACGAACTCGCCCTGAACCTGTTGGGGTGTAGAAGGACTTCCCCATCCTATCCAATATTTCTCTTGGAAATATTTTATTTGTTTTAGTTAAAAGTCGTCTATGAGAATAGACCTTATCTAGGTAATTCTACCCAAACTTTTTAGATGTTTTTCGTTCACGTGGTTTGATGAACAAAGCTTACTTTGTGAGTTTTTTCTACATAATATGATTTGTGAATACGCTAGCCTACATATGATTGTACGAATTTCCTCCTACATGGGGGACTTGCAGTTGTGTTCCTTCATCTCTTTCATGAGAAATCAAGTAGAATGACATCTGGCCATGAAGTCATCTGACACCAATGAAAAGAAGATAGCCTTGTGGATAAGAGCATAACCAGACATGGCAACTAAATTGAGGTGTGAATTTAGGAAGTTTATGAGTACCCCTGATATGAGGGAACAATCATCCATCTACAGGAGGAGGATTGTCAGATTTTGCCTCAACCTCTTTGCACAGCTAAAGAGCCGAGCATTGACTGGATGCCTTAAACGTACAGAGGATGGTAGTGCAAGTCTGCAAGAGTGTGACTCTTTTGGGTTTCCTAATGTTGTGGTTGTTGTTACACGGGTTCCATAATATGCCTGAATTGTGAAATCAATGGGAGCCTTCTAGATAGGGCTTAGATTTAAGTATCCCTTGATTTGGCTTCCGATCGAAGAATACCAGCCCCATTACCGATTGTGTGATTATGAAGAGGAATCATGGCTGCATCAGCTGATGGCTACTCAAGCTACAAACCAGTTGACAAAGATATTGCTGGTGCTTATAACTTGACAGATTTACAACAATGATACAAAAGTAGTACCTGAAGATTTTGTATGAGGACATGCAATTTCTTCAGTTGGGGGAGATGTTGGGTGCAATTTTTAAGAATATTTTAGACACCTCTTTCCCCATTTTTTATCATTTTCTCTCTCTAAACCTATGAACTGTATGTCCCAATTACCATTTTCCCTGGTTATAAGAGAAATCCTTTATCAACATATTATTTTTCCATCTTTCATTAAATATCGAATGAAGTGATGTCTTTTTGAGATGGCTAACCAAGGTAATTGTGGAAGAAGTGTTTTGGTTATTTTTCTTTCAGGTGTTGCCTACAACTAAGGACTAAGGATGAGTAATTACTATTGTTACTCATTGTTACACTTCGAGGATTTGTTGTTACACCTCGAGTTGTTGTTACATCGCAGCTGCCAAAGACCATGGTTGTTGTCTTCAAAGACAATTGTTAAGAATCATGAATTATGTATGGACAATTAAAGGATCTAAGCAGTTATGATTGTGGAGATGGTGTAAGTTGAATTGGTCTTTTATTAGGAAACAGTTTATAATTCTTTCTATTTTTCTCTTAATATTGATCAGCATGAGAAGAATCACGAGATTCTCATGACTGATCTGTTCCCTAATTTTTGGGGATTGTAAACTTTATAAAAAGGTTATGTTCCATGAAAAGGGAATGGGAACAAAGGAACATAATTGACATTTTGATCTTATAATTTCCAGTCATTTTTAATACATAACACTTCTAGTGTTGTTCATACAGATTTTGTGTTGAGTTTTTAACTAGTTTCCATTTCATCCCTACACCCTGGTATGAAGGAAGGGCCCTCCTCTTTAGCAAGGATTACAGTAGTAGTAGATTAGTTGTTTGGTATTTTTTTTATTTTAAGTGTGGATTCATTAATGTTGTTGTATGAATTGTAATACTGATGCACTTCTATTTTTAGATTCATTATATGTTGTTACACAAGATTGGTTAGAACTATAATATTTAATCAATTGATGCAATTTTATTAATGATGTGTGGCACATATGTTATTTGAGAAAAACATGAAGTGTGATGAGTGAATTTTTTTCCTGTATAATGTCCTTTTAATTTCTACATGTGTGCTTTAAGTTCTGAAATTGTGTTCAATGACATTTTCTTTCATTTCTTTCCCTGGCTTTTATGTATTGGCACAGATAGTGTAGACACCTTTGAAATAAACAAACTTACCCTGGTTGACAATTAAATGTTTGCGGTTCAGTCAAATTAAATAGTGATTAAACCAGCACAACACTAATCCTTATCAATAGAAACTATAATTAACTTGAAAAGATACCGTAACTTAATGCGCTCATGATTTTCTATTATCAAAGAAAATCATGAGGCATAAATCTCATTCTCGCTCGCCTATTGTCGACTACAAAGGTTGACTTCATATTTGACCGCATCACCAGGACCTGCTTCCATCAATCTAGTTCATGAGAGTAGGAGGAAATCGTTGAGTGCATCAATTTCCACCTACCCATATATTTCGCTTCCTAGCTGACACCTTGGAACCTGTCAAACCATAGACTTGGCTGAAGAATCGTATATTAGTTGCAGAATCATTGCAATTCAGTAGCTGAAGTAAACATTAAACTAAATAATAAAGAACATTATCAATTTATGAAATACAAGACAATTGTATACCTTCCATGTCATAATTCTTGTGATTTGATGCCCAATGTGTGATTATGAAGGTAAAAAAGAAATAGATAGAGTGAAAAAGGGTGTCAAAAAGAAGCAATTATGAGGCTCAACACGGATAACAATGTAAACTTTGAAACGGGAACCCATACTGTTACCGGTTTTGTAGAGATAGAAAAAAAGTGACCCGATTTCGAAAAGGGGTTATGCAGAACACATGTGTTTTTAAAGCTTAGTTTTTGGCACTATAATTTTTTTTATGTACATTGCGTTTTATAATGGTAGTGTTTTTTATGCTGATTTAAAAACGTGGTAATTCTGCACCAGACCCTTTTTTTAAAAGGTTTTTTTTTTAACTTTTTTAATTTTCTAATGTATGAAATGTAAATAATTATTTTGTAAACTTAATAATTTTTGAAGTGGTCTTTTTCTTCATATTTTTTTGTTTTTATTTTAATTTTATTTTTTTTGTAGTGAGGTTTTTATTGTTTCGCATATTTAAAGAAGGTTGATATTTTGAATTTTCGATATTCTACATATTTATACATTGTTAATTAATTTTTCAATCCACAAGAAATAATTGTTTCTAAAAAACAATATTTTCTAACAATTGACATAAAAATAGCCATTTTTAACATAAATATAATTAAAAAACTACACGTTTTGATAATTTTTTGCTACAATTGACATGCAAAAATCACAATTTTTATACGAAAATTTTAACTAAAAATAGTTAAATAATAGTTTTTTTTTTATGAATTTCATGTCAAAAAAATAATAATAATAATCACTTTTTTTTTTCAAAAAATAATGGTTAACTTAAAAATTAATGTGAAAATCACATATTACAAATATTGAACGCATAACAACCTTAATTGAGTGTATATTCTTCTCATAAAATGTCAAAGTCAAAACATTGCAAGTATAACTACTTAATAGTTACAAAAAATGAGCTTGATTTCCAAGCATAACTTAAATTTAATCAACAATGTCACGTAATCCAAACTCTTCGTCCTCTAGAGTTTCATCATTGTTTTCTTCCTCAATATTTTCTACTTCCTTTTGCTCATTTTCGTCTTCTAATGGATCTTTCATGTCTGCCAATCTCCCAATGTATGTCTTTCCAAACATCCCATGTAATGGTGGTTGAGGTTCCTTTGCCTTTTTTGCCACACGTGATTCACTAAAGTCCCCTTTCTTCAACCCAATTTCTTGCATTGCATCTAGAAGAAATTGAAGAGCATTAATTCTTTGCTGAATGAAATTGCATTGTAATGGATATTTTTCAATTGCAATGCAATTTCTTCCTTTTTGAAGGTAGCATGCTAGTGTTGTACCTAGTTATCAAGCACAAAAGAAATAATGAAGTAAATTAGTACAATGACATATTAATTAAAAAAATAACATATTGAAATTCAATTCTATATAATAAAACTTACCTGAGCCAAAAAATAAATCCAGAACCCAATCTCCTTCATTTGAACATATGTCTATAAGATAGTTAATCAATAATTGTGGTTTTTGATAAATGTTAACTATCTCTCCTTTTGCTTCTTTGTCTTCATATGTCAGTTTTCTCACAACAACATTATAACTCAATGTTTGGCTATGACTCTTTCTGTCGACCCGATTAAAAATCATAGACATACAACTATCATCTTTTGCCCAACTATCAATATGAATGAACTCACAATCATTTATAAATAATTGATCGTCACGGTTAAGAAGATTTGACTTTTTCCTGTAACATGAAATAGTAAAAATTCAATCAACTTGTACGTAAATGAATTTTTCAACATTAATCAAATCTACATTTTAAATGTCTTACCATGTAAGCTGCATCCTTGAATTTTTTTTCCCTTTGAAGATTGACAATATCATTGCCAATTGTGTGTCTGAATGAAATGTCACAAATCTCCATAATGGTGATGACGTGACTTCTACAAATCCCGCAACCAGTTTACTAAAAGCTTGATAAATATAAGGGTCACTATCATAGTCAATATTTGGAATATTTAAACCATGGGGAATATCTGCAATAACTAGGGAACACTCCCTTTTAGGTATGAGTTTAGCAATGTCTTCACAGTCGCCTTGTATTACTTGATATTGAATAGTGTCTAGCCCATTCCAAATGAAATGAGTAAGAGTTGGATCAAGTTCAACATTCTTAACACGTTGCTTCCTCAGTCTTTCGGTCTTTATTTTTTCAATAAAGGTTCTGAAGCTAGTTGGCACTCCATTATCATCCTTCTTCATCTTTTATAAAATAAACAAATATATGTGTAAGTTATAAATTAAAAATAGTACACAGATGAATAAAAACGAATGTGTAAATCAAGATACCTTTTTAAATGCAAGATAAAAATCTTTTAATGTTGATGTAGAACTTGAATCTAGATAGTTGTGAACGACATCATCCCAACTATCTTCATTCAACAATCTAACCATTTGTTCTTGAATTTTCGTGTAAACTTTGTGACTACATAGATAAAGTAACAAAAAGTCAATATAATGATATGTATAACAAATATTACCAAGAACAACATGTTTTATTTAAAAGAAAATTATAATCTAGAAATAAATAAAGTTAATTCAACAAACTTACTTTTGAAATTCCTCGGACATTTCCTCCAATGATAATTCCCCTGACTTCACATGAGATAATATTATTTTGACAATTTTTTCATCTTTCACTCCTTGCATTACTCTCCAAGGTGTGATAGTCATATCTTCTGGAAGCTGCTTCAAGTCAAGACCTAATTTACTACCGCCACATATCAATGGCTTAGACTTTTTAACCTTCTGGTTTTTAATGCCAATGTTTTCCCACATGCTAAAAATCTCATCAATCAAGTTCCAAACATCTCCAATTCTAAATGCCAATTGGAAAATGTTATCAAAACCTCTAAATATATCACTAGGAAGGTTGCGTTCTCCACCTTTTGAATTGGGTTTCTCTTCAATTTGATAGCTTATTTCCATACAACATTCCCTTCGGAAATCTGCAGTAACATTTATCCTATCCCCACCACATTTTTCTTAAAATTCACTATGAATAAATCTAACCCTTTGGATGAAAGTCATAGACATCCTATATTCATTATCTGAGTTATGATCCCATGCCACTAACTTTGCTTCTGTATCTAATAAACTAGCATAAATGATACATTTCATTGTTTCAAAACGTGGGTTATTGGGATATTCCTCCATCATCTTTGAGCTTCTACATAATGGTTCCCCCCAAGCACATAATAATTGTATTCAAAACATTTTGACCTATCAAATGCTTCTTTGTTGGGAACTTGAACTGGATCAACAAGAAGCACATAATTAACCACATGAGCATATGGATTATACCTCATCAATGTCTTCAAGTTGTGAACATGTAGATGGTGTGGCTTTCTGACTTGATATTGACATTGTCCTTTGGTTGCCTTATAGGTTTGTCTGACATTAAGCTGAAATGTATGACCACCATCAATTAAGTTTTTGTTTGTCAAATTCTATCGAATGGCATTTTGTTTTGTTTTGATAATGTCATCCTGTAAATCAATTCCTGGTGTAATGATTTCTCTACTTTCTTTTGAATTTTCACTAGGTTCTTGACTGTTGGTAATGACTACTTCAAAATCTTCAACTTTACTTTTCTTCGTCATAACATTCTCAACAGATTTATTTTTTGGCATTGTTACTTTGGGTCTTTTACGACTCTTATCAATTCCAATGTCATCTTCAGTAATGGCAACATATGCTTCACTGTCAGTTTCAACTTCATTGCCCTCAAAAGTAACTTGTTTACCCTTGCTAGATTTATCCACTAGAGGCCTTTTTTTCTGATCCTTTGGATGTAGTTTTGTAGCATCATCAATTACTACATTTTGCTTGTTTTCCATATCTTCTTCTGACACTGAGTAAAAATTGCTGACAACTTTCATGATATCATGCTCTATGAAATGAATGCCTCCCAACCTAATTGAACAACTTTCAACAAAATTCTGCCAAACAAAATATCATATGTCAATAAAAAACAAAATTAAAAAAAATATAGCGAGACGCTTTCAAGAAAACAAAATACAAATATAAATAACAATACTTACGATGTTTTGTTTCATCTCATTTATGATTTTTTTACACAACTTTGTAGATACCTCTCTTGTGTCATACAATTAATATGTTAGTTGATATTTAATCCTTTCATGTGACTTGGGAGCTTTTGTAAGTATGTAAACAACTTCAGTGTCCGGTACCGAACACATATCTATGACTCTTCCCATCAACTCAAAAATTCCATTTTCATTCGATATATCAATATATAGATATATGTTCACATTTTGGCTTTCTCTTTCTTTCACATACTAGATTCTTGATGGGAATTTCACCTCTTTTGAATTCTTCCAGTCTGAAATCATCTTCTTATCATTTGAGGCACTTGAAAGGTTTGTATCCATGAGCTCAGGTGGAGTTCATTCACCAATGTTTTTTGAAGATACACCTTTAAGTGTCTTTGGTCCAAACATATTCACAGAAATATTCTTTGATGCCATTTTCCTGAAAAATAGAAACACATAAATTAGTAAACAACGAAAACATATTAACTTAAATCCACAACGAAAATATATCCTAAATTTTTAATTTTTATAGTCAGATAATTGAAATTAAAAAAATATTAACACTAAGAAATGGCAGAAGCCCACTGACACCACCTCGTCCATCCATAGAGTGGCGAGCGATTTCCCCACCCCTTACCCCGCATGCCCCCCTACCCCTCTTCCCCTAACCAACCCATGCCACCCCACCCGCAATCTAATAGCCATCAAACCGCACCCTTACCCCCCTTCCACACCTCCCCCCCTACCCCCATGCCACCCCACCCCCCAACCACTTCCCCTCCATGCCCCCCTCCACCCCCTAGCCTCCCTACCAGCCCACAACCCCCATGCCACTTCACCCCTTTCCCCCTCTCGCCAACCCCCTTCCCCCCCAACCGAGCCACCCCACCCGCAATCGGACGGCCAACCTAGCCCACCCTTACCCACCTTCCACCTATTCCCCCTACCCCCCTCGCCCCCAACTGAAACACCCTCTCCGCAATTGAACAGCCACCCCAGCCGACCCTTTCCCCCCTTCCCTCTACCCCTTAACCCCCCCTCTCCCCTACCCCCTACCCAGCCCCCTACCTCATCGCCCCCGGACCCACCCCTCATCCCCCTCCTCCTCCCTCATCCCCCCCTCTTCCTACCCCTCCTCCTCACTCCCCTTTCCCCCCCACTAGCCCTCCCCCCCTCCACACCACTTATTCCCCCTCACTCTACCCCCCCACCTCACCCCTCATCCCTCCCCCTCACCTCACCCCTCATCCCCCTCACTCCCCTTTGCCCCCCTCTACCCAGCCCCCTCCTCACCCCTCGTTCCCCCTCAGTCTACCCCTCCCCCCGGCACCCCTCATCCCCTCCCCTCACCTCACCCCTCATCCCCCTCCTCTTCTTACCCCTCCCCCTCACTCCCCTACCCCCCCTCTACACCCCGCCCCCTCGCCACCCCTCATTCCCCCTCATCCTCCCCCTCACTCTCCTCCCTTCCCCCCCACTACCTGACCGGTCCTCCCCCTCACCCCTCGTTCCCCCTCACTCATCCCCCCCTTCACCTCACCCCTCATCTGCCCTGCCCTCACCTCACCCCTCACTCCCCTTCCCCCCCCCTCTACATGCCCCCCCCCACACCCCTCGTTCCCCCTCACTCTAACACCCCCCCCCACCTCCCCCCTCTACCCGACCCTCCCCCCTCATCCCTCATTCCCCCTCACTCTAACCTCCCCCCGCCACCCTTCCCCCTCGCACCCCTTTCCCCTCCCTCTACCCGACCCCCACCTCAACCCTCGTTCCCCTTCACTCAACCCCCACCCACCCCTCATCCCCCTCTCACCTCACCGTTCATCCCCTCCCCTCACTCCCCTTTCCCCCCCTCTACCTAGGCCTCCCCCCCTCACCCCTCATTCCCCCTCACTCATCCCCCCCCCGCCCCCCCTCACATCACCCCTCATCCCCCTCACTCCCCTTTCCCCCCTTCTACCCCTCACCGCACCCCACCCTACCCCCCCCCACCCCTCACCCTAACTCCCCCCCCCCCCCCCCCACCCCTTGGTCCTACCCATCCCTATAGAAATTTTGAATAATAAACACTTATTCACAAAGATTATCCCGATTATACACTATTGCGGAATACATGCATAATACATAACCTCCTCTACGTTGATCATCAATTTAACAACATTAAAAACAATGAAACATTAATCGCATGCACACATTAACACAGTATGTAACTTGGGGAAGCATATAGCTGAAAATCCCACACTATCTGTATATTATAATGATTGAGAACATGTAACAATACATAGTACAATACTCCTCACAAGTACTCAGTACTATCTCCACCTGTTACACACAAAACTAGCTCAGATCCGAACAAGTCACAGGTTCAAATCTCCTCCGCTGCTTTGCCTGCCTCCACTGCACAATCCTACAAGGGAATCACGTGAGCACAAGCTACAATTGCCTTGATATTGGCTCACACTGCACAATCCTCATTGGCATAACTCAATCCATGCATGTGCAAAATCTCATGCACAACTGATAGTCACAACTCACCCTTTCACTTACCTCTAACACTTGTCTCTGTTGAACTGTCCATGCACTGAGTCAACTGATGTATTCTTTAGTTGCTTTATGAGTTAATAATTAGTGAATTAATTAACAATCAATTCACACAACTCATCACTAGTGTATTCTTTAGTTAGACTAAATACAACTAGTTCAACTAAGTCAAACTGAACACAACTCCATCAACTCCACATCCAACTCCACAGAACTCACATGCATGAGTTCTAAGTGAAGTCCTCCATGCAATAGCTCAAATAACACATAAGAAACCACGTGATTCCTTTTTTCAGTTGCATGTGCCACATCCATAGCTCGAACTGAAGTGCTCCAAGAGAATAAGAAAATGTTTAGACTCCAAAAATTACTAAGGGCTAATAATATTTGACTATTTTTATTTTTACCCTGGCAGTCTAAAAATAGACTCTGATCACTCCGATGTGAACCAAAAATAGAATTCCATCTATTTTTCCCAACATGACCAATCATCCATAAACAACATCCTACAACTCATAGACCATGATCCACATGTCTAAAAATATACATAGTCTAAAAATAGACTTTGCGCCAAAAATAGCCTGCGGGCCCACTTAGTGAAGGCAACTCCTTTCCACTAAGCTCCATCATCTTGTTGCATTTTCAACACTCCCTCTCAACAAGATATGGATTATCTGCAACCCCTATCCTGCAACTCTGTAATGTTCTGCATGCAACACATTTGCCCGGTACACTTGCTCCAACAACACTTGGAACAAAAACACTCCCAACTGACCACTCTATTGGGCTAGGAACATACTCTGATGCTGAAGCTCTACCTGCTGCTGAAAAGTGCTCCCTCTCTGACATCTGCACTACTGCAACATCTCCATGCATCTTTCACCATTGCACACTTCTCTGTGCCACCTAACACTGTGCAAAACACTTGTGCCTCTCGCATTGCTGCAGCCTGCTAGCTATGCACTATCCTGGGATTCCCTGCACTGTCTCTCTCTCTACCACTCCATCCGCATCTGTCTCTACCCAATCAGTTAGTTCCTACTACTCCACATCGAGGCTCCCGTAGCAAGGTCTCATCTAAGAGGTTGGGTACCTCAAGGATCCTGCCCCTCCTCCTTGGGACGATCAATCCACATCACCCCACCTCCTACCTGGAGGTATGGCTGCATGCGATCCCTCAGCCCACTTGGCTCGAAGTTTCCCCCTACTGGAGGTCTCTACATGAGTAGATGTCTCTACTCGATCTCCTCTCAGCCTCCCTTTCTGTGGCTGCTCTGCAACCTCCTGAAGCTGTTGCACCAATCGTGGCTCCTCCACAATCGTCTGAGACTTCTTCTAGCTCTGCATGTTGAGAGGTAATATACGCTCCCTCTCAACCACCAAGTCTCCATCAGTTGCATCACTACTCAAGGCTTTGCATGCATCTTTAGCCTCAAGAGCATATAGGTTCTTGACCCATGAACCAATCTGCTTCACCTGTCTAGTGATGATGTGTCTAAGGAAAACCTTTCCCTCACTGAAGACTACACCATAGCCTCCATCTTCCAGCATCGCGATCAACACCAAGTTTCTCTTCAGTCCTGGTACATACTTGACATCAGTCAAGGTAAGGCGAGCTCCATTCTCCCTCTAAAAAATAACCGTGCCTACACCTTAGACACTATTTTTCTCATCATTACCATTGCTATGAGTATCTGGAGATCTTTCTCCTCCAAAGTACTGAACAAACTCTTGTCATCGGTCATGTGGAAAGAAGCTCCTATCAAGAAACCAACCACTTCCCACCATGGATGAAACCATGCATGTGAAGAGTGTAAAATCCAACTCAAACTGTGAAGCAAGTGCCTCACCTTCAGATCCTTCTCTGGATCCCTTCTTAGATTTCTTCTTTGGGCAATTAGTAGCATAATGGCCCAACTCATGACAACGAAAGCATCTCACCTTCGACTTGTGAACCTTCTTCCCAACCTTGGAAGAACTGGATTCAGAAAGAGAACCCTTCTCCTTCCCCTTCTTCACCTTACTCGCTAAGGCACATTTCTCCTCATCATGCATGCATGAAGAACTATCTCTGGTGCTCCGTCTGATCTCCTCCTTCACAAGATCCGACCAAAGTCTCTCCCATCCTGGAAATTTCTCTCGACCATTGACAAAGTCCTGATAGGAATGCCAACTCTTCGGAAGACTAAGGAGAGCCAAGCTCACCAAGTCCTCATCATCAACAGTCACCCCCACACTTCCTAGCTCATCTCGGCACTGGGTGAACTTCGTGAGATACTGGGGCATACTGTCTCCATTCTCACAATTAGATGTTTCTGAGTTTATCCCTGAGCGCCATTCCAGCAGCTCAAAACTCAACTGCTTCTGATCTAAAATTCGTGAGAACAAAGTATTTCTCGTACAGAGATCGACTGTATGGGCATTCACTGGATATCTCACCTTCCAAAAGAAGGATGAATCTAGAGTCTACCTGGCCCGATTACAGACTCTTCCTGAAGAAATAAAATGTAACCACTTTCTGAATAATAGATCTGATGATCAATCCTCGCTTTGATATCCTGTATAAATTTTTCTACAAATCAAAGAGCTCCGATATCATGTAGAAATTTTGAATAATAAACACTTATTCACAGATATTATCCCAATTATACACTATTGCGGAATACATGCATAATACATAACCTCCTCTACGTTGATCATCAATTTAGCAGCATTAAAAAAAAATGAAACATCAATTGCATGCACACATTAACACAGTATGTAACCCGGGGAAAGCATACAGCTGAAAACCCCACACTATCTATATATTATAATGATTGAGAACATGTAACAATACATAGTACAATACTCCTCACAAGTACTCAGTACTATCTCCACCTGTTACACACAAAACTAGCTCAGATCCGAACAAGTCACAGGTTCAAATCTCCTCCACTGCTTTGCCTGCCTCCACTGCACAATCCTGCAAGAGAATCACGTGAGCACAAGCTACAATTGCCTTGATATTGGCCCACACTGCGCAATCCTCATTGGCATAACTCAATCCATGCATGTGAAAAATCTCATGCACAACTGATAGTCACAACTCACCCTTTCACTTACCTCTAACACCTGCCTTTGTTGAACTATCCATGCACTGAGTCAACTGATGTATTCTTTGATTGCTTTATGAGTTAATAATTAGTGAATTAATTAACAATAAATTCACACAACTCATCACTAGTGTATTCTTTAGTTATACTAAATACAACTAGTTCAACTAAGTCAAATTGAACACAACTCCATCAACTCCACATCCAACTCCACAAAACTCACATGCATGAGTTCTAGCTGAAGTCCTCCATGCAATAGCTCAACCAACACATAAGAAGCCACGTGATTCCTTTTGTCAACTGCATGTGCCACATCCGTAGCTCGAACTAAAGTGCTCCAAGAGAATAAGATAATGTTTAGAGTCCAAATATTACTAAGGGCTAATAATATTTGACTGTTTCTATTTTTAGCCTGGCAGTCTAAAAATAGACTGATCACTCCGCTGTGAACCAAAAATAAAAGTCCATCTATTTTTCCCAACATGACCAATCATCCATAAATAGTATCCTGCAACTCATAGACCATGATCCATATGTCTAAAAATAGACTTTGCGCCAAAAATAGCTTGCGAGCCCACTTAGTGAAGGCGACTCCTTTCCACTAAGCTCCATCATCTTGTTGCATTTTCAACAACCCCCCCCACCCCTCACCTAAACCCCACCCCTACCCCCCGCCCCCCCCCCCCCCCCCTTAACCCCACCCCTACCCCCTCACCCTAAACCGCCCCCATACCCCCCGGACTCCCACCCTAACCCCCCCCCCCAGCTACCCCTCGGCCCTACCCACCCCTCTCACCCCTCACCCTAACACACCCCCCCCCCCACCCCCCTACCCCTCGGCCCTACCCCTCGTTCCCCTTCACTCATCCCCCCACTCACCCCTCATCCCCCCCCTCACCTCACCTTTCATCCCTCCCCCTCACTCCCCTTTCCCCCCCTCTACCTAGCCCTCCCCCCTCACCCCTCATTCCCCCTCACTCATCCCCCCCCCCCCCCGCCCCCCTCACATCACCCCTCATCCCCCTCACTCCCCTTTCCCCCCTTCTACCCCTCACCGCACCCCACCCTACCCCCCCCACCCCTCACCCTAACTCCCTCGCCCCCCCACCCCTTGGTCCTACCCATCCCTATAGAAATTTTGAATAATAAACACTTATTCACAAAGATTATCCCGATTATACACTATTGCGGAATACATGCATAATACATAACCTCCTCTACGTTGATCATCAATTTAACAACATTAAAAACAATGAAACATTAATCGCATGCACACATTAACACAGTATGTAACTTGGGGAAGCATATAGCTGAAAATCCCACACTATCTGTATATTATAATGATTGAGAACATGTAACAATACATAGTACAATACTCCTCACAAGTACTCAGTACTATCTCCACCTGTTACACACAAAACTAGCTCAGATCCGAACAAGTCACAGGTTCAAATCTCCTCCGCTGCTTTTCCTGCCTCCACTGCACAATCCTACAAGGGAATCACGTGAGCACAAGCTACAATTGCCTTGATATTGGCTCACACTGCACAATCCTCATTGGCATAACTCAATCCATGCATGTGCAAAATCTCATGCACAACTGATAGTCACAACTCACCCTTTCACTTACCTATAACACTTGTCTCTGTTGAACTGTCCATGCACTGAGTCAACTGATGTATTCTTTAGTTGCTTTATGAGTTAATAATTAGTGAATTAATTAACAATCAATTCACACAACTCATCACTAGTGTATTCTTTAGTTAGACTAAATACAACTAGTTCAACTAAGTCAAACTGAACACAACTCCATCAACTCCACATCCAACTCCACAGAACTCACATGCATGAGTTCTAAGTGAAGTCCTCCATGCAATAGCTCAAATAACACATAAGAAACCACGTGATTCCTTTTTTCAATTGCATGTGCCACATCCGTAGCTCGAACTGAAGTGCTCCAAGAGAATAAGAAAATGTTTAGACTCCAAATATTACTAAGGGCTAATAATATTTGACTATTTTTATTTTTACCCTGGCAGTCTAAAAATAGACTCTGATCACTCCGATGTGAACCAAAAATAGAATTCCATCTATTTTTCCCAACATGACCAATCATCCATAAACAACATCCTGCAACTCATAGACCATGATCCATATGTCTAAAAATATACATAGTCTAAAAATAGACTTTGCGCCAAAAATAGCCTGCGGGCCCACTTAGTGAAGGCAACTCCTTTCCACTAAGCTCCATCATCTTGTTGCATTTTCAACACTCCCTCTCAACAAGATATGGATTATCTGCAACCCCTATCCTGCAACTCTGTAATGTTCTGCATGCAACACATTTGCCCGGTACACTTGCTCCAACAACACTTGGAACAAAAACACTCCCAACTGACCACTCTATTGGGCTAGGAACATACTCTGATGCTGAAGCTCTACCTGCTGCTGACAAGTGCTCCCTCTCTGACATCTGCGCTACTGCAACATCTCCATGCATGTTGCACCATTGCACACTTCTCTGTGCCACCTAACACTGTGCAAAACACTTGTGCCTCTCGCATTGCTGCAGCCTGCTAGCTATGCACTATCCTGGGATTCCCTGCACTGTCTCTCTCTCTACCACTCCATCCGCATCTGTCTCTACCCAATCAGTTAGTTCCTACTACTCCACATCGAGGCTCCCGTAGCAAGGTCTCATCTAAGAGGTTGGGTACCTCAAGGATCCTGCCCCTCCTCCTTGGGACGATCAATCCACATCACCCCACCTCCTACCTGGAGGTATGGCTGCATGCGATCCCTCAGCCCACTTGGCTCGAAGTTTCCCCCTACTGGAGGTCTCTACATGAGTAGATGTCTCTACTCGATCTCCTCTCAGCCTCCCTTTCTGTGGCTGCTCCACAACCTCCTGAAGCTGTTGCACCAATCGTGGCTCCTCCACAATCGTCTGAGACTTCTTCTAGCTCTGCATGTTGAGAGGTAATATACGCTCCCTCTCAACCACCAAGTCTCCATCAGTTGCCTCACTACTCAAGGCTTTGCATGCATCTTTAGCCTCAAGAGAATATAGGTTCTTGACCCATGAACCAATCTGCTTCACCTGTCTAGTGATGATGTGTCTAAGGAAAACCTTTCCCTCACTGAAGACTACACCATAGCCTCCATCTTCCAGCATCGCGATCGACACCAAGTTTCTCTTCAGTCCTGGTACATACTTGACATCGGTCAAGGTAAGGCGAGCTCCATGCTCCCTCTAAAAAATAACCGTGCCTACACCTTAGACACTATTTTTCTCATCATTACCCATTGCTATGAGTATCTGGAGATCTTTCTCCTCCAAAGTACTGAACAAACTCTTGTCATCGGTCATGTGGAAAGAAGCTCCACTATCAAGAAACCAACCACTTCCCACCATGGATGAAACCATGCATGTGAAGAGTGTGAAATCCAACTCAAACTATGAAGCAAGTGCCTCACCTTCAGATCCTTCTCCGGATCCCTTCTTAGATTTCTTCTTTGGGAAATTAGTAGCATAATGGCCCAACTCATGACAACGAAAGCATCTCACCTTCGACTTGTGAACCTTCTTCCCAACCTTGGAAGAACTGGATTCAGAAAGAGAACCCTTCTCCTTCCCCTTCTTCACCTTACTCGCTAAGGCACATTTCTCCTCATCATGCATGCATGAAGAACTATCTCTGGTGCTCCGTCTGATCTCCTCCTGCACAAGATCCGACCAAAGTCTCTCCCATCCTGGAAATTTCTCCCGATCATTGACAAAGTTCTGATAGGAATGCCAACTCTTTGGAAGACTAAGGAGAGCCAAGCTCACCAAGTCCTCATCATCAACAGTCACCCCCACACTTCCTAGCTCATCTCGGCACTGGGTGAACTTCGTGAGATACTGGGGCATACTGTCTCCATTCTCACAATTAGATGTTTCTGAGTTTATCCCTGAGCGCCATTCCACCAGCTCAAAACTCAACTGCTTCTGATCTAAAATTCGTGAGAACAAAGTATTTCTCGTACAGAGATCGACTGTATGGGCATTCATTGGATATCTCACCTTCCAAAAGAAGGATGAATCTAGAGGCTACCTGGCCCGATTACAGACTCTTCCTGAAGAAATAAAATGTAACCACTTTCTGAATAATAGATCTGATGATCAATCCTCGCTTTGATATCCTGTAGAAATTTTTCTACAAATCAAAGAGCTCCGATACCATGCAGAAATTTTGAATAATAAACACTTATTCACAGATATTATCCCAATTATACACTATTGTGGAATACATGCATAATACATAACCTCCTCTACGTTGATCATCAATTTAGCAGCATTAAAAAAAAATGAAACATCAATTGCATGCACACATTAACACAGTATGTAACCCGGGAAAGCATACAGCTGAAAACCCCACACTATCTATATATTATAATGATTGAGAACATGTAACAATACATAGTACAATACTCCTCACAAGTACTCAGTACTATCTCCACCTGTTACACACAAAACTAGCTCAGATCCGAACAAGTCACAGGTTCAAATCTCCTCCACTGCTTTGCCTGCCTCCACGGCACAATCCTGCAAGAGAATCACGTGAGCACAAGCTACAATTACCTTGATATTGGCCCACACTACGCAATCCTCATTGGCATAACTCAATCCATGCATGTGAAAAATCTCATGCACAACTGATAGTCACAACTCACCCTTTCACTTACCTCTAACACCTGCCTTTGTTGAACTATCCATGCACTGAGTCAACTGATGTATTCTTTGATTGCTTTATGAGTTAATAATTAGTGAATTAATTAACAATAAATTCACACAACTCATCACTAGTGTATTCTTTAGTTATACTAAATACAACTAGTTCAACTAAGTCAAATTGAACACAACTCCATCAACTCCACATCCAACTCCACAAAACTCACATGCATGAGTTCTAGCTGAAGTCCTCCATGCAATAGCTCAACCAACACATAAGAAGCCATGTGATTCCTTTTTTCAACTGCATGTGCCACATCCGTAGCTCGAACTAAAGTGCTCTAAGAGAATAAGATAATGTTTAGAGTCCAAATATTACTAAGGGCTAATAATATTTGACTGTTTCTATTTTTAGCCTGGCAGTCTAAAAATAGACTCTGATCACTCCGCTGTGAACCAAAAATAGAAGTCCATCTATTTTTCCCAACATGACCAATCATCCATAAATAGTATCCTGCAACTCATAGACCATGATCCATATGTCTAAAAATAGACTTTGCGCCAAAAATAGCTTGCGAGCCCACTTAGTGAAGGCGACTCCTTTCCACTAAGCTCCATCATCTTGTTGCATTTTCAACAACCCCCCCAACCCCTCACCCCCCCCCACCCCTCACCCTAAACCCCACCCCTACCCCCCGCCCCCCCCCTTAACCCCCCCCCTACCCCCTCACCCTAAACCGCCCCCATACCCCCCGGACTCCCACCCTAACCCCCCCCCAGCTACCCCTCGGCCCTACCCACCCCTCTCACCCCTCACCCTAACACACCCCCCCCCACCCCCCTACCCCTCGGCCCTACCCACCCCCCTAACCCCCCCACCTACCCCCCCCCTAAACCCCCCACCTAACCCCTCCCCTCACCCCTCGCCCCCCCTCGGTCCCCCCCCCCCAACCCCCGGCCCCCTCCCTTCCCCACCCCTCTGCCTTCCTCCCCTGCCCCTCTGCCTCCCCCTACCTCCCCCTCTTCTCGCCTCCCCCTCCCTCCCCCTCCTCCCGCCTCCCCCGCCTCCCGACCTCCGTCCCCTCAAACGGACACCAGGGTGCGTCGGCGGGCCGCCGGGGTGGCGTGGGGTTGGCAGCCGCGCCCCACCCCCGCCACCTTGGACGGGGCGGCGTGTCGTTGGGGTGGCGGGGGGTGGGGGGGTGCCGCCCACCCCGCACCACCCTGGTGGCCTGGGCGGCTGCACACCCCGCGCCACCCCGGCGGCCTGCCGGCACGCCCGAGTGGCCATCCGAGGGGGCAGAGGTCGGGAGGCGGGGGAGGCGGGAGGAGGGGGAGTGAGGGGGAGGTGGAGGAGGGAGGTAGTGGTAGGCGGAGGGGCGGGGGAGGAAGGCAGAGGGGTAGGGAAGGGAGGGGGTCGAGGGGCAGGGGAGGAAGGCGGAGGGGCGGGAAGGGAGGGCACAAAGGGGTGAGGGGGGGGGACGGGGGAGGGTAGGGTGAGTGGTGGGGCGAGCGGAGGGGTGAGTGGGGGGGGTAGGGGGAGGGTAGGGTAGGGGTGGGGGGGTAGGGTGAGTGCTGAGGGGGTGGCTGTTGGGGGGAGGGCCGAGGGGTGAGGGGGCTGGTTAGGTGGTGGGGGCGAGGGGTGAGGTGGGGGGCGTAGGGTGAGGGCGTTCGAGGGGTAGAAGGGGGTGGGTAGGGGGGAGGTAGGGTGGGGAGTGAGGGGGTAGGGGGGGTGACCAAGGGGTGTAAGGGGAGGGGGAGTGAGGGGGGCCGAGGGGTGAAGAGGGGGGGGGGGTGTAGGGGGAGGGTAGGGTGAGGGGGGTGCAAGGGGGGCCGAGGGGTGGGGGCAGGGTGGGGGGTGAGGGGGATGAGGGAGGGTGGAGTGAGGGGGGAAGGGTGAGGGGTAGGGGTAAGGGTGGCACAAGGGGTGAGGGGGAGAGGTAGGGGTAGAGACGGGGGGGAAATGAGGGGTGAGGTGAGGGAGGGGGGAACGGGAGTCAGGGAAACGAGGGGTGAGGTGAGGGGGAGAGGAAGGGTAGTCGGGTAGGGGGGTAGGTGGGTGGGTCCAGGGGAGTGAGGTAGGGGGGCTGGGTAGGGGTGAGGGGGTCGTGTGGGGTAGGGAGGTGGGGCAGAAGGGGGGTTCAGGGGTGAGGGTGAAAGGGTTGTTGAGTTTGGGGAGGGGCCCAAAAGGGTGTGTGGAGGGAGTGGGTGGCCGGCTGATTGCAGGATGGGGTTGCCCTGGGCCCACCATGCTCACGGCAGAAATATTTGTTAATTTGGTTGACAAAAAATTTTAAGTTTATAAAAAAAAATCTGGTGGTTGGTCGATTGCAGGATGGGGTTGCCCTGGGCCAACCATGCTCATGGCAGAAATATTTCTTAATTTGGTTGACAAAAAATATTAAGTTTAGAAAAAAAAATCTACTCCGTTAAACTAATTTAATATGAGAAATTTCAAGGAAAAATTTAACTGACCTTTCAAATGCGGGAATTCTTCGTTGAATATGTTGTTGATCCCAATGTAGCTGCTCCAAAAATTCTCTCCAAGTCTTTTAATGAACCTCGGAAAACCTTGATGTAACGTGAGTAATAGTGATAATGGAATATATAGGTGAAATTACGGAGATGTTTTACCGTATGGTGAATGCGGGATTAATTAGTTTTAATAAATTTTAACATGTTAATTTCTTTATGGCAATGAATGAAAATATGATAAAGCGAACAATATGGAATTGTTTTATAGTGAGGTGAATGTGGGATTAACTTGTTTCAGAACGTATTATAAAAATTTAAAAAAACATTCAATTGTTTAGTAAATATTATATACTTTGACTATTAAAATAATTTAGGTAGAAGTTGTAGTTTACAATTTTAACTTTAATGATTTATTTCATAAAAAAATTAAGTTTACATTTTTCATTAAATTGCATACTAAAATAATGAAGTGAAATAAATCTCACAAACTTTTAGGAGGAAAATATTTTTGCGAATTTTTTTGGGTGGAAAATTTTTGGAGGGAAATATTTTCACGAAAATTTTTGGGTGGAAAATTTTTGGAGGGAAATATTTTCGCGAAATTTTTTGGGAGGGAAATTTTTGGAGGGAAAATTTCATTCTCTAAGCTATATAATATCTTTAGGAGACTCTCCATTTGTATCATTCAACATATTCTATTTGAAAGGGATGGATTGTCCTAATAGTGAAGTTTCGATTTATGCAGCGTCAACATCTTCATCGCGTAACAACTCTATTCATATGGATGAATATAGCGGGAATTCTTCCACTATGAATAGAAAGTCAATTCCTCCACTTAGTCTTGATCCTAAAGACTATGAGAGCAGCACTGATGAAAGAGGGGATGGAGAATTTCAAATAAATAAAGAGTCATAGATTCCACTTAGACTGAATTAAAGGACTATGAAAGCAGTATTGATGATGAGCTTGATGACAAATTTCAAAAGAATGGAGTCTCACAGTGTCCATTTAGTCTTAATCCTATGGAATATGAAAGCAGCAGTGATGAAGAGCAAGATGGTGAAGTTCAAAAGAATGGAGTGTCACGGTGTCCACTCAGTCCTAATTCTAAGGACTATGAGAGCAACAGGGATGAAGAGCGTGATAATGAATTTGAAAAGAATGGAGTGTCAAAGTGTCCACTTAGTCCTAATTCTAAGGACTATGAGAGCAGCAGTGATGAAGTGCATGATGATGAATTTCAAAAGTATGGAGTGTCACAGTGTCCAGTTAGTCCTAATTCTAAGGACTATGAGAGCAGCTTTGATGAAGAGCAGGATGATGAATTTCAAAAGTATGGAGTGCCATAGTGTCCAGTTAGTCCTAATTCTAAGGACTATAAGAGTAGCTTTGATGAAGAGCGGGATGATGAATTTCAAAAGTATGGAGTGCCACGGTGTCTAGTTAGTCCTAATTCTAAGGACTATGACAACAACAGTGATGAAGACCGGGATGATGAATTTCAAAATAATGGAGTGTCACGGTGTCCACTTAGTCCTAATTCTAAGGACTATGAGAGCAAAAGTGATGAAGAGCGCGATGATGAATTTCAAAAGAATGGAGTGTCACAATGTCCTCTTAGTCTTGATTCTAAGGACTATGAGAGAAGCAGTGATGAAGGACAGGATGATGCACTTATTCCTAATTCTAATGAGTATAAAGGTAGTAGTGATGAAGGACAAGATGATACACTTAGTCCTAATTCTATGGACTATGAGAGCAACACTGAAAATGCACATGAGGAAGAATATCCAATAAACATCGAGTCAAAATTTCCATTGAGTCCGAATTCTATGGACTATGACAGTAGCACTGAAGAAGGGGAAGATGAAGAATATCCTCCAAGTCAGTATTTGAAAAGCACAGTTGATCATAGTGTGGATAACATTCCTCTTAATGATGATGAAAATCATTATACAAATGATGATCTAATGATGGAGATGTTGCCAAGAAATATTGTATCAAGGAGTAGGAGCAGACCTTTTCGTATCAATGCAAGATGTTATAGTTATACAAGGGGTAGAGCAGAATATCTGACGAGAAGAAGTTCTATCAATGCACTCATTTCAAGTGAATGTTGCCAAAAAGATTGCTTGAAACATATGGATTTCAAATTTGCATTAGAGAGCAGGAAGAGATATTTGTCAATGAATAAAAGCATGCAAAATTCATATTTAGTTGGGTGCATGCAATCTACATTGTCAGGTTATGATAATCATATTAAGATTTTATTTATCTATAGAAAAGTTTTCAAAATGTTTCATTTGATCGGGAATTTTCGTCTCTCGAGAATTCAAGAAAATTTGGAAAAGGATCCCACATTTTATTCTGAAGTACATCATAAAAGGCAGTTTGGGCCATTATCAAACACTGCAATGTCATGGATGAAAGATTTCATTTCAAATCATGGAGAGTGTATGCCAAATAGAGAGACAATACATATTCCAGATAATTTTTCGAGACGCGAAATCTACAACTTATACAAAGAATATGCAGAAGGTGCTGAGGGACATGGTCGGTTTATCACATATCAATATTTTGTGAAGATATGGAAGAAAGAATTCAACAATGTCCATATTCCTAAGAAGACAATGATGGGGATTTGTAGTACAAAAAAGGGACAAATGTGAAGGGTCAGAAAGAGGTAGGCATTCATAACTTTAACTTTTAAAATTGTATATTCATCAAGTATGAAAACATATTTCTTAATGGCTTTCTTTTATGTTGTGTAGATTCAATTGTCAAAGAACTTCAGGAGCATCGCAAACAACAAACAAATGAATGGAAAAAGTTGTACAAGCATCGAAATAAGTGTTATCATAATCTGAATAAATATTTGGGTTTGATAATTGATGGTATGGACCAAAAGAAAACACTTTTACCACATTTTGTTCGCACACCCAAAATTTACAGGAGGAAAATTTTATTCAGTATCACTTGGTCGGTTGTATGGTCTTCAATGGGAAAATGTTGCCAAAGGTGTACTTTACAGCTCCAAATATTCATAATGATGCAAATATGACAATAACCATAATTCATGATGTGCTTTCTCATTGGTCTGGTAATCTTTCTAAAGTTTTTTATCTACAATTGGACAACACTTGCCGTGAAAACAAAAATCAGGTTGTTTTTGGATATCTAAACATGCTTGTTGAATTGAGAATTTTTCAGAAGGTAAAGGTTGGTTTCCTTCCTGTTGGGCACACTCATGACCATATTGATCAGATGTTCAGTCGTTTTTTAGTCACATTGAGGAGGAAGGAAGTTGGGAGCTTGCCATCATTAATTGAATGTATTAAGAAATCATACATGCCAGAGCCTACTTTTGATGTGATGGAAGAAACTGTTGACATGCGAAGGTTTATTATGGATATGGTGAGGGGAAATGCATTGAAAAACTTAATGACATTAGCTTCCAACATCAATTTCGTATCAAAAAAATTGATGGGAAAACACTAATATGGGGCAAGAAGTATTCAACTACTACAGAATGGGCACCGTCACCAGGTTTGCAATTTTTGAAGTTCATTCCAGATCATCCAATATTTGCATCAAAAATATTGTTATTACAATCAGTTGGTGAAGTTCATAATGCATGCAAACCAAAAAGAGATATAAATTATTCTGATTGCCTAGAAGAAATTAAAAAATGTATTAGATATACATATGAGTACTTGACATTGCTGATTTAGTTTGGTGGGAGTCATTTTTCAATAATCAAAGTGATATCATTTCAACAAGAACAAATGAAGATATACCTTTGAAAAATCCATTTATTTGGCCACAAAATGTGCCGAATGCACATGAGGAAATAAGCATTGTTGAACAACAACAATGTCAAGGTATCATTAATTCTTCACAGGCAGAGGAAAGAGAGATGTATATTGGTTCCAAAAGATCTCGTGCACAACGTGAAGCCATGGAAGACCTTTATAGGGGTTCAGTACAGGATATTAAGGAGGGTTGCATGATCATAGTGCTAGCAAAAGGAGATCTCAATGGCTATCCATTATGGGTTGCTAAAGTTATAAAGGTCTTTATAGAAAATGAGGATGTTACAAGTGTTGAAGTACATTGGTATGCCACAAATACACACCCATTCAATGGTGTGTATAAGCCAGAGATGGTAGTTGACAAAAAAAATGGCGGAAAGAGAAAAAGAAAGGGTACAAATATAAGTCGTCGCTGCACAGACATATTGAAATTGGAGGATGTTGACATACTTGTTTATGACTTCAATTTAACAAAGAGGGGAACTCTTCGCTTCAAGACGATAGAGATTCTGAAAATGTTGTTACCAGAAGGAACATTATTGAGATGGGAGTCTGCTGAAACCAGTCATAGATCTAGAAGAATTTTGAAACCTGAAATGATGGGCATGCATGTGGACTCAGATGGGGCACTAGTTGATGAAAGAGAAGAATATGGAACATCTTCATTAGCATCCAGTCACTCATCTGAAGATGTGAATTCTAATGGCGTGCAAGAAAATATGAGTGATTTTGAATAATTGTTTAAGACAGTTTATCTAACTGATGTATGCATCGTATCTTGAAATAAAATGTTTGATTTCCATATGGTGTTAAATGAGAAGTTATGAGTCACTTTTATGTTGTTAGATAATTTTACTAGCATTTTTTTTTAATTTTGAAGATTGACCCTAAAAAAAAATCATCATTCCAGTATAATCACTTTTTTGTTTTCAAGCTATATTTTGCACGAAAATTTTGTTTTCACTACCATTTTTAAAACATGTTCAAAATTGTCCCTAAAAAAAACCATCATTCCAGTATACACACTTTTCGTTTTTAGCACTAATTTTGATGTTTTTTTGGCGTTTTTTGGCCAGAGTTCCTGTTTTGAGTTTATAGTTCCCGTCTCAAAGTTTACATTCTTGGATCATGGAGTATCAACATTGTTCAAAGGCACAAGGACCCTCTAATAGCCTGATATCCAACATTTAGCCTTGATAGTTGGCAAGGGTGAGATGGTTGACAGGTGGAAATGTTGTCATGGCACATTAGGTGGAACTATATGGTAAAACTAGCAATGAGGACAAGATTTATAATGTGATGCCAGGTGGCGAAGACAATGACATGACAACATCAAGAGGCTAAGTAAACTAGTGAAGGTACTAAATGAAACATCAATGGCCAAGGTTCACCACCACTAGTAGGATAAATGATTCTGATCGATATTGGGTGCACAATGCATGCGAGGGTTAAAACTTACTTGGGCACATGATGGATCCAACAATGAAGAAAACACAAGATCAATGGTCCAAATACATTGGGTTCAAAACATGTGCAAAGGTTATGGACAACCATGTGCATGATGAATCCAATTGTTAAGATGAATCAATATAAGCTTTCAAAGTGAATTTCGTGCCTTTGGAATACCATAAACCAAAATCTAGTGTCCCTCTTAACTATTTAAATATCCTAAAATAAGGTGTGTACATGGGAAATGTAAAAGCATAAAGATATAAGGGAATATTCAATGAACGAAATAGAAGAGAAAAGTTATAATGTGTTTGTGAAAAGATGTTTCTGGTTGTGATGAAAAGATTGCAGAATAAGATTCAATCAATACACAAAACCATGGGTAAATACTATGGGTCTATACCCATGGTAAAAGAAAAGGCTCATCAAAGCATTCATGTTGTATAAATACATGGTTGAACAATTGGTGATGTTGCTAATACTATGAATATGTGAGGAAGGAGTAACTAATATACTAAGCAATTGTGCAAAGAAGAGAGAGCAATGAGTTTGAGTATAGAAAAATTATTATGAAATTGTATGAGGGGCTACAAGAGTAAGAACTACAACAATTACATTTGTTGAGTAACTATAATAGTTGGAGTAAGTGTCGAGGAGGTAAAGAAATAACATAAAATAGAGGAGATAGATTGTAAGATACATCGTTTAAATCAAAGATTAGGAGGGGACTGGAGTTCCCTATAGGTGGCTTCCTACAAAACCATAGGGATTGGTGTCTCCAGCAAGTTGTAGCCTTTAAATTTGAAAGGGGATAAGTGTCTCCTAAAGTTGGGTTCCTGCAAACCTTGTAACTATAGTTTGGTGCTTACATCATCATCTAAAGAAAAAATTATCTTGTGGCTTTCTCCCATATGGGTTTCCACATTCATTCTCTTGTGTTATATGTGTTCATTTAATTGTGTGTCTTATTATTATTTGCTCATTTTTAAGATAATGAAAAGATACAAGTGTAAAAGTAAAGGTCTTAAATATTATGAAGAAATAAAAATATTGATTCACCCCCCTCTCAATATTCAATAAGATGAATTCAAGATTGGTATCTTCAAATGTTTTTATGATGGTGGATTGATTGTATTATTGTTCTTCCTTGTCCATAGCTTTCATATTCCAAAGAGCTCTAAGTAGGCATCATAATTCTTATCCAATAAATCTATTTTTTCAGTAATGAAATTTTGTTGAGCTTCGTGTTCTTCAATAGCCTATGCAACAATGATTTTAGTTTGTAAATAAAAGCTGATTTGCTTAAAATATTTGACATCCTCGTAACGAAAAAATTATATTTCAAGGATCTAATCCATGATTTTAAAATAATATTTTTAGATAGGATAAAGCCGTACTGACCTAGTCATTTTCAACTTAGCTTTAATGTTGGAAGAAAATCACATATGGTAATGCATGACTGTGTCTCTAGCTTCCTTTTCACTTTAGTAGGATTGTTTGGTTCCTTATCACAAAATATGAGTGAACCTATTCTAATTGGCTTAAAAAAATAGACATTGTCTATAACCAATTTACCATTTCCAACCCTATCACTCATGCTTGAAAACAGATTGTACCTTATCCTTGTCACTTCATATTATATCATTTGTAGATAACCAAGGGTTTCTTGAGAGCCCTATCTCATTATTTTTAACACATTGGACCTAGTGGCTAGCATCAATTAAATATGGTAAATGGCAGGTTTCATTGAGAGGAAGTACCTCAACATTCACTTGCTCCAT
This sequence comes from Pinus tabuliformis, assembly GCA_031772625.1. Lineage (NCBI taxonomy): Eukaryota > Viridiplantae > Streptophyta > Pinopsida > Pinales > Pinaceae > Pinus > Pinus tabuliformis. Next base: position 1,430,004,627 of record CM062804.1, on the reverse strand, counting down.
ATTTAGCATATTTCTTTTGGATGTGGGAGACCCTGACTATCCTCATTCTAGATTATGTGAAGGGTGGTGTTGTCCGTCCTAGAGACAACCTTGGATTTCTTACAAGACTAGTGCCTGAGCACATATAAATTCTATGTATCTCATATGATCCTCAAGAAACTAAAGGCATCATATGCATCTTCTACACATAGTAATTACAAATATACAAATATACGCATAAGATCATGGGTTGGTTCCTTCATCCAAGGATATAAGCCATGTATTTCTGGTATCCTTTCACATATACAACTCACATGAATAAGGCAAAAACAAGTGGAGGTTGAGTAATCAAGGAATTACAGTTTAAGCAAATTTTGCAGAATAATGAAAGAAGAGAAGGAGAATACTAGCTCATCACATAGAGATTGAAACATCAAGAGTTCTATACTTATCTGAGCTAAAGATATACAGGTGGATGTGAGAAGAGTGAATGCTATGATTTCAGGAAGCACACATTTAAATATATAATCTCAGACTTGCATACAGGCATATGTATTAAATAGCTAACAACTATGAATCTGTAAGAATATAAGAGATATTTATGGCAACTACAATTTCTTGAAATCAGAGAGGACGTGCCAACATAATGGAATTTTAACAAAGAAATAACATACTGTAATACTAGAACATGGGAATCACCATTGTTTCATTCATATTTGGAAAGATGTAGATATGGAATCCATACAACTTCAGAAGCACATGCAGTTTTGTCCTTGAATTCAGAACCTTTCTTCAATGTTTCTTCCTCCCTTTTATAATGAGAGGGAGGGTGACAAAACCAGTCACAGAAAATATATTTCAGATTGAAGTTACAACTCTCTGTATGGATGGGTGTCTCATTGTGAATCCTATAACTATTACAGCAAGGAGATTCCTTTATTGAAAGAAAAATAGAATAACAATATAGAAATCAAAACAAGAAAACATAATTAATCGACCAAAACTAAAATGATTATTTCTTGAAGTATCTTCATGCCACTCTTCTTTGATGGCCTTTGGTCCTAGAGTGTTCCTGCTAAGTCATGGTTAATCCTCTCTTGGCCAGTTCCTGGTCACTGTTTGCCTTAACTGCCAACCCATCACACCCTTTTTTCCTTTTTCCTGCACTATCGGTGCCTCGTTGAAGTGTGACAACCAAATCTCTTAGCCATGGGCCTTTAAACACTAAAAACAGACAAAATTGGTGAACACTTTTAATTTTCCCCTTAGCCCCTATGCTTTCAGTCCCTTTTGTAACTTTCCGCATATGACCGGGGCTGGAGCCAAGGGCTTAGTCCTCTGAGCACTAAGGCTCTCAACAGTTGTGCAGGGGCCTTATTCCTTTGTTATCGCAATCGCAACCATGGAGAGGGAGACCCCTTTACCTTTTTCCTTAGCACGGGCTGACAGTCCAGACACGGGATCTTTATGGAATATAGGCTATGGAACATCACATCCAAGGGGGCCTTTTTCTTATCACAATCATAGCCAGGAAGGAGATTCAACAGAAGAGAAAGCTTTACATTGCGCAATCGTCGATCACCGATTGCGATGGGTGATGTCATTTCTGATGTCATCACTGCCATGTGTAATCCTATGAGTGGTGCCACATGGAACCCAGAAACAACCCCATTGGACCCCTGAAAACACCAAAAATTAGTGACACGTGTCTACCGCCATGTCATCACTGGCATTAGTTGTCATGTCAGCTCAGTGGACCAATCAGAGGCCGCCTCGTGGCCTCATGGAGGAGAGAGAAAGAGGCCCACCGAGACTTGTTTTTTCATGCTTTCTTTTGTATTCAGTTTTCTCGGCCTCCTGGCGATGCACCGATTTATCACAATATCGACGGTTTGCAAGTATTTTTAGGTTGAAACCCCGTTGATCTGCGATCTTCGATGCCACAGATAGGAGAGAGAAAGGGGAGGCCCGCCCCTTGTTTGTTCAACGATTTAATTTGTATTTGGTTTTATCGCCCCCCCAGCAATGCACCACTTTATCGCATGATCAACGGTTCCCACGATATCAACATTCGACGCTAGTTTTGGCCATGCTCTGGTGTGCACCCCTGGTGCCTATGATCTCCGATCTGCGATTTCAGTGCTCATCCTTGAAATCCACCAATAACATAAGTATGTGCCCTGAGACTCGCCGATTTCCGGTCACCGATACATTTCTATGCCCTGACTCATCGACCACCAATATGTGATTGTGATTAACCTAGGACCTCCGATTGTGATTTATCTTCTACACTTAGTCATTTTTTCTCCATCAGCTAGGCTTCTGCAAGGTAATCTTCAAAATACTTTATCTTCTACTCCAGGAGTCCATTTTTGGACTTCCATATAGCGTTGGAAATATTTTTATGAGCACTTGGCAATGGAGAGAGTCTAGTTAAGCTACGATAGCTTATGTGGCCTAAAAAATGGCTTTAACTTCTTTGCTCTCAAGAAACCTTGACCAATTGAAACCCACAATCCAGTGAGTGACAACATTATCTCCAAATAGGGGCAGTGCCTTGCTAGAAAGGTGTCGAGGACCTGCAGAACAGTAGCCTTTCCTTCCATTGGGCATGGAGTTATTCTTAAACAACATATAATTCTGTGAAAAAGGACTTTTTTGAAAATAAACTGAAAAAATTCAAATAACAGTTTCAACACACACACAGGGTATTTACAATAAGAAAGAGATAAATATCTCTAATTTTGAAAATAAAATTTTAGGAACTAACCATTTACAGGTAGTTCTTGTAGTTTATCATCTAATTTTTTGAGCCTGTAAGTGTTATTTCCCCTTTCTTCCGCAATCATGAAGTGGCCGAGCCATAACAGATCAAACTTCCCATGTTTCCCTTTGTCTTCTCGTCTGACATCCCACTTGAGAACTAAATCTCCTTGGTGAAGAGGTCTTTCCTTAGCCTTCTTGTCAAACAAAGATTTCATCCTTTGTTGGTAGTTTAACAGTTTTGTCCCCACCTTCTCTCTGTTCTCGTAAAAAAGCACCAGCTTCTTTTTTCTTCTAGTCAAGGCGCTAGGCTCTTCCTTAGTTTCTTGCAGCAACTTAGCTATTGGCATTGATAATTGGATAGGGAAGACAATAACTTGCCATATACTAGCTCAAAAAGATATTTCCCAGTGGATCTTTTAGGTGTTACATGGTTCGCCCACAGAGAAAACTTTAGTTGAGAGTCTTAGTTCCTTTGATTTTCAGTGATGGTCTTCTTTAGAACTCCCACGACAGTTTTATTAGAAGACTCATCTAAACCAATCCCTTGAGGGTAGTATGTAGTGGAGTGTCCAACGATGATGTTGAATTTGTGGCAGAAGTTGGTGAACTTGGAAGATTTGAAGACCTGTGCATTATTAGTGATGATTTTAAAAGGACACCCAAAGCAGGAAAAAATGTTCTCCTCTATGAATTTTATCACCACTGAATCAGTAGCATTCCTAGCTGGGATAGCCTCTACCCACTTGGTGAAATGGTCAATGGATGGTAAAATCCATTTGTGTTGGCCACTAGAATGTGGGTTTATTTCTCCGATGAAGTCTGATCCCCACTATCTAAAGGGCTCTTCTACATACACAGGAATTAAGGGGAGAGGAGAAAACTTCTATCTTTCAATAAACAATTGACATTTTTGGCATCACCTAACCTTAAAATAAACATCTCCAAACAACGTGGGCCAGTAAAATCTTGCCTTGAGGATTTTGTGTGTTGTTTCCTTCCAACTGTAGTGTCCTCCACAGACTCCACCACAAAAATCCTCAATCATTTCATGGGTTTCTCTCTCAAACAAACACAACAATAATACCTGTTTGGTCAATTTAGTGTTGTCTAAATTGCTATCATTAATTGTCAACCTGGGGCTCGTAAGCTGATGAAGTGATATGTATAGTATGTACTTAAGTAACCTTTCCTAGTTCTTTTTGTCATTTTTAGATGATGTTTGTGGTTGATTTAACTTCCTAAGAAGGAGTGATGGATTTATAAATAGATGAGTGTGGGTGTGTGTATGGTGATTACTAAATGCTTCTAGAACTTTTTAAAGAGAAAGCTTGAAAAGTGACTTGCAATGGAATTGAAACTTCAAATGAAAGCAAAGCGTAAACAAAATGACTAATGGCACTAGTCCACTATCTATGCTGCTGATAAGAACAAAAATAGCATCTATGTTAACTCAATGGAAAGTGGAAAACACTACTTTAACTGCAAAACTTAAATGACAAATCATAACACTTCATTCTTTCTTAACACTCTGCCTCTAGCTGTAATTGTTCATGTGAAAAACAGTTAAGAAGAAATCAGTAATATGAGTCAAAAAGCTAATCAAACCAAGCTGCCACTCAATTATATTCTGGTCTAATAAAAGTTAGATAATTATGATATGAAGACCATCAAAAAGTTAGTAAGAAACTTGTCAAAAACTTTAGAAAGTAAACTAGCAATGAAACTTTTTAAGCAAAGTAAAAATCAGCAGCTAAGACAAGACAACTTCAAATACCATCAGTGAAATAAAAACACACTATCCCGGGCTCTAACACACCTGCATAAACAAACTGATCAGTTCTGAAAAGTGCTGGAAATGTAAAGGCATGAAATCAAACTGTACATTATTATACATGATCAAAGAAATGAAAAATTGCAGAAATCAAACTATACATTATTGTACATGTGAAAATGAAAACAAAGAAAGGCAGGAAAATAAAATTAAATGCTACTGTACATAGGTTGTGATAGATGGGGGCCCTCCATCCACTCAACCAGCTAAAGATCAGCTACGCAAAGATGAGCAGAAACAGTCTTCTTCTATTAAACCAGCATGTCAAAATACAGTGAAAAAGTGCTGTAACAGCAGTCTTTAAAACAGAGTTTTACAACCAAAATGATTACGGAAATTACAATAATAAGAGCTAATCTTTAAGCGTTGGAGAACGCTTTATTTATAGGCACAGGGGTAAACTGCCCTCTGCGTAAACTAAGCAACTACAGGCCTAACTAATTAACTACGCAGCAACACGCAGGCAGCTCCGTGCACATTTAGAGGAAACGGTCATCATGGGGAGTAAATCTATGGATAGATCTTGTCCCTTGCTGTCTTCGTGGCGTGGAGGAAGTGCCAGCTGTGATTCCGTGTCCCAGTTTCTCACGCAGAGCCGTGCCACCGTCTGAAACTTGACTGTTTGACCGTGGGTACTCCTGCGTTGACCGGGGGCATACGTGACTGATTTGGCCCAACCAATAGCATACGATCCATGTAGACATCCATACCAACATGCCCATGTGGCTCGTTCCTGGAGAAGACACGTGGAGTATAGCAAACAACAAAAAGGCTGCGGAATCTCTGAACAGCTGCGGAATTGCTGAGTAGCTGCGGAATTGCAGAACAGCTGCGGAATTGCTGAACATGTACCAAAATTCTAAACAAACAATCAATCATTAGCAAAGTCAATCAAATCATGTTAAAAGACATATAATGCAATGAATTGAATAGGTTGATGGAGGAAATGATGTCAGAAGAGAGAAGTGAATGGGGAAAAGTTGTTGGGAGGACAGGTAAATGAGTGCAAGGTTGAGGCTCAACATACCCCCACTGCGAGGGTGTTGCATGTCCTCATGCAACCAAAATTTTGTCATAATCTTTCAGTTCACATGTTCGGATGCCTCTGCCAAGACATCCAACCTTCTCCTTTTCCTTCCTGTTGCCACATTTGTTCTTGGTTTCTTAACCAAGCATCTGAATTTCAAGTTGACCAAGGCTCTGCTCAATTTCCTGCATTTCTTCTTCAATTTCCTGTTCTTTCTTTGCCAAAGACCCAGATGAAGCATTGTATTATCGTGGATCATCTTGTCCACATTTCTCTGTTCTTTCAGTGCTTCATTTTCCTGTTTGATGTGACGGTTTAGGACCTCAAGCTCAAATACGTCTTGCTTCAAAGATTGAACCTGTTGTTCAAGGGGCAAGACAGTACTAGGGCCAGCAACAGATTGTTCTAATGTTTCCAAATAATCATATGCCTCCTGCTGGACAGGGTCAATGTCAGGTGTTTGTCTTGGTCTAAATTCAAATCCTTGAAAACTGCTTTCTCTCTCTTGCTGGTCAGGACTTTCCTCTCTTGGAGGACTTAGCTCTATAGCTAGCTGAATTGGAGTCTTCTCAGGTGTGCCCAAATCAATGAAATGAGACTGTTTCTCTTTAATCAAACTCTTTTTCTGTATAAGTCTACTGCTTCTCCTTATTTGTAGGCTCGTAATTTTTGGTTCTTGCTGTTTTTGCTTTTGTTTCTTTTTGGAGCTGGCAGTTTCATGAAGCTGAGCAAGCCTATGAGCTAATGTTTGGGTATCTTCTTCACTTGAAGGTTCAGGTGAAGGGTATGACTCTTGCAAAATAGCTTTTCCTTTATCCTCCTTTTGTCTTTTTGTTCTGCTTCCCTTTTTCTTTTCCTTTTGAACAGTTTCTTGAACAGTTTCTTGGGCAATTTCCTGAAGAGTTTTTGTAACAATTTCTTGGGCAGTTTCTTCAACTTCTACAGCAGTGTCTTGGGCAGCAGTCTCTTCTTGGGTAACTATTTCTTTCCCTTTTCTTCTACTTCTTTTTGGCACCCTAGGAGAGCTACTAGAGGCTTCTGCTGCCTCTTGAAAATGGTTTCTAACAAGGAATTTCTCCCATGTATCCTTTCTGATTTTCAACTGTTCCTCAATCAAGATTTTAATGAGTCCATGGTGATATAGGTGGGGCTCAATGTTTCCCACATTTTTCTGAACAGTGGCACTCATTTTCTTCAGACTAGCCAGCAAGAAATAAGGAAGATTGATGGTATGTTCACCCATAAAATGCATCATTATCTTTGTGTGATAAACATACATTACACCAAATATGCCTTCACATGTTAAAAATTTCTGAACTAGCAAAAGTAAGGCAGTCCATTCCTTTTTAATGACACTTACAGGTATTCCTTTGGTGAAGATAGTGGTATCCATACCTGGATTTTTCAACATGTTCTTCCACTCCTAGCCTTCAACAGTTTGATTTTTGAACCAACGTTCCCCAGTACGAGGCAAAGCAGTTGCTTGAGCCAAGCTGCTCTCGGTGACAGTGAATTGTAGGTCTCCAATCTCCACAACATTTGTTTTTCCATCAAACGACCGAGCAAAGGCCTTGGTGACTTCCTTGTGATATCCTTTGAACTTCTGAATAAATTTTAACCACTTGGCCTTCTGCAGGGCATTCTTCGTTTGTGGGTAACCGTCTAAAAACTTAGAACCTTTCGGCTCTGCCCTTAATAACTTGCCCATTTCGGTTACCAGCTCTTCTGTTGCTCTGACAGCGTTGTTCGAACACGGGAGAGAGAGCTTATACGGGAAAACAGTGCTCAGCAGTGGGTATTACGGCTACAGCAGAATGGTCAGCAGTGGTTTTACGGCTACAGCAGAATGGCCGTGATGCAATTACGAAACTGGTGGTCAGGGTTTTGAGCGGAGAGGTGAGGAATAGAACAGAGTATGTTCACGGTGAAACAGCGTGATGAATGAAACCGGAAGTGAAAACGGTGAGGGCGTAAATAACAATGCGAAGATGAGGTTATGCATGCGAGAAGCAGAGTTATGGGTAGAGGATACAACGGCCGAATCCCTGAACGTCGGGTGGCTGCGTACACTTGGCTGCGGAATAACCAATTGGAGAGTCGTGGTACAACAGTACACGTCACTCTGGTACGAAGAATTGATGAGAGAGAGCAGGCCGTATTAAGTTCAAATCACAACGATTAGGGAACCGTTAGGAAGGCAGTGAGGTGGATTACGCAGCGTAATGGTTGAGGATTATGAGGAGTGGACGGGGATCTTGTTAATCATTACATTACATGCCTCCTACCACAATCCGAAAAACCATACATAAATGATATGACTGTTAGTTAGAAATTTTGAACATACCTTCGTATCATTGCATTTTGATCCCTAACCTTTGATTTATTGCTGCCTTTGTGTATGCCATATGTCCTTGCTCTTTTAATGATGCTGGTGCTTTTGACTGCAGATTTTTTTCTTTTTGAAACAGAGTTTGTTTTCGTTGCAGGAACAGAGTGTATTAGCTGCAGAATCTTGATATCAGCTGCGGAATTGGCTCCTAGCTGTGGAAATTGCAGCAACACTTTTCTGCCTACACAAAGAGGATTAAAACAACTTGATTGAATGAAATAGTCCTTAGAGGGACTTTATTGGTGAAAATGAGATGGAGTGAATGGACTGAAAGAAAATGAGGTGGAATGAAAATGATGAGATGGATGAGATGGACAGAAAAAAGAGAGAAAATATAAAGCGTCAGGTGACCCTGATTTTCACTTCATATTTTCTGCATAAGACTGCCAATCCAAGATTGGTTTTCAGGCTTATACAAGAGAGATTTTTTTTTTCCTTTTTTTTTTTCTTTTTTTTTTTTTTTTTTTTTTTTTTTAACTGAAAGAAACAAAGATCAGGCTGATGGAGGAGAAGAATTCTTCTCCACTAGCCTCATTGCAGAACCTTCTTGGAACAACTTAACAAATTCCTCTCTTGAGAGTGGCTTATGGTAGACTTTCAATCTATGGCCATTCACAATGAGAGGAGTCTGAAGCTCATCAATGGTCTTCACTCGAACTGCTCCATTTTTAAAGACTTCATCAATCTCATATGGCCCAAGCCAATGAGTTTTAAATTTTCCTTTGAAGTCCTTAAACTTGGAATCAAACAATAGTGCCCAATCTCCCTTCTGAAACTTTCTTTCTTTGATATGTCGATCATGCCATTTAGTTCTTTGGTGCTGAACTAGATCGGTCCTTAGAATTGCATCTTGTCTCATTTCATCTAGCTCATTTAGCTGGTCCATTCTGTGTTTTTGAGCTTCTGATAGGCTCATCCCCAATTGAACTGCCATCTTGAAGGTCTTGATTTGGAACTCAATGGGGAGCAAGACTTCTTTCCCATAAACAAGTTCATAGGGAGAATGTCCTGTTGTGTTTCTCCATGTAGTTCTATAGGCCCATAAGGCTTCAGGAAGCCTTTCCGCCCAATCTCTTCTATGAAGATGAACAGTCTTGGTGATAATGCCCTCAAGGACTTTATTTGTAGATTCCACTTGACCATTTGATTGCGGATGGTATGGAGTAGATGTTCTATGCTTGATCTTGTATTCCTCCATCAGCTTCTCCATCAATTTAGATGTAAATTGGCTTCCTTGATCTGTCACAATTTCTCTTGGGACACCAAAACGAGTAAAAATATCCTCAAAAAGAAATTGAACAACTGAATTTTCAGTGGCAAAGGCAATGCCTTAGCTTCTACCCACTTAGTAACATAATCAGTGCAAACCAATATATACTTCTTTTGCTTAGATGGTGGATTAATAGGTCCAACGAAATCTAGAGCCCATTTCTCAAAGGGTTCTGTTATCACTGACAAAATTTCAATGCTAAATTGTCTGCAAATAAGCACATGAACCCTTTTAGTAGTTTCGCAGCGCAAATTGTTTAGGTGGTTTCGTAGCGCATAATTCATAATTTGCACTGGCTGCGCTACGAAATTGGGAATTTGTCCGAAACCATTGCTCACCCATATCATCTTTGTCTCCTGTGGGTTTTGTGGGAATACGATATATGCTTGGAAAAGCCTGTTTTGGCAAATTGATGGTGAAGTTGGTAATTCATCTGAGTTATGGCTACAGGCTTGCTTGCCTTTTAGTGAGAGTTTAAAGCTTGTTAATCAGGATAAAAATGCTTGTATAAATGTGAATTCCTCTCATGAAGTATAAGCTGGTTATCGACTAAAAGGTAGGGCATATGTCATCTTCAAGTATACATGGTTGTGGGATCATGTACGTGTCAGTGATGAGCTTTTGAAATATTAAGATTTGGCAAACATTACTAGTTGTTCGTGCACTAGTTCTTCCACCGACAGAGGACATAGACACCTGGTTGACATTTGTTTCTCTTTGCCGGAAAAGGGGTCGTATTAGTCAAGGTCATTCCACCAGCACATTGATGCAAACGGTATTGTGACTGTATCTGCTAGAGGCAAAGCAATGAATACGTAAGCAGAGCTCCGAGCCTCTGTCCTGCCATATACAGATCCAGAAAGTGGCTCTGAACAATACGATTCAATGGGTCCAAATGAATATTACTATGATCCTTCTTGTTACTATGTCCCTTACTTACCTGAGCATTCTGTTTCATCTTCTCATGTAAATACTTCTGATTACAGTGGTGATTGGTATCGTAAAGTCTATGAATTCAGATTTCCGAGGATGTAAAGTCTCTATCTTGCAGTTTCTGCTAAGAAAGAATGGGTAGTCGAGGAGTTGTTCGATAAGAAGGACCACAAACGGGCAGACATCCATGTAGAAAATAGAGCAGTTACCTGAGAGGCGCAGAGGATTTGACCTATGGATGAACATACAGAGGATTTAGAGGATTTGATCCACCAATGTCTACAGAATATTGGAAGCCATGAATTGCACAATTTGGCTCAGATTCTGGCCTTCGAGTGCCAAATACAGTTAGAGAGAATAATTGGGTATGTTGACAGTCTTTCTGGTGAGCGGAAAAAGATGCTCGTTGAGCGTGTCACTCTGAGTTTGTTGAGAAAAATTACTGCTTTCATGGACGCAGATGGCTGTTTTATATGAGGGCTATTATAAAGGAAAGAAAGTGTTTTCAACATTTTAAAAGGGCGTGAAACTGGAATAGGCTCTGGAATACTTTTGCCATGCAAGCGAAAGCGACTAGGCACAAGCAATGGTAATGCTATTTCATTTTCCAGATTTATTTGTGCAGCCAAAATGGCCTCTTGTGCATGGCCAGCCATTTACCCTATTTCCAAATTGAAAAGGAACTCTACTGAAAATTCTACAGAAATTAACAAGAAGTTTCGGCCCAGACAATTTGAGTATCATCCATCTGATGCTAGTTTGATGGTCTTCGGGACTTTGGATGGGGAAGTGGTTGTGATCAACCATGAAAGTGGTAAAATTGTCGGCCATGTTCAGTCAGTTGGAGCAAATCATAGTATTCTTGGTCTCTGTTGGTTCAACAAGGACCCTTCCAAGCTTATTGTTGGCTCTGACAATGGCACATTACAACTGTATGATGTGAACTGAATGCGCTCAACTGTTCTTCCTTCCAGATATGGTGCAGGCAGCAGCAGTAGAAACCCTGCCACTTACACATATGAAGAGTTTGAGAAATTAACATCTGTCCATATTAATGCAACAGATAATTATTTCCTTGCTAGTGGATATTCAAAACATGTTGCTCTGTATGATGTGTGCAGTGGAAAACGGTTACAAGTTTTCGAAGATCTCCACCGTGAACATATAAATGTGGTAAAGTTTGCTCATCATTCCCCATACTTGTTTGCGACTTCATCATTTGATCAGGAAATCAAAACGTGGGACTTACGACAAAAGCCTACACATCCTTTGTATACAACGACCAGCTTAAGAGGGAATGTGATGGTGTGCTTTTCTCGTGATGATCATTATATCCTTTCCTCAGCTGTGGATAATGAGGTCAAGCAACACTTAGCTGTGGATGGAAGGCTACATATGAAATTTGACATTGCTCCTACAGGAAGTGCTCAGAACTATACTCGGGCATATTATATGAATGGGAGGGATTACATTATTAGTGGGAGTTGTGAGAAAAAAGTTGTTCGTATATGCTGTGCTCAGACATGATCTTGGCAAAGGTGGCCATGAACTGAGTAAGAGCACAGGAAATGTTGGTGGCAGACTTGCTTGCGGGGTTGTCGGTCTTCAAGGATGAATATGAGCAGTTGGTTATTTATAGGCTGGCTTTTTTCAAGTATGAATAGTTCAAATGGTGAACCGTGAAGCCTAGCAAACAGCAGCTATTCAATTTTGTGAGGAATTTAGAGGAAGACTGTGTTTTTTAAATCACACAGCAGTTTCGTAGCGCGCTACGAAACTGCTGTAGGTGATGTTTTCGATGTAGAATAAACAGTTTGACCGGGAATGTTAGAAGAGAGACACCTGTACATCAATACAGCCTACAGCTCATCTGGAGACATGGTGTTTGGTAGCAGCGTTCCACACTTTGAGTTATTAAAAGAGTTGGGAACGTGCTGCTATATTTTCGGAGGATGGTAGGAGACAGGCACCTTAAAAACAGAGCACATCTTTTGGTCAATTAATGAGCCATTAGCGCTTTCAAGCATCCAAGGTTAGCTTGTTTATTGCATCTTTAGCTCAGCCATCTCAGCCTAACTGAAGGAGGACAGCTGTCAAGGATCCAAGAAGAATCATGTTACGAGGAGAATGGAATTAGTGTTTTAGTTTGATTAGGACTCTATATATTTACAGCGCAATACCTTTTGTATTTAATAAGTTTGTTTAAATAGATAAGGATAGTTAATAGGAACCTTCGATGCTCCCCTCATGCTGGAGGAGGTAGCTCGAGGTTGTAAAGTTTGTTTTCCTATATATAGTGAAAACTCTGATGTAATAGGGGTTGGAGATTTATGAAAAAACAGAGTTTTTATATCAGCTTATGTAAAAAAGACTTTTGACAGTAATATGAAGATTACTTTTTCTTCCCAAGATTCATCATGTGTTCAATGCTCAGAATATATGTGGCTTTGTCTTTATCCTTCTATGTTTTACAGCTCACTAAATATGCAATCACTCTGAATTCACCTAGTGCTCAGACTTCCTGTGTATATTTATGAGTTGAGGTTCCTTTTGAGAAATGTTCTGAGTGTTAAACATTATATGCCTTGGCTTCCATGATTGAGTAGTTAATAGTTTACTGCAGAGGTGTTTGACTCCATGAGCCCAATGGAAGAAGTGTTATTTTGTTGTTCCAACCAGCTTATTTTCATGAACTGTTTGAAGAGTTAGCCATCTTTTCTTGTTATTAATTCATATCAAAAATCTGTGAGAGAGCCCTCTCTGACTAAGGAGGCTAAGCCTTAGTCTAAAGCCTAGTTTGAAATAGTTACATGAGATCTTGTTAAGTAGCAGCCCTTAGTACACGATTTTGTGATAACATTTTGGTGCGTCTGCCGAGAGCCTGATGATTACTCATTCCCGAAGTTTTAAGATTGAATTTCTGAAGGTAGCAGGAGTTCAAAGTGGTTTTCGAGGCTGCAAACCTACCTTGGCGACTCCATTGTTGAAGAATTCAAAGTTCATACATTCATGGTGATTCCACTGGAGTTATGAAGGACCCAGAAGCTGCCATTCTTAGTTCAAGGTATGCATGCATAGATTTCTCAGGAATTCATGGTTTCCCAAATCATTTTCCCAAGGATGCATATTTTCTAAGGAATGGTCCAAAATTCAACGGAGAAGATTTGAGTTTAACCTTGAAGCATATAACAGATTTTTGTCATTTTACTGAGCTTCTTAGAGTTAAACATGAGGATGTTTGCATTATGTTATTTTATGATTCACTTCAAGGGAAATGCAAACAATGGATTGAAAGTTTCCCTATCAAATCCGTTAAGTCATTTCAAGGCTTATGGCTTATGTTTTTGGAGGAATGGATAGATAGGTCAGAGGTGGTGACAGACTCTCCCTCAGTTGAAGGTTTTAAACAATGGAATAATGATCATAGTAGAGAAGAAACAAATGAATCGTTTTCTTTGTCCTTGTCCTCATATATGAAATCCTTTGACTGCAAGGCAGAGGATAAGATGAAATTTTTTGATGAATTTGCCAAAGACATTGAAAAAGAAATTGAAGGTTTAGAAGAACAAATTCAGGCATATAATTTTCATGATCATGATCATTATTTTCAGCAGCTTTCTATGGTAGAACATAAGGAGAGAGTATTGTTTCCTTTCTCTTTTACACTTGAGGAAATGCACACTGCTGTTGAAGATCATCTTGCACAGCCGGAAGGTTACAAAAAAATTTTAGCTGATCAGATATTCTGGGATCCTATAGCTGGTTACATGGAAGAGTTTTACTTTTCAGTGTTTCAGTTTTCCTATAAAGATCAGAGACAATTTCAGTGGCAGTGGTCATCACACTGTCAGATTGGCTCTGAACTCCAATGCAGTCAAAAAAATCAAATATCAGATAAAACAGAGGATTGGCTACATTGGAAATTTCATATTGATTGAGCAGAATGAAGTTTGAAATTGTTAGGGTAGGTAGGTAGGTGAATGCAAATAAGCTCAAGGTCAACTGAGCATTTTTCAGTAGATGTAGTTTTCTTTCTCCTACAGTGATCATCCAGTTAAAGCCCGAGGTGAAGGCCCAAGAAGCTTGAAGGAGATGTTGGTCAAATAAATTTTTGTTCATCAAAAGAGGATAAGGCACTGGAACTGCAGGTTCTTAGTGTACCACAAGGGCACACTATCCCAAGTGGAGCCGCTGTTATCACTGACAAAATTTCAATGCTAAATTGTCTGCAAATAAGCACATGAACCCTTTTAGCAGTTTCGCAGCGCAAATTGTTTAGGTGGTTTCGTAGCGCATATTTCATAATTTGCACTGGCTGCGCTACGAAATTGGGAATTTGTCCGAAACCATTGCTCACCCATATCATCTTTGTCTCCTGTGGGTTTTGTGGGAATACGATATATGCTTGGAAAAGCCTGTTTTGGCAAATTGATGGTGAAGTTGGTAATTCATCTGAGTTATGGCTACAGGCTTGCTTGCCTTTCAGTGAGAGTTTAAAGCTTGTTAATCAGGATAAAAATGCTTGTATAAATGTGAATTCCTCTCATGAAGTATAAGCTGGTTATCGACTAAAAGGTAGGGCATATGTCATCTTCAAGTATACATGGTTGTGGGATCATGTACGTGTCAGTGATGAGCTTTTGAAATATTAAGATTTGGCAAACATTACTAGCTGTTCGTGCACTAGTTCTTCCACCGACAGAGGACATAGACACCTGGTTGACATTTGTTTCTCTTTGCCGGAAAAGGGGTCGTATTAGTCAAGTTCATTCCACCAGCACATTGATGCAAACGGTATTGTGACTGTATCTGCTAGAGGCAAAGCAATGAATACGTAAGCAGAGCTCCGAGCCTCTGTCCTGCCATATACAGATCCAGAAAGTGGCCCTGAACAATACGATTCAATGGGTCCAAATGAATATTACTATGATCCTTCTTGTTACTATGTCCCTTACTTACCTGAGCATTCTGTTTCATCTTCTCATGTAAATACTTCTGATTACAGTGGTGATTGGTATCGTAAAGTCTATGAATTCAGATTTCCGAGGATGTAAAGTCTCTATCTTGCAGTTTCTGCTAAGAAAGAATGGGTAGTCGAGGAGTTGTTCGATAAGAAGGACCACAAATGGGCAGACATCCATGTAGAAAATAGAGCAGTTACCTGAGAGGCGCAGAGGATTTGACCTATGGATGAACGTACAGAGGATTTAGAGGATTTGATCCACCAATGTCTACAGAATATTGGAAGCCATGAATTGCACAATTTGGCTCAGATTCTGGCCTTCGAGTGCCAAATACAGTTAGAGAGAATAATTGGGTATGTTGACAGTCTTTCTGGTGAGCGGAAAAAGATGCTCGTTGAGCGTGTCACTTTGAGTTTGTTGAGAAAAATTACTGCTTTCATGGACGCAGATGGCTGTTTTATATGAGGGCTATTATAAAGGAAAGAAAGTGTTTTCAACATTTTAAAAGGGCGTGAAACTGGAATAAGCTCTGGAATACTTTTGCCATGCAAGCGAAAGCGACTAGGCACAAGAAATGGTAATGCTATTTCATTTTCCAGATTTATTTGTGCAGCCAAAATGGCCTCTTGTGCATGGCCAGCCATTTACCCTATTTCCAAATTGAAAAGGAACTCTACTGAAAATTCTACAGAAATTAACAAGAAGTTTCGGCCCAGACAATTTGAGTATCATCCATCTGATGCTAGTTTGATGGTCTTCGGGACTTTGGATGGGGAAGTGGTTGTGATCAACCATGAAAGTGGTAAAATTGTCGGCCATGTTCAGTCAGTTGGAGCAAATCATAGTATTCTTGGTCTCTGTTGGTTCAACAAGGACCCTTCCAAGCTTATTGCTGGCTCTGACAATGGCACATTACAACTGTATGATGTGAACCGAATGCGCTCAACTGTTCTTCCTTCCAGATATGGTGCAGGCAGCAGCAGTAGAAACCCTGCCACTTACACATATGAAGAGTTTGAGAAATTAACATCTGTCCATATTAATGCAACAGATAATTATTTCCTTGCTAGTGGATATTCAAAACATGTTGCTCTGTATGATGTGTGCAGTGGAAAACGGTTACAAGTTTTCGAAGATCTCCACCGTGAACATATAAATGTGGTAAAGTTTGCTCATCATTCCCCATACTTGTTTGCGACTTCATCATTTGATCAGGAAATCAAAACGTGGGACTTACGACAAAAGCCTACACATCCTTTGTATACAACGACCAGCTTAAGAGGGAATGTGATGGTGTGCTTTTCTCGTGATGATCATTATATCCTTTCCTCAGCTGTGGATAATGAGGTCAAGCAACACTTAGTTGTGGATGGAAGGCTACATATGAAATTTGACATTGCTCCTACAGGAAGTGCTCAGAACTATACTCGGGCATATTATATGAATGGGAAGGATTACATTATTAGTGGGAGTTGTGAGAAAAAAGTTGTTCGTATATGCTGTGCTCAGACATGATCTTGGCAAAGGTGGCCATGAACTGAGTAAGAGCACAGGAAATGTTGGTGGCAGACTTGCTTGCGGGGTTGTCGGTCTTCAAGGATGAATATGAGCAGTTGG
Organism: Pinus tabuliformis; assembly: GCA_031772625.1. Taxonomy (NCBI): domain Eukaryota; kingdom Viridiplantae; phylum Streptophyta; class Pinopsida; order Pinales; family Pinaceae; genus Pinus; species Pinus tabuliformis. Next base: position 1,429,987,851 of record CM062804.1, on the reverse strand, counting down.
TTATTTATAGGCTGGCTTTTTTCAAGTATGAATAGTTCAAATGGTGAACCGTGAAGCCTAGCAAACAGCAGCTATTCAATTTTGTGAGGAATTTAGAGGAAGACTGTGTTTTTAAAATCACACAGCAGTTTCGTAGCGCGCTACGAAACTGCTGTAGGTGATGTTTTCGATGTAGAATAAACATTTTGACCGGGAATGTTAGAAGAGAGACACATGTACATCAATACAGCCTACAGCTCATCTGGAGACATGGTGTTTGGTAGCAGCGTTCCACACTTTGAGTTATTAAAGAGTTGGGAACGTGCTGCTATATTTTCGGAGGATGGTAGGAGACAGGCACCTTAAAAACAGAGCACATCTTTTGGTCAATTAATGAGCCATCAGCGCTTTCAAGCATCCAAGGTTAGCTTGTTTATTGCATCTTTAGCTCAGCCATCTCAGCCTAACTGAAGGAGGACAGCTGTCAAGGATCCAAGAAGAATCATGTTACGAGGAGAATGGAATTAGTGTTTTAGTTTGATTAGGACTCTATATATTTACAGCGCAATACCTTTTGTATTTAATAAGTTTGTTTAAATAGATAAGGATAGTTAATAGGAACCTTCGATGCTCCCCTCATGCTGGAGGAGGTAGCTCGAGGTTGTAAAGTTTGTTTTCCTATATATAGTGAAAACTCTGATGTAATAGGGGTTGGAGATTTATGAAAAAACAGAGTTTTTATATCAGCTTATGTAAAAAAGACTTTTGACAGTAATATGAAGATTACTTTTTCTTCCCAAGATTCATCATGTGTTCAATGCTCAGAATATATGTGGCTTTGTCTTTATCCTTCTATGTTTTACAGCTCACTAAATATGCAATCACTCTGAATTCACCTAGTGCTCAGACTTCCTGTGTATATTTATGAGTTGAGGTTCCTTTTGAGAAATGTTCTGAGTGTTAAACATTATATGCCTTGGCTTCCATGATTGAGTAGTTAATAGTTTACTGCAGAGGTGTTTGACTCCATGAGCCCAATGGAAGAAGTGTTATTTTGTTGTTCCAACCAGCTTATTTTCATGAACTGTTTGAAGAGTTAGCCATCTTTTCTTGTTATTAATTCATATCAAAAATCTGTGAGAGAGCCCTCTCTGACTAAGGAGGCTAAGCCTTAGTCTAAAGCCTGGTTTGAAATAATTACATGAGATCTTGTTAAGTAGCAGCCCTTAGTACACGATTTTGTGATAACAGGTTCGATGCATACCTGTGGCTGTAGTGGCATTTCATTTGAAGGAGTTGGTCTCCCAACTCTTTGGCAGCTGTCACACCGTCTAACATACTGCTTTGCATATTTAAAGAGAGAAGGCCAATAATATCCTAAAGAAAGGATTTTATAGGCTGTCCTCTTGTCAGCAAAGTGTCCGCCGCATGGTTCATCATGACATGCCTTAAGGATGTCAGGCATTTCATCTTCCCAAACACATCTTCTGATCATACAATCTGGCCCTGTTTTGAACAATTCATTAGAAATCCAAGAATAATGTGAACTCTCCTGAATAATTTTCCTTTTCCCATTAGGAAATAAGTGTAGAGGTAGCTTCCCTGTAACTAGATAATTAGCAATATCTGCATACCAAGGAGTCTTGGTAGTTACTACAAACAAATATTCATCTGGAAACTTATCCTCTACAGGAGAATCTTCGTTAGTGTTTTGGATTCTAGACAAGAAATCAGCCACTGTGTTTTGTTTTCCTGGTCTATCTAACACAGTAATGTTGAATTCTTGTAAAAGTAAAAGCCATCTTGTAACTCTGCCATTAGTAATAGGTTTGTTCATGAGATATCTAATTGCGGAGTGATCAGTATGGACAAAAGTTTCATAGCCGGTTATGTAGTGTCTAAACTTGTTGATTGCATGAACAACGGCTAAGAATTCTTTTTCAGTCACAGTGTAATTTAACTCGGCGGGAGTCAAATTTTTACTGGTGTAATAAATGGCATAAGGGACCAAATCTTTTTGTCCCAAAATAGCTCCTAGAGCTGTATCTGAAGCATCAGTAGAAATGTGGAAAGGGAGTTTCCAATTTGGCCCTCTCAAAATGGGTGCTTCAGATATTCTAGTCTTTAAAGTTTCAAAGGCAGACTGACATTCAGGATCCCATTTGAACTCACAGTCTTTGGTAAGTAATTTGAAAAGAGGAGATGCTATCTTAGTGAAGTTTTCAATAAATCTTCTGTAATATCCAGTAAACCCAAGAAAACTTCTAACATCCCTTTGGAAATTTGGAACAGGTAACTTGGAGATGACTTCTACTTTGGATCTATCAACTTTAATTCCATCTCCTGAAATATGATGTCCTAAAACAATTCCTTCAGTAAACATCATAAAACACTTTTCATGACTTAATGAAAGATTTGTTTCTTTACATCTAATTAGAACTTTTTCCAAATTTTCTAGTGCTTCTTCAAATGTATTACCATATACTGTGAAATCATCCATGTAGACCTCTACACAATCATGAATTAGATCTGAAAAAATTCCTAGCACAGCCCTTTGGAATGTAGCGGGTGCATTGCATAATCCAAAAGGAAGTACTCGGTAAGCAAAAGTTCCCCAAGGACAAGTAAATGTGGTTTTGTCTTGATCTTCAGGTGCTACCTGAATTTGATTGTAACCACTAAAACCATCCAAAAATGAGAAAAACTTTTTACCTGCTAAAGTATCTAATACTTGATCAATAAAGGGCAAAGGAAAGTGATCCTTCAAGGTTACTTTGTTTAATTCTCTGTAATCAATGCAAACTCTCCATTTACCATTCTTTTTAGGTACTATGACCAAGGGAGAAACCCATTGGCTATCTGAAATAGGGTAAATGAAGTTTACATTGAGTAACTTCTGGAGCTCTTCTTTCACTATCTCCCTAAGATTTGGATTCATCCTTCTTTGAGGTTGTCTGATTGGTCTACTATTTTCCTCAATGTAAATGTGATGGATGCAAGTCTTAGGGTCTATTCCTTTCATGTCGGTATACTCCCATGCAAAAGCAGTAGAATGTCTGTGCAAGACTTTGGTTAGCTCTTCCTGTTGGAATTTTTCCAAGTTTTTGTTAATGTTTAATGTTTTTCCTGGAAAGATTTCAATGGCAGAACTACCAAATTCTTCCATAGAGAAAAGAGACATTTGTCTAGATGATAGACACTCTATGTCAGAATCCAACTGAAATTGTGTAGAGTCATATTCTGAAGATGGTTCGAAATTTTCTAATGTATTCAGAATTTGACTGTCTTCACTAATCTTAGAAATGGTAAAGACAGGTTGTATAGTGTCTTCATCATCAACCCACTCATTATCTCCTATTTCTGTAATTTCTTTCACTGGAGGATACAAATTGAACTTCTTTGTTGAATTGCCATCAGAAATATACATATCCCCAGACCTACAACTTATGAAAGCATCAGCTGTGGCCAGCCAAGGTCTTCCTAAAATAAGAGGATGTCCTCCTAGATTATTCTTGGGAGTTAAAATCATAAAATCAACTGGATATTCCCAAGAGTCTAGGGAGACTGGAATGTCTTCCAATACACCATCGGGTTTAATGATCGATCTATCTGCAAGCTGCAGTAAAGTAGGTGTAAAGAGAAGGTTAGGAAGTTTTAACTGGTCCATGGTCTGTCTACTCATAATGTTGATAGCAGCCCCTAAGTCAATCAAAGTATTTGGTATTTCTACCCCATTAATATGTGTTTTGACGATTGGACTACCGGGATCTACATATTTCTGCATGGTAATCTTTCCCATCATAATGTCTGCAATTTTTCCTACCAGGTGGATCTTTCTGGTATCTCTTGGTTTCCTTCCTGGTCTTTTAAGGCTCAACTCCTTTATTGTTTTTGCTAGAATGGGAATCTCTTTAATGGCTTGTAACAAGGGAATCTTGATACAGACATTCTTCAATTCATCTATAAAATTATAGTCGGGCAACCAAATTTGTTTTTCCACTCCTTTATCGATTTGTAATCTTTCAGGAAAAGGAGGTGTGGCTAAAGATGTAGGTTGCTCAACTATGGGAGTTGTGGGGGTTGATTCTTTTTCTTTTTCTTTTTGTGTGTTTGGGTGTTGAAGGGATGCTTCAGAACCCTTATTAGCTCTAAGAGATTCTTCCTCAGAAATGCTTGGTTGTTGAACATTTATAGAAGGTTGATCTAAGATTTTACCTGATCTGAGTTGTACTTCATTGAGAGGAACAATCATATAGGTAGGGAATGGTTGACCTTCCATCATGTAAGCATTTTGAGGGTTCCTATTATTGGGGTTTGGTAATGGCTGAGAAGGAAGTTGATTTGACTTCTGCTGGGATTGGAGCAAGAGTTGAGAATTTTGGTTTTGTGGAGGAGGTTGTTGTTGTTGAGGGAATGGCAATGATAGTTGTTGACTTTGATTTGGAAGTTGTGGAGCTTGCTGGTTCTGAAAAGATGGAGGATATTGATAGAATTGAGCAAATCTCCCATAAGGATTTTGCATGCTTTGCATCCATGCTTGAAAAGGATTTTGAGGTTGAGGCCAAGATTGTCGCCAAGGATTCCAATTTGGTTGGGGTTGAAAATTCATAGAGTTGTTAAACCCTTGATTTTGTTGCCCCTGCCAAGGTCTCCTTGCAACAAAACAGAGAGATTCAAGTGTATTTGGATCTTCTTGAAAGACTGCTTTGAGCCTTGGGATTGAAGGACAATCCTTGGTCTCATGAGTTTCTGAGCAAATTACACATGTTTCTGCAACGTGTGCATCCAAGAGACATTCCCTTAAAGCATGTTTCTTTCTACATTTCGGGCAAAAGATGGCCAAAGCCTCGGCTTCTGTTTTCTGTTTATTGTGGATCTTAAGGGTGTCTAATTGTTCACTAAGACTCCCCAAGATATCAGTTTTGAATTCATCAAGCATATTGCCGATTTCAGCCCTACTTACTGATCCAGTTGCAAATTTATTTGCTCTGAGGAGGGAAGGATCTCTAGGCCCTTTTTGAGTTTTTGATTTGCCCCTTGAGAGATGGATACATAGCTCTGCTATATCATTGAGTGAAAGTTGAGATATATCTCCTTTCCCCATCATGTTCAAGATGTCTATCCATTCATCTCTAATGGCTTTTAGTAGGAGGGCTTTCAAGGTCTCCTCATCCAAGTTACTCATTTTTGCTCTTTTCAGGTTATATTGAAATCTTTCAAGTAAATCTTCTACACTCTCATCTTCTTTTTGTACCATTTTAAATACCTCATCCTTGTGATTAGTAGGCATACAATAGTCCAGGTACCTATCCAAAAATGCTTGTTTCATTTCATCCCAAGACCTAATGGATTGAGTGAGTAACCCCATGAACCATTTCAAAGCTTGATCTTTCAATGTTGAAGGGAACAATTTGAGTTTTTGAGAGTCATCTAGATAGTCATACATTCGACACACGACTTCAAACTCAAATAGAAATGTTTCAGGGTCCTCAGTTCTTAACCCATGGAAGTTTGGGAGGACAGATGGTGATATGTTTTTCATAGTGGCTCGGGAATCCTCATCAACGATAGGAAACCCAAATGAGTTATTCCCATCTCTATTTCCTCCAATGTGACCTCTACCTCCTCCATTGTTTCCTCCTCCTCCTCCTCTACCTCTACCTCTACCACCTCCTTCCTCTGTCATAATGGTTTCCCTAGAGACTTCAGAATCTTCTGGTTCTTCTACAAAGGGTGAATGAGGAAGAATTTCTCCCTCTTCTTCAGATGATTTTACTTCTTCAATTACAATTGGTCTTTGTGTATAAGAAAGGAAAGGATCTCTTTCTGATTCAAATTCAATAGAAGGTGTGGGAGAGTCAATTCTTGCCTCTTGAATTCCAGGAATTCTAGGGCTAGGAGTATCAGTGGGAGATGAGGGAGGTATCTCTTGTCTATTCCTTGAAGCAGATGGAATTGTGAAAATTGAACTTCTGGCTGTAGCTAAAAACCTTCCCCTAGAATCTCTAGCTCTATGCATGTCATTTTTTTTATTTTTTCCTTCAAGTCAGGCTAATAATTCTTTTTCTGATCTTCCAGGTCACTCTAGGTGCAAGAAGAGAGCATACTTAAGAAACTATTAAACCAATAACTTTCTCTTTTCTGATCCTCCAAATCACTCTAGGTGCAAGAGGAGAGCATACTTTGCGAGGTTATCAATTTCCCTTTCTTGAAATTTTCTTAAATTTTTTTTTTAGAATTGGCTACCTAATTTCACTTCCCCGGCAACGGCACCAAAATGTTTGGTCAATTTAGTGTTGTCTAAATTGCTATCATTAATTGTCAACCCGGGGCTCGTAAGCTGATGAAGTGATATGTACAGTATGTACTTAAGTAACCTTTCCTAGTTCTTTTTGTCGTTTTTAGATGATGTTTGTGGTTGATTTAACTTCCTAAGATGGAGTGATGGATTTATAAACAGATGAGTGTGTGTGTGTGTATGGTGATTACTAAATGCTTCTAGAACTTTTTAAAGAGAAAGCTTGAAAAGTGACTTGCAATGGAATTGAAACTTCAAATGAAAGCAAAGCGTAAACAAAATGACTAATGGCACTAGTCCACTATCTATGCTGCTGATAAGAACAAAAATAGCATCTATGTTAACTCAATGGAAAGTGGAAAACACTACTTTAACTGCAAAACTTAAATGACAAATCATAACACTTCATTCTTTCTTAACACTCTGCCTCTAGCTGTAATTGTTCATGTGAAAAACAGTTAAGAAGAAATCAGTAATATGAGTCAAAAAGCTAATCAAACCAAGCTGCCACTCAATGATATTCTGGTCTAATAAAAGTTAGATAATTATGATAAGAAGACCATCAAAAAGTTAGTAAGCAACTTGTCAAAAACTTTAGAAAGTAAACTAGCAATGAAACTGCGTAAGCAAAGTAAAAATCAGCAGCTAAGACAAGACAACTTCAAATACCATCAGTGAAATAAAAACACACTATCCCGGGCTCTAACACACCTGCATAAACAAACTAATCAGTTCTGAAAAGTGCTGGAAATATAAAGGCATGAAATCAAACTGTACATTATTATACATGATCAAAGAAATGAAAAATTGCAGAAATCAAACTATACATTATTTTACATGTGAAAATGAAAACAAAGAAAGGCAGGAAAATAAAATTAAATGCTATTGTACATAGGTTGTGATAGATGGGGGCCCTCCATCCACTCAACCAGCTAAAGATCAGCTACGCAAAGATGAGCAGAAACAGTCTTCTTCTATTAAACCAGCATGTCAAAATAGAGTGAAAAAGTGTTGTAACAGCAGTCTTTAAAACAAAGTTTTACAACCAAAATGATTACGGAAATTACAATAATAAGAGCTAATCTTTAAGCGTTGGAGAACGCTTTATTTATAGGCACAGGGGTAAACTGCCCTCTGCGTAAACTAAGCAACTACAGGCCTAACTAATTAACTACGCAGCAACACGCAGGCAGCTCCGTGCACATTTAGAGGAAATGGTCATCATGGGGAGTAAATCTATGGATAGATCTTGTCCCTTGCTGTCTTCGTGGCGTGGAGGAAGTTCCAGCTGTGATTCCGTGTCCCAGTTGCTCACGCAGAGCCGTGCCACCGTCTGAAACTTGACTGTTTCACCGTGGGTACTCCTGCGTTGACCGGGGGCATACGTGACTGATTTGGCCCAACCAATAGCATACGATCCATGTAGACATCCATACCAACATGCCCATGTGGCTCGTTCCTGGAGAAGACACGTGGAGTATAGAAAACAACAAAAAGGCTACGAAATCTCTGAACAGCTGCGGAATTGCTGAGTAGCTGCGGAATTGCAGAACAGCTGCGGAATTGTTGAACATGTACCAAAATTCTAAACAAACAATCAATCATTAGCACAGTCAATTAAATCATGTTAAAAGACATATAATGCAATGAATTGAACAGGTTGATGGAGGAAATGATGTCAGAAGAGAGAAGTGAATGGGGAAAAGCTGTTGGGAGGACAGGTAAATGAGTGCAAGGTTGAGGCTCAACAATACCCCTACTGGGTCCTTTTAGTAGAGAAGTCCGTTGGATATAATGTATTTATGTGCCTGGAATCCTAGACTCCGGAATTTTGATCTATCCAGTTCCAACGATCATCTTAGAAACAAGAGGTAATGAAGAATGTTCTTATACCTGGGAAATCCCTCATACTTGGCATATATCTTATGTTCAGTTGTTTTAATTCTTCTCTATTCATCCTCTAGACTTCCCTCCTCTGTGATCAAGCTTATCCCTAGAGCTTGGCAGTTGGATTCAGACAAAATCTTGGCTAACCCCTGGCCTTTGATGAGATTGGTAGGCTTGATTTCCATCTCATATTCTTGTATTTTAGACATCCATCTGCCCCTCTTCCCTTCGCTGTCTCCCTGTACCAAAATGTTTTTGACTGCAGTCATTGGGACAAACGCTATGATTTCGGATTGCAGTACATACATACTAAATGACTTTAGCACCTTCACGAGTGCATAAGCATGTTTCTCAAATATATCATACTTTAGCTCAGCATCCCTTAGGACTTGGCTGAAAAAGGAAATGGGTTGCTTGTAACCTTCTTTATTTTTCTGTAACAACACAACAACAATGGTATGTGGAGAGGTGAAAGAAAAGATGTAGAAGGGTACTGAATAATCAAGGTTGACTAGCATTGGGGCCTCAGCCAAAGCTTCTTTGATCCTTGTGAAAGAATCACGGGAGATGGAGCTCCACTTAACTTCGTTCTACTTCTTGAGCATATCTGTGATACCTTAAGAAATTTATTCTCCCCAAAAAGGCTTGGACTTATTTCTTGTTTCTAGGCAGGGGAATAAGGTAGATGGCTTTGACTCGTTAAGGATCAATCTTTACTCCTTCCTATGCTACTATGTGCCCAAGCAGCTTCCCCTCACTTAGGGCGAGCTGAGATTTCTTTGGATTCAGAGGGAGTCCATACCTTCTGCACTTCTCGAAAGTGAATTTTAAATGGAGGATATGCTCTTCATTAGTTTTAGAAAAGATTGCGATGTCATCTAAGTATAGTACCACAAATTTCTCTTGCTTGCCCATGAAACCTACTACCTTCTGCAATATATTATCCATCTTGGGAAGAGGATAGTTATATTTTAGAGACGCCCTATTTAAATTCCAGAATTCCACACATAGCCTTATCTCTACACTCTTTTTACAGACAGGGACCAAATTATCTACCCACTCAGAGTATCTTAGAGGGACTATGATCTTGGCCTACAACATCTTTTGTTGGCTTATAAGGGCTTGACCCAGTTTTGGAGATGATTTAGCCAAACAAATCCCGGTATTATTGGCGCTTTTGGTAACAATCCACGGAGTGCGGACTGAGGTCTCACCCGAAGTAGTATGGGAGGGTGATAGAACCAAGCTTCCACACCCTAGAGATGTCAAATGGTTTTTGGGTGGTCCACGGTTTGACCCTGCATGCACGTCGCTACGCGCACCTATCAATACCTTCCAGCCTGCAATGCTGCCTTTGTGCAGCTCTGTTCGAGGCACGATTTGTGTTATTACCCAAGTTCCTTACTATTAACCTGATATTATCCAATTACTAACTTATCTGTATGAGCCCAATTATATTTAACAGTGTTTTGTATTCATATAAGTGTACGTGATAATAAAAACAATATAAATGCATAGAAAATCATACAGAAACAGATACACAATATTTAGAATCAAACTTCTTTTTATTATTCTTGGGTTACAGACTCAACTTCGCCCTGTTCACTCAGCTGCAAGGGTCTTTGCACTCAACTATGGACTCTACCAGGCCTCTGTGCACTCAGCTACAGAGCCTCTTCCTACTACTACGACCCAATAAACTTAGACTTATTCTCTATCTACTACTAGATCATTACATGAATCCATCTCTTCTTTTCTTTACAACTTAGAGCCTCGCTCTTATTTATACAATCCCATAGTCCACAGACCATGGGTAGGCCGACATGACATTACATTACATTACAAAACTTAAGGTGAACAACCCTATGACTCAATGTACATTTCTCACTCCGCGCCCACAATTAGCGAAGTCTTACAACATATTTGACCAAAAATTAGGCCTTGAGCCCCAAAACATGTCGTGGGGGGATTCCATGCCCAATAGACCCCCAACACAAACATCGTGACTCGCCCTCAAGTCACTCTGTTGGCACGACGATCTTGGCACGAAGTCCCTCCAACTGGTCCTAAACGGCCTGAATGTCTGCATCACACTGCGTTGCTACTTGCTAAACCTGTTTCATTCTTGCTTCTGAACCCTCTGTGTTTGAATTGTGTCCTTATCTTTGTACCCGTATTTGCTGCATATGTTTATAGTACCGTGCTCTTGTCCAGCTCCTCGGGTTGCGAAGACTGTGCTTTGGCCGGTTAGTCAGATAGTCGGCCCACCCATGTAGGGCTTCAAGCGACTACCATTTACTTTGCCTGGGAAGGGTTCTCCATTTAGTTTGACTAGTTGGACCGCACATTTGTCTGTGACCTCTTTGACCACGTATGGTCCTAGCCAGTGCATTCTGAATTTTCCCGAAAATTTTTCAAACTTACTGTCATACAATAGCACTAAGTCGTTTACCTTGAAGGTGCGCAACTTAATATGGCAGTCGTGCCAGGCCTTTTCATGCTGCTTTTGTACCTGTTGATGAAATCCAACCAGAAACCCCTCTTCCTCAAGTTCTTCTAATTGCGCGAGCCTTTCTTCCAGAGCTTTGTAGTCCGTCATGCTTGTGAGCACTTCTATTCGTAGACTAGGTACGATGTATTCCATCGACATGACAACTTCCATGCCATAGACTAACCGGAAAGGTGTTTGTCCCATTAATTTCTTGCACGTTGTCCTGTAAACCCATAGTACGACAAGTACGCGCAGGTCCCAGTCGTTTCGCTACGCGTTGCATACTTTGGTCAGTGCAGTCTCTAGTGTTTTGTTGAATGCCTCTACTGTCCCATTAGCTTGTGGGTGGTACAGTGTACTTTTCTGATGATACACCTAGAACTCTTCTATGAGCACACTGATGGTTTCATTTAGGAAATGTGTTCTGTGATCACTCATTAAGATTTTTGGACAGCCAAATCGTGTCAACACGTTTTCGAGCATAAACTTCGCAGCCGTAGCGGCCGTATAGTCTTTAACCTGTTGCGCTTCCGCCCATCGCATTAGGTACTCCATCGCGGTGATGATGTAACACATGCCCATTTTTCCCTAAAGTTTGATCGGTCCCACAAAGTCGATTTCCCATTTTTCAAAAGGCTGCAGTGTTATTTTTGGATTTAATGGCATCTCATCCCTCCGCGATGGTTTTCCAGTCCTTTGACAAATATCGTAGGTCTTACAATGCTCTTTTGAATCATGGTGCAGGGTTGGCCACCATAGTCCTACGCGAAGAATCTTCTGTGTAGTCGCGTGTCCTGCATAGTGTCCCCCTGTAGCACCCCCATGTGCTTCCGCGAGGATATGACCTTGTTCAAATTCAGGTACGTATCTTCGCAATATCTCATTTGTGCCCATTTTGTATAGGTACCCTGCGATGACAGAAAAGTTCACCACACGCACTACCAATTCCTTTTTCTGTTGGACTGAGTATTCCTTCGGCGCAGTCCTTGTTGTTAGAAAATGGATTATATCTTTGAAGTGTCCATCCGCAACATGCACTACAAAGAGTTGTATATCAGGTAGTCCCTCCTCCAAATTCGTTGGTTCCTCTCCCGTCTCAATTCGTGACAAGTGATCTGGTCCTGTGTTCAGGCATCCTGGCTTGACTATGACCTCAAAACCATATTGTTGGAACGGTAAGAGCCATTTGCATATTCACCCGCCCAACAAAGGCTTATTCACCAGGTATTTCAACGCGGAATGGTCGGTATACGTATTGAAATGTCCACCGAGTAAATAGTGTCAGTATTTTTGGAGCACGTACACCATTGCTAACCCCTCGCGCTCGGTGGTGGAATAGTTCTTTTCTACTTTGGACAATCTCCGACTTGCAAACGTGATCGGGTGATCCATGCCCTCTGTGCCCTCTTGTGTGAGTACTGTTTCCAGCGCAATACACAACACATCAACATGTACATGAAATTCCACATCCCATTTTGGGAAGACCAGGATTGGAGTGGAGGTTAGTTTCCCCTTTAGGACATCCAAAATCTTCATGCAATCATCATTCCAACAATATGTAACATCCTTTTTCAATATATTTCCCATCAGCGCTGTTATTTGGGCATAGCTTTTGATGAACTTCTTATAGTATCTGGTATGTCCCAAAGTAGCGCGCAGTTGTTTAATACTTCGCTGCTTCTAGATTTAGAATAATGACAATCTTCACGGGGTCCACCATCAGTCCTTGTTTACAAACCACATGTCCCAGCAGGCTCCTAAAGGGAACGAGGAATGTGCACTTCTTAAGGTTCATGCAATCTGATGTCGGCGGCAAGTATCCAACATCAAGTGTAAGTGTGCTAAATGGTTCTTAACTAATCCAAAGACATTCCAATCATCCAGATAGACCTCCAAGAACTTGTGGATGTATTCTTTGAACGCAGCCACAATGATGCGTGAAAAGATGGATGGCACGTTCTCCAGTCCAAATGGAATAATGGTGTATTGAAAGCAGCCCCATTCTGTTGTGAAGGTCATTTTGCTCCTGTCTTTCGGCGCGATCTTGATCTGATGGTACCCTGAGAACCCATCCGTGAATGAGTATGCTTCCTGACCACCAAAATTCTCCAATAATTCATCTCTGAATGGTGTCGGGAATGGATTGTGTACACAGGCATCGTTCAGATTCCTAATGTCCACGCATATTCTTATTTTGTCCTTTTTCCTTTTCTCTTGTACTACCATAGGACTCACCCAGTCGGATTCTTCTACTGGCTCAATAATTCCGGCTGCAAGCATTTTGTCTAATTTTTCACGAACCTTTTCTTTATATTTCAGATTCAAGCAGTAAGACCGCTGCTTAACTGGCTTCGTGTCATGTTTCAGGATGATCTTCATCATCCCTAAGTCACCAACGATCCCTTTTAAGTCTGTAATTTTGGTCGGGAACAAGTCCTGGTATTCACAGAGTAACTCAACAACCTTGTCCACCGTGGCATCATCCCAATAATCCCCAAGCATTGCGTACTTTGGCTCCACCTCTGTTCCAATGTTTACCTTCTTTGTTTTTAGTGGTGCAGTGATGTCTGGGTCCTCAATCGATGGTCCTCGAACCTTGCGACAACCTTCCGCTTCTGGGATATTAATATTTCGTTGGTCCTCATCATCCTCCTGAACATTTACGTTGTAACACTCTAGTGCACAGCTCAGCTGTGTCGCCCACTCTAGCTGAAGTTCCTCCATTGGCTCCTGGGGTATTTTGAAGATAGCTGATTTGACTACCTGTAGCGCATCGTCAATAGTATCCCACCAACAATCTTCAAACATGAAATTTAATACAAATCCCTCGTGCAAGACATCCCATTCGCTCGTACCATGGCGGAGCTCTGTTTCCGTATACCAATTCATGGGTATGACATCCAGGGTATGATAGAATAAATGTACCCATTTATGCTGTGTCTCTTCCCTGTAGACCTTGGTCCATTTCGCGAGGTGTGTACGTGGATCATCTTGTCCATCATACTTGTCTACTAGCCGCATCTACAGTTTCCCAAATCGTAGGCACATCATCCTTCTACATCCGTGCTAGTCCTCAAAACTTCCCTGATTCATACCCCACCACCTTGCGGGCGTTGCCCGTAGTGCCGATTTCAGAGCATCGAGCCACTGTGGTTTTCGTATTGCGCTTTCAAATTTGTTCAAGAATTCATCCACCGCTATCAACCCATCATATGTAGGTATATCCCTTGCCTCTGTTGTCATGCAGTGTAGTAATCTAACCATCATGTTGCAATTAAGCATTATTACTTTGTGCATCCAATTCTGCCATCACTCTACTTCTTCGTCTGAATTTGAGGTGGAGGAGCTTTCGCGCTCCCACGAAATCCTTCCATCTGCAGTCAAATTCACCCAATCCTGTTCTCTCACAGTTATCTTGTAGATGCAATCGAGATCATTATCACTATCATCGTCGTGCATTGGTTTAGTGTATCGCAATCCTTCGGCTAGATCTAGCAGTACTACTACGCGTAGTGACTTTTTCTCAAAAATCATTTTGCACTTCTTCAGATTGATGACTCCGTTCATATCAGTGGCCCAGTCTATTCCTAGCAGCATGGGATAGGGATTGCTGTCATCAAAAATCTCTATCACTTCAAAATCTGCCTGTGCGCTCCCACCTTCAATATCCACCATTACCCCTTGCAATCTTCCCATGGACAAGATCTTCTATTGGTTCGCCATTCACAACTGAATAGGAGACCATTGTAGCATTGGTCTACCCATGTGTTCCCATGTTTGTTTTGGTAGTAAATTTGCGTCCAATCCGAGATCCAGGATTACCTGATCCATTTCATACTTGTTGATTTGCGCAATCAACCTCATTTCCCTTCCTGTGCGCAATTCATGCTTTCCAAGTTTCTAGACCACGCGGGGTTCTCCTGACCCCGCACACCTAGTGATAAGTTCTTATAGTCCTTTTACTACCTTGCTATCGCATAGCAGTTTCATGCATGTCTTCAGAAAGGTAGTGAGCATTGAAGGATCCATCCCTGGTTCTAATTGATCCTTACTACCTGAAGTGGAGACCTGCGTGAAGCTCTTCTTAGCTTCCATGAATGTCTCCTTCGCACGTTCTAAATCAAATTCGAGTTCCTTTATAGGAGCCTTGCGAACCCATGCACTTTCTTCTGACTACTTACCTTTATCATTGCCAGTGGTCATACCACTCCTGAGCATCATGTTTACATTTGGGTCTTCTTTGCACAGCGTAGACCTCATTATCTGCAAATTCTGAGTCAGAGGGGGCTGAAGTACCCCTTTTTTCGCGCAGTCTCGTTATCAATGTAGGGCAGTCTTCTACCTCATGATAAAACTGAGTATATTACAAACATGATGTCCTTTTTGGGCTTGTACAATCGCAGGCATAGTTCCTGGCCCTCTACAATTGTAACAAATTAGTTGTCCGCGACCCCTTCCTGGTCCCATTCCACCTCGACCTCATCCGTGCCCCTAAAATCCAATGCATGCCATTCCTGCAATTGGGTCAAGGGCCCACATTTCGGTCTACACCTTGTAGGCAGGAGTCCGATCCATCATTAGTTCATAGCTTTTGTAGGTGTGTTCATCATGGCCTACCGACCTATAGAAATTACAAAACAATTGTTGGGTCATCTGTGTATACTTCTACAATAGATGACAATTATCCATTGTGTGTTTTCCCCCTATCTGACAGATCGCACACCATAGTGTAGGTGCCATGCTTGGTCCTTCTTGTGCCTCAAGTCTTAACAGCATCGTCCCACCTCCCATCAAGTAATTCACAAACACTAGACATTGGTCCTTGTCATGCCCCTGACCTTTGCATTTTATGCACCATTCCTCCTCGCACGCCTCTGGCTGAGGTGTCCTGTCCTGTTTCAAACTCTGCATCTCCAGACACAAATTCTGTAGTTGCGCATGGATTTGTTGGACTCCCAGACCAGGGTCTTGTATAGGGGTCTCATGCAATCTCATCACCATCTCCAAAGCTTTGGCCTGGGTGGAAAGTTTTTGTTGTGACAGTGCCATCCTTAAATGCAGTGTTAGTGACGCTACAAACCATGCGCGGTGCTATCCATCCGTCAAAGTCATGTTGGATTCGCGAATCATACTCTTCAATCTTTGGTCCAGATCCTAGGGGTCTCACCCAGGAGCATCGTGATCTCCTTGAACTCAATAATTGATTATGTCTCCAACTTTGGCCTGTTAAATTCCCTGTTCAGTGTGGTCTGGATTTCTGTGATTCCTGCATTCGGATGGTCATTAGAATGCTTGATGTATCATGTTAATGCACGATCTTGCAACACACTCACCAGTGTAGCCTTCCTGATATTGTCATCCACGACTCCTTGTGCTTCCCATACTGCCCTTACCACGAACCAGAATTGGTCCGGATCTTCATTCTCTACTCCTCTAAATATCAATAGTTTGATCGCACTCACCATACTGAACTGTGGTGGTGGCAGAGGTGAGGTTTGTGGAGATAGAGGTGAGGAGGGTGAGACGAGTGGCAGTGTAGGTAGAGGTGGCAAGCACGTAATTCGCTGCCTTATCAAACTGACTACGCTTCTCGGAGAAACTTTCGCGAGCTCTTCCTCGCTTTCCTGTGAGGGTGAAATTAAGGGTCTGGTTTCTAATTCTTCACTACCTCCACTTCTGTAGATATTTCCACTTCGCGTAGTCCCAAACATTAATTTATTCGCATAACCCGCTTTTCACACAATAGCATCTTAATCCAAGTGTTCAAATATTTAATATACTTACCTCGCAGTCCTTTAAGGAAGCGTCGCTCACCTCACTATAGCTGACAGTCGTATCTATCACGAACTCAGTGATAAATCCCCCTATAATTCGATCAAGCCAATGGTCCACAGCTCGCGCGATCTTATCTCATGATGCTTCTAGTCTGCGCACTAATTTAGGAGTCCACATGATCGGTTTGTCAAGCCTACACCTTCCCTGACTATCTGCTAGCTTCGCGATCCACTCATACAGCTCAGAAGGAAAGGATGCAAAGAAAATTTCACGGATTTCCGTATATAAGTAGTGCTCCAAACACTGTTCCTTAGATACTCGTAGATTCTTGTTTTCCTGCGTCGCAAACTCATGAATCTTCTTGTCCAACCACTGTTCAATTTCTTTCTTTGTTGGATTCCAGTGACATGACATCGAACATCCCTTATGCAGATCCCGGTCCTAACAACATAACCATTTTTTGGCTTATAGGGGCCTGACCCAGGTTCAGAGATGATTTAGCCAAACAAATCCCAGTACTACTGGCCCTTTCGGCAACAGTCCGCGGAGTGCGGATTGAGGTCTCACCCGAAGTAGTATGGGAGGGTGCTAGAACCAGGTTTCCACACCCTAGAGATGTCTGATGGTTTTTGGGTGGTCTACAGTTTGACCCTACGCACATGTCGCTACGCGCACCTATCAATACCTTGCAGCCTGCAATGCTACCTTCACGAAACTCTGTTCGAGGCGCGATCTGTGTTATTACCCAAGTTCCTTACTATTAACCTGATATTATCTGATTACTAACTTATCTGTATGAGCCCAATTATCCTTAACAGTGTTCTGTATTCATATAAGTGCGTGCGATAATCAAAACAGTATAAATGCATAGAAAATCATACAGAAATAGATACACAGTATTTAGAATCAAACTTCTCTTTATTATTCTTCTTCTTGGGTTACAGACTCAACTTCTCCCTGCACACTCAGTTGCAGGGGTCCATGCACTCAGCTGCGGACTCTACTAGGCCTCTGTGCACTTAGCTACAGAGCCTCTTCCTACTACTACAACCCAATACACTTAGACTTCTTCTCTATCTGCTACTAGATCATTACATGAATCCATCTCTTCTTTTCTTTACAACTTAGAGCCTTTCTCTTATTTATACAATCCCATTGTCCATGGACCATGGGTAGGCTGACATGACATTACATTACATTACAAAAGTTAGGGCGAACAACCCTATGACTTAATGTACATTTCGCACTCCACACCCGCAATTTGCGGAGTCTTACAACATATTTGACCCAAACTTGGGCTTTGAGCCCCAAAACATGTTGTAGGGGGATTCCATGCCCAACATCTTCCTTAACTCCTTTTCAATGGACGGGAGTAAGAGTGGGTTTATTTGTTTGAGTTGCTGTTTGCATGGATTTATCCCACCCTTCAAAGGAATTTTATGTTGAATAATATTTGTATCAAACGATTTCAAATCATTATAAGACCAAGAAAATACATATTTTTAAGTTTTGAATAGATGTAAATACCTCTGTCTGTATTTGAAGGGGATTTCTTTGGACAGTCTGATCATTTGGGGTTCCTCCTTTGATCCGATGTTACAATCCTCTACTTTCTCATCCTTCTCTGGGGCCATTTGTTTGGACTCTATGTCATCTTTATTGAAAAGTATTTCAAGTGGAACAAGTCCATGAGGGATGGTGTTCCCTTTTAGTTGCAAAATTTTTTGCCCAACCACTATGTCTTTCCACGGAGTGGCTTCTTGTTATGATTCTTCTTCTTCTTGATCAATGGTGGAGTGGGAAAACTTCCCAATGACTTCTATGAATCTTTTGACCTGCTCGTCATCTTCAAATACCTGCTAGTGTTTGACATTATTAGGTACTAAAGGCTTTTGTTTGACTTCTATCTCATATCTAAGGAGTGGATTCTGTGGGGGCCTGAAAGCACTTGCAGCTACTACAAGAGAGTCAACCATCTTGTTTTCTTCCCTAGGAAGAAACTGGATGTTAAAGGCCAGGAAGAAATTGTCGATTAAGTCCCACACTTCATTTTGGTACGTCCTCAGCCCAGGGTGTTTGGCCTGGCATTGATTTCTAATCTGCCTTACAACCAGTTTAGAATCTTCATATACTACTAGGCATTCGATATTCATCTTTTTTGTTGTTTGTAACTCAAGGAGAAATGCCTCATACTCCGCTAAATTTTTCGTCGCCTAAAATTCAAGCTTGAATGAGAGGGGTATCATGTTTCCTTTCGGGATACCAACAATATTCCAGCTCCATTTCCCTCTTTTGAGTTTGCTCCATTGAAGTACAATTTCTGTACTTCATTTTCATTTAAATTCTAGTATTCCAATTGCCTTGTCAAGTGCACTGATGCTTCTTATAAGATGTTCTCATCTTCTTCTAAGAATAGGCAAGAGATGTCACTTTCTTTCCCATGTACTAGGGAGTTTTCTGAGACTTTAGATGGGGTCACAGTTTCACAAACTGAGATTCCCTGTACAACATTCTTTGTTCACATCCAAAAGTGGGAATGGTGGCATAAGTCAAATCTAGCTTGATAGAGACACCCACCTTGGAACCCCAAGATCTAGATAAAGGCATTCCAAAATGAGGAGGTATATCAGCCGCCACTATATCCATTACCACACTTTTCACTGGGATCTGAGCCAAGTTTACCACCAGATCCTTTATCATGCCTAAGCACTTGACTCTCTTAGAGTCAAAGCAGTACAAGTCTTTGTATGGTCTGGTGACCTCCAAATCGAGTTGTTCCATTACTAATATTAGCATGAGGTTGCGGGAAGCTCCTGAATACAACATGAAATTATGCAGCAAAAGGTCATGGATCACAAAAGACATAGAAAAGGCGTGGTAGAAGGATCCAACTCTTCCACATGTGGCCCAAAAACGACCATTGGCATCTCCTCCTGGAGATTTAAACTATCATGGACTGGTGTTGAGATAGAGGGATACATAAATTGAGAGACTTGAGATTTATAAATAGGCTGCTTTAGAAGCTCAGTCAGGGGAAAATGATTTTTTACCTTCTCAAGCTCCCTCTGGATATTGAATGCAAGTTGGACCTTTTTTGTACCTGCTGGCTCTATTCCTTCTTCCTTTCCACTGGAATCTTTCGACAAAATAGGTGTCTCTTTTTCTATGTGTCCCTCTGAACTAGTTCTCTCCTCATCAGAGGAGACTTTTATCTTAGAAGGGTCAGGATTCAGCTTACCCTTCCCTTTATTCAGTACTGGGGAAACAACTTTGGGAGAAACTTCCCCTTGTTGTTCTGGTTCTCTCGTCCTCTTCTTTGAAGATCTTAAATCATACTTATGTTGTGGTTGTGCTTGCATGAACTCTGCAAATTGTTTGCAATAATAATCCATATCTTCCTCTTCTGTTATTCCTTCTCTATCATGGCTGGCCTCCTGGTGAGCCATATTCTCATATTATTCTTCGGTAAAATTAGAGTACATATTTCCCTGCCTCTTTTGTGTATCTGATGATTGTTCATCAGGACCATATTCCAAGTACAAAGGATGAGGGATCTGATCAAGATTTTCCTTTCTCTCCCTCATAAGTAGTTGTAGTGGAGGCCTTCTATATTGGGGGTTATAGCCCCGATTGTTGACTTGAGCATTCTGTCTGGAAAGATTCTTGTTCTCAATTTCAAGCTTTCCAACCTTTTGTGTTAAACTACTAATGAGTTTTTACAACTCGTCCAACTTTAGGTCTGATGATTCTTTATCTTGACCAGAGGAGGATGCCTCCTCTTTCCATCTTTTGGGTTTAGTAGTTTCTTGCTTTACCCTTGACTTGCCTGCCAAGACCATATTGGCTTCAACTTCAAGAGCATCGGTCTGAAGTTGGTCTATAGTGACAAAATTTCCCTCTCAGGGAAAAACAGACGTCGGACTCAAAAGATCCCAGGAAAACCACACGAGCAGTAGTTGGAGGAGCTTTTATGTCAACATGCAGGTTATTGTACTCCTTATTGACTCTTTTGATAAATTCTGAAGTATCCTCCTTCGGCTCTTTTTTTAGGGCATTAAACTCAGTGAGGAGGTACTCATGATCCCTCTTTTCTCCCCATTTCTGGGTGAAAGCATTTTCCAGCTCTTCCCAGGTAGTGATGGAGGCATTGGGTAGATCTTTGAACCATTTTTTGGCTTCTCCCTCGAGACTTTGTACAAAAAGTCTCATGACCACATCCAGCTGATCCACATCTAGGATGTGAGAAAAAGAACTGAAGGCTTCAATGTGACTCTTTGTCGTGTTATCATCTTCCCCATTGAACCTAGGTAGCTGCTTTAGGTGGTTCTGGGGCATTGCACTCAGAGGCTGAGGTAAATTAAGAGGTGCATACTTATTTAGCAAAAAGCTCGGAGAGCCATCTGGATTGGTGGAGGGGGATTAAAATTTGCTTGAGGAACTGGGGTCAAGACCACAGTGGTTGGAGGAGAAGCAGGGTATGTCAAGGCCTTAGGAGTAAGTCCTGAGTAGTGAGCAACAGTGGGATGAGAATTGGAGGCGGAGGTGGCAAAGGTTGATGAGATGGTAGTACAAGCAGGGGGAGTTTTCTCTTTCCCGACTTTCTTGGAAATTAACTTTTTTGGATCAGATACAAATGGGGCTTTCTTTTGGGATGTATCTGAGTGAGTATGAGGCCTTTTAAAATCTAGGGTTATGAATGATAATGAGGGGGGTGTGGAGTCACCAAGGTGATATGAATGCAATCAGAACAGACTTCACTCACCTACATGAAGGGTGTTCAATTTGTCGTATCCTGGGGAAAAATCCTTCAATAAGCTCCCCGACAACAACGCCAAAATATGTCATCTCTCCCATAGACAACCTTGGATTGCTTACAAGACCAGTGCCTGGGCACATCTAAATTCTATGTATCTCATATGATCCTCAAGAAACTGAAGGAATCATATGCATCTTCTACACATAGTAATTACAATTATACAAATATACACATAACAACATGGTTTGGCTCCTTCATCCAAGGATATAATCCATGTATTTTTGGTATCCTTTCACATATACAACTCACAAGAATAAGGCAAAAGCAAGTGGAGGCCGAGTAATCAAGGACTTACAGTTTAATCATATTTTGCAGAATTATGATAGAAGAGAAGGAGAATACTATCTCATCACATAAAGCTTGAAACATCAAGAGATCTATACTTATCTGAGCTGAATATAGAAAGGTGGATGTAAGAAGAGTGAATGTTATGATTTTAGGAAGCACACATTTAAACATATAATCTCAGACTTGCATACATGCATATGTATTAACTAGTTAACACCAATGAATTTGTAAGCATATAAAAGATATTTTTGGCAGCTACAATTGCTTGAAATTAGAGAGGAAGTGCAAACATAATGGAAGTTTAACAATGAAACAACATACTGTAATATTCAAACATGGGAATCACCACTGTTTCATTCATATTTAGAAAGATGTAGATCTGGAATCCATACAACTTCAGAAGCACATGGAGTTTTTCCTAGAATTCAGAACCTTTCCTCAATGTTTCTTCCTCCCTTTTATAATGAGAGGGAGGGTGAGAAAAATAGTTATAGAAATATCTTTCAGGCTGAAGTTATAATTGTCTGTATGGATTAGTGTCTCAACATGAATCCTCTAACTATTACAGTAGGGAGATTCCTTTCTTGAATAACAATACAATAATAAAAAAAACAAAATAAAAGTAATCCATCGAAACTGAAATTATGGTTTCTAGAAATATCTTCATGCCTCTTCTTTGTTGGCCTTTGTTCCTAGCGTGTTCCAAATAAGTCATGTTTAATCCTCTCTTGGTCAGTTCCTGGTCATTGTCTGCCTTAACTTCCAACCCATCACACCCTTTTTTCCTTTTTCGTGCACTAGCTGTTCCTCGCTGAAGTGTGACAGTAAAAATTCTCAACTGTGGTCCTTTAAACACTAAAAATGGACGAAATTGGCAGGCACTTTTAATTTTCCCCTTAGCCCCTATGCTTTCAACCCCTTTTATAACTTTCTGCATATGACCGGGGGTTGGAACCAAGGGCTTAGTCCTCTGAGTGCTAAGGCTCTCAATAGCTACACAAGGGATTTATTCTTTTTTTATCAAAATCACAACCATGGAGAGGGAGACCCCTTTACCTTTTGCCTTAGCAAGAACCGACAGTCTGAACGTGAGATCTTTATGGAATATAGCCTATGGAACATCGCATCCGAGGGGGCATTTTTCTTATTGCAATCACAATCGGAAAGGAGATTCAGTGGAAGAGAAAGCTTTACATTATGTGATCATCGATCATCGGTTGCAATGGGTAATGTCAATGTTGACATCATCATTGCCACGTGCCACCCTATGAGTGGTGTGACGTGGCACCTGGAAACAACCCCATTGGACCCCTGAAAATGCCAAAAACAAGTGACACATGTCCACCTCCACGTCATCACTGACGTCAACTACCATGTCATCTCGATGGACTAATTAGAGTATGCCACGTGGCGCCCTTGAGGAGAGAGAAATAGACCCGCCGAGCATTTTTTTTCATGCTTTCTTTTGTATTCGATTTTCTCGGCCCCCCGATGATGCACCCCTTTATCGCAATATCAATGGTTTGTAAGTCTTTTTAAGTTGAAACCCCTTTGATTTGCCGATTACTAATACCACATGGAGGAAAGAGAAAGGGGAGGCCTGCCTCTTGCTTGGTCATCCATTTCCTTTGTATTTGGTTTTCTCAGCCCCCCGACGACACACCATTTTATCACATAATCGGAGGTTCCCGTGATATTGGCATTCGGCGATAGTTCTGGGCCTGCTCTGGTGTGCACCCATGGCACCTGCGATCACCGATTTGCAATATGGACAATCGGCCTTGAAACCCGCCGATAACATAAGTATGTGCCCTGGGACCCACCGAATGATGATCATCGATACGTTTTTGTGCCCTAACCAGCCGACCATCAATATGCGATTAGCCTCAAACCTCCGATTGCGATTTTTCTTCTACACTTAGTCATTTTTTCTCCATCAGCGAGGGTCATTTTTTGTCCATCAGCTAGGCTTTTCCAAGGTAATCTTCAAAATGTTTTATCTTCTTCTCCAAGAGTCCATTTTTGGAATTCCATATACCATTGGAAATATTTTTCTAAGAACTTAGCAATGGAGAGGGTCTAGTTAAGCTCTGATAGATTTTGTGGCCTAAAAAATGGCTTTAACGCAAACTACTCTTGGGCAACCTTGACCAATTGAAACCCACAATGTAGTGAGTGACAACAGGTGGTTTGAAATAAAAATGAGGCATTGGGTGATGAGAGCATCATGCACAACTAGGTCATGTGCCCCCCATTGAGAAGCTCATTACATGCATGAACATGTTCCACTTATGGCAAGGTTCAGTTTCAGTATGTTGGTTCCTTCGTTGCTATGGAAACCTGACCATCTAGTGATTAAAATGACTCCTATGGAAAGTATGTAGAGAATTGAGTGAGGCATGAAACCAGTCTTACAATCTTAGTTGCAAGGAAGGAAATTGGTTATATCTTTAGCCCATTTTCTCATCCATATGGCATTCCCAACTTTTTATAGCGCCGACACCCTTCCTCTAATGTGTGTGTTGTTTGATAGCTACTAGGATCTATTGGTCATCATGACACATTTCCTTACCCATACCATAGAGGTGTCCTATCTAATGCACTTGAGCAGAGCATGTAGCTTCAGAATAAACATACGATTTCCACCGTGTAACGTCTCATGCAACATGAAATTCCCTATATATTTTGGAGGCAAAGGTAAGAGCAAGAATCTTATGGTTAAAAATGAGTAATCTAGGGTTGAAGCAATGGGCACTAGTTGCACTCGATACATGAAACATTTTCATACCTTAGAGTTGCATTGGCATACTTAAACATTGATATTGCATGCCTATAAACACACCCCCTAAACATCGAGAATGTGCTCAATATACTTACTCTACTTCCCTGGTATAGTTAGAGAAATGGAGTAATAATTTTGTTTTTTACTTCCTTCTATTTTTATAGAACACACTTTGAATGTTTTGATCAGGATTCGTCTCAGCAAGATGATTCCAATGATCCAATTTTTGTCCAAATCAGACTCCAGAATCTCATGTTATAGTCCTTGAAAGTTTCATTCATTTTTAAATTGTCATTTTTCTTTTTATTGCCATGTTGCACCCATGTGGACTCCATGTGGTGCCCACGTGGCATATTGCCCTATTACTATGTGGTAGAGACTCTCACAAATCCCATGACACATACCTAAGTGGAATGTCCTATGGGGAATTTTGTGACCATAATAGTGTGATTATGGTTTTGTGCATAAACATATTTATGTATATAAATTATGCGCATCTAACACTATTGAGGTGAAAACAACTCAATAGAATAACATACAACATATTCCTCGGTCAAATGTATATATATAAATATATCAGTGGTTAATTTTCTTGCGATGAGCTACCCATATCATATGACCCACGATCCCAGCATGGACCAATCCTTATGTGTTGGATTGTAATGTATGTATATATACGTTACCTGTGTGTGTGTGTGTGTGTGTGTGTGTGTGTGTCTATATATCAAGCGTCACACACTAACACCAACACACACATATTAAACAATGGATCCACATTCCTATTCACCACTCATGCCTATGACATATATGTATATATAAGTAATATATTTAATTATGTGAGCCAAGCAATACTTTGGGCCACAAAACAAGCAAATGTTAAACAATGGACCCATTTTCCTATCCGTCACCCATATTATGGCCAATGTTAATCAAGTTCAATCGATGATGGTAAGTGAAAGTGCTACCCCCCTCTATCCCCCCTCCCTTGGGTGGGGGGGGTGTAGCCTTTCACTATCAACGTTCCATTCCACACATCCCGAAGGTCCTCCAACATTGAGTCCATCCGACAATCTATATGCAAAAGTGCTACCTCCACCCCCTCGCTGACATCACAGGGAGCATTGCGCTATTGTTTTTGGGTCGTCGATCTTCCCCATCAAATCTTAGTTGTTCAGGTTTTTAAGCAAATCCCACCCTTGGTCGAGATGTGAGGGGACATGAGTTTTATGTATTTTGGGGCTAACGTTTTCCCCTTCGCCTGAATCGTCAATATTATGCGATAAAAACATAACATGGTCTATGACTGTATTGTCTTGTTATATTGAGTGTTATGGATATAAGGCTAACGCATAGTGCGAAACATGTGTATGTCACTATGGCGTACGACCAACATAACGAATGTATTGTTGAACAAAGCAAAGGGAAACACAACCAACGCTACTGGCCTCCATTAAACTAGTTTCATAATAAATATATAATTTAATTTTCGTTGTGTCTATAAATAACGATGAACTAATCCATTTATGGCACTATAAAGAGCGTTCCATGCCACTATAGGAAATACATTACACAACCCTCTAAGAGATCTTCAAAACACATGAGGTGTTAGCATGATAGGGTAGCACTGGATGATTAATTACAACAATTTTCTTGAGAGTGTTATTAGACAATGATTGAGTGAAAACAACTTCCTAATATTCTTCTACGACAAGTGTCAATTAGTTGCACATATATTTGCATCCTGCATCTTAAGACTCCAGATGACCGAGACATGACTAATCTCCACAATATTGACCAGAAAGGGAAGGAACAACAATGAATATTAAGAAATGAGTTTTAGAATTAGGTTTCCTTTCAAAGATAAGATTACCATGACATGAAGCAAGTGCGCAGACAACAACACAATTCTTCCATTAATCATAAAGCATACAGTTACATGCTCGATGTTGCAATTTGGATCTAGTGTAGAGATGGATTTTCCTTTCAGTTCTTTGCTCATTTAATGTGATATATATATATATATATATATATATATATATATATATATATATATATATATATATATATATATATATATATGTTGACAAAACCCAGGTTTCGTAACAACCCTGATTTAAGATATACAAATAATTACATCAAATTATATGATTAATAATCAACACACAACTATTCCATTAATTAACATAGAATTTCTGAAAACATGAGAAAAGACGAATTATCTGTGGCGATGATATTCCTTACTTTTGATTTCATAGTTGAATGCTATAGGAATCTAGCTAACCGCAATAACCTTTTTGGGATGACTCTCCACCCAACCGTAGGCTTAACTGCACATAATCTTTCTACAGCTCGCCACCCCCGAGCCCTCAATCAATGTACTACTTCCAGGGAATCTTTTGTCTCACAACACTTTTCTCCCAAGAGAATGGATGAAGGAATGATGAATCTAATCTTCTTCATCATCCATTAAATAGACCAAACAATGGAAAGGGGTCCACATGCACGCATTCCATATGTCAACATGCAACTTTTATTTCTTTATTTTAAATTTTACTTAATTTAATATTTCTCTTAATTTAATTCTTTCTTATTTTATTCATTTTTACTTTTTGTTAACTTTACTTATTCTTACTATTTTTATAGTTCTCGTAATTTAGCTCTTTCTTATTTTATTTTACTTTTTGTTAACCTTACTTATTTTTTAATATTTTTTTAATTTACTTTTATATATATTTATTTAGAACTCCAATATTATTATTTACTATTTTATTTATTTATTATTATTATATTCTCTTCATTATTTATTATTTATTTACTATTATTATATTTTCTTTAATTTTTTTATTATTTATTTACCATGATTATCTTTTCTTTATTGTTTATAATTTATTTACTCATTTTTTGATATTATATTATTTATTTATTATTTATTATTTTTATTATTATTAGGGGACATTACATACTCCCCTTCTTTAAGGAACTTCATCCCAAAGTTAAGTTGAATCATTTAACATTTTATTTATTTAATTATTTATTACTTCACGTTTTCCCTACTCCCTCTGCTAAACTAGTATAAGTAGCATGCATAAAAAGTATCCACATCACTCAGGAATCCCAAGGAATATTTTTCCTTTCCCACTTTCAAAACCGGGAATAAGCCTCATCAATCTATACCATAGCCCAAGTCTTGTGCCCGGCTCCAACCTCATCTGCCCCAAGGTAGGCATTCGGTCCCGATACTCAATGACTCTGAGCATCTCACAAGGTTGGCCCACTCCCTCCACACTCACTAAGGTACACAACCCCAGGCATCGAAGTCCTTACACCCCCACCAAACTTCGACATCCCAATCCAATATCAGGCACTTGGCCTCCTCAAGATGGTCCCATAGCCCCTCAAGATATATCCATCAAGAGTTATACGAGACAAATGATTCATTGGCATATGTAGTGTTGATTAAGTATGTCCCTAACCTATATCCTGTTACATATTCTTCCTCATAGGTATGGGCTCCCACAAGATCATCAAATAAACCAACCCTCTCAGCCCATTTGTGGATTTCCTGTCAATCACCAAATCTCAATATACATCCAATGCGTTAGTTATAATCATAGTATCATAGAAATAGTCCATCATGCCAACACTAGTATGTCATCATGATAACATAACATCATTGTTATAAAAAAAAAAATCATGTCATAAATCTACACACAATTACCACATGCTTCACATCATAATATCCTCCTAAGTTATAACATCAACATTCAACATCAAATACATATCACCAAATAAGAAATGAACCACATGTCAATATACCTCAACATACCATCATAATGCCTATGCAAATCATATTCATCATAAGCATCCAACATCATTATCATAACAACTAAATAAATAAGAACCACATGTGCATCATTATCCTCATACCATCATATCATGAAACATCATTCATATGAGAATCATCTCAATGTTTATCAGATATAGAACAATAATACACTATAAGCATCCTTATCATGAAAAACCAGTTTCATTTGCTTGTATAAACAATGAATACCAACTAAAAAGTAATATTATTCAACATCCATCTAGGATCTCGGTTATCTCATGAATACTATTAGTAGTTGTTAATTGGGTATATACTCATTTATTGTTATACCATATCTCTTGCAAAATGGGTAGTTGCTAGATTAAGGTTTTGAGCTTGATTTGAGTCTTAGAAAATATTAATCTTCATATTTACCATTATGTCATGTTTTCATCAAGATACCAATTATTTTTCAATAATCATCCCATATACCTTCAATTAGGAAGCTAACTATTTCCACAATAGATACAGTAATTTAAGCACATCTTTAAAATTCAAATGGTCATCATCATCTTGAGTCTTAATCTCTAGTCAAGTATACTTCCTTCCCCAATGAAATTTAGTGAAATTCACCATTAATGTATTATTGGTCATACAATCATTCCTTAAATTGTTAATATCAAATTTAATATCCTCTGGTTTAACATCAATTTACACCCTTGGATTACTCATTCCAAGTATGTTGTATGCAATCATATATAAACACTATGTCATCATGGTTTAATTTTCTATCATGCTTAATTCTCTTGCACAAATGGTCGATCAGTCCTTAGTGATTTATCCATCGTTGGGTAACTATCCGTATTCATCCTCAAAATATTTCCTTATCTCATCCAATTCCCATCTCAATACCACTTAATCTCATTACATCACATGGTCTATTTCCTCATTGTTATCTTGATAACATAATCTGTAAACAATTTCCCTTGTCTTTCCTTAGCTAGTTGTGAGTCTTTTTAGTTCACCATTCCTTATCTTGAACCTTAAAATTAAAGGGAACATTCATATTACCTTCTTAGTTATCATTCATGCTATCTAATCCATTCATCAATATAACTAAAGAAGCTTGTATCCCCTTCGCTTCCTCATACAAAAAATTCTTTCTATAGTAGTTTCAACTTCTTAAAATTCCATATCTACTAACTTCATAGTTCGAAATTCCTCACCCTTTTATTTTAGTGTACTTATTATCATATTAACTTTGAATTCTTACCCCTAGTGAAAAAGGTTTCTTGCTCTTCTCTCTTATTTGCACAAAGTTGTTGAAAATTGGGAATGTTCGAGCTAAGAATGTTGTTTCTATTCATCCCCATCCTATGGGAACTCATGGGTTATTAGTACCTCTTAATCCAACATCACCATACTTTGTCACAGTTCCTTGAAATAAATTTTACCAATATTATGATCAATTAACTTCAGCCATTGATTGGTAGTATTTTCTTCTTAGTAGGCATCATTCTCATTTAGACTTCATAGTGATCCATGCTCTTATATGAAATACTCATGTAACTCCATGACCACTTTCCACCAGGTGACACCTCATGATTATTCCCTTCCATTATGCTCTAGGATAGGCTAGTGCCTTTTGTTGATTATTTACACTCAATTGTGAAACTTCACCCACTCATTTTTAAGTGTTTATCCATTACTCATTTCTATGCATCTCCTCATTCTATGTTGGCCACAGTTTTGAGGGCAACATTTATTATATTCATTAGAAGTTTGTAAATTCATTCTTTTCCCTTCCTCCCTAGACAACTTTTTCCAATTATCACTGCTAATATTCTCCTAATTGAGTAATAATGGAAAACTTACAAATAAGTTGAATTCTCCAATGCCATTGGTTTGGTTATGTTTTTCTTCCAAGATTTTCAATCAACTCTCAATTATAATAAAATACAATCAAATTTATGATTATCCTCGAACCCTTAAGTAAGTATGTTGATAATAGTTGTCAATTAGTATTCTAATTCTAAATATTAATGTTTCCTAAGTTATTGCAAAAAAATTACGGCCCTATTTCCCCTTAGTTCTTCTCACACCTTAGTAGTATAACATAACACATTGTCTTCTTACTTGATTATGATCACTAACATGCTATGAGAAACATATCAAAGGATGCCATCACTTCAATTAGAGTAATTATCTTTAAAAACACAACTTATTCACACCCCATTTTGACATAACATTAGGCATATTACTTACACTAGTTACAATAAAATACCATATGTACAGATGAAAGAAAAATGACATTGTTGGTTTTGAGTTATTGTATTACTACACTTCCTTCCCCTCTAAAGAGGATACATCATTGAAACAAGTTCAACTAGATAGTGTTTTTAATATACCTATTCTCATCCAAATCCTATTGTTCTCATCTTATATATTTTGTTGAATTTGTAGCACAAATTTAAGATTTATACTAATTTATCTCTTTTTTCACTTCTTAAAATGCATCATCATAAATAATAATAATATTTTGTCAACCATTTCAAGTCATATTCAATTGAAAAATCTTTATTAAACAATATCAAAATTAGTTTGAATCAAACAATATTAACATGATTGATATCAATTACCTATAATAACATCAAATAAAACAACTAACTCTAAATTTATTTATTTTTCTTAAAATACACTTCATACATATTATATCCCTTCTTAAAATCTCTTATTTTAATAAATAAAATAATAATTTAAACTTATAAACTAAAATCCAAATTAGAATTTAACATTGATTAATTATCTCAAATTGATAATAAAAAATTATTATAAATAACTAAAAATCAACCTAACTATTAAATACATATATAATAATTCACTAATATCTCACTTTTAATATTTTATCACTAAATTTACATGAAATTCTCAAAAACCACACAGCATCTACCTAATGTCTAAATATTATATATATTGTTGCCGTGCGTATATATTAACACTTTCAAAATATAACTCGCAGAACTTCAGTATATCTCACTTTCACTTATACTAAGGTCCATTTATTTGATGCTACATCCTATTACATAGGTCACATAATTCTACAATATTATTTTTTTCACAATATTATATTGAACTTTAGTTTTGACAATACAATACAAATATA